>CAKLNU010000236.1:0-1415000 GCA_922788865.1 Poeciliopsis turneri | reverse complement strand
CTGTTCAATTCTTCTTCTCCCTTTTTTTTTTTTTTTTATCAATTCTTGGAGCCTCAAATAATCCCACTGGTCAAGAATAGTGTCAGATAACACAGAGGGTCTTGGAGATATAGCAGAGCTTTGAACTTGGGTAGTTAAATCAGAAGATGTAAAAAATAAAAAGGAAAAAAACACTGTCTGGGGGAATTGTGGCTCTGCAGCTCAATGACTGACCCTTTAACATATTTCTATTCAAGAATACTGTAGTCCATGAGAATCTGCAGACAACACATAGTCACCAATTTGTGGTCCCTGCTTCCTGATTTTAAGAGCTCTTTCATCATCTGTTTTTTAAAAACTATCTTTATCGAGGTATCTGCAGTATTTTCACTGTGTGTTATAGGAAGAAAACTAAATATTAGGATTGGGATGTCTAATTTTGAGAGCTAATTATTCTACAACGGTCCTCTATGCAGACTGCAGAGTTCCAGATGTATTTTATAGAAATAAGACCGGGTTCAATGTTGCTGTTGTGCTGCTTTAAGATCCTCAGGCCAAATTTTGGGGGAAACCTCACATGTATCGGTTGGACAATCATCGCCTGAAGGCAACATGGAGGAAGGTCTGTCCTTTGTTCTCCACTTGCATGTATTCCTGTTTATCCAATACGGCCCCTCAAAACACACCCGACCTTTTCGAACCTTAATTTTGTTGCACGCGTCATCTATGCGACCCCACATACTTGAAAGTACTTAACCATGTACTTGGAAATGTTTGTCGCATTGCAACAACCTGATTTCAAAAACACGAATGGCTTGTAGAGCGGCGTAAGTCCTTGAATCAGCCTTTTTTTTGTTGTTGTTTTTGAAAACTCTGCATTTATCCAAGTCAGGATCCAAAATACTCTCTGATCGAGGTGAATGGTAGAGGTTTTGTTTGTGTGTGTGTGTTTGGAGTAGCATGGAAAAGTTCTTCTGCAGCTCAGGATGAGAAATTGGGTCAGAGACTAAAGCAGAAGAGGCTGCATGGGGTAGAATGAAAACTTAAAGCTTTGGCAGAAATTGGAGGGAGGACGGCAAACACTGATCTTCCTCCGGAGCTGGACGGGCATCGCCTGGCGCGGCGTCTCGTGGCATTTGCAGTGGAGAGAGCCTGTCAAACATGCACAGTAAACCATCAGCGGAGGTAAATAAAGCAATCTGCTCGTGACGACTGTCGATTCCTCTGTCGGTCTTTGCTCTCTGAGAGAAAAACAACAACAAAAACAACCCGCTGCAGCAAAGTCAGTTTCAGTTGGAGCAAAGTCGCGCTTTCCGTCTCTCTGGGCATCAAACCTTCCCCCCAGAGGTGCAAACGCGTACAAAACGAGTACAGAACATGGCATCCTGCTTGTTGGAGGTGAGGAGGGGGTGTTTGGGCCTCTCATCTCCTGCAGCTTTGTGACATGCAGACCCTATTACAGCATGTAAATGACCCCCCACCCGCTGTGCGATCTAGAGGTACAGTGTGACAAACATGCTCGCATTTGCAGAGTTGAGTGTGAGTTGTGTGTCCTTTACCTGCGCCTGCATGAAGCTCGTGCTGTCAGAAATTGGGCAGGTGTCATGTTTTTCTTTTTTTTTTTTTTTCCCTTTCTTTCTCTTTTTTTCTTATGGGAAACATGAAAGTGCACATGGGGAAGAAAAGAAAACAAACATTACAAATTCTGCTTAGACATGCTTAGTTTGCCGAGTGAAATGGTTTCAACGTGGTTTGATTCCTAATTTATTGTCTTATGGGCCAGAAGTGAGTCATAAAAACCTCATTTGAGTTCGAGGAACAATTGGATCTCTGGCAGAGCTGCTATTGTTCTAATTAATATTATTTTTCTGAAATAATGACAGTGTGATGAAACCATGGAGACCGGTCTGTGTTTTAGAATGTTTTTGATTTAACTGTACCATTGCAGCGTTATTCTAAGAGCATTCATTTATAGGAGAGTTTATGCATTTGAAATTGACAATTATGCTACATATTAATTATTTAAAAGGATTTCAAACAGCTTGACTGCCTTGTAGTTTTTATTTTTGATTTCTTGACATGAAAATGGAGACAAGAACCACGATATATCAGTCTGAACAACCAGACATCAAAAGTAGTAGAAATTATAATATATAGCTGCTGAATTAAGGGAACCTCATGATGTCAGGGGAACTTGCCATTTACTTTATACCTGAAAGGAGAGTGTGTATTCTTTTTGCTATAACTTAACTCAGATCCAGCAATGGGTTCATTTCCACCTTAATATTAAAGCAGCCTGATGATGCTGCACTTGTCCACATGTAATTTAACACAGAAAGAGAGAGTTTCTCTAAAAAGACCTCTCCTTTTCTCTGTGCTTGTTTTTGTGCCATGAATGGGACCATCAAAGAACATGTTTGCTGCCCCTACCGAAAAAAAAAGAAAAAGAGAAAGACCCGTTTCTCTTTTTCCTTTTGATGATATAATTTTGAGAGCTCAACTCTGTTTTCAGTCAGGCCTCCAAAAGATCGAGCTCCGAAGCCACAAAGCACCTTAATTGCTGTATCGGCTATGACGGCCTTTTTCTTTCATCACTAACACTCTCCATCAGCCTTTTCTCTGTCCTCCCACTACTCGCTCATCCTTGCTCTCCACTGACAATGCCGAAAAATGGCCAACCTCACCTGGATTCCACCCCCCTTCGCATTATTTCTTCCTTTTGTCCGTCACAAACACACACACACACACGCACACATACTTGCATTCAGCAGTTGTACAATGTTCCCGTTTTTTTTTTTTTTTTTCAAGCATCTTCCACTCGACCCGCTCCAAGAGCTGGAGGTCACGTATTTATTTTAGTTTCTCTCGCAGTGGAAAAAAGAAATTCAATCCAAGTAATTTATCACGATATAAAGCATGTGGTTTGAGGGAAATTAAACCTTGGAAGATGAACTATTGAGCATCGGGCTCCATCCAAGCCCTCCCCCACCCAAAAGGGACCCGGAGTGCTACACGTTGCTTTAAAGCGCACAGGTCAATAAAGGTAATTGATAAGCTTTCATATAGATATATAGTGATGAATGGGGGACGTTTATGGTGTAATGAATCAAACTAACTCTGGAGCCATAAATAGACAACGGTATGGCCCGCCATAACGGGAATGAGCGTAAACTCATCCGCTGTAGTCAATGGGATATCACAGACAGGGCACCTATAGGGCGGCTGTGTTATTGGTCCATCACTTACACTTTATGAGCGGCTCGGAGCCGAGGCGCAAGGAGTGTTGAATTGGGTGGCCTAGTCATAGATTATTGGCGAAGTTATTGATCTGTCAGAGATGGCGTCTGAAACACGGCATCGGGCTTCAAACCTAGAAGTTTTATAGGGCCAACAGAACATGTCGTTTTTCCAAGAAACAGGCAAAATAAATAAATAAAAGTTTTGCTTTAAAAGTGGAATTCATAATGCAATGCAAAAGATGCCCTTCTCACATATTTGTCATGAAATCAGCTAAGTGAATTTCATGTCTTAGCAAAAATTCTTAATGATATTTGGGTTTAAGCCATTCGAGCACAATTATAGTTTGAGCTTTTGCTACGGCTGCACAATACCAGGCAAATGTGTAAGGACAATCGCGATCAATCGTGATCATCTCTAAATGAAGACATTCCATTGTTGCGTTAGCTGCATGCTAAGGATCATTGCGCTGCTGGAAGGTCAATCTCCAATAGCAACCTGAATCTGGTTCCAACCAACTATGACCAGCCTCCCAGTCCCTACTACAGAAAAACAGGGAGACGGCTACAGTTTTCACATGGTGTGTTCAGAGTTGGTTTTCAACCACAGTTTAGATATCCCAACATTAAGATCTATAGAGTTAATGCATGTCTTTTGCTTCTCTGATAATGGCCTTTTTGCCCAACCTGCAAGCTTAGGTTGGCTGACTGGCAAAAATACTTTTCGGCATACAGTATTTCATGAGATGAAAGTTCCAAAAGCACTTTAAAACTTTCCAAAACTGTATTATTGATGTCTGGTGTTCGCCTTGGTCTTCATGGTGCGAATGTTCTCTCATTGTTCTTCAAAAACCTTCACAGGATAGTTGAATTTATATTGAAAATAAACAAAGAGCTAAATACTTAGCTTTTTATGAATATGCATGTACAAAAAAAAATAATATAATCATGTCTACTTTCCTTTCACCTTACAATTATCTAAAACATGATGTTGGTCTACCACATAAAATTTGAATAAAGTCCTTTAAAGTTCATGGATTTTATTCAATTCAATGTGAAACAACAAAATTTCAAAGATGATGAATATTTTTTGCAGGGCGGTGTGCCTTCTTAATTTAACTTAACTTGAAAATAATAGGTTCCATTTCTTGATGCACAAGTAATGACCGCTAATAAAAATGCCTCCCCCTGGTGGCCGCATGAAGTACTGTCGAAATATAGATATCAAAAAATGTAAAAGTTCCTTAATGAAATCACAAAAATCTGACAATGGAGACCCAGAAACATTGAATAAGACACATTTAACCCCTTACAACATGAAATACATTCAGTGGTGCACAAACTTTCATTACAGAAGCAAGTCTTTGGTATCAGAAGTGGGTTGTTCACACATTCAACAGTCTTCTTATTTTACACCTGAATGCTAATTCACACATTATTTATAAAACACATTATTAACACAATAGCTATGAATATATATATTTTTTTCTTTTAAAACTGTAAGGAAAAAAAAAATCACATTGCAAAAGAAAACTTTGAAGGGGTAGAATTTCCATTTTGGTACTTTGCCCACATTTTCAGAATATAAAGATATATATAAAACATCTGACTTGGTAATGTGACACCAACAAGTAAAGAGCTGCTAAATACTTCAACATGTTCAACGTACAGTCACTTTTACTAAGACGTTCTCTAAGAGACATGTATTTAAGATTGGCATGTCAAGATCAGGATCATCTGTCCCTGATACCAGCCCTCGACTCAGACCGACACGTAATTAAAATCAATTTGTAAGCGGTAAAGTAACAGTTTCGTCAGTATTATCTGGTTTACATTAGTATTCCAACAGCGTAGCACTTGACTCACTCGTAAAATGATGTTCCAGACACTGAAGTCACTCTTATTCATTACAAGACAGCCTTAAGCATCTCCGACATTGATTATTTAGTTTAAGGCTACTGTAATATTGTAGCATTGTGTCACTGGAAGTATGATTAGCTTAAGCATTTATATTTTAGAAATAGAACTGACTCCACAGCTACAGTCCTAAATAAACTTGTGTTTTATTCCACTTTTAATGCTAGTGAATTTTGAAGTGAGAGGCTAATGCCAGCATGTTTACTCTGATAATGACAGACGGTAGCGGCTCTCAGCATAGACAGAACTTACAGAGAATATTCACAAACTTTCAAAACGTTTTGCTTTGAGTATCAAAAATGTTCATTTTAATGTTTTAACCGCTGCAACCGGCTCTTTCAACCTTTCGAGAAAAAAAAAACAAAACTAAAACTTAGCTACGGATCCTGAGTCCTGGAGTCAGGAGGTTCCTTGTTTAAGTAATTTCTGAAAGCCATAAAAAAGAAAAAGGGGAAGAAAAAAAAAGTGGTCCATTGCACACTTGTATCAAAATCTTTTATCCACTTCTCCAGTGGTTCCAACTTCCTTTTAATAAAAGTTCAATAAATTCTCCAGTATGGAAATCCCAGTGCCTTTCTTCTTCTTAGTTTTTACACTTTCAATCAGATTTAGAACTAAGTACATCAAGTAGATTTCCATTTCCTCCACGGAAGAGGCTCGCCACGTCAAAAAATGCTTTTGAGATGTCAATTTTCCAATATACTGCCACTAAAACAAATACTTGATTAGTCAACTAATCAAGTATTTATACATCTGTAACATATTAGTTACAGACTGTTCTGTTTGCAGCAGGTTTCAGTGATTTTATGCCATACGCTTATCCAGAGCAACTTACAAGAAGTAAGATGCCGCTGTCATCCGTTTGTCACAATCGCAGCTGGCTTTAGGAGCTGTTCTCCAACAGAATGTCAAATCTTCACTGCATCATTGCCTGTCATCACAAAGTTGTGTGATTTGAGAGTTCTGTCAGCTGGTTCACCAAACCGCGTTGCAACTCAACTTTACCGTAGACGTCATCGTCCACGTGGAGCTTTCTTGTTTATATTCTCCAGACTGAGTGCTAGTCTCTTGGTGAAGAGTGCATTGGATTTGCCACAGTAGGTGTGAGTCGTCTTCAGTAGTTCCTCCGTCAAAGGATCCAACAAAGAGGGGACCGGGTCTGATCCAAACGAATACTGGAAAGACAAAAGAATGCGTTTGTTGTGAGGTTTGAGGCGAACTCGTGTCCTCTGGGGCCCATAAACGTGACCGGTAATCCTGGCTAAACATAAACTGCTCTACACCGTCGGTCTCTGGGTAATTCTATAGGCTTAGTGTCCAGTAATAACCAGAGATGGCAGTAGAGGTTTCACGATTTCCCGATAATGAAGGGCTCTTTACAATGCTCCGAGGAAATCAAAGGGGAATTAACATTTTTTATGCCAGCTCATTTACTTGCGGTTGGGTTCCTTGATATTGGGTCGCAAAGAGATCGGCATTTTTACGAGCCTGAAGCCAGACAGGCCCGTTGCTCATAAAGTTGCATTTACAGTTGGTGTTATTGATTTTGTGTGGCTGTCCGTGCCTGGAATCACGCTCCGAATGCACCGCCAGTGGTAAAAAAATTAACAGCTGCTTCTCTGACTTTTTGCTATGAAGGGAGGGGAAGGAGGGCTGTGTTGCAGACAAGTAGGGATTCATCAGCATGTCCTAAATTTTATTTATTTAAACCTTTGGCTTTATTATTATCACCTTCTTTTCATTATTATTGCTGACATTCATGAGTCGCGACCTGGTCTAAGGACTGACGGCCAGCGGTGACGATACCACGCTACGGAAAATCAAGACTCTTTTCATTTGTCATTCCACAATGTTGGAATTACCTAAGAAACGCTACCAGCATTGCTATGTTCTTATTTGAGAAGTACATAATAATGCATGTGATAGGATAAAACTAAACATAGTTGAATGGTTACAGTGGAAACTTGGCTCAAACTTGGGATGGATGGGATTACAGATCGATGACGGAGGGAGGAAAGTAGATATTGACGGAGACATGAATAAATTTGGAAATATTTCTCTGCTGTCAAGCAGGAACTCTGTAATGATGTTCTTCCACCACTTTCTGATCAATTATGAGGTGCAAAAAAAAATAATGACATGTGCTGCTGCATCTAAACAAACTGAAATGGATTAAATGGTCTGTCCAGACATTTTAACCACACAGAAGATTAACCAATTTGCTCAGAACCTCCTGGCAAATCAAGAGCTGATCACAAATCTATAAAAGGCATTGTTTGGAGTGGGGAAAAAAAATGTGCATGTGAACAGCCGGTACTACACGTGTCCAGTAGTGTCATTGATCCCGTCCTATAAAGCTACAGTCTTAACTCCAGGCTATGGGTAAGGTATGGATAAACCATCAGTTTGATCTACGTTCAATGGGAAAGCAATGAGACCCGCAGTGTTGATGGCTTCATTAAGTAAATGCCACTTGTGTCGTCGATATCATTAAACAGCGGGTAAGCAACCCATAAACATCCTCATGGGGCAAATTAGCTTTCAATCCGAGCATCTGCCAAAGATGAAGATTGGTGTTTTTCTGCACAAGGCAATTGCGAACTCTAAAGCCCTTTTGCTCTTTGGGGTCAGCAGCAATCCAAAATCTCATCCCAGAGAGAGGAGCAGGAGGCGGCAGAGGACAGCAGCTGGGTCACCGAGGCTGGAAACGGCTTTCATCAGTTGTCGAGCTAAATTAAACCAACAAGACTTAGAGCGGCCTTGTCAAATCCGCTCTTTAAACTTTGATGGACCCAGGAGACTTTCTTTTGTTGTTTTACAAGAGAGGCACCTTTTCTTTTACTTCTGCAGGAAGGCAAATAGAAAAACACTCTCAAAACTGTTTCCAAGCCACATAATAGTTGTAGTTAGAATCTTATCATGACGCTTTGTGAAAATAAAATCATGAATAAAAAAACTATTTAGTTCTACTTTTTTTTAACTTTTTTTAAAAATGCAGTTCTTCTTTAAGAATCCCATTTCCATTTGAAATGGGATTCTTAAAGAAGTTGGATTTAATTAAAAAATGTGATTATTTTTTTTATTTACTGATATTCATTGATTCTCTTGTGGAATAAATAGTGGAGAAAATGGTAAAAATAACATTTCCAATAAAACCCCCAGTTTAGTTTTTTTTAATTATCAGTAATTGAAATCAACATTTTTGTAAGAAATTTTTCACAATTAATGATAAACACTTCAGTAAATGTCCACCCCTCCTTAACTATAGTGATATGTTTATCTATTAGTTCTGTTGTCTGACACTATTAAGATATTTCTTTGATTTCCTTTCCATATAGCTAATACATTTGTTGAATTAGCTATGTTTTATTTACAACAACTTTTAAATAAATGTTATACAACCTGGAAATGCAAGGTTAGTTGGTAAATGCATAGTGATATGAAATCTACTGATTTGAATTGAAACGCATTCTGAAAACGAGCAAAAGAGTCTCCTGGGGGGCCTGAAGCGCACGGGAAAATGTCTTTGAGCTCAAAAATACTGTAAAACGTAACTTCAGAATCAACACAGAAATGCAAAATAAAACTCGTTCATTGGCAATCTCAGGCCCTTGATGACGACTATGACACACCTTTTTTATTGCCTCGTAAACGGCTCTGAAAGCCGGTTGTTTGTAGTCGTGGTAAACCCCTCTGTTTCCGTGCAAGACGTAGATACCGTCCTCCTCAGCGGAGGCACAGTTGCTGCCGTATATGCAATGATCAGGGCGGTAGTTCCACTTGCATGGAAACTCCAGCAGAAACTCTTGAGAGCAGACAGAGAGAAAAACATTGAGGTGAGACTCACTAGTTAAATCTATGGTATTACCAAAGTATGTGTTCAATTTTGAAGCTTTTAATTGAAATATCTCATCTGAAAGTGCCACAAGGATGTGCGTGCTTACCGGGATTATGATGAAAAATAATATTGAGAAGGTCCTGGTCACCCCAGGTTATATTCAGTTTGTATTTCTGAAGGAGAGGCATCAGCAGCTCCTCCCAGCGCAGTCCCACGCGGGTCATATCGTTCTGTCGACACAAACGAGCATTTTCAGACATTCGCGGACGTCAGGCACAGGAGAATGGGGCCCTCTTGTGGTCAAAAGAAGGAAGTTCACCTTGAAAAAGGTGCTTCTCATCCTTGTCATGTTCATAAGCATGACCCCAGAGTTGATGCCCGTCCTGCCGTAGAAAGGGTGCCTTGCGAAGCGGCTGTACCAGGCGATGCGGGGCTCCTCGTGCTCAGGGGACATGGCCGCCAGCTGGGAAGGACTAAACTGGGACAGGAAGTCCCATAAGCCATCGACAGGCTGAAGGAAGAGGATGTCGGAGTCGACGTACACGATCGAGTCGATGTCCTTTAAGATCAGCTGCAAAATTACAAATCACAAATCCAATCACAAAGATGTCGACCTCGAGGCTGATCAAGGTACATTTTCTCCTCTGAGCAACTCACGGGTAGGAAGAGCCTCTGAGAAGCGCAGGGTTTAAAGAGCTTCTTCCACTCGCCGGCGTTCTCGCTGGGGAAGCTGATGGAGTACACAGTGTAGTTGAACCTCGAGCGGAACGAATCGGGCCACGACTCCAGCTGAAACGCACCGGTACAAAGTGCTGACGATGAGCAGTGGGGAAAGGGAAAATTCCCGACAGTAGCAACGGAACGCAACTCACAGTCTCCACGAAGCTGGCATGGAGCTGATCTTCAGCGAAGACGTGCAAGTGGAGGCGCTTGACGCTGAAAAGCACCGCGGATTTGATCATGGTGAGGGTCTCCTCCAGCCTCTCGCCGCAGGCCACCACGGCCAGGTGCATTGTGGGCTCGGGTCCCCTTCGAACGCCGCTCCCCGCCGCACCTTCTATCTGCCCGCTTTGACGCATGATATACCTGAGGGGAAAGACTTGAGCTTTGTAGTACAGAAAGAGGTATTCTAAAGAGTTTTTTGGTTGTTCACAAAAAAGGTCAACAAGCAAACAAATATGGCGACATGGAGAAAGAACCCTCATCCGATGAGACTGAAATTGAACTTTTTGGCTGGCATGCAACACCCGTACGTGTGACTGAAAACTAATATGTCCACTGAAAGCACCATCCTAACAATGAAACATGGTGGTGGCAGCATCATGGTGTGGGTTAGATCTCATGGAGGCTGTCTAGCCAACCTGGCTGAATTTCAGCTAATACACCAAAAAGAACAGAGAAGAATCCAGATCTGCAAACACGTCCTGTCCCCGCCCCCAAAACACACTTTTCATTTTTCACTTGAAAACCACACTTTGTAGTTTGACTGGACTTTCAATAAAGATAAATACATTACTTAAGAAATGAATGATTTCAGAATTGATTATGACTTAAAGAACAATAACAGCGACCCCTACAGGCCTCTACAACTATATATACCAGTGTTATAACAAAATAAATGGGTGCAGTAAAAAACATTCATTAGGTAAGATGTAAATGTTACAAAAAGTATTTTTTTTATTTTTATAGACATTGATCATGTTGATGTTTCTGCAACTGTTGCCACATTCCTATACATCTCTCGGACTGAACTTTTGGATCTCATAACTTCGCTTTCAAGCATGAAGTTTGAACACGTTTTTAAATTGAGCCCGAATAATAAAACACCGACCTACCTATTGTACCAGTGGGGTTTCTGGGGCCCGGCTCTGGCCGCGGAGCCCCGCCTGCCTCCGGTGCCTCTCTGCGGGATGAAAGCCCTCCTCGCGCCGGGTCCTCCGGCCGAGGCGTCCGTGTTAAACAGCTTGCTGTAAACGTACAAGCCCGAAAACACGGCGAACACCGTGCACAGCAGCAGCGCGCGTATGTAACGCCGCATTATGGTGTTGGAAAACGCATCTCCGAGCCAAAGTCATGACACAGAAACTAACGTTTTCTGATTTTGGCTGGCCGTGAAGCGAGACCACTTGTGGAAGCGCTTCCTGTCGCGCTTTAGAAAATAAGACGCACTTTGGCTGAATCGAACCAAGACAATGACGCCATCTGGTGGTGATCTTGAAGATCAACAACTACCTCCACAAACCTTTTTTTTTTTTTTTTTTTTTAAGCTGAGCTGTTTTAATCGTTTATTTCATGAAGCATTAAGTGGACCTTATTATTCTTTTGCATTTCTAGATTTTATTCATATAATCCTTTATTTATGCAGGGAAAAAAATCTTGAGACGCTAATTTACAAGAGGTATCCGTTACATCACAAAAACATAAAAACAATAATACAATCTACAAACACTAAGCACAACATATAACCCATTACACTGTATTAGTTACTATCTTAATTTTAGTAAACATTGAACATGATTGTATCATATTTTATTCTGTTTGTTACTGATGTTTAAAGATTTTAATTTTCTTTATCTCAAATGTTCAATTACTAACCCTCTGTTGCTCATCCTTTTAAATTGTTAGATATTTTGCTGGTTTGTTTTAGTTCCAATGCAAGTAATAAAAAAAAAAAAAAAAAAAAAAAAAAAAAAAAAGGTCACAATTTCTTGATTCTCTTCCTGGTGGTTATTGACAAAGTGATCAGGAATAGTCAATTTTGAACAACTTGCAAAGTTTGATCTTTGCTCTTATAATACTGATCTAAAACTCCCTTCACCTCTTGGCTCGCATGCTTTTATTCTGAAAGGGGACAGAAGATCCTCTGTCCTCGCGGTGTTTAACCTGATCCCGCAGCAAGCAGCAGGCGGAGACCCTCCGAAGGGGGAAGGGTGGGAGCGAAAAATGAATAGGGGTCCCTGAAAGGATCCATTCAGTCTGGCTTTAAGAGAGTTGCTCTCAGTGAGTGGGGCAGGTTTGACAGACAGACCTGAAGGTCAATTGAATTATCATTAAGTGTGTGGGGGGGGGGGGAATTACATTAATGGGGATGGAAAAAAAAAAAAAAAAACACTTTGGTATTTTGATCAAAAGTTGTGAAAATATCAGGAACTACACAAGAACGTATATAAAAAAACATGAACGTTTACTTGATCTTGTCGTGCTCTGGAGTTCTCTCGTCTGCCCTGAGGCTGAGCAATGTTTGTTTGGATGAAAACTGATCTTACTTGTGTTGTGAGGGAAACAGAACCAGTAATAGTTATTCCAAGATTAAAAAAAAAGAAAGAAAGCTGGGTCCTACAGGCACTTGCACGTCTGAAATAATAGCTGGGTGTGTGTACAATAAGCAGGACGAGTTTTTCTTGTTTTTAATTTGGTAGGTTTCTTATTTAGACACGTAATAAACAACAGTTTAAACAAAGGAGCATGGTAAAGCATGACGAATGATGATGATTAAAAAAAAAAAATAAAAAAAAAACTACCAATAAGTGATAAAGTTGCAATTTCTTTCCATTTTTGCCACAAATGAATCTTTGAGTTCACACACCTAGTCCCAGCTAGAGCGGTGAATGCAATGAACACAGGAAACAGTCCTAACAACTAAGAGACGCCACCTTTTCCACAATATATCAAGACTTTAATAATATCATGCTGTGACACTTCTCTGTGCGCTAAAATGTAAAAATCTTGACAACACTGATATGATGAATATAACCACATCCAAACATTGTAGTAGAATATTATAGAAAGCTATTTTCTCTGTTCAACTATTCTACGGGTCTTAAGAGGTTACGGTGGAGTTCGTCTGTGGTGATTCTGCTGGAGGTTGTTGTCTTCTAGAGCTTCTCCGTTTCTGAAGTCCTCGCTTTGTCAAAGTTCATGTTGAGAAGTCCACTTTTTTTTTTTTCCTCCCACGTCTTGCGTCGAGTGGTTAAAAATGGGCTTCTTGTGCTTTTTCACAAGGACTTGGGCCCTCTCTGCAGATCACACAGGTTGCAAGAAGCATCCCAGAGTCATTTACAGCTTCAGTCACTTTACCACCTTTTATACGTAGCTGAGATGTCTTCCTCTTCTTGTGCGATCAACGACTTAACAGTAACCCTGGTTTGAAACGAGCTCCAGTCCAAGAAAAGCACAAAAATGTTGCATATTTGCACATCTCCAGCCTTTAGAATATGTGTCTATAAATATAAATCTTCATCTGAGGGAATTTGACAAGTAGGATCCCTGGTGTATCATTATGAATATTAACAGTTTATTTACGTTTTGTAGAGAAAAGGTTGAGGGAAATAAAAAAAAGAACGGACGAAGTTTTAGACTGGTGTAGTGCATCAAGGTGGAGGCAGCTGGCCAAAATCGAGTGGAATCAGAGGCTGAGTCAGCACCTGGACCACTCGCCACATTCCCCAGGAGATTCACAAGCACCGTCATGGTGCTGAAAGAGGCTGACATCAGGGAATGCCTTCGCTATGACGCACGATTTATGCCGGCTCTGCAGTAAGAAGTTTACATCCACTCATCACAGGCAAAGTGTGAATGTTGGAGGTTCAATCTTAATCTAGATATGTTTTCTAAGATAGAAGTCAAGGTTTTGGGGTCACCCACTCAGAAATGTCGAGGTAACCTTTCCAAAATGAGGTTTGGAAATGAGAAACTTTTTAGTTTGGAGGAAAAATACAGTACCAATTGTCAAGAAGCGTGGAGGAAGCATCATGTTGAGGTTTCGTTTATGTTTTGCCGTGAGTGGGCCTGGCACAAAAGGACAAAATCGAAAGCTAACACGGGCTTAAAACCTCTATTTGTATTTTAACCACAAAGCCCAAAATGAATGTGATATTCATGAGTGGATTTTGACTTCTTACTGGAACTATAGCAACGTTTTAAAAAAAACAAAAAACAAAAGTGGCAGCATAACAGGCATCCTGATGGAATGTTTCTACTCTGAGATTTAAAGTACAAATGTACTTTAGGTCTTGATGTGTCTAGTGAAGGGAGTCCCTTGGTTAGTATTTTATTCCACCGCACAACACCTTGTATTGACTTTCTCTCTCTGTAGAGAGGAAAAAAGCAGATTGTTTGCAACATCATTCAACTCCAGGTTTTACCTTTCAGATCAGTGTGACTTTCAGCCAGATGACTTAATGCTTTCATTACCAAATCTCCCATAGATATTTTTGCAATAAGCTGTTGTGGTAGAAAGAAGCTTCCAGATCAGCTGTAAAGGTTCGCTGTCGGGTTCGAGAGTCGCTGGTGAGACAGAGAAAGGTCATGCTTTAAGTTTTTAAACTAGAAATCTCCAGGTAGGGATAGAAGAAGCTGCTGACCATGATGATGATGATAACAGTAGGACTGTGCAGTTCTTACAGGAAACTTTAAATCTCAACTCAAGGTGATCGAGTGCTCTGTCCAAAGTTTGTCCCAAGTTTTAATAAGAAGTTCCTCATTAGGACCAAACTTTTTGGAAGTCCATATTCTAGCAGCAGACTTTAGTCAGTTCAGCAAAACATGTCTTCGTAATGTTGTGGAGAATCTTTTGGGTGGCTGAACAACAAATCTTACCTTGCAAAAACAAAATCTTCAAAACATCGCCCCCTCCCCCAAAAGTTTTTCCACTAGTGACGATGGAGAGGGCCCTGGAGACGCAGGTTTCCTGTGAGGTGTTGAGTGGGGGGAATCAGAGGGACTCCCCGTTTACTGAGCTTCCCTCTCCTCGGGACAGGGAAGAGTGGGAGAAGCTCTTTTCCGTGTTTTCTGAGCCGGAGCCGTTTTGGCTGTGATGGTCGGCCAGTGAGGCAGAGCTGGAGGAAGGAGTGGACGTGGACGAGGGCTTGGCCTTCTCCTTAAAGTCTGTTATGATGACCGTGAGGTCTCCGACAGTCACCTCCAGATGCTGGGCGCTGCTCCGGTCAATATTTTTTAATCTTGGCCTAAAAGGGGGGACCAAAGCGTAAACAATGTATAATCCTGCGCTTATTAACATTCTGGTTGCAGAATTGACTTGTTAACCTCATCTTCTTGTGGCTGTTCTTCTTGGGTGCTGGCTCTCTTTCACTCTTGTCCCTCTCGACCCGCTCCTTCTTTTCCTTTTTGGGCTGTGATGGTAAAACAAACTGCTGCGTTACTTGCTGCTGGGAGACGAGCTGGGAGACGGGACGAGGCTTCCTGGTGGTGCGGGAAGGGCAGTGAAGAGAGACATGAAGCGTCAGAGAGAAGAGAGATGAGTGGCAGATTAGTGAGAGGGAAAATCACTGAGAGCACATGACCTCTCGCTGGCCTACTGCTGTAATGAAGAGCTAAAAAAGCCTGTTGGTACTAGAAAGGACTGTACTGCTAAGTTTTAATATTGATTCAAAATGGCATATTAAAAATGCACGAGTGCACACATTTCACATAATATTTCCGCAGAGGTATTTTAAAACTCTTGCAGGAAAGATACATGTAGGATATTATTGGTTCAGGTAAATTTAGCACTTCCGCAAACTCAAATCCGTAAGATTTTCTGCAGAAATTTTTGCAGCATTCGAGACATTTGACAGCAAAAAATATACTTTCAAAGGCTTTGGGAGGAGTCTGGTCTCATCTATCTGCTGAACAAATCGACCAACAAGGTTAAAGGTGGTTTCTGATTCGACACTGTGGAGCTTAAAGGCTGTTTCACCGCTTTCTGATATCTGGAAAATGTGTTTTATAAATCATAAAAAGTAATTAGATTTGTGATATTTGGACTGGATTATCCACTTATCTTACATTTTCTAAAGCACATTATTAACCTTTGATATTTTTATTCTGCACTTGGCTGGTGCACAGTACTTCACTTAGAAAAATTATCTACAAGCATTATTTAAAATTTATAGCCAGTTTTCCTTAATATTGTGAGTCCTAAATTATTTATTTACATAACCCTACATACTAACTCACATTCAACATACTCTTGTCTTTTCTCTTCTGGGACGATGGTCAAAGCGCCCTCTGAGTTTGACGAATTAGCCAATCGTGTTTTGTTATTAGGGAAAACTAAAACATTTAGCCAATTAGCATTGTTACTGGGTGATAGGCTGATTTATTAGAATTTTTTCTCCTGCTGGGAATATGTGGGTAAACCTGTAGGTGGCGTTAATGAATACCAGATGTTTTTTGTCAATCGCCGATAAAACAAATCAAGAAGAAGATAATGAGGGTGATAAATTTGATCATAACAATCTAGGGATAATTTACTTCACCTTGCATGACAATGCAGAGGATTTTGCAAATGACCGGTAAGCTACAGACTCTGTTCCTCAGCATGTTTTATTTTTTATTTTTTTTTTAATCAAATGAATCTGCTCTTTTTCTGTTACTTGGTCATTTGGTGTTTGCTGGTAGTCAGTTCTGAATGTTGCTGCTGGTTTATTTAGTGCATGTGTTTCTCTGGTTAGAATATTGCTAATGCAGCTCTGGATAAATGTGGTAAGATTTCTTTTGAATTCTTAATCAGGCTGTTTATCATTGTCTTTTTGAGCTTCTGTTACTATCATGATGTTTGGTTGATCTCTTTGTGTTTGCTGGGTAAGATGGCAGCAAACATCTTGTTACACAAGGAGAAGCTGAAGTCCTGTTTGCTAACTGAAATCTATGAACATTCATACATATATTCATATATAAGATTTAGCTGAGCGCCTTGTAAGATAAATCCAATTGCATTACTTGGTGTAAATTAGTTTTGTGTTTTTCACAGTTTGGACTATTGCCTGTTGACACCAAGTAACGTTAACGTTCTGCAAGTTACTGAAAAGACTTTTTACTTTTTGCTAATTCAACCCTTCGTGTTATTTTGCTGTATGAAGAATTTCCCTACTGCTCATTTGAATCCCTATGCTAGACTAGGAAGGAAAAACTGGCATGTCAGCCCCACCAATAATTTTTAACATGTACTTAGAAACTGGAGAGTTGCAGATTCCATTTTCAGACCATTGTATGCTTCCTAATCTACAAGTTGATTCTTGAATGCACTATGAAGTTGTAAATTTGAGTTCAGGAATGCTATTGGTTTGTGCTTCGCAAACCAAACCTGGACAAAAGCTGCACAGAGAGGGGGGTGTCATTTATCTTGACATAGTGTCTTTAAAAAACGGATGCAAAGTTGTCCACTCCAGTGCATTTACGCACATCACTGCAACAATGCATGCAGATTAACGCAAATATGCCAAGTGAAACGTAAACTGAGATCATTGTGCAGTTAAAGGACTCAACCTGAGAACAAAGTTTTTCCATTTCTGTATGCCAGCCTTTTGGTACATGGATATATTTACAACTAAAACACCAATATATATATATATATATATATATATATATATATATATATATATATATTTTTTTTTTTTTTGTAAATATAATTCAAAACATTTTTTTTCATTTTACAATTAATACGTTTTTCTAATCTGAAATTGGCACAGTAAATGTATCAAAATATGCATCTGATTTAAGCTCATGTAGTCTCTACCAGAGCAGTTCTACCAGAAGCAAACTGCAGACTTTGGCTTTATGAAAATAAAATGAACGTTTGTAGCTGCCAAATTTAATCATAAGGCTGGTAACACAGAGTAGCCGAAACCATCTGCAGTGTCGGCCCATTTGGACAAGTCTTGCAGAACCCCGGGCCAGATTTTAACCAAAATGAGTCTCCATGGCCCGTTCGGCTTAATGCAGCAGCTTTTGGCCATTTTCCCCAAAAGGAGGGAATATGCGGTCAGCTGTCTTCTTCAGAGGGGGAAAATGGTTGTTTAGCAATTCTGGGGTGACCTAAATTTGGGCACAGCTTCAAAAAGTCTCTTGTTCGCCTTTTTTCAGACTTATCAGTGTCTTTACAGAATCAAATTTGGTACAAGCAAGGGTAGAGTGAAATGCAAATGGGTCTCCTGGCCTACATAACTGTCTGATAGAGAGGAGATAGTGAGATGCTTTAATATCTCTGTCTTGTCAGCAAGATGCAGCAAAACTGCTGACATCCTTGTTAAACTAAAGATAGATGCCTTCAAGTCTTCAGAGCTGTGAAGAGTTAGAAGCTTTTTTTATGTTAAATATTCCAGCGACAATGAAAGACGGTGCAAAAGAGTGTGATTGTAAGGAAATCTTTTGTTCAGCAATGTAATTTACTGTCATTACAGACCCATTAAGTCTATTACTCCTCATTAATACAATATATCAGAGAACACCAAACCGTGCTCTACCAGTTTGTACCTGCTGCAAAAGGACATACTTAATGCTGTCACAATAATCACTAAATTAATCGCATAATGAAATAAAATGAGCATGATAATTTCCAACAACAACAAAGAGTTACTCCCCTTTAATACTGTTGAAAAGCCATTTTCAGAAACGCAGCAAACATTTGACACCCAGTACAAAGTAATTAACTTGCACTTTCTGCCACCGTTGCCTATTTTTCCTGACTAAGCTGAATGATTTTTTTTTCTTTGTTGCCATAGAAAGTACGTCTGGGCCAGTGAATCTATGTTGAGCTGTGTCACTTTGTGACAAAGCCCACAAGCCTTTTCAGGGTTGCCACTAGCTCTGTTGTAGCAACTCCAACGTGATGGTGGTGAACTCACTGACCCTTTGGCTGCCACAGTTCTTTGAAAGAAAACAAGCAAGGACATGTACAGGCGGGTTTTTATTATCCGGCTTGAAGTATTTTGTTAAAAGGGTTTGCGTCTGCTTGCCTTCATATCAACTCTGAGACGGTTGCTATAAGTAAATGGAGGGAGGGGTTACTGCGAAGTCAAACCTCAATGCAATCAGCTGATGTATATTAGAATGAAGGAAGGCAGCCAGTCTAAACAGGACTGGCTCTGGTAACCCAATCAAACAGTGTTTATCTTACCACTTAGGCCCTTCCCTGAGCTCTCTCTGGCTGCTGACTAGGAGTCTCAGAGAGAGAGAGAGAGAATTTATCGATTCCGAAAATAATTTCAGCACATAATGCTAACAGCTTATTCTCTTTGACAATATTGGGTGTTGGATAGTGATGGGTAAATGAGCCGTCAAGAAGCATTTTGACCCAAAGCAAAACTGTATTGATACTGCGTTACTGAATACTGACACCTGCTGGACATTAAAAATCCCTACAGGCAACGTTGTTGACAGACTGATTTGATGACCTACTCTATATAATAAGATTTAAGTCATTGTGTTCTATTGTATATTATATATTATGTCATATCTTCAGTTAAATTCAAAATGTATTTGATATTCTTAGATACTGTCAATAAATAATGTGAACATGTACCATAAAGTGAAAATTTAAGTGAACATGTTTGGAATGAGGATGCTTGTGGACCCCCACACACAAATGTTTAGTAAAAAAAATTAATTTTTCCAACATTTTGAAATGTAGGCTGTTGTGCTTTTTTGACACAATTTCTTTTGCTGTAGAAAAAAGGAAGTAAACAATACATTTATATGAAATAATTTATAAAAAGCAACTGAGTAATTTGTAGAATGGCTCTATACCTGAGTTTATTCATTCTAATGGCTGGCCCTTAGAATAATGCCTCAGCATTAAGGAGGTGGATTTATTTAAATAAGACATTTCTGTCAAACATATGCAACACTTAATCTGCAGAACATAATTTGAAAGTAAACTAAGAGTCAATTTCAGCTGAATTTGGATTCAGATATCTCAAGTAGAAACTGAAAAGAACTGGATGAAACAACAACGAAGTGACAACCAACACCTTATTTTCTCATGTAAGAACAAAATGGTCCCAAACTACAAAACCTTTCGTTTGCCTAAAGGCTGCTCCATAGTTGACACTGTACCGCAAAAGATCAATAATTCTTTTGGCAAATGCATCCTGTTGACAGATTCGCTTCCTTATAAACACAGTTTGGCGTGACATTTTGAAACAGTTCCTGTTTCGGTCACGTGACTTGCTGAAAGCAATACGCGCACCGAGACGGGGTTTTGTCTATGGGCTTGACGCATGCGCCGACACGTCGGTGTTGCTGGACCCCTCGCTAGTGTTGGATGAGTAGCTGGGAGTCAATATCTGCTCCACTCAGGCAATCAATTCTGCAACAGTTACACATGTGGAAAAATTTAGATGTTATGAGGTGAAACCAAAGACATGGATTTCAGAAGGGAAAGCTGGATGACAAAAGTTTTCCAAACAAAACCACACAGTCTGAGGAAAAAAAAAAAAAAGAGTCTCCTCCAAAAGATTGAAACAAGGGCTCATTGTAGAATAAGGAGATGGTTGGAGACCAACTTGCTTTATCCTGTAGCGTGCACAGTTGAAACAAAAAACCTGAACCCTCACATTTTACTGATGGGGAACTCTGGCTGACCTTATCCTGAATATGTTGTGCACAAACACACATGCTATCTATCACTATCTCAGTGTGGGTTTTCACACTCCTCTCCCTCCTTCCGATGCACTCACTGACCTCACACTCTTCCTCCACTAATGGCCTGGGCTGGAAACAGATGGTAACTTTATTGCTGCCGACAGACTTATAAACAGTGTGTGTGCACATTTACCTGGCACAACACATTTCTAAGTGTCTATTGTGATCTTTGAAACATTCTGATGCAATTATTAGGTCTTTCTTTGTTTCATAACATCTCTTCTCCCCACAAAACAGTACTGAAGTGGTACTCGTATGTAATGAGGGCCATTTTATGGTTTTTTGGCATCTAGACAATCTAATGTTAGTGAAAGTCTTCAAAACACAGACAACTGTGGAGTATAATATTCTAGATTTAGTAGATCCCTTAAATTAGATTTTCTTAATCAGCAAAAATGTCAATGTTTTATTTGGCACATCAACTAAACCCTGTTAAGAACCAGAAATAAATGAATTGTCCTGTTGAATATTATTTTCAAAAATAATTTAGAAAGGCCAAAATTGACCTGCGTTTGGTTTTGGAAAAAGTGTGTGTTCAAAAACTAAATTGAGCAACAAAATCTTAAATCATGATGTATTGAACCAAGAATAAGCCCCCTTACAGTTTAAGTAGATGTATGAAAAAAGGCCTCCTTATCATCTTGCACCTAATGTTCTTGAACAGCTTTCTGAAATTTGCCTGAGGGTGAAAAGGTTGGATTGTAGGAGATTGATTGAACCTTGCAGGTGCTGCTCAGAGACGTGTAGCTAACCCTACACCGTCATCCTCCTGAGAGACGCAGATGTGTTTTGCACTACATTTGGATGAAAATGTATTTCAAAAACTAGCAGTAGGAGTGACAGTTAAATTTGAGGTAATCTTCGGCCCAAAACCTTCATTATAAACAGCCCATATGAGCTTTGGACTTCTCAGCAATGTCAGTAACAACTGAATACCTTGCATTTCCGGGCCCTCCAGTGAGGTTCAAGGTCTGGACTATAACAACTGGAGGAGGATGTGAACCTGGTAGTTTCAATTATTCTCATGTCTTTACAGGTTAATTTGCTTTTTGTAGAGCACATATTTCATTGTTTTTCATCATTTCAGAGGCTGGTCCTTTATTTGTAAGCGAGAGGACATAAATAAAGGAGATTCGCTCTATTGTATAGACTAAAAAATTCTTCATCTATGTAGGTTGGCGTCAGGGATTTAACTGGAGTTAGCTCACTTATGCCTTTGAAAATAAACTTTATAAAAAAGCAAACAGAGTAACAGGAAATGGATAAAAATAGATCTCCACAAAAACACCATCCATTATCTAAACTGTATTAGGAAGCAGCACATATGATCCCGTTTCAAGGGCTAGAAAGGAATCTTTCCACACAGCACGCAAACTTTGATCTTTTTTCCTACTGAACTGTTGATCTTTTAATGATCTGGATCTAAAGCATGGCTCTGCAGATGTTTCAACTACGAGCCATAATTTGTCGAGCACACTGTGACGGGCAAACAGCCCTCGGAACAGCTGTTGGTCTGCATGTACGTATCCAGTATGGTGGTGGGCAGCTATAAGGAAATCTCATCTCGTTATTCAGTGATGATTGTGAAATAGCATATTTTCCACCCTGTTGATTACCTTCAATGATGGCGTGTGTGTGTTTTGTCTTTTTTAGCAGCAGGTTGCACGCTGCTTCTGGGAGCTCCTCCAACCCGATGATTAATGTCTTTTCCTGCCTGTACATGCTACCATTTTGTGTGTGTGTGGAATACACAGACAGATGGCTCTCTCTGTCCTTTGGTTTATGACACCTTCTGCAGCCCACTGACCACACTGTGCTGCACACAATCCCCTGCCTTCACACACAATGCGTCATGCATCGGTGTCATAATCAGTGATTACAGGCTTATCGGGCAGCTATAATTTTTGAGCTGCGCTGATGTGATAACAGCTAGCTTCATTGTCCGAGGTGTACACTTTCTGTCTGTGCAATGCGTGAGCGCTAATACCAGCAACCCACACTAACGACCCATCTGCGACACTTAGCAGAAAATGTAATCATGGCATCCATTTATATTCAGAGAAAGCCAGCACAAAAGAGAAGTGGATGTGTTTAATAACACTCATTCCTCAATGACTTGAGCCTCAAAAGCTCGGCAGGACAATGAAAGCAAACCAAGGAATTTATCAGCACCTAAGGGGATGAAAACATGTGACTGTCTGAGGCGTTATTCTCCGCTAACATCACAGTTCTGAGTAATTAGAGAGAAAAACACACGCACACTGGCACTATAAAAACAGGAAAATGGGGAAAACTGTGGCTTGCATGCAGCGTTTCTCATGAGAAAAGACAACATGTGCAGAGGCATCTCATTAAAACAGAATACATCTTATTGAGCTTATGTAATATTCAAGCTTTCTGGGAAAAGAAATTAGCTGAAAGCCATAAACAATGAAATCAGTCTGAAAAAGCATCTATCCCAATAGGAAAGCAGAAGAGACAGATGCATTAATCTCCAACTTATTTACACATTTTTTCCATCTGATAAAAATCTATAGGCCTTTTCACAAACATTTTGAAATAAATCCACCACTTTTGCTCAGCTTTACACTTTCAAACTAAGCGAAACGGTGAGCCTCAAGTCAGAATCCTTGTGCGTGTTCAAATACTTACAGCATGGTAGAATCACAGAGGTAACAAAAGCATATTTGCAGTCCTCTGATTTGGTTCTTAACACTAAAATAGGCTTCACTTCCGCCTTGCCACCACCTCTCCTAAAAAACACAACAAACTCCACCCATAATTCCCCCTCCATCTTATGCAGCAGGAAGTTGATATGAAACGAAACGTTTCCACCTGGGAAATAATGAGCTTTTGATTGGAGTGTAGAAACACTTTTTATGTACACCGTGAGGAAACCGGCAAAATAATTTACGGTCAGCTGGTATTTTGTTTGGTAAAAGTTGATGATATGATGCAGTTCACATGTTCATTGCTTATTTATAGATCAGCAGAAAAAATTGCCAAGAATATTACAGTGGTACTCTGTTATGTCCTAACAACATGAATTTGTTCCTTCCTGGTGCTATAAATACTTAGGACGTTTCTATCAACCCTTGATTTTACCTAATTAGAGAAGCTGAAAAAAGGCTGAGCTAAATAGTTGCCATTTGGTTTTTGGGCAGTTAAATCAACACTGCAAAAAATATTTAGAGATTTTGACAGATGTTTCAACGAAAAAAACCCCATAACATTACCAACCTTAATAAGGGGAAAACAGAAAAACAACTCACTTTGTTTTTGGTTTTTTTTTTCTTAACTTTTTTGCTTTTGCACCTTCACTGTGTGGGTGAGCTTTAGGGGAAAAAAAACATCTAACCAAAAAGAAAAAAAGCCAAATACTGACAGGCTCCCAGTCAGCCAGAATAGTTTGTGCTTGTTTAGGTGGAGCGCTCGAAAAACCTGCACATCAGTCATTCTGTCAGAAAGGTGCCCGAGGTTCAGTTCGACTCTGGGGGAGAGGAGAAGAAAAAAATAAAAGAGCAAATGCAAAGAGAGAGGGATGAGCACAAACAGGAGCAGGCTCACTGTTCTGACCTGCAGAATGAGTCTGTAATGTTGCAAAACAAGATCTGAAACGCTCAGCGCGTCGCTGGTGGCTCTGACTCGTCAGCTCAGTGAAATGTTACAGGTGAAGTCGATGCCAGAGAAGGTTATTACGCCACGTAATGTTTTGTTAAGAGTCTTTAGGCCTTAACGCTCCCTGTCGGAAGCATTTATTCCATATTTAGCTTTGATTCCGAACATCAGACCGACTTTAAGTTGCTTAGTAGCTTTCCATGAATACTCAGAGCTTTGGAACGAGTCATCCTGGCTGCATGTAGGTCTTGTGCCTTGCTCAAGAACCTGTGTAACCATGTACTTGTTTCTTTGTCCCTCATTTATCAAACAGCACAACAATACTACCACTCCATGACCTCCATATTCAGCATCTGTTTTCAAAAAACTGGGACTGAGCCCAAGCACTTCCAGGAAGATAAAAATCTGGCCCGCTTTTTCTCAGCAAACTGGTAATTTAATGAGTGCCTCATCCGCTGCCTCCTCTACGGCTCCTTTGATTAAATACTGTAAATGAGAAGCTAGCAGTAGAGGAGCAACGCATGTTGCTGTATTAATTTGCACAAATGACTGCATTCGGTTTGCAGCAAGAAAGTCATTTCTCTACCTCTTCAAATTTAGAACCACAATTACAGTGCCTTGCAATAGTATTCATAACCCCTGAGATTTTCTCCTGTTTTGTTATTGGGATCAACACAAAATAGACTGTGCAAGGGGTGAAAATGCTCTTGCAAAGTCACTACATACCAAAACGTTCTGCGTGCTGCAGGTTGTGCTTCGTTAAATCTGACTTCTGAGTTGCTGACAGCATTAGTGAAACATCAGCCAGTTCCCACTTCGTCAAACTGTCATCGGCAGACACCATTACCTCCGATAAGAGTCCAGTTCTGCTGATGTGCGCTTGCTTGGATGCAGTCAAAATCACAGGCTCGTCTTGCTGCTTTCAGTCAGCAGACGGCTTTGGACCCCCTGCAGCAGATCATCTTCCCACGCCACTGGAATCCAGGCTGCAAGATGTGCTAAACTCTACAAGATGTGCTGAGCTTTGCTTGCATAAAACATTTATCCTGACGTCTGGACTAAAGTCTACAAGCAAATGCTTTCATATCTTTTTTTCGTGATATTTCACATGTCGACCCTGTGCTGTTACTGTGTGATAGGCTGATTTAAAGTCCCATTAGCTGCTGTTGTGAGATGCTTCTCCTGACATGTGCACACGCTATGCCCCTGTCAGACAGGAATTCATTGCTTCGCAGCTACGGCTCAGTCATTCTTGTTAAGTACCAAGCATAAAAATCTGCTTACCTTCAAAGAGCTCAAAGAGAAATCAACTCTTTTGAAGCTTTTGGTCACTAATATCTGCGCAGCCTTTTTGGCACAATCACATTAGTGTCACTGTATTTCAATGCTTAGGTTGCAAAATAATGACCTTCAAAGAGACCCTTAGAGGCAACCTATTTAAAGTAAATGCCTCTAAATATATATCTGCACATATATTCAGCCAAAGTATGAATTAAAAACAGAGTTTCTTGAAACTTCTAACAAGGAATCTTTCTGTTTCTCTTGGCTATATGTAACATTTCAGATCATTAAACAACAGAAAAGGTTGGTTCCGTCCTCCATTCACAAATGTTAACATGGAGTTTGCTTAAACCAACTGAGAGTTTCAACAGAAACTGATTTGGTCAGTCGGGACTAAACACATGGAGTGTTTAAATTCAACAAACACTCCATGTGGGTTCAGTGTGAAGCCCAGGAAGAACAAGAACATCTTTGATGCTATATGGCTGGGTTACTTCTACAGGACATAAGACCCTTGTTAAAGTGCATGGCTCATAGACTTTGAAGTATCAGGATTTTTTAGAATCTAGAGTACTGTACCAGGAAAAAACTACTAGTGTGCAAAACATATGAATCAACATAGAAACACAACCTTCTTTCAGTTCCTAAACCCAAATACTGGCACTAACTCCAAATACACTTTGAAGGCAACACTGTGAAAGACCTGAGGATGTGCAAAAAGGAGAGTTTAAAGATGCATGTCTTCCAAAACACAGGAGATGTTATTGGAATTTGTGGTTTGGAGGGGAATTCTGAGCTGTGTCCTTGCCAACATCCTGAAGAACCAAAACAAAAAGATGGGGAAGGCAAATAATGTCACATTTGTTTTTATAAGGATCTAGACAAGTTCTTGGCAGCGCTGAAAGCTACTTTTGATGAGTCGATGAAGTGTCCTCTACATGGCGACAGCAGCGTGTCCGCTGCTTCAACCACTTTCAACAACTGAACTCCAGCTTTTTCTTTTTTTTTGCCTGTGCGTGTGTGTGTACGTGCATTACCCTGCGAATATGCATGCAGTCATGTTGAAAATTTGCATGATGGGCGCATCTGGGCTCAAGTGCGTGCGTGTGTGTGTCCCTCCGACAGCAGGCTGATTAAGCTGTTGCATAGTAATGAGCTATGGCTGTCTGTCTGGCAGCTGCTCTTTTTACAACAAAGCCTCCCACTCGCACATACAAAGAAATAAACGGAATCATTACACACGCAGGGGAAAAAAATAACCACAAAGGCCATCAAAGATCCATTGTTTTAGATAGCATAATCACTGAGAAAGTTGTGCTAATGCAGAAGGAGAATTAGTAATTCACTCAAGAGGGAGATCATGGAACGACACACACACCGTGTCCCACGGCGGGAGTGCACTGCTGCACTTCCTCTCCTTTATTCCTTGGTATTGTTTTTCCTTCTCAAAGAGAGCCGCTCAGGAATAACTCCAATTTCCTGCTTCCAATTTCTAGTGTGAACTCTGCACCTTAATGCCATCAACGTGTGGGTAATTACCCATCTATCGATGGTGTGTATATTGTTTTGAAAGAAGTTGGTTCCCCCCTATAGGCATGGGCGAGTTGCAAGGTACATTAATGTTTTAGTGAAATGGTTGCGCTATTAAACAAGCGTTCCGATTGTTGTTTTGAACCTCAGGAAAAGGTGTTGCATGTCTTGCTCATTTTCTTCAACTGGAAATGTTACCATGCAGCCACAATTGCCTAAACTTGACCAGCAATAAGTATGCAAGCCTTCTTTTAGACAGATAACCATCAGTGCACATCCAAAATGGTCAATGGATTAAGCTGTAAGAGCAGTGAATTATCGATCTTTTAGCCATTTGTCCAACTCCTAGCATCCTTGTCCAGCTAAAATTAAGCCTGAAGAAAAGAAAAAAATTCCATCTTAATCCTAGAGCTATAATTTGACAAAACTGAAAATATTTCTGAACAGTTTTGGATATGCTGTACAATATTTAATAACCAAAAATACCAGAAACATCACTTTTGTACATCGCTATGCATTAAAAAATTAGTTGATTTAATTTTGCAGCAACAGTCTGTAATCGGGTTAAGCAATGTCAAATGGAAACAAATCAAGATATAAAAACGTTAAAACATGTTTTTTTTTTTTTAAATCAAAATGTTTATTTTGTAGACCTGACTGCCAAATAATCAAACCCACCATTTATACAAACAGCAAAAACAACTTTAAAAAATAAGCACGTGGCCCACAACTGTTAACAGCTTTTAAGCCATAATTGTATTTGGAAGAAAATGTGTTACTAATGCTTAATAAAGAATTTTATGAACTGTGCAAAGGCAGCAAAAGAGAGAGGTGATCGTGACAAAGTGTCGTTTTGATGTAAGAGGGTGGAGGGCAGCCCAGCCATCCCTCCCTCCCTCCCTCCCTCCCTCCCAGGGGACCCACTAATGCCCACCCAAACGCATAAAACCTAATGCCATATCCATCGCCTTACCTTGTTGACGTCCCCTTCCTCACATCACACATCATGCACTTAAAAGCCTCTGCCGTGTTCTTGTAGGTGCACACGCTGCAGTCCCAAAACCCCTCGTCGGAGGAGGGCTTCGGTTGACGCTTCGGCCTTTGAAGACAATAAATGTGAAAATGAAGGAGAAATAATAATAATAATAATAACAACAATACTAATAATAAAAAGAATGAGTTTATAAGCAAAAATGAGGGGGCTAAGAGTGACTTCGGATAGCGAAAGCAAACCTCTGGTAAAAGCCTAAAGGATTCAGGAAACCATCATCTGCACGCGCGCCGTGATCTGACACTGTAATTGCCGTTGAGGGTTTTTTTTAACACCCGAGCGAGGATACATGGCACGCGCTCATACACGAGAAGGAGAGGGAGAGACCGAAAGAGAAAAGCCCATTTTTCCTCCTCCTCCTCCCCCCCTCCGTGGACCGTGGGCTTGCCTCTGTGTCCGCTCCCCTCCCCTGGTTAAAATATTCACCTTGTGGGGCTCCGCTTGTCGCCCATGCCAGACCAGGGTTTATCTGGAGGAGCTGGGACGAGCAGAAGTCGTGTTATTTTCCGATTATCCCAGGAAAGAAGCGATGCGCCTTTTTACCCGCTCGGCTTCCAGCTGTCGTGGAAACTCCGCTTGGGAAATCGCCACGTGACTCGAAGCGGCCAATCAGCGTCCGGTTATTTCCTGAGGCTGACATTCCTCTTCTTGATGAATAATGCTGCGTTCAAGGACACTGTGGAAACTCCTATTAGTGAGTCGTCCTTGTTAAATTGTACCGGAAACGAATTGCAGGTGCATCTACATTGATGAGAATTTAATTAGTCGCATTATAAAAGTTAAGCTCGTAGTTATTACAGAAACACTGTGCACAGATTGATATGTTTCAATGTCGACAGTCAGCGCTTACAGAAAATTAAAACCTAAAATGTGGAATGTCTTCCTATTGTAAAATATGTCCTTTATATCCTTTCAATGCTTGGTTTTACTGCAACAATGAAGCGTGGCATGGAGGAGATTGGGTTGATTTCCAACTTAAAATGCAGAATTATCTTTCATCCGGAAACACAGGACAGCTATATAGTTCAGTCACTTTTCTCTTTAGATCAGATAAGATGCATCAGATGTTGTCTGGTTCAAGGCTGAAAACAAGAAATGGAACCATTACAGCTTGTCCTTGGCACATCGGTGTGTGGAGTTGAACCACCGATTCCAGCAGCAGAAATCTCCTGAACGGGCCATGCTTCACAGTCCCTTCAAGAATACAGTTATTACTGCCTTCCACTAAACTTTCCAATAAATTGCTAAATGGATGGACTCAGGACTCTGCTAACTCAGTGCTTTATAACACTAAGTTTGCAGAAGTAGTGGGTAATTCTTATAGAAGTGAGACATGTCTGCATCCTATCTTATTGTCTTCATGTAATAGTTAAATTTTCTAAGGAAGTGATTTGTTTTATTTTCTATGTGTGTAATTCATGACAGGTAAAATAAACATTGATGTCACTCTGCATCTGTAATCCATATGCAATAAATTAGAATATGAGTTGTTGGATTAAAAATGCCTTTTGACAACAACCTTTAAGGTTTTGCTTTTCATAAGCAAAATGTTTATTGGTGTGATGTAATGATATTCTAATCTTAAATATAATGTTTCTATTAGATATCCTCATGATTAACAGAACTAAATAATTGAAAACTGAAAACGGCACATTCCACTTTCTTCTGAATTAAATTCTTTACCTTGTTCCTGTTTCAGGTTCTAAAACAATTGAGCTAATTTGCCAACTGAGAAGCATTTAAAAAAATTTTTCTTCAGAGTCGGTTTAGCCAAAGTGTTAGGAAATATATCTTTCTTCTATTCCCCATATGATTTAAGCTTTTAATTAGCACTCCAGCAATAAATACGTACAGTACACACACACACACATCAGAAAGCTAATTTTATTAAGAAAATATTTGAAGAAAATAAAACATGACTTCACCAAAAACAATTTGATAAAAATGTATGCGGTGTAAAAGTCTGTGTATTAGTCACTCAGTTCCTCCTCGTCACTGAAGTATGCGCTCTTTTTAATCCTTGGTTTCTTAGAGTCTGAGGATGTCGAGGCCTGTGCATTGTCCTCTTCCGCTTGCCTTTTCTTTTTCTTCTCCTCTTCCTCCATGTGGGCTTGCTGGAGAGACGCCCCAGAAAGACAGTTTGTTAGTTGACATTAACTCTACCATATTAGAAATGCTGGAAAACAAAATGTGTCAGAGACAAGTCATTAGACAAGTCAAGAGAAAACAGATTTTTTTTTTCTTTTATTTGTTCTGATTAAAGTTTTTCAGAGGGTCACTTTGGCCATTTGAACAAATTGGCTCATGAAAAGTTGAAGAAATCTATTTTCATCAATAGTTTTGTAATTCTTGCATGCTGGTATGCTCAAATGTTTGATTGGTGACTTTAAGTGAAGGTCCCAAACTTTCATAGGACAATGTGACATGATTTTTGGCATTTAAAATTTTTGCTGTCCCTAAATATAGTTTCCTTCTGAGTTGTTGGCACCATCTATCATTCCATCAACTCCAACTTTGATGGAGTTTGAACAAAAGTATCCATCCTGTTTCCCTGTACGAACAGTACTTTGAGGGTGAGGCAGTGTTCATTTTTCTGCACCAATTGCTTTGTATGTAGGCCAGAAATCTACAAATGGGACTTCTTAAAGCTTTCTGGATATTTTTCTGTCTTTTTGCTGGACTTCCATTATGGCAAAATTTTAACAGAAGCGAATCTAGCAAGAGATGTTGCTTATACACGTGCTAAATATAAATACTGTATGTCACACATATGGCAATGCTGAGAATTACCTGAAAAGCTATGGCTTGGCTTAAGCTATCCAGGGCAGGGTCTTCTCCTTCCTCTTCACTTTCTTCATCTTCCTCACTAAAAGATATATATATGTATATATTTCAAGTTGTACAAAAAATACAGTCTGTTATTCACTATCATACAATTCCTACATATGCTCAGGTTGTTGCAGCCTCTTCTTCTTCTTCTTTTCTTTCTTTTTTGGTGGTTCCCTCTCTCCAAGAAGGTTTTTAGGACATGCATAGCTCAGATGTCCCGATTCCTGTAATGCATAGATTGAAGTTACAAAGGGCATCCCTACAAGTCTGCCTTTCCCAAAGTCGGGGTGTTCACTCACCCCACATTCATAACATCTGGTCTTGTCTGTGTAGTTCCGTCTCCTTATAAACTCTGTTGCTCGCCCGTTGTCTATAGCGATACTGGCTTTAACTGTTCTGCCAAACAACTGGGTGGAAATAGAAATTTCCTCGATACAGTTAACACACATTAAAGAAACACTGACAGAAATCTGTAGTTTATGCAAGCAGTCATTCAGTATTGCTCACCTGTTTGTTGTTCACTGCTCTTGCACAATTGTGAGCTGCTTCTCTGTCCAAAAAGAGGACAAATGCCACTCCTTTACTCTGTCGGGTGAATTTATCCTTCACTATTGTAACCCTGGAATAAACAGCACAGAAATTGTGAGCAGACCAGGCTTTTATAGCCTACCCAATTTTTTGGTTTCTTTGAGGTGCCTTGTGTTGCTAGGTGTTTGGCTCAAAACCTATGGTGCTCCCAAGTGCAAGCAAAACAGAATTATTATTAATTTGGTTTTTCTTCAGTATAGCTTTTTTTAAAACTTTGCATTTGGTAAATTCATGCAGGGCAAATCTTCAACTCAGCGCCCTATATTTAATAATAATAAAAAAGTTGGAATTAACATAGCATTTCAATTCATGTGAGGAATGGTTATACAACAAGATACAAGATACAAAAAAGACAATACTTACTTCACGACTTTTCCATACTTAGTGAATAACTGCAAAGACCCAAATATGTATGTTGGTGTACAAAAACTGACATATTAATTGACTTAGATATGTAGATTTTAACTGTACTCAGACTCTTTGCATAGAATGATTTTCAAAAAAGCCATATTACCTTGTGCAGGTCGCTGTTTGTCAGAGAGAATGGTAGATTTGATACATAAACTGTGCTTTTGCTTGGAGCTAATCCCCCACTCATAGTGGACAGGCTATTGATGCAAAACAACAATAAAAATGTGTCATGTGGCTTTGGCTTACGCAAGTGAGTTCAATGCAGGACTTACCTATGTGGATTCCACTGATAAACCGCAGTTTGGTGATGTCAAAACAAGAAAAAGATTGTGTTTCAAAATAACGAAGCTAACAGAAACAAGACGCTGCCTGCTCGTCGCAGCTTGATGACGCATTCGTTCTGATAAATACGTCTCGTGTAGCAACTCTGAAAGGCTAGGCTAGCTCAACGATAGTAAGAGGTGAGACTGTTTTGATATTTTCCGCTCAGAGAAATAGCTTTTTTACTTTCTTTTTAAAATACGGTTGGCTGTGCACGACCAGACGTGCTATACATATTTGTTGTGGGTAATTCATGCGCTAGTGACTGAAAGCGAACCTGCACTTACGTTAAACAAAACGTGAGACTGTTTGCTGCATAGACGGGTTAGCCCAGTTAGCTCGTCTTTCTTTTTTTTATTCTGCATTGAGTTGGTGTATTTAATAGATTAAAACCAACGGTGTTGTGATGATAAATGGCTGTCGAAGCTAACAGAGCAGAGGCGAGGTGTTCATTATGATATTCCAGGACAACAAGCCCAAACCAATTCGGTCAAGTTAAACAGAAACTAGTTGTTTTGGTGGTAAAATAACATTTTAGAAGCTTCACATTGAGTTATCTTGCATTCCAGCTTTATGTTGTGTTGTAAATCTTTTAATCAACGTATGTTTTTGTTTTCAGACAAAAGATTTGTGCATGCTTTCTTCAGAAATGTGTGTCTGTTCTATTTATGCAATTGGGAATCTCTCCACAGATTGATTTGAAGGTCGCATTTCCCGAAAAGCATCTAACCTGAAAAGTAAGTAACCAACCCAGCCTTTATAGTAGAGGTGCCTTTTAAGGGACAAGTAAACGCAACAAGGGTTGCATTTCACAATCCCAATCACAATACTACTACAAACTTGTGCACATGTAAATTCTACTTTATGTATTGTGGGGAATCTGGTAACAACTGCAAGTGGTGGTGGTGTAATACATTTCTGTATTTTGTCACATCATTCAGAAAGTATAACTCATAAGTTTTATGGATTGAATACACATGGAGAGAATCGTGTCAAGGGTTTGTTTATTTTTTGTACTTTTGATGATTATGGCAAACTGATAGTGGAAAATCAATGTTATGTTATAAGATTAGAATATTGTGGAGAAGTTCAATTAATCAAGTTTATTTGCAGATTATTTTCAGCAGCATTTGCGTGCAAAAAAACGGAAAGTGATGAGGAAAACACCATGCAGTCAACAATTGAACCAGATATGACAGAAGCATGTTAACTGGGTTTTGGAAATAATTAACTGAATTGCTCCCTGGTTCAAAATCGGGGTAAAATAAATTTGCATTTAACTTGCAAATCAAAGTCAGAGTCTGGAGAACAAGTAGACAGACCCAAAATCCACATTGCTTGAAAACCAGAGTCGGGCTTCCATAGTCAGTTATTGGGGTTGCCATTCAGTCCACTGGTGTTAGTCCACTGTTTTCTAAAGTCCAGTCAATGCAGTAAATTAGCAAGAAGTGTTGGTGTTTCTTGGGTTGACAAGCTCCATGGAGATGCTGACTTCCATTCCCGGCAGTACTTGGGAATGGCACCTGAAGCTGGTTCAGACAGCATGGTGTCACCATGCCTGACTGACCAGCGGCTGGTCTGACCTGAACCCCATAGAGAATTTGAGGTATCTTCAAGATGAATATAAGAGGCACCAAGTCAAGAAGGCAAGTGATCTGAAGGATGATATCAAAGCAGCGTGGGCTCCTGTGACACTTCAGCAGAACCACAGGCTGATCACCTCCAACACTGATGCAGTAAATGATCAGTTTTTGTTGATCTGAAGTAATGTCCTAATTTTTGGAGCTGCTAATTTATTTTTATTATTATTTTCATTATCTCTAAGCCATCATCATCAAAATTACAAGAATTAAATGCCTGACATATGTCACTCTATATAATGTAAGTTTTCCTTCTGAAATAATGCAATGTCTTTATATTATTGTCTCTTCACAGTGACGTACAGAAGAGACAGAAGTATACGGGAGGTGTATGAAGACCGCTTTATGCAAGAAAGGCCAGTAAGTGTGTTGAGATTATTTATTGTTTTGCCCTTGTCATTCGCAGCACAAGTTGCAAGCTTTGTTTATTCCTACAAAACAATTTTTTAGACAATTATTTTTCCAAGAATTCTTACTTTCCACTCTTTTGCGTAGGGTCCATATCCAAGGGCAGCCGGAGCCGTCGAGAGGAGAGGCCCGTTTGGCAGACCAGAGGATGAGTACGGTCGAGGCGGGTATGAATATGAAGGAGGTCCCCGTTTTTACCCGAATGGAGGCGGCCCTCGAGGTTTCCATGACGAGCAGAGGGGCTACCAAGTGGAAGGCCACCACTTTCCTGAGCGCAGAGCAATCCCACCAGCACGAAGGGTACAAATAAAACGATCCCTTTGTTCATTCTTTTTTGCTTTGCTATATCAATGTTTGCTTTGATAAAATGTTGCATTATTGAGATTGGCGTTCTTTATGTGCAATTGTTCCACCTTTTAAGTGTTGATGAAAATTAAATTGCATACAAAGAATATCTTAATCTACTGCTTTCCTTTTTTTCATTATTTACCAAAACTCTGTTTTTCAAAACAATTTTTTGTAGGAAGACTTTCCCTACAGAGTACCGCGAGAAGACCCTCATGCGGGACGATCCTTGGAGTTTGGGTAATTATTTGTTTGTTTTTTGTTTTTTTGCTAAAGTCTAAGGTTGCTTGCCAGGATTTCATGCACTACGCCTTCCTTTTTTTGTATTTCTTAGAGTATTGTGCATAATGACATGGTGAACACATTTTGTAAATTTTCCATCGAAAAACCTCATTTCTGCACCACAATGGTGAGTTAGTCATGAATACCAAAGCTTTAATATTTCATTGATCACCCATTGTTACAAATTAGCTTAGATAATGGTCAAATAATTTGGGAAACTTTAGTTCGGAGTTGGAGAATCTAAAATTCCTTTAATTGTTCTCCATTTATTCAAGATCAAATTGCTAAGGGCAACAGGAACAGGAGGGAACCCCAAACATTCCTTTCAGTCTCCAGCACAACAGCTTCTATTACTTTTTTAATAAAAAAAAAATTTATACTTTGTAATAACAGAGAAGATTAAAAAGAAATACAAGTGAATGAACTGGCAATGCAGAAAAAAACTGTTTGCGATGTTCCTCGAACGCCACGCAGTTTTAATGCTGCTGCAAATCATTTACTAATATTCAGTAAAATTGACTACTTACAAGAAGTCAGGATAAAAATCCAGACTTGTTTTGCAAATTGAATTTCGAAAATCATCCTAGAGTTTTGCAACCTCTTCTCAGTGTTTTTATTAATTCTTGTAATTCATTTTTTCTCCCCTCAGTGCTCGCGTACCTCCACCTCCCAGTGTGAGAAGCCAGGGCGTTTATCCAGCTGCCAGATCGCTCCCAGAAAGCGGGGAAGACACATTAGTGCAAGCCATCCGCAACCTGGACAGAGGGTATGAAAAGGACTTGCTGTTCACCGACCTGGGAATCCCTTTCTTAGCACTGTCTCAAGCTAATGTTAGAAAGTCATTAGAGGCTGAAGATGCAACATATTGGATAGATAATTCAATATTTTCATCCAAAATGAAGTTCAGTACATCATAGTGAACGCTAGATGGTGACTTTGCTCTGCGTTTTAGAATAAATGGAACCCTGAACAGAAATTGTGGCCAGTTACTGGATCTAACTTGAAATGAGAACAATTTTCCAGTTTCTGCTGGAAATGTTGGAATACGACAAATATAAGACTAATTAATGTCTCTCATCTTTCCAGGGAGGAAAGGGATCCTTACAGGAGAAAGGCAGCCCTGTTTCCTCCCCTAAGAGAACGCTCCCCTGTCCGCCGCGAGGTGGCCCGCTCCCCTCACAGTCGCTCTGGCTCCAGCGTGAGCAGCAGAGGCTACTCACCAGACAGGGCAAAGAACCTGCCTTTTTCCACACAGCAAGGCAAGAGTATGTACAAAACATGCATTATTATTATTTATATATATATATATTTTATAACTTTTTGAAATCAGGGTTATAAATAGATTGAGGAACCGTTTACAATTTTATTTAAGATAATAATAAATCTTGAACATTTTCATATTTTACAATAGTTTCTTGGGTTTTTTGGAATGAACCAAAACTACTGTGAAAAGGAAAGAAAATTCAACATTGTTTTCAGATTTTATTTCAGTCTCTTTGTAAAGGTATTGAAACTGAGATTTCCTTTCTACTTCCCAGTAATTCATTACTTTGCTTTGATATTTTGTTCTGTGGACCTCAAGCTACTAATTATTTAGTTATTGGACCAAGTCCTTCAAAAATCCATTCAACATAAGCATGTCAAGCATTTTCATGAGAAATCGAATTACATTTTCCAAAAGATTGAATACATGTAGGCATCGTTCAACAGAAATAAAAAAACAAAAACAAATGTTTTGTCAAAAAATGTACATCCATTGTTTTCCATATCTTTGTTTGCCTTACCTCATTCTGTGTCTTTGACTGACAATCTGGCTGATTGGCTTTTCCAGATTTGGACGGTCCAGAGAGTCACACAGGTGTTTCTGAGCACCTCTGGGGGGCGCTCTTTCCTCAGAGCGGACATGACATTTTGGGTCTGTACACTAACTCACGTGAGAGAGCTTGGACCTGGGTGATGTCCTTTTTTTTGCATCCTTATAGTGCACAAAACATGACGAGGATTGCAGCAAAGTTGAACAGATTGAGATATTCTGGAATTGGGACATTTACTGTAAACATTTAAAGTTAAGACACCAGCCCAGAAACTTCAGCTGTTTTTCACTCTAGTATATTTTTCACCCAGGTCTTAAGCAAGTTATCTCATGAGTTTTAAACATACAATAACCTAGTGGGGGGGTAATCATTAATTAGAATAAGGAAGTCACTTCATCTTGTTGTTGTGAGGTACATTAGCACATTTCATTGTTCCTTCTCATTCACTGTCGTTGTTGCAATAGTTTTAATTTATAGTAGAATTCGATTTTTTTTATATTTTCGTTTTTGTCAAAATTCACTGACAGATGTAATTTAAAACACATGAAAGTGCTAAAGTATCTCTTTATGTGCTGCATGATTTATTTATTTTTTGTTGTCTTCAAACCTTTGACTTTCCAATTTGCTCTGAGAGCTGGTGCTATCCTATGCTTTTCATCTCACTTTGAGCTTTTGTCCGGTGGAATAAGTATTTGATTAGTATAGGTGCTTTCTTTACATTTCAGAATAGTAATGGTGTGTTTTGGTAATGATTTAACTGGCAGTGGGTGCATGATAAAATGGTCTTAAGACCGAGAACCAGGTCATAGTTTTGAGTTTAGTTCAAATTCTTCTGACCTGGACATTGTCCATCACATGTTTCTTAACCTTTACAAAAAAAGGGCAAAACTCTGAAAGAATACAATTATTCTTGCAAAAGCAATTATTGGAAAGAAAGCATAACTAAAACAAAACACACATTTCTTTTCATCCCACAATACTTCTCTAATCAGTCGTACCAATTCTAGAAAGTAAAAGATGCAGTTTCCAGGACAAATGGATGGAAAATGAAACGGTTAAGTCAGAGTAACTTGAGTTGACAGAAAGCGTTTCTAAAGTGTCCTGCAGGAAGCCCCTCTCCTCATTTCTGTGTCCCGTCTGTCAGGGATCGTAAAGATGCCACCAGCTCATTTTTGGGGGAAGTAGTGGGAAGAGGCTGTAGAGTGCCTGATGGATATTCATGAAGCCTGTGTTTTCACTGGTGTATGTTTGTGTTTCTTTCCTGGGCACCAAGGGTTTACTTTAGTTTTTGTAATTGACCCAGAAAACCTAAACAATTTAAAGAAAGAAAAACTATGTTAGAGAGCTCGACTGGTGACCACAATTAACGCGTTGCTGTGTTTTAGCTATGAAAGCTACGCGCCTTTTTCTTGTTCTCCAGTTCCATTGTCAAATTCCAGCTTCTCATCACTTTTTTCAACCGCTTTCCTGAGTCTCCCTTTTTGTGGTGGATAATGTTTCATGTTTGCTGCTGTTTCAAAACTCGATGTATCAGTCCTTTGTTCTCTTTCTTCTTTGTTTTCCTAAAATTACAGACAAAATTCCTGGCTTGTCACGAGAAGGCTCCCCACAGAGTGCGACATCAAACAAGGTGAGCAACAAAGAAACGGCTGCTTAAATTTAAAGATATTCCGAGGGAAGTGGAGCATAAGAAGCCTTTGTGTTTTTAACAAACAAACAACTTGGGTTTAAATTTGCTTATGCAAAACAACTTTATTATTCGGTCGCCATGCTCTCTGCCTTCGACGCCGTCCAGCAGGGTGCATCTGGAACTTCTTAAATCCCATCCTCGTTGTGAGCGTTCAGTCCCGCCGAAGCATGCTAATGGCTTTTAAAGCAGCGTTCAGCCGCAGCATAAAAAGCTATCAGGCCTGCACTCTGTTTATCTGTGGTATAAGCAGACTTCAGTCAGATGGACTGATAACGGTAAAGGAAAGTGGCTCAAATGTTGACCGAGTTTTAAAAAACTTCTTTTAATGTAACGCTCCTGCCCAAATTGTAAATAGTAGTTTGTTTTGCTCATGTCATCCATCTTCAGCTGCACAGAAAAGGGTCAATAAGATCAGATGTGATTGTGATTAGGGAGCTGTGTGTGTGTGCGCCCGTGCGTGTGTGTGTGTCTGTGTGTGCGCAGCAGAGGCCACCCAGAAGCAAGGGGTTAAGTCAGTAGCCCGAGTCATAACTTTATCACATGATCTTGACCGCAAAGACAGCGGAGTCCCAACAGAGCTCATTAAGATGTGTTTATGCTGTTTACACTGAACAATCGTTTCCTTATTCAGATCAAGAGTGCGTCTGTTGGACGTTTAATTTTTTTTGAGACGTCGACGTGCCACACAAGTCTCGCAAACAACGTTTGGACTTGAATTTGAGAGGCTTCTGTATTTCACGCCTCATTCAGATCCTGACCAAAAAATGTTATTTAATGTTCTGAAAGAATTGTGTGATCCTGTAAGTTATATAGGTTGTTGAGTGTTAGAATTGAACTATTTTTGCTATCAAAATGTTATTCTTTGAATCAATATTGGTCTTCTGTTTTTTTAGGTGTACTTGACTTTTATTTTTAAACAAATTAGAAGGGAATTAAAATACTTGGGGATTGTAGATGGGATTTATGCCATAAATAATAAAGTGAAAAAATCTGTGGACGGACAGCAATATGTGCAAAAGCACTCAAACTATTCCATTTATTGTTTGCGTCCCACTGTGATCTTCTCCTTGTAGCTTTTGTAGTGGAAATTTTAGCAAAACACTTTTAAAAAATACTGCTCTAAAATGAAATGCAATTATTCAGAGAGGAAAACTTTAGTGTAATTGTGCTTCATCTCAAAAAGAAGCAAATGTTTTCAGCATTTCCGACTACTTTGACTATAACTATAGTGGGTTACGAACAACATGTAGATGGCTCAAATGTCTGCATCACTAGATTAACAGAATTACAAATTTTTCTAATCTCAGTTAAACAATATTCCATGTACAGTAGAAGAAAAAAGAATCATTCTATAGGTTAAAAAAAACAACACATCTGCATTTGGGACCCATACTGGTTGGCATTTAGTCATTTAATTTCTTTTTGACGTTCCTAAAACGTTATCCCAGACTGCTTTTGTAGCGCCGACCTCATTTCCCTCAAGTGAAGCTGAGAGCAGTTGACTTGTAGCATTTTACAAGTCTGTGGTGAGTTTACTTTAATCAAAAACCCAATGAAACGGCTAAATTATGGTTACAATGGTGTTGTGGTTTCACTGAACCAGTTCAGAAGAGGTCTGGTCTACCACAGCCACAATCAAAAGCTGCTTTTTCATTTTGGGGACAAAGAGAGAGAGTTTTAAAAACTGAGAGGACGGTGTGCGTTTTGCAAGAATGTATTTAGTTGGAAGTATTAAAAAAAAAACGCACACACAAACACAAACAGCTGGGTAACAAACGAGTTGTTGCAAGATACAGACATGCCTCTGTCTTGACGCATGTCCCGTTCAATCAATGCTGTGATAAAAGTTTGTTACTGTCCCACCTCTCCACACACACAAACACGTGGTTCTGCTGGGTTTGATCTGTGCTGCGGTGCATTGTTGATCCATTCCCGGGGCACATGCCCATAACCTTGGCCGAGATGAAAGCCTTTTGCTGTGCACATTCAGTAAAGCTTGTTCTAATAGACTGGGTCACTGCCTGCTGTGGCCATTCTACACACACACACGCACACACACATAGGCAGGCTTTCTGGAGCCATCTCTGACTGAAGAGACCAAAGAGGAGGGTAACTATAGAGCAGCTCCACCTCTGGCTGTAAGCCAGGGTGGTCTATGGGTGGAGAGCTGGATTTGGAACAAAGGAAAGGTCACCAGGAGGTTCATCTCTGCACAAAAATCCTCTTTGTTGCCACGTCATATTTGACCACGTAAAATAACAAGATGCATGGATTTTTGCATCTCGCAGAAGTATTCTTAACCTTTGAACTTTTTTTGGTTATTATTTTACAATCACAAATGAACTTCAGTACAATTTTTTGGGGTAGGCCAATGGAAATCTGTGCAGACATGTGAAGGTGAATGAAAAGGATGAATTGTTTTTCACAGTTTCAGAAATGAAGAACTGAACTGCCATGGGCGCTTCGATTTAGTCACCCCGAATCAGTTATTTGCATAACCACCTTTTCTGCAATTAAAGCTGCAAGTCTTACAGGGTAACTCTGTCCGTTTTGCCCATTTTTGAAAACTTTGTTCATTCTTTGTTGTAAGATGCCTCTAGCGGAGTCCCAGCAGATAGAGAGAGTCTGAACCCGTGTTCAGAGCTTTCCACAGATTCCATCACGTTTCATGGTGGGGAAGCTGTGTTCAGGGTGAAGGTTCGTGCTCTAATATGATCAGTGCAGCTATTTTCCACAGCAAACTCTAAACAGGATTTCTTACCGCTTATTTTTCCAACAAAGGTTTCTCTGGACGTTTAGTTAGTTCCATTGCCAAATTCTCCTGCTTTTTCTGCCGACCTCTTTGCTGCTTCTCTGATTTATGCTCCCCTTGTCTGGTTGAGGTGGGCGGCCTCATCTTGGTGGGTTTAGAGTTGTGCCACATTCTGTTCATTTTTGGGAGATGGATTGATTCTATGTGACACGTTCAAAGCCGAGGGTATTGTTTCATAACCGAACCCTGCGTTGAACTTCACCACAGCGGTATCCCTGATTTGTCTGCTGTGTTTCGTCGTCTTCTTCTTCTTGACAATGTTTGTTCACTAATGTCTTCTGAAAAGCCTCTGAGGCCTTCACAGAATGTCTCTATTTCTACTGAGATGAAATTAACAGGACTTAGAAAAACAGTGCTGAATAGTTTGCGCGGGATTTTATTTCAGAGTATTTGAGTAAAGGGGTCTGAAAACGAAATGCCGCCGTTTTTTTCCACTTCACAACTACTTCATGTTGATCTTTCACAGAAAACTCCTATAAAAATGAAGAAAATTTGTGGTTAAAATTGGGGAAAAGTTTGTTTCTACATTTACGAGGCGTCATGCTTGATCTGTTTCATTTTTGATATATGAAGCAATAGCTTCTGCATTGTAGCAATTATTCCTACAATATCAACTTATTGTAAAGCACTACTTCAGTCAGTACTAGTGCTTGGAGCGTCTCATGTTTAGAAAATCCTTGGCAATCGCAACAATACATCTCCCATGAATGCAAACTGTTAGAACATTGGAGACATAAATCCTAATTTAATTTTAGACCATGCGGGCATTTATGTTTGTCTCGAGAAGTAAGCTAAAAATATCTTGGGATGAAAGTGTCTTTTTGTTCTTATGCGTTTTTTCATTGCGCAGCCTGTCACGTTGTTCCCTATATGTGGAAAAAATAAGCTTTGACTTGAGAGCGAACCCAGTTGAGCTTTTTTCCAGCCACTTAAAATAAGGCTCGGTTATGGTTGCTTTCATTATTAACTCGAGCAAAGGAGGCCGAAGCCTGACAAATGTGATCTTTCATACGTGCACAAGCGTGTACGTAGGCCTCCTCCCTGGAGCTACGCTCGGCACTGAATAGGAAGGAATAATTGGATGATTCCTTATGAGTTGTGCTTTTCATTTTTAGACCGCAGCCGGACTTGATGCTTCGTCGCTTGTAATGTCTTTACTTGAACTTCTAGGAATGAAAGATGACTTGTTCCGTTGCCCGTTTCCCCTGGGTGAATGAGTGAGCTTTAGTCCTGGTTGGGCAGTTCTGCTCCTTAGCCGTCAAACTCTCCTAGAATCAGGAAATGAGCAGAAATGCGTCCCAATTTGTGCACAATTTCCAGTCTGCTCATTAGAAGGCTTGATTTTGTTGTGATGCTTCCCAGTTTCTGAAGTTCCTGTCCAAAACTTGACAAGTCAATGAATAGAAACCGCTTGAGTATTATTAGATTAGCTTTGATACACAATGAAAACATCAACAGGAATCCTAATGTTCCCTTTTGCTTTTCTTTGTAGATGTAGTTCAAAGTTACTCATTTGTCATAAGTGACTCTGATTTTTCATGTTGGAAAAACTGCTGTAAAGCTAAGTTTGACCTTTTTTAAGATGCTTCATCAACTTCGACTTCCTAAAAAAGAAGTAACAGTAGGTCAGGTCATGGGGATCCACTGATGCTGGGCTTCAGGTTACTGACCCACCACATTCCAAGTCTTCCTTTGCTTCGAAGTCATTTTTAATCTGCTTTTCAGTTTCTTAGCGTCCTTTAAAGCCAGGATTCACAGAAAGGTCTCTTCTCCTCTCCCCACAGGAGGAAAGTAATCCTCCAGAGGCAGAAAAGGAGGAATCAATCGTGGCTTCGGTCACTGAAGACGGCAAAAAGTCTACAGAGAACCTAGAAGAGAGGCGAACCATGGCCATCGCAGCCAAAGCCAAGGAGATAGAGAAGGTACTCGTAGTGCAATGAATCTACTTAGAACTAGTGATCTGCCATTTTTAAATATCACAGTTTAATTTATTGTGCTGCACTTGAAAGGTGCTGAGATTGAAGCATTTATATTGCACCGATAAGGTTAATGAACAATCTTTCCAGGACGTTTTCAGAGCTAATCTTACATTTTTTATCTGATTTGCAAATGAAACTACTACTACTTAGGATAAACGAAAAAAAAAAAATAATAACACTGCTAATGTTATGTATTCTGCTAATTCTGTGTAGAAACTCAAGATTACACTTTGAGATTCTGTGATTTGGTTTTGCTGCAAACGCTGCTTTAATGTTCTGAAGCTCAGAATTATTATTTTTTTCTTTTTTACTTTCGCTTCTTATAAAAGTGTCACGTTGTGTTGTAGCTCTTGTAACAGTTGTGATATGGGTGCAACTGAACAAAGCTTGCCACTGAGCAACGTTTGGGACTAGCTGTGTACGCACAATAAACGCAAAGTTTAACAGAGCTTGCAGCACCTCAGGCTAAAGGTTCCAGACGTGCTCACTTGTCTAATGAAGGCCGTTCCCGGGCCAGTGAACGCTACCGTTGGTTTACTTGAAACCATTAAATCCTGAGCTGACTCTGCCCTGGAGGACACATTTCACTCTCTCACGTCGAGCTGCACCAGTGAGCCTGCAGCTTTGTCGCAGTGTAGTTGCTGACGCCGGGGCTTCCCTCCTGCTTTACAGCCCAACTGTTTAGTCCTTGTGGTCTCGTTCTAACTCACACCACAGGCCACTTTAATCGCCTCCTCTCCCTGGTAAGCAAAATAATCTCGCTTTGGCAGATTTTTCGGGGAGAAAAATGAACCCAAAGCATAGAGTTCGTTAACACGTTTCAATGTGTCATTATGCTGTCTTCATTAAATGCTTCTATACTGATACATGTGGCTGACTCTGTAGGTCAGGTTTTTCATTTTAATGCAACAAATTAGAATGGGGGAGCCTGGGGAGGGAATTAAATATTTACTTAGTGTCTTTTTTTTGTTTGTTTTTTTGCTTCTGCAACTCCAGCTTTCTGTTCTGTCGTTGCTCTGAGAAGCTTTTATGATTTCCAGATTTTGAAGGTTGTTTGTCATTTGGTTTTCCATAAGAGAGCAGACTGTTTGGACATCATCCTGCCAGACAAAAGTAATTTAATCAACATTTCTCATAAGGTATACATCTCTACTGGGTTCTTCCTTTTCCTCGGAAGAAGCGAGGAAATTAATTGTTGAACAGTTGGCGCCTCAATAAAGGAGCTAAAACCTAAGAGCTGCTTTCACACCGACTTTGCACCAGCAGCTATAAAACGTCCGAGAGCACTCGTCAGGTTCACTGGCCATAATTTGCCATCATCCCTTTAACATTCAGGTAAAGGGACTTAGTTTATTTTACGCTGTAATAACACAATTACCCTCACTTTTGCAGTGAGTCAAAGCAGTATTCCTCCTCACATGACAACTGTGGGGCACATGTTTGGTTTTCTGCTCTCCGTTTTGATTTAGTGCCCTCACAGACACAAACGCACAGAATCAAGCAGCTCCTAAAAACACTCGGCGACCGTCTGACTTTAAAACCTTAACGGGCCGCCTCGATCTTGATCTGAAACCCGGCCATAGTGGTTGGCGTGAGTGACGAGGCATGCAGGCTATAAAAGGGTTAGTTTTACTCCTGACTGCCCAGGCTGTGGAACAAAGGCAGTTTTATATCGTTGGGTTAGGAGTATAAATAGATTTGGCTGCAGAAGAACTGTTGAGCTCTTTGTCTGTTTTTGTTAAAAAGATTGCAGAGCTGGATGGGGATGGTTGTCCTGTTTCTCAGTCTGTCTTAATCTACATTCTTTGGCGAAGGGGAGATACAAACACACAACCTAAAACGTTTATGCCCGCCTTCAAAATACCATGCTTGTTGTCATATAAACATAAAACGGCTCCAATAATTTTTGTTTAAGTGTGCACATGTACAAATACTTTGGTTTACAGATCTTTTGATCTTACTGTCACATGTCTTCTTGAATTCAGACTCTTACGTTGTTACGAATCTGAATAGCTCATCACTGTTAGGATTTTACTGATGGTTGTGGAAAGGTTTCCGATGATCAGCAGAATCATAAAGACTTACTGAACTGGCATTTCTAACATCTGATTATTTTCTGCAAAGTGCATAAATTACATCATTTATGCATAAATGGTGTAAGTTGAATTACACCATGACTGTAATTTAGATACAGTCATGGTGTAATTTTTTCATACTGCTCATTTACATCCTGCAATAGAAAACCTTACTTGATAGATTTTGAAATTAATTCTAATCATGAAGATTTTTCTTGCAACTTTTTAAAAATACATTTTAAATTTTTTTTTCTTCTTTTTAATTCCAGTTTTACCAAAATTTTCATATTAAATCTGGATATATTTTCCAATAATTTTGTCTGATTTTTGGGTGACTTAAGGAGTGTAAATACACAGAAAGAAAGAAGCTCTCATTCTGTCAAGAACTACTTCTTTTTTTCCTGATTGGATAACCGGATGGATTTTAGGAAGTGGGACTCATTTTCAGCACATTGTTTTGTAGGAACGGCTTCTTCCTGTATTCATAGAAGCCGCTGTCCGCACACTTGATTGAACACATCCTGAGAAAATAATATGAATACTTAGCTGCTGAGTGAGACCAGCAGACATTGTGTGAATAACATCCCAACTCATGTTATACATACACAAGGTGTGTATGGAACACACCCAGTTTAAAGGACAGGGTGTCACCATCTGGTTTGGAAACTGTATCCTGATGATCAGCGTATGTTTCCTCTGAAGTGATTGATGTGACTGTTTCTTCCTATTGTTAAAGTAAATCATTTAAAAACCAACACCAGTTTTTGTCCCCTCCCTCTGCAAGTATTTGCAGAAGGTTAGGACTTATTGGGTCCAGGTCGTATTAAGCAAAGAGCTTAATACTAACCTGAAACACTTAGTTACTTAGTATTTATTACTGAGTTGCTGTTCTCTGGTCATTTTGATCTTGAAAAGGTGAAAGAGAAATCCACAGTACATGTAAACTAATACAACCAGTGTTCACTTTTTAAAAATCTCACATTTTCCCAAAAGGCTTCTTACACAGTCTAAGAGAAATCTTTAAATTCTAGACTTGATTATTCCACTAAGTGAAGTTATTATGCAAATAATAACTTCTGGTAAATAACAGGTTGTCTATCTGACATTCAGATTACTACTTTTGTCCTACATTTGCTGCAACAAAATGTGTTTAAATCAAACTCATTGATTTATTTACTTGTTTTTAGCTCTTGAGTTGCACACAGTCTCTACTGTACACAAGGATGGAATTTTGAAATGGAAATGGTGAGAATTCATTGTTGTATCTAACCTATCTGGGGAAGAGAAACAAAATTTTATTTCATTTATGCCCATGATTTGTTTTAACAAACATTTGCATGTGAAGGCTTATAACACACCTTTATTATTATTTTGAGGATTATCACTTTTGATGCATTAATGGGTCATAAATATTGATCGATGAGCCTTCAGGTTTTGTCCAACTCTTGCTAACGTTCCACTCATCATATATTAGATACTTGCTTCTGTTTTCCGATTGTGGGTGACATGTTTTACTTTTTAAAGTCTATCCTAATGTTACAAATGGATAAAACCCTGTTTGACAGCAGCAGATCTTCGTTCTGGAACTCTCTTCTCTTGCGAGCACGCGTTGTGTTCTAGGAACGACGTGAAAATCTATAAATAAGTTGGTGAGTCAGTGCGCCCAGCGGTGCAGACGTCGCTGTTGGTGAATGACTGAAACTCTGTCTTGCCTGGCCTAATTTACAACACACAGGCTGATGGGCACATACTTGTATTTATGCATTTTTACATGAACTGTGTTTGTGAATTAGCCCTCTGGCTCATTTACTTGTGTAACCTCATCAGTGTCTGTGAATTAATTTTGTTCTGACTCAAGAAAAGGAAAACTCGGGGATAGATGAGACTGACTAGCTAATTAAATGTCACGTTGTGAAATGGTGTCAGTTTTTTGGCCCATAAATGCATTTAACCTGGATAACATGTTGGCACACGCGAATGCTTATGTCTTGAAAAATTGCAGCATATATTCATACATGTCGATTCTGTATTTTTCACATTTTGTCAGTTATAGCCAATGTTTCTTCTGGAATGTGTTTCAATCAGATTGGATGGAGTGTATTTTAGATATGCCTTCTTTGTTTTGTGTTTTTTGTTGTTTTTTTTGCCCATCTTTCCGCAGATACTTATATTTTCTATGCAGTTTTAAACTGTATAGCTATTGCTACTTTCCAGGTGTCGATCTGTTGGGTAAGGACGTGTTTGGCCTCAAGACGACTTTAAATTCAGACCCATGGTTCTGGAATCTGCTCTAAAATTCCAACAAAGAACACTAACAAAACCTGCTATTTCAAAAAAGAATAATAAATGAAGTTCACAAACTATTTTTAAAATATTGGATGTCAGTCTAGAATAGTCCATTCCTCAATTGACAAGTTCAGAAGTTTTCTAATAAAACTGTTGAATAGCCCTATAATGCACTCTGAAGATTAGAACTGAAGTTTACCATTATGTTTGTTTGGTTGTTAGAACCGACTGACAATAAGATTTAACTAATATTAAATCAGCCTTTAACATTGATCCCCAAAATGACTTGAAAATAAAATACAAAAATCTGGAAACTGAGTGTGCAAAAGTATTGATTTAGTCTGGTCTTTGCCTGGACCAAATCTGAATCTGTAATTCAGATAGATAAAAAGACAGACCTTCTTTTTATCTATCTGAATAATTCCATTGTTGCTCTGGCTGTGTGTCTTGACCAATCCAGCTGGGTGTTAAATCTCAGCCGCAGGTTAAAAGTCTTCTGCAGCATCTAAAAACCTTTTGCTTTCGGGATTGTCCTCCATTTTACCATCAACTCGGGACAGCCTCCTGCTACAGAAAGACATCGTATTTCACTCTGGGGTAATATCCTTTTCAATAAAACCTTCACACAGCTGCTAAATTTATACTGAGATTAAACTGCACACAGACCGTTTGCTACATCCCACTAAAATATTTTGTGGTTGTAGTTTGTTCAAATGTGAAAAGTTGTAAACAGACTAATGCTTTTCCAACGCAACGTTTATGTTTTACCACTCCAACACGTGTGGAAATGATAGTCACTTCACTGTGGAGAATTTTGAAGCACAGAAATGTCCTTTGCTCATTTAGCGCCCGACGTAAACTTCTAAACACCAATTAAATGTTTTTTTTTTAGTATTATTATTATTGTTTTCAGCTTGTTTCAAGTCTAGAGAATAATGGAGGCGGTTCCTCACCCCCAAATTAGAGGCTTAATAAACTATGAATAATATGTGAAAACTTCAGTTTTTATTATAGCAAAAAGTAATTAAACTTCCCTGTCCTTCAGATCTACAGGCAGGATTGCGAGACGTTCGGAATGGTGGTCAAAATGTTGGTGGCAAAGGATCCCAGCTTGGAGAAGCAGCTGCAAGTCCCGCTCAGGGAGAACCTCGGGGAGATACGCGAGCGCTGCCTGGAGGACCTCAAGCACTTCATCAAAGAGCTGGATGAGGATGTCCGGTTTCCAGAACCCTCCGTCTCTGACTCTGTCACTCCTGCCATGACCCAGAAACTCTTAAAAACCGGCGTGAACCACAGCTCGTCTTCTTTCTGATGTGCTTCGTCTACGTCCGTTCCGATTAATGTGAGACTGAGGATTTTTATTTTATTACTTTTTTTTTGATTAACAGCTCAGACTTAGGATTGCTGGACTTGAACATACTGCAGGTCACAGCAACCTGAGGAACTCGTCGCAGGAACGAACAGTGTTATTTTTGAATGGACCGTTTTTACCTTCAGGTTTTCTATGAAAAAATGTACAATTATTAGTTGTTTTTCTTTTTGTTGTTTAAATAATATTTAAAAACTATAAGTCTCCATGGCTCTTATGATGTTTAATATGGCATTCAGTTTTGAAGCATGAAAGTTTTGTTTTCTGATGTGTAACTTGAATAAATATGTATCACTCGGTGCTGCAATAGACAGAAATCAAGTCGTTGTAAGAATTTGTACTGTTGAAATATTTGAAATTGCCTTTCTCAATCTGACATTTATGAAAAAACAAAATGCACAAAGCTTGAGCATTTTTAGATATTCCCACAATACTAAGAGTCAAATCCATCCTTCTGTCTTGCAAAGATATAATGTTCTTTCCCATTTTTGAAAAGGAAAAGGGCCTTTAAGATTCATACCTCAGGGAAACCAGAAGTTATGGATTACTAATCAAAAGTGTCTTGATAGGCCGACTTCAAGTAATTGGGCTAAAGAAGTTATATTGTAAAAATCTTCATGCAGTTATGAATATTATCACACATTTACCAGAATGACTATGCATGTTTTTTTGGGGAAGGGTTTTCCCATTGTAAGGACTTTCTAAGCAAATTATGTCTCGTATGTTTGCAGAATAGAAAGTCAGGGATGTCTCCGCCATTTTGAAGTGACGAGGAGAAATTGCCTGTTTTGTTTGTTTGTTTGTTTGTTTGTTTTTTTTTGTCCTGTTTGTAACTCAGCGACACAAGAATTCATGGATCATTCGTAATTTTTTTTTTTTGTCGAACCTGATCAGCTTAAAAAAACTAGAAATTAAAGAAGGTACTTCAGTTGTGTGTATTTAAAAGGAGAAGTGTTAAAGAAATTGTCATTCACTGTCACTTGGTGGTTTTTATAATTCCTCACCCAACAGTTTGTTTTGACAGCTTAAAAAAAGCTGTAAGTGTAGATATGGCCAATGTTACCAAGCCTCTATTTTCTTGTAGCCATGTCTTGACATATAAGGAACAAGGACTGCCTGGCTTTGAACTCTTATCTTCCACGCTTTCCCCTTTTGAAGAGTAAGAAAAGTATGCCTTTTTGTCATATATTCATGCCCCAAGAGAACGAGCAGTTTGAGATTTGTTTTCTTGACTTTTCCATTTTTCTTTTGGCAATATTTCAAAATTGAAAAGAATCTTTAAAAAAAAAGAAAAAAATTTTGCTCAATTTTTGTGGGATCAAGTGCAAATATTAGGGAAAAATGGCAACCTGGTAAAACCTTATCAGTTTTTTATTTTTTACTTTTTCTGTCTATAGGCATATTTGAGTAGCTTTCTGTATTGTAGCCATTTGCTGGCTTTTGAAGGTCAAGACTACCTAGCTTGTATTACTTGCATATTTTCCTGTTTTCCCCTCTTATTTCAGTATTTATGAAGTTTGTTGACGTCAAACTTAGGAAAAAAAAAACCCCATTGTGTTACAAATTGTGTAATCTGATTCAAGCAGAGCATTCTTGAACAATTGGAGAAAAAATATTTATTGCAAGCACCTTCACATCACAGAGCGTATGTTGGTTATCTTAGAGCAATGCTGCTGGTCAGGTGCAAATGCGGGTGTGTTGCTGCCAGTTCTGTACATGGTTTGTGATTACATAATATGGAAGGTGTTGCAAACATCAAACAGGAATAATGTGGCCTTTTTCTGTGGACAACTTGGTGATTCCTCCCACTCAAACAAAACACTTTTTACACTTTTAAATGAGTATAAAATACTAGAGCTGAAATTTTAACTTATTTACATTTTTATGTTGTCTTAGTAAACATTAAATAGTTATTTGGTTTGTCTCTTGGCTCTACTTGCATTGTTAACCTCTGGGGGGGCAAAAATGTTTTTACCATATGCCATATTTACCATTGCAAAACTATTTACTGAACATAAAATCCTCTCTTGGTGAAATTCCAAACTTTCACTGGTATTCAAATCCTAACAATGTTGAACATTTGAACCAGCTTTGCATGCACGTAACAAGTCTCTAAACAGCCTCTTTACAGAATATGACAGACCTAACTAAAAATCTTCACCATATTGCTTTGTGTAGTGCACTTCATAAGATTAATGGCATGGTTCGCTAAGAAATGATACAGTTTTTGGAGCTATGGCCCTTCCTGCAACCAGTCTGTGAGCCACGGCTCAGGGCCGTGAGTGCGGTCACCCTTGTTGGGTAGTCTTCTGCATAGTAGCGCCCAACCGCTCGGGGTTGTGGGATTGGTTGGCCAAGAAAATAACCCTCTTCCTCAGAGTCTGATGATGATGAGGAGCAAGTTGAGCACCAGTCGTCCTCATCTCTGTGGAGACCCATGAAATGTTCAAACTGTGGGTCATTCTGGTTGGAGCTACGGAGCATATAGTCAGATCGCGTTTGGGAGTAGGCCAGCGGCAGCATGTGTGCAGGGTTCTGAAGACACATCGCACCATATGGTGGACTTACCATACCCTGCTGCTGAGGCTCAAACAGCCTCTGCGCTCTCTCTACAGGTACCATGTGAAGCGCGTTATCCGAGCGAGTTTTGCGGCTCCTGTGGCGCCGGCTCCGTCGGTGGTGTTGGGGCCTGCTTCTGCCGTGGTGGCTTGTCGAGTGGCTTCTTACTCTGCCAGGTTCCTCTGGGCAGTACGCTCTCCTTTGTGGCTTCTCACTCATGGGATGTTTCATAACGCTAACCTCAAATCCATCATTATATCCATTGTCCACTGTGTCCTCCGAGAACTTGACCATTTGAGGAGGCCTGGATTGTGACTTGCTCCTCCTTAGAGCCGGAGCTTGAACAAAAGATCCGGGGAGGCCCTCTGAACGTGGAGATATTGCGTGAAGTCCTGTGGGAGCACCAACCCTCATTCCAAGCCCTATCCCATTCTCTGCCTCCTCAACTCTCTTTTCCATGTTAAGACTAAGGGACTTTGCGCTGTGGTGTATGTGGGATGAATTAAATGTTCCCATGTTGCTCATTTTCTCGCACTCAACAGTCATGGAAGAATCTTGGATGCCATGAAGGTTGTAGACTGTGGGTGCATCTCCATCCACCGATGCACCTGAAAAAGAGTGAAGAAGGAATATTTGTTAGAATGTGTTTTTGAGATCAAAAGGAAGAAGAACCGAATGAAGACGTTAAGCATTATACATACCAGTGATGTTTGACAAAGCAAGGGAATCCATGGAGTCTCCAACGCCCTTCTCAGCCTTCCTTAGCTCGTCAGCAATACACTCCAGGGAGTCCTCGTACCACTCCCTTGTATCTGGCCAAAAAGCCTGCTTTCCTACTCCAGACTGCTCCTGATCTTGGTCATACTCTAGCTCTTGGATCTTTCTGGCACTGGCAGGACCTGGATGGCTTCCATATGCCGAGTCTCCGAGGCCGTCCTGTGACTGGGCCCAGTACATTTCAGGTAGATGCTTCTTGTCCATCAAGCCCGGACTGAGGCTGTTGGCTCGAGACTGATCAGAAGTCTGGCTCTGGGTGGGACTGTTGGGGGTGGGGGACGAGGGGTTAAGACCCACGGGTTTTGAATCAGACTTCAGCCAGGGATCTGTCGTACTTATTACCTGCGTTGAGTCACTGTTGGGGCTTGGTGATTTTAAGGACGATGGCTGATGTTGGTGCAACATGCCACGGTCACCAAACTTGAGCAGGAGCTGAGTCATATAGTCCTCATGCTGAGCCCACTCCTCTGGATCCTCCTCTCCACCGGCATCCTGTTCCTCCCGCTCCCTCCAGAACCTCTCCTCCTCCAGACCGAGATGGGTTAGTTTGCTCCCCACTATATCAATGTCCCCATCACCATCTCTGTCCTCTTCACCCTCCCCAAACCTGTGCTCGAAAGCCCTCCCAGTAGTCGGAGGGCTAAACAGCTGTGACTGTCGCCACTGTTCAGCGGGCCTACTGCTTTTCCCCATGCGGACGCTCCGTCGGGATTCGCGAGAGCGGGCTGACTGGAAAGCGGAATCTGATGAGTCTGAGGCATGTACATCTTCCCCCTGGCTGCAGGCCTTTGAGCAGTAGATGCGCCCTTGCTTGGGTAAGAAGGGACAACCCAGCAAAGACGTCTTGCACTGAGCGCAACTGAAGCACTGGTCTGTAGCGTGCCAGTGGACGCCTTCATAGGTCATCTGGGCATGGTCAACACCTAGAGAAATGAAAGTAAGAATCATGTTACTCGTTTAATGTTTTAACACTCAAATTTATGCATTGACATATGTTTGTCACAAAATTTTTCTCAAGATTTTAAATATGACTTACCAATGTTTTCACCACAGGCCTCACAGTACTCTGCATACAGCGACTCAAAGCACCCACAGCAGTAGGGCCGTCCATTTTTCATGATGTACCGCTGTCCACCTAGCATAGTCCCACACTCAAAACAGGCAAAGTGCTTCATGTGCCAGTGACGTCCCTCGGCCTCGGTGCATTCGTCTGCAAAGATGATCTATGTACATTTGCAAAACCATCGTTAGTTTGCATCAACTTGAAATACAGCAGTTGCTAGTTACATAATCGGGCCAGTTACCTCGTCACAAGAAGAGCATCGAGGTTTCATGAGCTCTGCATGGTGTCTCCCGCAGAAGATCTTGCCATTTTGATAGAAATAGATGAGATCCACCAGAAGCTCCTGGCACATGGAGCACGCAAAGCATGCCGGGTGCCAACAGGGACCCGGCCCTGCTCTGGAGGCAAAAATGGCCATCTCCCCTCCATTAATGCCACCACAACACTGTCAAACACAAACAGGAGGTAATTACTCTTCCTTGCAAATCCAAGTAAGGCGGATTGCGAAATAAACCTCAAAATTGGCACGTTGAATGGATTAAATCAGTAGACAGTGGAAAGTGCCAAAAATGCATGACAAACTTTCTAATAGATGAGTGTCTTTGAAAGTTTATTTCAGTACATTTAATGTAAAGAGTAAAACGCATACAGATTAATTACGCCTAATAAAGTTTTCATTCTATTGATTAAAGTATGGCAATAAAGAAATTGTCCCTCTATTGCCAATCCAATCATCATCACTGAAACCCCTCCACAAGTGGGGTAGGTGACAAAAGGATATTGCTAAGGAAGATGACTGTTCACAAGCATATTCCTGAAAGGTTTAGTGGAAGGTAAAATGAATTAAAAACAGCAGGCTTGAGTGCATTGTGAAGCGAACCCCGTCCAAGCCAAAGTCTTTGTAGAGATTTACAAGGTGCGAACTGCGGCTCAAGTGAGTGCTTCAAGAGCCACCAAAGACGGATGCATCTACAGCTGCGGCATTCCTTATGTTAGACACCAGATCCAGCAATGCAGCTGAGCCTATATTAAAGCAAGATCGACTTCCTTCACACCTCGGCGGCGGCGTAGGCTGTCCGCCTCCGTGCCACTCTGTACGAAGGCAGTGATTTATCCAAAGAAAAGCAACTGCAGGCGAAGAACTTGGAGCGTTTACTGTACGGTACAAGAACATACCTGCAGCTCGGTGGCATTCTTATATTACAACTTCACTTTTCATTGACATACACTTGTATATCTGCTAAGTTTTAATTTTCGCAAAGGCAGCAAAAGCGTAAAGGTGATCATATTTTGAACATACTGAAGCTAAAGATTATTTGGGGACCTATACTATTTTTTTTCTTGCCTCGTCCAATTGTCAGTAATTCGTAGGAAAGAACCTCTAGTCTGTAAAGTGGCCTTGGCCTTCCCACAAAAGGTCTCATGACTCCATTGAGATCGTTAAAGCCTGCCTGAACATGCAGTCTTTATATAACTAGGCATATTTATAAGGCATTCGTAGGGTGCTGTGGGACAGCATGCCCAGCTGTTAGCCATTATGACCACTTTGGACAGAATGGGGCCTTGAAAACTGTGGTGTTGCATATCACCACAAGCCAAGCCTCGCAAAGCGATGGGGTTAGTGTTGTCATTAAACGCCCTGTGGTTGACAATAGCATATGTTTGCAGAGCTGCCGTAAAGATATGCATGTCCGGTCCAACGTGTGTGTATGGCGTCCGTTGGAATCCTGGGAGCATGTGTGTGACCTTGCATCCCCCCTCCATTTTAGCTTCTGTGTCTGAGTGGTGACAGACTGCATCTGAATGTTCGGGGAGGGGAAATTAGCTTCATCTGCTCCCTCCAGGACGCCTGGAAGAGGATGTGGTTGAGTCACTCTTCGCATCGGAAGCTGCATAACACCAATATTTACGTTTGGAGAAACGAAGGAAGGCATTTATTTATTTATTTTTCAGAAATACGATCAGCAGCACTTAATGTTTCCGTTTACTGTATCTGCAAACACAACTGCTCCTTGTCCTGAGCTCAACCCGACTTCATTCGAAATGTCAAGATGCTCCGCATCCTCTAATTACAGCACTTAATGTGAAATTGCCTGCTTCATACTGTGACTCGTTTGGATAAAAACTTGATTTTAGGACTCTATTCGAGAATTACTAATTAATCTGGCCACTTATTTGCAGTCTCTCACGCTGGGTTATAGATGGCTGGCAGGAAATTGGCTGAGCTCCTCATGAGGAAAATGGCCTCTCCGCTTGGTTTAAACATGAGCCCTCCAATTTCCCTGTTTCCTCTCCCGCCCTAATGAGGAAGTTTATGTCAGTGATTAAAACGACTATATTAGCCAGTCAGGACCAGAAAAGGATAGTGGACCGGCTTCACGTGATTTAAATGGCTGAAGGCCCTCCGGTTGGTTTCTCTGTGACTATCTCACCTCAGCACATGTGTGCACAGTAATATGCCAGTGTGTGTGGGAGGTTCATACGTTTTCACAGCGAGTGTGTTGCAGGGCTCTAGGGAGGATCTTTGGTGTCCCTCTGCCCAGCGCCTCCCTCTTTCTTTGGGTGCTGAACATTTGAAGCTCCCTCGTTTCCTCCTCCGTTAACGACTGACAGTAGCGCAACTGCAGAAAACGACAAAAGAAAGGAATTAATTACAAGAAATAATGGTCAATTGTTTACATTTTATGTTGCAACCAAAAAGCCTATCCATTTTCCCATTAACTCTGATCATCATTCTCAAAGTATGACGCCGTCACCGCCAGGTTTCAGAGTGAGGATGGGATGTTTAGCGAGCAAGTTTTCTGTCATCGGCTGGCTTTTGACTATACACTTACCCAACCTATTCTGCTTTATCTCAGTAATGACGACGCTGGATTTATTTAGGAATAAATTACATGCAGCTTGAATCTATTTGCTAATTCGATTAGTAAAAAGGGGTGAAATATAAATATATGGGTCACGCTGTATACTTTTTAAGTGCAAAGCTAAATGAGCACCAAGTCCAACAGTTCTTTGAAGGCAGATAGCATTGCTTTCATCTCTGTGCTTGGGTGAAGCAGGTCCAAATATGGTTGTAGAAAGCGTTTAATTGAAGCTAATTCTCTGCCCCAGGCTGCTTTGAAAGGATGGTATTAACAATATACAAAAACATCCTCTGTATTTAGAGAGGAGGATGAAGGCTCAGATAAAAGAGCAGGGCTGTCCTAACAACCAGCTCAGTTGATCTCTAAACAACAGCTAGCGATGCTGCCTCCGTCTCATTCTCCTCTCACACGCACGCACACGGCTTAGCCCCTCCAAGCCAGCATCACCGCGCCTCCCCAGGCTGCCGGCGCTGCTAGCAAACATCATAAAACTGCTCAAACACTGCGAGTGTACCCGTTGTTCTCTCTTCCAAATATGAGCACCCCCCGCCAGCCCCTCTTGTTAGTCAGCTGGTGATTAACCCTCCATCATATCGCCTAATGTCAACTCTCGTATTGTCAGTGAGAAAGAGGGGAGCTGGTTTGAACATCATAAGCGGAGCAAACAAGAGATTTTTCTTTACTGTCACACGTTTGTATTATGCTGCGTTTGAGGGAAAGCATCTGTAATATAAAGAGTAATCCATGGACAGCCAGCTTGAATTGCAAAGACTCTTTGTAACTTATCCTAATTGTGGATGATTCAGTTGTTTTCATTAAGCCATGATCATGAAGGATAACAGAAATTAATGGTTGAGATGTCACTCTTTAATCAACATAAACTCCACATTAAAATAAGAAAATTAAAGTTTCCTTATTTTACACCGCCGCCTTCTCTCGTTTGCCAGCAGTTTTAGATGCAGGAGCATCACTGCCCGACTTTACATTCTCGCTTTGGGTTTTCTTCTCCGTTTTTGCCCCTTTGACCGTTGCAGTCTTATTTTATATTTTGCACAACAAAATAAAAATACTTTTTTTGTAATATTCTATGTACTTGGGATTAACTTGCACAATGTCTGCATTTTGTAAGTGAAAAGCTAAAAGGAGCCCGATACAAAAAGAAATATCGGTCATAACAAACAGAACAATATGAAAAGTTAGTTTTATAGTTGTCTAATTAAGTATTCAATGTGTCACAGGAACATTTGCTCTGCTTCTTTTCTGAAGAACTGTTTTTCTTGTCGCACGCTGAACAAGAAGTCTTTGTACCTCGTTGTCGTGTGGCGGGAGCTGGTAGAGGAGCTGTCTGATCCGGTGCTTCTCTCCTGGGCTGTTCACGTACGGCACTTTGTCTTCTGGCAGACAGGCGAAATACATCTGGACCTGGAGGAGGAGAGAGGCGCATGCATGAGCAGTTCTGAACCGTCGCCAGGCCGTACGGGAACTCCTTTGTTTTGGTTGCTTAAAGGCATTAAAGAGAGGAGAGTCTTAGGCTGTCAGCCGGGCATATCGGTGTGCGTCTTCCCTTTGTGACTCCACGGGCCAAACATGTCAATCTACATCTAGTCACAGGCGCCCGACTGTGAAATCTCTTCACACAAAAGCAGACAGCGAGGGACTGTAAATGTTAATGTTTGCCTCAGTTAATTTCCCTCGACAGGAGAAGCGGAAGCCGGTGCAAAAGGTGATTGCACGTCCTTGGAGGCAAAAGGAAACATGGCAAAGTATTTTCTGACTGAGTTGAAGTAAATGTCTTTATCCTCTGTAAACACAGCTAAATATGGATGAGCAGATGCTCAGTGTCGTGGCATGTCGGCGCAAAATATCCTTACTTGAACTAAACCACCTGCTTACAGCAACCAATTTTGAACAATTAAACTCTACTTACGTGTGTTGATATCTTTGGGCTTTGTCAGCAAATTATCTTACACTAAAATTAGATTGGTATTCTAGAACATACCCTTAAAGACAAAGATTATATGTACATCTCTCCAAATGGTCAAATTAAATCCCTTTGGAAGGCTGTTACCTGTTCAGGCCTGAGTCCCGGCGGCACCCAGGCGTACTCCTCGAGCACACAGCCAGAGTCGTCATCTGAGGTGGAGCTCCTCTGGAAGCCCACGGACACGATCTTCCCCGCTTTCCCCCCCGAACGAGCCTCCATCTCTGGCCCTCGGGGTGCGGGTCGCTCCCTTCTGTCGCTGCGCTCCAGGTTCATCGCACCCAGGTGCTGTGAAGACAAACGGAACAGAGTGGCGATTTTAATATTTGCAGAAGTGGGGCCCTTTATTTGTCAAACTCTCTGCTCCCGTCACGTTTTTTTTTTTTTTTTTTTTTTTTTTACCTAATTATACACAAATGTCTGCGTTTTGCCGTTTCGTCATTCGTTTTGGCTGAAATATTGCTCATATTGGATTTTCTCTCCATTATTATTTTTCAATTGCTCACAATCGGTCAATTTGCATTGTTTGTTTCAGTGTCTCAACGAGATAAGTGCCTTTGCCCTGGCAGCGTTGTGAGGGTTTAACATTCTGGCTGAAAACAAAACATTCCAAGAGCAAAGAACAAACAGTGAAATAAAAACAGTTTCTCCTCAATTTAGAGCCGAGCCAGTTCACTTGTCAAACACAAGAATAACATTTGCAGGGGGGTAGTGCAGAGGTGGCCAACTGGTGGCCACGGCCACAAGAACCTTGGACTATAACTGGATTAGGGTAGATTAGAAAGCTACTTTAATTATCGAATTGGCACAAAGGGAACAAATAACATATTTTACAAAGTTTAAAAAAGTCAGTTTGTCACAAAACATGATAAAGAAAATCAAAAAATATATAAATTAAGACAAGAATTAACACGAGTCAGAGTAATAAAACTGAGTGATTCTAAATTACAACTTTTCAGTGAAAATACAGTTAAATTTAGATAATCTGCAGACTACACAGCATGGCTTCATTCGATGCAAAATCCAACAGTCTGAACTGAATCCCGTGAAGCTTGTAACAGTTTACAAGACAGCACACACTCAAACTGCAGCAGGAATATACACGCAGGAGAATTGCAAACGTATTTTGTTCTATGAGCTGGGAAAAAAAAAAATAAAAACAAAAACCAGCTATTGCTTGGAGGTCCGTCAAGTCTTTCGCCAACTCCGTCTCACTCTCCTCCACCTTCAGCAGTAGCTTTCTTATCTCGCAGCGGTTATGTTCTCCAGGTCCCTCAGCCCGATAACGAGAACTAAAGGTGTCGAAAAAGCCACTTTCCCGTGCAGACAGGCCCTAAACTCTGCATCTTTCACATGCAAATAAAGACCAGAGTTGTCTGTTTGGGTGAAAAACAAACAGAAAGTTCACACACCCTCCTCAAAACCGTGTGGAGATTAGATGCTTTACGTAAGAACAGAATTTTGAGGGACATTCACGTCTCGGTAGTTTGCATTGAGCTATAATTATCAGCGTGAAATTTCAATGCCTCTGATTACACTTGTAAAATTCCTCGCCTGTGAGTCTCTTTGGACGAATGCGCTGCGTGTCGACATACAGGGACAAACGCACGTAAATTTCAAATTGTGAGGCTATTCTTTTCGAGGATTTTCATGTCATGCAGTTTTATTGGGCATGTTTTTCTCTCGTATGTATTACATCAACTAGCGCCACTTCCAAAATTGTAAGTGTAAATGAATCACATCTGTAGAAATCTCCAGAGACATACTTTTAGGTAATAAACATTTTACGTTATTTTGTGCTACTGTAACAAACATTTTTGAAGCTATAAAAATGACCTACACTTAACAACTCTAGAGGCCTGTTTCACATAAAATATCACCCCCCAGGCTTCCAGGAACAACACTCAGGGCATGAAAAGCATTCCTCCAATTAGCATACAAGGCGGCAGAACGTAGAACTTGCAGATAAGAGTCGTAGTTTAAAGCAAGCCTGCAGCTCTTATCACAGAACTAAAAGGAATGTGATCATTGCTTTGTTCCTCGGTGGCTAATCCGTAATCGTGAGATAGACAGTGTTATCAAGCAGAAGCTTTTGTCTTTACTCGTCCTATATCATCTCTTCTTAACCAGTTAAGCTCAACAAACGACGAGATTAGATGAAAAACGTTTAAAAAAAATAATAAGATTGTGTCATTAATTATTGCTACAATTATTGCCACCTTTGGTGCAAAGTTGGCAATAATCAAATACATTGCATAAACTGACAGCGTAACAAATCCAACTTTTAATTTGAGGGTTGTGTTCACTTGAGGAAAGACAATGACACAAGAGGAAATAAGTGTGATAAGTAAGTGGCATAAATGGCATGAAACCCGGTTACAGTGTCATGCTATGCAGATGACATGACTTATACAGTACTTTGTCCAACATAAAATGGGCAAATTTCCAGAGATTAAAAACAATTACCTTCTAAAAAAAAAGTAACAAAAGCTATATTTAATTACTTTGATCACAATGAAAAATACCAGCTATCACTCTAAACCACAGAGGAATAACAATAATATATATATATATATATATATATATATATATATATATATATATAACAACCAAACTTATATAAGAAAAGTAGGGCTGGATTAGGACCCAAGTCATCTTGATAATTTAAATAAAAAACCTGGAGTCCTCTGCAAGAAAATGCAACTCACTGGGCCATATGTTTTATATCAATGTAATGCCACAGTATATTATGGCCACATTTATCTGTGGAAAAAAATCCCCAAATCTCAGAGCTGTGTCACCAATCCCCATACCTACCATTTATTGCAAAGCTTTTGAACCCATCTACACGGCAATAATTTTGGGAGGTGGAAAAATGTCTATTTCTCATGCAAAAGTATTTTTGAGTTACCAAAACCATTTAGTATTTTCCATCATATGTACTTTATACAAAAAGTTATAAAAAAAAAACAAAAAAAAACCTTCATTACTTCACTTTGAAGTTGAGCTGGTGCGCCCTCGTTCATCACTGTCTTAATGTGCGTCTGCCAATCAGCTCCCCCTGCCTCTCGTCCCGCGAGCAACGGGGAAAAGGTGACTGCGGGTTCCTGAGCCAATATACACAGCAACTCACATTTCACCATGTCACCACTTGGCAATAACACAATGGTTGTCTTTGTCAAAAAAAGAAAAAAAAACACACAAACAAAAAAGGTATTCCTCTTCAAGACGTGGGCAACTGCGGAGACGCAGAATGAGGTCGAGGAGTTTATAAAGGGAAAGTTCTTTTCTTTCTTTTTTCAAACAGCCATTTAGAGTCACAACATCGCGTCGGCGTAAACACAGGCCAGATGTAGTTTTTTTTCTTTCTTTTTTTTTCCCAACCTTGCTGGCAAACTTAAAGCATATCAGCAAAATACATCACATTCCCCTGTTTTGGCGGGGAACAAATTTAAATGCTAATAGTCTGCCAAAAAAAATGTGTTTGTATAACTTTGATTGGGTAATATAGTTTTAAATTATAATAACCTTGGTCAGCATTTGAGTATTGGATTTCAGGTCAGTTATTTGGAAAATACCTGGAACTGTTCACTGTGCTAATTTCCAAAAGCAGGTTGTTGAAAACGTGAATGTTTATAGTATGCACAAAGAAGCAACAGCATAACAGAGAAACAAATTGCCCTCAAGTAATGACTAGCAACTGTACTAAACTGCTACTTTTTCAAACATCCTACTTTTCTAACTTCCTCTAGCAGATGGCTGTGCTTCAGTGCTCACTTGCACCTCAATAAAATCAATAGCCATAGAGAAAACCTGTTGCCAAATGACAAAAGATTAAAAACATACTATACAACTCCATGACTTTTAAAGCAACAATTAATTTGTTTTAAACTGCTACTTTTCTAAGTTTCTGTAGGAGTTAGCTGTACTACCACTAGCTTTTACCGACACAGAAACAATACATACATACAAAAATAATTGCCACATGACCAAAAAATAAATAGCTAAACAAATAGTGGACAATTTCAACCCATTTAACAGTGTTTCATAAAAGAAACTTCCACTTTTGTAGCTTTCAGTAGCAGTAAGTTGTAATAACACGAACTCCAAGCTGAACCGAAACAATAAACCAGAACAAAGTTAGTTGACAGGTGACAAAATAACTGAGCAAACGGCTCACAAAAACATGTATGGAGTGTTTTACTTTAGTCTTTAACAACAAGAAAACATTGCCACATGACAAAAATACAAAACAAAATGCTTTGTGTTTTCGACTGCTTTTCTAAGTTCCATTAGAGGGTAGCTGTGCTGACGTTCTGATGTGAGCTTGTACGCACATATGTGCGTCACATACCCTGAGTGGGCAGATAACCATAAAAGTATCAATCCGTCAAACCTTCAGCTAGCAAGCAAGAAAACAAAATCACTTTCATATTGTCTAAATGTGCTGGGATCTACTGATAGAAGTCTATTAGTCTATTATATTAGCTCAAAGATGGAAGAGATTTCTTTTTGACAGTTTGTGGGAGTTAACTAAAAGACCAAAGATTTCAGGAGATGCACAGGAGACTTGACACAGCTTAAATGAGGCCACTTGCAATCTGAGAAAATCCTTTTTTTCATTACAGATTTAGACTCTTGCTCAGTCTTACCTCTGCTGAAAGCATCTGTCTCTCTCCACCGTTGCACAAAATCGAAACAAACTTCAAAAAATCCCCCAGTCATTCAGTTTCCCAGCTCTGGCCACCTTTCTGCAGCACGGATCCATGCTCTAATCGGATCCAGATCAGTCAGAAAACAACCCTTCCTTCCAGCCGCCTTCAGACGGCTTTTAAAAGTCAAATTCAGCTATCACAGCAGTCTCAGAGAGCAGCTCCGACGCAGTCGGAGGAGAAAACCCGTTCGGCAGTCTAAATACTCCCAAGTCCAGTAGGGGAGCAGGAAGGGCAGAGAGGTGACGTCTCTATCTGCTGTATCTCTGATCCCACTGTGACTGTGTGCTCTCGGGGCAGCCAAGCCTCGTCAGCCCCTCCCTTATTCCTGCCCTAAAGAGCAAATCGCCTGTCTCTGCACTTCAGTCTCTCTCGCAGACACACACTCACACGCACGCATGCACACGCAAACACACTTCAGAATCAACACCCCCCTCACCCATCGTCTCTATCTCCACATTCCCTTCCTCCACCGGCATAACACCGGGCCCTGCAGCCAGCAGCACCGCATTGGGCTGCATGATTGCTGATGACATGTCTACTCTTTTTGCCTCTACGTTTTAAAATCTTTTACTAGACAAATGCTCACTTTCGTCATACCAGCTTAAGTGCTTGAATGTGCAATATTTCGTGCTGCTTAGAGGAAGCTTTATCTTTATTGTATCGTCTTTCCTCGACACATTCATCTGCATGAAGCTCCTCGTACTGATGCCAAACGGTTGCATGTTGTGGTTTTCTCTGTCTCTGTGAGAGTCCAGACTAATCCATTAGAGACAATTTCTTCTCCCAGTTGTCCATTAATTTGTATTCAGCTGCTGATTATATTAGGGTCATGCTTATGGTGCGTTTAGCCCATCTGCTCCATTATCTTAGGAACAGAAACAGATTGTTTACTCATGGTTCTGCGTGCAAAGAATACTCAAAGACTTCCAGCATAGATCCTTTTTACACAAAGACTACATGATTGATTCAAAGCCTGACACCATGGAATATTTGCTGCTATTCCTTTGCAATGCTAGCACTAATGATAGCAGGTGGCAACTGTCTCTAAACTCACAACAACAGCTTTATAGTAAACTTTATTGTGGTATATGTTCCCAGATCCATTTTCCATATTGGAGGTAAATCAAACGAAGCATAATAACTATCTAATAGGCAGTTATTTGGTTTGTGCAGAGAATAATTTTGCCAAACTCACTGGCAACATTTCCACACTTAGCTTACAGCTTAGCTGCATTTAAAAAGCAGCTAAAAATCCCTCATGTCTTGTTGGTGAGTCAGGAGTTAAATATTAACCCCGCTTCCTCTCAAGCCAGTCTCATCCATCTCAGGAAATTCTCATGGTCGGTCCTCCGTCCAGTCACACCCTCCCCATGCAGACGTCCCCACTGCGCTTCTTCTTCTTTTAGAGGTCTGAATGATGTAGAGGAGAGGGGTCCCCCGCTCTCATCTCTCACTTCAGACGATCACAATGAAGTTATTGTCACGGACCACTTCGCTTCAGGAAACTCAACGATTCGGCATATATTGCAGCGGAGGAAATCATTCCCAAGGAATCACTCGGGATTGTCCACGAGAGCACCGCACGAGTTGAAGCAAAGTCGCCAGATGAGCCCTGGAGATGTTTGTTGTGATTATTTGATCAGGTTCGGCACCATCCATCATTGTGAGAGGCTGAAAAGCCTCTCACAATTTAAACAGTCAAAGATGAGAAATGAGTTGACTCAATTGTCTGGCGGACAATGATGCCTTCTTCTCTGACAAGCCAACAAAATCGGTTCCCGAACAGGGCAGCGGAGCTGTTTGTCGCATGCCACAACCTGCTGGAAATGAGAAATGACTCACTTTGCTAATTAGCTTGGGAGTGTGAGAGAGCGATAAGTTCTCTTTCTTTCTTTTTTTTTTTCTGGTCTTCTGATTTATATTTAGAAAATCATGTTACGTCGCAGGGTAAACCTCTCAGAAAAGCTCCAAGGTTCTCCTACGCTCTTGGCAGTGCTGTGCAAAAGCTTCTCATTGTTTCCCCCCCCACTCAGAGCGGCTTCGCATTGGGTTTCCAGAGATACTCATCTGGATATGCATTTCAGAAGCTCTGCAGATCTTATTTGGGCAGATGGGTAGGGAGAAGACAACTTCTGTTTTTCTTTCTGACAGCGAGGTACTTAATCCTAATAATGAAAACAGGGAACGAGTGGGTGAAGAATGCTCCTGCATGAATAGACGACAGGGCCGAGGACGAGTGGCTTTATGGCAGACAATGGATAGAAATCTGTCTTTCAGACTCGGCCTGGGCTCTTGGCCAGAGACCTATGGTTCTTTATAAAACACAACTGACCTTCCCATCTCTTTGGCTTCCTCCGAAAAAAATATAAAGAGTGCAACAGCGCAAAAATAAGGACATAATACATGAAATAATCTATTTTCCTTTTTGGAGTTAAACTCCTAAATCCTAGCAGCAAGGTCAACAGTCACAGAGTACCATTTATTAGAATATCATGCAATGTTTCTGTTAAACAGGTGAATGGTTCTGCAATACTGAAATATCCAAAACATCCCAAACCCTTGATGTGTCAAGGATGAAGTAATTTTGTCCTTATTTCTCTTATTTTTCATTGCGTGAGGATCCAGCATTTGTATTTCATCAATATCTAAGAGGTTGAGACAAAAGGTAGCGGTAAATGCGGTGTCATTTGTAATACCAGATGGAAACATTGTGCATTTTTATTTAAAGTAATGTCCCCCCTTAAGCTGTAGGTTCAGTGTTGTACCGACACCAAGAAGCGAGAAAACGGTCGCAGTCGTTCCTTCAAGTATCGGGACACAAATGCTTTGCATTAGCTTAGCCATTTCCTTCTCATGCAATTCCCCTCGATTCTCATCTTCCTATGGTGCCCCATCTGGGCTTTCTCCCATTGAGCTGGATTTCTCAGGAAGAATTTCAACCAGCCAATCAGCAATGAGGAGGGGGAGGAATATTGAGCTTCGACTTTCTGCGCTGTTTGAGAGTTGTAGTCTTCATACATGTGGCAATTTATGAAGAAACAGCGTAGCACAAGGAGCTGTTTTGAACCAGGCTAGTACTGCATGCTGCTGGAGTAAAATCATTTACCCTTAAGTTCTAAGTTCTTGGCAAAAAGGCAGGGAAAAGGAAGTGATAATCTTTTAAAAGTGTATAGCTACCTTGTGGCATTTGTCATTAAAAATATCATTTTACGTTCCTTTCTAAGCCACATTTTTTGACCATTCTATGGTAAAACAAAGTTGTTTGTCTGCAAGTTCTGATGTTTCAGTGGTTGTTATGAGACGTCTTGAAGTGCTGAGTAGGAAGGAGAAGTGTTGGGTTTTTGTGAAAAACATTTTCTAAAAATACATGCAGATTGGCTGTTTTTATAATAACCTTACGTAATTATATATGGATAAAATTATACATTTCTTCCACCTTTACTAACAGAACGCTCTTTAGATTTTCAGATGATAAAATTGCCTGGCTTTCTCCACATTCTTTACCAAGGGCTCGACTCATACCAAGCTTTCATTGGACCAGCGTATAATTTTAATCTTAAACGTAGTCAAATTGGAAAATAGTTGGGGGTGACATGTTTTGATCAAGTTTCCTCAATAACTTTCCAAGGAAAGCTATCTTCCCCTGGCAAAAGCTAAAGACTGGCAGTTCAGACAAGACCTTGTTGCTGCTTTCTGCACTTGAAATCCAAGTTGAAACTATACACCGACTGGAGGCAGACACCCGGCACACTTCCATACACTTCATGACTGCACCTTTTATCTGCCTTTAGGAACAGAGCCTTCCTAATAATTTGGCCTTTGCTTCTTCTTTTTTTTTCTTTTGGTTGGTATTGTGGAGGGATAGCTTACTAAGCAAACATGCTGCTGTTCCATTGTGCTCTACTTTTACATTCAACCAGTTATTCACACCTGGAATCTGTCAAGAGAGATTTGAAGACGACATTGGAGAGATTTGTTTGGTGGTTCGAAACGGAGATCAACCGGGACAGTCGCATGTCCCAACGTGTCGCGGGGCAGTTTGTCATAAAAGCCCGTCTCAAACGGAGCAGAAGCTGTTCCAGAAGCTGAATAAAGTCCGAAGACGCGATGGGGTACCGCAGAACTATGCAAACCACTCCGCACAATTAAAAGTGACTGAAGTGGTCGCACTCTGTCGAAGTCACAAATATGTGTGATGTAGACCCACGATTCTAAAAGCAAGGGCGTGAGATTAACACGCCGTTGTCACTGACACAGTGAAAATAAACAGACATCTCAATGAGGAAGAGTTTTTATCTGACAGTTGAAGTGTATTCGAGGGTTTTATGTTTTATTCACATAAAACCCTCAGAGCAACATCTAAATTCACATCCACTTTGATTCTGTTCTTTTTCTTTCTTTTTTCAACCCATTCATACTTTCCCATGCTGACAGACGCCTCTCGGCGGCCTTTCACGGCAAGAAAGTAGACCTTCAGCTCTTCCTAACAAGGCCCGCCGGCTCAACTTGCCTCTTTCCACAGCCGTATCAGGTCTGCGGAGCTTCTTTGTAGTTCGTCCCGTCGGGTCGGTGTTAATATTCGTTGACACTCATTCTCCAAGTGTGGTTTAACTTTCGAGCTGTAAAACTTTCTGCCGTGATTTGTTAACCGTGGCAGGGTGTCAGCCGCACACCTCCAGCATGACAGAAGTGGCAATAAAAGAACTATAAAACGCAGGAAATCGTCAACTGCTAAGGAAGCACGGGCGGGAATTAGGTTTTAAAACTTTGCATTGAACTTCTTTTGAAACCGCAACAGTGGTAAGAAATTCAGCGAATAGAGCCACCTTTCGGAAGATGATGTTCTTTATTGCCTTGGGTGGATATCAGTTTTCAGAGAAAGCATGGCTGACAAAATCAAAACGGTTGCTGTAGTTAATGTTGAAGGGGCGACAGAATACATGGATTAGTAATTTTCAGAACGGGCAATGGTGCGCCATGCATGTGTACCGAAAGAAAGCAGCATTGTTAATCAGCTTTTAGATCAGTTGTACTTCTTCACTTTGAATTTTGGCAAGCAGTACCTGAGGCTGAAAACTTTGTCTAATAAAGAGCAAAAGGAAGAGAAACCTTCAGGCTAAACAGAACAAATAAAACATTAGAGACCTATAGAAATGCATAACTGTCATAGACATGCGGGACAGCAGTCTTGTGCATCCTATCCAACTCTAATTTGATTATTTTAAGTGATGCATTGCTTCTTTAATAAAAGCCATAGGGTCATTTACCCTTTGCTTTGAAAGAGCTGTTTTTGTGTTTGTGTGTGTCTAATTGTGCGTGTGGGGATGGGGGGCATTCAAGCATTTTGAAATCATTTTTCCTGCTTCAACCTAAAAAGAAGTTGCATTCTCCAGAGCAGACTGGAGTTGACATGGTCCAGTTGCTGTAATCAAAGTATATTTCAAATTGTGACAAGTTAGGGTTTCAGAATGATGAAAATGCTGCACCATGATGTTCCTTTAAAAAGAAAAATTAGCTTTTGTGGTGTGTTGGCCAGTCTGAGTGAAAGAAGGAAAGAAGCATGCGGCACTAATCCCCAACTTGCATAAAGAATAAGCTTAGCTGTTTGAAGATATTTCCAGTCATAAAGAAAAAAAAATATGGAGAGCGATGGTGCGGAAACCGCCAACATCATTATGTTGGTGGTTTCTAAGATCTTATTCAGCTTTTGTTATGCTTCTTAGACTAACAACTGGTAGTTGCGCTATTAGCTCTGATAACCATGGTTAGCTACTGCAGTTTTAAAATCGTTTTACATTAAAAGTGAGGCTAAAATTGCTTTCCATGTCGTCAAATTAAAAACGTAGCCACAGCCGTTGGGTGATCAGGATGCATGATGCAACGCTACGCTACTTTGCAGATGGATAAAAATCTGGTCTGTTGGACGCTTTCTCTTGCATCTTGATGAAATGACAAATAATTGGTAAGACTTTATTTTCACAAATGCAGGTGTTGCTATTCACAAGGAAAGTAAACTCAGTTCTTTGGAAATCTCATGTGAGAACTAGCCCAACAAATTAACATCATACAGCCCACATCTTGACGTCACTTTCAGTAATGACACTATTGGGACATATTTCACATGAGCTGCTTGGTAAGAATCACAAAAGAAACTTGCCATGACTTAATGTATTTGAAACTAACAGATGACAACAAAAGATAAGAAACTAACTTGTCTTGTTCGTCTTGACAGATGAAGAGAAATGGCCGACTTTACGTGCACCTGTCAAAATTCAGTCTGTTTTTGTTTTCGCTGGCCAACATTATCACTCCGATTTATCTAGGAGTGATTTATTTAGTCCTCTACCGCTGTGAGCATCTGCAACAGTGATTTACGCAATGTCAAACAGAACCTTTAATGAACTGTGCCACTCAATGCAGATCCATGCAGTTTGCTTTTGTGAGAAACTGACTGCATGGAAAACAAGAAGAGTTTAATATGACAGGTCAGCCAAATCAAGACGGATCATTGCATCACATTTTTAGGGAAAAGCTTGTTTGTACATTGGTGTAACTGTGTGAATTCCCCTCTGACAGAGGGATAAAGATAGATATTGGGCATGGTTTGGGGGGGTTGTGTACACATAGCCTTAATAATAGGACCCCAGAGGGTTGGTACATCGCTCAACCAGACCAGACAAACACATCACTTACAGGCACACACACTTACATATTTGTGTATTACCCAACCGACACCGTATTTTTTTTTTTTTTATTCCCCCCGCCCTCCGTGATTTAACATTAGAAACATAACAAGGGCTGGGAAAGACAACAGGTCGGACCAAGTCTGCAGCCCTGAGGCACTTTGTCACATTCATTACTAAAGCCGGGACAGCATGTGCTTGCACAGTTCTCAATATGCCGTAGTGTCAGCGAAGGGTGTGTGTGGAGCCACAAACCCTTTCTTAAACACTTTTTTTTTTTCCCACCTTAGACCGAAAGACATTTTAGAAGGTGAGAGTAAAGCCGCCGCAAGGCCCAGCAAACATTTAAAATTTAAATGCCAAGAGGGTCTTCAAAGCTATGTGTAACAGGACAACTGCTTTGAGCATCTTGTGATGCTTAAATAAACCCCGTCATAAGAGCCGACGTAGCATGTCTTGTAGGGTGTTTGTCCTCCGCCCTTAAATCTGGCCCGGGAATCGGCGTTGGCATTCCACACTGGCCCTCGAGTAATGGTCCAGCTTAGTGGGTAAACAGATGAACCGTTTGGTGGTCTCGCCGTGTAATTTCAGACTCCCCATTCCCTCGCTCTGTCCGTCTCTTTCCTGCAGCGCCCCCTCCCCCTCCCCAGCCTCTCCGATTGCCATATCCTCAGCTGGCCTCTGTTAATTCGGACCTACCTGACAGTTCTGACTTGTGGGTTTACTATCAGTCCTGCTCGGTGACAGGCTTTTCTCTCTAAACACACTGAAACTAATCTGCAACAGATGGGAAACAACTACGGGAAGGAAGTAGTATAAGAGGGATATACAACATATTTGTGTCCCTCTGAACCAAACGATAGGGTTTCAACCAAGTTCAGAGCGAAAGCCTGAGCATTGTTGCAACGATGTGCAAATCAGAGACTCCCATGTGGCCGAAAAGTGCATTTTAGTTCAAAATGTAACCCATCAGTCTGCGTTTTTGTTAACTTGTGGATATTCTTTAAAGAGGACACCACCAAAACACTAAAATACAAACATGCAAATTATAGAATAAACAAAAAACACATGCCGGCCCACGAATGCAGATCAGCTCCGCACACACACAAACAGGGCCCCACATGTTGTTATTTCATGGGTGGCTGGTTGGAGATAATGATTCCCCTCAGCCCCTACTTTACTGTTGGGGTTTGGCGATCATTTGTGTAAACACCTAAGACATTTATGTACCAACTCATTAATGCAAGCGGCCATTTAATCACCTTTTCACAACAAAACGAAAGTTGGATTAAATGTTAGCGTCTAACAGCAGTAAAGCGGAGATAATAGACAAATTACTGTTTCTTAGGTTTTACAAAGTGCAACTGGAAAGTCCCAAACTTTTTTTTTTTTATTCTATTATCCTATCTGAAATATGTTTTTAGGAGTTAGCAAGGTACAGAATTTCAAATTTAGACTAATTTGGATATTAAAACGAACCAGTTTAGCTTTCTCTTATGTCATTTTTGCTAATTGGAAGCGCAGAAATAAAATTAAGACAGTTGAATTCATTAGAGAAGTAAAGGGTAGCAAAACATATCTATAGGGAAGATATCTCTGTAAGATAAAGAAGTTGTGCACAGAAATACAAACGTATTCAATTTATTACAATATTCTTGAAAACCTTAATTATGACTTTCCACTTACAGCAGATGAAAACATAAAATTTTAAATTGGATTATTGCGTCAGACAACTAAAAAATATTAGCACAGAAATGTGGGCTTAGTAAAAGCTAAAAAAGGTAGTTTTCAGAAAGTCCTTAAAATCTGACAAGCAATCCTCATTTCCTAGATTATTGAATATAACTTCTTTCTCTTGTAAATGAAGGAATCTTAGCAATACTTTTTATCACTTGGGGGCAGCAGAGAGCTTGTAGAAATTATATGAACATTATGAATTGTGTTCACTTAAACATTTCTTCTTATTATTATTATTATTGTTGTTAACTATTACCACCATTGCCTGCTGCTAAGCATTGATCATTTATAAGGCATGTCAAAGATTTTGCTGAGATCTATGAAGCAGAAAGAAGTAAGGCAAAACAAATGTTTCAGGCCAGAAGAAAGCATGGCGGTCAAAATAAAAAAAATCCAGACTGTATCAGTGCATTACATACGCAATTTCTCGACAACACTAATAGGAAAACTTCAGCCAGGGGTAGTTCTTTCAGTACCACTGGAGTTTGAATATAATCATGCTTGATAAGCGCTACATGTCACTGAGGTTTTCGAATTCAATATTTCAAACATGTATTGACAGTAGAGGACTAAGTTAGCCATACATGCTCATTTGTTTTAATGCAACTGAGTTGATTACAAGTTTGATTTTGTGTTGCGTCACTTTAAAAATTTTCAGCCCTGCGTTGAAAACTGAAACATTTACTGCGTTACTTTCTGGCAATGGAAAGACTTCTCCTTTAACTTGGGTCAATGTTTTAAAGAAAGAAAGCAAAAAAAAAAAAAACTAATCTCCCTTCTGGACAAGTAAAGAAAAAATGTGTAGCTTTCAGCAAATTTCTGTGAAAATCCTGTAATTTTCTCTACCCTCATTATGCTGCATTTATCACACTGGTCCATTTCCTGACTCCGGGTGGCATCAGATTCGAGGGAGTCATTTCCTCTCTGAATGAATTAAAGACCCACTATTCCTCTGGGATGATTGTAAGGAGATGTGGAGAAACTGTGACAGGCAGGGAACGACTCGAGAGACGCAGCCACCCCCTCTAAAGATAAACAGGTTCCACTTAACATTTCTCACAAGTACTTAAATATTTCCGAAAACATGTTTCTAACGTTTAAAGGGCAAAATTCACAATCCATGATGTCATTTTGTCCCTACTGACAATCGCAGCACTTATTAAAACAAAGATAAAATGGTCAAACGAAGAGAGGAAACAACAAACCGTCTTTTATTGGAGCTGACTTGAGACATTCGCTGAAAGGGTCTGTCCTTGCCTCAAGAGGAAAATGTCTAACACATGAAACAAATTTAAGGAGAAGAGGCAGAGGCTGAGTCATGTTTCAATCCTGTAATGACAAGCACACCTCATGTATTTTGGCTCAATTACGGCTTTCTTGCAAAAGGCAACGTTTCCTCATGATGTTATTTAGTCGGCTACGGCTAAATAACACTGAGGTGTGAAATACAGTGCTTTGTAAAAGTAGAGTGGATGTAGATCTGATCTTTGATTGGACAATGTCAACTCATGAAAATACTTTGCTCTAAACTGTGATCATGTCTGACGTATTCATACACTAACGGGGGGTTCTGCCACTGTAAATCCCAATAATCTGCATTGAGGTTTATGTGACAAAATGTGGAAAAGTTCAAGAGAATAATTCTGGCAAAGCAGTGGTTCCTACTGGGGAGCTCAAAACTCAAAGCGTGATCAAGAAAACAAGCGAAAGGAAAAAAGAAAATTACAGTTTTTCCACCACAAGAGCAATGTTGCATGGCTGGAAGTAAAACTCATCAACCCAGAATCTGCTCTGGGGACCGTTTTATCTCTGTCCCCAATCAAAAACAAAACAGAAAGCTATCATTTGTGTTTTCCCCCCAGGGTGGCCATTTGATAAGAAATAATTACGCGTTCTCTTCGAAGCAGTTTTGCCTTCCTATACAATGCTCCACTTCCATCTATACCTTTTACTTGAACTTTAAAGTCTTTTAATTATCACCATCTAATGATCGTTGCCTTTAATGTCTCCGTCTCTGCGCCGTCTGAGCAGACATGTGAGGCCGGCTTTAATCATCATCAAATAGAGCTGTGTGTATAGGTAATTAAGGTGGTGCCGTATCAACTCTCACTCGCGGGCACGAGTCGGCAGCCCTTCTCCGCACAGCATCGCTGTTTCTGTGTCGCTCCGGAAAGCGCTGCGGGCAACTTCGTCTCGACTCCGCTGCGACTTCTGACACGGGATTTAGCGTAATTCTTCCTCGGACTCCATTACTCAGTGTCTCCTAGTCTGCTAAGCCTTGGATTACGCTCCCAACCCACAAACTAACCATAATACTAGGTTTCTGGAGCCAATGCGGCCTGAAGGGTTTGGTCTGAAACCACTCAATGAGCACAAAGATTACACTAAGTGTTTGTACATGAAGGACTACTGACCAAGCCCTCCCACACACATGAAAATCCCTGACCAAGTCTGATGCCTGACAAGCATAAAGCGGTTAATGGTAATTAAGAAATGATTAGTAATTTTACTAGTTGTTTATTGAGTATTTCTATATAAATATGTGTAGCAAAGTAAATGGTATAGATATTATTGTGACTTTAACAATCAGTGTTGCGCTACAATCATTTTTCGCTACTTGGTTTTCAAATTGGGCCTTTAGGTTTTGTTACATACATGAGAGATCTTGTGCATTCTTCTAAGTGTGTGCAAGATAATAAGAGAACGGAAACGTTCATCTTTCCAGATTTTAATCCCTACCTGACCTTTTGTTGAGTCTTTCCTTCCTACATAACCCCCAACCAACTGCAGAAAAATATCACCCAAGTGTTGTCATGAACTTTACTATTTTACGTTTTTAAAACGAACTAAAGGACGGCGTGCTCCAGAAAGTTGAGTTTGGAAAAGTGCATTTTACATCTAAATTGTGTAGGACGGCTCTATTTTTTCGGATTTGTGGAAACGTGCGGATCTCATACCGGTTAGTGCCTATGTGTACAACGTACCGCAGCAAGGTCCCCAACCAACTGGACGAGTGCTTCAGGGCCAAACTGAGCGTGTGGAAGTGATGCACCACTTAACAACTTCCTTCAAGGCGAATGCCTAAAACATCGTCTCTCTACAAACTCTGCGAACGTAGAGTATGTATTTGCTTTTCTATTTACCTGAAAAGCACCTACTTATTTTTAGCTTGAGCAATTTTAGAACTAATTACCTCATAAACCGGATAATCTCATCGTATTTATGTCACCTTCACTTTTTTCCCCTCTATTGGCCCCTTAATTTTTGGCCCTTTGCACTGACAGTGGTGAGTTGTTTGCGAAGCTGTGTGTGTGTACATGAGTTGGTGCTGGACAGAAGGTGGAAGTGAAGGTTTGGAATGATTTATGGAGTGGATTGTTTTGCAGTATGACAGAACAAACTGTCTTGTACACACACATGGTGTACCATACTCTGTACAGAACAGTGCAGACTTGCTATTAAAGGGAAGTCTCTTGTGTTTCTCTTTTTCTACTTTAACACAAATAAATTCACCCAGGCTTCCAATCTGAGCTCATGGTTCTTATTAGTGCATTTTTTTTTTTTTATCCTGATGCAATTTTGCTCAAAAAGCCAAAATCTGGGGAACAGAATGTTCTTGAAGTCATAGTAGAAACGGAGAAAATTGATTTTTACATTTCTTTCTGACTTGATTTCTGCAGCTCTCGGCAGAATCCGGGTCCATATTGAACTCTTCAGTGTTATATCTGCGATCAGACGATGTGTTTTTCCACAAGACCTTATTGTGCTAAATCAGGCATGCTTGGTCGCTGAGCAAAAAATAAAAAAATAAATAATAGGTTTTCCAGGAAAGTGTCCAACAATATCAAAACAATCTCCAAGCTGGATTTCCTCTGCGACTTTTTGGGTTTCATAGGAAAAAAAAAAAAAAGAAAGAGGAGAGCTGTTGGTGAAGCTCCTGTAAAACAAGTTTGCCGGTTGAAAACTGTCCACAAACACAACACAAGCATTTCTGTCATAAAAGGACTGTAATAAAATTTCAATGAGGCCTTCAGAAGTCTAAGCGCTTCTCCAGCCACAGTTGGGACTCTTGAGGGTCATCTCAACAAGATCTGCATCACGTCCTTCTGCCTTCCTTTCTTTGACACATTCAGCTTGTCACCCATCTTACTATTTGTTAAACCAATAAAAAGCTCCTGGCCTAAACTTCCCACATTAAGAAAAAAAACTAATTGTGCTGATTTTTGGAAATCATTCTCAACTTTCTTGGCAAGACTGGGAAGCACTAATAATCAGTCTGTTAATGTTTAAGTACTTCTTTAAAGTGATTTTATGAGCAGCAAAATGATTCCAAATCTTCTCAAAGCTCTTCAATGGACCTTTGAAACAGAATCGCAGCCTCTCAGATGTGGAAATTGTATATAAAACTCAGATTGTTTGGCCGTCAGACGGGCAAAGAGCAACTTTCTGGTTCACCAGAAACAGTTGCCCAGGATGCACGGTGCTGAAAACCAGACTGGGATGCAAGAAGGTGATTTGGAAAAAAAAAAACAGACACCATTGGTGTGCCAAATAATTTGTAGTGTGTTGAATATTTTAGTGACAATGTTGGGATAAATCTCTCAGTAGTGTTTATTTGCTATAGTTTATCTAGAGCACAATTAGCAGCAGATATAGGACTACTTCCTTTTGAACCGTTTCAACAAAATACTTCAAACTTGGAAGTCGCTGCACATTTTTCTGAAATGGGGGTTGAAATTGACCGACCACAACAGCAACAAGATATATCGAACTAAATCATTTTTAACAGCGTCTGGTGGTGCGTAAAACATTTTCATTGGAAGTTATTATTACTCTACTGCTTTGGCGTCCAGTTTTTAAGTTCCTGTCTTCAAAACTGGATGCAAAAGTGACGTTAACCTGTGCATCTAACCGCTGCATTTTTAGACAATAAAAATGTTTCAATAACCAAAAAAAAAAACCAAAACAAAAAGAATTAAATTATGGATGGGAGTGTTATGATGGGGTCTCTTGGGAATCTATATTAGCAGCAATCAGACTAGTGGTCATGCCAAACATCCCTGTGACGTCATCCTGACTCCAGTCTCCCCTGTGGTCCAAATGGCTAACCAATTAACAGCAGCTTAACTCGTGAGTCCAAGCACCTTATGTCTACCGCGCGCGCATAAACGCACAAGCGGCGACAGCAGTGGTGGGGAGAAGGACACGCGCGTGCGCGCGCACGAGCAGTAGACGTAATGGACACCTGGATCCACGTGCACCTTACCGGTGCCACACACAGAGAAGGGACAGGGATACATACTCATTAACAAAGGCTCAGCGTTGCAGAGAGTGTATACCCCTAGCAAAGCCTGCCTCCCACAGCGGGGGGTATAGAGGGAGAGGAGGGGGGGGGGTACACCTCCAGACCTGCGAACTGCAAGGCAGATTACATGCTGCATGGAAAGTGTTGCTGCGCTTTAAATATTTTTTCTATTTACAAAGCAAAAAGTTGGGAATATTTCTACAGCATAGAAAGCACCAAACATTGCTACAGCATATTTGCCACCACTAGGTGCCACCACTGAACTCTTATTTATTTTTTTGATTAAGAGAAAAGTTCATCTAAACTCTTTTTTTCACAACAAGGAAAAAAAAATAGATACTAATAAATTAATACAATTTTAAAAATACAAATAAATAATCGATTTTCCGGTAATCTGATCGTAAAATATTTTTTTTAAATCGTAGCGTGGAGAGAGGAGGAAGAGAGGGGTTTTTTTTTTTTTGCACGGTGCGGTTGCAGAGATGTGGCTCGGAGAGTTTCTGTGGATTTCGGAATGCGGTCTGTCGACACTTATGGGGTCTCTCAAGAGTTCAAAACACACCGGCAAGAATGAAAAAAAAAATGAGGGGCGGGGAGTGAGGGACGAGCTCACCTGAGTGACAAGCAACAGCTGAGTCCACACATCTGGAAACTTGCACGGAACATTTCGTGCACCTTTACGCTCACATTCACGTTGAAAAGTACTCTTGGTAAAGATAACGTAAACTGCAGCCTTCCCCTCCAAGACTTTTCCAACATGCATTTTCAAACTAAAGTCGACCAAAAAGCATAAGAAAAGCATAAATTTCACAAGACCTCATACAAGAAACACTCACCTCCAAAGACGCAAACAACTCAGGCGCAGTAATCCGTAAATCAAAGTGTAGAAATCACAACTGTTGACGCATCCGGGCAAATACAAAAAAAAGAAAAAAAAAGAAGGAAAGATAATAAAAAATTACAACTCAAGTCATGGAAGGGCTCAGGAACGAAGTGTCTCGGTGCATGACGATGCGCAGAGCCGGAGAGAGGTTGAGTGAGGGGCGCACCACGGGGTTAGAGTGATGCGCAGCTCTGGCGTCCAGAAAACACATTTGTGGTGCTGTGCGCCAATTGGCTGAGACGCGCAGATCCCCACGCCTCTGTTTCCCCTCCCACTCATACGCACGCATGGCACCTAAACATTTTGTATGGTTCCAATTCATGAGCCCATAAGTTTTAGAGGTGTAGATAGAAAAAAGCAACAACAACAACAAAAATACATTTATGCCTGGCATGCACTTTTAGGAAAGTTGAGACTCCTATAAGGACAAGAGAAGTTCAAACTAATAGTAAAATTGCTGCAATTAAATCAGAAAATGCTCTTGGCTTCAGTTATTCAGTGAGTACGCAAATTTAGTTTTAGATTGGATAAACAAGACTGACTGATAAATTAGTTTGAATGAAGGAATGGAAAGCTGTTCTTTCCTATCCGTTTTCACTGACACAATCCTACAACATGCCACGAAACGCCTCCTCAAATTCAGTCCTAATAAGTTAAGATCAGTGGTGCACATGGTTTATACAGACAAACACTGCTGGTTATGATCTGTACAAGCAACTATAAAAGTACGCCCAGCACATTTCATAAAACAACGCACACTCCTTTGCTTGCAGGTTCAATGAGCCGTTAATTGACATCCGAGTGAACTTGAGTCACAAGACCGCCTGCTCTTTTCTTGGAAAGAAAATGTCAAACTGTGTTTCCTGCATCATTTACTGTTGCATTTCAGTGCTCAGCTGTGGTTTGTCCAAAGTTAATTTACGTGGCTTCGCTCCGGTAGGAACGTGTAGGCGAGTGAGGATGAAACGGCAGCAATGGCATCGCAGGTGATTTGCATATTTCTCCAAGAGTGGGATCGAAAATGCGATTAGGAAAGGCTCAAATCTGCACCAAATACCTCTAAAAGCATCGAATCTGTGAACTAAAATGATTTGTCCAAACAAATACGAACGTCAGTACTGCTACATTTACTTCACAAATGAGATGTTGTCAGTACTAGTTGGCAATGCCGCACCACACATCTGACCATTGGCATTTTGGCCTTCCAACACTTAACACTTTCTTGTGCAAATATTCCTCTCTATGTTTACTATGACCTTATAAAGTGTCAAATGAGAAAACCAATTGTTGTTCCAGATGCATACAGTATAAGCGAGAAAAGGGTCCCAGTTAAAGAATTCACAATTGTTCCCTTTGTGGAACAATTGTGGGAATATTTTCCCCTCTCGAAAACACGTGGTCACACTGAAAGTTGGACTCGGTGTGAGCGGCGTTGCCAACCACTGTGTGAGGGAAAACGTACAATAGAAAAGCGATTCTCTTAAAGAAAATCTGCTTCGCGTGGAGTTTAGTAAGAGCAACTTACTAACCTTTATAGGTTAAGTGATTTTACTCTGTGGACTTGTTAACTGGAGGAAGTGATTGACTTAAAAAAAAAAAAAATTCATCCAAAGAAGGTGCTTCAGTGGGAATGCAGAGCGGCACTGGTTGTTGTTACCCGACACTGATTTCCTTTGAGAAAGTACAGTGACTTACTGAGACCTCAGGAAATAAGAATCTACGTTGACTCATATGGTCGACCAGGCCACCTGAAGATTTGGTCCTATGCATCTAGAGTATTGCAGATGTACAGGAATGTCTTTTCTGTTTTTTTTGTTGTTGTTTTTTTTAACAAGGGACTTGTGCCTATCTCCACAGGTCAAAGGGTCCACCCTGGCTTTGTTGCCAAAGATGAAGTCGGAGCCTTAGATGCTGATCTACAGGGCTCAGCTTTTGGATTGAGTTTTCATTCCAGGCTTTGAATTCGGGAGAGCGAGCGTGGGTCTTTTTGAATGTCCGTAAAGCTGGCAGTGAGACAGACTGGGGCAGGTCAAACAGTATGGCTCATTGTCCCTACCAGCAAAGTGAGCCCACACAGTAAGAACCGCACGGAACGCCCTCGTTCACCCTGCTGGCGGCCGCTCCGACGTCCTGACGGCTTGATTTGCAGTTTACAGATCAGACTTTAGAATACTTTTGCTTGTTTGCCCTTACACTTAACCTACCGAGAGTGTTGTGCGAACTTCATGCGGTCTTGCATGCAGCCCCTTAGCTTTTCCGTGGGAAATCGGATCATCTTCTGCGTCCAGGTGACTCTCCTGTTCTCCTTGCCTCGCTGTAGCATAGAGCCACTCTCTGTGCTTCCCCTTAGCTCTTTGTGTTCCCTCTCACAGACATCTGTGACATTGTAAGCCTATTTACAGCAGACACAGTAAAGGGGAGTAGGGCATGAAAGGTAAGCCTATAGGCCTACGCATGCAGCTGGAAAGGAAGCGAGGATCAGTGCTGTGTAGAGAGCACAAAAGCGGCCTCCGGGTCAGTAAATCCTGACCCCACAACCCTTCTGGAGTTCAGAACCGCAGCCTGGTTGATAAAAGCCATAGAGTCGGGCACGCCGGGTTTGTAGATCTCTGATCTCGCTTTCTCTCCATCATCTCTATGGAACACTGCTTTGAAAACAATCCAGATTGATGTGGGTCTGCACACTTTGTGATGCTGGCTTAGGTGTCATGTGCGGTGAATGGCAAACTGCAACGTAAGGCGGGTTATCTTCCTATCAGCATATCTGGCTTTCATAACGGATAAAAGGCATCCACGCCATCTGTCGTGCAGCGGCCTGCTTGGTTAGCCCAGATTTTTCATGTTTTTGGGGATTGAAAAGCTGTCGGACTTTTGCGTCACGGCTCACGTTTGGTGATTAATTTGCGGCAGACAAATGTGAAGTAGCTGCGGCGATACATGAAAACGTCAGCCGAGGGGTTCAGAAGAGCTCTGAAAATTGATATCTGGACATTAAAAACACTACAAAACTAGACACCAGGTCATTAATGTGACTAATGAATTTGGGTATTTAACTGACATTTAACCCTGCAGGGAAAACTGAGCCACAATGTGCTGGGTCACGACCAGCTGGGAAACCAAACTACACATCATCACAAGTGTTGTGGTACAAATCTGTATATCTGCACCATTCTGGGCACAGGTTTAAAGGCACATGTTTATAGATTTATTTGAAGAAGTCCTTTTTCCAGTATGCACATTCCAGAAGAATGTTCATCAATCTATATTAAAAGTATATTTGATGTTTGAACAATCAAAATAGGCAACTCTTAGCGTTTAAAAAAATTACCTTAAGTATGTATTGATGGATTTGATCTCTTTGCGGGTTGGCTCTGGTCCCTAACCCCGTTGGTCCATTGTCAACTCCATTGTGTTTTGGCTTGTACAAATGATTATGACCAAGTCGGGATCCACATTGTTATCTGCACCCAGTTGTGTTTTAAAATCATTGTGATTTAATGTTTGGTCATTTCTCCCTGCAATCTTTCTCATGAAGGCTGCATGATAACTCGCAGCTTAAACTGTAACCGAAATTTGATCTCAATAGCCTGGATTAATTCCTCTAAAACAGAAAAATTGGTTCATTCTCCTGGTTATGAGTCTGTGGACTCTATTTGCTGTGACCCCATACAACCCCGCGCCAAACTCTTTTGCGACAGTGAAGTAAGTGGTCCCAGATTTGGCCCGAAGGAAAAACTGTCAGTCAGACAATGGCAAACTGCGCTGTTTTTCCTGAACATCCCTAACATCCGACAGTTTCTTAATGTCTCAAAGGAGATGGTGATCAGGACTAATTTCCTCCCGGTCCAAATTTCTGACTATATATCTCACAGTAGCAACATGCCCGCTTAGTTACTGTCACTTTTGTTTATCTCTCTGACCAATGACTTGATTCATTGTGTGTCTATCTGCTTGTGTTGTTTCTGCTGTCATGACAAACTGGATTAGGGTTGAGGGAGTGGTGCAATCTTTGTTACTTTGCTGGCTGCCAGTAAATGCCTCAAAGAAGTAGAGATGGATTAGCGAAGTGGAAGGGAAGTGGCAAAAAACTAACACATTGTCGGAAAAAAAAAATGGTACAAGAAATCGTATTTGCTGCTCTGGTCCAAGGCATTAAACAATTTAGTTCATAAAGACTTCCTTATTTAAGGTCATAATGCTCTTGCACCACATTCGGCTCACAAGGATACTCCTTTATTTAAAACTTAGTGTTCAAAAGAAACTTGCACCTGAAGGAGACAAGCACACCTTTGAGGGGGAACATAGTGACACCAGCGAAGCCAAGTCATTTCATTCAGGTATTTTTATGAGAGGAAAGGCTGCAAATGCATAACCCTTGCCCATTTCTGGAATTTCTGCCTCCTCTGAGAGGTAATAGTTGAACTAAATAGATCAACATCGTCCGCTCCCCTACAGGGTTCGTTTCCTGACAGTTCGCTTCCTTTTTTCACAGGTGTGCAGCAACAAGTGAATGGCCCGGTTAAACCGTAATCCCATTAGGTAGATGTCTTGGTCATAGCTGAGGGCACATCAAGACTTTACGCAGGCACACACACCTCTAATTAGGCAAAAAAAAAAAAAAAATCACAAATCGCATCCGGAATGCTACCTCCAACCTGCGCAGGACCTCCAGCAGTCGAGCTACCATAGCTGACATACCTTAGCAATGAGTGTTTTACTCAACAGTCCATGACCATACATGGCCTCATGGGAGTTCGGCTCGACTTTAGTAAGTTCAGCTCAAATGCAACCGCTGCACATAAGACGAAACAGCAACTGTTTGCTTAAATGATTCATGTATTTGGGTGAGCACATGTAGTAACCTTTTTATTTTAAATTATATGAGCAGTGACAAGATGCTTTCATGTCTACTCATCTGTGTTACTTTGCATATTTTTCATTCACGCGACCTGTCAGATGTTGACCTGTCAGATGTTGACCTGTCAGATGCTGACCTGTCAGATGTTGACCTGTCAGATGTTGACCTGTCAGATGCTGACCTGTCAGATGTTGACCTGTCAGATGCAATGCTGTTTCGCATCTGGCCAAGTTGGTTAGTGATGCCTTTTTCTCTTAACTGAAGTCATCATTTCAGTTGTCATTTGTGAGCTGTGATTAAATGTTGCTGCAGCTCATTTCATTCAAGAATTTTCTTTGTGGATCTTTTTTGTGGATGGTGACTCTGTGGGCAGGACAGAACTCCAGTAGCGGTCAGTTTTGCAACAAACCTGAATAAGCCTCTGACTAAAGACTCTCTTGATATATAACTAAAGAGTCTCATTATTATCCTGACATGCCAACAGTGAAACACACGTAATGATTCTGTGTACAGATAATTAGTACATCCCTTAAAATCCACTTGTTCCACGGTTATGTCATCAAAAGTGTTCAAGAAATGAAAAACTGAGAGCTAATTTTATTCATAGACTAATATCCATAATGTGTAGTAGATGTGTGTTGTGCATATGCACAATGGAAGGAGTGACAACAGTGGAGACCTAATGTTATGTTTTCACTTAAAAGGGGGAAAAAAAAAAAGTACTGGATTTCAACAAGTGTGCATGACACAGAATCACTTCACTCAAACACTCAATTGCTTTACGTTTAGTCTCTGGAGATGGAATCTGATCATGTGCTATTTTTCTGTTGTACTTAGACGCAAGTTTCACCTAGTTTTGGCCCTTTTTTTCTCATTGCTACAGCATCTTCAGCTCCTCCTCCTTATCCTCCTCTTTAGGCTGTGGACCTCAGGGAGGAAGTGTGTGACAGCACATAGCTCCTGAGTCCATTCTCAGGAATGTTTCACACACAATCACACGTGTGTGCACAGCCACACACTGAAAATCCGAGGGATGTCAGCCAAGGCCAAGGCTCGAGATCAGAAGGAGGGTGAAAGCAAGCAAGGAAAGCAGAGGAGGAGAGCGAAGGATCACGAAGAGGGCGGGAGGGACCTTGGACTGTACTCTCGACTTGGGAGGCCAAGGAGAACAAATGTCTTCTGCAGTCCAGGAATGAATTTTCCTGTCACTGTTACAACAGCAGCCAAGTATCTCAAATCCTCCCCAGAGTCCCAAGACTGCAGCCCCTTGGAGAGAGATAAAATATAAGACAAATAATCTATCTGAAAACTCTTTGAACGTTCTCCAAACTAAAGCGTCTTGGGGAACGACTTTTTTTTTTCCCCTTTCTTTTGTCTCGCAGAGAAACTTTCAAACTGTTGCATAAAACAATCTATTTGCTTGGCAGCCATCTCATCATTCCTGAGTTCTAAGGACTTGTCAAGGAAGTGAGCTTGAGGAGACGTTTCGAGTTCGCTCTCCAGATTATGTAGAGGTCTCACTTCTACCTCTCAGAATTCAATGTAGTTCTGGAGAGAGTTTGTCATGGATTGGGATCATGTACTGAGTCTTTCCGATGCGACTTCTGCAGGTAGTTGGTTGCACTTGTTTAGGGGTGCCAGAATAAAGGGGTCTGATTTTTCTTTTTTAGATTTATTGAAAGCCATTAAGTTTCATTCCACTTCATCGTTACGTTGGTCTATCACATCAAATGAGAAAAAAAACAAAACAATTTCACGTTAATGCTTGTGAGTGCAAAACTAAATGAGCAGAAAGGGTTTCTGCTTTAAATCTAAAAGCAAATCTATCAAGAAATATTACAGGTTTTGTCTTTGCATTTGTAGAACAATCTATTCTTCAAAGTTCTCATGAGCTTCCCGTTGGATAAATCCCCGGAGATTTGGAGGTGAGAAACGGGCTCAGATAGGCGAACAAAGCAATGAGAAACACATGTAACACACACAGACAGTCGTCCTCATCCACCACCGAGCACTCCGACCACTCACACTCAGAGCGATTCACACCAGTGTTATGTTTCAGTTGATAGATGCACGGGATTGTATATACAGAGGATGTAATCAGTAATCTGGACCCGCACAACTTATCTGCCTTGATGTAGACGAGCGCAAAAGCAATGCTCGGTTTCATGGCTTCTCATCGAACGACAGGCGGCGAAATGTGCGAGGCCTGAGCTAATGCTTGCCGTTCTGAGTAGTGGGAAAGCAAGTTTCCCTTCTGGCTTCTAGAACGTAAACAAATGTCGATTTCTGGCCAGATAACACAGTCATTATTTTTCCTGAGTAATAAAAAAAAACATCTGGCAACAAAAAAAAAAACACAAAAAAAAAAAAACGTGGTATATTCACAGAGCTTTTTTTACAAAAATCATTTTCATGTAATCCATTTTTTAATTGTTCCAAAACGTTCACATGTAAGGTTCACACGCCAAGTGTTCCCTCGATGGATCCGGAGAGACATTTCACTATTAAATACGCCAGACATGCAGTAATAGCAACATTTTATTTCAAGCTGGTAAACATCAGGAAGGCTCAGCTGGTTCCTCAAATGGTCTTTAAAATATACAAAATACATCTCATAAGTCAAAATACACACTCCTTTGAATAGACTGACTCCGCCCTATGTGCTTAACTTGCAAGAGCTGTTTGTGGCACCCTAGTAAGGTCTACCATCTTGAAGACTTCTCCATTGTGGAGGAAATTTGTTTGACTCTTCTTTGCCGAATTTTGTTCAAGGTGAAGCCACAGCATCTAAATTTGCACTATTAGCTTCATATCCGATGTCCAGACACATCTCCCAAAGCATAATGTTGTCCAGGCAATGTCTTTGCAAAAATCACCATCAGCATCTTGTTCGTCTTACTTAGCAGTGGTTCTGAACTCTTTGATTTCTTCATTACTCTTCCACTTTCTTATGATAATGAATGCTGCTGTTGAAGTGTTCACCACCGTCTCATGTTTGTCCCATATGCAGATGATGGCTTTCAATGTAGTTTGCCATGTTTTCGTGTTTCTTTAGATCACAACACGTATTACTTTTTCAGATGTTTAAGCCCATGTTGTCAGACAGGTGATATCTAAGGTTTCTTGGATGTGCAGTTCCATTGGTAATCGCGCCTCACTGTGACATGAGATTTTATTCTGAGCTTTTTTTTTTTTTTTTTTTTTTTTGCAAGTCTTAGCATCTTTTTTCTAACTGAGCAGCAGGAAAGAACGACAGAACAAGCCGTTTTAGCTGTAGTTTGGTTTTAATGCCATCTTCCTCAGAGTACTTCTTTCAGTTCAGTTTCAGTGACGAACACCGAACTCATGCTCCGACTCATTTACTTTGTTGCGTGTAAACAGCTGAATGGAGATTCTTGGAAACGTAGAATAGAGGGTATTTTGGATCGTCTTGGTAAAACGTTAGACACGCAGATTTCAGCTCGCTCCCCGTGCGCGGTCCATCACCTAGGTTGGTGAAGGACAGTTGTTTTAATCCCTTCGGCATGTGTCTGGCGAACTGGTGTCTGTGTGTGTTGGTGCTCTTCCACAGACTCTGGATGTTTTAGCAACATGTGCCCGGGAAGTTCTGTCATCGCCTCGGTGATGAGTGGAGGAGAGAAGGGGAAGAACAGCGAGAAGAGGGAAAGGAGCAGAGACAGATGGAGGACATTGGGAAAGAGGAGAGCCATAAAAAAGTGAGGGAGAGCAGAGCAGATTTAAAGGATAGGGAAAGTATGGCTGGAAAGTGCAGCATCAACGGGAGGAGATGAAGCTCTCCGAGGGGAGGAGGAGGAGGAGGACGATGGGATTTGAGAAAGCGCTCTCTGTTGGATTTTTTTTGCCTCTGACAGAAATTTGGCTTGTATCCTCTGAACATGCCTCCCATGCCTCTGATCCATCTATCATTCTGCCACTTAAAATCTATGGCCTTAAGTGTTTTGTCCCTCCCTTGTCTTATAGATGTACTGAAAGCCATGGCAAGGGAAGTGAGTCTAGAGAGGATAAAAATAAGACTGTCTAGTGTATTTATGTTTCTACATTCAAATACAAATAATCATGAAAAATCCAATTATTTAAGGTTATCGTCTTAACACGTCTTGTTTAGTTTTCTAAGACAGTTCCACGACTTTGCTCTCTCAATTCCACGACTGAGAGAGAAAATATTTCTATTTTCTCAGCGTTACCCCAAGTCTCCGTCGTAACAGTATGGATGTGGTAGATCCACATACGTCAAAGTAAGTTAAGGAAGTTTTTTTATATTAGTTTTATTGCTTTTTCTTCTCAGTTGTATGCAGGCTCATGGTGATTATAGCCATTTCCAGGTCTGAAGTAAAGAAATATGCTATAAAACAGAAGAAGGAACAATATATATATATATATATATACAAAAAAGCAACCCAATTAAAATGTTTCCAAAGTAATTGAGGGTCCATTGCAAAACATAATGGCCATCCAAGACAAGAGTTGTGTTCTAATGTACATTAATGTTTTATTCGTAATGGTTTATTTGCAGTACAGTACGCACTACATAGCAGTTAAAACATTCTTTCTATTTGTAATCTGCAATTCAAAGTCTGCAATTCTTAAAGCAAAAAAAAAACCAAACAAAAAAAAAACAATTACAATGCAAACAATCTGTTGTGTCCTTTCCCCACACAGATTCCAGTTGTTTTATAATTCTTGTGCAAAAAGTCAACTGAGGAGAGAGACTGTTTTGAATTAGGAAAATCTGCCATGTACATTGATTTATTTTCACAAATCTCACACAGTTTTTCAATATGAAGGATCTCTGAGGAGAAAAAAAACAAAAACAAAAAAGAGTTCTCACTCCGTTCTTTTCTGTCTTCCACGATCATCCGAGCTGCATCTTAAAAAAGTTCACTATGTTTTTCTTTTTGTGTTCAAGGTGGGGATTTACTGATTGATACTGTGAAGATGTTTTTTTTTGTTGTTTTTAACTTTTCTGGCTCTGAAATGATATTTTAATGAATTCTGCAGTGCAGCTTTGAGTAAAATAACACATTTGAAAAGGCAAGTGAGTGCCGGTTTATCCAAACGAGCCACGATAACCGTAAACCCCGCAGCAGTAAGTCCTCTCGGGACTCCTTCTGGGTGTGGGCCGCCGCTCTCGTACATGGGTTCAGGTGTGCGAGAGGAGAGATGAAAAGGGCGACGGATAATTGTTTGGATTAGTGTTTTTCTTTCACCTCCAGCCACAGCAGGCCTCTCTTGACAAACTGCCCACCCCTGGGAGCCCGCGCGTTGTTTACAGAGCCTTTTAATTGCTGCCTAAGTGACACACAATACTGTCTTGTACAATAAGACACTGTCTTATTCTAGCAGAATCATCAGAGCAGACCTTGTAATCTGTGTCTTTTTGTAAAACGCATTTTCCAAAGGCATTGTCTTTCTGCGCTAATCTACTTTAAAGTTGCACACAATTCTAATTGTTGCTATAGTGTTGACTCGGTTCACACAAAACAGCCCAGTCTTTATGACCTTTAATCCAGGTTTTCAGACAAACCCAACTTGTGTGGGACCTTCGGCGTGTCCGTGTGAGTTTGCTGCTCCTCGTCGTGTTCCTGCCAACTCTGATTCACCGTCACCAGGCTGCTACCTCGGCGTTGCACTCGCTCGTAGAGGAGAGAAATGTTACATTATTTTTTTTTTTTTGTAAAGAAGGTTTTGGGGCTTTTCGACGGGAGCATCTGCGCGCAGGCACAGAAAGGGCGGGAATTGACATCGAGTCTCACTGCGATGAATGAGTCCCCAAGGACCGAACGCCATCAGTGGATGTCCCTTTGGATAAGCTGTCCTTCTTTTGCCTAATTTCTGTCTGTTTTTCCTGAGGTAATGGCTAAATGTTTTCATGCGGGCAAATGATAGCATCTTAATTGCATAAGCCGCAAGGACGGAGCAACGCTAACGGATTACCTGTCCAGCTTCCCCCCTCCAGTCCTAAATTATTCATTTCTCCATTTATCGACACAATCAGATTTTATTACATAAAAGAACAGCTTGAAACACAGCTTGGGAAAATAAAAATAAATCTGTGGCCAGTGCAGCAGCACGACTTAATGATTAATTCACCAACAGATGACAAGCCTGCAGGATGTACATGGATTACATAAGGTTAGATCTCTCTCTCTCTCTCTCTCTCTCTCTGTGTTGACTCGCAGTGTTAATGATGAACCGGTGCCGTCTGCTGTTAATTGGCTGCTTTGTATCTACACAGTGCACATGCAGAGAGCTCAGGAAGTTTTGCTGTGTGAGTCTCAACTCGCTGCGGAGCTGCGATTTGAAAAAAAGTGTGAAATTTAGAGACGGGTGTGCAAAAAAATAAAGACAAGTTTTAGTCATAAAAACTTAGTTGGATATACAATTTGGAGAAATATGAAATCCAGCAGAGATCATGAAAAGCAATGTTAAGGACTCTGCTCATTCCTGAACTATAATTAGATCCCTGTTAAATATCAGCAACATGACACAAATTAAACGTATCTTTAAAATGATTTTGCTCACCTTTCTAGAGCTCAGTGACTTTGTTTCTCAGTCTGTTTTTAGATTCTTTAGATGGGCGTATAGTTTGTTGTTTGTGAGATCTTTTATCTTATTCAGTTGAAATTATGATTAAACAGGAAAGACATCAATTAGGCCTTTTTCTTTTTGTCCTCCTTCTTATATTTACACTTGCATTAATGTTTTTTTTTTTCCCTGTACATTTTTGTATTTAGTTTGTCTCTGCTGCATATTTTCAAGGATAGGCAGTATTGGAAGATTGAACAGTTCACTTGTGAAATTTCACATTTTTATTTCAGCATTACAATGCCGCATAGTGCAGGATAAGAAGTACCAGAACTTATTTGTTTTACAGAGTTTTGAGCTCTAGAGTTAACGCTCGGTTGTTATTTTACATGATTTTTTTTGCGTAATCTCACTCAAACGTTCTCCAGCTGATACGAGATATAAATCGCGGCGAGGCCGGAAACCGACGACTAAATACATAAACATGCAAAGTAAAGCATTTAAATGGCGGAAAAAGCAGAGCAACATACAGTCCCTTTCACTGAGAGGAACACGCATGTATTCAAGCCTGACTCAACCAATCCTCCCAGATACCTGATGAAAGCTTTCATTATGCGAGTCGGGCCGCCACTTAGAGCGTCTTGCAGACTAATGATACCCATTTGCACCGCTCTCAACTCCGAGACCAAAGTCTCTGGCTGTAAATCACTCAGTGCATGTTGCACTAATTAATAAAGCCAGGGCAGACTTTGTGACTCTGGGGAAATTTAATAATGTTCACCCAAAAAAAAAAAAAAAAAAACCCTTCAAAGTCAAACCTGATTGTGATAACGAAGAGTTTGTTTTTGCTGACTTGGCAGCAGAAGCTCAGGGGGCATTTTCGATCCTGTTCATGCGCCGTAACGTATGTGCGGATGCGAAGTGCGAGTGCTCACCGCCTTCAGCTTTCTCGGAGGGAATGCACCCTTGTAACTGCCGAGGTCAAAGAGCGACGACCCCCAGACTGCCAGCAGGGGTTAAAGGTCCTCTACCCTTAAGGGAGCCGGTGGCGACGCCCGGGACCGACCGGCTTGGGTCAACATGTTAACCAGTGCATTGAATCTGACAGCCCCAAACTTTGCGTGGACCATACTCAAAAAAAGAAGCTCTCGTTTTCCCCTGGTTGCAAGCTGTCCTGCAAAAAAAATAAATAAATAAATAAATAATTAGCTCATCAGAACTTTTGTCGTCTTTCCAACAACACAGACCTGCCTCCGCATGAAGCTTATGGGTGATGTCCATGGGTTTTTATGTGCGATATTAAGTTGCCAATATTTAACAGAGAAACAGTTTTTGATTTGATTCACACCATTTTGGCTCCCGAGTAGCTTAAAAGTGTAGAACTGGCAGTTAAAACTCACTGGGTGAATGTTTGGACTAAAGGCTTTGATTTCAATATGTTGACCGGGAAAGATAGGAGAACATAACATTTAAGTGAAGTGGATGACTTTTGTCCCGAGTCAGAAAATAGCTTGAATTATTCCTGTGAAGCGTTTCGTGAGCGTCTTCACTCAAAACTGCCAGCAATGGTGCAGGAACACAGTGTTGAGCATTCCCCTCAACCGTCATCTTCAATATGGATGAAGTTATTAATGAGCCATTCATTTCGAATGACCTTCAACTCCCCAAACGCGCGCCCGCCAAAGTGTTGCTACTTAGCCGGCGTATTTCGCAAATTTTGTTCGCAAGCGTCCCTTTTGTGCGGCAGTCAATCAAATCAAGCTCAATTTAAAGTGTTTAGTCAGCGGCTAAACGGATCGGCCACTGGTTTGATGGATGTGCATTTCCGTCCAGGCTGCTCCCACCCCAACGTGAAGCCATACATCATGTTGGATTACGTCTCACTTCTGTGTGCCCCGGTTGCTCCGACACCGCAACCAGTTAAGCAGATTGGTGGCAAAGAGTCGCCACAGTTTGAGGTCTGCGGCCTCGAAAAAGCCGCAGTCTGTGCTCATGGAAACCGCCCGCTAATCAGATGACAACCTTTTTTAAAACATAAAACAATAATGTTAGAGCTCTCCCTTCAAATCCACTTTTCAAGGCATCTTAAAGGAAACATCCTCCGTCATGCGTCGCTAATCTTGTCGTTTCGAATAAAAAGACGAGACGTCGGTGAGTAACTCCCTTCTTTTCCCAGCGAACCCTTGAAGACCACCTTGGAGAAAATTGTAAGAAGCCTCTTGGTGCAGCAGGCCAAGAGGAATAAAGACACCATTCAGTGACTTGCTGGCCGGATTTCTGTTGACTTAGTGAGGCAGTGGGAAGAAAACATGAAAACATGTGCTGATGTAGACGGAACCGTCCGCCGGGCCCGAACGAGTTTCAGTCGAACTCGTGAGCAATTTGAAATCTTCCCGTTTCGCTGTCATCGTTTGTTTTCTCCCTCCTCCAGTGCCCATCTGCAAGTGCTCTGTGACATCCTGGGTGTTGCGAAATGTGTCGCTCACACCCTTTTTCTCCTTTGTTTGCCCCGGATGATCCCTAAATACCCAACAGACTCCATCATAAAGCCTGTGCATGTTATCCACACCCGTTTGAATCACACACAAAAAAAAAAAAGAAAAGATTGCCCGGCCAAGCACATGGCCCCATGGGGGGTTAATTACTGAAAGGAGGGATAAAAATGACAGTTTTTAAACAACATAAGGTACGGAGAGAGTCCTCCAGCTTCGCCTTCATGCTCTGTTCAGTCAGGCCATTTTTAGACTGGAGGCAAAGAGGGCCTAGTCTAAGCATGGAGAAATGCCAAACAGAGAATGGATGAAGGCTCCTATAAAAGGAAACTGAAAGGGAAACTTGGTAATTACTTTTAACTCATTGCGTTACCCCGATGAAAAAGCTTTTTTCAATTATTTATGTAACTAGGCACAAGAGAATGGAGGTACTTTGACTTTCCCTGCATGCTGAGGTGTTGTGCCTCATGTTTTTAACCCCCTGGAAACCCATAAACCCTCCCTCACCCCCCCCCAAAAATGTTTATACCGGGATGATGAGGGCAAATGTTTAACACATGTGCCTCCTGAGGCGAACGGCTCATGCAGAATTCATACGGTGCCCTGCAAAACTATTCGTACCTTCCGAACGTCTTCACATTTCTCTTCGTTACGCGTCGGGAGTTTGCCGTGCCTACCCACAATGCAAAGCGGAACGTTTCCAACGTTTTTCTGACTGCGCCGTGCATTTTGGATCGCTCGTGTGAAATCCAGTGCGAGCAATCGCCAGCTGTCGTTAAATCTTTGTGTAAATGCAGTGAAGGCCTTGAGGGGTTTGCTTGTGACCAAAGAGGCTCAGAAAAAAATATATATACACTTCTGGCAAATCTGGTAAATAGGAAGCCATTGTTGTGAAGAGGGGGAAACAAAAGCCAAATTTATCCTTTTTGAAATAGATGCAAAATTTTCTTTCCTGTCAGTTTTGGTTGGGAGCCCATATTGACAGGCTGCCAACTGGTTCTTAAAGCAGCTATAGCAACTGGGGAGGCGGGAGTCATGCTGCTCGATTAACCTCTTTTGCATGAGTAACCATCACTATAAGTTACCATGTGTTTGTCTTTATCGAGTTCTTCGCAGCAGCTTTCGTTGCAATCGTTTCGGTGGCGTGGCCTCCTGCAGCTCTTCTGCTCAATCTAAATATGAAACAGAAGCTTTCTGGCCCAGAGCTAGCTGCTCATCCATTAAATTAAGCAGTGCCATGTTTATTTATTGTGAAAAAAAATTTTATTGGCAGGTTAATTGCGAAGTTGGTCTGCAGAGCAGCAGACGTCTCTCCATCACCCCAGGGACTCTGTAAGCCAACACCAATTAGATGAGGGGAAAGCCTTTCTTTTTTTTTTTTTTTTTTTTTTAAAGCACGGAAAGCGGAGCCAAGCCAAGCGGTGAGAAAGTGGTTGCAACACATATCGTAGGCTCAGTGACACAAAGAGCTGTTATACAGTAACATCTGATGCTCCACATTCTGCTGCGCTCGGGATTAGTCAGCTCTTTGTTTTTCGCAGCCTGTGCATTCGGGATTATGTGGTGTCACATGTCGCCTGTTGTCGGTTTTGTCGGAACATTTTGGACGGCAAATTCGTGGCTTGAGGAAACGGCTCGACGTGCCGCAGCCTCGTTTCTACCCTAGCTCAAAAATCAGCAGTTTTGTTTCGATTTTTTTTATTTTGTCTTGTCAATGCGCTGATCACCACTGTTGGTTTTTCTGTGACCTCTGAGAAAAGCAGCTCATGCCTTCCAAAGCAGAAGGAACAAACACACTCACTGGGGTGTTAAAATGTTTAAAAAAAAAATGTTGTTCAAGCTCCTGCTGAATTATGATTTTTGCATTTTAGCAATCCCTCCTTCAACACTTATTAAAGGTGCAACCACAATTCACAGAGTGAATCTAGAAAACCCACCATGTGTATTAGATTGGAAATGGTAATCAGGTAATCATGATTGCATAATTACACCCTTTTCTGTTCAGTCCAGAAACCAATGACCATGACATTTACTCAACACTCTGAAGTTTACAGCTACTACTTTATGTCTTCTTCCTTGAACCCTCTTTATTGACCAAATATTCCTGGTAATTTTCCTTTACCTCCTCACATTGCAACTCAGCCAACCTGCTGCTTGTTGCCAATTAGAAGACTTGTTTCCCCTTGCCTAATCTTCCTCAACACCATTCACTTTCATGCGTACGCTGACAGGCCCGACATTAGCGCTGCATTGTTAGACGTTTCTCCGATTGTGGATTTTGGGATTTCTCTGACTTTAAGACTTTTTTTCTTTTCTTCTTCTTTTTTTTTTTTGTCTGCCTGTCAAACTTCCTTTTGTGTGTGTGTGTGTGTGTGTGTGTGTGTGTGTGTGTGTGTGTGTGTGTGTGTGTGTTGTGTCCAGGTTCTGCTTGAGCTGCGCCTCGGTATGTAAAGAGAACATTCTCAGAGATTTATTGAGGTGATTCTTGAATGAAAACCCTGGTAAAATCATCCTAAGGGATTAAAAACAAAATCTCATTTGACAAGAATGTTTTATGGCAAAATGTGATTTAAGCGCCACCACAAACACATACCAGTCTAACCAGCCTACGGAAATCTGGTTTTAATCTTTTTGTAACAACCATTAGAAAGCGTTCTCCCGCACCGAGATTAAATCACATTACAAGAGAGGAATCGCTCAGACTCCTTGTCCATTCTGATCTCCTGACTATTCAATTTGCAAACTAACAGTCTAAGCTCAATGTAAACTGTAGTTAAATGTCATGTTGCAGCTGATGTGAGCAAAGGTTTAGCCCAAGTAAATTCATGAGATTTTTTTTTTTTTTTTCTAATCAAATTATGTCTGGCTTGGACCTTTTTTAAATAAAGGGGAGTCCGAACAACGTTTTATGACAGATTTTATTGTCAGTTTTTTTTTTTATATGAAGGAATATTGCAGACACGGCAAAAACCCAATGGTCAAAAATAGCATTGGTTTAAAAAATGTTTCTTTATTTTTATTTTTTTAAGTCTATTGTGCAATTGGGGAGGGAAAACCTTGATAATTGAGTTATATTTCCAAGACTTTGTTTTTTTTATTTGCCTTTTCTAAACTTTGAAGTGTACAGGAGAGGCATAAATCGCTGGCTGTCTATTTCACAACCAGTCCAGTTGGAATCCCTTTGGTACTCGAGGGACCCTGGAGTTATTTTGACAAGAATATCACCTTTAAGTAACATACGTGCACTTGGATGCAAAAATCTCATTTCTCTAAGTTTTAGTCTCCAACTAATTCATGGCACATTAACAAAGGAATAATTAATTTTATTCTAAAACGCTTTGAATTGTGACAGTTGTTACTCACAACAGGAATATAGCAAATGGATTTTCTCTTTAATTGCTATTCACAACTTATTCTTTTGAACATAATGCTTTAAGAAAAGCATAAACTGATGTAGTAGCTGGCTAATGGCATTTTATTCTTCTAGAATTTCAACCCAGACAATTTTTTTTTTTTTAACTGACCCATTTAATTTGAATAAACTTGTTGTATTCTGACAAAGTGGGGATTCCTCTGCCAGGAAAGGCTTTTTATCCAAACGATTCATGACGGAACAGCGCAGCTTCAGCTCACAAATGACGAAACTCATCAGCGTCTCCTGTTTTCGTCAGTCTCCAGTTGTTAGAGAACAGCTGAAGCGTTTGTGCTAAATATGACAAAAATGACACGAACCGCATGCGGCTTCTAATTAGATTAGGCGCCATAAAATATTCATGAGGTGAAATCATCTCGGCTAACTCATTAGCAAGTCCACCTACAATCCTTTTTTGGAGCTTTTTGGTCTTTCCTTTCTGTTTTGTGTGTCGTCAGACTTTAGTAGTTTCATTGAACTTTGGCATGTTGGACATTTGTGGCTACAAAACCTGTGGAAATACTGTAATGCCACTGTATCCCATGCTAAAACTACTACACACTCACTGGCAACTGTATTGGATAAGCCTGTTTAATTAAGGTTTACATTTAAATGGATCAGTAAATCAACCTCACCATGTAATACTCCAAAAGCCCTCCTATTAAGTGATTACACCCTGATCTGTCTTTCAATCTTTTGCTCCCTTCTGTCTTCACTTGCAGGCGAAGCAACAACACATTTCAAATCCTCTGTTGCGCACAACCACGCCTCGCCTATGAAGACATGGAGCACACAGCCACGTGAGATGCATTTTGAAAAGCTCATGGTGATGCAATTACCCAAAGGAAGATGGCCCGCTGACAAGTGAGCTTACTGTTTTTTTTTTTCTTTTTTTAAACGCGCTTTTATATTCGCTCTCCACTTGCCTTGGAGACGTTTTTACTCTCGCAGTGCAACTATAGCTGCTTTACAAGTCATAACATCTTAGACCAATTTAATGCAACACACGGCTGTAATGACTGCCAGGTCTGCACAGGCTCTATTAACAGAGCATTGATATTGATATGCCTATAGCTATATTTACTCTGTGGCTCTGGCTGGAATCCACTCAGAAATGTGCTTTTATCCTGGAGAGTATTTAAATTCATCATGTTGATGTAAGACGACAGTTTGTCTTTTTTCTTTGACGAAGGTCTGAGTAAATGCACTAAACCCTAGAGCTCTATGACATGTAAGATGATTTCCTGAAATCCTCTGAGGTTTTCCTGCCAGACAAGGCCAAAAGAAAATGTCCAATAAACCCCTTAAAAGTCTCCAACTGCTTGTTCCTCCGAATCCCCTTTACCTATTGAGGACTAGAGTACAAAATCTGTCTCGCATTGTTATCCATGATTACCTCACCAAGTCTGGTTAATTGAATAAAACGGTTTTTATGTCTGTATTTTAATGAGGCAGTGACCTCATTGAAACACTTGCGGGTTTAGTAATGGTCTCCCATCTATTCCAGAGCTGACTTGATGTAATGGAGTCTCCCCTCGACCTATATAAGCTGCAGGACAACAGTGAAACCCCCTCCTTTCACAAATACGCCCCTCTTTATGGCATGCAGTTGCACGCATCATACGAGACATTGGACTGTAAACACCCCACCCCCAACAAGTTTCTGAAATACAGCGCTGTCGCACAGACTTGTTCGGTGTTCCCCCCACAATTGTTGGAAAATATGTCATCAGGAGACCCCCCGGCCCTCCACTTCTCAGCACAGCCCCTCCATTATTATCTGCTCTCTTCCTCATAATGTACAGATGAAGCTCTAACCTTAAAATGAACCCAGTTTCCTCCCAACCACAACCCCGTAATTCATGTCCATTTGATTGCAGAATCGCTTGAGAAGCCAAAGTGACATTTGCAAAACTCTGTCCCAGCAATGTTCTCTGTTTATAACATCCCAAAGTGACATTAGATGGATCCCGTCTCAGTGTCAAAACACATTCAGCTCGATGGCGACTGTAATACTTTGGACAGGTCATAAAGATTTGGAGTGACATAGCTGCTGACAGGCCGTAGTGTAAACCATCTCTGGGTCCATTTGCCCTCCTACTTGTCACTGTGTCAACTGGGACTGTGGATCTCACTGGAGGCCAGAACATTCTTACATTTGAGGAACTTCTGGTACGCGACTGGAAGGACGGTTGAGTTTTAATGATTCTTTGTGAATTGTGATTCGTTGCGACTCAGACAGAATATCCACATAATTTACTTCTGACAATTGCAGCTGTTGCAGCAACTGTTGTCATGGTATCCTCTCAAAGTAATCGGATTCGGACTCCATATCAATCCACGTTGACAATTACTCGATCTTAAGTGAGTTGCATCGATGTTCAGGCTCAAAATGGATTTAATCCTATGTCCTGTTGGATGAGGTATTGATGCATTCTTGCATTCATCAATTAATTAATGAAATCTCTTCTGGAGTTTACAAAAGAGAGACTGGGGGGGGGGGTTGGCTGTAAGCTTTTTCATAACGAGGCAGATGGCCTCCAGTGGGTCATAACTGTGCTGCAAGACGAGGATTGTCAACATGTACTTATCCATGATGACTCTATTGTAAGGTAACGCGTTGCAGGCTGGAGTTGCTCCTCCATCCTGGACTTAAAGAGCAGTATCGTCTCGTTGTTTGGAAGTCCTGACCAGCTTGAACATATTTCTGTTCTCCAGATATGCATCTCTGCAGACTGTTAGACGAGAAGTTCGAGAGGTTTTGGTGACAAGGGCCCTCTATCTCTGTCTCCTTCTTCTTGACCCCCCGGAGTCTTAAAAACTTCACAGAGGCCCCGCTAGGACGCAGGGTCTCTGCTGGAAGCCGTACCACACGCAAGAAACGGGCATTCTTTTTGTTTCTTTTTTTTTTTTTTTTGACAGGAGGGAGTTTGTTAGACACATACTGCTCCTGAAACAACTGTATAAAACCGTTTTAATTGCAAGTTTTTTCCACGCAGGGGATAATCCTCCAGCGCTTTTGCACAGCGGGGACATTTTTCTGCAGACAGCTGGGGGATGAATCACTGAGAGCACGAGAGAAACACTCAAACGAGAGGGCCGAACTAAAGAGCAAGCAGGATGGAGACCTTTCACAATTTACGATTAGGAATGTAAACAGCTCAAGTTTTATGAGCTTAATAGGTCCTTCTTGTCAGTTGAGTTTTTTTGTTGTTTTTTTTTGAACAGCAAGAGACATACCGCACTGGTTTTACTTGGTTTTGAGATCACTTTGCTTTGGTTATTGTCCACCTTTTAGAAAATCGGTGACGTTCGTCGAACACTTATTACCAAATACCGTAGGGTTTGGTTTCCAAATTCAACGTGCCAAATAGCAACACCTTGTGGCCTGAGCTAAAGAAACCCAAGTACTGCTACAACTTTGGGGCCACGGAATGAGAAGAGGAAACTTAGAACAGCTGTGAACTTCTCTGGAGTCTCCAACCTACCAACATTATCAATGATGACTCATTCAAGCGGTCAGAACCATTGATGTCATCTAAAGCCATTACTGGCTCTTCTGTGATTAAAAATGGCCTCTATTTGAGACGTCTGAGGTCAAAACCATGGTCGACCCAGGTGAATACAAAATCCTGTATAACTTCATGATCCATAGTGTCTTTGGAAAAGATTTTGTTTTGATTGATTGATTGATTGATTGATCTGGGAAGGGACCAACACAACATTTCATCTTTCCTTCAGTCGAACATGGAGGTGGGAGCGTGATAGTCGGAGCAGTTGTGGTTGTTCACCACCTGAACTTTGCATTTTTGTGTTTTTATGACGTCTAGCGCTTTAAAAGGCCTTGTTGCTCAAATCTGCTGCGCAAATAAAACTTCATTTGATTTGAGTGACTTGTTAAAGTTTATGGAACCATAAATTCTGCTTTCTCCCAGGTCATCCGAAAGAGAACATCCGGCCATCACAAATAAACTACCCAAGGCAAATCCACTTATTAATAGCTCAAAAATAAATAAATAAATAAATAGAAGATTTTGAAGTGACAACAGTTAAAGTTCACACCTAAATCTACATGGGATGACCTGAAACATGACAATATGACATGAAGCAGAAGTAACGCAAAAGACTCGCTGCCAGTTTTTGTAAACACTTGATGGCAGTGGATCCCACTAACGGTGGCGCATCATGACTTTAGATTTTACGTCGGTTTGAATAGCTTCTCTTTTTCTCATTTGTCAACTGATTTTTGTATTTACTATTACCGTTTTCTGATATAGTGACAAAAAAAAAAAAAAAGCAGACAGAATCGGCCTTTCATGGGGCAAAAGCTTTTTCGCCGCGCCGTGTGTGTTTATGCACAAACTATAAATGCATAGATACAGAAAGAGGCTGTTCTCAGACCCTCCTCATTCCTCTACAAGCCCACATGTGTTTTATTAGCAGGCAGGCCCATTGGACTGTAAATTCCAACAGCGGGCCGGCCTGAGGCGAAACGCAGCCCAAGGTTAGGAAAGATCACAGAAAATAGTTGGCATGAGAGGATTCACCTCTTTCCACGTCTTCCTGCATGAACTTTTGCTACCGTCTGTGTGCTTTTACGTCAAGCATCAATTTGTTTTTTTATTTTAATCTCTCTTATCATCTGTTTCTCTTTCAGCTTTGGCTGCAGTCCAGTTTTTCTCTGACTTCCCTGCGCCCTTCTTGTCTCGAGCCACCTTTGCTTCACTCCCAGACCTTCTACCCCTCCATCTGGTTTCTCTCCCCTCCTCACTTTCTCCTGGTTTCTGTTGGTGCAATACTGCGTTCCTGTTCTCTGACTCCCAAACCACAGCCTTCCCGCAACAGCAAACACTTCTTAGACCAGAGAGCTGCGGCTTAAACAATAGTTTCCGCTCGCCCCGGGAAAAAAATAACCCACTCCCCACCTACACACAAACATACGCGCCCCTCCCTCGCAAACCCCGCGTTCGTCCAGCCCCAGTGCTCGCCGCTGAAATTTATGTCAGCTTGCTAATTTCCCCCGTCTCTCTCCCTCTTCTCAATCAACATGACAATCATAATTAGAGCGTGACATAGCAGGTCGCGGCCTTCGCTGCTCTGAAGCCACCCTGAACCTCGAAGCCGTCCACAGGGTTACATATGCGACCCCTTGGAGCCTGGGCGTACAACGTTGGGTTTTAGGAGCGAAGAGGACGACGGTGAAAGTGGCGATCCTTAAATGTACCGAAAACCATCTTCGTAAAGAGGGAGTATTATTTAAAAGAGGCGTTTTTGAGCTATCTGCTATGTTAGTCGTCATCAAAGACATTCCTGGAGTGTTCCTTTGATTCCTTCTTGCACACTTGGGGAAGCCTTCAATCTCCCATGGGAGCTGTTTCAAGGTGCCAAAACGCTTGGTCTCCCCAAGCGCCGCCTCTTCCCACAAAGCTCCACGACTTCCTCACACCTTCCCCAAACTTCTCCGGCTGACTGTCGCCAGCAGCAATGAGCAAACGCCTGGTGGCACTGTGTGAGGAATGAACGAAGGAGAGAGAAAGCGAGAAATATGCTGCATGCAGAGCTTGAGTAGACATTGTTGTGCTTTTGTTTTTGACTTTCTCAATAGCAACCTCTCTAGATGTGCTGGAGAGGTTGTAGGGAAAAATGGTAAAACCTTCAACACCCATCTTTTGCACATAGCAAGGAACTAGCTTGTGCATATTAGCGACCAGCGATGATTACGTTCCATATGTGATTTAAGTAAGAGTTTTTTCATACCACAGTGCTGTAACTGATGCTCCTCCAGGTAGAGGGTTAATTTGATGAGCTTTCAGTTGCGATTTCCTTTTAGCACTTGATTGTATTTTGAATCGTCTCTTTGCGCATCATCAGAACGAAACACTTAATCAGATTCAATCTGCAGGCTTTGTACACGTACGTGTCGTATAAACAGAAAACCTGATGAGTTTGAACTAGTCAGGAAGAGTTTATAAGTGGTGACGCCATTGTGCTGAGCAGTTTAATTATCTCGCTCTACCACCAGGTCTGGTTCCCATTATCTCCGCTAGCGGCCAGCTCTCCTCTGTGCTTCTCTCCTTCCTGCTGCCTTGTCCTCCGTTGGCATCTCATTCGCCACACACACGTAGGAGAAATGAAACGCGCGCGCACACAGGTCAAACAAGAACTCAAATCAAATATCTCACACCGAAATTCAAACGTCAATTCTATCACGAAAAAGTGCATTCAGCAAAGTTTGAAAAAAAAAAAAAAACTTATCTCCTGCAAATAGTTCCCCGCATTGCAAAACGAATGAAGACTTCGGTCACAATGGGATGCCAGTGTCACGCTGTGTTGTAAAACCACTTAAATTCGAACATGATGTTAGGTTATGAGAGTTTTTCCATATGACAAACTTGGCACAGGAAGAGGCTGTACAGATGTTGACATGTTTGCAGCTTTAAATTGACCGCTCCGTGGCACCGCTCCAAAACACAGCAGAGACGGGCGGCGTGTGGCATCCAGCATATCTGCTGGTGTTCTTTGCCTTCCTGTTGTCCTTTCAGTTTTAAAAGACACGAGGTGGACATAGCAGAAAAACCACTTCACCCGAGACAACAGCCCTGAGGAAAAATCAACCCAAATGCATTTAAAACAGGCATTGGTCAGAGACTCAACATATGATCTGGAAGATTATTTACTTAATTAACCTCTAACTATAACATTGAGTTGAACGAAGACTTTTTAAATAGATGCTGGAATTTATTGAAAGGCACTCGGGCTTTAGTACGTTGGCACACAGTTTCCAACCGTCGCCAACCAAGGTTTAGCCTGGACTCATTTCAGTCTTGGCTCACCGTCTGGTCAAACCTTCAAGTCGTAGAGGATGTTTGCAGCAACAAAGAGCGCTATAAACTCGTGTCAATACACAGCTGTGCACATGTAAACCTCAGCCAGAATGGGAATTTGGGCCTCTTTGCAATTGCTGCTTCTGGCTTTGCTTGCTGACTTTAGCAACCAAACACAACTCAGTCAAAATGAGTAGTTGGATACTGGTCCGGGATGTTGTCCCTGCAAACACTTTGATGTCTGCTTTTTCTTTCTCTTTTTTTCTTCTTTTTTTTTTTTCCTTTTGGCTCAAGAGCAACAATGTGTTGTTGATGGTCTTCAAGAAGATTTCCTGGCTGAGAGCAGATTATTTCACGTAGGAAACGCAGAGAACTTGTGAAAGGTTAAACACCTGCTCTGATGTTTCCCCTCAACTGTTTTGTTGCAACGGTTTTAAGCAAAACGGGTCAAGTCTAGACTGTCGTCGCTATTTTTATTTATTTATTTTTTTTTTTTTTTTTTATGTAACTCGGCACCGGTTAGAGTTTGAGCGCCATTCTCACAGTCCGCTATAAAGACCAGGTACATGTGGAGGCTTTACAAGTCATGTTGTCAAATACTAATTAACGAGGCCATAAGTGGCTAAGGATTGCATAGGAAAATGTAAATCCTGTTCAAATAATATTTAGCATTTTGTTCCCACGGATGTTCGCGCTTATCATCTCTCGCCGTCCCTGTAATAAATATTCCCACCCCCTACTCTAGCCTCCCATATTTATACATGTAGGACTTTAGGGCGAGGAGGATGTGGTCTGCTTAACAAGGATTTGCTTCTGTTTTACCCCCAACAGCATGTGCGGGTACCGGTCCCAGGTCCATGCAATTCCACACTTGCGAAAACACACAGAGGCATCAGCAGCAACACTTTTGGACTGACCTCCGCTACCCACGGATGTTGTTCCGCGACAAGTCCCGACAGTTCTAATGTTATCGCAGGTAATCTTTGACATCGCGGTACATTTTCATCTGCTGAGTCGTCCCGTTGTCGGTGCGCATGGGGCTGGCTCCAGCGGCGTCGGTCTGCTGCCGTGGCCCTCATGAAACCCGGCTCTGATTCGGCACCGTAAACGACATTTTAAGAAGATATATCTAATCTCCCCCTTTCCTGAAACGGGAGACGTATAAAAAGCACAACAGCGTGGCAATTAAAGAGTAAAAAGTAGTGAGTAAGCCAAAGAAATAAAATAGGGAGGAAATTGATGCATAAAATTAAAATGCTGGACTGAAGTAGAAGGTCTTTATTGTGAGAAAGAAAGGAGGTGAAGGTGCAGATACCATTAGCAACTGGCTTAGTGCTCTTATCTGGGTCGATGCCACATTCCAGAAAAATGCAGCGCTATCTCTGTGTCCGTCATGTTGCTAATGTTGCCATTATCTCTGTGATTTGCTGAGATGAGATGTCCATTGACTCCCTTTGCGGTTAATTACAGGCCGGCCAGCCTGAGCCAGGTCACTGTGACTCAGGTCCTGTCGTCAAAGTCCGTTAGTCGGGGATAATGAAGGCCAGCTTCATTTTTAAGTGATTATGAAACCATTAAACTGCCTAAATGTTAGTTATTAGTCACACTCAGTTTGTCTGCAAGGACGTCACAACATTTCAGAATTGTGGATGCCCTCTTGTGAGATCGGAAAGGGTGAGCAGTGGCTTTCTGGGAGATTGCGAATAGATTAGAGAGCTCGGTCTGCGCCAGAAGGTGAAATGTAGCTCTGGGCTGACAGACCAGCTTGACCTTGCAGTCGACTGAATTACGGCACGGGCGAGATCTGACGGCTTTCTTCTTCGGAGAAAGAAAGAGATGGGTGGTGCAAAGAGAGGAGCAAATCATTTTGAGATCACTCTGCAAAAGAGAGAGAGAGAGAAACGCAGACAAAATAGAGACAGAGAAAGATAATTGGCTAATGGTTTGGGACAGGCTCTATTGCAAATCTGCAGGTATGGACTGATATGATCTCCCTGGCAGGCAATTCCTCACCTCTATAGACTCTGATTTACTCACGCCAACTCAGCAATGCGAAGGCAGAACGGTCTCCTATGGAATGATATTTTGCAATGTTGCAGTTCTTTACACGGTGGAGAAAGAAATACTTTTGCTTCTATAAAATGGCCTTTGGTGGGGGATCTTGTTCAGCAGTGCTGCTGGTTTTTGTCAGTTGTGGATAATGACAGTCACTGTGGTTCACTAGAGTCCAAAAGCAATAGAGATACGTTTCATAAACATTCCAGACTGAAGTTTACATATCAGCTCCTGAATTTCTTTAGATAAGAGCATATGTTTCTGTTTGAGATGTCTGAGGACGCTTCATTTTCTACGTAATTAACGTTGCAGGTTTTCCAAATAAAAGCAGCGTGGCGTGAAACGGAACAAAGCTTAGTTATTTCTTTATTGAACAAAGAGTGCGATCAAATTTTCACATTAGACAAGATTGTTTTGGATCATTCAGGCCCTGCATTTTGTATTTATTGCGTCTAATACCAGCATTTATTTAATGATCTGAAGCATTTGTGTGAAACGAAAAAAAAAAAGTTCAGCCTCTTGAAGGGTAGCTGTCCTCTGTACAGCTGCTAGCTTGTGTCTTTGGGAGCCTTTTAGTGCACGTCTGTCCAATTCTAGTCCTCGTAAGCTGGCGTCCTGCAACTTTTAAGTTGGAATCAAAAAATTAAAAATTGGCAGCAGTTTGGGGAATTTGACTGCATGCTGAGAAGGCAATTCGGCCATTTTATCCAGGTGAATTGGATCAAATATACAGATTTAAAAGTTTAAGGGTCTTTCGCTGTCTGGGAGGAGTTGCAACGTTTGGTCTCCGCTAAGTTAAGCCAATTAACTTAACTTAATTGGAGCAACCAGTTGTGTTGCTCCATTTCCGTTATGCTGCCCACCTGTGTCCCCAGCTTTTATAAGTTTCTAGCTAATCTTTGTTTCGTTTGGCTCTGTTCCGTCCTCATGCCCTATTTGTTGAAATTTTTGCCTTCAAAAATAAAAAAAACAAATAATAATAAAAATCATCCTTACCTCATGAGATATTCTAATTATTCTTGTAAAAGCAGAAAAAAACATTAGCATAAAAGCTCGTTATTGAATGCATTCTACACATTTAAACACTCAAATATGCACTTAGTACTAAAATATAAAAGAGGAAGACGAGGTTAAATAATATGCAAAACATAATGTATGTTATGATTTTTGTTGTTGTTTTTTCCGATCTGGGTTCAACAAAGTTCAGTTATAAACAAGCGTACATAAAATGAACTGACATACATTTGTGTAGAACAATATAGCCAATGAATTAGCTGTCACAACAAAACACTCTGACGCAACCCTAACCCTAAATCTCCTACGACGACTAATAATGTAATATATTTACAGTGAACTTAAATGTCTTAGTCATAAAAAAAGTAATTTGGCTTTGAACAGATACAAGTTATTCTAATTCAGAAAAGGCTTTCTGAAAAATGATAGGTGAGTAAATTGTTCACTGTGGGGACAAATATACATAATTCTATGAAATGTGAAAAGTTACAGTGGAATAAATATTTCTAACCGATTGTGGCGCATGAAAAAAAAAAAAGAGAAAAAATTTGAGGGCAGCGTTAATTACAGTGTGAACACACTGTTCAACAGATGCTTGTGGGAAGTGATCCTGCAAAGGGGCTCCAGGAAATCTGCTTTGAAGTTCATTTCATACACAACTAATAATAGATGGTGCATGTTAAATATTACACAGCCTTTTTGCAGTTGAGCACATAAAATCAGAAAGAAAAAAAAAACAATCGCAAAAAAAGAACAATAACTGAACATTGTAGAAATTGGAAGATGGCTTTTCTTTCCTTTTTCTTTTTTTTTTTTTTTAATCCTCCTCACCCCCAAAAGTCCTGGCTCATAGTATGAAACAAAAAAGCCAAGTTTGCACAGACATCCTGCCGCTTCCATGAGAAAAAGTGTGGAAAGGCTCGTTGCAGAACACTTTGCAGAGCAGTAATTCTTCATCTCGGTTCGCTGTGAACTGAATTTGTGCAAAAAAGAAATGAGAAGAAGAAAAAACGTAGAGAGTACGACATAATGCAACTTAAAGATGAGACCATTAGTGGTAAGGGAAATGTAAAAAAAAAAAAAAAAAAAAAAAATCCATGCTGGAGAAATAATGGGAAACACTGGAAAGAAGACAGTGAGCTTTTTATTGCCGTGATTTAAGAGGTGGTTTTCCATGCAGTGGAAGGAGGATGTAGATTTTATAAGACAAACCCATAAAAGTGAGCTGAATACCTGTGAGCGTTTTAAATCAATAAAGGGAAGTCTGGCAGCATTTAAGCATGGCACACCAGAAGACACAAAGCTTTATCTTTTTTTTTTTTTTTTTGCTTTGATGAGAAGAACAGTTTTGACTTCCACTCGACTGTGTTACCATAATAGTAATGGAGACAAAGCAATAAGACAATACCTGCTTTTATTTTTTTATTTGTTTGTTTGTTTGCTTGTTGTTCTGAATGTACTTTTGTTTTAGTTTCTAACTGTAAGTCATCAAGTTCATCAGCGCAGGCGGCGATGCACAAACCTTTCGCCTCGAGCAAATGAGGCGGGAGAAACAAAAAGCACCAAACTATAAACATTCTATGCTCATAAAAGCGATGGTGGTACAACAACAAAGCCGGAGCGGCATCTGATTCCTGTTACGCCGCAACAAGCACGTAGCAGGCCTGGATAAGACTTACAATGTCACCCGTGCCCTCTGCGCTCTGCTTTATAACTTCGCCGTTCGTCTTCCCGCTTCACGCAACTATGCGCCGCCATCCGTCTCCCTCGCGTCGGAGGATGTTATAAATCTGGCCGCCGAGGAGCGCGCAGCAGATGTGCATGCGCAGCACATCATCTTCCAGGCTCAGGTTTTGGGGGCCGGAATTTGTTGTTCAGAATTTGTTGTTCAGAAACAACAAATAAAAGGGCAGACTTGCTCTCTTATTTATTTCATTTTCCTGCTTTTATCTTGTGGTAATTATTTTTCTCGCTGCACCGTAAGGGACGTAAATAAATGGGTGAAGATGGAAGGATCTTTTCTCATTTTGTCTTTGCTTTAGAGACTCTGCTGTCTGTCTTTGTAGTGTGATTTCTTGTTTTTTTTTTTTTTTTTTTTTTTGTGAGTTTCCTAAAAACAAAAAAAAATGTCTGCATAGACTTAATGAGTCTTAATGTAAGTCTTGACCTCTTGTGGTCTAGTCCAAAACCTTCATATTGTTTTTTGTTATTGTTGTTGTTCTTTCTATGAACCACCAGCAGATGTAGAGTTGCTGGTATACTTTAGATTATTGTTCTGCTGCAAAACTCTTTATCTTAACAAGATTTTGCTTGAGATCATAATTGTTTTTAATTAAGACATAAGACAGCACTGGAGCCCCAAACCATCACCACCACAATATAACTGGAAGATCAGTCGGTTTTTAAGGGATGTACTTTTTACTTTCTTCTCTCCAAAGAGCATTTTTCCCCCAAGACTCTGGAAACGAGACAAAAGCAGAACTCCCATTTGCCCTAAAGCAAATGTATGAAGAAAAGTTATATCTAGCGCATTACAAACTCATTTCTATGGCTTTGGGTGATTGATTGGCCTAACAAAATTACTTCGTCAGAGCACGCTCGGATAGGGTCAGCGCTCATGAGCGATGTCCACGTTATGCCTGTCCGTCATGGAAATCAGGGTTTTGCTTTGTTGGCACATTTGCGATCTCATTGCTTCATGTGGCCAGAAAGTTTCTATTTAAGAGATTTCTTGATTCTGCAGCTCATAGTGTAATTTGGTTTGAGATGGACCCATGGGATATGTTGGTTTTCATGAGTTACAAATGGAATCATGGTTGGTGAATCAGAATGTCTGATAACATTTGTTAAAAGGAAGAAATCTGTTGAGGCCATTCGACGTAAAATGCAGGAATATCTCTAAGAAGATGAATCAGACCGTCGTTTTGAAACCTTTCTTCTGTTTAAATATCGTGCATTCAAACGGCAGGGAATATAACAGAGTTTTGCTGTTTTATTGGATAAAGACGTGGGTCTGAACTTAAGGTCTCCAGCTCCAACTCCCTTTTCTTTCCTCTCTTTCCGTCTCTTCCAGTCTGCGTGATCGTCTGGTATGGGAGGAATTTCACACGTCACGCACTCAGACGCGGCAGTCACCGCGGTGACCACACACACTGGAGTTTCTAGTCGGTTGACGAGTGGATTAAAAGACTCTGAGGTGCAAAAAAAAAGTAATAAATCAAAGACACTGCAGTCAGAAGTATTTTTAAAGAGCTACTGGGGAGATAGCGGCTTTTACTACCCGTATTGATCGTCCGGTTTCCGGGTATCGCCTCCTTGTGATCCCAATCCGTCATGTGGACGCTTTGGAAACGATAACTATCTCACTTCCAGTGTGCGTCCTGGCTCCGTGTTACACCCCGGACGCGGAGCCCTCGTAGCGCTTCGGCAGCCACGGGGTCAGAGGTCAGCCTGTGAACTTAATGAGACACAAAGGTTGAAGGAGCAGCGATGCCAGTGTGAGATAATCTGTGTTGAAACCAGTTTAAATGCGAACGAGAAAATGTTTCATTTTCAGATTCGAACCTTAGAAGGAATTTATGCTTATGTGTGTGAGACAGACCAGTCTGTTAAATATAAATATCATCATAGTTTATTCATGAAATAAGGACAAGAGGTGAAAAGAAAACATAATCTAATACGTAATTTATCGTATTCGACACAGCAGTCATTGATCAAAGCCCTTTTCAGAACCAGTACATTTGCCAACATTAGAAAATCGTGTGATAGATGATTAAGTCAACAAATCTGCAGCCTCTAACGAAGAACATGTTCCTGGCACTTTAAAGAATAGCTTCGGTAATACGAGGATGGAAACGGGGAATTAACTCGACGAAAACAAGAGGAAATTAAAGTTTAGAAGCTCAAAACCACATAAAGCGTTCCAAATTACAAGAGCGAAAAGGAAATAACAGACGATGCGGGAGAAAGAAAAAAAAAACACCCACATTCTGTAGCTGCAATGGGGATGACAAATAACGGGTGAAACCGCAATATGGCATTCAAATGGTCTAAAACCACAGAAACGCTTTTCTTCTGCAAGCTTTATGTTTTTGCGTATTTCCTATTTCACCCTCTGTCTCTTTTTTTCACTGTAGAGAAATTATCCAATGTTTTTTTTTTTTTTTTTTCTTCGATCCGTTTGTCAGAGCATCGTCTGTGATGCAGCGTTTCTGTCGTTTTAAACCAGTTATGATGGAAATAAACACATGTTTTAAACATGATATTAAGTATTGATATACAACATTCATTAAACCTGGAACTTGATGTTGGACCGTTTTTTTAGACGAGGAATTGAAAACCGAGACGTTTCATCGTTTCGTAACCAAAACTGTTTTACACGTCTCCATGACCTAATCTGCCTGCTGAGGCGCTTGGTCTTCATAACGTTGTTTTGTTACTAATATTGTCTAAAATAAAACATTAAAATCATCACAGTGCAGATATTTAATCTGATATTAAGTCAAGCAGTTATGTAATCGATTTACTTGCGCGATTTCGCTGGATTATTTCCGGGGTATCGACTGAAAGGTGGTGAATATAAATGCTCACCTTAAGTCTTTATTTTTATTAAATAATTAGAAAACTGTTGAGTTTTTCTCACACTTGCAATTAGGGTTTGATGAACAAATACACTGAGGTTCACAGAACAAATGAGCACTGTTGCAAACAACCGTAAAGTTTCTATGGTTAAGATTTTGTCTTCTAAGCTGGACTTCCTAAAAAGATAAAGTAAAATAATAATAATAAAAAAAACAAACATTAACCGTCGGTTACCGTAGTAATGGAGCACAAGAACAAACCTATTACGCCGCGCAGGCCTCGCATGAAACTCGGCAGCGTTTCGCTGATTTATCACTTTAACGGTTTTATGCTTGAAAGACGAGAATGAAAACAGTTTGACGAGCAATATCGGCCATAAATTAAAACAAATCACTCAAGCATTTACTGGGTTATTGAGTTGTTCTCTGAAATAGTACATAATGTCTCACGCCATGGCAGATTTATGAGAACGGGGAAGAAATCATTTTTGCTCTCCAATACGCAAAGTGCGGAAAACCGTATCGTTTTCTTCTGGATATCGGACGGACTAATGCCTAAACATCTCAGGAGATCCCTGCAGGGGGAAAAAAAGAAAAAAGAAAAAAAGAGTCTCATTAGAGGTCATGTCATTATATCACTATAAGTGTGAGGTAAGGAGTGAATGGCAGGTGGGAAGGAGGGGTGAAATAGCCTTCGGGTGGGGGAAGAGGGGGGGGTTCCTCAAACATCTTTCAACGCAGCAAAAGCATCGCCAGAAATCTCTCCCACTTGAAAGAAAACCGCCAACAGCTGCCAAGGAGAGACGCTGAGCGGCTGGGGCGCCGAAACCAGTCTGATGAAGACTGGTGGTGGTGGGTGCGGGGGCTGGGGGGGGCTCATCAGACCCGGTTCGTGGGACCGAATCGAGTTTGGGAACGAAAACTTTGACTGGCAACGGGTAACCGCCGAACTGACGTTCTGACATGCGGAGAGGCCAGCCTGACAAATGGGGAGTGTCAGGCGGCGCTCGACTCTCAGAAATGATAAAAGCTGGCACAGACGGAGAAAGCTATCACTGAGTCACGCTGCGGTGGAAATGTTTACGCGTTCAAAGAAACGTGTGCAAATGGCGCTCCTTTTGAAAGCTGTTCAGATAGGTTTTGTTATCTTTTTGAAATATTAATTAACATTTAGGAATGTTTACCCGCTTTCATTTATTCTTTCTCATGCTCGATACCGAAAACAAACTTTGAGGGCCTAACTGTACATTCAAAGAAAAGAAAAAACACAGCTGCATTTGCTTGTGGTACACGATTAATCCCATGTTTGGTTTAATTTCTCAAATCATACCTAAACCAGACCAGTGAAATCACAAAACATTTAATTCAATCTGTTCTATTAAGTAGGGGGGGGGAAGCATCACAGCTCAAGTACGCTAAATCTTAATAACATAAACGAGTGACGATGTCGAGTTGTCACACGTGCGTCATGCGCTCACTCCGTCATCTGAAAAGCCATTTGTTGATTTGAAACATGACAGAAAAAGAAAGGGAAGTTAAGCCAAGAGTCAAAGTGGCCCAGGACAAAACAGGCATGAGGTCAAAAAGGTGATGAAGTTCAGCCGAGCGAAGCTGCATTCAACACACCCATGCTGCAAAAATCAGATAAACCTCTCAGCAAACGTCTTAGCCATCACAGACAGTCGACCGCAAGTTGTGTGCGCGTGCGTGTAAATGTGTGTGTGTGTCAAAGAAAAAGGTGAGAGATGAAATGTGATCTGCTAAAAGTTGTCAAGTACAAAGACACGCCATCCAAGCGCTTTGAAATAAGTCCAAACTCTAAACTACAAACATGTTTTCCCATCTCAGAAAGTCAGAAAGTGTTTTTTGCGGCTCTTCGGGGGTCGCGCTCAGCCGTGGAGGCCGGCATCGTCGCATTCGTTTTCTGTCCACTCGTGAGTACAGGTCGTTTTTGCTGAGGGTTCCCCCTTCAGAGCAGGAAGGAATGGTTAGAAGAAGAAAAAAAAAAAAAAAGACAGATCCTTGGAAAGATCTCACATCTGGAAACGCGTACCAGGCCAAAGGGATATAAGTCTGCTCTTTTCCTTCAATGAGTTCTCTCCCAGAGAGCATTTGTAAGATGTTGCACTAAGTGCACACTTTCTCATCTTATCTGGACAAACAGAATAAAAAATAAAAACAAATCCTAATCCTCAAACGGGAATTTTCAGAGTTTTAGGTTTTAACTAAAAACCCACGGCTTTCATTTATCTCAGCGTGAAGCCGCTCTTGGCTGGTCTCCAAACAGGGAGCCTTTTCTTCACAGGGATGAATATTTTTAGGATCTGTGAAAAGGCGACACACGAAACTCCCTCACCGTAGCATCACTTCAAATAAATATTTTGACTGAAGGGTCTTTGCTTCTGTAAAAAGCGGATCTTTGGCCTGAACCAAGTAACTGATAGCTGTTTCTTCCATGAGTTAGGTGGACCTAAATTGGATGTTTTTGCTGCGTTTACTCAACGAGGGAGCTAATTTTGCTCATTTGTGCCCCCATTTCAAAACGCAGAACAATCCAATCAGAAAGCTGCTCAGATCTCAAGTATGATTTATTTCTGCATATTCCTCTGGAAACTTTCCCCAGTCAGACCACTGATCGCAGTTCTGATCCCCATTTCATGGGTTACGACCCAAGGAACAGACCAAAGTCGTTTTATGCAACCCCGTCCTGCCTAAATATGTTGAGCCGCCGCCATGCGACCGGCGGATTTATTGTTTGTGTTATAACAAGGGTTTAAACCGCTGTAAAAAGTGAACATTGAGGCCTTAACCTACATGTGCAAGTCTGTTTTAGACCGGCTCTCGTGTGACGCCGAGTGTTTGACCAAAATCACATGCTGCAGCTTTGAAGCAATGTCTTTGGGAAGGACGTTATGTTCAGTCATCGAAAACTTCGACTTGAGTTTCTATCGAATTCAATCATGTCAAGATGATTTATGCCGAAGTTTGCATGTCAGGATGATTAAATAATTTTTTTTTTTTTTTTTTTTTTACCGCCTCTCAGCATATTTCGCCTGCATGTCTGACCATGCCTCACGACTGCCACAGCTTCCCCACTCTGTCATCAGGACAGCTGTAATAATTAATAATAACGCTGGATTCACGGATTCCACGCTGCATCTGGTTTGCAGCGAAGACGGGCGTCAACAGGAACTACATAAAAGTAGGGTATTTCTTCCCCCCCTACCCCCCGCCGCCGTCGCCGCGGTCGTGCCTGCAGAAGGAAAGCCGGACGGTTTTCAAAGACGGGCCGGCTCGCAAATACTTTGGGAATTCCAGTCAGGATGCCACAGTTTACAAAGCTCTAAGCTGTTGACACAATGCAGAACCGTCGTTTATCCAGCTGCAGTCGGGGGGGATTCTCCACAGGGAGCGACGCGTCCTCACGTTCCCTGTGACACGGAGCGAGGTGTGCCATTTTTTTCTTTTTCTTTTCCGTTATCGTTCCCAAAATTGCAGCCATGTCTCCCAGGGGATCCCGGCCTAAAACACCTCGAAAAGAACAAAGCTACAGGATCGGAGAGATCAGATTATTACAACCAACGAGGCAGACGGGGTTAAGAGGGGTGAACTCTCAGCGGGTTTATCTGCATGCGGATGTGTCCGTCTGTCTGTCTGTGTGCATCCACGCATCTGGCTCGGCAGCCCCAATCTAGAATCTGAAGGAAGATTGATCGCCTTCTAAAGATAATCTATCCCAGACACTTTCAGCCACCCCCGCCCCTCTCCTCAAAACCCCCTTCTTCTTCTTCTTCTTCTGTCTTAATCATACTCCTCCTCTCTGTATCTCCTCTTTCTCACCCTTTGCTCTCCCCGGTAACCTCACCATCCTGCCTCCCGTTTCTTGTATGCTGCTCTATGTCACTCTTAACATTTTCTGCTCTTTCTGTGACCGGTATCTTCAGCAGCCGTCGAACCTGAAGCTGTATCTAAAGAATCCCTGATGAGGCAATTTCCCCGAAATGTTCCCATCTGGCTTTAACTTATGAAACGAATGAGACTCCTGACAGACATAAGGCTTCATTCCTCGTTCTCTTCGGGCCTCTTTGCCCGCAGCACCCAAAGCTAATGAAGACACATAGGCAGCGCTACATATTTGGAATACGCGCTCGGCGTTACCGCAGGAAAGGGAAGAAACTCCTCGATTCTTGATCGCTCTCTCTCTCTCCCGCTGCAAGAGTCAAACGGCATCATTTTGTTCTTGTTGGCAGCCCAAGTTTGGAAGTTGTTGCAATTTGTTGACTGCGACACAAAGAATTCTGTTAAAACTGACTGTCAGCAAATACATCTCAACACAAAGAAATGAAGATCAGGTTACAGCTGCAGCCATAAATGGAATATTTGAAATAACAAATGAATCGACAGCGTGACGGTTGTTTCTCTCCAGTGAGAATCTAAAGCTGGCCTGAGGACAGACGCTCCATATCAGAGCTAATGAACGCCGTCGTGATGAAGGCCTCTGCTTTGTGATTACAGAGGACCTCGGTACTTACTGGAAGACTAATTATGAAGGTGATGCCCTGCTTCCCTTGAACTCACCCTGAACCTGATCCCAGACTTTAAATGATGCCCTTGTGTTTATGTCTGACCCCGGTGTGGAAACGGTGCCTGAGTTATCCCGGGGAAATTGCAGGCTGCGCCAGGATTTAGTCGGGGGAGCACAGCGCTGCCTCTGCGGTGCGCCTCTGCCTTCGACAAACATCAGATGGGTCCTGGCACGTCTTCTGCCCCCCCTGCCCTCAGTCCCCCCTGGTTAGATCTGCAACAATGTTGATACAGAGATCCAAAAGTGCCAATTAGATTTGCTAAATAGGTTTTTAAGCTCGGCTGATGTTTCGAAGGTTTACGTTCCGCTTAGCCAGATCGCTGAAATAGACTCGGTAATATTCAGCTTTCAAGTGGGGGAGATTATTTTTATTTCCCATCCGAGACGCCGCGCTTTTTAATTTGAGATCAGCATGCATTCGCGATCAGAGGCCAGGATATAGGTCGGCTTGTAACAATAAGACATGTCAACATTTGTAGTCATTAAAAAGGCCGTTTAAAGTTTTATGGGAAATCGTGTGGGTTTAAAAAAAAAACAAACAAAAAAAAAAACTCGTGTCAGTTGAATCCCATCTTCGATTCTGGTTTCGGGGAAATCTTTCCCACCAGGCGTGCACGTGGAATGCGTTTGTTGTTGATTTTGCTCAAATGAAAAGAGATCCATCATGTGAGCAGAGACGGCTGCTCCCCCAAAAAATATGATTGATACCAAAGGTCAAAACGTGAGCATGTCGAGGTCAGATGAGTTTACACAGAAAAAGCTGGTAAAACGAAACCCCCCCAAAAATCATAAATACTTGGTGCATTTCTCATTCGCACGCTTTTGATAGTTTGGGATATTCAGAGAAAAACGTCACACCGACGTTTTTACGATGTGACAAATTCCTTTTGAATTCCAAGTACAGGTACGGGATGTCGTCCGCTGGCATAAAAATGTGTTTAGTCTGAAGCACACAATCTCTGAGGATTTAGCCTGAGAGACGGGGGATTTCAAGATAACGCCTTGTTCTGGCCAAAGTTTAAAAACACCGAAATGATGGAATGTATGGAAGAAAAAAAAAAAAAAGAAAAAAGAAAAACATACTGGCTGCTGATTTGTAAAGTACACAGGCTGCCAAATTCGCTTCCTACCGCAAACAACACAGTTGAAGTCGTGCTAAATTAAAACTTGAAAAGCAGAGCAAAAAGAATATTTATGAAAAATGAGCGACGGGTGTCTTTAATAAAAGCTTGTGCAGTAAATCAGAAGGGATTTTTAGTCTGATCATTTAAATGCAAGTCGTCATTCCTTATGATCCAGGAAAGTCTGGAAATGCAAGTAAGACAACCAACGTTCCTTCTAGCGGCTTCCTTTGTCTCCAAAGAATCCATCGACTTCATCTCCTTTTTTTGAAATAACTCCAGTTGGCGAACAGATTCGCCTGAATCATTTGAGTCTGCAGCATTTCTAGGGAGTCCACTAACTCAGGTGGACAAATTCAACTGAATAATCAAAGTTCAATTAATGGGATCAAGTTCATGCTAAAGTTAGACACACTTCAGCACACATTCCCAAGGAGGAAAGGAAAAAGCCGTCAGCGTTAAGACACTGTCACATGTTTATTTGGAAGCCTCGGCTGTCTCTGGGACATTGCTCCGGCTCTTTTAAGTATATTTAATCCAGGGTGAAGGTGATGGCCTGTGACACTAATAAGCAACCACCCAGTAACAAGGATCACCACTCTTGAATCTTTTTTTTTTTTTTTTTCTTTCTTCCCCGTCACTTCTTTCTGAATTTCGCTCTCAATGCTCCTTGCTCTAATTCACCTCACCTCACAGCTGGATCAGTGCGGTGAGCATGTTTTAATACCTGCCTGCTCAAAACGCAGAAGTCCGTGCCTCGGGAGCGAACAGTTTAGTCGAAGGCACGTCAGATTTTAGCCTCCTGGTTTTGGTTCCAGTTTCCAGCGAAAGCCAAGGACCAAAGCAGTTGGACTTTTTTCCACTTCGATCTTGTCTCTTGTTACAAAGGAATCTGTCCTCAATCAGGATTGCGCTCGGAGGGGTGGTTCGGCAGGACCTCTCGTGATGAAACCGAATGCTCAATGGCAAAAAGAAACAAAAAAAAAAAAAACAAAACCTCAAGCCAGAAACGATAAACATCACAAACGCTCGTTTGTTTATTTGCCAGCCAGATCTTGAACATGTGGCTGTAAGTATTGTGAATTTGTGATAGCGAGATGAAGAGAGTCCAATGCTTGTGGGAAATGGATTAGTTGCAGATTTCCTCTTCTTCCACAGTTTTTTTTCCTCTTTTTTCCTCCGGTGAGGGTATGTGCGTATTGGTGGCCACCAATATCTAGCATCAAAAGCAATACCAAAGCTGTTCTTGTCGACTGTAGAACGGCTGTCACTCCATCCTCAGCCCTTACTGTCGACCTGTCAAATGAGACTCCTGCAGGCGATGTCCATAAAATTAATGGGTCTCACTGGGTGAATGAATATGCCAGACACTTCACAAAACCCAGAGACGCCCACAGTCATGTATGTAGTGTCCTTGGTTGACGGTCTGGGACAGACTGAGGATGTATTTTTCTCAACACAGGTCATCATTTTGTTATTACGCCAACGTTTAGCGTGAAAACTGCGCGTGAGCTCCGAAGCCCGGAAAATCCCTCGGTTCGCATCTTGAAACGGAGAGCGCACCTCCAGTAGCAGGAGCTTACAGAACCTCAGGGTCACCAGAACAATAAGGATAAAACGTGACACTGTCACAAACAGTTTCTCTCTTTATTCTGCAAAACAGTCTGCCAAGTCCAAACTACTCGAACGGATACGATAATCATCTTAAGTCAATGAACAGCCTGGGCCTGTCCTCTCATGAGTTGTACTGTTGTAAGGACATCTATATAGGTGTCTGTGTTCAGATCTGGCAGCACCACAGAGGCACGTGGAAGGCCTTAGCGCGCTGCGTTGATCACCTGATCCACCCTGCCATGCCTGGCTGGAAGTGTGGGAATGTGTCATCTGATATCATACCTCCAGGAGGATCTGTGAGGACCGAGGAGGAAATCTACCAGGAGGAGGGCGTGGATGTTCTGATCCGATCAATGAACCTAACGGGAATCTTGAATAAATGGCGCTGCGTCGTTCTGCACCGCATCGCTTTCCATCTTGCCATTTCACAATTTAGTTCCTGTTCAAGCAAGATGAAACAAAGGAGACATTAGACTGAGCGGGAACTATGCATTAATTTACACGCCTTAACAGGCTGACAGCTGCTTCATGTGGCCTCTTGAATTACTCTGGAGTGCCTCGGTTTTAATTTGTCTTTAAAAGCGTCTGGCACTATCGCCTGGTATTTAGCTCAGTTTATGTTTAAGCAACTCTGACACGTTTTCTTTCTGCTAAAGGGAAAAAGAACAAAACAAATATCCCAAACATGATACTTCCACCACCATGTTCACTGAGAATAAGGATGCGTTCACAGTGATTTTCCACCACGCAGAGGTTTTAGCTTTTCAGGCTGAGCGGTTTTGGTCTGATTTGACTAAACTACTGTCTGTGCCAATGAGTATTCTGCTGGTGTTGGACGCAAAACTGAAGAGAACCACTTACGATGTGTCGAGTTGCAAACGATCACGTCAGTCCAATGACGTGTTGCAGCTTTACATCGACCGAAACTAAAGCTCATAAATAGCTGAAGTTATTTTAACCAGGTCTGGATGCCAGAATGTTACAAACCAGGTGTTGGTGTTTTTTTTTTTTTACAAGCTTGTGATTCCCACTTTTACATCTGGAGTAACGCAAAGAAAAGAAAGCAGAGGTGAAAAAGAGAGACTGCTGGAAGAGACGTAATGCTGAGGGAATGCAGTGAGGCGTTCTTTCTCTGGTAACCAAAATCATTTGCGTAATCCTGAGCCAGTTTGCTTCATTTTGAGCAATTTTGCTTTCTAGTCCACAACGACAGCTAAATTTTTCTTTTTTTTTTTTTTAAATCGACACGCAGCCTCTATAACACACTGTCAATATTACTGAGAACGACGGCAGTTCAGGTCGCTTCATCTCTCGTTCAGAACCGTGGCCAAGCGCGGCGCCTAATCTGTTTTGACGACTCGCCGTTAAGTTATTGTGGTTCCTTCAGAAACTCTCACTGTTTACCGTCTGTCTCATGAAGCTTTCCTGTTTGATGTTAAACACAAGCCCACAGATCCAGGAGGGAGGCTCATGTCTCGTCTCCGCCGGCGAGCGGCGGAATCCAGACGTTTAATCACAATCCAGAACTCATCACAATAGGTGAACCTCGGTTATGTCTAATTTTTGAGATGTATTTTTAAGACGATCTAAAATAGCAAGTTAAAAATAAATAAAAAAATAAAAAAAATTTTTTGTGATCTGTTTGTGATTAACAAGATTCATTCTTTTCGTTCATCTGTCTTTTATGAGATACTAATTTCCTGATAGCAGGATGTCTGGAGCGGTGCCTTATTTTGTGACCCTTTGTGACCCGGGTTTATATTACCTTTGAAAGCCTGGAACATTTTTAATGTTCCCTAAAGGACACGAGCGCAATCTGGTTGTGACTCATCCTTCTGTTTCCTGTTTATTATTATTATTATTATTATTATTATTATTATTAAAATCAGTTTGAGAGCGCAGTTTGCAGCTTGCAGTCAGGGACCCTTTTGTTCCCCTGGCCCTGATGAGGGAACGTTTTACCTCCACCTCAAGTTTAGCTCAGACTCATCTTGACGGGTCGTCGGTGCAGATGCGTTGAGATAAACCGACCGCATCGAATGCTTTTACGCTCGCTGTCGGAGCAGCAGAGCGCTCCAAGTGATCAGAAAGACGTTGAATGAAAACCAGGCCGCTTATTGTTCGGAGTGGCTCAAATGAAGATCAAAAGCAAATTTTAACAATATGGGGTAAATGCTTGAGGCGTGGAATCAGTCAACTTAAGTTTTATTATTATTTTTTTTTTACCATAGAGACACAAAGTGTTTTTCTTCTTATCACTCCAAGCATCCCATGTCTGGCAGGATGCGTGTTTAACTCTGTGTGGCCTGAACTGCGTTTGCCCTGAACGAATCAAATGCAACCCCATCTGTCGTTTCTGCGCTGCAGAATGCCACCAGATGAGCGTTTTCGTTGAACTGTAGTGACGGACGATTTATCTCATTTCTGCTGTCTCCCGCTAACTGGACCAAATCCATTTCCCCTTATAAAAGAAATGATTTTTTTTTTTTTTTTTTCTCAGACAATGGTATACACACAAACGCACATCAGGTCTTTCCAGATGCTCCGAAACAAAGGCTCGATTCTTGGAAAACGCCCCCTCCACCCTCCAACTCTAAATTTGATTAGACACTTAAACTGGTTCTGCTTCCCAATCTGTGCTTCATTTGCTAGCCGTTAGTGTCATGTCAGTGAGCAGCTCAGCCGAGTCATGCTTCTCTTGAACGGGTAGCTTTCACATGCTGCGTCTTGTGTAGAGACGAGACGCGGGTCATGGCGCAGAAGGCATGTGATCAAAATACACCATGGCAAAACTGTAGTGGTGCTACTTTTACATTCTTGCGTTATTCCATCGAGATCGGTGACTGGCGACAATCCAAGAAATCCATTAACCGACCGTTTTACAGAAGAAAGCAAAAATAACCATTTTCTTGAGTACTTTTCACCAGCACCATCTGTCTGTGGTATAAAAATAGAGTTTGAATGGAGCCAGCTGCAATATTCAGCAGGACAGTCAAAACCTCATGACCAAACTGGTACTGGGATTTCCACTGACTTGGTCTTCCATTAAACACACTCTTCGTTGACCTTACAATGACCAGGTCAGCGGCCGATGTCCGATATTACGTGGGGATTAATGTAAAATATAAAACTCCTTCTCACTTTCAAGAACATATAGAGCTTCATGTAATTCTCATCATAGATGAGAATAAGTATCCAACGCTAACATGATTAGCTGCTAGTCTCATACTCCTGGACTTATCTGGATTCAAACTGAATATAAACACCAAGAGAATCCATTTCGCGTAATGTAGCTTTTAAACTTGTAGCCACACATCATTTCAAAAGTCCTCAACTAGAACCGTTAATGTTTTCCGTTATTGGTAGACATTGCAGTTTGCCCTTGATCCCTGCAGACTTTGCATGATGGCCATCAGTTCATATGTACTGAAATGAGCTCCTTTGTTTTCAAAGAAAATCTGCTATTGTGGAGAAACAACTGAGTTGACCACAACGCTAACTTCCCTCTGGCTCATTTATTCCAGGAGCAACGATTACATGAACACAGACACGCACACACAAAAAAAAAACTGCCTCCATTATGTAAAATCAAAGCAAACAATTACTTCAGTATGAACAATAGAGACTTATTTTTGCTTCGTATTCGTTGGAAATGACGCCAAATTTAAGAAGTTGTACAGATTCAAGCATTGAGATTCCTTTTAAAGAACTACTAAAAAGGAGAAGGGGTATAGAGTCTCTTTAAAAAGAGAAAGCAGCAACACATAAAAAAGTTGGATAATTAGGACAGAAAGAGTCTTAAACTTTGAAGCTGCATGGTGGTGTCTACGGGAACATTTTCTCCCTGGGAAACCGAAGACAACACATCCAACTTTTCGAGCATCCTGCCTCTCCCCCTCTCTCTGTCTTTCTCTCTCTCTTTTTGAACAATTGCATTCTGTAAATGCACACAGAGACAGCTGGGATTTAGTCAGCTAGGTAATTACAGGACGCCAGCCAGGCTGCAAACCAGCTTCGCCACTGAAAAGCTGATTGATTAAAAGAGATGACAATGACAGGACACAAAATGCTAAACCCCCCAGCAATTTACCTCGGAAAGCACAAATGTCTCAACTTTTATGAGCACCATATATATATTTGGGGGGGTTTTTTATGTATAGTAAATGTGGAAGACATATTTTCCCAGACCTATTCAAAGGCGGCTGAGAGATACAATTTGCAACGTTATTGTTGGATTGTACTGTACTTATCATAAGCCGCAAAGCAGGACAGGGTAAGATTTTTTTTCTTTTATTTATTTATTTATTTATTTTAAACATGATTGTCTTTGTGGAACTTCTGCCATCTGTTGGTGGAAAATGTGGCATCATTAAATATATATTCAGAAAACACCTTCTGCCACCTTTGCTTTTTGATTAGTCTTTTAAAGTGTCCACATGTGTTTAAGTAGATCTGACTTTATTTATGTAGACGATGTTCATATTTCACATTAAAGGACATGGGTTTTCTTTTTTTGTGTAAAACTGTTCATCTCCTATTATTTGTAGCTCATTCCAATGTCCAAACTCCCCTTTGGTGCAAGATCCAATCAAATGATATGCTAATTTCATCCACCGCTGGTGTTTTTGTGAAAGAACACAAAGAACAATGTACAGCGGCTGCTGTGGAATAGTCAAAACAGAATTGAAATTGCTTCTAGCTATTGCTGAATTTGAATGTTTCTGATCGCTGCTGATACAATATCGGCAACAATCAGGCGCATTTTTCACCTGTAGGTTGAAAATGCACTGCAGCGTCACCGGCTCGTGTTGAAAACATTGGATTATTCAAAAACTGTGAACCTCTCTGCTTTGGTTAACCTCTTGGCGGTTCCTCTGGATGGCTCAAGTAGTTGCTTTACTGCAGCTTAAATCTGTTAAAGTCTAAGTCGGAGCCTCAAGGCCCCTGAACCTTCAACTGGGGTGTGGATTATTGACCAGACGTCCAGAGATGCATTTGTTCTTCTCCTCTCCAGACTGTGTTGACTCACCAGTCTCCTCCTTGCATTAGGAGAAACAACTGAATATGTGACTCTCTCTCCCCCCGCCCCCAAAAAGCATCGAGACGGCATTAAAAATAACGAGCCCTTCAGCTCTTTTGCAGCCAGTCAACAGATTGTTTTAGTCTGGCACAGACTGCTCACTTTAACCGAGCAGAGGTTTAACAGGTTTTTTTTTTTTTGTACTTTAAGATTTAATAGTGTGAGAAAAATTCCCAGCTAAAGCAAATATGTCTCTAATAGCCCATGGAGAAGCAGTTAACCACAATCCCGTTGGTGTTGTCCGAAGGCGGGTGCTGTCGTTGGGTAATTTTGTGGGTCACAAACAGGGCAGGAAATTGACATTTTCCACTGACTGTATAAAGTAACTGGCCACATACAACCCCCTCCCTCCAATTTCACTTTGTAAGTTGTAACAGCCAGATGCTTTATGACTTATTTTTCTTTTTTTTCTTTTTTTTAATTTTTTTTTTAATTTTGCAATACTTTATTGGAAAAAGAACACTTGTAATTTCAATCTGGGACCTGGACCAGGACTGGATCCATGACCAGAAAAAGGAATGTGGCTAATGGTTACAATTTTCATATTCCACCTTGGATGAATTCCCAATGTGGAGTGGCTGGTGTTTGAATAAACCTGCAGATACAAGATTAACTATGTGAAACGTAATTGATATTTATGTATTTGTGCGCTTCAGTTGCACATGGTCTATTTTTTCTGGAGGCACATACCCAGTGATGTTGCCAAAGCACTGGACCATTAATGAAACCATTAATCGATCTTTTTTTGTCTTTTTTTTTTTCATTCACTTTTTTTTTCTTTCCACTTGTCAATAGCACTGGAACAGTTATTAGGTCAGTGTATTTTCCACACACAGCCTTTTCCAAATGTGGGACGCTAACAGAAGTAGGCTAACGGGATAATCTAGTAGCCTCTGGGCTGAGCACAGACGTCCGGTGATTTAGCGTTGTCCCAAAGTGAAAAAGTCACAACTCATGTCATGGGAAAATTTATAGTTTTGAGTGGGAAAAAAGATGATTACTGTACCTCACACGCTTTAACTGCACTCACCTCAACACGCTGAATGCTCGGAGAGACGGAGAGAATTTGCACGCATGTCGTAGCAGTGACTTAAAAAATGTTGCTAGCAATTGCTAAATAAAGTGGAATTTGTTCATTTGACTCCAGCACATGCAACAGATATAAATATCATAAATTAGACATAACTGGGCAAAGTGCGTCCAATCTGATCTTTACCATGTGGGAAAACGCTTTGAGCAATTTTAACTGGAAACATTCGCCGCCTTGGTTGCATGAAGACCAGTTTGCACAGTACTGGATGTTTACTCCTTGTGGACTGCTTCGAATTTATGTGAGAGGAGCTTTCTGCTTTGTGGCACATTCACTCACCTCAGCATGTTAAATGCTTGGAGTTGCTGACGGAGTTGGCCATTTTCTGATTTTTGTCAGAGTGAGACCACTCATGTCCAAAATAATTAGGTAATCATTAAGTATGTGGGGATGAAAATAAAGCTTTGTCTCGAATAACTACAAAACATCAAGTTTTATTGCTTTTTTTTTTTTTTTTTTTTTTTTTTAAGCAATTGACTAAAGAGGAATTCCTGCATAATTGACTTCGTATAAGTGAACCACTGAATTAAAATCAGCTCATAGCTCCATGCAATACTTGAGTAGCTCTACATTTGATGGACACGATAAATAATTTGTTGCAAACACTGTAAGTTTGAATCTGTCCAGATCAGGTTAAAAAAAAAAAAAAAAAAAAAAAAAAAATTGGATGTCGTTTTTTTCTTGACTATATGTGCAAGCAAAAATCCGATTACAATTCACTGATGCTCAATTTTTCTCACAACTCCCTGACCTCCTTCTCCTTTTCCTGCTTTCGCTCTGCTCTCTGACGAGCAAGATGCATAATAATTTTGTCATCTTGGCTGCTGAATTGGGTCAACGTTTTTCCACAGCCGGCTGGACCAAGAACCTACGCTTGAGGCTGCAAAACAGATTCACTCGCTGCTTCTGTCTGTGTGAAAATATTCAGGCGGACAAATAAGTCGTCCATCTATTTATGCCCGCAATCTGAAATCTGACTAATTGTACTGTAGTTTGAGATGGCGCTGGCATTTTATGTAAGAAAACAGAAATGAGCCTCTTAGCAACTTATTGTGCTTTGAGAATCTCTGTACCTCTTGAATTTGTTTTCATATTTTGCACCCATCACATCCTCTCATTTGGATGTACATTATTGGGGCTTTATGTGGCACGACGCAAATCAGCACATAGCTGGAGTGGAAGGGAAACCTGTGCATTTTCATTTTACTTCAAACAACACAGAATGTCGTAGAGCATTTTACTGTGATTACAGCTAAAAATGTCATGGTTCTCGATATTATTTGCCAAGTCTTGTTTGCAAAACGGCTCAAGCTGAGGCAAAGTGGCTGGATTGTGTCTGAACAACAATTTTTACGAGAGTGTTAGTTGGATTTTGGCTCGGTCTGTGAACAGTTATGTCTTTGAACGTGGGGTAAGCCATTCCATTGTAGCCCTGAGTGGTCATCATGCATTTTTATCCAGCTGGAAGGTGAGCCTCCAAACCAGACTGGATGTCTTTAGCAGCCTTCAAAGCTTTCAAAGGTGTTTCCAGACTGCCGTGTGAGAGATATTTCATCCCTCAGTTAGTAGATTTTCTGTGGGGGAATTAGACCATACGACGCCGTAGTTGCTGTCTACTAATTGTGATAAATGTGAGACAAGTGCTGTTTGATGTCGTGAGGGTGTTGGGTGGAGGAAACAGACGAGCCACAGAGGCTGAAAATGCGTCTTCTGTCGCCATCTAGTGGGTATTTGTGGACAATACATCAGCCTCAGATAAAATTCTGAATCCTGAACTTCAAACTTCAAGGAGTTCACAAGCATTTTCACAGTTCTCTTGAACAATATATATATATATATATATATATATATATATATATATATACATAAATATATATATATATATATATATATAGATAATTGATTTTGAAATTGTTTTTGTCATTGCTGTTTTCATTTAACTTTTGAGGTTTCCGCTCGGAAGCGGTTTAGTACATCCAAAAGTTAAATACCTTTGATATTCTTGTTTTCTGTCTCAAGACAAAAAAAAAAAAAAGAAAAAAAGTAAAAGTTTATTAAGACAAAATGTGTGGCTTTTGAATACGGCAAGAGAAAAATCCCCATTTAGACATTGACAAAAGACTTGAAAGAATTTATTACCTGCGTTTGACAATTGTACTCAAAACAAAGGGGAAAAAAAACAGTTTTTTCCAGAACTGCGTTGGTGATAAATGAAAAATCTGTGTTTAACCATTTGCTGTGCTGTATTTACTATAGCGTTAACAGTACAGTTATGCAGATTATACTTTTCATAACAAATTCATATTTTACTGTGGGCATTAAAACCCTATTGTACAAGTTACTTCATGTCGACGTTAGAAAACACTTGTAATTTCACAAATAAATGTATACAGAGTAAAAAAAAAAAAAGATATGAACGAATTTAATTTTTTAATAACGACACAAAGGACAAATTTGAACATTTTTACATAGAAACGAGTTCATGTTTGTCGGCCTCGTCTCTCCAGAGTGAACTATCAAACTTATGTTTTGTTGTAACTCATGCTCATGTTCATCAACACAACATCACGGACGATAACAGTAGAAATAAAATGCAACAGTTTTTGTGTTTCTGCTATCAAGTCTCACACTTCATGATCTCTCGGAGGCAGACGGTGGCGTAACAGGAGGAGTCTAGGTCAAAGTTCAAGCCGAGCGTGAGAGACCCCGGGTCCGATTCCTGCTTCTTTGCGCCGTGGCCGCAGGCTGCTCTGTGCAGCTGGTAGCCGAGGTTGTGTGGGATGGCCAGCAGGGGGCGGTAGCAGCCTGGAAGGTTCAGTTTGAGGCTGCTGACTCGGAAGCGGCTCTCGGCCAGCCCGTCCCTCGCCAGTCTCTCCTGGTACCAAGCTCTCATTGCGTTTTCTGGATATTTTACAGAGTTCCCAGGCATTGGCAATAACACCTGAGAGGATGACAAAATATTGATGATGTAACAAAAAAAAAAAGCTTGATCTTTGCATGTGTGCAGCAGTAAAAGCACAGCTCAGGAAGCGGCATACTTGTTCTAATGTGTAAACTCCTGCTTGCTCCTCTTCACGCGTCACCACATGGATCTGAAGGGGCAATAACAGCAAGTGACGTATTTAAGATGAATATATGAAAGGGTTGAAAAACCTTGGATTTTGTGTTTTTTTTTTTTTTTGGAGAAACAACTGAAACGAGTCGAATAAGGAACACTTGATCAGCTCAGGTTCAAGAAAGTCTTTTACTCTTGGGAATTAATGAGAAGTCTTTCAAAACGTCCCTTTAAGTTGTTGTTTCTGCTCAATTTCTGATCTTACTTGGGGAGAAACGAGCTCTCCGGTGTCCTCGGTTCTGTTTTGTCCCGTTTGCGTCCACACCAGGTCTCCTTGTCTGACGCTGAGACCCATGGCGGAGAGCCTGTGTGCCGCCGCGTCGTTCCACACCCTGATAACCACAAACGCGGAGCTGTTAGACACTGCCCAAAGGAGTCCCGTATTTCGGAGTTGTAGTTTTGCCTGAAGCTAACCTGCTACAGTAGGCGTGAGGATAGAAAACCCTTATGCTGTGCGGCAGGCTGAGCCACGCCTGGACACAACCGTCTGGGCCGGTACCGTAGCGATTCAGGGCGCGGAGCATCAGCCTCTCCCTGGGCTTGGACAGCGGCATGAGTGCTAGAGATTCCTTGGGATTATTCGTTTGAAGGAAGTGTCTCTTCGCGAGGCTGGGAGGATCATCACTATCCTCTGGAGAGAAGAACAGACGTACAGCACTGACCTGAAGTAAAAGAAAAAAATGAAAAAAAAAGCAGTTAGGGAGTTTTTAATTTGTTCTGCTACATATTACTGTGATGTGAAACTGCAGAGGACCTTAGTCCTCAGGGTTTAAAATCTGACTATTCGCTAATTCGTCTTTGCTCTTCTTCACTTGTGGCCACTTTTTGTTCTGTACTTTGCTTGCAGATTCCAACGCTTGCACATACATGCTGCACTCATGACAAGCAGTAATATGTAAAGACAAAAAAAAAAGCATGAAATACATATGTACAGTAATAATGGAGTCATATTTTGTTTCTTGTACTGATGTAATGTCATGAAATGTAATTAAGTACAAAATAAAATCTCAAAAAGACACAGAACTGATAAAGAGATGATAATGACAACATGAAAAGTAATAACAATGAAAAAAAATTCAAAATTCAAATTAATACAATACCAGCACTAAATATAAACTCTGACATACAGTTTGTTTTAATGAACCGATGTTTAGTCAAGGATCATTTTCACTCCAGTGTCTTACCATATCCTCTTTCAGCAGAGCCAATCCAACTCGATCTGACAAGACGCTTTGTCCGCTTCCAAACCTCTGTGGCCCATAGTAGTTGACAAAACCTCTCCTCTGCAGAGAGACACAATACGGATGAATACGGCAGTAGCAAATGTAGCCACCTATGACAGCCGGCTGCTCTAGTATGTAACACAAAAACGGGTTTTTAGCATCGCAAATTTTCCTCTGACATAACTTCAAAATCAGTTTATTTGATGAGGTTTTGTTGATCACACTTCTTAGGTTACAACAGTGTATGCTTGTGCTCATAAAGCCGCCCAACATATTCTTTGTACGACACACTTGTGTAAACGATGGCCAGATTTAAGCTGCAAGACCTTTACGTTCTCCACGGCTTCCTTTACGAGAGCCGCCAGGCGAGTGTCCCCGTCGGCACCGGAGAGGTGTTCGTCGGAGGCTCCGTGTGGTCTGAGGCTGCGGACCACCAGGTCAAAGTGATTCCCGCGCAGCCGTCCCAGCTTGAGGGGCTCGTTGACCGAGCGGATCTGAGAGAGACGCATCCCTCTCTTCTCAAATTCTGCTGCTTTCTCTTTCAACCTAGAGGGAAAAAAACAAACAAAAAAACAATTACATTTTAAGCAGGCGACACAGATTTTCCAGGAGCCTCTTGATTTGTAGAGGCGACACTGCAGTACCGTTGTGGCGGGACCTTCTTGACCACCATGGACTGGTAGGTGACGGCTCTTTTGTCTTTGATGCCGGCGTAGGTGAAGTCTGACGGCAGGACCCCGAGAGTAGCTGCCATGTAGCTGATGGCTTCCAGTGTCTCCAGGTTCTCCTTACACAGGGTGAAAGCTGTGTGGGACATTAGTGGAATATTTCAACCAACTGGCAATATGCCGGAGCAATGCTCTATGATAATATGTAGACCAGACCTTACCAGTATAGATGTCTTCTTCCTTGCGTTCTTCCGCTGTCCTCTTCTTCGGCTTGCCGTGCTCTCTCAGTCTCACTGAGATCGACGTCCTCCCTTGGCTGCAGAAGCTCTTTGTCTCCACCAGTTTCCCGAACCTTCTGTTCAGAAAGTGGTGCACTGCAGTCCTGTGCTCCTTGCTGTCGTCCGGCCCGAAAGTGTAGGACGACCCTCGCACCTTCGCATCGATGAACCTGAAGAAGTCCTCTGCCTCCTCCTCTCTGACCAGCCGGGCCAGCTCCCTGTAGTCGGGGTCTTCCCTCACCCGGATCTCGGGCTGGATGGTGACGGTCAAGAGGAAGGGGAAGCGGTGCCGGACAGCTCGGTGGACGTTGGCTCTCTGGTGTTTGTCCGAGAAGGAGCCCAGGGAGAGCTCAGGGCCGGACGGCCGTTTTTCTCTCAGGGTCATCACGAACTGCTCCAGATCCTCACTCACTGATGGCCCTAAAATAACATCTAAATCAAAGCTTCCCAAAGCAGGAAGTGGGGTGTCTGAACCCGCCCCCCAGTCTGATGACGTATCAGCATCTTGCGAGCCGGAACAGTAAAGGTTCTCCTTTAGCTCTGTGTTTGTCTGGTTTTCCTCCGAGGAGGTGCAGCCGGCTGTCTGCACGGCTTGTCCTGTTTTCACCTTCTGTCCATTAATGTCGATCTCGGTGACAACAAAGTCCTCGATGAAGGTTTTGATGCTTCCAACGAAGCCTTCGTGTTTCGAGATGAAGTATGCAGGAACATTTACAGCCTCTTCGCCCTTCATTGTCACCTTAAAAAACAACAACACACACATTTAGTTAGTGATTATGAAACAACTATGAGGATTATAACACATACTCGGAAATATACTCAGAAATTCATATGAAAAGAACTTTTTTTTTTAACAAAAAAAAAGCACAAAAATATTCAAGATCAAAAATATCTTTTTGCTATTTCTGATAACTCGATAGACCAATCGGACAAAATTGCATTGGTAAGCATCATAAACTGCGGTGCGCTTAACATCTAGAATTATCTTAACAAAGAAATCAGACCTACCTTAACTGGTGACTCCGTCATTCCCTAAAAACAAAGGTCTGTGCAGCTTATCTGACCCTCTTCAAATTAAACCGTAAATGTATCATGACTTTATTCAAATCATTCCGCCATTTGTTTACTGAACTGCGCCGCAAGCGCCGAGTAAACCAGCAGTTTGTAAACACGGCCACGCCGTGACACAATCCAGGTCGTTATCCAGGTCGACTTCCGTACCACGTGACAGTCATGTGACGTTTCTTAAAGGGAAAGCGTTTGCGTTTATATATATATAAACTATTTAATGTGCTTTTTCAAACACATACGTCCAAATGTGAGACAAAAAGTAAAAAAAATAAAAATATAAGGATTTTTATGACTTTATGCTAAATCTGTGAAGTACTGACTGCAACTTAAAAGGCAACGGATTTTTCTTTCACCAATTACAAGAGACTTTTACTGTCGTTTTGACTGATTCCATAATATTTTATTTTAAACCGACAAAGAAAGATTTTCCAGTATTCTCTGTTTTTACAGTGACTACTGCGTTTAATTTGAATGTGTTTTAATTACTATTTAAACAGAGAATCTTAACTTTTTGCTTTTTGACTTTTTTGCACGGGAGTTGGAATAGAAATTTCGTTGAATCCTGTTCAATGACAATAAATGCTATCTATCTATCTATCTATCTATCTATCTATCTATCTATCTATCTATCTATCTATCTATCTATCTATCTATCTATCTATCTATCTATCTATCTATCTATCTATCTATCTATCTATCTATCTATGTATATTATACATGTTGTTCCTCTGGAACTTAAATACTACAACATGTACAATGTTGGGAACTTTAATTTATCGTTTTTTCATAACGTTGGTTGGGAATGATGTGACCTCACATTTTTCACCTCCTTTTTTTAGCTTTTTCACATTGAATAAAAAAACACACCATTTATTTTGTGAATACATGTTTTTCCTCCTCATTATATATATATATATATATATATATATATATATATATCTACAATGCCAACCTTGGTAACTACATGTAATGCAACCAAGCCACCCCCATTCTGAACACATTTTTTAAAGTCGTAATAAATCACACCACAACAAATTTTAAGCGAAAATCAAAAATCACATTTTAATTCCTAGTATTTACAGAACATTATTTAAGGTTCACGTTGTAAATAATAATAATAATAATAATAATTAAACAAAAAACAGTGGCTGCATAAATAAAATTGGCATAACTTTAAACAATGTACTGCATATCAGGCATTTATGGTTTAAGTGTACAGGTAGATGAATTTCATTTTGAAATGTGTAACCAAGGAGAGTCTCTTACTGCAAGTTGCTCATGCAGAAAAATCAATATCTGTAGTGGTGAGTTGTTCAAAAGTTTTCAGTGGAATTTCTGCTAGAAAGCTGATGACTTATTTCCCCAACAAATATCTCTCGAGACCTCTGTGGAGTTCAGCAAGTTTTTTCTGTTTTTTTTTTTTTTCAAATCACAAGACGGTCTAACTGCACTTCTAATCTATGTGCAACAAAAACCAAGACATCTCTTCAATCATGTTAATCTGATCAAACATCATTCACCCATTTAATGTGCTTTTTCAACAAACAAACAAAAAAACTGCAATGACAACATTTCAGTTATATACAATGTGCATCACAAGAGGTCAAGACATTCATTGAGAAATGTGCCTCATTCTGTTGGTCTAACCTGATTATATATGCAAGAAGTACTTGATTGTATTCAGAAGAAGCATTTGTAAACACTGTTAAAAAAAAGGTGCTGAAAGAAGCTTATAAATATTATAATTATAAATAATTTCCAACGATTATTGTTCAGTTGCATGTTTGCTTAAGGGACAAAAAAAATCTTCTTTAATATAACCGTTTGTAATGCAGACATCATGTTAAGTTAGAGTCTATTTTTAATCCACAAACAGTGAAACAAATGGAGAAAGAAAAGACAAAGTGCATTGTGTGTGCATGTGGAAGTTTTATGTAATGTTTATCTAAATTCTATTAAAAAAAAAAATATTTGCATATAATACAAGAACCCAATTTTTGGTATACAGTAAGGTTGTTGAAAGCTGCTTAAGATGCACCAATCTGGCTTTTACTGCTCAATACTAATTTTTTTTTTTGTTTGTTTTATTTTTTTTTTAATCTAAGATCAGGCTTGCTGATTCGCATTCGGGATTTTTTCCCCCCAACACATAAGCAAATCTAGTCCTGGTTCTTTGACAGAGGTAGTTCTTTATTGACTGAAGATGACCGAAGTTAATAATATTTTCAGGTTTGCACTGAATATATATATATATGTATATATAAAGTCAGGTTTCTTTAGTATTTGATCAAAATCAGTCAATGTAAATTTGTTAATTTTGATTTTAATGCTGCTCCATTGATATTGATGAAACGCATTTCAGTAGGTGTTTTGTTTTTTTGAAAGCCTAAACAACTAATTTACAGATGAGATTTCTGTTGACAAACCCTGACAACGTAGATGAATAATTAGATTAGAATTTTGCTGCAATTTTAATTTTAGAAAGGGAAATCTGCCATTTTCAGTAAAGCATTTTTGTTTTGTTCTAATGTTTCTGCAGTGCCCTCTAGAGGGGTTGTCTTGTACGAAAATGACGAAGGGGATGAAGGTATCAGCAGATGCAAAAGTTCTTAAGCTCACTAAGAACCTTTCTGTGGGGAAAAATAAAAATACTGCAGCATTTTCGATAAAATGTTAGCTAGCCTTTAAATTAACTGGATTAAGATAATATATAGTTGGTTTATGGTTCCTACGCATTTTTAATGGAAAAACTCTATACTTTTCCAGGCCAAATGTCCTTCCTTCTTAGCCCAGTTCACTGAATATATAAAAAATATTTAAACAGGGGTCAGGCATATCCTAAAAACCTAACCCGCAAAAAATTGGATCATAAGGAAGAGAAGAAGAAGGCAACAACACAAACAGATTTGTAATTAGATAATGGATGAGCAGATAGATGGATGGCATTATCATGCCCTGGGGTTGACAGATTGAGGTTTGGCTGGATGAACATATAAATGAATAAAGCTTTTAGGCGGGGCTCAAAATATGTATTTCTGTTCTGATTTCTAATTCAATACTTTAACCAGGAAAATCCTGCCATACTTTTCCACATTTTTCCAGAATGCTTAGGATCTACGTATTGACTAAAAACATGTTTTTAAGAAATTGGACTTTAACAAAGTTGTGGCTTTCTTCAGAGTCACATGAAGCAAATAATACGGGGCATATTTGTGCTTGATTAACACCTTAACCTCACTTCCTGTTTGGCAAACCTACCTATCGCATAACGGCTATGAAGAAAGGTTTTTCTTTCAGAGCATTTATGATCATGTTTTCGACCAATAGATTTTAAGACTCGATAAATTACAGGATTTCCAAAGGGTTTTCAAGCAGCTAAGTACATTTAAAATACATTTTTCTTCACCAAACGACATTTTAAGTCAGGAGACCGCATAAAGCCACAGTCATAATTTTACATTTTTGGATCCCAGTTTTTATAACAAGCAGTGCCTGCTGTGGTACTGAAGGTTGGAATACAGAAAATTAGAAAATAGTCAATAGAATATCAAAATTTTAAACCATTTTTGAACACGTAAAGTAAAAAAAAAAAAAAAAAGTTATGTGCATATTGAACTTAAAAAAAAAATATTAAGGGACATCTTTACATGTCCCACAGGGGGAAAAAAGCACCAAAAAAACAACTTACTGGACAAAATGTCCTTTGAAAGCACAATCGTCTATATGATGGAAGCATGTAAAAGTGTGAATATCATGTGAATACAAGTAAAATTGCTTTGTTTTACAGCAGTAAGGCTTCAAACAGTTATATAATAATGTTAATCTAACCATGTAGATCACTTTCAAACATCAGTTACATGCAGTAACATGTATAAAATCATAACATATATTGCTACAGCACATTATAGCCTGGTTATGGTATGCAGCTCCATGTGCCAATTCAAACCATGTATGCTTCTCGGAGTTAATAAGTGTGTGTTTTCAACCGTACTGCTGCGCTAGAAAGCACCGGGAACGTATCTGTTGGACTGGAGGAGAGCTATAAACTCCTGTTTCCTCTTGATTTGTCCCATCAGTTTGATGCTCATGGCGAGTAAGATGATCTGAGAACAGAAGCAGAATGCAACAAAAAACAAACAAACAAATGTGCAAGATTCAAGCAGGTACTCGCCAAACGCTTGGCAAGGTAGTGGAAGTTTGGCGTAAATGTGATGAAGTGAAAGCCTTACCCAGAATACTCCGCTCCCAAACTGTATAGCCATCACCAAGGAGAAGGCCAACTTCAGTTCAGAGAGATAAATCGGTAGGCAAGGCTGCGGGACGAAACAGCACGGCAACATTAAAGGCTCGAAGCAGCAGGCGTAAACAGGATATTGATCTGGGTGTTGTTAATGCTGTTTTCCACTGTGTCCAATTACACCTACTGAAGTTCGCGCGCTGGCTTTATTAGCTGCACCTGACAGAGTGTTTGTCAAACCGCACTCAAAAATGTGTCTCCAGAGCGACAGCAGAGGTCAGCTGGAAACGGCCAGTTTGTTCTTCTTTTTAATCAACAGTCACTTAAATGTCAGAAGAAACACACGAAGAAGAAGACGGCGTGGAACTGGATGAGGCCAAAGCATCCTGGAATGAGTAGCAGCATCTGCGCTGATGTAAAATGATCATTTATCTAATTAAAAAAAAGTCAAAGTAGTTGCTTTTAGACCTCCTGAGATCATTATTGTCAGTCCTTTTTGCATTATTTTGGTGTGGAGCATTGATACATCCTGCCTTCTACTGACATATTCAGATTGTTGTAGCGCTGTCATATGTATCCTTTTGGGCATCATCAGTATAAATGGCTTCCGCCTCTGGCTGTGTTGAAGATTTTCTGTTTCTGTTGTTACCTAGAAACAGCATTTGGTTAACTTCTTGTTTTATTTTGGTAGGATTTCCCTATTGTGGAATCGGTTAGAGCCACTTCCTGTTTCATGGGTTTTACATCTATGCATTTGTAATCATCATCTCTGGTACTTATTCTTCAGAAATTCCACTCCACATTGGAATTGTTAGGCTTAATTTTTTGTTGTTGTTGTTGTTTATTGTTCCCTGTGTCATATTTTCATCACTCTTGCATTTGCAGCCCCATTTATTAAGACATAAGATTTGTCTGACACTTTTAAATGCAACAGTAACTTCTGGGATAGCATCAAACACTGATAGAATTGATTAAGTTATCTATCAGACTGTGTCTGTGATGCGTTTTACCTCTCGATAAACATACTGGTTCTTCGGCGCCCCGATAGTGGCGCTGCCCCGTAGACGAACCTGGTTGAAAGACCAAAGATTAAGCTCAATAATAAAATGAAAAATGCTGAATTTCAAATCCTCCCTTAATTGTTTTTCTTATCATTTTAAATGTGAATCAACAACTCAGCAGGTAGAGTCTGTTTACGTCTTAAGCTGCAGCATGGTGCCACTTTCTTGTATTTTTTTTAAACACTGAATAGAGTTCATGCAGAAGTCTATATATACAGGTGTAGTGAAATTATTTTTGTTTTTAGAGCAGCACTATGAAAGAAAGCTGAAAATGTCCTTTTTGTTGTGTAGAAAACTCACCTTAACAAAAAGTTGTAACATTAATTGTTATAATTTTCAAGCCTAATTCACTTAGCCTTAATTTTTAATATTACACCAAAGGACCAAAAACTATGTGCTTTTGTTTTTGTAACTATATTCATTTTGATCAAAGTGCAACGTGATGCCCAAAATACATAAAACAATTGTGATTATGCTGCTAATAATTTAAAATGTGGGGAGTACTCACACATTTTCCTGGATAGTGACAGTTACAGGAGGCGGGGATGGACGCACCCCAGTCCTTGTACCCGTCGATGAGACCGCAGCATTCCAACTGGAACGGACACAAACCGGATTAAGTTTGAACATAAAACGGAGCTACTTAATCAACAACTCGTGTAAAACGTTTTTACAAGAAAGCAAAGTTTTAGCAAACCAGTAACTTTCTGGGATCTCTAAATGAAACAACACCAAGGCTTCTAACATCAGCATGTGAGGTTATATTAAAGTTAAACGAGAAAGTGAGTGAGTGGCTTTTCACCAGATATGCAGTGAGTTCTTGTCACCACTGGGTGGCGATAGCAAAATTATTTAAAGTTCAGCTGCTCTCTCCTAGTGACACTGCTGTTCCTTTAGCTTTGCCTTTCAAAAGAAAGATCTACATTTAAAATAACTTAATTTAAAAAAACAAAACCAGAAGACATTAAGTACAAAAATATTTCTATTTATTATAGTGACCTGGAAAAGTAAGCAGAATTTACAAGAATCCATTAGATTGATTTACTTTATATTAACTGCTTAAGTGGGTTGATAACTTTATTAAGTGTTTTCTTGAAAACTACTAATAAGTTAGACTCATAATAAGAGGGAGAATTTTAAAAAAGTCGGTCTGTCTAATAAAAGATTAATTCATTATAAATCTTTGAACCATTTTCTTACTAGAGGCCTCAATTCTTCTGGAGCTAGTGTTCTTATTAGACTCAAATTTCACGGAAATAAAAAAAAAAATACATAAAATGATGATTAAACTCTGGCTTACTTCCTCTTGGATATTATGTAGCAACGTCCTGTTGGCTTTGTTCGGCGCAGTGAGCGGCATCATGGCCAGCAGCTTGGACTCCTCGCGGACAACACGTTTCTGAAGACAGACAGAGCTCTGAAGAAAATGTTTGCAAAATATGCAACAATCACGAGGGATTTAAACATCGTACCTCATAAACATCTTGGTAACTCAGTGCCGTTCTGATAATTATTGTTTGACTGGCCGCCGCCATCCCGGCTGCGTACTGCACACAGACACACAGGCAGTTAAATGCAATAATTATTCCTTCACAAACAGAAACTCAAAAACACACAATTTTATATATTTTGTTTTATTTTACCAGAATCAGACACCATCTCTTCCCTTTGCAGGCCCCGAACACACCGAGCACAGATAGCAGCAGGCAGCCGACCTCGATCACATACATCATTGCTACAGAAATACTGGGAACCATCTGAAGAGGAAAATAAAAGTGCATTTCAGTGTCTTGCAAAACGTTCATACTGCACAAATATATTTGCGTTTTGTCACATTGCAACACTAAATGCCATTGTTTCCCAAGGAAAATGATGTATGGTTATGAATCGTTTTTACAAATAAGTATGGTGATCCTCAACTTTGGTTTACGGTCTTTGGTTGTCTTTGGAAATGGAACTTATGGCTTTTGATAAACCGTTGCTTTCTTCTTGTCACACTTTAAAATTTTCACTTGGTAGAAAATTTAAACATGTTGAAAATGTACTACTTTCCTTCTACATGCTACTTCAGGTTAGTCTGTCAGGTAACATCCCCTATAGATGGAGTTTATGATATAAATGTCTACTATTTTGATCTGAACAGGTGCAGTACTTGTATAGCATGATGAAGCTTCAGTATCTAACTAACTCACGAAGACAACTCAACATCTTCCTCTCAAATAGTTGAGCAACCAGGTTATTCCAGGGGGACAAAATAGAAATATTGCTTCCATTTTGCATTTGGATTTCATTAATAATTCCTCACCTGCCTCGTTAAGCTTTCTTCAGCCCTCAACAAACATGGCTTTACTTAAAAGCAACATACACACATATAATTACAGGAAAAAACATCATAAGTATATCTTACCTTGCCAGTTTGTATGAGGTCCCTATGCCAAATAACAGTCATCCTCAACATGAAGAAACACAAAGCCTAGAAAAAACATAAACACTTATTTATTTCTCATTTCTTCTTTGCTTTTAGATCATTTGAAGCAGGTTTAATTCAGGTTTCTGACATCTGAAATGACATATTACAGCTTGTGTTGTAAATCCTTAAAGGTTATGTTTTCTTGAACCCGCTGCTGTTTCTTCTTAAAGGAACAGTGACTTATTTAGAAAAGAAAGAAAAGCAGTAAAAAAAAATAAATAATAATAATAAATTAAAAAAAACACCAACCACTCAAAATATCGACCTGCTTGCATGTTAACTCGTGTGACCCCCTTCAAATGTATAATTTATTCATATAACAGTAGTGTTTACGTCGGACAAAAACATTAATTTACACATTTTAAGAACAGGCCTGTTCGGGTAAACTCCATTCAGAGCCGTTGGAATGTACTTACCATATGTACCGCGTTAGCGAAAATAAACGGCCTTTTCAGGCTCGTTTTGTCCGCCACCACGACCACGGAGCTCTTCTGCATTCTCGCTGCTGACTCTTCCAGGCTTTAAAAAGGCCCCCTTAGTTTTTATTTGACATAAGAAGAAAACAGAAAGAAGCTGGCGGTGGAGACTGTAAGGGCATCTGTCGTCCGCATCCGCACAGGACGTCACTGTGATGTGCTGGATGCTGGCTCCGCGCTGCCTTCAGGTGCCGTCCTGAAAGTGTAGGAAATAAGAGCTATGGTAGTTATTAACAGCCCGGTTATTATAAAAGCGCATTAGCGAGGCTGTAACTGGGATTATAGACATGTTAAGTAACTGGAATCTACGTTTAATTGCTTTTTAAGCTTTAGATATGATTTAATCCTATAAAATGTAAATTTATCTAATGTTTTGAAATGTTTTGAATTCAAAATAGTTTATTCTCCTGAAAGAAAAATCATCAACAATTGTAAATGATCTGTTCTGGATGTTTTACAAAAATCCAGTACTTTATAATAAATTAAATGTAATATTGGAACTCTAATCAATTTTATGGCTCTCTTTTCATCCCCGCACCAGTTCTGGCTGTGTCTTTTACTTCAAAAATCTTCAACCCCATCAATGTTTATCCATTCAGACCAAGAAACCAAGCTTCCACTGGCATATGAGTCATAATCCACTTTCACTTTGTATTCCGCGAGTGTGGTCCAGCGCTTTCTTTCTTCTCCAAGAAATCTCAGGGAAATCTTAAAATTGATAGGATTGTACTCCAAATTATATCGAACATCCCAGATTGTTTTTTAAAGATCTAGTGGTTCAAATAAGCCCAATCACAGTAGCTGCAGCATTCTTTGAATATGACTCCTTATTCCAAACTAATTACAGGTTGAAAATGTTTATGTTCACATACTTGTTTTGGAATTGCTAGTAAGGAATAGATAAATCAACAACTTAGCTCAATTTGTTTATATAGCAGTCCAATCAAAATGATATCACATCACAATCAAATCTGGTTGAATATTTCATTCTAGTTAGTACAGGTTGTCCAATACTGAATCCACCCGAAGCAAGTATGTGGCAACAGTGGAGAGGCACCACTCCCTTTTAACAAGAGAAGGCTGCAGCAGAACCAGGCATACTATTGCTATTAATAACTTTTTCAGTAACACGTGAAGCTTTAGATTGTGTTTCTTTTTATCAATAAGGACAATTGAAATCAGCAAAAAAGGTTTGGTGATTAACTTAGCGAATAAATGTTAAACTATGGTTGGAACTTAACTTTTAGATCAACCCACATCTGAAGTGCCGTTTCCTAAACAACTTGACTTAGGTCAGAAAAAAAAACCCCACACTATTTCATTCCAGTTGACTCATTGCCTCACAAGTTCACCGTAAAACAAGTTGCTAAGAGGCTGCTACTCTACTGCAACAGCCCTTAAAGGACCAGGGGGCTGAGTAAGTTCACTGCCAACTGACTTCATTTCCCATAGTGCATCATTCGGTATGAGGCTTGGCTGGGTGGAGAGAACAGGTGGGGCAGGTTTCTATTGTTACCACGAGTGATGTGAAGAGGGCAGGACTGAGGTGAGGAAGAACAGGAAAAACCGATGGGAGAAACTCGATGGGAGGAACCGTAAACGAATGTTTATGTGTGTAAGAAAGTGCCTGGGACTGCAGACTGCTGTAAAAAGGACACATCTTTTGACTACTACTAACTGGAAGATTTTTTTTTTTTATTATTATTTTTTTTTTCATATTTTTTCTTTGGAGGGGTGGGAGGTGGAGGATTACTGGAGCCTGTTTTACAAGATGGGATGGATTTTTATGTCATTTGTTGCCGCGGGCAGTAAAGTGGGTCAACACCTGAGAAGGAGCTAAAAGGAGAAGCTGAACTGAGACCGCTTTTGTCCCGCTGAAAGAGCACAAGAGAGGAAGGACATACTAAACTTTCTGGCAATACTAAAGAGGAAGAATGCATAACTGGACAGGAAACTGTCTTTTTTGGGGGGGTGTGGGAAATATACACAGAATTAGTTGATTTCTGCTGCTTCTATTATATTAACCACAAACTAATTTGATAAATATTCTCCTTAGCTGTTGCTGCTTTTTAAGCATCATTTTGGTCTCATTTTTATGCCTCTATTCAACCGTAAAGATAACTCTTCACCTTTCAGCTACCAATTCCAAGAGATCTACAGTTCAGCTGAAGGAGGGATCATTTCCTCTGCTTACACTGAAAACGACGCGCACACACTCACACACACTCACACACACTCACACACACTCCACTGTACTTCCACCATGCAGGCACCGCCACCTGAGCACGATGACACTTTTGATTTCCTGTTTAAGATCATCCTCATCGGGGACACCAACGTGGGGAAGACCTGCGTGCTCCAGAACTTTAAGTCAGGGGTTTTCTCTGACAAACAGCAGAACACCATCGGAGTGGATTTCACAGTGAGGACGGTGGATATTGAAGGAAAGAAAGTAAAGGTAAGCTTTCTACAGAGCGTGTGTTTCAGAAATACAGGAGACATTAATTTAAAGAGTACAGATCTGAAAATTATATCGGCATAAGACTCAGCAGTGTTGAAATATGTTAGTAAGACACATGTGAGCTATAATGGAAAGCAGAGATTCTACTTTTGGGGTAATTTTGTCTTTAAAAAAAAAAGAAGAAGAAGAAGAAATTGAAATGAACAGCTCCCAAATTCATTTTCCCTGGGCTCCACATTTAGGAGACCTCTTTTCCAAAGGAGTTTCCTCAGTGACCGAACAGCAAGTGGCAGCGGCAGTTTGACTCGGTCCAAAACGAGCCCGACAGGCTGCTGGTATGAAGAACCGGTCCATCAGGTTCCTCCCTTTGTGCCTTTGTGATGACACAAGTAGATCATGGACTGATCGCTCATGTCCTGCTCTTGCTCTCGAAAAGGAAGTGGTTACTTTTAGAAACGTTCATTTTCTGCATACAAAAAAAACACAGTTTCATAGTGTTTTTAACAATGTTGCTGTAGTTCAACGTATTTCCTTGAGATTTTATGTGATGTGTGATGTGGCCAGCTCATAACTATGCATTACAAAGTTTTGCTGAACGTTGTAATATTTAGGTATGTTAGGTATAAATACCGTCTTTTCAGGTATTCATGTGTAAAAAGGTTAAAAACAAACACTCATTATGTTCCTGTCACTTTACATTTTACGTTGCTTTGTATGATCATTTAATACTGATTCATTAAGTTTAAAAGGGATGAATACTTTCGCAATGTATTTGCAAAATAGCTCTATGTGTAGACAAGGCAATCTGTGATTAAAATTTAGGAGTGTTTTCCATATTTAATCTTTTGATCTCATCATTGCAAAGAAAAAAAATGTTCATCAAAAAGCATTTTCGATCTAACAATAGAGCAATATTTTACTTAACAATTATGTGGCAAAACAGGTGCAATAGAGCAAGTCAATAAAAATGAATGAGTTTGAGTGGCTTCAATTGGAAACATCTGGATGCATTGCATTTTACACAAACTAATTTTGTTTCTACTGCTACAAACGTCACTCTGCAATTATTACAACTTATTAATAAGTTGTAGTATAGATGAACTGCCAAGATCTTGCTGTTCACATGAGTCATTATTTTTCATGTGTCCGTTTCCTTTTCTTCCTTCTTTTCATTCTTCCTTTTTTTTATATATATACCTTATTCTACATACAAAGGAAAGCAATCAAGTTTTTACTCCACCACTAAATCTCAGACTAGATAAAACCTGAATTTACTTTCGGAAGACATTTGGAAGCAACACTTCAGTTCAGTTCTAGCTGCTTTGAATTAAATGATAACTTGTCTCCACTAAGTCGTGGTGTATTGGAAGGGGCTGGCCCGTTGAGCCTACGCTGGTTGCTACAACGCTGCAAAGGTCCCCTAAATCCGTGGGGAGTATTCTCAGAGATAAGGGCTTGGGATTCTCCACAGGGAAACCAACAGGCTTCTCCTGCCTACCATGTATGTGTTTGTTGCTAAAGCCCTCTGTAGTTTACAGGCTGTACATGTTGTCTACATATAAAATTATTAACTCAAATGCCCCATTATTGGGGATCATTTTTGACAAACTCAAAGCAACATCTCCAATATCCTTGTATGCTTCCTGACGGCCTCTAGCTTCTCATGACCTCAGTAGTGATCATTAAAGAAGGAAGAACGAGGTTTCAGTTAAAGTTTATGGATCAGACCATAATAAATAAGTCACATGGTCATAGGCGGTTCCAAAATCAGGGAACTACAACACCCCAGATGACAAGAAGTGCATTACATATTTTGTTGAATCTTTATTTATGGAACAAATTTCAACCGGAGCAACATTTGCCTCACAGCTGTCGACAGCATAAAGTTATATTTAGTTTTCCTACAACAGTTTTTCTTGTATAGTTAGAAGCATTGTCCTTTTGCATCACTGACAGTTTACAATATGGCAGAGGAAGTGTTAGTCTTGACACTTCCTGTCCTTGCCCTCATTTACATTTGACAGGTGAAGTGGTCTGGGTTCAGCCCAGGCCCGTGTTTTGGGTCTGGGTTTGTTTGTTTCTGTTTGACGCCGTGCAACACTAACACTCTCATAAAAAGCAGCACACAATTATTTTCAGGTGGTTATTTTTGGCTGCCTTTAAGTTACCGTAATAAAAAGAAAAAATAAACACAATTAAATTCTAGTGTCTCATGTTTGTTGCCAACTTTGTTCAGTCATCCTCACAGAGGTAAAAAAATCCCCTGAAATCCTTAAATTTTCTTGTGTGGATTAAATGGGCAGACTCTGTCTTTTGATGCATTAGTTGGCTAAAATTTGAGCCTCTATGCAAAGTTCTGCATCATTTTGCAGGGTAAAAACGGGTGAGATCACAAAATTATCTTTATGATTTAGGCAAATTTAAAAATTGAAATTGTCTAACTTCTGGAAGCAGCAAGCTGTGCTAACACCAGCTTCTCTGTGAACAAGCACAAAAAGAACATGTGTATTTTCCTGCTTCCTGTCCCTGTTTTTGGGAGTTCGGTTGCTTTAGCGTTCATCCTTGGCAGCCCCCCAAACACAGGCACTAATGGGAGTTCAGAGATTTCTGGGAAGTTCGGTCCTAAATGATGCTTCGTTCATAATGATCTTTGACAAAATGGTGAAACTTTGCAATAATTTTAACTCTTTGTAGTGAAATCATTGTGAAAAGTGTTTGCTTAAAGGCATTGCTGATTGATTTTCCCAATATGCATTGTGTTGATGTAAATTTCAAACCACCAGATGAATGACTCTTTCTATTACATGAAAGCCTTATTCGAGCGTGAACTTACTCTTGGATGCTTTATTTCTCTGTGATACAGATGCAGGTGTGGGACACAGCAGGTCAGGAGAGGTTTCGGACCATCACTCAGAGTTACTATCGCAGCGCTCATGGCGCCATGATTGCCTATGACATCACACGAGGCTGCACCTTTGATTCGGTGAACCACTGGATCAAGGAGGTAGAGTTGTATGGAGCTGCCAATGTACTCTTGGTGCTAATAGGTGAGTTGGATTTTGACTTTTGTAGCAAATAAAGACTCCATGCATGTACAGAGCAAATCGATTGATTTTGATCTATGACTTTTTATGTATTTGGTTGAAAATATACCAGGCCACCAAAGTCTGTATCTGTTTAAAAGAAAAGCAAGAGATCATAGCATAACAAAATGATTTCAAAAGGCTGTTTGAGTGATTGAACTTGAACCATACACGCTTGTCAAGCCCAAACGTCAGCAGGATCATGTCTTCTGCCAATATGGCTTCGTGTCCGTCTCCATTTAGGCAACAAATGTGACCTGGAGGAGGAGCGGGAGGTTCCGTTCGAGAAAGCTTGCAGTCTGGCAAAAGAAAGAGGCATACTCGCTGCTTTGGAAACATCCGCCAAGGTAATGCTTTCAAACACGACTTAGACTCTGTAATTTAGGTTGAATATTTTTATTATTATTATTATCATTTAAAGCATCTCCTCTTTTAGGAAAGTCAGAATGTGGAGGAAGCCTTCTTGATGATGGCCAGGGAGCTGCTGTCTCGTAACGGCCTCAACGTCCAGCAGGATGAAGTTGAGAACAACGGCACGCCTCGGATCCTCCTCAGAGAGAACTCTCGACCAATCAGTGTCAGCGCAGGCGCCTACGTTCCACCAGAGAAAGAGAAGAAGTCGTGCTGCTGACGCAGAAAAACTGTGACTGGAGACGCTTGAAGGGTTTTATTTATCGGGAATGCTGATGAGTGGAATGAAAGACAGCAGAAGAATTCCTGGATGAAGATCTGTGAGGCATGATATACTGAGTATCTGCCAGAAGGCAGATGTCAAAGAGATGGTGAAGAATCGTTCATTGTATCTGATCTGAGAGGAATGCTGATGAAGCGTCTTCACCAGAAAGATCTGTGATCAGTGTTCAGGAAACGCTACAGCCAAACGATCCCCTTTCATATCAACTGGTCCATGCTGCTAATATTTTTCTAAATTCAAGTAGTTTAAAGTAAATACATTTACAGCACTGGGAGTCTAACAGTACGCTAAGTGCTTGGGGTTGTTTTTAAGACGCGATTTTGTTCAAATGAAGTTGAAATTTTAATTTTTTATTATTTTTTTTGTACCTAAGTGGTTTCTCTTAGTACTCACCGTGGATTTAAGTTTCCAAAACGGCTTACCATACACAAAGCTACTGTGAAATATTTCTGAATTTATTTCACGACGCAGCTGCAAAAAAGCAGCTGTGAAAATAAAACATGCCATATTTGCTTATGAGTAGCTTTCGGCGAACTCTTTCAGCACGTCAGGAAATTCTGACCTCTGAGGACAAACCTGACTTTTCTAACCCGTTGACCACTGAAGGGACGATGTCTGAACACTAGATGGTGCTGTGCTGCACCTCATGATCTGGAGCTGCTGTTAGGGTTGCCTTTGCCTTGTATATTTATATACACTGCTCAAAAAAATAAAGGGAACACTCAAATAACACATCCTAGATCTGAATGAATGAAATATTCTCATTGAATACTTTGTCCTGTACAAAGTTAAATGTCCTGACAACAAAATCATTGTTGATTGTCAATCAGTGTTGCTTCCTAAGTGGACAGTTTGATTTCACAGAAGTTTAATGTACTTGGAGTTATATTGTGTTGTTTGAGTGTTCCCTTTATTTTTTTGAGCAGTATATATATAAAAGTGTGTTCAAATATATATATATATATATATATATAAGTATATATATATCATATATATCAAAGCCATTTTCTGGAAAAGATATAATATATTGTTACAATGAGGCCATCACACTAGAAAAAGAGGTTACTACTTTTTGTTAAATCTAGCTTTGCTTAAGAGATTCAAACATTTATGAATATTTGCTAGATTTGGCCATGTTTCATTAATAAAATTCAAAATTTCTCTTGGGAGTGGGTTTGTATCATAGACCAACTTGATTTATAAACAAAAAAACAACAGATTTTTAATTTTTTGTTTTATTTCCCTTTATATAACTTTGTGTTGGCCTGTCATAAAACATGTAAAACCATTGGGGGAATTGTTATACTGGGGGCAACTGTTGCTAATATGCACCAGCATGTGTTGGGGAGGGGGAAAAAAATCTTCTCCCTTTCCAGCAAGCATTTAATGAATCATATCGGCCTTGGCTATGAAATCATTTTTGTGCTTTTGATTAATACACTAGTTAAAAGTGGAAAATGGACTTGAAATGTATCCGTGAGGCAGAACTACAGTTAGTACCCGGATTCAGAGGCCAAACGACACAAAAAGCTTGTTTGTAATAGACCTAATGTTTCCGTAATAATTCCCGTGCAGTATCACATCACTATAATAAATGTTCTGCTGGTCAGGAGAGCCCTAGGCAAATTCTCAATAATGTCCTTGTAGGACAAGCTGAGCCAAAATCAGCTTCCTGTCATTTCTCATGGTCGAGCTTTACGCCCAAATTAAATATGTCTACCCATAAAGTTTGCTATTAATCACTCCCGTTCCTTAGGAAAACAAATAATCAGAAAAAATAGACCAAGTTTATTTCCAGAAAACAGGCAGAAAATGACAGATTAATGTGGAAAAAAACAAAAAAAAAACAAATGGTAAAATAAACAAACAAACAAAAAAAGTACATATCCCGAGCCCAAAGTTACTGTAAAAGAAAAAAAAGAGAGTACCTTCTGATCACTAAGGTTTTGCAACCTAAACAGTCTGGATTTGGAATGAGATAAATAGAAATTTAGGTCTCTTTATCAATGCCTTGAAAAACGTCGAAACTCGACAATGAAACAGATGAACGTTAAAAATAAAATGTCAATCATCCTGCATAAGTTTTCCATTACTTAAAAAGGATGTTACCTATGAATGACTTTACCCCAATGTTGTGCTTCACATTACTTTTTCCTCAAACATTTAATCGGCAAATCCCACGTTATTAATCTATGTTGACCTCTGACCTGCATGTCAATCGTCATGTTAAAATTTTTCTCAAAGTCTAACCACACTGGTTCGACTTTAGCTCAGCCTGATGATCTCGAAACCATTCTCCTTCTTCTCTTTTATGGGCTGGGGTAGAAGCTGCCCTTGTCCCTCGCCCATATCCCCGATCGCCTCGTTCTCTGACCCTCCTTGTCCTTCCTGCCCAGTGTCGTTCCCCTCCGTGGGTTTATCCACAGGACATTCCCCGTTGTAGGTTTTGACGTAGTCTTCCACTCGCCAGCCCCTGAACTCCAGCGGCTCCGAGCAGACCAGGCCCGTGTACGAGACGCTCGGGTGGTGCTTGAGCCAGTAGACCAAGTAGTGGATGTTGTAGTCGCAGACCCACGGGTTGTTGTCCAGCTCTAGCCTCCGTAGGAAGTACAGGTCCTCCAGCACGCCGTACTGGAAGTAACGAAGGCTGTTGTTGGACAGGTCAAGGTCGCGGAGGTACAGCAGGCCTGCAAAAGCAGCTGGGATGGGAAATATGCAATAAAAGTTAGCCTAATTCACAAAGGACCAAACACAGTTTCATTGAGAACTAATTATCCACACTCAAACACAACCATCAAATCTATGTCTAACTCCTGCAACATCTTGTGTTAAAATGTCTCCCCAGTAACTGTAGATTTAAAAACATAAATCAGTTGAATATTGAGCATTTATGCAGAGATGATCTGTTAGGACGAAGTTTGCTTTTAGTAAAAGTTTCTGTTTATTTGTGTCAAAAGCTACGAGTCGAGATGGTTTTGCGAATGTGATAGCCTCTGGATGTTTTCCGCGGGAGGTTCTTCAGATAAGTCTCATTCCAGTGGCTTTGAGGCAGACTCAGGCCTGTTTGAGAGATCATTGCTATCTCATGACTGACTTTGGAATTTTTCTGAGAAACAGCTCAGCGTTGAACAACACAGACATCTATTCGCAGCCTTCTGCTTGTCGTCTGCGTTCGTTTTGTGGTTCATTAGAGACCTTGTGGATGGATTCTCCAAAGGAATATAAAAATGAGCAATATAACAAGTGAATATGGGGGCAGCGTGGCTCATGTACGATCGGCAAAAGAATGAAGATGAAGACGGTTCATTTTAGGATGAACAGTGCACATAATGGCCGGACGTTTCTCACTGACACCAAAAGTAACATTTTTTTCAAACTACAAACCAGTCAGCAGATGAAAAAGCCCAGATTACATGAATAGAATAACAGACAGTGACTTCAAATAGGGATAATAAACGTCTTTGAGAGCTTCCAGTCGTGTGACTGGTCTGCTTTTCTCAGAGTGCACCTATGAAAACATGTGCAAGTGTTTAGAGTGGGCGTAAAGGGACGGCGGAGACTGTTTCTTGCTGTCCATCAGCCTCCGGTCCTGCTTTTATCTTTACAGAGCGGAAGAGAGAAAGAGGAGGAGGTGGGAAGAAAAACTGGAACGAGAAGACCAAGCGGGTTAGAAAGCCGGGGGGGAAATTAAAAACATTGCGGAAATTGCAAGAGACGTAAACGGCAAACACTTTCATTTTCATGCTAAGGTCTGAGAAAGTTTGAGTTTGTTCAGCTGTGTTTAAACGGCACAGGCAAACAGAAGCGTAGCAGGGAGAGAAGGAAGGATGAGGGGTGCCGGTGCTCCCAAACCAGCGACTGTTCCTTTGGTTGTTGAAGTCACCAGAACCGAACCAACTCCTGTTGTTTCCCCATTACGAGTCATAATGACCGATCTGTTAGTCAACCAAACTTGCAGCTTGGCATTTCATCACTGGGAGCCCCTAACTATCATGTTTCATCTCGAGTCAAGGACAAAATTGGTGGGGTTTTTTTCAGCAAACCAAAACTTTCCAGCACATTTCTAACCTCACCAAAAATAACTGGATGGATATCAGCGCATTCACTTGTAGCAGTCCATAAAACGTCGTGGATTTGCTTTTATCCCCCTCCTCCCTTTACCCACCATGGCTCTCTGTTCATCCTCCACTTGAAAAGGATAAATAAACAACCTCTTAAACATTCACTCCAAATGTGAACATGATTAGAAGGGTTTTTTGGGGGGAGAGGATTGTGACCATATGTCTTGGAGTCTTAAAAGCTCTAAGAATTAAATGGAGCTTCTTCCATTGGTTCACAAATGGCTTTAGACACACTGGGACGAGCCGCGACAGATAGCTTGCACGTGTCGATGGCTAACGAGAAAAGCTACAAGCGTTTTGTGGCAGGATTTGCCTGCCGGGCAGGAGAGCTTGAAGCCAGAAATCATTAGGCTGGTGAGAGCAATGGATCGGCTTACTTTTTAGGAATCTCTCTGCTTCTGTGTGCAGAGAAGATAATCAGACAGAGAGAGAGAGAAAATAACTTCTCAAGATTACAAAATTCTCACTTTGTTTTCTGTTTGATGCTCTGATGGTATTAATTGTCAATGATTTTATCTAAATAATGCATCGGTGCATAAAATCTGTTCGTCTCCATTTAGGAGATAAAAGCGCATCTATGTGTTCTATATTCCTCGTCACTTTAATACGTTTATTTTTTATTTTAATGCATTTTGCGCTATGTCTATATCCTAATCCTAAGATTTCCCTTGTTCAAAATAAAGTTGACATAGATGCAGGTCCCAAGAATCGTTCTCGTTTTACCTATGTTTCTAAAATGTTTGAAAGAAAAAAAGTTTGGTCTACTATTTGTCAAAACTGCAATTGAAAATGCCTGAAGAGACTTATTCCTTCTTTTATGGTCTTAGGAGTTGAGTCAGTTGGGTGGTATGTTGTTGTTGCTTATTTCATTACATAAATAGCAAAAGACTGTATTCATATTTAAAAAGTCACAGACCTTAGCTCAGAGGCTGGTTTAAGACTGGTTTATGTCTGATTTCTTTTTATTAATGTCAACGTAAAATCCATCGGAGCTAGTTTGAGATTCCAGTTCACCAGCCTGAATTTGTTGTTGAATAGCCTGAGAAAGACGTACAATGCTGTGAAGAGCAGAGACACCCGTATCTCTCCAAAAATGAAGACTGGTCTGTCAGGATTCCATGCTGCTGAGTCGTTTCTGAGGTCGATTTGTTGATCCTCGATTTATTATTATTCTGTGTTCCTTCGTCTCTTTCTTTCATTAGATGTCTAGTCACTGTTTTCTTGGTGATTCTCGCCTATCTCTTGCGCTGATCTAGTTTTATTATGCTACGTCTCATCATCCTTTAGTGTTGGATTCATTTCCTCGTCCCTCCTGTAGTCTCCCTCGCCCCCTGGCCATTTTCTCTCTCTCTCTCTCTCTCCTCAGTCTGTCTGCTGCTGTCTCGCACCTGCAACCTGTTTCTAATCAGCCGTCTCCTCCTTGTTCCTCATCAAGCTCCTCGGCATATGTAGCCCTCGTTTTCAGTCTCTCCTCGTTATTACCTGTTACTTCCCATTTTTATTGTGCTGGCCGTTTCCTGTGCTCTGGCTCCCCGTGTTCTCTCTTTTGTGAACCTTTTTTCTTTTTTTTATTAAACGTTCATCATCAACTTGCCATTTCTGCCTCTCTGCATTTACGTCCAATTCCACCACCAATCATGACACAGATTTTCAAGTAAGGCTCAGGGGATTAATCTTAATTAATCACTATACCAGACAAAGAGACTTTAGAGCATGCAGTACAATGATTTCCAAGAACATATACATGTTACCTGTGTCGATGTGTTGCAGGTTGTTGCTGCTGAGGTTGAGCAGCTTGAGTTCTTTAGACAGCAGGAATTGTTTGGGCCTGAGATGCTTGATGATGTTATAGGACATGTCCATCCCCACAATTTCCAACGGCAGCTCCGGTGGAATTTGGTTCAGATCTGTGGAGGGGAAACGAAAAGAGGACTGTTGAATGAGAAAAGGCACGTACGAGAGAGTGACGAGGCCAAACCAGACCTTGCATTTGTCGCGAGACGCAAAGATGCATGTACATTGGGTTTTTGAAATCAAAACCACGTCTCCCCATCGATAGATTTACAGCTCTGAGGCAGATGCGCAAAAGCACATGAGGTTGGAACGGAGCCCGAGTGGAGAGTTGGAAACTCATTCAGTCTGGATCTTATGTTTTCAAGATGTTTTGTCGGTTGTGTGCGACCTTTTTATGTGTTCAAGATGGAGCGTGTACAACATTGCTTGACTTGTTTTTTCCCCCCAATCGTCCCAGCTTCATACACACTAATTTGTCTTTGATAAGATTCTGACGGGTGATATTCATTTTGCAAACGCTTCATCTCCCTTGCACTTTGAAGATGTACATTTAATAAGGTAACCGCAAAGCTGTGAATGAAAAGGTGCACATGTAACACGCTCTGACAGTAAATCTCATGTAAAGCTAACTGCATATGTGCTTCACATATGGTGAAAAACCACTTGCCAAAAAATGACATTTTAATGGTTTATGAATTGGTTTTGTGGCTCCTACAGACATCACACTTGATCCACCTGTCAGAAGGAAAAGTAAAATGGAGAGCGTTAAAACTAGATGTAACATATCATGTGTTTAAAACAACGCAGGTGGCCTGATTAACTTGTTTCATCGTTTATCTCTGAAGGAAAATTGTTGCAGATGAGAAAAAAACATGCCACGCATTTCAGAAACATTAAGAGAACTGCTGTACATCTTACCTCAAATCAACCACCAGTTTGAAAGTGTTTCTTTTAGAATTGTATAGGATGGAAAATACATAAATCTCTAAAGTGTGCAATGTGTGAACTCAACCTGAAGCAATAGTCTTTGTAGAAACTGGTTATATTGCTACCGATACTGCAGTTTATTTAGATCTGGACTTTGACTGGGACATTATATGATAGGATTTTAACTCTGGCTAAAATCTTATTTTTAGTTGTTGGCTCCAACAGGTTTTTGAGCCACGATTAGCCGACCAAACGAAGCATCCCACAGCATGATTCTGCCACCACCATTCTGCACGGAGACCATAGAATTATTTTGGTTTCACTTTTCAACAAGGCGCTCCTTGGAATCGTTCCATCCAAATAAAACACTCTGACATATATGCTTGTAATGCTGCAAAATGTAAATGGATTCTAGGAGTATGAATTATCGTGCAGAAGTCTTGTACGTGTTGCTATGGTTACATTTTGATCTAGATTAGAAGTGTTCAAGTCTCTGTTATTTACGTGGGTTTCCTCTAAGTATTAACTTACACAGATTTTACACAGAGCTTTGCAAAAAAGAAAAACAACAAAAAAAAAGAATGCTTATGGGGGCTTTTATGGAGCAGATGTTGCAGTCTCTATCTATCCGCTTTATTACAACAGATGCTGCAGCCAGTTATCTTAAAGCCCCGTTACAATAAATCACTTCTAGTTGAAGAGAGAACAATCAGACACACAAGCAAGACACCCATATATTGAGGATGAGGAGCCCCGCAGTGAGGAAATGTACTTATTTTCCTCTGATGATGTTAAACGCGGAGCAGGCGAACACATGGCAGAGGATGGGAACAGACTTCACAGACGCTGTGGTTTCATGTTGCAAGTTATCGGTCCAACTGGGAGAGAATACGTCCCCCCCGAGAGGTCCGAAGAGAATCCCAGCCTGCCTTTAGGTGTCCATGTGTCTCCAGCATTGTCTTAAAAAAAAAAAAAAAGCTGGCATTCAGTTCACTTCCAAACTTCCATTCCCAGGCTCTTTTCACAGACTTTAACCTTGAGCCAAAATCAACATTTTTTTCCGTTTATGATGCAAATGTGGTCCCATGTGTTTTGGAGCAATCTTCAGTATGTTGAATTAAGAGAGAACACAGGTCTCAAATTTTGAACGCTAGTTTATCAAAATTTGAGCCAAAACGTTACTACCGCAACTTGCAAGACGTGCACCGACTTATCTTAAGTTCCCTTAATGCACCACATGTTTCGGCTTTACAGAGTTAAGCGCAACACTTTCAACCTCTGTTGAAAGTGTCAAATGCAGCTGAATGAATGAATGACCAAATAACAGAGGAAGAGAGATAACATGTCAGGAAAAGTAATTGTCACTCATTCGTAACTGGGCCTGGACGCTGCTGTTGCTAAATCTGCTGAAGTCGTTAATCTGCAGAACATCTGTTCCACTTTCTGTACCAAAGGGGAAAATGATCCTTGGATGAAAACCCGCTGATCTTTCGCAAAAATGTTTCAGACTGTCAAAGCATCGCTGTTCATGTTCATAGTTTGGTTTAAGAACACATTTTTGGTTTCACCTAATATAGAGACAAGATTCTGACTGTCCTCACTGTCTCTGTTTCAGAAAAGCGGCTCTACAGAATCACGGTGTTTCACAGTTGTGTTTTTTAATATGTGGCGTTTTCTGCCACACAGAATCTTACATTGTGTGTGTGTACCAAAACTAACTTCTTATAGCTTTCTTTTGTCACAATGCTGGGGTGTTTGGGTTTGGTTTTATTAGTGTATGTATTTATGTTTATGGTTTAGTTATGTTCTTTAGATTTTTTCATATTCTTTTCTGTTTTTTAATTTTTTATTTGCATTAGTGCAAACGAGCTTTTGCATCTTCTGTCTATCATGTTTCTCTAACTGATGCCCTGATTCTTTATTCATTTCCACTCCGCCCTTTTGTTCCGTTGATTGAGAAATCTCTATTGATCTTATGCAGGAAAACAGAAATTAAATCTATTGTGACAGAAGAAATGGGAGAAGGTGATATTTTTTCAACGCTTTGACTTGGTCATTCATATTTCAATTCTAATCTGAAAAGAAATTTATGAATGTGGCCAATCACAAGGTACGGCGGAGCATGTACTAATGGATTGTATAAAATGTTATGAAAAAAGAAGTATTCAAAATGTATTTCATGAGCAAAAAGTATAATTGAAATTAGTTGAGTTACTGTACGTAAATTCAAATAACCTTCTAAGTAGGGCATTTTCTTGTAAAATCAGAACTTTACTTAAGAATATGGGGTAAGGTTTCAATTCTGGCTCACACTTCTAACCAGCAGGTGGCGGTAATGCGCACTGTTTGCCAATCACCAGTAAAATCAGGGAAGACGAAGATTTTTTTATTTCCAGGATCCTTCCGTGTAAGTCCATTTTCAACGTGTTACGTCTTTTTGTTTTTATTCTTTTTTTTTTTTTTTTTTTTTTTTAACTGACGTTCTCAATTTCAGTCAAAATTTTGCTCTGAACTTGGTTCATTTCTTCCCATCAACAAGGCAGCTTTCAACAATGCATTTCTGTCTTGGCGTTCATGATGCTACCTTTTCACTAACTGTCTTTAAAAAAAAAAACTGGACTTATGATGCTGATATAAAACTACATAAAAGTTGAAGCCATTTATAAATTGGTTGATGTCTGAAATATTGGTTAATTGGTTACACTGCATTTTATTTAAGGTTTACCAGAACAAAGATGGCAGAATCCTGTAAAAACAACAACAAAAAAACCCACAAATTGAACCATTTTACTTTACAATATGCACTTAGTTCATGTCTGTATATTGCAGACTAAAATTGACTTTGGCGTTATTGCAATGTGACCAAATGTACAAATGTCGACCAATTGGCCAACCCCTTTAAAAAAATCACAAGGACAAATGGAGTAGAGTGAAACTCTCTTGCTTAAATCCTAATATTATAAAATGTTGAGTGATTTTATTGTCACAAAAAGTCAGATACACAAAGGAAGCAGCAGGTGTCTTAACACACTTACTTTTACAGCACTGACTTGAACCTTGAGGGATTGTTTCTTTACCTGAAAGGGTGGCTGTGTAGTTTGGACACAGAAATCCCATTGTTTCGTTTTAGGTAACGTTTAAGCAAATTGGCAAAATGAGGCATAATTAGACATGGCCATTTTAAAGATTTTTCCAGTGTGATTTCTAGTATGAATAGGACATTTAGATTTGAACTGTGAATGACTTTGCAAACCGTGAGTAAGTGAGGACACATACTCACTTGCTTGCAGAGCAATGCAACTGAATTTTGAGGTAAACACACGTTTGACCTAAACAAGAAAATAAATGATGGTATGAAAAAGCTTTATCTTACCCAAGTTTTTGTTGTTCAAATCAAAAGTATCATCTGCGGCCGACAGCATCCTTTATGAGCAACTTTGTCTTACATAACCCCCTACTTTTACTTTAACCACAGTTTTAGTCTCCAATAAGAAGCATATGAAATCAAGTGTGGTTTATATTAAAGGGACAACCTCCAAACCGGGAGGGCTACATGAAGACAGAGAAAAACAGGAAGAAAGATATAAATCGTACTGGGAGATGGTTTTAAAATAGACCCACTCACTTTCCTCAGGGTTTCTATTTTTAATATGCAAATTCATTTGAGTTAACTCTGACAACGGAGTGATCTGGAGTGATCTCCAGTTCCCAGCGTCAAGCTATTAAAATAAAACGTACCGGATGCAAACTGTGATTCAGCACACCGTGTGAATCTTATCTCTGCTGACGCCTATTAATAAGTACCAAAAATTATTTTTTAATTCCATTCAAACTGGACAGATGCTTATATTTATGCTTGAGGCATTGATTGGTGAAATCAGATTGAGATGTTTCCACTCAGTTTACATGAGATGTCATCTTTTAAATTTGTGACATGAGGTTTTAATCAATACTTTATAATTAGGTGGAACTAAATGAAAGATAACTTAGACATGGCCATTTTAAAGATTTTTCCAGTGTGATTTCTGGTATGAATAGGACATTTCATACCAGAAATGTATGTATTTGCCTTGTATGGGGATACAAGGCAAATTTCTCAGTTATGTCATGGCATGCTGAAGTCTTCTGTGAGAGTTTAGTTTGGAAAACAGACAAGCAAAGCGAGGAGACGTGTACGGGTTTAATTTCGATTGATTTGAGCTGCGTTTGTCACAGGCGACCACGAAGAGACAAACCGGAGAGAAAATGACTGCATCAAAATATGTAAATCCGTCTAGAATAATCGAATCATCATTGTGCTGCATAGCAGCTATAGTAGGTTCAGTAAAAAATTTGGACACGTTTCTGTTTGGGTGTTATGCTACCGGTTCAAAACGGAAGCGGAATTATTACCGGGTATAAATAAAACTGAACGAGGCGAGGAGATTGATGGTATAACGACGGCGCGAGGGAAACAGAGGATCCTTGCAAGAGTTCAGATAAAGAACTGATTCAGAAGTCTCTCTGTAGAGAAAAAAAATTAATTAGGAAAGTATGTGAACCGCTTCCCTGCGTGTGTACGCAACACAGATGGCGCTTTGTGTGGTTTCGGCCTGTGAAGATTTGCTCTCCGTGAAAGGGCATGAACTCTCCTTTTATGGATGAATATCGAATCATAGACAGGCCCGAGCAATTGTCTGTTCAAATTAATGGTCGGTGGAAATAAGAGAACAGAATCTGTGCCTGTTCAGAAGTGATCTCAGCTTCGCTTGTGAGGAATAATTGGTCTCCCAAAGTTTTGAATGTGAGACTCTTTGCGGCATTTGCACATCTTGTCCAAACGCGAACAATGTGTTGGTAGAAAATTAAATGCCTCATAAAGCAAAGCCTTTTTTTTCTGTTTCAGCATAACCAAAACGAATATTTGGGGAAACAATGTCATGAGAGCGTCCTCAATTAAAGCCACTGTTCAACTCCCGACTTGGCTTGTCTTGACTTGAATCAATTTGGTATTTAAGCCCAATTCCTTTATTTCATAGCTACTTGGTTGCGGTTCAAAGCGAGATGAAATGAGCTTAAAATGCAAGGTCAAAGGGCTGCCAGTCACTGATTGTTACAGAAATCAAACCAATCCTATTTAGAAACTTGACACAGCACTGGAAATGAAAACTGCAACATTTATATGGGCACAGTGACGCAAAGTGCAGACATTTGAAAACGCACATTCCTTTTCGAGAAACATTTTGTGTCATCTCAACTTCATCCGTGCAGACATGATGCTGCATGGTGTGGCATGAGATGAAAAAAAAAATGTATCCGTAGTCATCGCTACAATATTTGTGCTGTATTTAAATCTGTGGAAAATAAGTGTAGCAATTATGTTGTTTACAAGTTTGTGGTTTTGTGGGTAGAAACCCAGCAAAACTGCTGTGGAAAGTGCATTTCCACGGGAAAAAGCACAGTTGACGCAACATTTTAAACAGTCTTCAGCTTCCCCAAGTTGAATGCAGTTGTGCTTATCCACCATCTGCTGTTGTGTGGAGATTTTGAATGAACAGAGGAGAAATCGCCCCAAAGAAATCTCCTTCCCTTCCAGTGTGGCTAGCACCCTGGTGGAGCAAATGTAATAAAAGCAAATACATCTCTGGTGTCTGACTGTAGCCATAACAGAAGACTCGTGTGCTCAGTTCCACTGGATAAGCAAGCATGACGGTGCTGTATGATGGGTTTCTCTTTTGTTTCATACTGCTGAGCCAGCCTTTTCTTTTATGTTTTGGTTGCACACAAAAAGTACCAAGTTTCATTCATTGAGCCCAATATTGTTGGCTGGGATCCGTGCATGAACATAATATTTTGTCTATCCTCCATTGTGTGCGCGTGTGGTTTTTTTGTTTGTTTGTTTTGTTTTGTTTTTATAATGTGTTCCCACAGTAACGCAGACAAATGGACACCCTGAATTTCTCTCACCTTTGTGTGTGCAGTCCAGCAGGAGACTGGGATATTTGAGATGACAAATGGACACGGCGTCTGTCCTAACTATGGGACGCCCTGGCATGGGTTTCTCCGGCCGATTGTCCTCAGCACACAGGGAGTCGGCGTTCAGCTTTTTTAGCTTCTGGCCCTTCAGAGAGCGAGGCTCGGCACACCTGGCGTAGTTGCCCAGGTTCCGATTGCTGGGCACCTGCAGGGTCCTGACCAGGCTGTCGAGCGGGCAGCGGCAGCTCCAGGGGTTGTCGAAAATCCGGAGGTAGGTGAGGGGGCAGCGGGGGGGCCTCCTCTGAGGCTGACCTGATGCGGTTGTGCTGGAGGAGGAGGGTGGTCAGCTGGGAGAGGCCACTGAACGCGTCGTCTTCGATCACCGAGATGACGTTCTGCTGAAGGTCCAGGCTTTTCAGCTGGGTGAACTGCTCGAACATGTTGTCCCGTAAAATCTGAAACGTCAAGAATTGGTTGTTGTGAAACTGTGTGGAGAGAAATTGAGAAAAAAGAGAAGTCGTCTGCAAGCCTAAGGATTTGTTTGCAGAGGCTTGTGCTGAACAAGCTTGCTTTTAGAAAAGAAAGGCATCTTTCTGGTCTAACCAATGATGATGCATCTAAACAAATCACACTTTCATTTTAGAAAGATGCTGCATAATGTCATGCAAAATGTGAAAATACAGACAACAGTTTTTCATCCTTCCACCTCAATTCTACGATCTAGATTTGCTACTCACTACACCACCTCAATGCCACACGCCTTTACGCATTACCCATGTGGCAAAGCTTTTATTTTCACCACCTGCGATACACACATTCCCAACAAAAGCCCTCATGGCCAGTGTCTTTTTGATCTCGGGTCCAAATAAATGGTGCGCAGATGGCTGAAAGTATCAACAAGCAACGCAGGTTTTATTTTCAGTTCAAAACAACTAACTCAGGAAAAATGTCCTGTGTTTTGAAGTGCAGAGTTAAAGCGAGTGTTCTCGGAAATTCCTCATTTGGTTTTAAGATCCCAATGCAACTAGAAAGAGCGTCTGCAGCTGCACCTTGTCCGTTTTGAGCTATTCTCTTCATCTTGAGCTCCATTACGCTTGAACAGAATTAGAAGTTGTTGCTTATCGTTCGATTGAAGGGTGTGGAGTTTAGGATTAAATGTGTGAAATTTGTGTTATCCTGCTTTTCTGAATAAGTTTTTTTTCCTCTCCATTTGAAGTTGAAATCTGCCTCCACACACCTGAATCTTATTTCTGGCCAGCAGAAGATGTTGGATGTCTTTGGGCCAGTCCTGCCTCACGAAGGTCAGCTGCCTATCCTGGCAGTCCAGGTACTTCTCCCCGGCCTCCATGTACTCCTTGCATTCCTGAGTTTGACGCCTCATGACGCCGGCCCTTCCTCTGCCTCGCACGCGACCCCCGGCGCCCCTCTCCGTGGCCTTCGACCCCGGGCCTCTCCGAGGTTCAGCTGACCCGAGGAGCAGCAAGAGCAGAACTACGGTAAGGAGATGCATGGCGGGGAGGTGAGGAGGATTCTCTGTGACTGGGTTGAAATGTTGGAGGGACACAGGAGGCCGGTCAGAGCTGTACACACAGAAACAGACAAAATGGAGAACAATAGCATGTTAGTGAAAAGGTAAAATATCGTGGGCCTGTTGAATCAAAAGAGCAAACGGTGCAAAACACTTAAAAATGAAAAGAAAATAACTAAATTCTTGTTATTCTTTACAAAACATGAATGTTTCTCTTGCTTCTCGGAAGCAGGAGAAATGCCTAGTTTTTAATTAGAAACAATAAAATGTCATAAACAAGGAGACCCAGCTTTACTAGAAACACTTTTAAGGATTTTGTAATGTTACACTTGTTACTAACAAGTGTTTGTTTAGCTAGTTATTTATATTTATCACTATTTTATGTTGGATCTTTACTCCTTTGGGTCTTGATTTTCATTTGTGTTTGTGTTCTTTATTATTGCTTGTAAGGTATTGCCATATTTGATTCATTATTACTTAATACTTGTTACCATATAGGCTCATTCCTTTATGTTTAGTTTCTTAGGTTATGCTTGTGTTCTGTGTTTTGTATTTATTTCTCTTGGATTGATTTTCAGTCTTTTCCCCTTTTTGATTCTATGCTCTTTGGGCCCCTGTTCAGTTTCTTCTATGTTTTTCTGTTTATTTTTCATATTCCCTCCGTTAATCTGTTTGCCTTCTCTCACAGCTGCACCCGGTTTATCATCAATCACATTCCTCGATATTTTAGCCTCTCTGTTTCTTTCATTCCCTGCTGGATTCTGGTGACATGTGTGACATGGTTCAGATCTGTAACACTCATTATTATACAGTTCTTCTTTTTTTTTTAAAGTTCTACATTTTTGCCACTGTCTGACTTGAATTTGCGCTTTTGTCCTCTTCAATCCTGAATCTGAATCCTAGAGTTTCTTTCATTGATTAAAATAGATCTTGTGGATATTCTGCATTTCTATCAGTTCTGCATGACCAACATCCTTGTGAAAGATGTGCAAAAACCTGCAATCACATTAATCTTTTTGTGCAGTTGCATAACACAGTTTAATGAAAACGTTTCCCTTTTTGCACACTCACTGCTTAATACTTCACTTTTGAAGCAAAAGCATATCGACTCATCTAAAGTTTGCTTCTGAACGTTTAGACAAATGATCTACACTGAAGATATTTGCAAACCCTAATAGTGAAGGGGAATTTTGAGGCAACCGTTAGAATAAAAAAAATGTTTTAAATACAAATTATGCTGTTGAATTTCTTGCCAAGATAAGTTTGAAAACCTACAACTAAAATGAACTCGTAACGGATCATTTACCGCAGTCGAAGACAACTTTGGACTCCTGCTTTACTACCTCCTCTAAAACCTTTTAAAATCTCCCCCCTCATCACTTAGACACAGGTAACAAGACGATCGGTGATACTTCTAAACACTGTATTTAACGGGCAGAGTTAGCTTGTTATAAATAAAAAATAAAGCTCGGAGGCGTTTTTTCATTTCACTTTCAAAAGCAAAAAAAGGCTGTCGAGAAACAGACGCACATGCTTGGATTGACTCAGTCCAACTCCAGCAAACCACAGTCCTCCGACCGTCTCACACAGTGGAACAAGGCTGTCAATGCAGATGGTTTGCTTCCATTGGGAATAACAGACTGGATGTGTAAGTTACACAGAAACAGCTGAGAATGTATCTGTATGCACTTTCCATTTCTCTTAGGATTGCCCATCTGTCCAACTATATCAATCACCTCAGTGGTTGCAGACCTCACCCTTCAACTCCTTTTCGTATGAGCTTGACGAGAATGAAGCTGGTCTAAGATGTATTGTGCTCGTACAAGACTTTTGCTAGTACAAACTCCAGTGTGGACAAAAGAGCGAGAAGGTCCAGCTGAGACTGTATGTTAAATCTTCATTTAAGTGTAGATTTCTACTCTGTGAACACTGCTCTGGTCGTAGCACTGCAAGGGCTTAGTTAACTAGTTGCAGTATGACCTTTTTCTTTGTTTGAAGAGGTCAGTGATAAGATTATTTACCAAAGCATTCAGACCAGAAAAGGACACTGTCACATGGCAGTAGTCTACAAAAATTCTTGTTTCACTGCCACCCCTTAAAATTGTAATTGTAGTCTTGTTTGCTGATTTACAAGGCACAGGCCTGGATCTTTAGCCAAATGAGGAGCTGTGGTGCTATGAACATGCCAGAATCCACCGGTTTACCTTTATAGGCAAAGAGCTGAAGTCCTTATCTGCCTGGTTTCTATTTTAAAGAGAAACCCATGTTGGAAGATTCTTTAAAAAAATAAAAATTAAAAATTAAGAAATATTTTATCAAGTGTTTATGTATGAAATCAGAAAAATAGCGTTCTGAATTTAGTTTACATGGTACTGACCAACACGCTACTTCCAGTCCACTACATTTATTTCAGTGGTTTTATAAGGATAAATTTGTTGGTATATTGAAATTATATAAAGTGTCACTTTCTGCAATTAATCTTGCAAGTTCAAAATACAAGTGGTCTTAGTGTTGTACCCAACATCATCTATATTCTGTACAAAGATCTAAAACCTAAAACTGGTAAATGGATGCTGCATTTGCATGTATGTTCTATTATTGTTGGTGCAAAATATTTGCTTTGTACAAGCTAATAAGTGTTTGATAATGATTTAAGTCATCGGTGACATGAGTAGCAAATCAGCCCATAGCATACCACATCCTCAACCATGCTTACATGGTGAATTTGGCACTTAAGGAATACATTTACTAGAGTATCCAGTAGAGGTAAAACCCTGTTTAGTGACGTTGGGAAATTGTTCAATCTTTCATCTTCGTGTGCAAAAGTAGCTTCGTCAGGTAATTTGTTTTTCTATTTTCCATTCTTGCATTCTTTTGACTTTCAACCAATGTTGGGTACTGCTGGCAACACATACACAAGAACAATCTAGCCTTTCTCCAGTGATGCGTTTTAGCTCCTTGTCTTTGTTTCCAGACCAGCAGGAATTCAAAGTCCTGCCAATGAGTTGTGGGTCTGCCCTGGGGTGTGTTCCCATTGGAATGAGCTGGGAAAACCTTAGGAGGAAGGAATCCAGGACATGGCCTGTCCAGATAGACCAGTAACTCTAAACCCTTGCTGCCCTCTTTAGTATGACAATCCATCAGCATTCACCACTAATTGTCTCTTCTTAGTGCAAGAAGGAATTCACCAACTTCAAGAAAAAGTCACATCATGTTTTGTTTACTTTTTCGTCATGCCTTTTTTCTTTTTCATTTATTTTTTTACACATCCTTAAAATCACTGACCTATAACGGAAGTTCATCTTTCATAGCCACAGTCTTCAGTCTCCACTGCACATAGCTGTGCCCCAACAAACCCATCCATGTGGTTTACCCTAACCTCGTGGCTATGCCAAGCCACATTTGGCCCTCTCAGGCTAGCATTAAATCCCAACCCAATGTACCAAGGATCAGTCTATGCTGACCCAAGGCATTCTCAGTTAAATAACCTCTTATACTGTAAACTCATAGTAGGAATCCCCCACGGACCTGGTCAGGTATTTCCCCAGGAACTGTTTGTTGATACCGCCGACTATCCTGAACCAGAACGACGTTTGGACGTTTGGTCTGGACCTAAAAATGTGGTAGCCGCATGTCTCTCAGCTCGGATGACAAAAATAAACCTGTGGGAAGACTGAGAAGTCTTTGTGAAACAGACAAAAAGGCTGGGGGGGGGGGAAAAAAACTTCCTTTGTGTATCATATTTAATTCTTAACGACAGCTTATGTATGCAAACGCTCATGGAGACAGGCATGTTGTGGGAAAAGCAAACAATGAACAAGAAGAAGAGAAAAATGGAATATAAACATAAAAGATGCTCAGTATTTTTTGTTTTGAATGTCTCAGTGAGCCAAAGTCATTTTCATAACCAGACTAAAGGATACATAGACAGCTTGCCCTCCACACTTTTTTTTACATGTACCATTTTGTTTCGGTCTAACTAAAACACTTTCTTATGCTTGTTTTCTTTCGTTTCTAGCTTGTCTTTTTCCTGTTTTGAAGCAGTTTTTGCACATTCTTTCTGAAATTCTATAGTTCTGCTAAAAGCCCTAAATGCTTGGAATTGGCTTTTCAAAGCCACACTTTAAGAAAGCTGGTATGGTTGCTAGTTAATTACCATTTATAAGAAATATTCCTGAGCAACAAGAACACTGTGAACTTCAACTACAGTCACTAAGCTAGAAAGAATTCATGTTTAAAGGTGTATTCTGAATAAAAGTATAATGAACAAAAATACAACTTTTCAAATCATAGCTCATGCGATTTTTTTTTTTTTTTAGCAGCTCCTTTTCTAGTTTCCCATGTCAGCTGGCTGTGCTACAGTGCTTTTGCTTGCTTGTAAGTCGGCAGAAAGGAGGAGTGTTTAATTTAAGCTGATTTATTTTCTACAGTGACTGTAGAAAAACTAACAGATTGCCTTTGATCAGTGTACAGCTCTAGTGACGGATTGTAATCAATATTTTGTAAGCTTGTGAAAATTGTGGCTCCTCATCGTCTGATGTCCAGATCTACACTGTTACTGTCTTCTGCTCTTCATACTACATGATCAAGTCAGGACATAAATCATCTCACTCCTCTTTGCACATACCAAATTACAGACCAAGCATGTCAAAGACACTCTGATTCTGGTTCCAAAATTAAGGAAAGTACCCTGCAAGAACTAAAACTTTTCATCTGTCTAAATTTATTCCAGGAGTCTGGAGACTGCACAGTTACTGACCGCATTTGTAGCCCAAAAAGCTGTATCTACATACGAATAACCTTGAGAGTTCAGGCATCAAGCGGGAAGAGTTTGGAAACAGAAGGATCAGTGTTATGAGAGAGAGAGAGCGAGAACAAGAAGGGGAGGCTATAAATGCAAGAATCGGGGACTCCTTTCTTGCATGCAAAAAAGGGAGAGAGAACAAATTTTTGCTTCCATCCAAGCATGCTCAATCAATCTCTGTTATTCAGTCAAGCTGTTAATTGTGGGAAAGCAAACAGGAAAGCAATGAAAATTTGTAAGAATGAAGGGGAATTACATGCATGTTAGTTCAGCCTCCTTTATATATTTATGTTAGGTAAGACTCCGTCACTTCAGGACGCCATGAATCAAAACAATCTCAAATTTCTTTTTATGTTTTGATTTTAAGTGACAGACCAACACTTGTAGTTAGTTAAGACTTGTGAGTGGAACGATAGTCATGTTCAGAGATGTCCAGCTCCTTTGGCATGTTTTTCTCCAAGTTTTTTTCCCCCCTTATTTATCGCCATCAATCTTCCCATCATGCCTGAATAGGTTTCCTCTTCTCAGCCCGACGCCGCCACCACCATGTTTCGCTGTGAGAATGGTGTCTCATCTGATCAGGGCATCTTGTACACTGCTTGAGGTTCGCTGCACATTCACCTCAAGTGTCTTCTGGATTTTTTTCCTCCATCCAACTTCCCCATAAGAAGCAGATTTATTGAGTGTGGGACTAACGTTTGTCCAAACAACAGGTTCTCTCTGCAGCCAAGCAGATTTATGCCTCTTGGCTCCCTCCTCTGAATATTGCCGCTCTCGCCTGGCCTGTCTGTTTAGGTAGACACCCAGGTCTTAGCAGGTTTGCAGCTGAGCCATGCTATTTCACGTCTTGAGTTTTGTGGTGCCGTTTATTTAATATTCTCTAACAAATCAGAGGCACTAATTGTACAGCTGTGTTTATAATGAGAGGAAATCTTACAAATGTGGGATTTGCATGGCTGCAGTGGATTTTACATAGGGGTATTGGAGCTTATCAAAACACAAATGCAACGCAACAGATTTTCTTTCTTTCTTTCTTTTTTTTTTTTTTAAATCTTCCTCTTTATATTTATCCAGTACTTTTAAGGATACAGAACATGTTCTGTGTATTAATAGAGCTGGGAAGAGAGAGTGCTCTTACATCCCTGAGAGCCTAATTGAAACCAGAAAGGTTCACCTCTGCAGCAGAGCGAGAGAGAGAGAGAGGGAAAAAAAGGCTTAAGAACAGAAAATGACACTTGAGTTTTTCACTGAGGTTCAGAGGGGTCGAGCACACAAAAACAAACAGCGGAGGGTGGACTTGTCTGGTGAAAACATGCCAAAGTGCTTGGCTTTGCATCGAAATCAAATTTCCATTTTTCTGGCTCTGGCAGAGCTGTAAATCTTAGCTCTTTCACGTCAGCGTGGGTCATTAGTAACCAACGTGTGCTTCTAGGTCCGGTGTCAGTCACTTAAGCACTTTAAAGACGTAATTTATCTCCCTTCAGCTCGCTGTCTTTCCATCGGAGATCCTCACCCTTCCTTCAAACTGCCTCATTAAGACTCGTGGAGATGAAAAAGATCCAGACGTGACGCTAAACAGACACGACGTCTCCCCTCCAGCCGCACCGCTGTGTCGACCGCGTTGGCTCGATGCCAGACATCTGCGTGGTAAACACACGCGAAAAAGTGCTTTCAAACCAACGTAGCTGTGGACGAGCTGAACCAGCTGAACGCTCAGAGAAAAAGGGGGCTTCTGCTCTTTACAATCAGGGTAAAATTGCAAGTCAAGCAAGTTCTCCCTCCAGCTTTATTCGGTACAGAATTCCAGAGTGAAACCACATGGCTCATGCAGTTTCACCCAGCAAGAGCTTGGGATTTATTTGAAAACAACAAAGCGGCGTGTAACTCTCTAGGGAGCTGTAATGCATACGACTGGAGCAGCATGGGCTGGTTTTCCGCTTGGATTGTATCCAAAAACGGGAACACGCTGAACCAAAATCTATTATTAATATTGCTATTGCTCATATTTTCATTATTAGTATTATGCAAGAGGATAGTGTCAGCGAGCTGCGTATAGGATGAACATGAGTCATCTGGAGTGCACTCTCATCCAGAAATGCTCTCTTACAGTACAAAGCGTTTCCAATTGGAAAAGTTCTAACTCTGACAAATGAGATTCTCGGCTGCATCTGTCATGGGAGATGAAATAGATCACTGTGTAATTGGGCAACCAAATAAATAGGCAAGTCCTTTTTACAACTCTTCAAGAGAAAAGAAAATCTAGTTTAGAAATTCTGCAAGTAGGAAATCAAATGCAAAATGCTTGTCAATGTGAGTTTTGGCTGCTAATGCTGGGGCAAAATGCCTCATACATTTCTTTTTTTTTTCTTTGTTTTTACTTGCGTGCACATTTCTTAAATTTAAGCGTTTAAATTAGCTCGATTTTAAAAAATTTTTTTTTTATCAAGCTTGTTGTCTCCTGACTGAGCAATAATTACAAGATTAGCTGCCCTTTCAGCTGGGTGACCCCCTTCAGCACACGCTCCGGACGCATTTCTGTGGAGTATTAAAGTTTCAGTCCTACCCGTGCAGGGTGAGAATCTGGCCCGGGTTCGTCTACTAGAACCTGCGGATCTCCGGTTGGTCCAGTGTCCCAGGCTCCTAATCCTGTCATGAGTGCTGCATCCAAGCCAAGAGCATCGGCCCGGGCTGCTGGAGCAGCTTGGAGTGAGGGAGAAAAGACTGGCTCTCGTTCTATCTCTCTTTTGCCCTCCCTCCCTCTCTCCCTTCTCCTCTTCCTTTTCACCCACTCAGCTGGATCACACTGCGAGCTGTAGAGCAAAACCGATCCTCGTAGGAGCCACAAGGCTGTCTCTGGTTTAACATTACACACACACACACACACATACACACACACACACACACACACACACGTGTGGGAGGGCTGTAGCCCTTTATTGGTCCCCTCTGTTTAACCGGTGAACTTACTGCAGGATGTGTTGCTAACTGGCCTGACAGACTGAATAAAAGACAAATAAAGACCGAGCTTCTGGGTGGCAGAGCAGCCAAAAAGAAAAAAAGCCCCTCACACAGACACCCCTCTGCCCACTTGTCTTGCCTGCATTTTGCTCTTGTTCTTCAGTCAATTTTCTTTTTATCTGTGATAACTCTTAAAAGTTTTGCTTTTGCTTTACACCTGTGTCGTACTTTGCCGGTAAAATCCAGCTGAAATACACTGATGATTGCTTTTGCATTGTGATAAAGTTTGTAAAATATAGTCTAATTGTTGAAATATGGTCAACTTAGTTGGTTGAAAACAGTGCTTTGTTAGACCAAGATGAAGTCATACTACTTTCAATTTATTGTCTTTGAATCTTCTCCAGAGATGACTATTTATTTATTTTTTGTCCATTTTTAATGCAGTTCATTAATTCCAATGTCTTCTATAAGTCCTACAATTTTTATGGAATGGTATTTATTTTTGAAACAAGTCAATTTTTATGAATTATAAATAGTATTATATAACTATATTTTTTTGTGAAGATGCAAGCCGAACCGAATCGCTCCACTATATCTTCACTGTTAAATGAAACAGTTTGAAATAGCTTTATGTTACCTGGTCTTCGCTGGTCGGCATAGAAGTAAAATTAGCATTTCGCCTAAAGTTCGCCATGTCGCTGCAAACTCTCACATTTTGTTTTGTATTTGAATTCCAAGTTCAGTAAGAGTTTAATCTCTTGAATTAACTGCTTTGACAGTTTTATTGAAAGCTCTTTCTTACTTGAGCTGATTACATTCCTTCCTTTCTTAAATAAGTCTTGTTTTGCGCGAGGCAATAAAAGATGGCGGCCAAACTGTGTCAACCATTCACAGATGACAGAAATGAGCTGCTAAGTTTGGAGCAAACAGCAAAGGAGTGTAACAGCAACTCCTCAGGAGTATTCTGTTTTATATTACGGGAGACAGGGAGCCCTGATAATCACCCCGTCTTTTTTCTCTCCTCTGCACCATCACAAAGAGCAACAGCTCCATATTAGGATTACTGCTGAGCTGACGCTTGAAGGGGGTTGTTTACTGCCAAACGCACCAGAACAACTGCTTTCAGTAGCCGGGATGAGCCAGGACTTAGGCCCGGGGTGGGAAAAGACGTAGCTTGCGTTTTGCTGTGTTTGATTTCAAACATGTCCAAAAGCATGTTGTTGGTCCTCTGCCAGAGATGAGCGAGACAACTGGCGACTATCCTTTCACATTGAGCTTTCATCAGTACATACATTAAGTGGAAAACTATCCATATACCAATATTAGTACTGTTTTAGTTTGTTCGATGTGTTTTGACACCTACGTGAGTTTGTTTCCCTTACCCTTACCAGAAGTTGCAGTGTTACAAGGCAACCTGGGAGGTTGAAAATCTGCCCAGAAGTCAACGTGAATCATCGTAATTGAAGAGCGGTTAACAGTCATGTCATGTAAACATAAAAGCAACCTTCTAATTACGACGAAGCCCTACATCCTTCGTGCTTAGTAAGCCTGAGTGGAATTTCCCCGGCGACATAAAAACATACTTTATTCTTTTGCATACAGCTGTATGCTCTATTCTAATGCGATCAAATGACCACAGATTCAATATGTTTGTGTATGAGTAGCAACTGAGATCTGCGGTAAATGAGTCAGACTATTTCTTTTGGTTCAAGCCTTTCAACAATTTATGTTTAATTGCTAGTGAAGAAACAACGTTCGACCCAGAGTACTCAACATGCAAAATGACAAAACTTGTTTTCAAACCAAAGCTAGTTTGGTTTTCATTCATTGTCTTTGTGTTCTCTTGATGAAGATGCCTTTCAATGCTTTCCCAGGTGAATTTATGGGCACACAAACATTGCTATGAAATACTAGACTTCTTTAACCTTACGTAAAACCAGCAAGTCTTTTGACTTCACTTACAGAGACACATCCACAGAGGACTTTGTTACATCAAGGTACTTTTTGAAACTTCTTTCTACTCTTCTTCTCTGTCTCTGACCGCTTTGACTGTTTACTTGTCTTTACGTTTTGGTGCCCCATCCCTGCTGTCCTCTATAAAAAGATGAAAGGATAAACGAAAACAATTTGTACACAAACACAGCTCAGATGCAGCACTTTATACCATTAAAATTGACTTTTTTTTTTTTTTTTGCCTACCGCAAACTTAAATTGCGATTCTTCAAAGTCTCACAAGCCCTTTTCCCATAAGCTCTATCAGCGTACAGCTCTTACTCAGACACACTCGGATGGTAATTGATCACTTTAAAGACAACGAGCATTAATCTTTCTTGAGTTTTGGGGAATACCATCATCCTTTCTTCTGCAGTCTTCGTTTCTCCGCTGTCGTTTTGAAGTGCTAAATGTGAATCTCACTCCGTCTTCATCTTTCAGTCTCAGACCGCTCCACTCCTACCAGAGATTTATATGTTTTTCTATTATTTCTGGTTCTAATATTTATTTTCTTCCTCTCACTCCCTCCTCTCCCCTCCTCGTCCAAAGCCAAAACGAAAAGATACAACGGAGGTAAAATGAAGAACCGGAATCTGCAGTGCTTTGCTTTTTGTATTTAGTCACTTCATAACCAAAAACGTTGTATTTAATGGAGATTATACACAATTCGCGAAAACAAACTTGTGCAATAAAGATAACGCTTCTTTTACGAATGGAAACCTGAAATACTTTTGTTAAAGGAATTACAGCTGCAAGCGTGTCTCTACCACATTTCTGCATCTAGACAATATTCAAGACATTTTGTATTTCCTTATTTTTTTTACAAAGTACCTCACTCAGCCCAACTTCATTGATACTGGAATAAAATCATGATTTTCTCAAATACATTTAGATCTTTCTTCCCAAATTATCCACCCTTTAAGCTCTATTCATCATCCACAAAACAGCTTTATCCCACATCATCATACTGCCACCACCATGTTTCATTATGGGGTGGAAGTTTGGGAGACACAGATTGATCAGTTTTGATCTCATCTGGCAAGTTTTCTTCAACCACGTATGTTGCATAGCAAATGAAATTTGTTTCGTTGTTTTTTGTGTGCAGACTGACTCTATTAACTGGTTTCATTTGGAGATGTTGACGTGTAAATAACTTTGAAAACCGTGAAACGTTTTCCTTCGACTTCATAATCATGGACTTGCGTCATAAGATATAGTTAGTGGAAAAGGTAACAGATCATAGGGGCAACGTAACACCGGGGCGGTTCTGAGTGCTGGCTGAAAACTGATGCGGGGGACCAGAGAGCGCATGCTTGTATCTGTTGGATCGCTCCCGTCTCAAATAATAAACCCGCTTTTCAGCGGAAAGTTTTTTTTTCTCCGGATGTTACGGTGGATTGAAAAAAAAAAAACATGTCTTGACAAAGAAATGCGCAGCCTTGAGGAGTCCTGAGGAATGAAGCAGACAAAGAGACAAAGAGGCATTAGCAACGTCTCCCTGTGGCTTAATGTGGAGACATGAAAGGCGAAGAAATTCACCGTGGTTTTGTTACATGTTCCCCTCGCTGCAACAACCATAAATTGTTTTCCTTTCACCAAACAATTTCAAAGAAATTGCTTGCCAATTGCCTAACTATACTTGCGGTGGGTGCAAGTCTTAAAGCAGTGCTTTCAAAGACTCAATTCTCACTATGGGGGTATGAGTCATTTGAAACCTCGTGTCAAGTTACGGCTCTTGAATTATTAAAGATTGATGTCATAAACATCTTGAAACAACAATGACCATGCTTGAATTATACAGTATTTGAGGACTTACAGCAGCTCAGCGTTAGTTTCGAATGTGTTCATTGTCGGTTTGCAGCGCGACCGCAACCAGCCACCCGAAACCATCGCGCGTTCTTCATCTTCCTTTGCAATGCGGAAGCTGTGTTGATGTCTTTCTTTTGACTATTTCTTTAGCAATAACTCTTGAATCTCAGGAACCCTGCAGTGCCAAACAACTTGACAAAATATCTGTAAACATAAATTTCACATCACATTCTGAAATAAATTAATAACTGGACTTTAACTGGACCATTGTGACATTAATGTGCTTTGATCTAAACCATCCCATTATAGACCTGGCTGTGTGTTTAGTGGTCAGCGCAAGAAAGACAAATTATTTTGTTTTAGTTTCTAAGTTCGGACAGCATATTCAGCTGTTCAATTTTTCGTTGAGTTAAAAATAAATAAAAACAAACTAAATTTTGGAGTTCTTTAGAGTATGTCTAGTTGGGGCCCTGCCATAGCAATGCATAAGGAGAGCAGTGACTGACTTGCGAAGCAAGTCAGTCACTGCCTCCATGCAATGCATGGCAGGCACCTATTAATCTTCACCCAATAGAACGTTTCTTTATTATTATAATTCTTTATTTTTCTTCCGTAGACCGGAATGCGGCTCGCACCGTTGCGAGCTCACCCACAAAAGTGGTATCAAAACGTGCGGCTTGATCCCGGCATTGGAGCTATTACTTTTATGGGGAATCGGCGTTACGACGGCGACGTAAAAAGCGAAAAACGAGCGAAATTTCCAACTGCCGAAACGCAGAGCATAACTGCCACCAACTGCCGCTCCGGTAGAGTGAAGAAATTCAGTGGATTTTTTACCCCAAATCAATTTTGAAATCGCCGTCATGCCCACAAACATCGGCGTATCGGTATCAAACTCGGTCATGACATCGATACGCATCCCTGCTCCGGTAAAATGTTTTCAAAATTTTCCTAGGGCTTACAGTTTTCTGTCAAGGTGCTTCAGAGCGAAATCAAGTTCCAGGGTAACTGACGCGCTCCACCATTCATTTTCATGCTTTTGTGGAAAATTTCAGACCTCAGCGCACACCATTTTTCTCTGATCGCTGCAATTAATGTGAATGAGCTACAGATATAAATTGCAGGATTATCGGAGACGACAAATAGCCCTCTCATAGGCTTCAAACGGTTTTCCGATACGTATCACGGTTCCCGAACGGCAAGGAGTTGTTCGGGCTGCTTTTTCCATTAAAAGTGACTGGGTGTCTCACAAAGATAGAAATCTGTCTCCACCTCTCTGTCTCACACACATGACAGCTGGCAGAGAATCCATTACCATAGCAACGGAACTTAGGAGGGCCAGCTGATTAGGACTACAAAAACGCATCACTGTAGTTTTTACTATGGCAGAACTCTGAGGAAGTTGGAAGGGGAATTTAGGGTAATTACATGTGTTGGGCATTTTATAACTGATTTTAAGCGGCCATTGTCACACAAAGGACTTGTGTGGCAATTTTAAATTAAGCTTGATGAAAATTTCAAAATAAAACTTGAATATTTCTCTCAGGCCTGTCAGAAAAACTAACTGCTTGAAGCATTTAGTATTAAGTCTCTCCTTGTGTGTCACACTGACATGACAGTTGACCTCCTCTTTAGAACTACAATTACTGAAGGTTAGGACTACAACATGGCGGAACACTCAGTGCCTACAGAAGAGGTCAGAGCTGATTGTCAGAACTACAACATGGCGGAACTGTCAGTTACTACTGAGGAGGAATGAGCTGGCCTTTAGAATTACATTGTGTCTGGGCATTTTATAACTGATTTCAACCAACCATTGATACACAAAGGATTAGTGTGACAATTTTAAATTAATCTTCATGACAATTTCAAAATAAAAGCCCTGACATTCTATTATATTACGTAATTGCTCTCTTTGAAATTATGTGACTTTTTTTTAACAAAACCACAGTTACACTGTGGATTATTTTTGATTTTTAAAATGAGGCTTACTGAAAATTTTAAAATAAAAGCCGTAACATTCCTTTCTGGTTCATGCCTATTTCGTGAAAATGGCTGCCTCAAACTGATAGAATTCTGTCTCCCCCTGTCTGACTCGCAGCTCGCAGAGGATCCATTACCATAGCAACGGAACAGAGGAGGGCCAGCTGATTAGGACTACAAAAACGCATCACTGTAGTTTTTACTATGGCAGAACTCTGAGGAAGGCATTGGCCTTTAGAACTACTTGTGTTTTGGGCATTTTATAACTGATTATAACCAACCATTGTTACACATTGAATTAGTATGTCAATTTTAAATTAAGCTTTATGAAAATTTCAAAATAAGAGCCCTGACATTCTTTTATATCACGTAACTGCCCTCTTGGGCTTAATGTGACTTTTTTAAGAAAACCACTGTTACACTATTATTTTGGACATTTAAAATGAAGCTTATTGAAAATTTCAAAATAAAAGCCTTAAGAGTCATCTGTGGCTAATGCAGCGCCGCAAGGCGCTGCAATGATATTAGCTTGCATTATCGTTTTCTCTCAAGTTAGAGCATTTTTTTTCCCCCAGAGCATTAGCATTAGCCTTTTACCTTAAATAAGGTATTAGCTATTTCTCGGACTTATGACCCATGTTTAGTATACTGAATGGAGTAAGTCATGCTTGTGACTCTCCATGTCCTATTGATGACATTGCAGCTATCCTTAGCATTGATGCTAATGTTTAGCATCTGAACGCTGGGTGCAAATCCGACGGGCACACTTTGGCAGGGCCCCGGTTAAATTTCTTCAGGAATTTTCTAGTTTCTGTTTTAGTGTGCAATTTGCATGCATACATGGATACAATCATGCAGATTGCATTTTGGGTAGTTGGTTAATCTAGGTGCTGAAATTATTTTGTACTATATTTTTTATTTCTTATAAATCAAGAGGAAAACTCTTAAAATCTGTACAGGAGTGAAAGTTTCTGCCTTTAAAATCAAACTACCACAGAAGCTTCATACCTGTTCTCCCTTTGGGATGTGCAATGTAAGGTCACAAACCCAATTCGTCCAACGCCGGAAACTCTCCCTACCAGAAAAACATCGCTTTTTCTGGCGATGTTCAGTGTTTACAGGGCCAAAAGAAAAACACAAAAATGTACGACTGTAAAAGTCATTTGCCCTAAAAGTTTGGCTGCTTCCGCAGGTTCCAAGAGCCTATATTGACAATCGTGCAAAGATATGAGAGAAAAATATGAACTAGTCTGCCACAACATATATGCCTTGTACCTCACTGTAAGCATGTCCGGTTCTTTCAATCAAAGTGTCCCAGAACCAATGAGGAAAACCAGCAGCACCACATGAATTGGGCTTTAGAGACTTTTTTTCCACCCACAGCCAGTGACATAAAATGACAGTGGTCAAAATGTGTGTAAATGTAAAATTTATTTATTTATTGCATTTTTATAAAGTTTCTCAAGAAAGCTCAGATCTCATTCTCTCTTTTTCTTTTTTCGTTTCATTTAAATGGGCAAAACTTACATGTAACCGTTTCATGTTTCAGGGAATAGACGGCACACTTTAAATCCCACACTAATTAAATTCAATTTTAGCTCATTACATGTGATTTATATTTCCCTCTTTTTGTTCCATTTTTTTTTTTTTTTTTCGCTTTTTCAAATTTATAGTGTTGGGTTTGTGCGGCTTTTACAGTGCTTTTCAAAAGAAAGGCTGTGACTTAAAAGGAGCAGTTGTCCAGCAAAATATGTTTCTTTTATCTTCAACAATACAAGCTCCACATTGTCTGAGATGTTAAAATTGACTTTTATAATGCCAAGTTTCATTCCAGAACAGTGTTTTTCTTTTTCTTTTTTCTTTTTTTGGTGCAAGTGTGGTTGGGCTAATCGTTCTCTTGATGTGGACAGCTGAAAGGCAACTTGACAATTCCAGGCAATTTATTTAATTTACATGGTTTATTTTTGTCGAGACAAGAAAAAAAAAAAAACACACATGAGAAATATGACTTGGTAGATTAAATTCAGAATTTCAGATTTTCTCTGTTGCAGTGCTTTTGGGTGAATGCAGATATAAGTACGTTTATGTCTTGCAAAAGATGAGTAATCCCAATTTTTCCAATTAACATCACTCGCATTCACTGTGCAACCTTTCACCAATCCCAAATCCAGCACACATACATACACACACACACACACACGCAAACACACCAGTGTTGGTATCAGTTGTTGCCACAACTGTTTAATCGCTGAGGAACTTCCCCATATTTGGACTCTGTCTGGAAGAAAGAATGTTTTTTACTATAACAGATTGTTTGATCTGTCAAAAATGTGGCATTTCAACCACTATGTGTATTTTGCCCCCTCTTTTTTGTGTGTGTAAAACGTCTGATCAAAGCCGGGGTGGGTGCACAGAATCTAAGCAAACAGCAAAAGCAGCTGTTGCACCGGCATGTGTTGAAGTCTGTCCATGAGCGTTAAACAATTCACCAAGACGCACTGACAGCAGGAAATTACAATTAACCTAAAAAGTTTTACAAAACAAAAAAAAAAACAATTGTTCCAATGTTTCATCCGACAAAATATTTATTGTGAAGTCCTGCAAACTTTCATCCTTATAACCAAATCAATATGTGAGAATACCTCAATATTTTTTATGCGAATTATACAACTATTACAAGTAAAATCAGCCATGTAATATTTTGAACAATTTGCCTGATCCCGTCTGTACATGAGAGGAAGTTTATTTGATAGTTTATCATTTGAATACCAGCAGACGCACACAAATGCAACATCAGTTTGAAAGTTTGCATGTCTCTGCAACACAAGGGGGCGACACCATGAGGCGACAGGGATATTAGAATATGTTGGCTACACATCAAAGACATTCCAGCAATAATTTCAGACTATTTTGTTGTGTCACTGTAAAAATAAAAGGAACTATAAATGTATGTTTTATAAAGAACAACCTTTAAAGCAGTTTGTGTACATTTGTTTTATCCTCAGGGTTGATTTAATTGGATCTTATGGAGCTTCTTGCGCTTTTACAATCTCCAGAGCTGTCGTTTATGTTTGACCACACATGACCTCTAATAGGGCTGTGTTGTATGTTTTTCCCGCCATAAGGCAATCTCAACACAGCTAGCTGTTTATAGCATTCACTGCAAAAACACAAAACCTTGTCCAGTAATTCTGGTCTAGCTTCCAGTGCACTTGAAATAAGACAAAACTAATTTACAAGTGATTTTTCACCAAGACATAGGACCTTGTTTTGGGTCAATGACGTCTTAATGTTGATGAAAAAGTGCTAGTTTCATTGGCGTATTATTTCACTTATAACATGGGGGGAATAACTTGTTTTAAGTGAAATAATTTACCAGTGGACCTGGCATTATTTCCATCAAATTTAAGGACTTGTTGACTTAAAACAAGCTCCTTTTATTTGCTGAAATGATGAAGTTGTCAGCCATGGCTGGTGTTTTTCTGTTTACAGTGTACAGTTTTATTAGTCTGGCCTGGGCAGTCGTCATTGTGATCACCACTTTCCATGAGGCACAGACATATAGCATGACTTATATTTAGGAAGTGGGTTCTTCTCTTTGGTGTAATGAAGAAGCCACAAGGATCCCGTTTATGTAACATTTCATTCTCTTTCTTTATTTTTTTTTACAATCTACAAATCCTTCGCAGATGTTGTAAAGAACGCATGGAGCAACTTTATATTCAATGTGTAAAACATGTTGCACTGAAGTCGATTTCGGTCTGCATGCAGTGAAACCGTAGCAAGCTCTTTCTACCGAGGGCAACAGAAACCCATCAGAGCAAAAAATACCCTCTGTTCTACAGCCTCACCCTTTGAGTCTTTCCTTCCAAACCATCAACAACCCTCTCATTTAACCCACATCCCGTGTTTTCTTTGCTCCCTTTTCTTCCCTTTTCTGCTTTCACCCAACGTTCTGTATACCAAATAAGACCGCGCAAACAGATCTATGTCTTGACTTTGGCTTCTTCTATCTTTTTTTTTTTTTCCCTGTGTTGGGACAGATGTGATGGAAACCTGTGACTTTCAATGTGTTTGGACAAATGTGTATTTAATCAGTACTAGCTATGTTTAAAATCTAAACAAAAGAGTGACCGAAGACTTTAAAATTCTCTGTGAAATGTCATAAAAAATGTAAGTAGATCAGGTCATAACAGCATCTAAACAACCTCAATTACTCAATGCCAAATGGAAAATAAATATTCTATCTCATATTGCAGAGGTTTCTTGATAGATCTGTTGTATATGGATGATTGTTGGCATGAATACCCTCCCTTGGCAGAGTATTATTTAGAACATCTTAAGTAATTAAACAGAGACCCCATTAATGACACAAACTGGCAAGAACTGAAACACTACACCATGCAGAAACTCAGTCTGCAATGATGAACATTCACGTACTGTAGTGTGCAGGGTAAGTAAGAGGAAGCCATCATGTGCAGATGCATTCAATGTTGTAAATATTACCATATTTATCTTTATATTTGATGCATCTGATGGTATTTGCTCTGTTTTGGAGCTGGCTTTAATCTCATTCTGTTCTACTCTAAAATTTGACGTCTTTCATCCTATGGTCCAAAATGCCAGCTTGTCATGAGTGACACAAGTTCTTGATGGGCGTGACAGGAATTGGTGTCTCACAAAATGCACCTAATTTCTTTACGTTAAGGCGTACACAAAAAGCCTGCGTAAATACACCAGCATGTGGTAACAAAAAGTACAGTGTGACTTTCCAGTTGGAAGTTCTTTTAAGTGGGATTTTCATAGTTTGCAGTAAACCCGTGGTTTGGTTTTGTTGCCAGTTTTCTCTTGCGTTGCTTTTTCTAATTGTACTGCGAACGCTAATCCAGGAGTCTGTTGGTGTGGATGGTTGCACGAAGGTCACTGCTTTTACATTTCCAACCCACCAGCCCCAAACGAGTTGCGGTTCGAAGGTTGCAAAGGGAGCCGGTAGCCGACACTGGAGCTGCATACCTTCACCCTGACCTCAACATCTGGTTCTTGCCCAGCTTCACGCAATACATGTGTGAACTTGTTGACTCAGCAAATAAACCTGTTATTAGCTGTGACTGAAGTGAAGGGAATTTGGGATTTTGTGTCAGGGCGTAAAGAATGAACCAAGGCAGGGGGTCAGCTTGCAGCTCGACGTTTCGCCAGTGACTCATGAGAAAGGGAATGTGAAGTCAGTCTGGTCTTAGCTGAATAAAGACAAAGGTAGAGCCATGGATAAAAGCTGTTTGCTCAGATTGCTTGACGTGCCAACATCCTACCATTGAAGTTGCACGTTTCAAGTTCTCATAACAACCTCCGCAGAGACGAGGCGGTCTGTCTTCAGTGGATTTTTGCCTCCTCTGTTGTTGCTGTTGCTCTAGGATTTTGAGCAGAAATTGCCGCTTGATGATTAAACGTATTGTATCACCACAGCCCTGTATTCCCTCTCGAGCTCAATATAAGCTTTCTTCCCTGTAATTTTGGTTTTGCTGTGACAGCTACACCCTGAGGACTGAACAGTAAACCCCCCTTTTCCACAGAGAGAGAGAGAGAAAAAAAAAGCACAAACACATTAAAAAGCTGTTGATGCAGCATATCGTCTCATAAAATTTAACTGTGCCTTATTGAAGATGAACCACCAACCATGGAAAATTATACTGAGTCTCTGCGGTCTGGTTTTCTGGCAAAGAAGTGAAACAAAGGAAAACACTGGAGTATTTTGAGTCTGGTTCTTTTTCACTGCAAGAGTGCAGAACTGTAAAGATAAGAAAACTGTTACAAAAATCAGACATAAATGTGAGCACAGAAAATGAGGCACAAAACATAAGCAAAAAAGATGTGGGTTACGACAGAGATCTATATGCTTCATATTTACCACTTAATTTGCTTTTAGCCTTTCATACTGTTCAGTTAAATTACGCCACTGTATTCTGGTAAGGAAAATATGACTTAGTCTAAAGTAAAACCTAAAAAAAAAAAGAATAAATGGAAAAAGGCCAGATTTTGGAATCTGTTGATTTTACAGCGTCTGTTAAATAATTAAGAATCAAACATGTCCTGTCCCAACACGGCTGATTCTAAATGACTTAATTAGCTCCTCGTCATGTTATCAAGCTCTTCAGGAACTTGCCAATTACCAATTCCTTTCACACCCATGTGCCGACGCAGGGAAGCATCTAAAATATGCAGGACACAAACCCTCGAGGACTGACTTTGGACATTGCCGATGAAGGATCTCCTTCACGTTTGCGTCTTTTAGCCAAAGCGACAGCTAGCAGAATGGTCACAAAGAATTAAAAGTAACGTTTATTTAACAGATCAGCTAAAAGAGATGAGTACGTACCTTAAAATGGTAGGTTCAACACATCACAAAAAGATTTACCAGATGTTTTGTGCTTTGGTGTAAAAGTTAAGAAGAACCAAGTCAAATTAAAACTTTAAACATGGAGCTGCTTATCATGCAACAACGAGAGGGTAGCAGGACTGGCGATAAATCATTGATGGAGATACAAAAAGTTGGTCACTGATCCATCCAAGAGATGAAAACGTTAGGATCTAAATTGGTGCATGATCTTCCTTAAAATGCATATGAAAAAAAACTTTCTTCTGGTGACCTCCGTGGCACTGGAGACGAGCAGTGGTCCAAATACGCCGTGTGATAGAACATGAATGTCACGTCTTGTGTATCTAAAAGGAATCCGCAATAGCTAACGACAAATCTGACTGAATCGTCTAATTAAGGAACAAAGGGTAGAGCCACTGGTGATCATAGGAAATGAGATTAAGCCTTAAGCCTAAACATTTCAACTGGAGAAGGTAGCGCTATCAGGGATGTGTCTGTTTTCTGGCCGCATGTATCAAAGAGAAAGGAAGCCAGAGGCCCTGGAGGATTCCTCTCTGATTCGGTGGAAAGCACACGATCATACTGACAGACTGAAAATGTATGCATATAAGAGGTTGTCCTCAAGCTCTGGTGAGCAGATGGATCTAATTGCTTCCATCCTCTCCTCCACGGCGAGCAAAAAGGAGCTCTTTCCTGCTTCTTTCTGTCGAGCTTTCTTCTATCGTTTTCAAATGAAGTCCCGGTTTTACCTGTAAATCGGTTAATCGAATCAAATCAAATTTTATTTGTATAGCGCGTTTCAGCAGCAAGGCATTTCAATGTGCTTCACGTCATAACAAACACAAAAACACAAAGTCATGCGACAATCAAAGCATGACATTGTGACGCTGCTTTTGTCCAATGTAAAAATTTGAAAGTGTATAAAACAAAACCAGTCAGAGCTTAGAGGAGGACTACTGAGGCTTTTGTACATCAAAGCCTCTTCAGGAAAATTTGACTTTTTTTCATGCTGTTTAAATCAGGGTAAATTAAACCCTGCTCTGTTTCTATGACTACTTAGTTTACAGAAGACAGATTCATTGAGTTTTTCGTGTGTTTTGGCAACACAGTGTGTACATTTGGGTTCCTTTCAAGAAGTTAATATGTGGCCTAATTTTACCCCCAGGTCCTTGACCGTGAAGTTCACATATGTTCGTGAAAAACGGTGAACTTGAGACAGAACTTATGATCATGTTCTCAGCGGATACAAGAAGCTGGTTGCAATTTTATCCTAATCCTCAGGAACGTTCGGAGAGGCCTGGGAAAACCTCCACCGCTGAGTCATGTCGGGTCACGTACCTGGAATCAATTAATCCACCGCCTAACACACAAGTATTAAAACTTTGGTCAAAAATGTCTCGCAAAGCACCCTGATCTCTATAGTAACAACTATTCTTGGCATCATAAAGAACATGTAATTGTCTTTTAAAGGTTTTCTCTCCGTTCGGTTTTGGTGGCACAAGAAACCTTTTTGAGCAGCACAGAAATGCAGAACGCTGCCATGTCAAGAAGGATGTCAAACAGAGAAGAGCAATTCCTGTGAAATATCCGAACAATGACGAAACCCAAAGAATTGAGTGACCTGCAGGCGGATTATGATCCTTTTCTTATAATAGAATAACAAGTGAATCTTTTGAAATTGCTCAATTATTTCTTGTAAAAGTTGGTGGGCGAATAGTGATGCAGGCTCAGCGAAAACATCCAGTCGTTGATGGAGTTAGTTTGCACCCCAAACTCTTAAAAGGCTCAAAATTGCAAGGGGAAAAATGTCCATTTGGGAGCCTGTACCTACCTGCCATCTTGAGGACTGATTAAATACTAATGTGGTCCATTTATGTTGAATCCACATCAGATGCTGACATGAAAGACTTTGAAAACTCAAGACAACGGACCGAGTTTGTGACACCTAACCAAGATGGCACATTATCCCAATTCAGTCATATTGGAAAAATGTCCATGGTTGTTATTGGCACACACACGGGGGCTTCAGCTGATTTTCCTCCGAGACGTTGATACAGGAAACACCAAGACGGCTGTCCAGTACATATGTTTTATGTTTTTCTGGAAGAACTATATGAGTCAGATGAGTTCATGTTGAAGGGGGGTCTTTCAGTCTGCAGTCAGCAAGCTGACATATGGTGGAACAATGTTCTGGATTCTCTGCAGGGATCCTGTTGAGTCTCTGAGAAATTACATCAGACATGAATTTTGCCAAGAGCAATTCTCTGTTTTCCAGCTATTTATTTTGCAAGTAGTCTATTGCAACTTGTGCTTGTCCAGGTTAGCATATCTACCGACTGTAGGTGTGCTAGTTCTTAGCTTAAACAGATGTTTAAGTTAAGAAAAAGAGAATCTTGGGTTGGAATAACATTGCTCCTCCTTAATTGGGAAAAGGCTCACAAAAGTAGCAGAAACTTCACCATTTTACCCCATTTGTTGTGACTCATTTTTGTCTACAATTGTATTTGGTTTTTAAGGACCATAAAATAGACATTTTTCAAAGATCCTGCTTTCAAAAGCTGGGATATTTAGGACCTTTGGGCTTTAAGTATGTGTTTATTGCCTGCTTCCCCACGTCTTCCTATGAATGAGAGAGTATTTCACAAGATCGAACGCAACAAGAAAATGTGTGTGGAAAATATGTAAAATGTTTCCTGCAGTTTCTGAAATGCATGTGGGAACAGTTGAACAATAAACCAGGACTGGTCACATCACCTGATAAGTACATTTACAATTTGTGTGTTTTGTTAGTTTTTGTTTGTTGTTTTTTTTTTGAGGGGGTCTGGGTTTTTTTTGTTCTGTTTCTTTTGGCAAAATATGAATGCAACAGTAAAAATGTCTGCTGTTGCAATTTTCCACCTGTCTTATTTTTTTTATTTTTTATTTTTTTTAAGTTTCCCAAAGCACAGCAGAAACCCAGTGAGTAATGTTGGCAGTTTTAATCACTGGTGTCTAATGCAACATGCATCATCCACATCTGTCGGAGATTGTTAAACTTCACAGCAGTTACCCTGAAATGTGGCAACCCCTCCTCCACCCTCCCAAAAAAATAAAAAAATAAAAAAAACAGACTCACCAGACAGCAATTATGGTTAAGCTGATGGGAAGACCTGGTGGAAAACTCATTTACTCAACAGAGAGTTTGACCCTTTTTAACCTTTATAAGGCTTAAAACACTGGTACAAAGTGTAGAAAATAAAAGGCATTGCCCAGTATAAAAACCACTTCTGGTGATTGTGAAGTGTTGAGCTATTTGCCTAAAATATCTTAATTTTAGGGTCTGTTTACTTTCTCCTGAAGTCGTAATGCTGGACACACATGAAGGACAATGTTGTCATGACAGAGCCCAAAGGAGATGGCCAAGATCCACAAGTTTAAACTGTCACGTTGCCTCACAAAGGAGAATGGAGTGAAAAACAGTCCAATCCTTAAACCATTTTAAGGGTTGGACTCTGAAGAGTTTGGGTCAGAGCCAGAGATTCTGTCCTCCTGCTGGACAACATACAGCCAGTGTCACAATGAACGGATTTTTCTTCTGTAACATGAAAAAGAAACGTGAAAAAGCTATCAGAGTATGATGATATTTAAGTCGTGTGCATGTTGTATTTAATTTGTATGTAAATAATCCGTCCATACAGCTGAAGTGTGCTATGTTAAACACCAAGAGACCATCTTAAGTATGCAGATGATCTGGTGGTCTTCATCCCAAGTGATAGTGCTTTACAGCAGCACCTACTTAATATGGTTGAATTGTTTGATTTTGTGGTTTCATATTTAAGTTTTTCTTTTGTTTTTAAAATATTTTTTATCTGTGTAACTCTCGACCGATGTTCCCTTACATAATTTTTTTGACATTCACACAAAGTTGTGAATATCACTTTGGAATTTATTCATATTTAGCATGGATGGTAAAATCATAATATTTAACTGGTAATTCAAAAAAAATCATAAGATTATCAGAAGGATTACTATTATTATTTAATCCCTTTTTTGCCTGTGTTGCCTGATTCTGCATTTGACTGACTTACAGATCCTGAATCAACTGCAGAACCCCCAACTGTGAATCCTTTTAGTTGTTGAGAAAATAAATACCTAAAGGTTACTCGGGGATGATTCTGAAGAGAGACTTGTGCTGCCAAAGTCTTTGATTTTCAGGTTAAATGCAAGCTCGTTTGCATCGTCTTTCTCCGTAGCGTTTGAAGATGACGAACGTGTTCCTCCAACAGCCAGTGAACTCGGAGTAAACCAGAACCGTACATTTAAAACTGTCTCTTGCACTGCATCGATGAACAGTTCAGAATGAATGGAACAATGAGGAAGTTGTTCTGAACTGCAGGCCCACTGCTGCTTGGATAACACATTCCACCAGCTGTTGCACGAAGTGAATGATGGCCCCTTCGAGCTCTCAGGATGCACTGTGGGAAAGAAACTGAAAGGAGTGTTGCATTGTCATCAACTCCCTTGGACAGAGGTAAGTTGAATCACTTATTATTTATCTCTTTAGATGTTTAGGCATTTGACATTATTACATTGTGTCCTTTGATATCAAGGTGTTACAAATCAAGTCAAATTTGTCTGTATAGCACATTTCAGCAACAAGGCAGTCCAAAGTGATTCACATGATAGGAACATATCACAACAAACAGAGAAACATTACATTACAATAAAGAGCATAGATTGAAAGAAATTCAGGTGTTTCAATAGTTGCAGTTTTCTGGAAGTTTGTTCCAGATTTGAGGGGCATAAATATTTAATCCTGCTGCTCCAGGCTTGGTTCTCACTTGGGGTGCAAAGTAGATTTGAACCAAAAGACCTGAGTGGTCTGGAAGTTTGGTGCAATGACTGACAGTGTTTAATATTTCTTGGTGCCAGTGAATAACTGAATATAGACTAACACAAGTATTTTAAAGTCTGTCCTCTGAGATACCAGGAGCCACTGAAAGGACTTAAAAACTGGACTAACGTTTTCCAAGTTTGAGCCTAGCAAGTAGACGTCCTGCTGCCATCTAGTGGACAATTACTGCAAATGGAAAAGGGGTTCAGCAGTGCAAAGGAGAGCTACATCAAATGCACTATATTAAACTTAATTTTTTTAAATCTTCCAGGAGCAGAAGAAAAATATATATTTACACAGCAAAATTATTAAAATGCAAATATGAATAAAATATGTAAATTATTTAAGTTCATAATAAAGGTGGTTTATGAATAGAGCAAACATGAGAATTTTATTTAGTTTTAATAATCATAATATTTGTCACTTTCTTCAAATGGTGACATAGGCTAGGTCATTTCATCTTCTTTTTTTTTCTACCAATGTCTACAGTAAATTAAATTAATTGCACAATTCACAAAGTATGTATTCACGACTAAACAAATTGGCGCTGACGTCACGGCACTATTTATCTATATGTCTATTTTCCGGGAAAATCTTGCTTTTTGTATATGTACATGTTTGTGTTCAGCAATGCTTCGCGTCGCGTGGGGAGACGTGCGGCGTCGTTGTCATGGTTACGACAACACACCGTTTTGGGTAAAGAAGAATCAGTGCAGACGAACTTTTTCTCAACTCTGCGACGCTGAACAATGAATTAGCAGCGACGCTTTTGCTCCCGGAAAAATCTGCCATGGAAGACGTCCCTGCTTCCAGTCTTCGGGTTCTGGACGAGGTAAAACTTCGGTGGTTTCGTGTTCATACACGTTCCAATCGGTATCAGAACAGAATGGAACATAATGTCCATTTTATTTCTGGAAAAAGGAAATCCTTCGTCTTTACCACAGCAGATTCCTTGTTATGTTGTAAAAGAAATAGACAAAATGGAGAGGCTGCGTGTAGAAAAATAAGTAATACCTTCTACGCCTCTGTAAGACTAATGATTATCAGCCAATCAGGAGGCTGATTTTTGGAAACCAGGTGTCGCTAATTAGCTGCACGATCAATGCGCCCTCCTCCCTAAACGCAGGATTCCCCACTTTACACAACATCACATGGGAAACAGTAAATGGTAAGAACAATTTCTGAACTCTTAACTTACTTCTACAGTGGCAATCTTAATTCCTGGGTAGAAAGCGTTTCGAGTGACTGAGTGGACGTCTGCAAATTTGCTCAATAGTAAGACTCTCCAGTCAATTTGGTTTCCAACAGGACAATAAATCCAAATACAGCAAGAAGTTTACAACATAAAATATGTATATATTAAAAAAAGCAAGTCAGGTGTTGCAATTGTCTAGCCTTATCCAGACCCTCGCATGATAGAAATGCTATTGTGGGATGTTTTATTAGAGCTGTGCAAAAAGAAACTTCAACGACCTGAACTGATGTTGTAAATAAAGTCCTTTTATGTTGGGGGGAAAAGTCTGAGTCATACAGAAAAAGAACTACTTAAAGTTCTTGCTTGTAATGGTGTTTGTACAAGCCATTGGATTAGGGGGCATATTTAGTTCATTCCCTTATGTTGCACATGTTTGTATAGTAATCGGTGTGTGAATAATGATAGTTAAACATTAGACTTCAATATAACCCCATACCGATGCATAATGAAATACTTTCAAAACTTTTTTTTTTTTTTTTTTTTATTTGTCAAAATTACAAATATGGCAAAGTAGCACACGCAAACCTTTTTTTTTTTAAATTATTAAAAAATGTAGATTTATTTTTGGCATGACAGATTAATATGACTAAAAAATATCAATATGGTAGATGCACAAAGGTCCAAATACATGTATTAGAACGATCACAAATATGCACAGTCATCAGTGTATAGACTTTGTACTGTATGATCAACCATACATACATATAATATAAAAGCTCTGTTACATCACAAAGTAAAATAAATACTGTACACATCAAACATGAACACTTCTTTAGTCCATCTTTGCCTTTCAATGTGTATAAAATTGACTATATGGTGCTATGCAGTTTTCTAACACTAGATAGCAGTATTGTACATAAGGTTGACAAGGAGAATCTCAAAAAGTTTAAAATGTGTCAACAATAAGAGCTGTACAGCACCAAGAGATGATGATGGGAAAATAATTGAAACTGTTAAGTGTCAAGAGCAATTTATCAGATAGTCAGTAATCTAAGCTCTACCGCATACAAGTAGAGCTATAGGGATACCTCTAAGGCCGCACATCTTCCCCGACGAATTTCATAATGTTTAGGATAATGATGCATTACCACACTGCCCCAGTGTAATTAAACAGTCCCAGCAGGATGTCTTTCATGAGTAATTTCAGACACAAAACTCTATCATAAGCTCCCTCACTTGAGTGGTCGTTAATTATGAAATCATTTACAGCAGAGAAAATGATAGCTCATTAGTTTTTACTACTGGTATGTGCTGTGCTGTGCTGTGTCTCAGCAGGGATTATAGCACGATGCAGCAGGATGAAAGTGGGAGAAATGTCAGAGACCGGTGAAAAATTATCCACGTTAACGTCCCGTGGAATATTACAGCACCCGGAAGGAGGCTGGCCTTTACGCTGCATTTTTTAAAAATTATTATTTTTATAGTCTGTCATTTTTCACAGATGATTTTCTTTTATTATTATTATTGTCATATTAACCCAACATTTCAAAGGCCACGCTCACATACAGTATAATGGGATGGCACAATATGATATTTCACAATGATTTTTGTTGGTACTGCAGTCAAACTTTCTTTACCACTTGTGTTTGCGTGTTTATGTAAGCATGGGTGAATGTCTACATGAAAAGATGTGGGGTTTTATGTTCTTGAATTTTCTCCTTCTTCTTAAGGAACATAGTTTTTGGGCCTTATCATCATCTTGACGGTCTTGAAGGCCTGCCTGTAGTTGGTGGGGTAGTACTCTGTTGTCATGTTGTGCCACGTTCCCCAGAAGATCCCGTTCCTGACACCCTTGTACCTCTTGTGGTAGTACTTCCCGTTGAGGTTGGCAGACATGCAGGCATCGAACCACCAGCCAGAGCTGTAGTACGCGCCGCAGTTTCCAGAGGGATACATGTCATTGTCACGGTCAGGGGTGGAGAAGAACTTCTGGTCGTGGTTGAAGTGCTTGTTGAAACTGATGGCATTCCCAGCTGTTCCACTGTAAGAGGACAGATATGTGCTCTTCTAGTGACAGGTTTATGTACACTGACCATTCCAAAGAATGTTGTATTCATTCAAATTTGTTTCAAAACTGAGACATATATTTGAATTTCACTTAATTTGTTATATCTATTGTTTTATATGTACATAGCCGAAAGGATAAACAGAGGACAAATTATGTATTTTTCAGACACTTGGGGTTATTTTACAGCCCAATGAAGGTACCATTAACTTCCCTTGTTATGAGAATGCTTTTTATATATCACATATAAAAGAAAATTGACTCCCTAATTCAAAGCCTTGAAATTGGTTCTCTCTCTTTTAAAACTCCTATTTCTGAAATTCGACCTTCATTAAATAATCCCAACATCGCTCCTTTACTACTCCTTTAACAAGATTTTTACCGGCATTGCACTGAGAAGTAGGTTGTATAATGCTCCGAGCAGTTTTAGAGTTCTGCCAGGTGTTTGCTAATTGCTGCTGGCTAGTTTGAAGGAGCTGAGTAGGAGCGTCACAAGGGAGAGCTGCTCTGGAAAGCAAAAGCTCAAAGGTGTGGAAACCGAAGCTCTGAAGGAGCTGGGCCTCGAACACTTTGTTTTCCCAGGCATTTCGCACTGTCAGTTGATGCCTGAGTTGATTAGTTGCCGTGGGAGATTCAAAGATGTTTCAAACATGCACGACAGAATCAACGCAACACTCCAAGTATCTTTTTATGAGGGAACGATGGAGCATGTTGCACTCAAAAAAGTTGACTGGATATTTGACTGGATATTTGACCACTCTGCAGCAGAATTGGTTAATAGTACATTTTTCTTTAAGGTAGAAACCTCACCCTTTCTACTTCAGACACACTTCTGAGTATCAAGCATGATGGTGGTTGTGCCACCATATGAGAGTGTTGAAAGTGGGACTGATGCATTGCATAAAAAGAGTTTTGCAATGAACTAAGGCTACCTCCAAGGTTTTCCACTTTTCTCAACACAAGAGATTGTTGAAACTTTAATAAAATTGGATAGTCTAACAGGACAAAGAAGCCATATTTAGATAAAACTGGCCTCTGGAATGGATAAAGTAAGCCAACAATAACTTCTAAAATAACCACAACCTCATTCTGGTTTAAACTATTGGACTGTTTAAAAGCCAGATCTTGACCAAGGAACCATCTAATTTAAATTACCTCCACCAAGACTTCCAAGACCAGTGGTCAAATATCCAGCTGCCTTTACACCTGATGCTTATACCTGATAAGTATATGTTTAAGAGCCCCCAAATTTATTACAATTATGCTTCTGTCGAGTGTAAGCAAGCCTTTTGCCTGAATTACAAATCAGCAGTGTGCGTCAGATGCAGCAACAAACATACAAACTACAATACTCTTACCTGTAACCGCTGATGGAGAGTCGGTAACGCAAGTACTCATTAGCCACGTAGAATTGGTCATACTTTGCGTATTCCCGGACATCCTCAAAGTCCTCCAGCTCAACGCGCAGAATCATGTCTTTGGCCTTTGTCAGCAGGTGAATATGGTCATTGCCGAGCCAGAACTCACTTCTGCCAGACAGATTAACAAGGAACAGGAGAAAGGAAGGAAAGCAAGAGTCAGGGATACAATATAAATGAGCTTAAACACTGGCACAGTTAGAAATTGCGTATGTTTGTTTATCCAAACATTTATCTCCACAAATGAGAGGGTGTGGGGATGGGAAGCAAAAGCATTGAGGAGTGCGACCGAAAAATGGATGAAAGAGGTTATTATTATTTTAGTAGGAGGGAGTGCTGGAGCTGCAGGCATGGTTATCAAGAAGTTACCATGGTTATTTTTTTTAGAAAAAACAACAGGGAAGATAAAAAGAATAAAGATATTGATCTGAAAGTTGAATCCAGATAAAACAGAAGCCTGGTACGCTTCTCACTATTACTTCTAAACATCAACACCCTTGTGTGCTAAATAATTGATTTTACTCTGAAAAGTTTGCAGCCCATAGGGGAGGGGGGAGCAGATTTTGCGTGGGCAGAATCTTATTTTACATGTGAAAATCAATCGGCGTTAGTGAAAACAGGTGGCAAACAATCTGCGATGTTGAGAACAGGTGGGCTGCGCTATTGTTATGGCTTCGCAGAGCAGGCCGGGCATTTTAAGTTGAGGTTTGAGGGGCAAAATTCTTAACATACGCACTCATTTCCTGCAGCATTGTCTGTAAATAACCTGCAGATTTTGAGAGTACGTCGGTTGCATTTTAATAATAAAGCTAACTCACGATGAAGGTTGTTGGATGTGGCAATGATTGCAAATAGACGTTTAATACAGAAAACCCTAACATTTTGCTATCCTATAAAAAGTAATTTAAAAGTTGATTTGATATAGATGGATTGTTTGCAATATAATTTTATATATATTAAAAAAAACTAAGCATCCCCTTTTTGCACTTAACATGGGTATTGATTACAGCTTGTAAGTTGTTTAGTTATCTTGTTACTGGAACACAGTTTAACTTTCATGTCATTGGAACGCAGCAAGTAGCCATCAGCACTTGTAATTATTTTACTTTCTGATGGGTCTTGCTTGTTTTTTAATTATCACTTCATCCTAATTTTAGTATGTCTTTTAAAGCAGAGATTAATCATTTTTGGTTAGTTGGCTCTAAGTGACTGCTTACTTCCAACCAAGTTCTGTTGCATGTCAAGTTCGACCACTGGTGCTTTCACAATAGAGAAACCATAGCAGGAGAATAATCCAGGTAAACAGATGATTGTAAATATGTTTGATTTGTTTGAATGCAGTGAAAACTACATTCAAATGAGACATCACACAATGCTGATCGACTTTACAGGGTGGACACTGATTCATATTGACAATACATTGACAGTTGAGCTTTTTCTTTTCTTTTTTTATTTTTTTTTTATTTACACCATTTCCCCCACCCAACATCATGCGCATCAAAACCCGTCACTGGCAGTTTCTGATCTTTAGTGCGTCAGTTCGTATAGAAAACATTGACTTCCTTGTGCATACTGCAGTAAAGTGTTCTACATTGCAAGAAACCCCCATAGAACCAACCTTAACTGAATTTTTTCTCAATAATGATGCTGTCAGGATGGTATTTTCTGCACTGCCTGCATTCCAATATTAAAAGCGTATTCTAGTTTAGTGCCACAGTCACCATAAAAGTGAGGAGTCAAGCTTCATAAAGCGCTGCATCCTACAAATCGTATAATGCTTTGCAGTTGCAGATTTTATTAGATCCTCCATGCTGTTAAATTCTGAGGTTTATAGTCCACATCCCTGTCAGGTTAAATTAACCTTGATGTAAATAGGGTTATTTCTCATTCCATACCTACGAGGTGTTTACTACAACACCACAGTCAGCATGATGAAGGGCTGCACTATAACCTCTTTTGTGACCCTATTTGAGCACCATCTTTTCCTGCATATGAGTTCAACAATGTGCCTAGCTGTTCTGTTTTTATGCGTCTAAAAAAAAACAAAAAACAAACCTCAGGTTCCCAAACCCTTTCTTGTACTCGGCCCATGTGCGGTTGAAGCTGACGGATCCGTCAAGGCGCTGCTGTATGACAGTCCAGCCACCACCGAAGGACTCCATTTCACAGAAAACCTCAAATGTTCCATTGCGAGGGTCAGGGGTCACTTTGTAAACACCGTTCTTCCTCACTTCCAGGGCGTTATAGTCCGAGCAGTCCCGAGGGGCGACGATGACTGGTTGAAAAATGGAGAGAAAGCAAGTTTTTACTGAATAATATTATTCTCTACTATAGCAAGAGATTGTAGCAATCAGTCAATATCAGTCTTGACTACGTTACTCTGGGAAACTTATGCAGCCATTTTCTACAGATATCCCTCTTTAACCTATAAAAACTGTATCATGAAAAACTGTAGTTTTTAAATCTTGATATACCTTGATAGTGTTAATTAGTATGTCAACTACACCACTTTAGAGAAAACATTCAGTTGCAATGTTAATATTGCAATGATCGTATTGATCATCATTGACCTACAGTATATCTTTCTTACTCTTCTTCCTTTTCTGTCATTACAATTTCCCCATTCCTTTCACCGAGTGTTGGCATCTTAGTCCCAATAAATCTAACTCTGCGGGCATCAAGGACAGTGAATCCAGGCAATAAGCCAATTTGGCTTGAGGAATGTGGCTGTAGGGAGACTAAATAAATGAAATCCTACTAAATATTGCATCCAAGCCATTCTTTGCGATTGTGATATCGTGCAAACTGATACAGCCAATAAATAATGTGATTCGACATATTGCGCAGTTCCAATATTTCAGTAATCTTGTCAATATTTGGATGAAAATGTTGTACCAAAAATCTAATTCTTATTCCCTGTCTCTGTTTTTCCCCTGCCATTTCTTTTTATTCCAGGATTTCCTGCTCTTTTATTCTGCGCTGCACAGCAAGTCATGAGTCCGACCTAAAAATATGAACTGAAAGGCCTGTGTCAGGCAGCATTTATGAACTGACAGGGACGAACGTGTCAAAAGTCGGGAAAGTGTGAAACTGGATTGAAAAGCATACTTCCCTCTGAATTCATTTTGACTGGGTGAGCAGCATGTGGACCCCACTTGAGTTTCCATTGTTGATGCTGTTGACTCACTGCTGGGGCTGTTTGGCAGGATGGTGAATTAAAACTGACATAAACCTCAGGTAATGGGAGGGGAAGTCTAGACTGAATAATGTGTGTGTTGAGGAGAAGAAACATGCTGTTTCCAGATGCTCAGAGACTCATCTACTTTATTCTCCTACTGCAATTCAGAAGGCACTTAAGCCACAAAAGGTCTGCTGCTGGCGAGTCTTGCCATGGAGAATGGTTTAAAAGTCAAGTGTGAGGTTAAATTGTACCCTTGTCACAGTAATGGCTCTGTCAGCACTTGGCATTTAAAGTATTGACCTGTAAATTCTTCCTCTGTCCTGTTCACTTTGTGTCTAAGTGCAGTTTTTGCACTTCACTACTTCCTCCGGGTTTGTCCCCATCCATTTGATGCGGCAGCCAGTGTCCCTGGATGGACCAGGTAGTCTGGCACTGAGCCTTTAAAATCATTTAATTTTAGTATTAGTCATTTCCTGATGTCTGAAAGACTGCTAAGTGTCGCCGATTGTTGAGTTAAATTAGAGGACAGCTGCTCTGCGCCATAGAAAGAGAAAATGGCACTAATAATGTCTGCAACAACCAAAAGAAAACCCCAGCGCCCTCGGATTGCTAAGCAGTTTTGCTTCAAATTTTCTACTTTATAAAAAACGGACGTCAGTCTCCAGCTGAAGTCAACCCCTCAGCTTAAAACATCAAATGATACCGACATGAGATCTGAAATAGTGCTGTTGTAAATGAGTTGTTGGTGATTAATTTTTACTTTTAAACCTAAAAGAAAAGGCAACTTAAAAAAAAAACTCAGACTTAATCTAATGCTTTTGAGTATTACTGACGTTAACTAGCTGAATTCTTTGCAGTCTTTGTCTTTCACTGACTTGCTTGGTATGTGAATGTAAGCTGATTTGTCTGACTAACTGACTGACATACTTATTAAAGACATTTAAACTGCTTAAAAACCTCATTGCCTGTTCTGACAGACTATTTTCTTATGAAAAATAAATATAAAAACATTGCAGTTGGCCTTCTAAAGATGTGAAGGGTGAAAAAGACACGTCTGTATTATGAAGCAATGGCTTTTTGTCCTTTGAGGTCATTGTAAGATCAAAAAAGAGCAAGAGTGTGTTCAGTTTGGATGGACTAAAACTCATCAAAGGGAAAACATCCAGTCATCACATTTGAAGAAAAGCACATTGTTGATTACTGAGTAATTGTGGCTTAACGCTTGAACTGCTATCAGTTTGCCTTGAGCGTTACTTCCTTGCAGAAATGTGCTTATCGGAATTGGCAGCAGGGATGAAAAGAAATGTTTACAGCACTCTGTCAAAATGCCTTTATTGCTCTTTTAGTATTGTTGGTCTGTGGAAAATTTACCTCGACTTAAATGGCACTGTTGATTTATACTGTGGCCATAGTAACTCCTCCATCAGTGGTGGATTACACGCTCATTCATGACGTAAGAACTGTTGTCATGAACTGATGTCAAACTGGTCATCTTAGGATGAAAGTTCAATGATCCAAACTAGTAGTGGCAGACGTTTTTTGCTCAAATGATCTAATTTGTACATTTTTCCGATTAATTTGAAACGTTTACTTGCTGAATTCTCCATGTTGGACAGTTGAAGTCACACATATTTGCCTTTATGAAAAGATTGTGGTTCATAAAGGATGAAAACTGTTACCAGATTAGTTCAAGATTAGTTTTCACCCATGTGAAAGATACTGGTGTTGCAGCTGTGCAATATATTTGGTAGCTCTAAGCTGTGGTGCTCATACAGAATTTGACAGGTCCAAATACATCCTTAGCAATCTGGCTTAGCAGGTGATCAAGCTTTGTGTGACAAAGTGTTATATAAAAGGAAATGTATTCATGCGTCATGTAAATTCAAAGCTGAAGCCCAGTAGAACTCTATAATTAATGTACATGCAACGTTGTTTACTTGATTTAAAATGTCTACATAAAACCAGATTTAGAGGTTAAGGGATATGTTTGGATTCTTCTCCTAAAACGTGAAAGGATGTAAATATCTCAAAATATCATTTGAGTTCAGACGCAATTAAATATTTACCCAAGGCCGTGTTATGAAATGGCTCTCATCAAAAGATGTTTTCCAATTTCCCTTGTACCAGCTGCTTTATGTCCTCACTTCTTTTTGGATTGATATGAAGCAAAATTAGGCAAACATCCTTAACCTGAGGGAGACTAACTGTCAATTTATTCAGCTTGACGTGTTGGAGTGTCACCGGCTTGGCGAGCCATCCATGACTTGTGCAATGTCAGGAGAGCCGCCTCAATAACTGCTTGTGTTATTAGCAAGTCTATCTATGCAGCAGAGTGTAAGAACATGACTGCCAAAAGAAGAGAAGCGAGGGGAGAGGCATGATGAGGTGAACTGGAACAAAAATTTAAGAAGGTAGAAGTTTAATAATAAGCAACAGAGACAAAATGTAAAATTGTGAAATTAAGAGTTGAGTTCTCTGGGGGAGAAAAAAGTAAATGAAAGAAAAAGATGACAGGAACTTGGTGCGAAGTTGGGAGATAGAGGCGAGAGGAGGAGATGCGATTCTCTTCACTGTCCCAGCTAATCTTCTTAGAAATAGGCTCACATCTGTTTTCCACATGAAAGCCCCAATACAGTGTCACATCCATTCATGCAGCATCAGGATATTATTCACTTTGTTGTGTGCATTTCTGGTGTGCTCTCATGCAAGGAGTCTTTCACATCAATGCGAAGTGGGATGCATGTGGGGTTTAGCTAGGTTGTAGCTGCTATCAATAGATTTAAGAGAGACTATAATAAGATTTTACATTAAAAGCTTTTTTGAACTCTTTGTACAGTGAAGGTATGTTTTCTCTCTTTTTTTTGAGTTGCTCCATATGAAGGATAATGGAGGCTTAAAGCGCTTGAATTAGTTATCTAAGAGCCAATGAAAATGCAGGTTTTGTGCCTGGCTGTCATATTGCTTCACTCTTGTTCATCATGATCAACTTGAAAGAATTTTGCTTTTTTAAAATAAAACCAAGATGGAATGCAGTGATGGATATTTCCAAGTTTAATCCAAAAATATCTCCTGAAAATTGCTTCAGAGAGGGTTTGTATGTCCTGTGGGAAAAATTTCAGTGTTTTCTGAATCTAGATTAGAACATATTTGCATTTCCAGACTTTGACCTCTGCCCATTTGTCTGCAAATTAGCCTTTAACTAGTGGGCCTATGGACAATGGTTTCTTTTAAATGTAACATTGTTTTATGTCTTGTCCCCCAATCTATCCATTTTTCCGTTCCATCCACCTATTGTAGCCATCTGACCCTACATTCATCCTGTGTTTCATTCCAGTCATTCATCCATCTACTCCCCAAATGCGCACACGCACGCACACATGAAGATAAAGATAAATCAGTCCTTAACCTTATGTGTTATAGTCTTAAAGCTTGACTTGTGTTGAATGGCCTATGAATATTTGAGTCTGCAATAGCATAGCTTGACAACACAAAAATATGTAGGGTCATTTTCAGACCGCCTATTAAAATAGGGATGTTGTACGGGAACTTGTAGACGTTTTCACTTCCCATTTCAGTAAAACTAAAGTCCTTGTAAGGTGGCGGCGATGGAGCAGAGTTTGTTTTTTCAAGTGATTGCAGGGTCCACTTTGGAATGATTGGACCGCCGCTGTGCCAGAAAATTCACCTCAACACAACATAAAACTGCATGAGTAACGTCAGTGCTGAACTTTACATCTGTGTTGAGTTTGTGAAATAGAAACAAAAAATGGGGAGAGCTCTTAATCTTCCTCGCATTCATTGCAAAACATGCATGGGAGGAGAACACAACGATAAGAACCTGTTTAAATGACAAAGACCGCTGCGACTGTTGTGCTGTGAGAAATGCATCCAAAAGGGTCTTGTGAATGTTATTTTACAAGAATAACACAAATATTAGAGGATTAAAGGATTTAAATTATTTACATAATCACCCCCCAAGAATCCTGAAAGAAGACTGCTTACACTGGGGGCTGTTCTGTGCTGCGCACTGGGTAGTACAGCTGGAGCTCAGCTTGTTGACCACTCCGCTGATGTTCTCCACCCGTCTGTCCACCATAGCCTGCACGTTGTCAATGTTGAGCAGGTTTAGTCCCTCCAGCCTGCCCTGGAGAGCTGATATCTGGCTCCTGGCGTTGCGCAGGCTGGCCGACATCCTGTTCAGTTTCACCTGAGTAAAAAAGGCCGAAAGCGGGAGTAAAGAAAATTGTTCTTGGCATTAACTACAAAGCAGGTGGATTATTATAGGCGCCAGCCAATGTGAATTTCGGAATGGGAATGGTGTCTGCGCGACAATTGGCAGTCTGCCAATGAGGCTGTAAGAATCAACAAGCTTGCTGCTCGGCTCCCAATTTCTGTCGCCGTTACGGCTGTTGTCTAATGCTGATTTCCCATCCATGTTTACAGTCGCAGGAATTTTCCCTGTTGGAATGGTGCCAGTAAAGACCTTGAAGGTCTTTAAGCATCTGGTCTGTTTATGTTCCACTTGGGTGCATTTGACTGAGCAGATCTAAGGTGTTCCCAATGTTTATACAGCTTATCTTTTGTCCATGTAATTTGGTAATTCTGTCGGCGCTTTTAAAAGAGGAACAATCTCATAAACTTACTGAATGTGATCTTATTTATGATGGAAGTAAATGAAATGGTGCATTGCTGTCATTGCAGTGCTTGTATTGCCCCTACAAACTACGGGGGTCGGAGTGGGGGTAAGCCCAAGTTGTCACATGTTACAAGTCAAATTTGTCACAGTGGCATTCTGTATTGTTCGAAGTAAAAAAAAGCATACAATAAATATATTTTTCATTTTGAAGACTTTAGCCTCTTACCTGCATCTCCTGCATACTGCTTGGGCTTTGCATGATTTTCCCAAAATTGGATCCTTTCCCCATTCTGGCACTGTCCAAAATAGCTCCAGGAACCATTCCATCTCCTCTCTCCTCTTGGCTGGACCCTCTCTGAAGATCCACTTCTGCATCTTCTCCAGCATCCCCTTGAATGGAGATCTGTGTTTGTCCCTGGTCTGCTTGCTGATATCCAAAGACCCTATTGCTCCGTCCCCCACGGCACTCCTGGCACCCGCTTTTCAGCTTGTTCACCACCTCTTTGAGGCTCTGCAACTCCTTCATCGTCTTCTCCAGCAGCCTGAACTGCTTGGGCAGCTGAATAGTGAGAGGCGGCAAGGTAAGCTGGTAGGGGCATTCCTCACTGTCCTCGACCCCAGCTCCAGAGCTCCCACAGTGGCCGGAGGGTTGAAGTTTCACAGGGCAAGCGGTGGAGTGACCAGATTCAGATCCAAGACCGTAAGCTCCTCTAGTGTCCCAACGCTGGTGAGAGTTGACGGAATACTCTTCTGCAAGGGTGGCTTGCGCCACCAAGGTGGCCATGAGCAGGAAAGTGGCACAAATGCAGAGCAATGTTGTCCTCATTTTAGCAAGATTTGTAAAAGCAAAACAAGCCCAGAGGTTGACAAGAGTAGACGCAAGTGCCTCAAAAACTTTCAGCTTGACAGAGTTGATTTTAGGCGAGTATTTGCCTGAAGATTCTAAGTAAAAAGCCTACAAGACCGAGCGTCCGGTATCTCACTGGCTTTGGTGCGTTGCTGTGTTTGTATCTTTCCGCGCGTTTGTGTGTATAACCGCAGCCTGCAGGAGGAGGAGAGCGCAGGGGAACTGCTGCTGCCTCAGATAGCTGTGTCATTAATATCAGGACATGGGAGGGAGGGAGAGTTAGAGAGAGGGATGGGAGAGAGCGAGTGCTGAGTTTAGGAGGATGGGAGGGGCAGTACTATTGCGTATTACAAAACACTTTCCACAGCATTGAGAGAAAGTATAGAGATGGAGAAAGATTACACTGGGGTGTGACATTGGGAAGGAGAGGCAGTAAAGAGGTACTGCATATAGTGAGAAAAGCTTTCACTGTCACTCATGTTGCCCACTTTCTTCACTTTGAAGGCAGTGACTTTCTCAAAGGAGCGAAGCATCTGTGCATATTAATGATCAACTCAGCAGCCATTAGGTGAGGCTGTCTTCATGCTTTGGGAGTTTAACTGTCTCTAAAATTTCAAGACCCTTTCAGTGAGCCTGTTCAGACTCATGAGCTTATAGGTTTCCCTCATGTCTCAAAATTAGGTCCTGGAGTGCACAGCCTTAATTTTCACTGTAAATGTTAGCTTATAATTTGCTATGTATACTTCGTCCTTTCCTGCCAATTCATTTTGAAGAAATGTATCTGGAATATTTTTTTTCAATTCAAATCTGGCATGTGATCACCAAGACTTCATAACAGGATGTAAATATAAAATCCCTTTTAAAGTGCAAGATTTTCATTTTGTATAAATTGGGACCATATAAAATCATTTCAAAGCTTTTTACGGCAGCAGAAAACTGTTACATTGCATATAATGTCATACTTATCTGCAATTTACCCAAAACCAATCACGGCAGTATAGCAAAATGTGAAGATGCTTAATTATGATTTATGAATTTTGACTCCAGACGAGCCATGTGGGTCTGGTAGAAAAAGATTGAATATCTGGGAAAGCTAAGAATGATACAGGATTTGTGATACAGCAGGCATGTTTGTCTTCTAAAGACTCTGGAAATCACAATATATTAATGGCATCATGGACTATTTAGTACTAGAAAAGATATGATCCAATAAGATATATGTTCATTCTTACATCAAATTTTAACTTCCTAGTCTTAAGGATATGTTCAGTAAACAAAATACGAAAGATATTTTTTTCAAATGGCTGTTTGGCAGAGCTTTAGGAGAGCTAACTAATTTGTAGTCTCTTCCTTGTTCTCCAAGGCGCCATGGGCTGATAAGATTGTATGTTTTAATTGCTGTGGTGTCACTTGTAATGAGTTTATGAATTGGTTTGTTTGCTGAAACATAAACAATAAGACAATAAAGTCTTGTTCAGCAATGGACAGCAGGCTTGTTTTGTATCGCACAATAAGATATATAGTAGTCGTCCTCTTTGGAGTGGGGGGTTGTTTAGAATTGCCATAAATGAAACAACACTTTGATTGGCATGTTCATTAAGTAACCATCTTATAGAAATTAAAAGTCTGTATGAACAAATTAATTGTGCGGCGTTGACCACATTTTCTTCATGAAGCAATTCTCCATGTTGATCTGCTTTGAGTTGATTTCAGCTTGCAATAATGGCACAATTTGTTTTTTTATGTAGAAAAAAAATGGGATGGCGTATTAGTTCAGTGGTTTAAGGTTATTGAAAATGCACTGGCGGTTTCAACCAATTGTTGAACCTAATATTCAGAAGAAGTGCTTATGAAAAAATGGAGGAGATTTTTACTCTTGCATAATTGTAGAGGAAATCTCTGCATTTATGCACCTCTTCCTTCTTCCTTTAAACTTGTCTCCACATGTGTTTTCTAGATCAATAAATAAACTATCACTTTGTGATGGCATAATGTCTTCCAACACCATCTAAAGAAAACACAGACATGTAATTCCTTGACGAAGAAAAAAGAAAATGGAAGACACTGAAGTGACTATGTCATGTAAAGCCACTGATTCTCTGCATTAAAAGGATGACATTCTCATTCCCACCAACATTTGGACATTTTTCATCCAGGTGGCTGGAAATGGAGATTTCTGGGGTTTTGCTCTTGAAATTCTTACCTCTTCCTTCTTACTTCAAACTTGGATAAATTGAAGATGGATGGATGGATGGATGGATGGATGATTTCAGAGACCGAAGTGTCTCAGAACTTTTGTAGAAAAAAAACTCCAAAAGGATAACATAACAAGGGAACTTCTCATAACAAAGGGGACTCTTTCTTGCTGCAGGCTCCCTTCCAATTCAAAAAGCAGAAAGGACATGAAGGCATAAAGAGGTTTTGTCTCTCTCTATCACACAGTGGAATGCAGTGCTATGCCTCATGGCCGTCATCATTTTTTTTCTTCCCCCTTCAGGTGTAGATTACGAAAGCCGCCAGCTTCTTTTTGATATACATGCCACAAACCTACTGAACTTAAACTCATACTCATTACTTATTGCATCCCTGCTTTCTGGTGCAGGGAAATACAAACAATACCTGCATAAATTCCTTTTTAGTGATTGTTTATCCCTCACTTCAAAGGTGTCACATGTAAGCCTCATGCAAGCATTTCAGGAAGCAGCCAATCCCCTTCACTGCAGAAGATCAGTTCTGGCAGCAGAATAAGAGAGGGTTGCAGAAAGCGCCTCGGGCTGCTTCTCGCAGATAAATGCTCGGTGTACAGCCAGGATGTTTGTTCATTCACTGATGTCATCTGCGCTGCTAAAACATAAACACTGGCAGCTACCAGGACTCTAAAAATGGTCAGTTATTATATTTATCTTTTGTCATTACCAAACTTCCACTTACAGAGTTCGTACATTTTGAGACGTAAGGTCATCTTTTGTAGTCTGTTGACCTTCGGTGATCGTGTGAAAGCAAAAAAAAAATCCGAACAAATCATGTTAACGACCCACATCAGCCATCCAATTTATATCTCCGTCCTTTCAGACCTTGGAACTTTGCGAGTTCTTATGACAACAGAGAGGTGAACAATTTATACGGGGTGAATCTAAAGACACGACCATCCATCCTCGATTCTTAAAGTTGGGGCGAGATATGAGCCCACGAGGCCGTATATACGATCGGTGCGCCAGTGTGCACGTACCGTTTGTGAAAACTTACTACGCCGTCCCACCGGCGATATCCTCAGTTCTGCAGCTCTGCGATACAGGCGAGGCTATCCCTCATTACTCGCCCCCTCCACCAACCTGGCTCTAAAGATAAGAGAGGAACGCCACCTGTCCTTTGTTTCTATCTCTGTTTCATACCCTCAAAGCTCCTGTTGCAAGGGGAGAAAATTCACAACTCCTGGAGATAATTTCACCTATAATGATATTTGTGCCAGGCTTTGCTTTTTTTTTTGGGTCCTAGTTCTTTTTCTTCTTTTTTTTTTTTGTTTTAATCCTTTAATCAATGAGCTATTGTGTTTGTGATCTTGAACAGTTTGTCCTAATCATTAGCTATTGCCCATTTTCAATGAAAGCTCTTCAGTTCCTCGATTTTTCTTCTCTTTTAGTCACTGACTGCAAAATAAGTTTATTTGCCTCCACTTGCTCTAAATCCTTATTAGAAAGGCCTCTTTTATCTTATAGTTTTTTTTAATCACTCATTCTACTGTGAAGAGTCCAGACAATATATGAAAGATTTTTTTCTTAAAACAAAAATTCCTGTATTAGAGCAAAAAACAAACTTTCTCTTGTTTAAAAAGTTCAAACTTTTATTCAATCTGAAGCCATGAAAACTAAAGTAGTTCAATTGTTCACTTCTAAAACTCGATTCTTCCTCAAAATAACATTAGACTTTTGAGCTGTAAGCAGTTTTCTGTGTGTGTATGTATATATATATTTATTTTTTCCAAAGACAATGAATTTCTTTAATGAAAGTTGACACTCAGCAGGATTCAAACACAATAACCGTAACTTTTCTTCTTTTTTTAGTTGGAACTTGTTCCTCAGATTTAATACTCTTCTTCCTTTTTGTGTTTCTTCTTTCTGTTTATGCATGTAGAGCAGATTTGCTATAAATGTTATTTCAGGGCACTTTAAATATCTGTCCATCATTTTCTTTTTTTAAAATTATAACCCAATTTGGCCCATATTAATTTCAGATCTATGCATTTTATTCCAATTCAATCATACTTTTAAATCAGCATCCATTTCTCCAGACTGTTTCACTACAGAAGCATTTGAGCAGATGTACTTTCTACTCAAAAACAAATCAAATGTCAACAACATGCAAGCATTGACCCTGTCACCACAGTCATTTAGTGAATTAGAATATTTTTGAGAAGTTCTTTTAGTTCTGTATTTCTGTTTACTAAGTGAAACTCAGACTGGTGTTTTCAACCCTTTTCCTCTGGTAATTGTGATCTTTTTTTTTTACAGCTAAAGGAAACACAATATTTAAGATTGAAATATGACGTCAACCCATTAAAATAAAACACATTTCTATTGTGAAAATATGAGCATTTGATTTTATGATTACACCTCATTGGAACACATTCCAGCTTTCTGAATCTTAAAGTATATTCTACGTTATAGAAAAATTGCTTTTCAAATTTGTGTTCACCATTTCTGTTTTTTCAGATGTTGTCCTCGGGCAAAATTAGCCAGGCCACATTCACAAAGGTGAAAGACGGCTTTCAGCTACTTCAGGATAATTTAAAGAGGTATGTTATTATTTCATCTATATCCCATATTGGGTTCAATATTTATCTGTACGAGCCACTTAAATTTCTTCTAAAGCTTGACAAGAGGTTTGTCTTCTGCTCATGTTTTGAGACAATTGTGGATGAATTAACATATTTTAAAAAATACATTTTGATATCTTGGCTCATTTGGATCCTTTGTTAAAAATGTAAAGTTATCTAGGGTATGAAAAAATGACACTACTTTTATGAATTAAAAAAATTAACTTTGTGCATTTAGTTTGCTGTGTTCACAGCTGCATTGTGCCAATTAAGTGTCACTTTGCTGTGAAAAGACTTTCCTGTGGCTAGAGGTTTATAGAATGTTGCGTTACATTAAGTTTTAATTTTAATGAGAGAATTACTAAGTTATTTAATACTACATTAGTATTTCAGTTGTAATTATTAGAGTATAACCAGGCATGGAAAGTCAATTAACATGCTTTCTTGAAGGAAATTAAAGCAACACTGGGGTAATTATTTTTTTTTCGAGCAAATATCTGCATGAAGTAGTCCATGCTTGTCCTCAGTTTTCTTCCTGTGGAAGAATTAGAACAGAATTACATGGCTGTTTGTGATGTAATGCGTTTTTTTCCCCCTTTTCATTCTGCTCTTCTGCAGTGCGCAAAGTTCTGAGATGCAGCTTTTGGGAGAGGCAAAGAGGTGTCAGGCTGAGCTGGAGCGGCTCCAGGTAGAAGTACGGAGCCCGAAAGAGCAGCGGGGCCCCCCTGAGGAGCCCGACGGTGAGGTCAGCAAACTGAGGCGACAGCTCCTGCAGGCGCACAACGAACTGCGAGCTGCTGAGGACAGAGAGCTCGCAGCACGGCACCGATTGCAGCAGTAAGACGGATGCGTGCGTGTGTGCATGCGTGCATTCACACGCACGTGCAGCCACTGCGCATAAAATGCACACATCACAAATGGAAACTTGAGCAAATGCAAACTCGACACGTCCCTTGTGTGACAGGAACACAAGGGACGGAACAGAAGACAAGTGAAATTAGAGTGCAAGAGGAGGAAGTTATGTGTGGCAGGAAAACTGACGTGCACATTAAGACACACACACACACCTACACACACCTACACACAAACTCACACAGCTGTAACTAGGGACCAAACACTGAGGTGAGCTTCATGAGGCAGCATCTTTTTATTGACTTATGATAGAGGTGAAGGTGAAAGAGAATTGGACACGCACAAATATTCATAGAAGTGTCACTTTTTTTTTTGTTTTTTTCAGTTTTTTACCCAATTTCTATTCACTCAAGAAAAACAAGAAAATCAATATTTTCTGAATTGTTTTTATTAGTCACCGCGAAGGAGATTTCCAGCGAACTTGCTCCAGTACTAGTCCGAGTTCTCAGCCCTATCATTTTCCACTCCGACATTCTTTTACTTTTATTCTCTCGAGCCCCTTTCCTCATCTCAACCAATTCTCCTCCTCATTACTGCAGTTTTTTTTTTTCTTTCTTCCTCCCTCACCTCTTCCAAGAGTCCCTCTGAAAGGTCAAACACACCCAAAGTTATGGAAAAGAACCGCTTGCTCCAGTATCTCTGTACACAAACTTCACTTTGTGAAGTGTCAAAGGGAGGTTAGCAGGAAATTGCTAGGCAACATGATAACATATCCCCGTCTTTCCAGAATTTTTTCTGCCAAATATCTTGGCTTCTGACCCTTAAACACTGCAACATGTGTTCGCAACCGCACGTTAGGGGTTGTATATGGGAAAATGTTGGGCAATTGTTTGGTTCTGAAGTGGAATGAAAATACTTGGCGCTTCCAGGTTTTGTCATGGTAGAAACATGAACGTCCATGTGATCTATTTGGAATTTATACAATGAACAGACACAAATGATATGGTTCACAGTTATGTAAATCTGTCATAAGCTGTTTTTACAGATTTTTACAAAAACTGTTGCGCTAATAGTCATTAGTCAATTGTGTTTTACTCATTTTTTTGAAAGATATAAACTTGGGTAAGCATGTGTCGCTTAACCACATAAAATCTAAACATTGAAATACATGTAAACGCTCATAAAAGTCGGAATTATTACATTGATCATTGACTTGTCATTATTCTTAAGGGATTTTTCTGCTTAAATCGTGAAGAGGAAGCAAAATTACAAACATAATCAAGATGGCAGATGATATTTGGCTGACGAACACTTATTTTATTATCATTCTCGCGTTACAATTCCCCCTGTGCTGCATCTACATCGTTAAAACATTCCCTGGGTAGGTTTGTTTGCTAAAGATGTGATCAGAAGGAGGCTGTGGTTTGTTAGAGCAGGCTCTGGTACGGAGCCTCAGTGGCTCGGCAGTAATTTAAATATTAAATAAAAAACACTTGCTCTGCGCTCTCTGTAATGTCTGCGATAGATATTCAGAGAGCATGTTATTCATGACTTCTTTTTCCAGCAATGAGCTCTCTTGTGTTCTCGGTATCTGCTTCTCCCCTGGTTCCAGCTGAAGCCCTTGCATCTCCCCTCTTCCTGACTTCTCCTTGGCTTGTTTTCCTCTTTCGCCTCTTTTCCGCACAGCTATCAGTTCGCACATGACAAGCAGACGCTCACCATGAAAATGCCCCCTCTTTTTTTTTTTTTTTTTTTTTTAAAGAAGAATAATCGTATATTTTTTTTATCTCTACTCATACAGACCCACAGGAATTCAGCACTTCTCCCCTCCCCCCACACACACACCCCTGCACCCTCCAGTCCCACATTGCAGCATTCCTGCAGTTTTCTCTGTATCAGTTAATGTCCAATATTTCAGCTTGTCAGGAAGATTAATATCATTTGCCTTGTGAAATGTGCAGCTGTACAGTATGTGCTGTTCTAAGGTTTTTCATAATGACAAAGCTGACTTGAAATTATTTCATACAAACTTTAATCGACTGCTCAAAAAGCATCTGCCTCGGGGAGATGAAAAATTCATAGAAATTATGTTCTCATAGGCCCATTCATAGTGTGTGCTCAAGATTTATGTGCTTCTGTAAGATCTAGATTGTTGTGTGTACTCTGTATGCTACCTGTGTCTTCACCAGTAAAGCCTAAAAATACTTTTCTTCTTCTTTGTCTCAGTCGAAGGCGAATTTACAAGAAAATCCATATTAGTCAAATTCTAAAAAAAATGCTCGCAAGTTCTTGTGCATCCCTTTTTCCGTTGAATCGGAAACTGAAACATGGTTTCTCTCTCTCTCTCTCTCTCTTTCTTAACTACATCCCTACACTCCTTCCCCCACCGTCTTATCTGGCTTCTCCTCACCACCATGCAGGCTCTGGGAAGAGAAGCAGCATCTGGAGAGAGAAATTCAAACACAACCTGCTGTAAGTTCATCACTGCACCATCCTGGACTGAGTTTCAGAGGCAAGGATTACAGCTATGATGGCAGTTTTAGCAGAGGATAAATATAAGTTTTGCTTGAATCCTCCAGCTGAGACTAATCCTTTGTGAACTTTGTGGGTTTTTTTATTTTATTTTTTTTTTACAAGAAATATATGTTCTTTATCCCAAAGTTGGTAAAGGTTTATGCTGTGGAAATGTGCAAAAGCATCTTGTTTAATTGCAGAACCGTAATTCCATACTAGCCCTGGCGTCATGCACATGAAATACCACAACAAGATGTTTTTCAACAAGATATTAATCCAAAGCGTATGATGAAATCCATTCAGATATGCACGCTAGTCTTGCATGTTCAAACTAATGAATAAATGCACAAAAAAATGTTGACTTCTCTCTATGTTTTTAAGCGTGTGATTAGACTGCCTTAATAAAAGATTTATCTGAAGGCTTTTGAAAAATCTTTACCAGGGATGCCAATTATTGTGGAGGATACAGTAAATATCTATTATGTATCATTATCTCTGTTTAATTAAGAGGGGGGAGACATTAACTCATTGGCTCATTGTGCTGCTCTTCAGTATTAGGTGAAAGTTGTGCTTTGTGTAAAGAACTCCAATGCCACAGGGCTCGTTAAATCCCTATAATTTAGTCTTTTCACTAATAATGTTGTGCGAATTTTTCAAATCCAGCAAAGCCACCCTACATTAGCAACAACAAAGACATCCATTTTGTAAATAAAATGTGATTGGATTTGCACGACTGGACCAAAACCCATTAAATAACTCTCAAAATGTTGCATCAGAATATATACTTAGCAGATTTTGCTTTTGAAGAGTAGCGTTTGAGCTTTGAACAACTTAAACCGGCAAGTTGTTCAAAGCTTGCCGGTTACTGATTTTGCAATTTCAGATTATTCCAAATGTGCTTATCTGGGTTGTTGCTGTTTTGCTAATGGCATTTTTTTTTTAAATACAGATTTGGAGTCAAAAAAATGGCCATGTAACACATTTTCTTCTTCTGGATAAAAGCAATCGCATAACTACCTCTCTCATACAACCCGCGATGGTTTATGTGAATCGTGTGCACAGCTTTTAAAATAAAATGATGCAATATTCATAAGGTATTTCTCTATGCTTGTTGAGAACATATTGTGTATTTAGATATTCTTAAAAGGAAGTTTTTATTTTGTAGTTTGAGGACGCAAGAGGGATGACTTTGATCTTTAAATTATTCCTTGCAACAAAACCATCAGATGTGGCTAAATGAAAGCAAATTTGCAAATAAGAGTGAATGGAAATATTTCAACAACATTGGATTGCAAATGCTTGGGTGGCTCAACTGGTTTTTAGTTGAGGGGGTTTTCATGCATAGAAAAAATAAATATTTTATTTTGGGACTCTGTGTTATCGCTGCACGTCTTGGACCACTGCGTGGTTGAGCTGCAATATTTCCAGTTTTCTGAAGCTTGCAAATACGTTTTGCCACAGTGTCGTGTGTGACGCTCGTTCCATGTTTTCTGTTAAAGTTTTGTGCAACCATGCGACTTTTTCCAGATTCAGCCATCAGTATAATTGCAATTCTTATCTCTTTTGTCAAATACATCTTCTTGAGTATCTGAAATATAAAAGAAATATACATTTTACATTCTCCTACGTCTGGAAACTTACGTCCCACCCTGTATAAAGAGAATCAGTAACAACCTGCTTCTAAAACCTGACTCCTGCTGGATCCTCTCCACTGGTCTTGGGTTAATTTTGTCGGTGTATCCTCCAGGAGCTGGAAAGCAACACAGACGTGTTGAAGGACAAACATGATGCTCTGAAGAAAGAAGTGGCCCAGAGACAAGTGGATGTCAGGTAATGAATTAATTATGAAGTCAGAACTTGTGGAGGCTTAGCTTCATAATTCACTTTTATCCTGCTGGAAGAAGTTCCGAGTGTGAATTTGTCAATGTGGGTTTTCAGTTTTACTATCTTTTTTTTTTTTTTTTTGTCTGTGTAACCAGATGCGGCACTTTTGACTTGGTCGTTAAAAAAAAAAAGAATGTTGGATTATTTGTTAGGGTCCTGTGGACATTTTTACACTCTTTTAAACTTTCTAATGTTACAACCACAAACTTCCATTTATATTGATTTTTTTTTTTTCTTTATGTAATGCAAAATTGTACTGTTGGAGTATTTTGGTAAAACAAATCTGAAAAGTTTGCCGTGCATTTATATTCAGCTCTGTAGAGTCGATACTTTGGAGAATCACCATCCTGACTTTACAGCTGTAAGTATTTTACATGTTGTTTCTACTGCTTGTGTAAATCCAGAGATGTTGTTTTTCCTCCTACACTTTGTTGCAAAAATAGTTTGTCTGGCTGCATGGAAAACATCTGGAGATTTATGTTTATAAGTCTCCCCAAAGTTTCTCAAGCAGTTTTAGGTCTGAACTTGAGTTTTTCACCTCACACTACAGGCAAATATATTCATCTTGTGAATCTTGTTCCATGTCAGTCTACAATTTTTGTAAATACTTGCTCTCTGTAACAAATATATAGAGTTACTCTGGTTTTGTTTTATCTTAAGTTTTCATGTTTTTTTTGTTTGTTTTTTTCGTTACTTACTTTTTGATTGTGGACAAGATTCTGTGACTTTTCAGTTAATTTTTGCATCCTGCCTGCCTATAATCGAGTCCTCTGACGTCAACATGGAGACGTTAATTTACATCAAACTATTTTTCTCGAACGTTTTCCCTGATGTCTGCTGTGTTCCTTTGTCTTCATGATTCTGCTTGTTCTCCACTTCTGAAAATGCCGGATTATGTTTTTGGTTATACTCATTTGTGAAGCAATGTGTGATTTTTATTCCGTTTCATCGCTTCTACTCCCCACTCTGGGCTAGTCTATTGCACAAAATCCCAATAGAATACATCAAAGTTTGTAATTGGAATGAATAAAAAAAAAAAAAAAAAAAAAAGCCGAAGGTGTGAATAGTTTGATAAAGAAAGTGAACATGTTAAGTTTCCTCTGCTAAACCAGCAGCCAGAGACGGGTTTAACTTTTAAATGTGCTGAATATGTTTTATAACCCGGTTGAAGAGGTCCACATTTTTTTTAAAATGCATGTTTTTGTTTCCTGTCCTCTTAAATTCTGTTAAAGGAAAAACAATTCTGATGAGAAATGCATTTGTTTATCCCTCTGCTTCTGTTGCATGTGCAGAACTCTGATGGAGGATTCGGAAACACTTGAAACGCTGCAATTAAAAGAACAAAAAGAGCTAGAAGAAAAGATGGAGATCATCGAAATCAAAGAGGTTTGTGCGTGTGCGTGCGTGTATCACTGAGCTCTGCCAGTGGCCTTCAAACCATAAATGAAATACATACAGCTCATCAGATTTCATCTATATTGTTGTTTCAAGGCTGAGAAAGCGCAGCTGGCCTGCGTAGCTAACCGGATAATACAAGAAACTGAAAGAAAGCGCTCTTTATGGGAGTAAGTGAATTTAATTCTTTTGCAATTTTTACATAAGCTACTGCTAGTACTCTAAACTAATTATTCTACATTAAGAATCTCTTATTCTCAGAAAATTCAAATCTGGTGTTTTTCCTATTTATTTCTTGTTAGTTGTCCAGAGTTGCACTCTGCTGCAGTAGCCCATCTGCTTCAGGGTTAAACATGGTGGGTGTTTAAAACTATTTTTAGCTTAACCTGGTTGTAATAAGCTATTATTGGCTGGATATTTTTTTATTTATTTTTTTTTTCAGACAAGTCTGCGTGAAGCCTATCGATGCTTTTGTGAAGCACTTTGAATGTTGCATGGCAGTCTGTGTCCGAGTGTTAGAGGGTTTGCTAACATTATGTTTGTGAGTTTTTGAAATTTTATGAGAAGATTCTGTTAAATCTGTTGATTTTTATTATGAAATCATGAAACTGTTTACAACTTGCACAAATAACCAGAAAAACCCTTTTATTTTTTTATTTTTTTTTACTCAACAAATAAAAATCAGTAGATTTGTTATTACTTACAGGATGCAGCAATAAGCCAATTCTACATCTGTCTGGTATTCTGCTGTTCCATTGGGTCTGTTGATTCTTTTCCAGTCTCTAACTGGATCATTTCCCCTTTCTTTGCTCGACGTCTTCTGACAGCCTTCCAGGGTTGCCTCTTAGTGAGTTTAGTGCTTCGAATGTGCCTTACTTTTCATTCGCCTCCGACATGTTTGGTTTTCGGAGGTTGCCATAATCTGAAAGCGTAACCTGAGTCATGCGAGACGTCGCCAGGCTGAAATTTTTTCAACCTTGTGTCTCTGGGATTAATTATTTATTTTTCCCCAATTCTAAATTTACATTTGGCTTTCAAGTAAGGCTGGGGACCTGTCTTCGTGAGCATCATAAGCTATGACTTGGAAATTTAAAAGCTAGAGGATTCCCATGGTTGCGTTTACACGATGACTTTTATGATGCACCCTCTCACAATACCTGCCTGAAATTTGTTGTATATGCATTTTCTCATCCCACTAATTAAAACACCAGAGTGGCAATGAAGAAGATGGGCTCGCTAAACACAGAACTTTCAGAAGCGAAGCATCAGATGAGGAGTGTGGATGAGGATAATCAGTCCCTGGAGGTGATGAGGGAGGAGGTGATGCAGGAGCTGGAGCGGCTCAGGGCTCGGATAGAGGCATGGCAGAGTGAAAACAGACAGCTACTGAAGAAGCAGGAGATCTGCAGGGAGGAGTCGTCTGAAATCATGGGCAGCAGGTGGAAACTTTTTTCTTTTTTTTGTTGCTTCTCTTAAGTTAAAAAGAATGAAATATTAACTGTGTCTACCAGAGTGCACTGCTTTATTTTCCATCTTTTTAAATGTTGCAAGACAGTATTGTTCATGTCAATGTGTGTGTGTTTGTGTGCGTGTGTTTGTGTGTGTGTGTATTTTCTTTCCTGTCCAGAGGTATTTTGGAAATGAAGCTGCAGAACCTCATGACTGATAAGAAGCAGCTCTACGAGAGCCGATCTTTGCAGCTCCGAAAGAAAAATAAGTAGGTTTACAGAATCCATCTTTTTTTTTACAATGAGTAAGAAACTCCTTTTTGTTTTCCTTCTGGGTATTTTGCCTTACAGTGTTTCACAGGTTTCAGTCAACATGAATGGAAGTTATTGTCTATCACAGAACACACAGCCGAAAGGCTTTTTTTTTGTGTGAACCTTGTGTTTCTTAAATGAACGGCATTATCATAGAAACTTAAAAGTTGCCTTCATTAGCTGCTCTCTAATCTAAAATAACAAACCTTGTAGCTGTGAGTGCCATGACAGATGGTTCTGGTCCAGACCTAAATACATCTGATTCATTTTAAACTTGTATTTGTTACTACAAAAAAATTTGTATTTTCCTTCCACTTCGAATTAATAGAGGCTTACAGATGTTTTGCATGAAATCCTGAAATAATACAATAAAATACATCCTTGTAATGTGTGACGATGTGAAAAAGTTATGAACACTTTGGTAGAAAAATTGGTCGCAGCAAACTAGATGGCGGCTTGACCTGAGTTTAAATTTTTTGAACTAAATCGAATCTCTCTTCCCATTTCTCTGTATTGCCTGTCTTGTGGCGTTTCTATCTGGAAGGAATCCATGAACCATATCAACCAGCGATTTTTATCAACTTACAATTCTTGTGGAAAGATGTAGAAAGTAGAGCCTGGTGATGGATGGAATAAATATTTAAAATGTTGTTTTTTTTTGTTTTTTTTTATTTCCTCAGGCAAGTGGAGGCCCTCAGAAGGATGGAGCATGCCGTATCCATGGCCACCGAGCAGCTAGCGTGCACGCAATCCGTCTACAAGAACGTACAATCGCAAGTGGTGTGTGAAATATTTGTATGCATAGCAGAAAAGTATATCTGTATGTTATTAGTGCGTTTGTTTTTCACAAATATAGCCTTTATGGAAGACTGGGAAGAAGAAAAAAAGTTATAATTATGCTTGAAGTGAAGGACACGGAAAATGCATCAACTGTGTTTCGATCAGGAAAACCATGTAATATTCCCTACACAGTTAATGTCGGCGTGCTGTGTTTTGCGTTGGAGTTTACGCATCATCTTTATTGGACACTTTCTGTGGCTGAAACCCAATCAGACTGTCGGGAAAGAAAACATGCATTTGGCATTAATGTCCCCTTATTTGTGAACAAACTCGCCCATTTGAAGTGTGCTGCTCTACAGCTCATTACGTTGGGATCAAGGTGGTGGTACAAATGAAAACACTTCTACCGTATCTCATCATGTAACCAACCGAAAGCAAATTCCATCTCCCGCTGCTGAGATCCAGGACCAACTTTAGGCAGATGAAGGATCTTGCATCCAGATGAAATTTTAAACAGGCCCTTGATTTCCACTGCGCTCTGCTCTAAATATTCAGCTGGATGCTGTTCCCGAACGAGAGGCCAGCGCTCGGCAAAGGATGGAGCTGGAGAAGGAGATTGATGCACTCGCAGCCGGCTTTGAAAAGCAGGTGGGGATGTGTTCCTGTGACAGCGACAGCCTGGAGCGCTCTCAGCTCTGTCCAGGCTTCCTACATGGCTTGGAAGAGTTTCCTTTCAGTGTTTCAGTGGATAAGTATAGAAAACAAAAACTACGAGTGCAGAGAAATATTTGTATTTTCAAATATTAGTCTCTATCTTACTGCTTAAAGTTGTTCTTCATTATGTCTGTCCCTTCTTTGTCTTCTTGCTTGTTGTCTCGTAGCGATCTTTAGGGTTTGATTCTTTCTCGTGTCCCTCTGCCTTTTTCTCTTTGTCTTGTCTTTTTTTATTCCTTACATCCTTCTATTCTTTTGCATCCTTTCTTCCATTCATCCTTTTTCCCTTCAGTCATTTCTAGCTTTCCTTTTTGTGTCCTTCTTTTTCCTTTCCAACTTCCTTCTCTGACTTTCCTCATCTTTTATTCTTGCCCAACATATTTTATGTTTGTTTATTTGTTGGTTCCTTTGTTTCTGCTGTCCTCATTCATTCCTTCATTCAGTCTTTCATTCATTCATGTGTTCCTTCGTCTTTTTTGCTACAGTTTTATTGGCTTCTTTTATGAGTAAATTCTTCATATTTTAGATGTTCTATTTTCTTAAAAGATGCATAAAGAAAGCCTTTAGCGATTCATTTGTAAGGAAGATATCTTTTCTCCTTCAGTTAATGGGCTTTTCAGACATCTCGTCATATTAATCTTGCAATTTCACCCAACTGTTCACGTGGCTTTTAAGTGGATAAATGCGTTTCCATCCAGGTTTCTATGGCGGAGGAAGAAAACCAGAAGAAGCATCAGAACCGGGTGATTCAAGAGCTGCTTAGGGAGTCAAATCACCTCAGAGAGGAACTCCATAACCTCAGATGTCTAAGACAGATCAAAGCGGAGGAGCGGAGCAAGAAGCACCGAGAACGTCTCAAGGCAGAGGTGCTAACTCACACAGACAAATTTAAATAAATTGGACATCCTTTTCTGTGTTTTTGTGTGTTTTTTTATATATATATTAATCTATTCAAAATGTCAGAAAGGGCACTTTTTTTTATTTATATTGAAGAATGTGCAGCCAGAAGGAGAAGTGCGGTTTCAGAAAACCATAAATAAAACCCACACAGAAGTGATGATGCTGGAGTTTTACCTTCTTAAATTTACCCACAGCAACTGAGCGAGCGCATACAGCAGGAGCTTAGAGAGAGAGAGCTGATCATCATGGACCACAACAAGCGCAACGCGGTGCTTCAGTGCAGGTGTTGTTTTCATTTCTATATTCAATATGTAAGTGTATGTGTGCAAGGATGATGCTGCAGAGAAAAGCATGTCTTACTAATTGGTCATACTTCGGCATACGCAACGCCTACAACGCCCCGCAGCGCAACAACAGGCCTCTCCAATGCATTCATTAAGGTCACGGCACGCAGACTACATACTGATGCTGCTTCGCCCGACGTGGAATAAATCCCTCCCAAAAGCAAAAAACACAGCAGGAGGATAATTAAAATTGTTTTCTTTATCCTCTCGTGGTTCTCTCATTCAGCGATCACACGTTCACACGCCGCCGCGTCATACATGAGTTTTAAATTGTAACTGAGTAAAGTGTGATCTTCCGTGAAGATTTTTATTTTTTTTTTCCTGTAGAGACAATTTTATAATCCACTGATCATTTGTAATGAATTTGAAATCAAGATTATCTCAATGGTACATTGCCATATTGACAAACACTGAGTCCTCAAAAATAGGGTCTTTTTTACAAAATTCAGTAGTTTTGGCACCACCTCTTCTTATATATATATATAAATATATATATGTAACACTTTAGAGGGTAAATATAATCATATTTTAGAGCTGGATAACACCAAAATCTTAAAGTGTGAAAGCTGAGTGATTTAATTCAAAAATAAACTTTTCTGACACAAAAAACACAGATGTTTAAATAAGAAGCTCATTGCATTGTGACCAGAAAACAAGAAAAACAGAAGTTTGTTAGGAATATGCTTGATGGACGGATGTTTGCTTGTTGGTAACTCCGAACATTTGGCTCAGGAAGTGAACGCTTATATTGCGCAATGTCTATGTCTAAGTAGGTGTTTGTGTTTTTTCTCTCTCTGTGCCAAATTAATGACAGATTGTAAAACTTTTTCCTAATTTTGATTTCCTTTCCCTCTACCAAATGTTTTTTAAGGCTAAAAACACCCATGAGACTCTTGAGACTTTCAGCTGCTTCCATTCACTGCTCCATTGTTGTTTTAAAATAAGACCAGTGGTTTGCTAATGTAGATGCCCTAATAGTTGAGAAAATATTTATTATCGAAGCTAATTGTCAGATTATCGCTGCCTTGTAACTGAATGCAAGCAGACTTTTTGCATTTTTTGTCAAAATTTTTTTCTGCAAGTTGCCATTCCCCACAGTGGTGGTTTACACCCGGAGCTTACTGATGCTTTTCATGTCCTCTGATGGAGTGCTGGCGAGTTGAGTCTTTTAAGCTGCTTCTCTCAGCTGGCACTTTTCTTGAATTATTCCATACAAGCCTCAGCCTTGTGGACTTAGATTCGTGGCTTCTGAATCACTACCGACTTCTTAGGCAGCCACTCTATTATTCTCTGATGTCTGACTTTTTACGTTCTGTGTGTAACAACAAGGATTTAGCCCAGTTTCAGACGCATTCATGGACATCCTGTTTTTTTTGTTTGTTTGTTTGTTTGTTAACCATGAAATGAAATGAAGCGAGCCATAGTTCAAAGCCCAGCTATAAAACTAATATAGTGATATATAAATGGTTTTTAGGACCATTTTTAATAACCACCACTGGCTAAATATTGCAAACGACTTGGCAGAACAGATGAAAAGACATAAATCTGCATACATATATATATATATATATAATGCAGTTGTTTTTGATGGGAACAGACGCAATGTGCTAGACCTTGTTTTATTTCTCCTTTTTGTGTGTGTTTTTTTTATTGCTTCTCAGAATATCACAGTATTCAAAACTGCGTGACAAGTTCCTGGAAGAGAAGAATAAGTACGTGAGGCTGAAGCAGATTGCCTCTCAGACGATCTCCGAATTGACGGCGCAACTTAACAACCTTGAAATCGAGATGGAAACTCTGCGCTCTATCGCTGACAGCAAGGACAGGTGTGTTCATGCGCCTGAGCAGGTGGCTGCCATTTACATTGCTAACTACATAGTAATGTTCATCCAGAAAAACTGGCTCTACATGTTCAACTTTTAACTAAATTTGTGTCATATCTCTTAAATGTTTTCACATTTTGTTACAAACTTTATTGTTTTTCGTGGGGTTTGATGTGAAAAATTAAAGCATAATTAGTGGATAAATGAACGGTGGAAAGTAAAATATACATAAAACAAATATATATATTCATTTTCACATGTATAAATCTGAAAAGTATATAACCACCTGAGTGAATACTTCTTAACAAGTCTTTTTGCTGCAGTTCTACCTGTAAATCTTTACTAGTTTTAGAAATCTTGGAACATTTTTACCAATGCTTTCCCTGCTAGTAGATAGTATCCCATAGCATTATGCTGCCCTCACTATGTCATACCATTGGGAGGGTGTGCTTAGAGATGTGCAATGTGTTTTTGTGCACACATATTTTGCATGCCAGTGCCTTTTTGAGGCAGTTGGTTCCATTGGATTTTATTTGTTAAAGAACAAAGACCACACCTTCAGGATATCAAATCACCAATAAATAAGTTAATTGGTTTTATTTTGTTTGTTGATCACCAATGTGTCATGGTTTAGTTGTGACCTGAGTGTACCTGCTCAAACTTCCATGTCTGTCTGTTTCAGATTACTGACAAAGGCTCGCATGAACGTCTCCAGCAGCTCCAAACTGAGGGAGAAACTGCGTAATGAGATCTCTAAGGTCTGCACTCGTACATTCGAACACAGGAGGGGGGGGAAACAAAAGAACATCACCTGTCTAAAACCAAAACAGTCAATACCCAACGACGAATATTGAGATTCACAGCAATGAGAGCAGCACAAAACTTCTGTGGGTTTTCTGGTGATGCATCAAAGCTGAGAACCAACTTTCCAAACCTTTTCTTTTTTTCTTTTCATTTTGGATGGCTTTATAGAAATCAGTGAGCAACTGCAGATTCTGTATTTATTTGTGCCTTTTACGAGGCTTTCAAACGTTTATCACACACAGGGCAGTTTATAAAAGTTTATCGACTTCTCTGGAGTCTGCTTAACAATCCCAGCCCCTATGGTTTTAAAGTACATTTCTACATCAGGCTGAAACTGCTTCAACAATTTGTTGCTCAGTGTTTATGAAGTATACAGTATGGACAAAATGATTACAGGACATGGCTGCTTTCTAACCAGACTGGGACCTTTTTGCTCCTTGCCTCACATAAACGTATATTTAAGAGTGAAAAATGTAATTCCGATTTTAACTCTGTTCCAGTTAACATGGAAACAACACCAAATCTGTCAGCAGCATGAGGACAACAAACTGGAGTTGATGAATCTCACCCAAATGATCCAGTTCCACGAGGGGATTCTTCAGGAAGTAAAGGGAAGTCATGAGAATGCCGTCCAAAGACGCAATTTTCTGTAAGTTTCTAACACGCATGTGCCGGTGAAAACTTTCCCTTCCACAGACTGTCATACTTTCTGATCTTATTTCTTGTTACGTGCAGGGGGATACGGCTCTCGGAGCAGGACAAAGTTTTGTCCAGCTTTTATGAGCAGGTGAAGAACCTGGAGGCGGCCGTCGCCAAAAGCAACAGAGCAACCGAGACGGCGGAGAAGGACGTGAGAGAACTGCAGATTGAGATTAACGACGAGAAGAGGCAAATAGACCTGAGGAAGAGGAAGGTGTTGCTCAAGAGGGAACTGGAGGAGGAGATCATCATGCTGCAAATCGAGGTAGAAAAACTGCAGTGTATAAAACTATCATGCCTACTGATCCAATCGAATCAACTAAGCAAAGGGGAACTGATTTTTATTTTTTATTTTTTTGCTGCTCATGCCTGATTGTCGGGGCCTCCATCTGGTATTTTATTGTAATAAATGAGCGTTTTCGATGGGTTGGTACTATTAAGGCTGTCTGTGCATATAAAGCCTCTAATCAGGGAGGAGTGTGCCAGCAGGATACTGGCATGAGGATGACCATCAGTGTTCCTGGATGCCGTTCAGCTTCATATTTTAGGAACCCCATCAGGGTGCAGTCAGATCCGTCAATTAGTGCTTCTCATGTTTGTTCAAAAGATGAAGGTTGTTCCGAACCCGATGGTTATATATGCAACGTTTTTCCAGGGGAGCTTCTGGTGATTGACGTCTCCGCGAATGTGTTTTAAGCTCTCCCCGTGTTTTTGTCGAACCTTTTCCTGAATTGTTTTTAGAGGTGAGGGGGGGGAAAAATAGCAGGGGAGTCAAAATGAAAGATAGGACTTCCTGCAACAGAGCAGAGGAAGAGCACCAGGTCCTTCAGCTACAGCATCTCTTCCTCCTGGGAGGCATTCCTATTGGGGCACCGACTCTAAATCAATAAGGTGTGTATCTTTTTGTCAATCGGACACAAATTGCAAAGTGGAGGGAAATGATTCATCCCACTGCATGACTCACTCAAAGATAGATGTCGTCTGCACAAAATGTTACTGCCCTGATTTGAGATTTACTATCTGAGGGGGAAGGACTGTGTGTCCTGTGTTCAATTAAAATCCTGTTATTTTCACTGCGACGTAAAGAAGCATCCGTCTGTTGGTCCCAGACAGACTGGTGCTTGCAGGACTCCTCTTTTCCCCTAATAAGGCTTGACCTTATGTGAAAGACACTGAGCCAAGTCGGCCTGCGCCAGCTGTTGCGCTATTTTAACTGTATTCATTAATCCTTGCAGGTACTTGCAGGTATATTTAATAGTTGTGAGGTTCTTCAATATGAAACGGTGGAGACTTTCTAAATGTTTCAACTCTTTATTACCTCAAATTTTAACTGCGCCCGGCAGCGACTGCTGTAAAATATATTCTAATCAACATTAAATGCTCTTTTGAATAGCTTTAGCGTTCAGTCCTCGGCTGCCGATGTTTTGCTTTTTACTCCTGTAGCTTCGAAAAGAAGCGGAAACTTGCCAGCAAAGCCCAGAACGGAGGTGGATGTAAAGCACAAGATTACAATCTAAGCCAGGAGGGATAAACCCAAACAATCGCAGACGAGGCCACAAGATTCCCACGGGCATGGCAGAGACACACACGTGAATAAATCACAACATGGAGAGATGAGACAGATACACACATACTGATACAGAACTGGCTGTCTTGCTGATGTTTCCATCCAGGGTTTGGTTCGGCTGCTGCTTCAAATCGGAGTTTGACGTTTCTCCAAAGCAGGTGTTTTGCTCTTTGGTTGAATTCAGATTTCACCATGTGCTTCTTTTCTCCATCTGTTTTTGGCGTTGGCTGTTGGTTTCGTCTATTTTCATTGCTGAAACATATATCTACATTCTTACCCGTAGCAATCTCACTGCTTTTATTCTGGCTTTGCACAAAGCTCATTTCCACTCTTTGAGGCGCGTATTCAAGTGGAAGTAGCTTCATCTGTGCAAACTTCTTTCACTTTTCATGGCCTGACCTTGTTTATGTAACGGAGTTCTCAAAGTTTTTCTTTCTCCCTCTTTTTTCAGATAAACTGGCCCTCAGGTTTTCAATGCCACTTTGTTAATTAATCTGGTTCTACGACTTTACCTTAAAATAAATCTCAGCTCCGTTTTGACTTTGTTGTCTCAGAAAGAGGAACGCACTAACTTCATCTTACAACAAACTTAAATGCATTTCACTGGGAAGTATGGAGTTAATCAAATTAAAATGTTGTTTCAGTTTGAAAATAAGCACGCATTTACATTCTGCTCCTTTTCCGTTGATTCATCTGCATATTTTAGTGCAGCCAGTTTCCTTCAGTCATAAACTGTTGAATGGATTCAATTATGCAGTTCTTTTTGTTCGTCCAACGAACGATAAAATCCATTGACGTTTGTGGCTGTAACCTCGCAGTTCAAGGGGTGTGAATACTTTTGTGTGATTCACGCGCTGGTTGTTTATCGCCCATCTGTTCGTCCACCCATTCATCAGCACTTGGCTCCATCCATCAAGCCATCCAGTCATTTATTTTTCTCTCCTCTTCTGTGTGTAAACAGCAAATCATTTTCTCAATCACACCCCTTCCCTTGTACAGCCTCCCCTGGGTACAAAAAGTGAATCATGGATTTCTCTTTTTTTTTTTTTTTTCTTTTTGCAGGAGGCTTGCCAATCCTATTCAGTCGCCATGTGAATTCAATCTCCACGTGTCTGCATTGCCGCCGATTTATCATATATATTGTCTATTTGTATTCATCTGTGACCAGTTTATCTGTTCATTGCAGATGGACCCCCCTCCCTATGATGGGAAATTTTGACAAAGATAAATTGGGCCATCTGTTATACTATTGAAGTTCAATACACTTTGAGGCTTTCATCACTCCGAGGAATTTTAATTGCTGCAAAATAAACAGAGGTTGTTGTCTGCCTCTGAATTTACTGCCCCGTTTACGAGACGCTGGCAGGTTGACATCCCGTACAGGTGCGCGCTCGGAGAGCTCCGCAGCGGCTAAATTTTGCTAAAAACGTTGTCTAATGACTAGTTACACTTTGCTTCTGCTTCACGGTGCTGCGAGAGCATCAGACGTACACACACACACAGTCATTAATGGAGTGAGATTTATTCGAAGGTGGGGCTACTGACAGACTGCAGTGTCCCTGTGGTGGTGAGTCATATTGTTTGTTTGTTCCTCTCTTAAATCTCTTTTTTTTTCTTCTTCTTTCTTCTTTTCCCAACCTGTCTGGAAGTTATCGCCATGGGGAATCCCTGTGTGAATTGTGGCTCTGCTGGATGTGAGGGGACTTTTATGTGACAGGTTAAGTGAAGGTAGCAAAACCAAGTGCACAGAACCAGAAAGCTCAGGCAAAACATGTTGCATAAAACTCCTCTCTGCATTGGGCAGCTCACCTCTTCATCTCCGGACTCTTTTCTGCCTGCTAACTATTTTTGAGATGTTGGACAAAAGGAATACCTTGATTTTTCACAAATTAAACCTTTAGATTCCACGTCAGAATCTGTGCTATAATGAATTCCTGCAACACCAACAAAGCGAAGCGTATAATTAAAAAGGGAAAATAATCTGTTTTTGTTTTGTTTTTAATTTCTACCAAAAATTCTGATGACTGTGCCATTCGTTTTATATCCGGTCCCTCCTGAATCAACACTTTGTGGAGCAATCTTTTGCTGCAATTTCAGCTGCAAGGCTTTTGTGCACAAACCTGCAGACCTCTTTACCTTTTCTTCCTTGCAAAATCGTACAATCAGATTGAATCTGTGTATATTGCCAAAGATACTCAAACAGATGAAGGTCTAAGCCATTTGACCATAAATATATGCTTGAACATAAGTATACCATTTTAACTCTGGCTGTATGTTTAGGTTACAGGGTTGGTGTTTTCCTTTAAGAATTTCTTAATTATGCTTTACATTCCTTTGGTCTGTCGCACAAAATCCCAATAAAAAACATGCAAGTTTCAAGTTTCAACGTGATAAAATGTGAAAAAGCTCGAGGCGTGTGAAAATAACACTTTAATTCCCCACTAGCAGCTGAGCAATATAGAAATTTAGACCCTGCTTAGTGTCTCTGTTGCTCAAAATCCAAACTGATCAAGGAATTCGGTGAAAAGCACAACTTGTGATGTAGCAAATAAATCAAAGCTGAAAGACTCCATCTATTTAGTTTTCCCTTTGTTTTTTTTTTAATGTTTTTCTTTTCCAGTAATTGAATAAGAAAAATAAATTAAAACTTGAAAAGTGATTAGACCAGATTAATTATTTTGAGACTGAATAGACTCGATTTTAATTGAATGAACTCTTGGACAAAAAGGAGAGATTAATTGAAACTGCATTTCTGCTGTTCAGCTCTCCATCGTGAGTGTAACTCAAACCGCGCTCCCTCACACCTACTCACTCTGACACCTCAGCAGGGATTGCCAGCGTAATTAAATATGCGAGCCTTTGGACTGTGGGAGGGAAGAAGTATCCCCCGCAGAAAACAAATGGACGTACAAGAAGAACATGCAAACTTTCCACAGAGACGCCCCATCTGACCAGGAGCGAGAAAAACTTAGAAAGTGCTACTAAGTTGGCTGGTATTGCAGTGCCGACCTAATCGGATCAGAAAAGCATCAACACAAATACAACGCAAGATTTATGGATTAGTTGACTCTTTTAGTTTTATTTTTTAGTCTCCTTTTTCCAAGATCCTCTGCTGCTTACGTTGATTTCTAACTAAACATCATCACATGTTTTTTTCTATTTAGCCCATTTCATTTTTAGAAAGTCAAACATTCTGTTAAAAATCTTCCACACATTCATAAATATTGCAGCACCAGTTGAAAGGAGAGGTCATACTTTCAATGTTAGCTTCTCTTTGTTGGCTCCCAGGAACAGAATTCAACATTTTACTTCTTGCACATAAAGCAGTCAATTTTCAATCCCTTTTATAACTGCAGGTTTTCTGGTGGATTCCAGAGTTTCTAAAAGTAGAACAAGAGGCAGATCGTTTAGCGATCACATTGTGGAAGTAGCTCCCAGTTTTAGTTGTGACGTCCAGTCAACTTTTAAGACCAAGTTTAAAACTTTCCTATTTGATGCAGCTTTTAGTTGGAGGGGTTTAGGCTGATGGAGGACATACTGACCACATCTCCAGTTATTCATTATCTGCAATCATTTCTTTGATGTTCTCTCTTTGTTTTTATTACTTTCTTCATACAAGTTGCATCTTGCACAGCTTTCTGCTTAGCTGTGGCACCTTCCCAGAGGAGGCCACCAGCAGAACTATTGCTGTCATAAACTTTGTTCTCTCCACATATGATGCAGTTTAAAGTCTCTGTGTGTTACATGTTGCTGGTGCGACCCTTTCTTCTGCGCCACCCTGAGCGAGTGCCCATAAGGCTCACATTAAATTGGCGCTGCTTCCTCGATGTTTAACTTTGTCTCGTCAACACTTTGGACAAATCAAATGGTGTTTGAGTTTGTTTTTGAGCGTATCCATGTTGTAGCGAGGACTTCTTTCTTTTGACTGGGTTCTGTCTGTGGCACGTCGCCCCTGAACAGCCTCTCCAGCTTCCTTTAGTATTTAGGTGTCTGCTTTGGGTCGGGCTCAATTTGGTGTTGCACTTCTAAAAAGCATAATCTAGGTTACATTAAGCTTCTGGATTGATTTTTTTTTTTTTTACATCCTTAAACCGAGTGAACATTTGATGCATAGCATTAAAAGCCTATTTTATAGCAGGAAACCCATCCGTCCAGCCGTTATCTTCCACTTATTCCAGGATTGGGTTGCTGCCACTTGGGCTTAGTTTTATTCATTATATGAACTCTGCAAAGAATCTCTAGGCAGAACAACTGCCTCTTTGTTGGGGATTGGAAAGTGAGAGTTTTCATTTATTTTGTCTTCTAACTGCATCATCTGGCACATCCATGGCTGAAATTGTGCTGTTATAAAGCAGAGTTATTATGATAATAACTTCGCTCTGAGATTCAGTGATTGTAAACACAGAGCTCACGAAGCTGTGAATTGTCTGACCACAAAATTTAATTCTGCTGCGGTTCGAGTGCTGACCAAGCGAACTATTGACAATAATTCCTCCATAGAGACTTTGCATCTATGTATTGTTGGCAGTCTCACTGTATATGTCCATATTCATTACAAGTTATACTGTATTTTGTACATATGTGACCTTTCTGCTTTATTAATCCGTCCCTTTGTCTTATATTTATAATGAGGCTCTTAATTGCTCGAGCTTGAGACGTGGTTAATAAATAGGGTAATTATTCAAGTTTATGGTAACGCGTGCGGTGTACCGTCCCATTGTGTGGCTTTTCAAGCCGTCGCGTTAACTACTCGCTGAGCTGAAATTATGCAGAACGAAATGCAAATTAGAAAGCGTCGCGGAGGCTTGTCATCTCCACAATGGTTTACAGGACTCACAAGCCGGAAGCCCAGCAATGATTTGTAACCGTCGGACAAAGAAAACAAGGAGGCAGGCAACAGACCCCGACACAGAGATGGATGGATGGATACAAGGAGACAGACATCAAAAGGACGGATATATAAAGAAAAACAGGCTGCAAGTGATGGAACTGCGGAGAAAAGAAGATTGATGCTTGAGCAAAGAAAAGGGAACGAGGTTGATGGAGACGCTCCGCGTTCCATCCATCATGACGCGTTTAAGTGACTGCGGGTGGATTTGGGTGAAGCTGGGACACGCATCAATCAGGTCTAACCACATGCCTGTCTTATCCTGGCCGCCGATGAACTGAAGAAGTTGAGCAGCACTGAAAGCTTCAGAGCAGAGTTAAAATGGTTGATTAACACATTCTGCGGTTGAGTTAAAAAAAAATAAATAAAAAGGTATTAATCTCACAACTATCAAGTGATTATTTTCAAATTTTCTGTCAACTGTAAACATGTTTTACTTCAAAAACATGGCGGACAGATGGATGACCGCCCTACTGCCCCGAGCACCGGGCTTCGCAAGGAGGAAACCCTGCACCGTCCATCTGTGATCCGCATGTGCTGCATGAAGAACATTATGATGCCGGAGCATCATAATGTGCTGTGACTTTGCAGTCTCTAGTTTTTCTGAACCCTCTCATATGATTTCCCCTCCCCGAGTAACTTTTCAATCCAAAGTTCACTGAAATTTGTTTGAGTTTCAGAAAAAAAATCTATCATAAGAAGTTATTGCAACCTTTCCTGCTTTTGTCTTCATCAAATCTGAACAAACGTTCCGATAAATTACAAATTCATTGAAACGCTGTTTAATGTTTATGATGTCATTAATCTGTTTGGAAAAAAAAAAACAGATTTTTTCCAATCTGAAGGAAAGGTTCAGAAGGGATTTTTTTCAGCGTTAGAAATTAGAAAACAACGACATAGTCAAACCTCAACAAGCTCAGTATCATATAAAGTATTTTGTCAAAGATTTTCACTACTTTTGTCACTATATTCAACCTTTTTTTTTTACCCCTCAGTTTTGAGAAGGGCCTCTTCTTCTGCAAACACACAATCCCACAGCAATTTCTGCTTCCACTTCCTCAAGCGTTGTTTATTTGACGCGAAGTGTGTGCTCAGTGGTTCCGGGAGGTGATGGTAATGCTGAACTGAAAGGTCGAGCTCGGAGGAGAGGAAATGTAAAGGAGTCATTATTTATTTACGCTGCGGCTCAGAGCAAATCCCCGCAGGCTTGTCACCATCTATTTATGGTCAAACGACAAAAGTTAGGGAAGAGTGTAAACCAGTAGCTGGAGGTGTGTTTTAAATGAGCCATCATCTTCTTACTTCCTGCCCACACTAATGCATAAGAATGCATTGTGTGGTTAAAGTGCTTCTGATAATGAGAAGTTAGGACACATTTGAACATGTCTTATTGTAGAACTTTAACTCCAACTAAAACATGCGAGCGAGGCGGACGCTGTAATGCAAACAAATGGCTTTTACTTCTGTGCAACGACTCTGCAGGGAAGACCCCGAAAGGGTGTTTTTATCTCCCTCGGAAATGGGAAAAATATGCAAAATATTCACTTATTTGAATAATAACTATGCATTTCTACAGCTTGCATTTGCATGTTCATTGGAAATTGGGTTTTGTTTTGCCTTATTTGTTGCAGAATTTGGACTTCACAGTGATGAATGCCAGACGGACTCGGTCCCACTAACAAGCTTTAGTTGTCCCAAACTGCAGACATGGGCCTGTTCGCTTGCATCAGTTTTTCTACATTTTCTCTCCCTTTCTCTTTTCTTATAAACGGATCTTCATACCATCTTTTCCATTTTTTTAAATCTGTGTGCCGACTCTTTGAGCATCTCTTGCTTTTCGGTCTCTCCGCTGTCAGCCTCCTCTGTTTCAGAATCAATGGGCAGCATAAAATTGTGTCCAATATTTTCTCTTTGATCGTTTTATTTTTATTTTTTTTTGGTTCTGTTTTCTACCGATGTCCTCTTCATTGTCACCGTGGCTCCTTGAACGTCTCAAGGCTCATATTCTTTGAGATATGGAACACCTTTATTTTGAAGGAATGAAGCCTTGTTTTTCTGAAATAACAGTTTGGATGAGATATAAAGCTGCAGGTTAAGTTATTCCTTTCTTGCTCTTAGGTTACAGAATCATTTTCCTACTTGTTCTGCAAGAAAATGGGCTCATTAGTTGATTTTTTTTTTTTTTTTTTGCTGGTATGAGGCAATATAGATTTAAAGGTCGGGAGAATGCTACTTCAGACAAACACCGATGCGGTGTTCTGCAAAATCTATACTTTTTCCAAGTGGTGTATGCATTCTTACTGAATTGCTGGTCTTGTTGACGTATTCCAAAACTTTGGGATTGCCTGTAGTTATTCTTGTTTGAACAAAACCGGGGAGGGAGGAAAAAAAAAAAAAAAACACACAAGCTCGTACCAATTTTTATCTGTTAGGTATTTTTCCTTTTTGCACATTTTCTTTGTCTGTCATTCCTGTGAGTGGGTGCAACTCTGCAAAATCTCTAAATCCTCTAACCAGAGTAAAATGTACTTTGACAAACTTCCTTTGAATGTTAATGCTATGCAAGATTTCCCTTCCATCAGTACAGAAAGGCTGCAGGCTGTTTGGTATAATTAATCTGTTGCAGATAATATAGCAATGTAAACATTTCATTGTGATGTCCTGGCATCTATTATATATATATTATATATATATTTCTTCTACTTTTACACCTCAATTTCCTTCCATTGATGTGAACAGTTAACCTTTCAGTCAAGTCAGCACTTTTCACCTCCTCCAACTCCGGTTCTCACTCTGACTGACTGCAGCACTTTTGGGATGAGAGTGTCAGCTGAGGGCCTGAATCTAAAACGTCAACCCTGCCCCTCTCACATCGCTCTCTCTCTCTCTCTCTTTTTCTCTCTCTCTCCATCTAGCTCCTTTGACTCATCTCACTTCTACTTGCTTCCCTCTTTCATTTCCGCTGTCTTAAGGGATGACACGAAACCAAAATAAGAAAAGCTTAATCCCTTTCAGGGATCTTGAGGCGCTTTTTAAACTTTATTTTCTCTTATCGCTCTTTCCCAGAGACTTGTCACCTTGTGGGGAGAAGCTCCCATCCACGCACTGCATTTAGCAAAGAAAGGTGTTGAGTTTGGTTATCTTTTCTTAATCCCAGGGTAGTATATCTTCAGTTTCTGTGAGGGGGAAAGCACTCAACAAAGGGAGTAGCTAGAACTTTGCTCACTTTGAGAATGATACAAACACACACACATATCAGCACCTTGTGTCTTTTTGCCAATTTTCTGCATCCCTCAGCTGTCAGAAGCAAGAGACGCGACCCTGAAAAGTGTGACTCGTACCTTTGAATTTCGGGAGTTGAAGGGCGACGACCCACCGGCTCCAGAACTGGTCAAGAAAATGGAGCAGGTAGCTACATACTGACGTTTCCACCCACAACTTATCTCGGGAACTTTAAGAGCCACGTTGCAAAATGCGTAGCTGATTTTCTCCTCCCGGTGTCTGCGTGCGCTCGAAGCTGGAGGCGAATTTGGCCGAGCGCGAGCGCCAGCTGCTGGAGAAAGAAGTCCTGGTGGAGCGGGTGACCCGGATGTCGGAGCCGCTGGGGGAGCAGGCGGAGAGCTGCAGGCTCCACAGCCTCTCCATGGCAAAGAAGGTAGCCCGGATCCTCTGGAAGACGCCATTATCCCGTCAAAAAGGCCGATTTTAACTTTTGCACATTTATTCTGCTATGACATTTTGAATTTATAGCCTGGTAGAGAGTAGACTGGAGTCTAAGACGATTTCTGGGAGAATTTCAGCATGTCTTTGACTTCTTTTTGCTGTGTCAGTATTTCCCATCCCTTCCACCGACTCATCAGAAGCAGAAACATAAAAGATGGATGTGGTCCACATGACATCCATTTTTTTCCCCCTTCAGTCAAATTTAAGCTCAAGGTTTAAAACTCACTGCAGCCCAGTTATTTGTGTTTGTTTTTAAGTGGACAGTGAATTGAGCTAATTAAGAGCTTTAATCCAAATGGGAGCTGCTAATTTCACATTCATACTTGTAAAAAGTTTGAAGCTATCCTTTCCCTTTTCACAATTATCCACCAATTTGTGCGGACGTGTTGCATAAAAGCAACATTTGTTTTGAAATGTTGTCAAGGAATATAAATTGTTTACCTCATCTCTGCATATTTGTTTTTCCCCCTACTTGTTTCCAGCTGAATGAGGCGCGGGCCAGAATGTTACACATCAACCTGTGTCTGATGGCCGTTTCTGCAGAGCTGTCCGTGAAGCAGGCAGCCGCTTTGTCTGAACACCGACAGATGAAGGAGAGAGAGCAGCAGGTCAGGCCGGGTCGTCGTCGTCGTCACTCATTCAGTCCACACTGTGCTTAAGCTTGCAAATTCACCCGGCAGTTTTCCTCCGAGTCTTCGCCGAAGGCTCGTTTTTAAAAGCAAAAACTAATTTAAGAGGTGAAAAAAAAAAAAAAAGAAAGAAAGAACATCTTCAATTGGGTTATAAAATTTCAAAACAGACGGTGGAAAAACAGAGAAATGAGAGGTGGTTGCATGGAAAGTGAACTCACTGGGGAACAAACATTAATATTTAGCAACTGCACTGCAGCAAGATGTCAGTTGCATGGCTAAATCTGTGTTTTCATGTGTGAACCGGTCGCGTGGGAACGGGAGTCTGTATAATTTGTTTCATTATCCAGATGTCAGTGCAAGGCATAGAAAAAGGCAGAGGTTAAGAACCGAGCCGGGAGTTCTGGTTTTGGCGACCCCCCGGTAACCATGACAACAGGAAGAATTCCTTTAACATCTGAAAACCAAGCCAAACATTCGCTTGCTTCGTTTCTTGCTGTCCTGGGTCTGCGCAGGCTTTAAGCATTGAGTGATGTGGTGAGGTGAGTTTGGATCCTCAGTTTTCTGATTATTTTAGATTTTGAGTGTTTTTTTTCTCCCCCTCACCATTTTCTGTAAACCAGAAACATGTTTGTACGTGGAACTGCCAGTAGTTCAGCTGATTCTCAGATACTCAGACTCTGCATTTTTGACTTCCTGGTTTTTCTTCCCTTCGCTTCCCGTTGTTGATGTAAACAGTTAACCTTTCGAGCTCTGGTGGGTCCGTGTCGCCACTCTTCACCTCTTCCATCTCCCAATTTCTCGCTCCCCGGCTGCAGCGCTTTAGGGTTAAGCGCGTTGGTTAAGAGGTTGGATTGGAAACGTCCACCTTGCGCCTTTCAAATCTCTCTCTGCGGCTCTTTTGACTCGTCTTCCCAGAGCTTCCTCCAGGGTTCCCGCACAGTCTTGAAAGATTTACAGTCCGAGTGCACGCTCATTCAAAAATTAAAAAGACTTCCCATAATGTTCTCTACATTATTAGATTTCAGTCGATGTTTGAGTCATGGCTGTTATTTTTAGAAAAGTGCAGATCTTCTTCATGTGCTAGAAAACACTGAGATGACTTGATGCCAGTTTTAGCAAGTTACAGATGATGATGCACGACTTTTAAAGCACCTAAAAGTTATTATTTTGTATGGACCCACCTAAAAACTAAGAAAAGCAAAATAAAACAGTATTTCAGCAGGGAAAAGTATCTTTTCTTTTTCACTTGTTTCACTTCCATATCTGCTGCCTTCAGCGTTTGTGTCTTGACATCACTTTCTAACCCAGAGACTTTTCACCCAGTGGGAAGAATCTCCCATCAATGCATTACATTTAGCAAAAGAAAGGTGCTTAGTTTTTATCTATTTAATCCCTGGATAGAGGGCGTGTTTAATTTCTGTGGGGGAAATCACGCCCTGCAGAAATGAGAGGAAGCAGCAATACATTCGTACCGCATGAAATGTCAATATGTTGTCTTTGGCTCCGATTTTCCGCATCCTCCAGCTGTCAGAAGCCAGAGGCAAGATGCAGGAAGGCGTCGTTGAGTCCAACAGGCCAGAGGACGGAGGCTCGTCACCTTCACAACTCCACAATAAAATGAAGCAGGTGCCTGCTGACGTTTGCATTTTGTAATTTTACCTCATGAACTTTAAAAGATGTGCTGCAAATGCACAGTGAGTTTCTCCCTGTTCTTTGCACTCGAAGCTGCCTGAGCGTGAGAGTCAGCAGCAGCCGGAGGGAGAAGGAGCGGAGCAGGAGGCCGGTCCGTCGAAGCTGCCGGAGGAGCTGGGAGAGATCTTCGGACTCGACGGTTTCAACAGCCTCTCCACATCATGGAAGGTAGCCTGACCAGAGTATTATTGAATCAAATTCTGAATCTGTTAATAACCCAGCAAATGTTTGAAGCTCAAACTGTTTATTTGGTCCCAATTCAAAGTTTTTTCATTTTAATTTGAGAATCCAAACTAACATTATGCTTAAATTTTCAAAAGCAGCTTACATGCTGCCTCTGCTAAAAGGTGGAGCGTAAGAAAATGTAGACAAATATCCAGACTTTAATACACACCAACATATTTGAAATCCAAAGACGTTCAAATTCAAGAGCATCCCAGAAGTTCATTGTCAAAACGTGGAGCATAAAAACATTTAGACGTCAGCAGGAAAAAACCCCAAACTGTTCGTAATCAAATATTTGGCCATATGGATTTATGACCGCCTTCCTCCCCTTATAGGGAACACCTGTTACAAAAGCGCAAATCTGTTCCTCGCTTCTTACATCGGCACAAATTTTGTCTCGATCTGTTTAGGAGGAAAAATCTCGTACAAACAGCCAACTTCCCTGACTCTGCTGAACTATGGAGACATTATCTACGTGAATGAAGCTCCCTTTAGTCCTCCGTTGTCTGGATGCAATATTTCAAAGTGCTTTCACTACAAATGCTGCCTTCAGGACGAATCAGGCGCTTTATGCTTTGCTCTCACGGCCTTCACTAAAACAAACGGGGCAACAGCACTGGCCTGTATTTATTTATAAGGCTGTCCTGCTGGAGACCTACCTACCGTCATATTTGTTTTTGTCTCCAGTCTAAAACTTTCATCATATCAGCTTCTGTTCTGATCTGAACTTGATAGGAAAAAAGAATAATTTGCAAAAGTCACACTAAAATGCTCACAGTTCATTCCCATTGACCGCTTTTAAATTATTTATTGAAATTTTAATCTTATCCTCTAATCTTATTGGATTTTTCCCATTTGATTTTGAGTAAATTGAATGACATTTTAATTGTCTTTTAGTTATTTTTGCATACTGTACACCACTGTGCCTCTTGGCCAAGTCTCCCCCACAAGAGAATTATCTCAGTGAACTTCCTGGTTAAATAATAGTTGAACGGAATAAAAAAATAACATTGCACTGTTAACGTTTTTAAATTTCTAATGTAGAATTCAGTACTTTGCGATTCTGTGTGTGGAGTATTTCCAGCCCACTTTTAGGAAAATTGCCGCCAGTCTTTTATCTGCCTTTTGCTCTGTCGGTATTTCTCACCCCTGTCACCAACTCATCAAAAAAAAAAAAAAACAACATAAAAGATGGATGTGGTCCACATGACATCCATTTTTTTTTTTTTTTTTTACTTTTTTGACAGCCACTTTGAAGTTTAACATTAAGCTGCCATCATCTGAGAGAACATGAGCAAAGCGACTGCAGCGCTCGTCTGTTGTTGGACTTTTTTCTTTTTTTTTGTTTTTTTTGTTTTACATTTGTAATAACTTACAAGAACTGGTGGTGGATAAGCGAGTTTCTCTAAAATATAAAACTCTATGGAGATTTGCAAAAATGTTCAAACTCCTTCGCTTATGTTTTTGGCACATTAAAACCAAACACCCTGCGATATTTGGGGGGATTTTACATGATTAACTGTGCAAACTACTGGGATTTTTGTTTGTAGCTTGACACAAAATTAAATATTTGAAGGCCATGTATTATTTTGCTAGACTAATGCCTTTCTTCTAAGATTGGAATAATGCAAACTATTTTAATAACACATGCGGGATCTAAACCCTGAAAGTATTTTTTATGCTTCATTTCCAGTAGATTTGTATCCAGATCAGTAATAGTAACAACTTAAAAAGCTCTGATCTTGCAGAGCTTACCGTGAAGCAGGCAGACAGTTTGTCCGAACATTAAAAGACTCAGAGAGAGCGGCGGTCAGGTCAGACGAGGTTCCAGTCCTCCACCCTGCTACTATATGTAAATGTGTAAACGAAGCTTTAATAAAATGAAGCCGTCCGTGTTAACATCCTGTGTCTGTGTTCTCCCCTGAGATGCTTTCACATAACAGGCACATAAACTAATGTTATGGCCGACATTTAATCCCACATTTCTGCTCCTGATGTTCTAAATACCACCAAAGAGTATTCAAACTTCAAACTGCGGAGACTCCGTTTTAGCTTTGTATTTAAAGAACTATGTTCTGCTCTTTTATTCTTCAAGTGAAAGAGCATCCCTAAATCACTACTTTAAAAAGAAATGGTGAATTTCATGCCGTGTTTACTTTTTATTTGCCTCTAAATATTTCAGAAAGTACTTCTTTTTTTTTTTTTTTTTTTTCGTGGATTCCCTACATGCGCTGTAAATATTTCAAGAGGTCTGTGTTAATACCCCGTGGAATCGCTGGGGCTGATGCGCGCCTGCAGCACGCCACTTGATCCCTGAGGTAAAAGACGGAGAGGTGCAACGTTAGCCGGACTCTGGTACCAGAGCAACCGACTGAACTGAGCCGTGTCACCGCAAGTTCAGTGAAACGTGTCACCTGCCCTGCTCTTGTCTTTATTTATTTCTTTATTCATTTTGACATTTTTTCTTTCCAGATGACCAGGTGTCACCAGGTGCCAAACGTGCCGTGGTATTTCAGCGCGGAGGAGATCTGGAGGAGGGTGGTCCGAGACAAGAGGCTGAGGCAGAGGGCAAGAGAAGAGAGAAAGAGGGTAAGCACTCGACTGTTTAAAAATTCACACGGCACACTGTAGAGCAAATAGAGCATCGAAGAAATGGGAGGCAAACTCGTATGTGAAAAGCTGCGTCTTTTAAGGAAACGCGCAGGAAAACAAAATTCAAGCAAGAAGGCTGAAATGTGTATCAAAGCTGTCAAAAATAAAACAAAGCTCCTAAAATAAAATGACATAAACTGCAAGCCCAAGGCCAAAAAAAAACACAAGCAACTCCTTCAGAAAAAAGAAGCTGAAGTTGGTTCATTTTTAATTGTTTTAGACCTAAAGCCTTTCTTAGCTGCTTTGTGTGCAAATGGCAATTAAAGTTTATGTTTTGTGAGATTTAACAGCAGTTTATCTGCCTGCTGTTGTGGGCTGGAAGTCGAGGAAAATGACAAAGAGAAATGGACACGGTTGAACTGGACTTTTATTTTTATTTTTTTATTCCCCTTCCTTCCTTCCTTCCTTCCTTCCTTCCTTCCTTCCTTCCTTCCTTCCTTCCTTCCTTCCTTCCTTCCTTCCTTTCCACTCAGCGAGGTCCACCATGGTTAGACATTGATCCATCACCCACATCGGGTTCAAATCAATTGAGCCCACCACTGTCTTTGTTCTGTGGGCCAATATCGACTTCATTAGAGCCAGAAACTACTTCTCCTGTCTCTGTTAAAAGAAACTCAACCATATATATATATAAGTGAACCTCTGCTCGTCAATATGGATTAAAATCAAAAATCAAAACATAATTAGCAAAATGTCATGCTTCTATTGTTTACTGTGTTTTTATGATGTAAAGCGCTTTGAACTGCCGTGTTGCCGAACAAATGTGGTCTTAATTGACAAAATTCAGAAATTGCAAATAAAAATTAGAAAAAAAAAAATTAGTTTGGCGATTCTGAATGAGCTTACAAGTCAACGGAAAGAGTAAAAATGCTCGGCATGCTCGCAGATGATGACGTGGTTTTCCCAGCGCGTCACTACAGGGTCAAGATTTTTATTTTTTTATTTTTTTTTTTTTTACTTTTGCAAACTGCTTGTTTGAGATGTACATCTGGGCATCCAGGCATCTGAAAAACAAACCAAAAAAAAAAAAAAACTTGGATAGTAAAAATTATCTTCTGCCTTTTTTTTTTTTTTTTTTTCCATTTCCATGATTAAGATTCAGGAAGGTCTGGATTTAAGTATTTAATTCAAGGTCATGCAATCTCGCATGAAATATTAAAAGTGCTTCTGGTGTGTGGTTCTCTGTGTGTGTGTGTGTGCGTGTGTGTGTGTGTGTGTGTGTGTGTGTGTGTGTGTGTGTGTGTGTGTGTGTGTGTGTGTGTGCGCAGCTTGCTGAGGAAAATAAGTGGAGGCAGCTGCCAAGCGGAGTGTATACCACAGCCGAAGCCCGCCCCAACGCGTACATCCCCCTGGACGACCCACTCGGTCTGCCCGTACCCTTCGGACAATTCCAGCCCATCAAACCCCGCCCACAGGGGGCGTACATGAGGCATTACCACAATCGAAGACCGAATCCCTTGGACGTTTAGGGAGAAAAAAACAAAAAAAAACAAAGAGTCTTGATAGCATTTAAATTTCTGTCTTCTTTCAGTTTCACCAGTATTCCTTCGTTCCCATATGTTTTCAGGAAGTGCTTAATGTGAGAGCGAAAGTGTGACATGGCGTTCAAGGGACTTGGGGAGGATGGGGGGGGATGCATAACGTATGATTGTGAAATCATAATCGCCACACCGCCTGGCAACACATCAGCACTGCTCAGGCCTCCTCTCCCTTGAAGATGAGATTAATTTCTCAAACTATTCCCACACATTCTCCGGCTTTGTTGTTGTTTCACCCTTCACGGTCGTAATCTTTAAATAAATTGCAACGGGTCTGTCTGAGCTGCACGAGATGACCGGGCGAGCCCGCGCAGCGCTCCGAAATGATAAATCTGGAGAGGAAGCGGAAGCAATGAAAGAGCATGAAGAATGACAGAGAGAGGGGAGAATTTAAATGAAGGGGACGGAGAGCCGGAGGAGGCGGTAGAGGAGATTCAAAGTTAAAGCGGGATGAATCGGAGGGCTGCAAACTGGGTGGAAAGCTCAAAGTTTGGGGCGCGCGTAAATAAATCAAATACATTCGATATGCACAGAAATTCCCCCAAATGAACGAGCGGACGCCTCGGACGGCCGGTGAGAGTTTATGAATGAGCGCGTGGAAAGAAAAGATGTGCAGGAGGAAAAGTCCTGAAACAGCTGGTGTGCACCATGTCAACCCTGAGTGGTGCTGCTAGCAGCAGGAGTCAACTTCCTAAGAAGAAACCAAGGGACAAATGTGTGGGTGTGTGGGTGTGTGTGTGATCATCCATTGCAGATTCACGCTGGAAGCTGTCAGATTAACTTGGCCCCAAACTGTTAGGCTGCTACATAACACAGGCAGCATAACAGAGTGTGGGGGAGACCATTAGATGCAGAAGGACTCATGTGTTTACACTTGGAGAAAGATTCACATGGATGGATTTTAATGTGAAATGTCATAGGAGTGTTAAAACGCAGAGGGTTGGTCTTTCCGTAAATGTGACTTATCTTGTGAAATCCCTGCTTCTACATTCTGACTTCAGAGAAACTCTGCCCAGCCTTTAAACTATACCAGCTTAATATGTGTGTTTATGGGAACTTTTAGCTATTTTTTCTAAAGAGAGCACTTGTGAGGTCAGATACTAATGTTGGACGAAAAGGTCTGGCTCACAGTGTATGAATTAATTCATGCCAAAGGTGTCCTGTTAGGTAAAATTCAGTAGTCTGTGTTGTTTAATCTGTTAACTTAGTTTGTCCATGTCCTTGTGGACCTTGCTTAAAAAATAAAAATGAATATTTACATTCGCATTTTATGAGCATATGAATCTGATTAAAAAGAGTTAAGGAGCTTTGAAAAAAACACTTTGAAAACTGGGAACATTTAACCAAACAAAATAACACAAACATTTACATCTCCCGCTCCCTTCGTGACTTTGCAGGGGTTGATTATTCCAGCCACATGCTGCCGCCTCTCCATTAACCCGGCTCCACCTAATTCAGGCTCAGCCTTGTGCAAAAAGTCTGAATCTGTCTCCCTATGTTTACACGTTCTGATAAAAGGCTGCCGCACAAATCTCTGTTGAAATCAGACTTGATGTGTGGCAGACCACATCGAGCCTCTCTGTCTGCGAAGCCTTTTGTCGGCGGCTGATCAAGCTGATGGGACGGAGCAGCATAACAGGAAACACACAGGAGGTAGAGAGCATGTGATTTCTAAATACTGTTGACGTTCAATGGTCGTAATTATATGATAGAAAAAAACTGTTAGCAGCTCCAATGTCTTAATTTCGATAAAACGGCCTCCTAAAAGTTTTGACTATTTCGTTTTGTTGATTTGAATATTGTTGGATTTATTTTAATATTAAACTAACTCATTCTAATTTATTCTAGTGAATCAAAAAAATACTTGCACTCTACATAGTTTCATTGGACACACAGTGATCAGTTTCAACACGTTATTTTGATAACTTTTGATGTCATCAGTTGGAGCGCTCGCTGATGACGTGGCTGGATTTACGTCAAAGCCCGTCTGAGACGAGCGGGATTTACTGCGGCTTGTTCAACGTTTTCTCTTATGCTTTTTTTCCTTCCACTCAACTTTCCATTCATGTGGTCGGATACAACCCAGCTTCTTCATTGACAACAATGGATAAAGAAAGTGTCAATGGACAACTGTCAAGAGAGCAGTCTTCACGGCGTGTTTGTCGGATTATCAGAAATCAGACATGCAGAAAGTGCTACTGCTTTGAAAGAGAGTATTTTATTGTGAAATTTATACATGCATTTTGGTTTATGCGTTTTACATAAACACCCTGCACTCCAGCAGTGTACTGTTAGGAGAAACAGTAGGAGTCAGAGATTTAAGTTTAGACATTTCAGCCAATTCTGAAAAAAAAAAAAATTTAAGAGCTTTTAATAAGATTTGGATTTAAAATATATATATATATTTGTATTGCCCTCACTGTAAACCAGAATAAAGTGATTAGAAAAAAACAATTAATTGCGCGTGTATGTGTAATCAGTCTATATATGATGATCGCTTTTCAAATGGAACTGAAATAATTCACCTTTACAATTATATTCTGAAGTGTTAAGATGCAGTCCTTTCTTTCGTGAATTGCACTCAGATTTTCCCTCTAATCCCTCTGCTCCCGCAATAATGTTTCATTTAACAGTGCGATTCTGTTCATGACTTCTCTACTCGACTCTCATTTTCCGACACCAATCCATTTCATGCCTTCAAGGCCCAGTTAGACATTTACTCTTCCTTAAACCGATTTTCCTCCTCGTCTATTTCTCCCGCTCTCTCTCTCTCTCGCCATCCGTCTCGCGTCCTTCGTCGCCCTTCCAGCCGCGTCATTTTTCCTCGAAGCCCAGCTGGATCAGCGTCTGCATCAGGGCCGACTCCTCCACAAACCTGGCGTCCACGTTTTCCTTCTCCTCGAAAGGACTCAGAGCTGTTCAGGAGTTGAGACGCGAGGTGGGGGGGAGAAACAAAAAAAACAAAAGAAAAACATCTTTACTTCCTGCTCCTAAAGCCTCTTTAAAGGCCTTTCCTGCAGGATGTAGAGGATGTACTCTACCTTGTGACTCGATATCAGAGAGCATTTTTGCCAGATAGGTTAGAGGAAGGAACTCGGGTCTGAAGCCAGGTTTGTCTCGCCCGGTAAATACCAATCCCTGCGGAGAAAGAGTAAAAAAATAATAACGTAAAGACGTTTTCACGTAAGATTCAAATTCAGACATATCAGCAGCACCTGAGAGAAGTCCCCGAAACCCGTCCTGCAGATAAAACTGGCTCCTGATATGTCACCAGTGTATATTTGAGACATTCTACAGGAAACGCATGCAGCATGCATCACATATTTCCATGTTACCTTATTCTTGCTGTGTTTCTCCAGCAGCGTCTTGACATAATCTCTGGAGATTGAGGCTGAGCTGACAGGATGATCCCACATATGGTAGATCCTTTGCTCCATAGGCTGCACACACATACACAGAAAAACACTTTACAATTTTAGGATGTGGCTCACGCTTCCTGCAGAGACGGAGGGAGAAAGAGAGATTCCCCGAAGGCTCTGAACAGCTGGCCCTTTCTCTCCCACCAAATGGAGAGCGGCGGCATTATCGAAGGGTGGACTGCTAATGAGGGGTCTTGGGGAATTTGTACTATTTTTAGGGGTCCAAAAAAAAAAAAAAAAAAAAAAAAAAAGAGGCACAACAGTAGGATAATTATTTATTCTTCTTCAGTACACTAGCAAAAACTTTAACAAAACGTTATTCAATCAACTCAAATGTGTTTATTTTCAGCTCCTGCACTTTCAAAATGAGATTTTCTCTTCAAGTTATAGAACATTGTTTTACCACATTTCATATGAACTATTAGTTAAATATTGCACAACTGCTAACTTTATGTAACCAGCTGCTTTATGTAACCCTATTGTGTTTTTTTTTTTCTATTACACAATTGATTTTTTTTTCCTCTTTTGGTTAAAACTGTACTTTTCACAATACACGCAAACAAACAGGCAACATCACAAAAAAGGCTACGTACCATTATTAATTTTCAAAGTAAGCCTTCACCTATTTGAAGTTAGAACAGGTCCGTTTCTGCAGTGCATTGTGAATTATTTTGTGTTTTGTTGTTCTGGTTCACATCAGTCCAGTCAGTCCAGTCAGTTTGCCCGAGTGCCTTTCCTGGTCCCCAAACAGCTGCTTCTCATTAGTTCATCAGTACACCTGCTACTGATTCAATAATCACAGTTCTCTAATGGCGTAAAGCTTTTTGAGTTTAGGTCTAATTTGGCATCAGTTTGGTTGCCTTTGATCGACCTCGGCTCTTCTTTACCGCCATTATTTTGGCCTTTAGTCGGAGCTCAAAGCCGCCTTGTTGTAAAAGAAAAGTTCATCAAAAGTTGCAGGTTTCTTGATTTCAAATGATTAATTCATTTCTATCATTCAGTTGCATTATTCTAGAAAAAAAATACATTTATAATTGAACATCAGGTTTCCAGAACACTCCTTTCCATGTTTTATAGAAGTTCCTCCGAACTAAAGTTTTCTGTTGCAAGGCCTCTTAGACTGTTAGATAGCTGCCTAACATTTGCTAACCTCTTCTTCTTCACTTTTTACAGTAGTCAGTTTAACTTTTTCTTAATAAATAAATAAATAAATAAAATAGCTTAACCGTGGTTAAACACATTTGTATTGGACGTTGTATTAGCCGCCTCAGTTTCTCAAATCCTCTAAAGTGGAGAAACTAAATGCCTCCTACTTTGCGTCCGATATGTGAGGCTGAGTCCGAGTTTCTGCTGCCCACCAAGCTCACCGTACAAAAGCCTGACTTACAGGAAACGCACCAGAGATGCAAAAACACTCGACATTCCCACAATCACGTTGCGGATGAAACAAACACACGCATAGGAACACACGGACGTTACACAACAGTCTCCAGAAAGCCTTTCTCAGTCTTAACTCTTGGTGGTTGCACAAATATTATGAGACATGCTTGAGGAAAATGAAATAACTCCAGATTCTTACATAACTGGAGTTAGCTTGGGAGAAGGAAACTCTCTCAACTTCCTCCATGTTAAACTGTCACACACACTTTATTCTGAACATAAACTTATTAGGAATGATGATGATTTAACTTTCTAAACCAATCAAGAATCTTAATGGTTAATGTGGCCACACATCAGTACCTCAGGGAGTCTCTTCAGTACGCCGAACTTCAGTCGCTCGTTGGCTTCGCTGTTGTCCAAGTCTAAATAAAAAGGAGGAAATTTATTAATGAATTTAAACGGGTTAATGATTTAAAATCACCAAAATTTTAATCGTAACATAAAAACGCCCATGTCTAATGGAGGCAGTGCTGTTTTCTTTTCTACAGTCAATAAGTTCTGGGATCAATTATATCTCAAGACGTTCCAGGACCACCTGGATGAAATCAAGCCTTTTGACTTTCTGAGCCGAATCGAGAAGTAAAGACGCAAAGCGGCGTTCATTTTTCACGTCGATGTGATTTTGCAACCAGATTTGCTGCAGTCCTGTAACTGTGGCGAGACGCAAACGTGGCAAGAATTGTTATCTGAGGGAAACCACTTCGGCTGGTCATGCATAATTCAAATACGTAAATTATTAACTGTCTGGAAATCGGACTTCAATTATTTAAGTGACATAAAATAACGGAAACACAGCCACCTATCACCCATCTGAAGACGACCCCGACAAGAGAGCACAAATAATAACTAATATTCCTAAACCTTCTCGCTGCAGAAATTTATCGCAATCTCAGCACCGCGTTGCCTTCTCTTTTCCAACAAGTCTGCAACGAGACTCTTTGTTTCATCTCCTTAAATTATGTGAAATGGGAGGGAGGAGGGAAATAAGTCAAACCAGTTCAAAGTCTGTTTGAGTCCAGCCTAAAGGAGGACCCGTCCTCTTGGGTTCTTCCTTGTCATTAGAAGTAGAAAGTTCACACCTGAGCAGCCAATTACCAAAAAGTAAACAGTGAATCCAATTGACGCACGGATACCGATTAATCCCCGAGGAGCGCTGAAGCAGAGACCGGGAAGACTTCAAAGTCTTCAAGTGATGCACCGATGCAGACGATGGATTTTGCAAGGACAACTAAAGCTCTTTTTAAATCATCCCACTTCCGAAAATTTTCTTTACCGTATAGAACAACAACAACAAAAAAAGATGAGAAAGAAGTTACTGTCGGTCTTGAAAAGGTGACAAAGGCTTTTCCAAGGTTTTTTTTTTTTTTTTTTTTGCACTGCTTCACTAACAGCAACACTCGGCAGAACGCAGTGAGAGTTTAAAGGGAAACGCTCGATTTTTGGGGAAGTCTGCTGCTTCTCAGTGTTTATCTGACGGAAAATTCTGTGTACTCGTCAAGCTGTTGTATATTGCTTCACCAGCTGGTCGGCATCAAAGTTTGGCAGAAGAAGAAAATGGATGAAGACTGACACGGGCCGGTCGGACGGACTCACAAATATAATTCAACTCAAGTTAAAGTTCTGGATCAGGTCGGTGACCTGCTTTTGTGGTCATCTGCTCAGTCGGGTCTCTTGGTTTTCAGGGGAAACTGAGAAAGTAAAATAAGCCATGTGGCTGTGGTTGACCAAAGCATGCTGACAGGTGTTGAGAGCGTCAACAAGAGAAAAACCCTGACAAATTGAGTGAAACAGAAATATCTCGGTTTTCTTTATATTGAGATCAAATGACGAGACGACCTCTGATGTCGCGCATCAGAAATGAAAAGACTTTGAACATTTCAAAACCTGTACAAATCTGCACGCTGTTAACTATCTCACCATCACTATGAAAGAAGAGCTCTCCATTGGACAATGACAATAACTCCTCCAAAATGGCCGTTTTTGGCTTCTGATGCCAAAGGCGACAACATGGGGACCATGAAAAGACGATGCCAGTATCGTCACCTGAAGCTGCTTCTAGTTGTTCTAAAGAAAACCTTCGGCTGTGACAGTAAAGTGATGCTGTGTCTTCTGCAAACTGCAGTTGCATCACCAAAGTCAAGCCCCTGCAATCAATAAATGCTGTCCTGAATTACATACCAAGACCACAAACCACTAGGGCGACACCTTCTGCAGAATAAGTCAATGCCCTCCTCAGACGATGCGACACATTCACTCAACCGTCGCCTGACGACAGATACATTCATACAGCTCTGCAGCTTCTTTCCTTCTCTCCCACAATGGCCTCCGTCACCGAAACGCCGTTTTCCTTCTCAAACGCCAACTGCTCCACCTCTGCAGCGTCTCTGTTGACCTGTAGCCATCCGTCGTACGTCGTCGCCGGCGTGATCGCTGTGCTCAGCTGCCTCGTGGGAATCCCGACCAACATCCTCATGATCGTAAAACTCAGCAGCCACCTGCGAGGCTCCTCCATGACGAAGCGCCTCATCTTCAACCTGGCCCTGTCGGACCTCCTGTCGCTGTTCTGCCTGGTGATCGCCGGGGCCGTCTTTGCCACCGAACCCCACTTGACGCACGGATTGTGCCAGCTTTTCTTTTTCGTCATCTTGTTCTGCATAACCGCCAGCTCCAACATCCTGCTGCTGATAAGCGTTCAACGTTACTACCAGGTACGCCACGCAAAAAACAACTTTCCCGTTGTAGGAACACGGACAACAGGCTGAACATATTTAGCGACACTAATGCGGTGCTACTGCAAAACTGCAAGAAATGATTATTTTCAGTCCGTCGTACTTGGAAAAATAAGGGTGACCACACTGCTTGTACTTCTACTTCAGAAACATTCATTTCTGACAAATATCAGTTTTGCCAAAACTACATCTGTCTGCTTTCAAATCAGAAACGCGTGGTTTTATTTCATGTTGATCAATCAGGACTAGTCACCAGCAAAACTATGTAAAGTAACTAATTACTGAAATACAGAGTTTTATAAATGGGTACTAAGGAAGCGATAAGTTCTTACGATATCTAATGGATAAGGAAGTTGGAAAGAAATAAGTAACAGAGTAGCGAGAAAGTGAGGAGCATTAAGTAACATAATGACTACTGCGTGGTAAGTGGATATCTAAAGCTATTTTCCGCTTCCCAGATTCTTCATCAAGCCAAGTGGAAAAAAGTGACCCGCTCATGGCAGCGGGTTTTGCTCTCCGGTGTGTGGGTCCTGGGGGCCCTGCTGCCTCTCCCACTCGTGCTTTTGCTGACGGAGAAGACGAGCGGAGACGCCGCGTCCAGCAAGACCAACACTTCCTGCAGGGCGAAAATGATCGAGCCACGAGCCGAGGCGGTCCACATCGCTATAGTGATATCTGCTCAACTTGTGGTGCTGGTGTTTTACGTCAAGCTCGTGAGAGGCGTCAGGAAGGTTCAGATGTCTGACAAGAAAAAGCAGAAGATCAACAGGCTGTTCAGTCGGATCCTCGCCGTCTCTCTGATCGACTTTTTGCCTCTGTTTGCGCGCGTGGTGGCCGTCGCCGCCCATTTTAACCCCTCGGAAACGTTGTCGAAAACGTTGTCCGACGTCAGCAGGAATCTGACGTCTGTCGAGTATTTGTACTTTTTGAACCACTGTCTGAACCCCCTGCTGTATTTCTTTGCTTCTCGGCATCAGCTGAGAGACAGAGAGAAGAAGAGGAAGCTCTTTCTCATGGCTCTTAATGACAGTTCTTGACGAGACCCTTGGATACCTGTGCTGTGTCATCTAACCTTTACACATTTTGAATTTACACTGTTACAAAAACATCCCACATAAACAATGACTTTGGTGTGGATTTATCTACTGTTTCTCTTTCTGTAAAGATTTGTTTTGCTATTAAAGTGTTTGAAGGCTGGACATGCATTCTGCATTTTTTTTTTTTGTTTTCCTTTCCACTATCGCCACGTACTTGAACGGCGTAAAAGATTGCTTCAAAGTCAGTGACTCGATCAGTTTGTCTTCGATAAGATGGAAAATTTTACTGAGCCGTGAACTTGATTGCGTCGTGTCAGAACTTCGGTGGGACTTTTGGCGTCACAACCGTGCGATTTGTTATGCAGCTCAGTCTGACGCTGAGCGAAGGAATTCGACATTAAAAGAAACACGTTTCCGACAGCAACGGAGGACGTTTGCAAATGGAAATCCTCGAGAGAAGCCGACTTCAAAACTGTTCCGAGTACCGTAGGCGATCTACTTCCAAGCCCGCCCCTTTAAAAATGCGTATTTATGCACAAACCTGTCATGAGACGAGACACAAAGGTTTCGGTGAGCTGCAGGAAACCGTGGTCAATGTACTGTAGAAAGGTTTGATGAGGTAGGCAACGAACAGCGAACACAGCAAACAGGGTGTGATAGCCTGGAGAAACAAACCGATGAAATGAGAAAACAATGAAGGTGGGGAGAGACGGAGTAAAGCTGACGTCGTGGAACGCGTTTCATGCAACGCGTTGCAGGCCGACATTTGTGAAACGGCTCCTTCGAGCCCTCACTTTTAAAATCAAAGTTTTACTCCTGAGTGGGGGGGAAAAAAATAAATAAAAAATGAAAGAATTATGTAGCAAACAACTGCAAACACTGTGAAATTAATTCAAATGAATGAAAATGCATTCGCGTCCTCCCAGAGCTTCGTCGGCGTGTTCTGCTAATGCACAGTTCTGATGCTGGGAGAGACGCGTGTTTTTCTCTCTGTGGCTCGCACAAGAAACAGAGATTAGAAGGACGAGTGGAACCGCGATCTGAACTGTACCAGGCGGGAGAGGCAGGCAGAGACTCCGGGCGGACTCCAGGATCCGAAGCATGAAGTGAAATACGGCCCACTCGGCCGCGCCGCCTTTCGTCGCCCTGGACACCAAATGGCAAATGGGGGAGGAAAAAAAAAAAAAGAATTGAGAGGATTATGCAACTTTCACAACAACTTCCACATGTAAACACAGCATTGCTATTGGAGTCTGTTAAAGCTTCCAAAAGAGGAAGTTGGACTACTTACAAGCACAATGCATGAGGGCCAAGTTTGTACTTCAGCCAGGCTGATTCCAGCATGTGTCTGATGAGCTCCAGCTAAAAACAAATACACACACACACACACACACACACACACGCAGTTAGGGGCTTGAGAAAGACACGCTCCATTAGATCCCAATAAAATGTTGCCCCTCAGACAAAATCAGTCGCCTGGAAACTGTACAGAACGCAATCATTTTGAACCGACACCTGAAGACACGCGACTCTCACACGTTTACCTGCTGCAACGATTATTGGCTCCTGTAAATTCACAGTGCTGTCAAAAGGTACACACAGAACCTTCTTCCCAAAGACCACTTGCTTTTTGGAAAACTCGACTGAACTGGCTGTCGCACATTTTGGTCACAACAACTTTGTTTTCAGACGGGTATTATTCATCTCGTTTCTTGGTTATTCTGGTCTTGAAGCATCAAACTTTGGTTAGTTATTTTTCCCATCTGTGTTGGTTTTAAAAGCCTTCATCCCTTCATGAATGGTATTTGCGTTTTCTCGGGTTACTTTTGAAAGCGTCGCACCATGTGAGCCCGTCTGTCTCCCGAACAATAACAGGAAGACGGTCTGCCTCATCCACATCCTGACCGCCAGTGGGAAACCTGTTCCCATTGCCAGCGGCAACGTCCTCCTGTGACCTTAGGGTGGAAGCTTCAATTATCTGCTCTTATGTAACAGATAAGCTCCAAAATACTTTTCTCTAGGCCCGTTTCCTTCTTTTCACACCTTTCTCTCCCAATTCCCCCTCGGAAGTTGACGTTTTTCTAAACAAAATCAGGAGACGTGAACTCACAGCGAGATATCAAGTGCTTGAGCAAATTACGAAAAAAAAAAAAAAAATTGCTATGTATATTTTAAACTGCAATACTTATTTCTTATTTGGAACTAACGACGTCTTTAATTATTCAGAGTAAAGGTGTCTTTGCAGCGGCATTATGCACATGTATTGACAACCTTGACAAAAGTTAAAGTGCTCTGGTAAAAGCTAACCTTTTATCGGAGAAGCAAGCTTTTCCACTGCTTTATTTTGTATTTCCGTCCTGCTTAGTGTGCATGGAGGAAAGGTGCAGCTGTGTAATGCGTTTGCCACACTTCCACCTGCTGTAAACTTTGATAAGTTGTGAGCCGATAGTAGATTTCCACACTGTAACGTTGAGCAGCAATGCCAGTTTTGTGGCATAAATTAAAACACGTGAATTTTATTGCTTTTATTTATTTCGTTTTCTTTTTTCATTTTTTTTTTTTTTTTTTTTTTAAAAAGCAATTTTTTTTTTCCAAACTTTTACTTGGAGCTCTTACTTGCACACATCTAACCCACATGAACTACTTCTTTTTTTCGTTCTTGTTTCTTGGCTTTTATTATCCTTTGCATTTATAATTATTTATGGTACGTAGAAAAAAACTAAGCGAAATGATCACAGATCTAATTTTTCTTCGAAATATTCTCAGTTCAGTTTGTTTTGTTGTTTTGGCACAAATGGTGATTCAGTTTGAGATTATGCTTCTTCTGTACAAGTTTAATATCATTTGCACATCTTTACCCAAGGTACCAAATAAGTGTGGATGATGCTGTGATAACGCGGGCTGGCATCGATCGCAAAGAAAACTCTAAAACAATAAGGAGAAAACCTCCCCGGCAGCCGCAGCCTCACGACGAATAAATCCGATTTGACTCTCGGTAATGAATTGAAATCCATACGAAGCAGTTTGTCTTAAACGGTAAACAGCAGCGACCTCCTGCATCAAAATGCACCAACCTTCGCTGCAGAACGAATTGTCATTCGCCGGAGCCGGGACGCCGCGGCCAGCCTCTTTTTAATTGCGTTGCTGTAAAATATGTGCGCAATTTATACTCTGCAATTAGCAGGTTATTCTCTTTCTGAGCTGTTTGTTGCATCTGGGGCGGGGAAATAATAAATATCGGTGACAATAATGCGGAGTGGAGCCGTAATCTATCAGAGCTGAAACTTCTCTGGGTCTTAAAAGCTGTAATATATTTCCCCCCTTGTGTCGATGCAGCCATTAGTCTAAATAAGCACCAGCAAGAAAGAAATGCTCTTTATTTGTAGAAGAGTACCTCTGCTTTTTTTATTTGTAGTTTTTTTTAAGCGTGACTCAGGCAGAACAAGTCCCGAAGTTTGTCAACTGTGCTAAAAATAAAGTGACCCCAAAAGGCTGTTTCTCTTTGAATAAGTCTCTCTCCATCTCTCTTCCACTCCGCTGGATAAACTCGGTAATCGCCTCGTGTGTCTGAGCCGGAGCGGGGCCAAAAGCGATTACACAGGTACCTATTTTTGTTCCGTTCAGCAGGATGTCGAAGGCGCGGGGTTAAAAAATCCATGAGCCCTGTCGCAGCAAAGGGAGGATTTCTTCTTCCTCCTCTCTGTTCCTATTTTACCTGTGCAAGACTCAAAACCTGGCACATTCTGCTTTCTATTCAATCCGAGCCTTACCCTTGGCCTGATTTATACCGCCGCATTGATATATGCTGTATGTCTACTTTCAGCACCTCCAACCCATGGAGGGATTTACCTCGGTGGAATATTAAGACCTGACTTTACAGAACCAGCAGTCCCGGTGAGACGCAGGACAAAGGGTTGGCATCTCCTTTTCCTTGGTTATGCAAATGAAAGCATCTCCTGTGTTCAATCCATCAACATGGAAAACCTTAAAGAGAAGTGCATTTTGTACGGTGTCAAAACCCTTCCATTTATTCATTTGTTTTAAATGTAAACCATTTAAGAGTCCTGAGATAAATCCTCTTAATAGCTGTTTGCACCATTACAAATTGCCTTCCACTGAATGTGTGTTGACTCTAAGCTCTCTGATGTTGACTTTAGCAGCTTTGAAGAAACCGCCGCCTCAGAAAATATGCAAATTAAAGCCAAATGTAGAAACCCTGACAGGAAGGTGCCTTGAAAACTCGCAGGTTCCTCCTCCGCCTTTTCGAGGCTTCGTTTATCAGCCGCGGCTCAGCCAACATCGCGGCATCAAAAGACTGGCAGTGTCTGAGATACACAAAGGGACCGACTGGACCGCGCTTCCCAACCTGGTTCACCTTTGACATGGCGGCTCACGAAATCACAACTTAGTCCCGTCTCCTGTGACCATTTCTACTATTTTTTATTTGATCTGTGTTTCATTGCCATTTTTCTTCTGTCATATTTTAAATTGGCTTCTCTTTTTTCGGACTTCTGGAGTCGGTCAGTGAACGCTCTTGATAGATCGATCGTGAACACATCGATGCATCGCGTGCTCAATAAAACTCGTCCACTTCTTTATCAATTAGCATTACATTTTCTAATGCGTCTCAAAAATATTTTTGCAAAAACTCTCTGGTGTGTTTTTTTTTCATAAACTGTGCACCATAGATCAAATTTTTAGAGATATCCACAGTAGACCTTAGAAGGCCACTTCCCATCGCTGAACATACAAATGACAGCACATCATAGGAGACACATAGAACAAGCAACCAGGCGCACACACACACACACACACACACACACACTCAACACTAAAAGTTATTTAAAAGATAGATTCTTTTCAAACTGCAGGAAAACATATAAACACTGCAAAGAGTTTGGGATTTGAACCTTTAAGAGTTACAATTTAAAAATGCTAACAACTGTCCCACCATGCAGCCCACCTAAATATACCCCTAGAGATAATCCTGTGCTGTGTCCACACATAATGAACATTTATTTAGTTCGGCACATGTGAAAAGACTCTGACAGTATTTTTGAACCAACGAAAACTCATCTTTAAGCACACTCTGCACAACTCCGTTTCATGGTCAGGTGCAAGAACTGAGAGGAAAAAGGGATCAAGGAGGCATTTTCCTCAAAAACAAAATGACTTTTCAAGATTGTAGGGAAGTCCGTCTCACTGCGTGCTGATTGTAAAAAAAAAAAAAAAAAAAAAGACATATTTATGTAAAATTACAATGAACTCTATTTCCCAAATACCATCTTCTGAGTCCACAGATGCTAGTAGCACTTTGCATTTCGTGTCCCAGGAAGCTTATCCTAAAAATAGAACTTAAAATCCGCCTCCATGCTTCCATATACTTAAAAAAAATCACCCAGGCTAAATACGAATCATACAAAATTCATACAGAGTCGCCTAACGTTGCTCTCAAGCTCCTAGATTTTTCATCTCGCTTCCTACCCATTGACCTCTGCCCATGTTTAGACCTTTCTGGCTGTAGGTTATTTGTCAGGCTAAAAGCCCTGGCCACCGGCCACAAGGGATCCCTGGCAAAGCCAAACGTAAGCCCCGAACAGTGACTCTGGAAGAGCTTTTGCCTCTGTGACACAATTACTTTTGGTCTGCTGGAAGTGTGAGCTTATCAGACCTTTCAGCGTGAGGCACTTCAATGCATTTTCCCGCGACGAATTGTGGTTGGGGGTTTAGAAAATGACAGACAAAACATAAGGTAGTGTACAGGGCCTTTTAAAAAGTCTTAACCAACTCGGTCATGAACTTTTCTCTTTTCTTTTATGTTTAAGCAAAACCGCTGAAGCTCGGTGTCTTTGAATGAAGAGCAACCGTGAGCAGCAATTTGCACCGCATTGTCATCTCGGATCACCCCATTAACTGTGACCAGCTCCCCTGACGCTTCTCTATAAAAGCTTCTCTCCTGTAAAAATTCTAGCTCAGCAGTTTTTCAAAGTGTTTTTTATTTTATTTTATTTTATTATTCCTATTATTATTAGTTTTGCACAACATTTCTGCAAGACAATTAGAATTAAAGCAGCTGCAAAAACTATCTTTTCGACACCATTTCCTAAAAATACGGATTGAAGAAAATGCAGCTTTAAAATAAATGAATTTCCTTCAACGGATAGGAAATGAAAATGGAAAACAATGTTTTCTTTTTTGAAAGGTTGCAACGAGACAAAGCGTAAACATTCAAGCGGTTAAGGCACCTTTTTTGCTTGCATTATTTTTGAACATGAACACAAACTTCACTCATCAGGCACCAGCAGCGTGCACTGAAACATAAAAACATAAAAAATACACGCTTGTTTGGGAAATCTCAAGGAATCCTTTTAAGGCTTCCAGCAAAGAGTCAAACCGTTCAGTTTTAAGTGCAAGGCTGCAGACTTCTTCTCCACTGAGCGATTTCTGCTGTCACTTAACCTTCCAAGAGTACAGGGGGGGAAATTTGAAATAAATATAACTTCTGGTTCAAAACCACTTTATTTTTAACCATCTCTCTCTCTCTCTCTCACACACACACACACACACACAAGCATACACAAAAAACATGCACAGTGCATCTACCAGCTTGGCGACATAGTTGACCACCAGCGAGTCGATCTTCTTCTTCCCCAGTTGAGGCAGATATCTGTTGAGATGTTCACGAAGTTTGTCGACTGTCTGCGAATGCAAGACACACACACACACACAATAACGCGCTCGTTATTTTTCCAGAACTTGCCGCTTGAACTTAGACATATTTGCATTCTTTATGCAGACGCTCGAGAGCACTCGGCTGGGGTCAAATAGAGTTCACAATGGAGTTTTCCTTCAATTTCCAAAAGTAAATTTAACGGGCGAGAGGGGGGGGGGAGAACCTGTGGACGTGACGGGATGAAGAGACGAGGAGGGGTGGGGGGGGCAAATAAGTTTCAGGAAGCAGATTGAAAGGCTGAAGATGATGTAAGTAGGACAAGAAATGCAGGGAATAAATGGAGTGAGATCAGAGGACTGGGTCATCCCAAGAATAGCTTAACTGAACTCTATTAAATTGAAGCTATCTGCTCTTTAAAACACTATGCTGAGCAGAGGGGAAAGTCAAAAGATATGAAATTGTCCATCAAACACGGCACGGTTTATAAAAAAAAAGAAGAAAAAAAAAAAAAAGGCAGGACAAGGACCTTAAGATGCTTCTTTTGTTAAATAGTCGACTCATTTGAAGCGTAACAGGAACTTCGCTATAACAGGTGACTGTAGCGAGGGAAACAACTGGTTGTCAGCATTACACTGTGGGTTTTCAGTGATCTATATATCAACCTGTTCTGTTGTAAAGGGGGGAGGAGGGGGGTGGGAATCCACTGGCAGCAACTGCGACACATTTCTCGTGCCGTCTCCCGACACCGAGGAGAAAATTGACACGTTGGGATTCGAATTAACATAAAGAACGTGTGTGTTAAAAAAACGAAAAGGGGAAAAAAAAAAAAAAAACTGCTGATCAGCATTCAGGCATTGCTCTTCAATTTTCAGTGACCAAGTGTTGGGATTTAATTTTGTAGACTGAAATATCTTGGTACTATCAAAAGCAAACCAATACCTAATTGAGATATAATCTAAATAAAAAAGTCATAAATATTGAAGAATACAGATCTTTTAGCTAAAATGTCTCTAAGGTTTAAACTACTGTGCATCTTAACATTATATCTTTACTCTAATATTTGAAAAGGCAGCTGTTTGCTTCACCACCTCGTCGATTTTCAGTTGATGTCGGAGCCAAAAAGAGGAACGGCACTTCTAGAAACACGTTTTGTCTTCAAACCAGGAAAAGAACTTTCCGAAATCTGTATCCTGAAATGTGGAAGTCCACGTTTGCCTAAAATAGAGTGGCGGCTTAACATTTCACTTCAGCGAGGACTCTTGACGTGTTCTTTGAACAGTCTCGCCGCCCTTGTTCGGTTTTCTCACCAGGCCGATGAACGCCCTTTGTTGATGGTCCTCTTCTTGAAAAAGTGGCACCAGCTTCTTATCTAGAGAAGAAAAAAAAAAAACGCAAATATAAAAATGTGTTTCTGAAGTAACTTCTGATGACAAAGTTTATTTGATATTATTCTAAGTAATAAGCGATCAGAAAAATGGGCAACACGTTTTGCCCAGTTAATGAGACAAAAGAGATGAAGACTTCTTAATCAGAAGATTCATTTGGTGTGTTTTAATTTCTTTTTTTTTTTTGCTTTAAAGATGCATCTCAGGGATTAGAAGGCAGAAGTCCAACTGTGCAAGTCCTTTCATGTCAGTCTCATGAAAGCAGGTCATGCTTCATCGACGATACATTGGCGCTCTTGCATACACAAATACACACCATCTTTGATCATACGCACAGAAAGCAGCCTTTTTGATGTTATTCCCTGACATGCTACAGGCTATATGTTGCTCCATCACAGCCATCTTCTGCAACATGCAGAAGATGAAGCTTCATTTGCAAAATGCATGTCTGCAGCAGGTTCACGTAAATATATTAGAATTACGTACAATTCTATATGTTTGTCACTCAAATATTCTGAGCCTTTATTTCTTGTGATTTGCAGTCCTTCAGTGGGATTTATGTAAGCCAGGAAAGTTACAAGAAAGGAAGTATTTCACTCTGAATCTACAGAATAAATTTCACTTCCTGAAAATGTTCAGCTTTGAGTCTCATCAACAATATTTTTTACGTTACATTTTGTAAACTATTAAATGTAGATTAACCCTCTCTTTCTATCAGCTCTTAGAAGTTCCCCTTTCCGTGTCAAAGGAAGACATCATGAGAGCATGATTCTGCCACTACCGTGCTTGACAACGGGTGGTATATTTATATCTCAAGCTATAAATTTATAGCTTGGGATATTATTTTATGGCATTAATTTGCCTTAAACGTCTCAGAAACTTCCTTCATGATGACATTCGGGACACATTCACATTGTATTAACGCCGTTTTCTCCAAGGCACCCACGCTGTGTTTACAGACATCGAGTGGGCGCAGTGTCGTCACTCAGTTACCCATTCATCTCATAGATTTGGAGATCAAGACTGGTTTGGCAGGATTAGGAATATCTGTGTGACAGCTCACACAGAGAGATGCTGGGTGTATTAGGTGGACGACTGCATGATATGGCAAAGAGAAAACCTGGGGAAGAGAGTTTTCTCAGTGGGAAAGGATGTGCAGACAAGAAAGATGCAGAGGACAGCCAGAATAGAAGTCTTCACAAACCAATCTCTTGTATTGGATTTATCATCGACTGTTTTGAGTAAATTACTCCCGATTTAAGAACGCAATCTGAGGGGAAATGAGTACGGGGCTCCAGTAAGTCCAGCGTGGGGACTGAGTGCTTTTTCATGCTGAATATAAATTGAAATTTGTTAAGCAGCACGCCACGAAAGTCTCAGGCGTGAATTCTCGAAATGTGGCGTTCCTCGCAGTTTTTATGTTCTGTTCATTCCAGATTTGGGGCATTTCACGTTGCGTGGACAGCAAAGAAAAAACAAAAAGGCTTCAGACTTGAGATGGACTCAAGGTCTGGCACTCTGGTTTCATATCGCACATAATCAAGATTGACTTTTACTTTTTGTTTCTGTCGAGTTTCTTTCTGGCCAAGATTCGTATATCCAGTAAGACGGCGCGTGTGTCAACCGGAGAGGTTTGTGGACCGTCGGCAATTTTAGTTTGTAAAAGCCTCACATTTTGCTGTGGCGTTTTCATAACGACCACTGTCACTAGTGACTTCAAGGCCATTTCAGAGTGACATAAATGTAACTTCACTCAGACATTTTAACTGTTGCTATTAAGCGATTAAGAGAGATGCATCTTGTCCTTTAAAATAATAGCAAATCCTGCTTGATTCAACACAAAATTCAACTATGACAAGATTTCTTTCAATATAACTCTACATTTTATAAGTGGGATAAATAGTAGCTTTCTTAATTTTCAAAAATAATGTACTTTTTTTATGTTGAACTGAATGCTCGAAATATTAAATGTTCAATGTTTTCTGCTAGATAGTCTAGTAATACTCAAAAAAGGTGAAGATGCTCATGATCACAACTGTAAGGAGAAATCAAAAGATTGTAACTTGTTTTGAAAATGCAACAAAGAATATAAACAGCATGTCAATTTCACTATTTTGGGGGGTTTTCTACATTTATTTAGGTTTTGTGCTTTTCTGTACACTTTCCAGAGAATCTCCCTGCTTTTGGAAAGTTGTAATCATGTCTTTTCAAGTGAATCCAAGGTGCTGGACCTTCTGTGGCCTTAACAAAAAACTAAATAATAAAAAAATGGATCCACATTAAGGCCTGACGTCTCGCAGCTGCATTCGAGCCACGAGAGAGACAGAAAGCTGGAAGAGAGACAGGAGAGGAAAGTACCATTTTCCCCGCTCTTATGTAAGTTTCACATTCTTCCTCATTGTTTCCTGGCTAGTTTCTCTTTATTTATTTCTAAATCCCCTCCTTTTCAACCCTCCCCTCCAAAATAAATTGGCTTCAGTGTGAGCTCTCCTCTGGGCACGACGCGCAAACGCACGCGTGCAGCGTTGGGCGATGCATTATGTACAAAAGGCGTTTGTTGCGTCGAGCGCCGTGTAAATGTTGCCCTGCCTCTCAGGGGATTTTGTTTGTAAGTGAACATGAGTGCTCTCTTTGCTTTGGCTTACCAAGGCACCAGGTGTCAACCACTGAAAGAACCCTGGAAATGAGAAGAGAGAGACGCTTGTTGAGAAAAACAAGACCTCAAGTTGGAATTTCTTTTCTTTTCTTAGAACAGTGAAAAATGAAGCTGCTCTGCCTCAAAAAAAAAAAAAAAAAAAGAGCTAAAACTATGGCGGTGTAATCCAGTTCAGCCATGAGGGGGAAAAAACTCATTATTAAATGTTTTATGTTTAATTTTCTGCAAATTTGACATCAACTAGTGTGGCACTGAGGTGCTTGTCCACCAAGCTGCTTCATCAGCAGCCGAGAGTCTAAAGTCACCACAGCATATTTGTTGTTTCTAGCATAATATCAGGCTGAAGGAGCAAAATACATGGACATATTGTAAGATGATCCATCATTGCCTGCAAAAAAATCAAATTAGCTTTTAACAGAGTACATTTCAGTTTGGGGTTTTACGTGAAGAAAAACGTAAAAGGTCGGGTAGGGATGCGCTTCAACGAGGCGCGGTATCTTCATATCGCTATCCACAGCCGAGTGAAGCATGTTTATGAGCCAGCAGACAAGAAGAACAGACTGAGGAGCACTTGAACTACATCAGGGATGCATCATTATCCTCTTGTACTCTGCTTTTAGTCAGCACTACATGCATCACGCTGCCGCTTCAAAGTCTGTGTGAAGTGCCGAATCGTACAGGAGTGGGAGAAACGTTCAAGGTTTAAATAATTGGGAGGACGCAGCAGAGAGTTGGGGGCTGAACTGGATCTGTGCTCTTAATCTTATTGTACTGCTTACTGTGCAATGATAATGAATCTAAAAGTCAGTAACACTGCACCCTTAAAAGAAACCCAGCAACACCACACACACACAAAAAAGAAAATTGTATATGTGACAGGAAATAAAAGCGGTGGCTGTATTAAGGTAAAGCCAAGAATTTCGAAGTGTCATTTAGGGGTTTCGAAAACCACAAGACGTTTCTGTCCCTCAATGCCAGATCAGAAAAACAAATCCCCCCCCCCAAAAAATGCAAAAGATCTTGTGGAAACTAAAGCGACGACACCATCACTCTAAAAAAAAAAAAACGGCAATTTAAATCTGCAGTAGCTGGAAATAATCTGGTTAGAGAAAGTGACTAATTGTATGAAATAACAGCAAATAACGCCATTGTTATACAGTTTTACCACCGCCATTGTTACTGCCTGTTATACTTTATTGGCTCATAACTACTAAGTGGTATTAACTATAATAGTGTAATATCAGGTAAAATTTGGGTGAGTTATTTTGGTAAATATGTCAATGTTTTTTAGCTGCCATCAAATGTTTTATTCTTTTAAAGAGTTTCAAATGCCGTTATCAACTGGAGGTGAAACCTAAAGCTATTCACTTTTTCGTCTCATCTAAGAAACTTGTCATCAGACCTATCGGATTTCACCAAAACGAGGACGGGGTGAAGAATTACCACAAGCGTCTAAACGTCAACCTCCAGAGGTTTGCATTCACTGCCTTTTATTAGTAAGATTTCATACAGATAATGTGGAAAAGCAGCGATGCAGTTCCTCCCTCCTGCTTCAGGTCTGCGAGTTTGGAACATATTTCTTAACAGAGCTCCAGTGGGAGGCAGACCTACTTCTTTGTGTTCTCCTCCAAGTGATTCACATGGCTGGAGGCTTTCCTCTCGGACCTCTGAAACAACAACACCACCACCTCCATCATCATCATCATCATCATGGGAGGGATGAAAGTACACTGACACTGTTGGACCATACCCACAGGTATGCTGACAAGGACAGCCAGAAAAAGACACCTCCACATTACTTGGCCATTTTTAGAATGGAAATGATTAGTCAGAAGTGATTTACAGTAATTTATATGCATGAAAGGTTTTTGCTTTATACACACACACACACACACACACACACACACAAAAGCAAAGCCACTCACCAATTTATCCCAGTCGGCCCGGATGTGTGAGGTTCTATATCTCGGGTTGGAAACGGCGTTCAGACATTTCGTCCTCTCTGTGTTCCCCTGCAGCTCTGCCCAGAAACCGTGGAGCCGTGCGGCCTGCCCGGCGACACGCGGAAACAAACAAGGTCCAAACAAGCAAGGACAAACCAGAGTGAGGATAATTTGCAAATTAGCTGCACATAAACAGAAACACAAGCAGATGTCAAATTATTACTTTATGTCCACCACTGAAAATGCAGCAAATCGGTGTGTTTTTTTTTAAGGTTAGCGAAGGACATGGACTGCATGCAGTTCTTATTTAGTATTTATGGTTTGATTTTTCTCTGAAGAATTTAAAACAATGCTTTAGAAAAAACAGCCAATTGCTTATTGTCACCAAGATGGTATTAGCTTGCTAAGTAGTAAGGCTATCTGCTCTTAGCTGGCATGCAGTCAGTTTGTAGCTTAACAGTCAGTTAAGTGACTTGCTACTGGGTAGTTAGCAAAACATGCTAGTGATGTTTTGAAACGTTTTTAGCATAACGAATAGCGCTCATTCAAATGTATTAAAAAGTGTGTGGGTTTTTTATACCTTTCCCTTAAAATCAGACACAATACGCAGCTCTGTGGTACACAAAACACCTGGGAGCTCCAACAGGCAGGCTGGGACTTCCTGAAACAAAATCCCAAAACACACTGAAAGCAAAGACCACAAACTTCTATGACACAAATTGTCTTTCTGTGTCGAGCAGGATAATCTAGTTCATGCTCGACCATTTCAGGGTTTTGATGTGAAGATTTTGAAAGAAAGAAAATTAGCGACGTCCCTTTAGCTTAACCCTGAGCTTTAGCATATTTACAGCCTCATGACGCACTAGCACCCTGGGCAGAGAGCCGTAACACCTACATCAAACAAACCAGCCGGTTTGCATGTCTATTTGCTGGTGTGCATTTAATCAATAGTGTGTGTGGTACCTTTTTCTCAAACAAACAGGAATAAGGTAGGACTTTATCCAGGCCAAGAGACTTCTTGTAGCAGATTCTAAACAAAGACGCTGCATGACAGAAACATACATTGATGTGTAAATATAGAGCACAGACACAAGCTGTCAACAGAAAGCTTTGAGGCACCGGTTTGTCTACATTTATTCAGACTTGAATGCAATTCATAAATCTTACAGCCAAATCTCCTTTTTACAGAGCACAAACGTCTAAAATCATATTTAATAGACACCACCTTTCAGTTGGAATAGTAACATCTTTGTTAATTACAGACTAATAAATGCAAACGTATTAAAATGTTTTATTTCATTTCTGCAACTCATTTGCTTTCTACAAGAACCTAATCATCTACTATCTGTTTTGAGCCAGCTGCAAGTCTCCAAGGTCTCAAGAGAGAGAGAGAGAGAAAAAAAGAATCTATTTTCTAAATGCCCCGATTTGTGTGGGCGGCTTGGCACAGGTTTGCGAGGAGAAATTTAAGAGCCAAACATTTAGAGTTGATGAAAGAATTCAGCTTCGTGTAGACGAGATGTAAGCATTCGAGTTGTCATGGACTGAAAGAGGTGGAGGGAAGAGGAAAGAGGTGGAAAGACTCTTAAAAGGAAGAATAAGCCTCTCTCAAGAGGCTCACGCTGACTGACCTAAAATGAACTCTTGGATCTGATCGAAGGATTCAAAGGTGTTCGTGTTGTCACACAGCCATTCGACAACCTGGAATAAAAATGAACACAAGATGGGTAACTGCACAGGAAGTAAGTCCATGAAGTAGTTTCTATAACTCTGTAGAAATGGCTGCAGAGTTTATTGTTTCATAGCTTGCATTAAAAAAAAAATAGATAACTCATGCGTTTGGATTAAAGGGAAGCTGGTGGTAGCAGCCTGCTGAGTTAGCTTATCATAAAAATAGAGGAAAAATCAGTTTTATACTCCAGGAAATCATTTATGGGTGACATATTTGACATTCTTTTATGGCCTTTATACGTTGTAAAAACACTCCTGCTGTTATTACTTCAATTAGTGTATATGATTTGATATCCTGTACAGTCTCCTGACATAAAGCAACACTTTGTTTCCCTGGTGTTTTGATTCTGGTATTTTGATTTGTCCACTTTGCAGCTTGGCAAAGTGGACAAATCCGTCCCAAAATGATTCTTCCATAAATCTGACAGAGTGTTAGACAATGACAATAATGTGATCACACATTAAGTATGACAAGAATGGATGTGCTCTTAAATTTTCAGCAAACTCCCACCGTAATTCTTATTCTTAAAAAAAAGTCTTTATCTTGTCAGATCTACTCTTTTAATATACTGTTTTATAATCTGCACCACAAAAACTTGAAATTCTAACAACTTTCAGAGTAGCCTTCCCCATAGTTGCATCTCAGTTAGGTGCTTTGAACAAACAGATTGTCAATTTGTGTTGAATGGTGCAGGGTTTCCTTGAAGCTGCAAACTCATATGAACAGAGCCAAAATCATGAACACGCAATCACATTCGCTGAAGGTGCTGAAAGCCGGCCTCCACAAAAACAACAAAGATCCCCAACTCGGTGCGGGCTGTCCCGGTTTCTATTGTTAGGTGCCCTAGTGAAGCTGGTGAGTCATTTAACCTTTAAAGAAATAATTTATTTCATCTATAAGGGCAGCTGGAACATCCCGTTTTAAATCTAATAATAATAAAGTCTTAGTCGTACTCAGCACAGTGTCCAAACCAAATATCGAGCCATTAATTTCTGCCGTTGACTCTGCAAACTTGTCTTCTCCTCTCTCTGGTTTAATCACAACTTCAGTTTAATGTTTATGTTCCTCCTTCCTTTCTTTCCCCAACTCAAGGTTGACACCTACAGCATTTCCACAGAATTGCACAAACAGAGAAATTTTGCCCTATGAATTATTCTTACGAAATCAATTTTGCTAGAGGTAGATCTCCATGAAAGTAACCTAAGTGTATGCATTCTCTTTGCTTCTTTCTCTTCCTCTTTGCTTCAAGGAGAGCAGATTGATCTTGTGTCTTGTTTTTTTTTTTTTCTTTTTCCAAACCCGGCAACAATCAATGGCTTTGCCTTTCTTGATTTTCTTTTTTTGTTGTTGTTGTTGTTGCGCTCAACAGATAATATCGAAATGCACAGCCAAATGCGAGCGTGAGCTCCGTGCCTTTGGACTTTAAAGGTCAATATCTTTGTCCACACACTTCATTATACTGTCTGCGTGTGCACCTTCAGCTCCAGCTTCGGGTCATCTCCCATGAAAACCAGCAGGCAGTGGAGGGCAGCCAGGCGACGGGGGTCAGTCCTGCCGCTGGGACACCTTGGGCACAGGTGGAAAAACATGAAATGTGCCTTTAATGTGAGCGGATGCAGATGAAGAGGCCGACAGTTGACGTTACGGTGGTGTTGGTGTGCAAACTCGTAGCAGTAGAAAATCGCTCGTTTTCTTTTTTATCTAAATAGTGTGAGGTGTAAAAATATTTTCTGACATATCCCTAAAAGAGCCATGTGAAAATAATTCCCTTTAGAAATAAGACTAATAGTTGTAAATAGAGGCCATACCATTCAAGATGGGACCCTGACACACGGTTGCTACAGAAACAACAAAGAGGTGATTCTGAGCTAATTACAGGTCAATCTATAAAGAAATCCAGTTCAAGGCTTCAAAGGTTGTTGTTTTTTCTTTTTTAAACTGGAGGATAGTGACTGGCCTAGTCAAAGTCAAGACCTAACTCTAATTGAGAATGTGGGGAAAGACAAATGTTTGGCAACACTCTCCAGCCAACATGAGTTGTAACTTGAGAGAATGTGTGAAAGTGTGAATCGCTTTGCTTTATTTCTAAAAGGTATTATGTTTTTAGTGAAGCAGAAAATCTCATGAAATCAGAGGACAACTTTGAGTCCGATGGCTCAAAGTTTGCTTCCAAACTTGTGTGGTTGAAGTCAAATTTATTTCAAATTCAGAAAGTGTGTACACATGAAAATAACTCCGACAAATAGAAAATAACCCTCCGTTTCCACCCGACTGCTTCTTTTCTAGCAATGTTCCACCGTCTCTATGCTCCCATATCTCTTGTCTATTTATATTTAAATCACCAAAGTCACCATCACTGCACATCCAAGTGGGGGAACAAAAAAACAAAAAAACAAAAAAAAAGGTTTTGCATTGCACTCACCGGGGACGCATATCAGATTTGAGGATCTGCAGCAGGTAAGCTGGGCTGAGCTCAGCGGTGTGAATCGACCCACTTGCCAGCTCCAGAAGGCGAACACTGGTTTTATCATCAACCTTGTGCATCACGGTGAGAGCGTCTGACCGAAGCTGCGCGCCTAAGTTGACATCCTGACCTTTAAAAATCGACAAAGCGGACACGGACGTTGAAGCGAAAACAACCTTGAAAGTCTGGCGCGGCCACTGTGGGGCTCTGAACTGCGAGTTACCGGTCAGGAAAAGGGAGTGACACAGCAACTCCTGCTGCCTGGTGTTGATGCAGTGCAGGAAACAACCCCGCAGATACACCAGCATGTAGTAACCTGCATGTAGAAGTGACACGGCATCGCAGTTAGAGAGCATGTTCTGCCAAAGAGACGTTTCTTAGACACCAGAGCAGAGATGTTGAACTCATTTCCGTTTTGGGCCAAATGTATTGATTAAACCTGTTCAAAACTGTTAAAATATCAATAAATCCTTAAAATTAAATGTCATTGAACATATTCTCAGGTCTTTCTGGGGTTTTTTTTCTTTTGCAATAAAAATTAAAGTGTGTGTGATACAAACTTGGAAATATTTTTGATATTTGCACTTATTGACGACTGTAGATCAGACGTTTTATTACTCGCTGTACAGATCATGGACTATAATCTGACATTAATGAAGACTGAGGCAGTTGTTTAGTACAATTAAGAAAGTGTTAATTTTTGAGAAAAATCTGCAACAAACTCCCAATGATTAGCACAACTTGTTGTGACCCTTTCTAATTTTCAAGAAGCTGATCAAATTTGGCCGGAAACAGATCAATTTTGAGTCTGACACACGTGCATTGGACAGCAGCTCATACGACGAAGGTGAAAATAACACATTCCTCCCATTCCTTCACAAAGTTACAAATCTAAACGTATTCTGGTATTTGCTTATGATACGTTTCTGTGTGTGCAGTGACCGATGGGGATGAAGAGCGGATGAAGCCGGTCCGGATTCAGCGCGTCGTTTCCGAGGGACACTCTGAACCTCTTGCTGCAATCTGCAGGGAGTGAGCGGAACCAAACGTTCCCACACGATCGGGATGAGATTAGTCCAGAAAGCAGGAATGTGCAGTGAGCCGGGCAGAGAGGTAAGGGGCGTGCTCACCTTTGTTAACTAAAACCACAACGTAGGTCAGTTCCTGTTTGTCCGTTAGCGGCTGGCTGTAGCAAACGCACATGCTTCCTGAAAAGACGAGCCGAGAAACGGAGAGGGTTAGGATTATAAATGATCTACTTTAATTGTAATTAAATCCCTTTGTATGTGCGCACGACTCATCAAACTTACTTAAAAGCCCAAGAAGAAGAACGTAAAGTTTCTGATTTGGATTCCAAAAGCAAACACCCGGCAGCCCAATGCATAAATCAGATCCCCAAGTAATTCTCCGTTTCATTTTCTCAAAACAATTTAATTTTTATGGAAACAACAATGAGGCCTGGACTTTTTTTTTTTTTTGCACATTTGCTTTGTCGTTTCAACACTTTTCACTCCTCGCAAATAAATGATTTCCTCAAAACGGTGCATGAAAATACCCACTTCTAACATCTGACCAATATAAAAATGTCACTATTTTAAGCGTTTTCCAATAAGCATTGGGTCGAAGAGTTTTGTTTTATTCCCTATTAAGTTATCCATCCATCCATGAAAATATTTAAGGAATTGTCACTTTTAAAGCCTTTATTCATTATGAATGTTTTTTTTTTTTTGTTGCATAAATGAAGTGAACTAAATATTCTGAAATTGCAGTGTAATTCAATAACAAAAATGTGTCAGACACTCTGATGGAAAGTCATTTTTGTTCCATCTTCTACCCTTTTTTTTGCATTTCAACAGACATCTAAAAATGTCTACAACTGTTTGACTTGTAAAATACATAGAGAATATTCAAAAATGTTTCTGTGCTATCTTCTTTAAAAAAAAATTTTTTCTCTTTTTATTCTTTACACATAAGTCTCAGTATTAGACAAATAAGAAAAAAATTGAAATGGAGGCAAATTAAGGTCAACATATTCTTGTCCCATTGATCCGACATGCTGGTTTTTGTCGCGTTTTACTGGAGCGAAGGCCTCGTTAATTTATCAAAACATGATACATGTGGTGATTTTCTGATCCTCTGTGGTCAAATTTGCCCTCTTCTTTAATTTCACACACAGATTGCCCTGCGAAATGATCCAAACCCGTTGAACTTATTCACATTTTGTCATGAAGAGCAATCTTCAGCTCTGTTGAGATTTTTTCTGAAGTCGAAGGAACAATATGTTTTGTGTTTTTAAGATCAAAGATCGTGACATCACTTGGAAAAGTTCGAGAAGTTTGGTCAGGTGCTGTAACAAAACCCTCCACCACGTGCTCTGATTGAACTACATTAGGGAACTTACTTTCTTATTTTCATCGAGAAACATAAAACACAAAAACAAAAGATGTTATAAATGCATGTTTGTTTTCTGTCTTCTTTTATTTACCAAAGAAAAAATATGTATGAACAGACAGGCGTGAAGTGTGAATATGTTACCGTTTTGGTTTGTGAACACCTGCATCCGGACAAGCTCCTGCTCGGGGTTTTCCACATGATAGTGGTCAAAACCTAAACTCACAAATCTGTCGGACACACACACATGCATGCAAAATCAACATTCAAGGCCACGCTCAACACTGAATACAGATTGATTTTCCAGTGTAAACAACGGTTTACCCACCTGACTGTGTGGAACGCATTAGCAGGCAACTTTAAAACGAGCTCAAACTGTTAAAACAAGTGACTGTTATTGCGCGGTGATCAATAATGCAAAACTTTTGATCGTTTCTAACACCAAACGATGGCCTACCACAGTCTCACAGCTTTGGTTTGGGTAAAACTGGATGCATCTCAGCACGAACCTGTCCTACAAATCAAAATGTGATGCATCTCGTGTTATTTTACAACCACATTAACGAGAGGGGAGGTGGATGTATTTCTGTGTGTGCCACCTTGCGTGTGAGACAGTAGAGCCTTTGCGTGTGTCCGTCCCACTGGGCCCAGCAGAAGTCTTCTATGATCCTCTCCGCCGTCCTGGACAAGCGCTCGGGATTTGAGATCACCTGGTTCACGCAAAAACATTCGCGTTCAGCCTCGCGGGACGCGCTGAATTCTTAATGCGAAGTCTCCTCTGGAGGATAACGCACTCGGCACACGCCAGCTCAAGTTTTTGAAACGGTGCGTTCTTTTGCTCTCAGCTTCTCTAAGCGCTTTCCGATGAGCTTCCTTATTAATCATTGAGCGTGTGCTGTCTGGGCTGCACCAAAATCCACATAATTTATCAGCAGGAACATCCCGAATGTAAATCAAACCACGAACTCCTTATTCAGAAAAGCAGTAGTGAGGAGGAATCTGCAACTTACCACTCTGTAGCCTTCCTGTTTGCTCAGAAGCACGTGGTACAAATCCACATCTGAAACATCAATCATGCAAAGATAACTCAATTAGTTTGGTTTTTGTTTTTTTCCCGCCTAACTTTCTATGTGGTTTCATCATGTAGCTTGCAGCTGAGCATTAAATATACACCGCGAACAGAAAGCGATGCAAGAACACTGACATCCATCTTCAGCGAACAGCAGCAGATGGCTCTCCAGCGCTGACTTTGCCTCGGTTTCTTGATGGAGGAACTGAAACAAACACGATGCGGATTAAATGGGGCCAGCACAGAGCCCCCCGTTAATATTGATTGAATGAGCCCTTGGAGACGCACCATTTATATCCAACGACGGAGACTTTAGAAAAACAGCTACAATACTCTGACTTAAAACGCCGAATGCCTATCTTTACATGTTTAATGTGCCTAAAATGGCTCCGTTCAGCCTCATCCAGCAAAGGTAAACTGGCTTTAAACAGATTTGAATCATTGCCTTAACTTCAGATGCGGGTCAGCTCAGCAGTGCTGCCATTTTGTTTTACCCACCTGCTGATTTATGAAGATCAACACATGTATACATGTCTTTCCTCTTTTGAAGACTAGCTGAAACAGACTGATCTATGGGTAATATTATATTGGCTTTGTTTTCCAGGGAAACTATCAGTAATTTATTATTAGTTCAATTTTAAATAATTTAAATGTTTATTCAGTTTTAATAATACCATCCATCCATCCATTTTCCCTTCTCCCTAACGGGGTCGGGAGTTGCTGGTGCCTATCTCCAGCTGCGTTCCGGGCGAGAGGCGGGGTTCACCCTGGACAGGTCGCCAGTCTGTCGCAGGGCAACACAAAGACAAACAGGACAAACAACCATGCACACACACACACACTCACACCTAGGGAGAATTTGGGAAGGCCAATTAACCTGACAGTCATGTTTTTGGACTGTGGGAGGAAGCCGGAGAACCCGGAGAGAACCCACGCACGCACAGGGAGAACATGCAAACTCCGTGCAGAAAGACCCCGGGCCGGGAATCGAACCCAGGACCTTCTTGCTGCAAGGCAACAGCGCTACCCACTGCGCCACTGTGCAGCCCCAGAGTTTTAATAATACAATTGATTTAATTTATTACAGATATTTTCCCTGAACAATAAGTTTAAAAATGCTAAATTATGGATTAAAAATATATTATTAATGAAAATATTTGACCTATTTCTAAAAGTAGGTCAAGCATGATTACAAAAAGGCAAAGAAGTAATCAATTTTGTTTTCCAAGAACTTTGTCCTTGCATAAATTTCTTATTTCTGGGATTATATGCCTTATTTTATCCAAGTATCCCTTTGTTGCATAAATTACCTGCAGGCATCAGGTATTTGAGATTATCTGAGAGTATTTTTTTTGTTAAAGCAATGGATATTCAAGTATGCTTATTTGCTCTTTTGTAATATCCTAATTCTAATACGGGTTCATGTTAATTTAAAGATGACTTGATAATTAAGGCCTCAAGAACGTATGAAGATTTCTCCTGGTTAATCTGCATCCTAAATTAGTTTAGCGCCAAATGATAAAACATCCCCATGCGAGATCGATTAAAGGCGTACAGTAGCATGTAAAAGAAAGAAGTGATAATTAGATTTCACAAATTCAAATAAAAAATAAAAAAAACGTGATAAATCTGACTTCAGGCTAAAATGCCGTTGGGATAATTGGACAATATAATACCCTGTGCACCTTTTCCAAACACAATTACCATATTTAAACGAGCAATAGCAAAGAATATGTTTTTATTTTTTGGGTTTTTTGTTGTTTTGTTTTTTTACTATTCCACACAGATAAAATACAGCTTTGCTGGCAAGCACATTTTAATGAAAACTATCCAAAACCATTTTAAATTTTAATGCTGGATAAAAACTGAGACGGGGAAAGACTGCCAACTAGTGGTCAGATGCAGCAATAACGCTTAATTTTGAACATCTTTGCATGAATTTGTAGTCGATCAGAGTCAACACTCATCTGGACCAGTTAAAATGTCTCAGTTTAAGACATTCTGTTAAAGATCTGATGGAATCTGAAGGAAGTTTCACCTTCCTGCTGAAGGTGAAACTTGACCTCAATCTTTTTGGAGCCACTTACATGTTCTTCCCTGTAGTTAGCATCTCCATCTTTCAGTCGGTTCTGATGTGCTGATAAAAAGTCTCCCCACAGCAACGTACTGGTACGGCAACGTTTGATGGTGGGGATTTTGTGTTTCTTTGATTAATACCAGAACATCAATAATTGCACAAGAAATCGTTTTGTGGTTGTTGCTGTTTGGCCATTTTCTTTGTCATTTGGCTGCAAGCTACTTTTTTTTATTATTATTATTATAATATAAAACGCTGCATTTAAAGAAGTATAAATATTTTGTGTTGTTGTAAAGCCTTGATGTTTTTCCTTGTTCTGAAATCTGAAATAGGGGGGGGAAAAAAAAAAAAAAAACGTGACCTGATTTCAGGCCGTCGCTATTAAATTTTAGGAGGTGGAAAAAAAGCTTCTTTAACTCTACCTGCACTTTGACTCTGCAGTCCACCGCCTTGAGGACCTTGGTGTTATTTATGGGGTGAATCTCGATCAGCAGAGTCAGACACTTTGATACTAGACAGGCAGGGGAACAATGGAGAAATGTTTCCATCAAACACAAGATTCCTTCAGGGTTTAAATTATTTAACGGCCTGAAACAGGAGACAGCATTTCTGGTGGGTTACTTGGTTTGAGGCGTTCCTGTCCACTGGTGTTCTGTGCCAAGCTGACCGCTGAAAGCATAAAGAAAAGAGGGGAAAAAAAGGCCAAAATCATGCTGCAGAAACAGTCACGCTAAAACTGTATCCATTAACTATCCTTTGGCATGGCTGCAGAGAATATGCAAGAGTTCCTGCATTAAACATCTCTCTCCAGACAAACACTCTTAAACTTTATTGGAGGTCAACAACCGAGTTCAGTTGTTAGATTTTTATTCGTACATGACCGAAGCTTACCAAGTAGAGTCTCCTCCTTGTTCAGAGAGCAGCTGCTGACACAAACCTGTTTGTCAAATGTGTAGAGGAGCTGACGGGGCAGAAAGCAGAGAATTGAGTGTGCAAGATGCACAGTCACGGAATAAAAGTGAAAATAAAGGAGTCGTGTGGGTTTATCTCAACTTATTACCTTGTTCTGTTTAGTGTTGGGGTCATATTTCCCAATCCTTGTAGTGACTGTTGCTCCCTTTTAAGAACAGAACAGAATTATATTAAAAAAGCTGTGATTGTCAAGCGGAAGTTGCACCCGGTTTAAATTCTAGAAATGACTTATTCCAGCCTTTCTAAAGAATTTTGGGGCAAATAAGTAGCCAGGTGCTGCTGCTGATCAGGAAGTGTAGCTTCCTCTAGAAAAGCCGCGAGTGTTGGCAGTTCGTCTTTCTGGAGCAGGCGGGTGTTTAGCGCAACGCCAAATGAGGAGAAAAACAAAACATTAGCAATGATCTGAAATTATTGCTTCCATCGACCTGGGAAGGGTCATCAAACAAAAACACAAGCTGTAAGACTGTATTGCTCTCAGTTAGCCTTTGTAAAATTAAAATTTATTAGGATCTTCTCAGACTTCCTTCAGCTAAAACCATTTTTGAATTTTCTGTGCTAATATGTGGTTAAAACTCTTAATCTGCCTGAAGCAAGTAGCTCTACTTGCCAAATAGGACATGAACTGAATAGCAGTGCTAACGTGACTTCAAATCAGTTGTTTTATATATAATAAAAAGCCTGACATAAAAACTAAAGAACAATCACACTAGACAGGGAGGGGGTGCGCGGGGGTGAAACAATCCCTTTCAACTCTGACCCTTAAAAGACCTGACAGTCATTCACACTCTTCAACTTCCAAGAGCAACACATTCTTCAGGGGGTCCATCATTAAACATTCATACCTTGCAGCAAAAGAGCCGACGTTAGTTTCCAATTCTAGAAACGATTCCAAAAATACCCAAAAGTGTCAAGCTGATTCATAGCAGAATGAAGAAAGAGGGGTTTTTTTTGTTGTTGTTGTTGCTTTTTTTTTTGATAGCTTCAACTTGAGGATGGATTGCAGACACAAAGGAAAACCTTGAATTTTAATGCTTCACTCATGATAGATTCAACACAGGGAGAAGCAGTCTTCAAGCCATGATCATATAAGAATACTTTTTATGAGAGCGCTATATTAATAATACATCAATGTGCATTGATTTCTGATGTGTAATAATAACTAGAATTACACACTGTTACACTCTAAAAATGTCATATCTTCAATATATGCGTTATGAGAGTTATCATCCAGAACATCTACTTTAATGTAATTGGGCATGCGTGGAAAGAAAACGCATTTTAAATAACACCAACGTAAAGTTAATCTTATATGTGAGAATATTGAAATTCTCACATGTGGTGGCTGGCAGCAAGCTTACCTTCCAAGAGTAAAGTATACTCCCATCTCTTTCAATGTTTAGGATACGAGTGTCCACATCTTCAGAGTATTCTGCAAGTGCAACGTTATCATCAGTGCCTTTCAAAAACATTCATACCACTGTGAGTGTTTTTTTTTTTAATACAGTTTGGCAAATTTCCAAGACTTGCTACAGATTCTGAATCGAATTTAGGTCTCGACTTTGACTGGACCATCCTTGGACTTAAAATGTGACATTTCAGTTTTCTTATTTGAAAATATTTCAGAATAAATTTAGAATTTTGCATTTCGCTTCACAGGTACACAATTGCATCCTTATAGATACAAATTTAATGTAGCACGTTTCAGTTATTTGATTTTTTATTTGCAAGAATAAACTAGACTTATTGTTTTAAGGGGTATAAAGCATTTAAATTATTCAATACATTGTAAAATGCAGCATGCAACAGAGATCCAAATATCCCCTATCTAATGTTTTTAAACGTCTGTTTGCAGACTATATACTAATATACTATTGTGTGCATTTATGTGCACTGTTTTGAAACGTTTCCTTCTTATAACAAGGCAGATAGCCCCACCTGCTGTTTATTACATGCAGTGTTCCTAAAAACACAACAAATCACAGCCAGCCACATTTCCTTCGAGCTGACTAACGTTGGCTTTCAATACATTTGCTTAGCAAATAACACGCACGTTAAATCTTAAAGCATTTTAGCTCTTTTAATACACTTTTTTTGTTTAACAAACTTGCTCCGCGAACACCTGAACGCCTCACCTTTCACCCTGCACACCGACGCCTCTTTCCTGAGGAGGTCAAACACCACGTCTCTCTGCAGATCAAACTCTTCCTTCAGCTTTAACATGTCTAGAGAGTCCTTTTGTGTTATGGTACCATCCGTCCACAGAGAATAGTGTCCTTCTTAAACTTGGGCAGCACCTAACATCTGGTTTCCCTTTGCTCATGTGACCGCATGGTGTTTTTTTTTTGTTTTTTTTATGCCTACTTTGCGAACATGCAAAACTGGAAACAGCACTCGTAGGCTTTTGTCTAGATCATACTTCCTCTCTACATGTCAGTCTACTTTTTATTGACATGCGGAAACAGCACGCCGCTCCAGAGTAAACCACGCCCTCCGCCGGGAAGAGAGAGCGGAGTGGCTCGCTGCCATTGGCCGAGAAAGGCGTCCGTCCAGCGGGATGGAATGTCTCGCTGCGCCGGTGCCACTCTGGCCTCCCCGCTGTGCCAGCACTTCTCGGCTGTGTGTCATAACTTCAACAGCACGTCCCATGCGTGATCTACCGACGATATGAGAAGAAAAATGTAAGGTGTGCAGTGCTGCCAACCTTCAGTTTCACCAGTTATGTGCAATAAATGACATGCTTACTCTCGTGATTATGTAACGTGTTGTATGGAAATGCTTATGGGAAGGATTTCCTTTTGAACAGAAAGTATGCCGATGTGTTTGCATTTAATTATTGATGAATTCATCCAATCCATGCATCAATTACTTTCTCAAAATTATGTATTTATTTGTTTATTTATTGCAAAATTTGGACCTCTATGCTCCTTTTTTTGCAAAAGCCAGTTGTTTCAAAATTACATACTCAAAAATATACCTTTATTATATCCCGGTACCTATTTAAAATGTTTAAAAAGTTGGCTAGGAAGGGTATTTCCTTTTCTAAATCTAAAACGCAACATTGTCTGAGAAAAAAAAAATGTTCAGATTTCTTTGTGAATATACACGATCTTTGTTTAAGCCGAAGCGACTCCCGAACATAAACGAGAGTTGCCGGAGATTCTGTGACGACACGGCGTCCGCCCCTTCCCCAGTCCGCTTGTCCTTCCTCCCCTCACTTTCTGGTGCCACTGGCAGTAGGGCGCGCAACACAACACACTGACAGCCGCGACTTACAACCTCGGAGGGGAAGATGGAGCCGAGAGAAACCGACTTCAACATACTGCTGGCGACCGACTCCTACAAGGTACGGTGTCCACGGTGGGCTCGGAGGGGAGGCCGGGTGGGAGCGAGGTGAGCACGGAATGGAAATTGATCAAGTCAAGGTGGTTTCATCACCAGACCCAAGGCCATCACGCTGCTCTGCGTGGCCGGCGTCTTTCGGGAATAGCGCAGACATAACGGGAGAAATCCACATCGGTGGCATTTCTCTAGCGGTGGCGCTAGCAGACTCCCACCCTGGGACGGCTGCTGGTTTTTACGGAATCGGTTCCCAGTCGGCTCTGCTGGTCACGGCTAGCTGAATTAGCCAGCTAGCTTACAGGAGGTTGAAAGAGGGGATTGAGATGTAAAACAACCCAAAAAAAAAAAAAAAAAAAGGCTAATGTTAGCTAACAAGTAGCTTCGCTAATTGTCCGGTTGAGCCACACCGGGGCAAAGTCTCGCTGCCTGTCGGGGGGCGATGAAACATTAACCTGGAGCCACTTTCGAGAAAACAAAACTGAAAGTTAAAAGAGAAACGCACCAATTTCATTCTCGTGCCAGCATGGTCGCCTTGGGTCCAAAGTCGGAGCTGTTTATTTACCCGCTGGGGGAAATTTCTACCCCGTTTACCGCCTCAGGTAATGGAGGCTGTAATGGCAAAATAAAACCCCGACTCTTAATTACAATGTACACAAACCAAATGATTTTATAGCACGTAGGCAGCGGTTTCCATGTAAGTCACGTGACCACAGGATGCTGATGGTGATGAGTGCAGAATCCCAGGTAGAACTCACTTAATGAGAAAATAATACAGATATTGCTTTAAATCCAGTTCAAACTAAAAGTTACAGCCACTGAATAGTGTTGAATTTTTTTTTTAATACATGTAAATCTGGTTAAATTTGTTTTTGCACAGTATGACAAATAAAATCCAGGTTTCTCTATAATGAAGCCATAAAATGTTTCCCCTTTTTTTTAAGACTGTTTAGATGTATTTCATAAAATTTTTTTGGACAATTTAGGGTAGGTTCTTTAGCCACTAGCATTCCTGACTATTCCCAGAACTGAAGGATTTTTAGATAAATCATTTTTTTAAAATATAGATCAAAATCTTACGTTCTTAAGACGCTATTATTGGGGAGTCAGACTGTGTGAAAGTAGGCAAAAATATCCAAACTATTAGTATCTAAAATGCTAAAGGTGCCCCTTTATGATGAATTTGTTGAGAAAATGGTTGAATTTTAAAGCTCGGCTGAGGAGTAGGTTGTTTGACGTCTCCAGCGTTGGGAAGGAAAAAGAAGCATTTGTTCTCAAACTTAATGAAACTGAAATGACAACCTTATAAAAGCTGCGAAACGCGTTAAAAAGCAGAAGTATGTGGTAAGTGTCAGATGTTTTCTGCAGCAAATCGGCCCAAATCAGCTTGAAGCGTAAGCTGAGATTGCAAAGATTTCGTTATTAACTGCGACGTTGTGACGTTCTTCAGAATAAAATGACTTATTAAAAACAATAAAAACCTAAGTTAGAAATGGCAGAAACCAAAATCACCATCGAAGAGTCCGATCATGATCTTACATTGCATGAAGTGTGTAATAAAGTAATTATTTCAAATGTATTTTCAAGAAATTGATGTTTCTTGAGGATAGTAAACGGAGAACTAAAACCGCTGAGTCAGTTGTAGCTAAAACGGACAGATATTATAATTCTTAAAAATAAAATATGCTTCAGACTGGGCAGGTTAAAGGTGGACTTGCTTTCATAAATCATAACGAACAGCAACTAGATAAGATGGTATTTTATTGTCGAAAGTGAACCAATAAAGTCTTTGGACAAATAGCTATTTAATTAGGAAAAGAATGACTTCCTCTGCCAAATGAATTACATTAATCCAAACATAGTGTGTCTTGTACAAGCCATAAAAATTGACACGAACCAAATTAGTTTCACCTTCATACTGGAAATGCTGAAAGATAAAGGAGCCGGCACTTGTACGCAACAGTAGTTTCATTTGTGTGAAAAGGAAACCAAGGTGAGTCTGGATGAGGAGCCGTGTGGCTGGAAAATTCATGTTCATAGTTTCAATCACCAAATGTGTATTTAACATAAAAAATGCTCATCCTAAGAACTAAAAAGTAGGAAAAATAACCCAAATTATATTTAGCTTTGGTTAAATTTTTACCTTGTGTTGTCATTGCGTCTCCTGTAATTACACTTTTGTTTGTCCTGTGTTTTCTAGTTTTGTCTGGTTGAGGAATGCAGGTTTTATTATATTCTGGCAGAACTATGAACCCCATTAAGCAGAGAAGCAATAAAACCCTGGTAAGATTTTATCATCCTTAGACATTCATGGTTTCCTGCAAACCCAAATAACTAATAACTATTTTGCTCCTGAAACCAACGTGTTGTTATTAATGTTATTCACTGCCAGCTCCTTTTTCAAGAGGAACTGCTGGTGTACAAGCTTATGATCTACTATAATCAACAGTCATATTTAATGAATTTCACTATTCCAGCGAGGCTTATATGTCTGTATTACCCTAATCGTAATATGTTGTTTCATAATTAACAGAAACGAAGGCTTTAAAACAGCAATGTGTACATCGATTTATATAAGTTACTAAAATAAATTAACTGCATTCAATGTGACCGGGAAATTTCAAATAAACGCTACAAAATGCATGTTTAAGTTGAACAAACTCAAATTATTTCATGTGTCAAGTTCAATAATGTTACCTGTAGCATTTTTTTATCCATACGCTTGAGCAAAAATGTACAGTAAATGTATAATTTAGTTGGAGGATAAAACACTTTTCTGCAGTTTTGTTTAGAGAAACCAAATTGTTGCCCAATAAGACCAGTGGATGGCGCTTTCTTTTTACTTTCCACGCCATGACCCTCTTTGATTTACGCAATTAAAACTAGTTCTAAAGAAATCGAATTATTGTTCTTGTAAGCAAGGCATTAGTGTAAGAGCCTTCTTTCAGCCTGATGACTGACGGTGTGAAGAAACAGGTTGGGGAGGGGCAGTACTGCACTACTTTCCAAAAAGCAGAAGAGAATTTTGTCCGGCATGTAATTAAAAGGACATTTAACAGCTATTATAACTGGGTCACATTTCAAGTTTTACCAAGTAAGAGCATTTTATACGGAAGTCAGAAAAAATGATGCATAAACGACACCAATGATGTCAGCTGAATTGTACTGAAATAAACTCAATATTTTGCCTGAGTTTAGTCTTGATAGACAAAAGTGGATGCAAAGGTGCAGTTTTCTATTTCTTTCTTTTAAAGTTTTAAATATTTGAGTCATGCAAAAGGTAAACAAGGTTAAGCCAAACACTAATTCTCTTAGGCTTATTTGGAATCAGTTTGAGCCTCTTGCACAAAAGAATAAGTGCTGTGCATGTGTTGTTTTGTCAGTAAAAGCAGCTTGTGCATTTGATTGATAAGCCATTGAAGTGTGTCTTTTCTCTGGATACACAAGTCAGGTGCAGGTGTTTGGTGTTTGTGCAACACCTTCAATTCCTGGGAAAAATAGTGATATGTCACGGAAAAAATCTGCTTCACAGCTTGGTAGTTGTCATTATGAGGGTGGAAACTGTTGTGGAAAGAAAAAAAACCTGAAGGGTGACATGTTTACGTGCGCTTGGATTGACCTGCCAAATACTCTGTGTTTTGGTGTAATTAAGCCAAATCGTCCAAGTTGTTCTGTTTTCGCCCGCAGCTGTTTTCCTATTCAACATTGGCATTGAACGGAAAGGGAATCCTCAGACGTGTAGCTTCAGATATGCAAAGCAACTCTATTCTCCCGCCATTCTTAGTGATGTAACAAAACAGAAAGCAAAAAGTTTGGAAAAATATTTTCTTTAATTATATATATATATACAATATTTTCTAACAAGTTATATTCTTAAAAGGTTTTCTTCCAGTATTTCCTAGTATTTAGCTCCGTCGATGTTACTGTCAACTCTGACGAGCTTCCTTGTTACTCCTGATCAAAATAATTCCCACAGCATGATGCTGCCACCACCATGAGTCAGTTGAGGGAGAAAAGAAACGCCACGCGTGGTCATTATTGTTATCTTTACGATTATCGACGCACCATGACACGTCTTATCCCGATCATGCTGATGTTGCTTCCTAACATAAATCCGTCGTATGAACTAAATGGAGTCTGATCTGTACTCTGGTTGTCCTCCCTTTTGTTATCCAACTGCTTTTTGTTCGTGTCCTGCTACAGCAGCCAATAAACTGTTCGTATCCTTGGAAGATAAACCGGTTTCTAGGTTTTGGAACCTGAAAACGGTGTGTGCCGGTAAACATCAGAGCGCGTGGAGCAGAACATGAGCTCAAGCAGTCCGGCCCAGTGTCATGTTCAGCGTCTCGGCTCTATTTTGAGTCCTCGAAAGCTGCAAGGAAAGGACACGGTAAGGTCAAAGAAACTCGGCAGTACGTTGACATTTATCTGCTGCCGACGTGTCAGCTCCGTTACTCTCCCTGGCCCCGGCTTTAATCTACCCGTCATGTGCAAAATTAGGCTCTTTTATTTTATCCCTCAGAGGCCATCGCCGACTGAAGGACAAACGTGCAACTTTGAGTCGAGGGAAAATGCCGTCTTCTGCTCTTAATTACTCTTTGACTCATTCGTTTACTCGTAAAACTCTGTTTCTTCTCTGCGGCTACGACTGCAGGGAGTGGACTCAGTGCTGCGGCGCCAAAAGGGTTAAATCATTGAATCCGCCAGTCGGACCCCGAGGACATTTCTGTACTCATTTGAGATTTAATTGATGCGCATGTGGCACTAGCCATCTGGGAGAGCATGACTCTTTAGTTTCAGTTTTTATTCCAGTTAGTCTTCGAAACTCGTCCGGACACGTCTCAAACTGTTTACTTAAGTTGCAAGCTTCTGAGTTTGGACGAGTTTATTTGCAGTAGATTAGTGGATCCCGCATGAAGCACGTAAGACTCTTTCCACGAACAATGGCGCGGTCGAGACGGAGGAGAAGGTTGAAAATCCGACACGTTTTTGTTCTGATTGTGATGTTTTTGTAAGAGGTTTTCTTTTTGGGGGGGATTTGACACAAGAGCATGACAGATGAGGGTCTGCTTTTTAAGAATATTTCAATCAGAGGTAATCAGTGCATTTATCATTCCAGAAGAGACATGTTTTTTTTTTTTAAATATTCTGTCATTTTCAAGCAGGTGTACCTGCAGAGTTATTTTTCCTGATCGAGTTGTCACTCGATACCCACTTTCCTCCTTTTTACACTCGCCGCTACTCCCCACCCGCCTGTCTTTAACCAACCTGTCACGTGCAAAATTAGGATCTTTTGCGCCTAATTCAGAAGGTCAGAGTTGGAAACTCAACGGCGGCAGACTAAAAAGGAGGAGATGAAATTTGAGAAGTTTGTGGCTGAGAAAGAAGTGAAGCGACGAAGAGCGCCGAAACGGTGTGAAGCAACTTTGGAGCAGAACATTCTGAAACAGAGACATAAACTGGGATTTATGCGACACTATCTACGCTACATTACACATAAACCAGGTTCAGGGAACCAATTCGTGGTTATAACGCAATATGTCGTGAGTTGTAGCAGCTTTGAAATCCTGCATTGTGAAGCTTTTCAATGAGCTAATAACTAAGGGAAGGAAGTGTGTCATTAGAGCTCATAAGTTGTCTTCCTGTTTTGTTTTTTTCCTTCTAACGATGTTTAGAGGGCCAGTCTTCAATAAATTTTAATAAACTGTAATTGTGTGTCGACAGGTGACTCATTACAAACAGTACCCCCCCAACACGAGCAAAGTGTACTCCTACTTCGAGTGCCGCGAGAAGAGGACGGATCCCAGCAAAAGCAGAAAAGTCAAATATGACAAAACTGTCTTTTACGGCCTGCAGTACATCCTTCACAAATACTTAAAAGGTGCGTTTCTTGATTTTTTTTGCACTGCAAGTTGAATTTTCTAATAAACCCAACAATAAACAAAGGCAACCAAAAAAGTAAAATGAAAAGAATTCTTGAACTCAGCATAAAAAGATGTGCTGTAATTAACTAAAGTAGGTGAAGTCTGATGCTCCAAAGAGTTCCCGAGAGACATGAGCGGTGATCAACAGAAAGCTGAAAGAAAGCCTCTGCCTCCTGCGTCTTAAGAGGATTTCACGGTGTGGCGGCAGAGGTGAGGGGGAGAGAGAGAGCACAGAGAATGGGAGACAAAAGCACAGCTGCCGCCTCACTGCTCGAGGGAGAAAGACGCGTCTCGCCTCGCTCGGCGACCAGGCCGGCCATCAAAGAACCGCCGGCGAACCCTAGGAAGCCAAGAGTGGGGCGTGAAATGAAAGGAAAACAATCATTTTTGTAACTTTTTTTAATTATTATTATTATTGAGTAAAATCTGAAAAGTGTAGTGGTAAAATGTAAGTTCTACAAACTTTAAAAGTTTGAGCTCTGGTTTTCTTTTTTTCTTTCTTTTCACGTTTCACTGTATTTCAAGAAGCGGTTTAGACTCGGAATCATACATGCAGGTTTTTGGCGTGTTTGCGTGTGACATTGGATAAGAACGCCCTGTCACGTACAGGAAACCTCTAAACTAATTACAGCAATAAATGCAGATTAGCGTCCAAATGGCTTGTTGCCTGTATTCGATGCTCTTTTATTTTATTTCTCTCTTTCCTCATCCTTTTTCCTCCCTCCTCTTCAGGAAAGGTAGTGACTCCAGAGAAGATTCAGGAAGCAAAGGAGGTGTACAGGGAACATTTCCAGGATGACGTTTTTAATGAGAAGGGGTGGAATTACATTTTGGAGGTAAGGAACTGCTGTTTATTTACTCATTTTGCCTTATTTTCCTCAATCTTAATTTACTTATTTCCTTCCTTCTCACTCAAATTATAATTATTAAAGTCGTCTTTTTTGATCAGTGGGAGTTTCGGGACCTTAGAGAGGGAAACCCTTGTCAAATATGATCAGTCATTGTTTCTATTTGTTTCCACTCTGCAGTTGTTAACCTAAAAGCATTCCTGTATTCCAGATTGTTGTGTTTAAGGTGGTCTTCATGACTTCTAAAACCATCTAAAACATTTGTAGTTTTTTGCGAAGCTGAAGTAATACAGCTTAAGAGCTTCTCCGGCGTTCTGACAGCGATGTTTGCTTTTTGCAGAAATACAACGGCCATCTTCCCATCGAAATCAAGGCAGTACCGGAAGGAAGCGTCATTCCCAGAGGCAATGTTTTGTTCACAGTGGAGAGCACAGATCCCGAATGCTACTGGCTCACTAACTGGGTGGAGGTAGGTTTGCGTAGTATCTCTGAAGTTCCACATTCATGTCTGGATTTTATGTGTCGTGATCTATTTTGCACGGCCATTCTCTATGAATTTGCCTTTAGTTTTTCCGTACTGGACTGTCGCACCAAGAGTGTTTCTAATAGTTCCTGCTCTGTTTTGAAAATGGCTGAAATTTCTCTACTCGTTACATCGTTACAAAGCTAAATTGCTTCTGGAGCACGGTGAAGCTAACGCCATTGGCAGTATTGTATTCGTTAAAACTCTTCTTCTGAACCTGACCAAACCACAGATCTGTTGGAACAAATTGTTCATAAGCATCTTTTTTTTAACTTGTAATAAATTTTTAAGTCTGTCTGCTTCCTTCCAAGGATTTTGACGTCGTCATGAAACGGCATCGTGTAAAAGTCACAGGGATCCTGCTTTCTCATAGCGAATCACATCCTCGTAGTTCTTATTTCTAGAAACGTGACCGATGTGTCAGTCTCAGCGAACAGGCGCCGCAACGGCGACTTGGCTGAACTGACTTTGAGCAGCATGAGTAATATTTAATCTTTCCCCTCCTCTAACGTCTGTTTCTCTTTTCCTTTTGCAATTAAATATTCGCTCATCGCTCTCGAGACATTTCTGAAATAGATTTAAACGTTCAGGAAGAAAAAGCATACCTTGGAAGCCACACCCACTTGATGGTTGCAAACTCAAACACACCCACATACTTATACCCGTGCACACCTTGTGAGTGACGTTCACACCCTTGCCCCCCCCAACCCCCTCCCACACACACACACACACACACCCCTCCTCCCACTCCATGCTCGCACACATGGAGACATTATTCATGCCTGGTGTAAAATTAGCCTGGGCGGTCATCTTGATGTCCTTGGGTTGCGTCACTGGGTCAATGCTTCTGGCTCTTTCTGTCCTCTCTTCTGTTTTCTATTCCCTTTGTAATATCTTTCTGCACCTTCTGGATGTTTCAAAAACTTCCTTATTCCCAACATTTTCTACATTTGTCTCTTTTTATTCTTTTCCTGGAAATGGCTAAGTTAAGTTGGAATGCCTGATGGCCTTTTTAAAAAAGTTTAGAATTTTTATTTGTTTTGAGACCGTGATTTCACATGAGGCTAAAATCAGGTTAAGGATGCTAAACGAGGAGACGTGTAATTAATTTTTTTTCTGCTCAGCACAAATTCCACTGCAACTCGGACCGTCACGAGTCCATACAATGTTTTATATTTGAGGAGGCATGTGACCTGCTGAGAGTCAGACGGCAGAAACGAGCTGCACAGTGTGTGCAGGGAAAGTTACATGGAAGATTTTGGAAACTTGTTTTGTTGTCGTTGTTTGCTATTCTTCCTACACGGATGAGTTTTCTTATGCTTTCTCGCTTTGCCTCAGATTGAACGTCTGATCGAAATCTTGCATTTTTCCAAGTAGCATTCAGAACCTGCACTGATGTGGAAATGCAGGCACAACTAGATCATCCAGCTAATTCCTAAAGCTCCGTCTAGACCGGGGTGTGAAATCTCCATTGTGAAAATCACAAGCCGATGATTCAGCGACGGCTCTCGTTTCTTTTTACAACATGGAGCATGAGAGAAGGAACCCATTCAGCTAAACTCTGTAGCTCTGATTACTTTATTTTTATCTGATGTGATGTTAAAGGGTAAACTCCTGCCCGAGTCCTTCATGACCTAAATAACCGTCTTATCAATATTACCGCAGGCTCACTTAACAACTCATTGAAGTTAGGTGTGGGCAGTTTATCTTGCTACCATTTACAGTGATGAAGATGGTAATAAAAATAGCCCATCAATCGTAAGAACAATAAGTTTGAACAGCGTTCTTTGATCTGATCAGATCACGATTGAAATTCTCAGCAACAAACGTCCATGTTCTTCAAACTCCCCAGAACTAAATCCTATATAACACCAGTAAGTTGAGGTCAGAGAAAAGGGTGTGTTAAAAAAAATAAAAATAAAAGTTGGTTTCTTTGTCTAACGGTTAGCTCGTAAAAATTAGCAACATGTACAATTTTCAGTTGCTAAATGGATCAATTCCAATAAATGAACAAGTAGTTTCACACAGCAGGTTCTTTACAGATTCCAACGTCTCTGATTATTTCTTTGGAAGCTCAGTAAACCGTCTCCCAAGAAGCCTCTTCTTTGTGTGGAGAGAACGCTCTCTCCACCCACTTTGAGCAGGTTAACACCTGCAGGTGCAGCGCACTTAAGAACCAAGTGTCGACCGTGTTGTAAATGTCAGAGATGAATCAACCCGTCACAGAAATTGCAATCAGCAGAGTCCCACTGAGTCGGACATGGAAAAGTTGTAGTTCTTTTCCTACCTTTTTTGTTAAATGGGTCAAATTTCACCTTCATGCATTTTGATTTGATCTTATTGAAACCAGAATGACAAAGCATGGTATATGTTTTTATTTTAAAAATATGTTTAAAACACTTTCTGGTGCTTTATGTGATATAGTCTTCAGAATTAGAGATTTTTATTTATTTTTATTTTTTTTCCCCCCAAAAGAGACGTTCGCCTGTCAAACTTACTTATTCTAAAGTACGTGGGCGAAGACCTATACAGATACGCATGCATTATAGTTATATAACTGTTTATGAAATTTCCCATCCAGGACATAATGATTGTTTTTACATCCAATCATTGACTCTGCTATCGAAGCATGAAGCATCAAGGAATGTATTTTCCCCTCAGTCAGCCTTGTGTGAAAGAGCTCTGAGCTTTCATCCCTCCACCGCCTGTTAGTTTTAGGCTTTAGTTCCAGTGAGTGCAGTAAAACCTGTAAAAACTTCTTCTTTTCTTTTTTTTTCTGCATTCTATCAGACCATTCTCGTTCAGATCTGGTACCCGATCACAGTGGCGACCAACTCCAGAGAGCAGAAGAAGATCCTTGCCAAGTACCTCATGGAGACTTCTGGGAACCTGGAGGGACTGGAGTATAAACTGCACGACTTTGGCTACAGGGGTGTGTCCTCACAAGAGGTATGAAGCCGCGTAAATGATAACAGAGACAGATCTGAATACTTTTAGTTTGTGTAGCCGATTTAAAATCACTTTCTTTGACAGCTTTTGCCTTCCAGTCAGACACTGTCATTCCATTAAGGGCTACAAAGTAAGAAGATGGAAGAAAATGATTCAAAATATTTCTTCTAGCCTTTATGTCATAATTGACATCATCCCCCAATCATTCCAGGGCACTTGTCCAAGTACAGTACTCCGACAATATTGACAGAATCTATCATAGAAAACACGCTGCAGTCAGAGAGATTGAGGGAAATTATAGATAATCCGAAACGTCAAATCATTTCCAGATCAATAAGTGAAGGTAGTTATGCTGGATTTTATGCACTAGCTCTATGGCAGCAAGAAATCAGACTGCACTAACTGCTACATTGGCATTTAAACACCTTTTTATTTTGTTTATTTCCAAGCATTTTCCTGAAGGCAGATTTTCACAAACTGGTATTGTTTAAGTAATTACTCACCCATTTTGTCCCGCAGCGTTCACACTTCCATCCAATCACACTGTTTTGTCCCTCCTTTGTCTTCTTGGGCTTTATCATTGATTTCTTATTTACCGCTAATAACCTTACAGACCTGACGCAGGACTAGTTATGGAATTTTCCTTCCCGCCGTCTTTGTCTCAGTGTTGGTTCATAAGGCAGAAATGACTCAAAAAATGTCCGATTGAGGTCCGTTAGTCTGCCTTAATAACAGTGTGGTTGTCGGAAGAAAGCTCTATTTCCACATGGGGCGAAGCCGGCGTCATGTCAATAGCATTGGTTATATTAAGTCCTGGGACAACATCATGCTATGCCATTTTAAAACAAAGACAAAATGATTATTGGAAACTTTCTTAAGCATTTTACATTTGTGTGGTTAGCTTTACTTGATGAATTTATAGCAATCTCTGTGTGTATTCTGTAAATAACACAGATTTTCTAAGATTTCCAGAACAGATAGAAATTCAAAATGATAAAACTGAGCTGCTCTGCCATACTCAGCCTTCCTGTTCGCTACTGACAATCTTTCTCTCTTTCTCATGCATCCTGAAAGAACTACTGACATTTCAGAACATATCTAAGAAAATATATTTACTTTTACACAAAGCTGTACAATGTCCATGCTTGTTTGGACTTAATTTTTATCCCCTTTATTCATAATGACAGATGCCAACTTTGAATTATCTTCATTTTGAAATAGCTTCACACCAAAGATAGTTGATGTAAGCATAACTTAGTATGGACAATTTTTTCTTAAATTTATGTGTCCATAAATTGAAGAAAGATGGGATTTATGAATGCACACACTGTATTTAAGACGTGGAGAGAATTTATTTACTGTCCCTACTCTTTATAGTTCATAATGACGTTTTTGTTAAGTAATGCACCTTAAATCTGTGGTGTCCACAGCCAGTCCTAAATGGCCACAAGTAATGTGTGCTTAAATGTTGCCCTGATTCACCGCAGCTGAATCAAATGATTGGTTCATTAGCAGACCTCTGCAGAGCCTGGTGAGATTTTTATTAAGTGTTTCATCCATTTGATTTCAAGCTTAGTCAACTCTTAAGGACTGGAGTTAGTCACCTTTCCCGTAACTGAAAGAGGAAAAATATGACAAATTCACAACTCGGTGTACAGATTTAATATTCTATCTTCAAATCTCTTCAAAGCATTATTTCACACTCAAATATTGACCACAAAAGCGTAGCTAACTCTATACTTTTACATCAAAGCTAAGCTTAAAACCATTATTTCTCTTTTTTTCATCGGCATGAATTAGTCGAAAATGCTTAAATATCACTCATTATTCACAGACTGCGGGCATTGGAGCCTCTGCTCATTTGGTGAACTTCAAGGGCACAGACACGGTGGCTGGGATCGGAGTCATCAAGAAGTACTACGGCACCAAGGACCCAGTGCCAGGGTTTTCAGTACCTGCAGCTGAGCACAGGTAAACAAACACGTCTCTCAAGGTTTTATAGATTTTAAAGTGAAATATTCCTGCAAAAAATTTTGATTGTGACTCCCACTTCATAATAAAGTAGTTTGTCAATAAGTTGGGCTCAAAATGCATTGGTTTTGACCTTGATTTGGTTAATGCTAGCATCAAAATTATGCTAGCATCTATTAGACTTAATGAGTTATGTGTCATTTCATAAAGTTGTCGGCTATGCTCACATGAGCTAAAATGCCAGTATTACCGAACAAGGTACAAAGACCATGTTGACCAACAGTAACCAACACCGCTTTGCAAACAGTAGCGTGTAAGCTAAAGTGCTAGCAGTGTTACTAGCATGTTAATTAACAGTAGTGGAGACTGACTGCCATGCTAATAGTGGTTTTATTCTACAGTTAGCTCTTGTATTTATTGTCCTGTTTGTTCAGGATGTCCTTGGATGTGACAAACTGTCATTGTTTTGACAGGCCCAGATTATTAGTTTTGTAGAACATTTCCTTCCAATAATGACAGGTTACATTTTTACGTCTTGAGAATTCTTATTTAATTACCAGAGAAGGCCACATTTTAGCTTTACATGTTCTCACAAGTACAAAGTTGACGCACATCTTCAGTGTCCTATGGAGCTACAGTAATCCACATTATTGCCAAAAGTTGTGACGCTTTCAAATGAGTTTTCCAAAGAGAAAACGTATCCTATTAAGTGTTTTTCTGTCAACATTTTTGTCGTGGGAATCTCTCTTGCCAGAAAGAAAATGAACTCAGCATGACTTAAGTTGGTGCTAATTTACTCAGTTTCCCTCACACACTTATTATCCTGTTTTTCAGATTAATTTACGGAGCGTGGCTTGAATTGGCTGGAAGCCTTTAGTTTTGCTCCTATGCAAACACTCCACCAGGACAGTCACTGCTCTCCCAAAAAAATAAAACCCTTTACTCTGTGGGACGTTGGCTTGGGTTGTCATAGCTGGCCCTGCTATAAAATCTGTTTCATTTCTTCCTCTATGGGAGGAGTCGCTGGAAAATTCCACTTCGATTTGTATGTAAAACTGAAAGTAAGAAAAAAGGACTTTCATTATAAAAAAAAATATATACATATATATTATTGATTGAAATCATTTTCCAGTCAGTCAGTTTTATAGCTTTTGAAAACTTGAGCCTGACATAAAATAACAATATGTTAAACTTGCACTTCAAATTCCATCACTTATTTCTTGGTCATTTTCTTATGCAGTACTCTGACCCTGGGAGTGTCTAGAGTTTTTTCTAACCTTTAGCTACAATGTTTATGCCTGTAACGACCTGAATAAAATCTCAAAGGTTAATTCATGTCATGTACAGATGGTGTACACTGCCCTCTTCTGGAAAGTCTGTAAAAGTGCAGTTTTATTAATGTCATGTGATTCTAGCTTGATTTTTTTTTTAGGGAGTATTTCAATGCACGGTGCCCTGCTGTTAATGTTTGTGGCAGCAGATCGTTTTCGTCTTCTGTGTGTTAAATGAAGGGATCTGGATAGTAAAAGTCTTTTCTTCTTTTAGTTCTTTCCGTTCATTTTAGTGCATCTTAATCTTTCTGGCCTTTTGAGCTGTAGAGTTTTATTTTGTTGTGATTTTCACAAGAATTAGCTGTGTTATTTGGAAGTGGAAGGAAAATAAATTGTGGTTTTCACGTATTTGTACAGATAAAAATCATGCATTTGTAACCAATGTGAATTGAGGCCTGGACTTTGACTAGGCAATTCTTTAATATGCTTTAATCTAAACCATATCATTTTCCACTGAAACTGATCCGTATATAACCTGATCAATCAACTTCTGTTGGGGTAAAATCTGTCTACGTCTTAATGTTTCACTACATTAGTATGGAGTTTTACCGTAATTTTTACCATAATAATAATTTGCACGTATTACGATACGATAGGCACCCTTTTCAGTCAAGTTTTCAATTAAAATCCGAGAATAATCCGTTGAAGTTTGAGCTTTAGCCATTTTGCCAGCCTCTGTATATAACTGTATATCACTGAGTTGGAACAACATCAAAAGCTAAAAACATTCCTCTCTGCAGTACCATAACAGCGTGGGGGAAGGACCATGAAAAAGATGCCTTTGAGCACATCATCAAGCAGTTTCCCAACGTGCCTGTGTCCATCGTCAGCGACAGCTACGACATCTACAACGCCTGCGAGAAGATCTGGGGCGAGGACCTGCGGCCGCTGATCGAGACTCGCAGCGCAGATGCCCCGCTGGTTGTCCGACCGGACTCAGGAAACCCGCTGGATACGGTTTTGAAGGTACAACGTAACGGAAATGCTAACGAGCCGATAAACATCCCTCAAACGTGCAGCTGACGGTCCCTTTGACGCCGTCAGGTTTTGGAGATACTGGGTAAGAAGTTTCCGACGCAAGAGAACGGTAAAGGTTTCAAAGTGCTGCCTCCTTACATCAGAGTCATTCAAGGAGACGGAGTTGATATCAACACACTGCAGGAGGTAAGAGTTCTTGGTTTTATTACGACAGACGTTCAAGGTTTCAACACTTAAGTTTACACTGTGGACGTGTTTCATCAGATCGTAGAAGGCATGAAACAACACAGGTGGTCCATCGAGAACATTGCCTTCGGATCCGGAGGGGCTTTGTTGCAAAAACTGACCAGAGATCTGCTCAACTGCTCATTCAAATGCAGCTATGTGGTCACTAACGGACTGGGGGTGAGTGTTTGCAAACCACTGAAGAAAACGTGCGATAACACTCAAAACTCAAAAGTGTGTGTGTGTGTGTGTGTGTGTGTGGTTTCTCAGGTGAATGTGTTCAAGGATCCGGTGGCAGACCCCAACAAGAGGTCAAAGAAAGGTCGCCTGTCTTTGCACCGGACGCCGAGCGGAGATTTTGTCACTTTGGAGGAGGGCAAGGGGGATCTGGAGGAGTACGGAGTGGTGAGTTTGGAAAAACTTTAGTGTTCCTTTCAATAATAATCATCCCCCCTGAGATTTTCTACATTTTGTCACTTCAAAAACGTTTTATAGGCACAGACCATGATGAAGTAGAAGTATTTTTTTTTTTTTTACCTTTTTGTTGTTGTTTTTTTTTCAGGACCTGTTGCACACAGTGTTTCAGAACGGGAAGATTGTGAAGAACTACACATTTGATGAAGTCAGAGACAATGCCAAGCTGAAAGACGGCGAGCTGCAGGAGCCGCAGGAGCTGCTGCACTGAGCGCGGCCTTCCCGGACCCCCGACATGTTCTGAAGCCTAAAAAAAGTCGAACTCCCAGATCTTCACCCTATCACCCTTCAACATCAAATATGGAGGCATATGCACTTCAGATTACAAAACAAAAATGATCCTGAAAACACAAAACCCCCCTGATGATTTTTTCTTTATTTTAAAATCTTAATCCGAATTCTGAGGAAGTTTTAGGAAGTAAAAATTTTAGAAACTAGTTTATAAAGTTTAACGCAGCTCCTCCTAAAGGAAGGCGAGGTAGTACAAGAAGCTAGAACACCCACACTAAAATACTATCCAAGCCAGCTGCACCAATGTGCTTCTGCCCCAATTTGAACTTCAGCTTGTTGCACTGTTAGGTCAGAATGCGTCGCAGCTTCCCTGAATGTGTTTAGCCGACTGCTGACGGGGCGGCGTGCCCCAACCGAGGCCGATTGTGACAAAGAGGGAAAGCGGCGACACTTGCGCGCGTCGTTCTGTATAGAAAAACAAAAGCCACAAATTTGAAGCGGCTTCGCTTTGCCCTCTATGTGAAGGAAGAACTGATGATCCTCGTGAACTGCTGTGCACTGAAAAACACTGAAATACGTCGATTATTCATGTTTCGCGTCACCTTGGTAGCAGTTAATCCTAAACCCTTTAATTGTAACTATAGATAGTAATGTCACGTCATTTTCCAAAAACGTCCTGCTCTCGATCGATCGTCGCAGCCGAAGCTGTAGTCGACGTGTTCGCTGCCAACGCAGACACATCGACCGAAGGTAGAGAAACGATCGGCTCTGTGTCTCATTATGTTTGCCCGCAGTGCATTCTCATCACGTAGATCCCATTTCAAAGCCACAATCTGGAATGAAAATAAAGTATCCACTCAGAATGTTTGCGGTTTTTGTGCGTATGAGTAACGAAATTCAACATTTGCTCGATCTTCGTGATGGTTAATGCACAGCCTTTTTGTGTCAGATGATGTAAAAACGTATATATACATCTCAAAAGTTATCTTCACTGGCATGAAGATGATGATGATTATGATGATGACGACATCGTGTCCATGAATGACTGATTTCCTTGTTCCAGGCTGAAATGTATGTTAAGTGTCTGTCCTGATACTTGTGTTTGCGTGCAGGTGTTTTTTCTTCCTTTGAACAACTGTGTCGTATTCCTTTAGGCAAATGCAATTGTTGATGGAAGGATTAGAGGACGCACAGAGTTTGTCGGCCTTTGAATCTGCAAGGGGGGGGACGTGGTCTTTTCATAGTTAGTCGATCAGGTCAGCAAACCTCCAGTATCACTGCCTTAAGTCAGTCAACAAAGCTGTCCGTTGAATCCAATGCCCATTTACCCATCGGCTCGGTTCACTCACCATCTGCTCCGAGTCGCCCGCGCTTCCAGGCCTCGATGGGTTTCTCTGCTTTGTTGACCTGCTTTCCAGTGTTGGACTGGAAATGCAGGGGCATTTCCGAGGAACTCGGGAGTTGGTGACATCAGAGGAAGCATAATATTTGAGGGGGGGGGCTTTCCAGACAGAGCAGCTGGTTGTGACGATTAGGTTTATTCCTGTGACCTTTCAAACCTCCTCATTTCACACCAGCTGCATATTAGCAGCTGCAAAAGTTCCTCGGATACTTTTAGTTCCACCAACTCAGTGCGGGTCACAGTTAGTCGCCACAGTTAGTGGAGATGCACCTATCTCTGGTTTTGTGAAGCTTTGACCTGCCAATATATGACTTTTGCCTGTTCAGCACAATGTGCATAAGAAGAGGTGACGTCACACTGTGTGAATGTGTTAGATGAGCCATTGTCAAACAAGGTTTAACTTAAGGTTAAACTTAAGGTTTATTTTTTAAAACAGCACTAAATTTCAAATTGACATTTTAAGATATATTTAGCATCTTCTGGCTTGGTTAGCATAATTATCTTTACCAAAACTGTAATTTTCTTGTGTATTTGCTTGGAATTTTTCCCCCCCCAAAAAAAAAAGTCATGATTTCCAAATCCAGCATCTTCCATGACAGACAAGCCGAAATGTAACAGGGTAAAACAAACCAACGTCGTCGTTCTCTGTTTAGCCTTCCTGTTATCTTCTGAGAGTCTTTCTTTCTCTCTGCCAAAATGAACGCTAGATGTGTTAGAGAAGGGTATTTCTTTGCAATGACCTCTGACATCGCTCTGCTTCCACTGATTTCGTTCAGTAACAGCATCTACACCAAAGAGAGTTTTATCCTCAGCCTTGTAGCACTTTGGTACGGTGGATTCACTCGGTCAGAAATCGATTGGTTTTGCCCGTCAGGTTGGGGTCAGTGGCAATCAAGCTGAAAATCTGCCATTTTTAGGTGCATCGGTCATACAAGGTTCAATGCTAATTAGCGTTAGCATTAAACTGAAACTGTGACGTCTCCCGACTCCCTTCTCTTGAGTTTGACTCAGATCAAACTGTTGAAACACATTGAAGATCACAACTTCTGACCTGCTATTTTTGTAATTATTTTTTATTATTATTTTTACTCCCCATTTGTTGTCGCTGCTCTTTTATTGCCGTACTTCAGTTTTAATGGCCATAGTTGTTTTCTTTTCCGAATATGAGGTGCATTTAGTAAAATATTACTTTACTATTTTGATACCGTCTCAGTTCTTGCCTCAGAAGAATATTATTTTGTATGACTAGGGAGGAAAAAAAAAAAAAAGAGAGAGAGAGATATCACATTAAATATCCTTATTTACAAACAGTGCGGCCATACTGCCTTCTCTCTTGTACATAAAACAAGGGGGCGCAACTGAAAGCAGAGAGGGACGGCTGGGTGAGTGACCAGACTAGATGTGATTTATTATTTTTTTTGCCAGAACGACCATTTTTGTACCAACAGAAGAATATCCAAAACGGCTCGACGGAACCGGCCGGCGTGACGGTTCCTGGGCCCGTCGGGCCTCTTAGTTTCTGCGTGAACGTAGTCCTGTGTGAATGCCGTGTTGTGTAATGGATGGAACAGAAAAAAAGAAAAGCTACAAAAAAAAAAAAAAAAGAAAAAGTGGTTGTGAATAATTTTGATTTTTTTTTTTTTCTCTTACGTTGTTTTTAATCATATGTATATGTTGTTCCAAATTTTTTATTTTTTTTTTTTCTTTTCCCTCACCTTCCCCCCAAACACAACTGAGATTTTAACTAACATAACTTGCTATATTGTCAACAGTACACTGATTAAAAATGCCACCCTCTTGGTTTGAAATGCTTCCTTCTCTGTCTGCTTCACTGTTCGGCCCGAAGGCGTCGGGATTTTCTCCCACTAGCACCTGAAAAGAAGCCAAGAGTTGAGCTGAGTGTAGCTTATTTAAGGATCACTCAAGCATTACAGTAAAATCACAATATTAGAGACCTCACAAAAGGAAACATCACAAAAAAAACCCCAATCAGAAGTACAAGTCAACAGCCGCAGCCATTAAAAGCAAATAACATAAAATTAACACATCCATTCAATTTAATATTTATTATATATATTTTGAAGGATTCTTTTATGCTGTTTCAAAAGGCAACATGTTTTAATTTAAAATGGTTCAACATGTTTTTTTCTGAGGACTTTAGTTCTGGACAGGAGTGGTGACAGCTGGATAATTACTGTAAGGAGAGGCCAGAGAGTTCATGTAAAATCCAGACATTATGTAAAGAAAACAAAACAAAAAAAAAAAAGATGACACGCTAGTAGAACCTTCATCCATGACGGGCATCGATGCATAAAATGAAGAGATCTAAAGTAACAGCTAATCTTGCAGCTTTGTTTATTCCAGTCTGAATATCTCTTCTTGCATCGGCTTATTCGCTTAGCCCAAGGTATCGGTTACCTTGTTTAATTAATGATCAATACTTATTGAAATCGGTTGAGCGTTTCGATTCATGCCAGTTCAGGTCGGTAGACTTCAGTAAAGTTTCCTACAGAGACCAAATCGCTCGACGTTTTCTTCAAGTAGCAATCGTAAAACAGCCAATCCGTACGCCAGACGTGCTGAGATCCCTTCTTATTTTAATTGCAAAGTGACTGAATATGAAATGCAATATAACCTCCATATTTATTTGTCTAAATATGTTGCATCCTTGCACAGCTGCTGCTGCGTCCTCCACCGTTTCATCTGAGTGAGTCTCGGTAACAGATGTCACACGTACATTTGACTAAAACGTAATTCACTGACTTTGTCTTAGGCTGCAGATGTTCAAGTGAGCAAATATCACTCCTTTTATGGGTTTCTTGAATTTAAAAGAAGAACGAACAAAAAGCACATAAACGCCAACACTAATATCAACTATGGTCTGTTTTAAATACTTAGTTTATTGATACCCTATCTGAGGTGGTCAGCATCAAACTGACTTATCAGCTCGAATATTCTTTCTGTAGAAAAGCATCCCCACAGTATGATGCTGCCACCACCGTGTTCCTCCGAGGGGATTCAAAGAAATATATCCACTGCTTGTCTTTTTTATTTTTATGTATTTATTTATTTTTTGTCTCACGTGTGGGCCCAGAGTCTGTTTAGTGTTTCGTCTTACCTCAAACTTTTTATAGCTTCGTTCACACCAACTCCACATTTCTGGAGTGCAGCAGATTTTCAGTGAATCTCAGATTTGGCCCTTTTGATACTTTTTTTTTTTTAAATTTTTTTCCACGTCAAGGAGCTGTTGCGTGTCCGTTTGGGTCATCTGGCCAAAGACTGCAACCTCAGCCGGTTGGGGGCAGCACGGCTCCTGGTCTCCTGAACGGAAACCGGGTGGCTGGTATCTTCCCCCACCAATGGAAACGGTACCGAACCTTCGACTCGTAGTTTGCACGGGGTTCTCTGCAGCTGCAGAATATTTTCAGTCACCCGATGCGTTTTTTTTTTGTTGTTGTTGTTGTTGTTTTGTTTTGTTTTTTCTTCGTTTTCTCTGTTATTTTTAAGAGTTTGGAAAAGAAAAAAGTAAAAAAAAACATTTGCATGTGGCGGCGTCGTTTTCCTGTAACCAAATTCCCCCCCCCCACACACACACACACACACACACACACATACACACACACACACACACACACACACGAAGCGCGCGCCGAGGCGGGGACGTTTGGCACGCTTTTACGCGCCGGATCCGCCACATCTTGAGCGCATCGCGCAGCAGCAGCAGCAGCAGCAGCCAGAGCTCGCCCGCTGAAAGAAGTTCGCGCGTGAACAAAGGATCGGCTCAGCAACACGTGTCATTAAAAAAAAAAAAAAAAAAAAAAAAATATCCCAACACGCATCAAGCTGCATTTTTGGGTAAGTGGATCCTCGCGCCTCGCGTTTCCTCCGCGCTTTCGGGGGGCAGGGGTTTGATTTTGGGGCTGGAGAGAGGGGACCGCAAAAAACAGTTGCGCAAAAAATAACCCGGTGCGGTCATTTCTTGCAGCGTCAGGAACACACCACGTCACTCTGTCCGAGAAACTCCCACTTTTTCCCCCTCCTTACTTTCAGCTGGATCACCATCCACCCAACGGTTTGGAGACGAAACGAGGCAGAAAACGGCTTCAGTCATGATGACCGGATTTCGACTCAGCCTGTCGCCCCTCAAAGAGCCCCTCGGCTTCGTTAAGCTGGTGGAATGGGTGAGTCGGATGTTTCAAATTGTTTTTTGGGTTTTTTTTTTTGTTGTTTTTTTCTTTTCTTATGGAACAGGGAGGTCCAGAGACCCTCCTTGGTGCTCAAATGTTCATTTTGGAAATGCCTAAATGTGCGCAGAGATGAAAAAAAAAACAGGCAAACTGAAGCCTTATTTGCACCTGAAGCTGGGATCCAGTTCTTATCTAGTTAAGTTGCTTTGGCCCCTTTGCATAAAATGCAGGCCTTACAAGAACTCAGTTAGAGATTAATGCTCATTTAAGCAATAATTTACCCCTGAAAAGCAGCTCAGGAAGTACAGGAAACATGTCGACCTTTCTCCAGAGGAGCAGAAGGTCCAGTAATCGGACACGCATGAAGTGAATCCAGGTATATTTTCTGTTTTCTCATGATACCCACATTTAAACACACACACACACGCACACACCGAGGACCACAAAGCAGCAGTCATCTGACTCAGGATAAGGCAGTGTGTGTGTGTGTGTGTGTGTGTGTGTGTGTGTGTGTGTGTGTGTGTGTGTGTGTTTGGTTTACATAAGCTTCATTTAACACAATGGATTTGCTTATTCATGCTCAGTGTGGAGCAAAAATGATGAATTGGGTCAGTAAATAAAAACAAAATGTTTTCTTTTTATTTTATTTATTATTTTCCCTGGGAACTCTGGGAGGCCCGATCAGTGCAACACCTGGTGAGGTTTGGGGGGAAAAAAAAAAAAAAAAAAAAAGTAAACATGCATAAGTCTTCCTGGAAGCAAACTTTTAACTCTTTTGCTAAGCGTCGGTCCGAGAGAAGAAACACCACGGCCAGCAAATTGAAAAGAAACGAGCAGGAACCAGGATCTGTAACGTGTTTCTCATAAATGAAGGTTCTGAGTGGATCTAAAGTGATGTGGCCGCAACACAGAAACCTCCTCAGATGTTATCATCCGTGAGCCGTAAACAGGAAGCAGTATTTCTTCCAAGAAATGCTCGAACTCTCCACTGTTCGTTCCATTTGTTTGCGGAAAACAACTTCCTATTGATTTTCCTGATGTGAGAGATGGTCATGTTTCAAAAGCTTTCTAAACATAACAGTAAAAAAAAGAGAGAAAAAGTCATACTTTTGCTTGTATTTTATTACATTTATTAGATCAGATCCCAAATTTTCTTGGCTTTTTCTCATCGGGGATGTTGACAACAGAACTCTTTTTCCTGGTAGTTTTAAATTGTGACCAAGTTTCCTAAAAAGCAAAGTGGCAAGAGTAGAACAAAAAAAAAAGGAAAAAAAAAAAAAAAAGACAGGAAGTGACGGAAAGGGACGACTGGGAAAACATCTGGAGTGAAGCATAGTAAGGTGAGAGCATGTAAGCACTTTCAGTGTGTGTGTGTGTGTCAGTTGTGCTGATCAGACAAAAATGAAGAGTTTTTCTTTCTGTTTTCTTTTTTTAAAGAGCTTTCTCGAGGTTACCGTTTCCACATTCTTTTGGTCTTTTTAATGAAAGACACTTCCTGCCTGACGCAGCGAACGCCTTCCAACAGCACTCTGTGACTTTCAGTTGAACAACAGCCGACACTTTAGAGAGAAGTCGGACCTGTGGCCCACGTTAGCTTTCCTCTGTTCATTTAGTGAAAGAAAAGAACATTTATTTTGCAAATAAAAAAAAATAAAAAAAAATCCTGATTTTTTGGTAACTATTCACGTCGAGCCTTCTGACTTTACTGGATGCTTAACATGAACCCTGGGAGACAGAAACACGTAGGATGTTGGTTCCTTCACAAGTCTTTATCTCAGTGTAGGTCCAGCTGAACAAGGTATAGCATCGCCTGCATAGAGGTGAACTTCACCTGTGAACTTTGGGGGACTCTTTACGAAATGTGGGCCTGCCTAAGCGCACTCACTCGAACCTAAACGTTGTCGTCTATTAAACGGCGTCTCCTGATGAGCAGAATCAAACGCTTTGCTGAGACGTACGCAGCGCCAGTCGCTGTTCAAATCGTTAAATGTAACGTGTTGTCGGCCCAGTTGAGCGTTTATGTCGGTTCAGGCTTTTCCTCCCCCAACCCCAAACCACGTCCTGCTGGTTTTATTGGGAGGAATATCATGGCTTTTCCAGGCAGCCCTAAAACAAATTCTGGGTTTCGCCCCAGGCATTCCAGTTTTCCTGTATGTTTCCCCTGAGATGAGCTGGAAGGGACTCTAATCAGATGCCTGAACTGCCTCCAAAGATTTCGATGCAGAGGACACGGAGTCTGCCCAAACTGCTCGCCGTGTCCCGAAATGACTCCATTTACCACCTCAGTGTTTGAATTTGCTGTCCGCGGCTTACGAGCACAGGTTTGGGGGGTTGGAAAGTAGGTCGGCCGATGAACGGACATCTTTACTCGTCCTTTGTCTTTCGGTGCAGTTCCACCTCCGTCTCCGTCGAACAACAGTTTACTGTTCCTGTCACAGAGGATGCTGTCCCGTTAGAACGGGCAGCGCCAGGGTCCGGCGCCGGCGCCAAACACCTCTGACTTCAGTGGAAACGGCTCGGCTTTGAGCTGGAAGGCAAAGGCTGCGGATACTTACACGAGTGTGATTTCTCAAGGTTATGTTTTGGTTGTGCTGTGGGTACTTTCCGAGCCACGACAGCTGCAAAAACTCTTTGGAGAATAAATAAATAAATAAATAAATTGTATTTTATTTTTTTGTATTACTGCAAAAATATTTTAACATGATTTTCTTCAGGGCCTCAAATATTTCCTCTTTTAGCGATTAAAAAAATACATAAGTTAAAATAAATAAAAAAAAATGTAAACATATTTTAACTTATACTTTTTAAAAATGATCAGAATGTAAGGATAATAAATAACACTTGGTTTTATGTGTATGGTAACATACAGAGAAAATTCTGACTTTAATCTGAGAGTTATATTCCTTTTCTCACAGTCATAATTGTTTAAACCATAAGGTAAATGGTCTTAAAACTAAAATCTGCCAAACTAATTTGGGGCAGATGTTCAGTTGCAGGTTTTCAAATCCTATAATGAGGAAAAAGACATCAAGTGATTCTTTTCACATACAAACAACATAACTGACAACTGAACATGTTTAAAGTCAGAATAAAATAAAATCTGAATTTCTTTTCTTTGTCCCCCAGCGGCTCTAATCCTCATCCGTAACAACAAAAAAAAAACCATACACCCATTTGCTTTGGCACGTTTTCGTCCTGCGTCCTCGTGATCGCTGGTGGTGGCGCGGCGTAACATCGCCGGGGCTTTGGACGGGCTCGAGTTCTGACGGTGATCGTCTGTGCGCTCGGGGAAGGCCTGGGCAGAGTCGCAGTCGCCCTGAAGACAAAAAGAATTTCGTCTCCGCCGGGTTCGAGAGGGGAGAATTAGTGTCACATGGTCAGCAAACTGAATCAGATGCTTTTTCTGCGCAAAGGAATTTGACAGCTGAATGGGAGCTTAAGTGAAAACACATTGGCAGAAAATGTTTCAGATATTTGAATTTTCACTTCTTTAAACAAAAGCTCTGCGGAACCATCCAGTGTCATTGGCACCCTTTTTATTCTTTTTTATAATATTCAAAAGATTGATAAGTGGCTCACAAAGATTGACACGATTGATAAGATTGACAAGATCTTATCACTATCCAATGATAGTGATAAGATCTTTTGATAAGATCTTATCAATCTTATCCGAAGATTGATAAGATGGAGGATCCGTGATGCTGTGGGCCTGTTTCTCTTCCAAAAGTTCTGAGAAACTTGCCAGTGAATTACATCATGAACATAATGGGACATTTTAAATAAAAAAATAAAAAAAGCCACAAAAAATATGTGCATATGAAATGACATTTACAGAAGGAAATAAAAAGAGGAACTAACCCAAACAACAGTTTGAGTAATCGACATTTTTCTGAGTGAAATTGTACGACTAGAAAAAAAAAAAAAATCTGATTTTATTTCATGCATCTTCAGCAGGGATGTACATATGGTTTCACTATTGCAATATGTTAATTTATTCCAGCAGGATCAGCATATTTTATTTTCGGTTTGGTCGTTATTTAACTGTATTTTCTGATGCTGGCATGAGCAGCGTCCCTAATGTGTGTGTCTGTCTTCCATCCTCGCAGCTCACGGCCATATTTGCTTTCGGAAGCTGTGGTGGATTCTCGGGTGCGAACGTCGTATCTCTCTTCTGTGGCGGTGGCGTGAATGAAACCCTCAATGCCAGCTTTCACTACCCGTTTAGGTATAAGTCTTCGACACGTTGATGCTTCTGTTTATGAATTCTGCCATAGAAGCATTGATTAGAGATTAGAGTTTCTGACCAATCCCTCTCTCAACACGGATGGTCCCAATCAGCCAATTTTGGTCACGTATCATTGCATATGTAAAAAAGAAAAAAAAAAAAATCATTAAATCCAAAAGGTATTGAATAAACATGTTTTTGTCTCTTTGGCTGTCCTCTGTGTCATGGACAGGCTGAGCCAGGTCCCGCTCATCGATGGAAACGTCACTATATGTAATCACTCTGTCTCTACCACGCACCTGACGGGAGACTCGTCGTCCGCCGCGGAGTTCTTCGTCGGCATCGGAGTCGTGTGCTTCTTGTACAGCATGGCGGCTCTGCTGATTTACTTAGGCTACATGCACGTCTACAAAGACTCTGACTTCGGGCCTATTTTTGTGAGTAAATAAGCTGAACGACATTAAAATGGTTGACCACATCTGGTATTGTACTGTGAAAATCTTGTGTCTCCAGGGTTGGCTTTTTTTGCTTTATTTGTTTTGTTTTTTTATCGCTAGGACTTTATCATCACGGCAGTCCTGGCCTTCCTGTGGTTGGTCTGCTCATCTGCCTGGGCGAAGGGTCTGCAGAACGTCAAGGACGCCACGGATACCGACGGAGTCGGTGGCACGCTGGCTGTTTGTAAGGGAGGGAACGTCACGTGTGAAGTCACGGACTTCGCCAACATGCGGACGCTCAACATCTCCGTGGTAAGAGGAAACGCATGCAGGCAGCTCGTTTGTACTACTTTCAGTCATCAATGAGTGAAGCTGTCGATTAGTTGTAGAGCAAATGATTAGTAAAGTCTGATCATTTCAATCTCTTACCTAGCTTAATATTATTAATATCAATGAATTTTCTTGATCTGCTTGTGTTTTTGCAGGTGTTCGGCTATCTCAACATGTTCATTTGGGCCGGCAACGCCTGGTTTGTTTACAAGGAGACTCGCTGGCACTCCCAGAAATTCTCCTCCCAACCTGGATCTGGAAGACAGCAGGTTCCTGCGCCAATTTAACCCCAGTGCCCACTGGTTGTTATGCGTAAGAAGGAAAGGAAAGTGAAATATAGATGAAGTATTGAGCTTTTATACATGTCTAGAAAATGTTCTTGATAGAGGTGAGACTTGGTTGGCCTTTTGTTTGTGCGAACATTGCGCGACGCCGTGCTGGCATTTTGCAACCTAAATGACTTGACATCGGTTTACTTCTTGCACAATGACGGTCCTGAAATAATACAATCCCCATTCTGCACGTTTCTTTGGAAAGTCTTCCAACTTGGAACAGAAGGTCTTTCTTGTATTTAACTTGTGTCAAACATTTTTACCGTTTAAGTGGGCTTCACACCGCCATGCAAGCTAAATCTACAGTAGGGGAATTAAAGCGACACCCAAATGATTTCCTTTGAATAAATGTATTCAAATTAAAGGTTGAATCACAAAATATCTGTAAATAAAACAGTTTTACCTTTGGGCTTTTTTTCCCCACATTTTCTCTAAAAAATGTGATGCCCTATTGTTTAGCTATAAATAAATGAATAGAAAACTCTAAATTGCATTTAGTCCTAAAATCTGTGTGAAATCTTTACAATTCTGTTGCTGTTTTTACTTGAAGCATGTTCACATTTAGCTCAAAACATGTCTTTTCTTTGATGTTCTTTGAAATTCTTTGCCATTTACCACCACCTAGTGGCAGGCGGTGGTAAGTGCAACGCCTGGTGAAACTTTCACCCAATCCCCACATTCAGCCATATTTATGGTTTGCTTTCAAGCTTCAAAAATGACTGCGTCAAGTTGATCGAAACTCAAATGTCAGGAATCTAGTTACTTCTATGGTGCTTAATGAGATTGTGAGTTTTTTAAGTACAAGAGAGGCTGACGGAGATGCTGTGTTGAGTTGGAACCAAGGTACCAATTAAAGGACTAAGAAATCCTTTAGAACGTAGTAACATCTTTTTCATGACATTCCAATTTTCATCTTTCATATTTTGCAAAACACATGACATTCTGCCAAAGTACTATTTGTTAAAGTTCATTGTATTATTATCTGTTGTCCATTTGCTTAATTCTTGATATGACACCAAACATGTTTTTGTACTTTCCTTTGTCTTGAGTGAAATATGTTTTTGTTTCCCCTATGTATCCGAATGAATAGTTGAAAAGATCATTTCATTGTATTTGTCAATAAAAGTGAATGGATTTTTTTTTTTTAAATTGAATTTCCTTTGTATCTGATGGCGTGTTTGCTTTTATACATGCACTCTTTCACCGTCCGTTTTGTCGCGCCAGTTTTAAGAACGTTCTTAACTTTTTGTGACGATGCAAGGTTTTATGTCGACATCTTTTTGACATAAAAACTTGTCCTTCAGAGTGAACAGTAACGCAATCAATTCAGTGACATGACACAAAACGAAATCTTTTGCAGCCTCTGACTGAACCCCCACCAATGCCAGCTTCCCTGATCCTGCAAAACATCGCGGCATGATGCTGCCACTACCACAATGCTGCCACTACCATAATGCGCCAATGGACTGTTCTGTTGTGTTAATTTCCCTCTTATACTTGAAAGCTATCTGATGGCGTCGCCTTCTTCAGCTTGATTCCTCTACGTGACTTAATGCAGGCTGCAAACGAGTGTTACTGTGACTTTGTGCTGTCCAGTGCAAACCAGAATGTGTTGTTTGGAGAGTTGGAGTCTTGGGTTTGATACGCCTACAGCCAAAGAGGCTGAGCGTCGTGCACAATGGCTGCTTTCTCCAGACAGAAACCAAGACGATGTGAAGAACTTGATTAGTTGTACCTACTAGTACAACTAATCACATTATTTAACAATGTGAATCTTATCCTTGAATGATTCATGACCGATCTCTTGACTGTGATAGTTTTCATGTTTACAAGTGTTTTTGGCGAGCTATTTTTGTGATGAAAAGGCCTTGAAGGGGTTTGCAGGAGCTTTGTGTGTGAAATGTCGTTTTCTCATGAAAGCTTAGTGCGAGTCGATGCGAGTTATAACAACACATCATTTCCAGTATTGTGTCCACCACTGATCAGTGGATGAAGATGGATTGATTAATTATACAGCCACATCTTTCATCTGCTCCCATTGAAGTTATGCATTAGTTCGCATTCACATACAATCTCGATGAAGTAAATTAAAATTTGTGTTTGTGGTGTAACAAAAGGCAAAAACGTATTAGGGATATGAATACTCTTGTAAGGAACTATATGACCACTCCAGTTGTTTTTAATATATATATTATTTTATTATTGTGGTCATTAATAGAAATAGATGGCTCTGTCTGAAGCCCTCATTGTGCTTCACCACAGCTAGATGTTGCAGAAAATGTGTTTTTAAGTGCAGAAGTTAACTGCCATCTATAGACGTTGCGTCTAATGTGTGGAATTGGCCTTCATAAACTAATTATTGTCATTTCCTGACTTCCTCGTAATCGTCAGCCTGAGCCTGTCTGCATCGAAATTGATGCTGGTAGAAAACAGGGCTTGTATTAAGATGTTCAATCTAAAGTAAAAGTATCATTTATCATCATTATTAATTTTGCAACTATTTTACTCAGACTAAATCAAACTTTGCACTTGAAGTTTCTATTCAGTGCCACAAGAGGGCAGTGTAGGGTCATCAGCTCCTCTTGCTGAACCGTGCTGAAGTCATATTACTCTCACTTTCTCTCTCTCTCTTTTCCTCTCTCTCTCTCTCTCTCTCTCTCTCTATATATATATATATATATATATATATACTTTTAGTCAACAGATGTAATGATTTATCTCCTACTATTAGTTTCTATTGTGTGATGTAATAAACTTAAATAATTACTTTTGTTAAACAGGGTTTGGCTTTATTAGTTTTCCTCTTCTCTTTGCTTCTCCAATAGCCAGCGGTGTTTTATTCATAATTATACAAATATTTTTTTTTAGCGTTTGTGTTATTGCTTCCATTGTTCATTTCACCCTTTAGTTTGCGCTTTGATGTTATTCCTAAACTTCAGTTTTTAATCACATGTAAGATGTACGTTTTTGTTCTGTTTAAGAATTGTTTTGGGTTTTTTTTTTAGCAATTTTATTAATCCTACACACAAGCAATCATGACCAGTGGTACCACAAATCATAAGGCTTATGCCATCATACTTTACATTAAATATTGCTTTACTTATACCTTTCTCTATAAGATATCATTGCATCGTGTTAGAAAGTCAAGTTGGCCTTATAATGGCGTCTCCTTTAAACATTAATGGCTTACATTTGTTCTCTATTGTTTTAGGGCAGCTATGTAGAATTTAAATCAAATTAAATTTTGTTCGGCTTTTATTGCACATTTTTCTCAATTGTTGAAAACGCCGCACTTATCTAATAATGCCAAGTATTGTGGATTTAAAGATTCAACTATTATAAATATTTCAAATCTTTTTTGAACTCATGTATAGCCTAAGCAATTCAACAGCACAGCAAACTAATATCTTAAAAGAAAAAATACCTGAGAGAGACAGAGACTCCCACTGACCTTTGCAGCAGAGATAATCTTCAGTTTTTCCTATAATTTGCTGACAAATTCATGTGTCATTGATAACATAGCCCTGAAGTCATGCAGTTCACACCTGCAATTTCTTCTGAAGCTTTTTCTTTCACTCCAGGGCAATAAACTCTAAATGATAAAATCAGAACTCACTGATCGGTAAGAGAAAATGCAGAGATGAAACTTCTTCAGGAGAGGGTCCTTGGATTGGCTCTTGTCTGCACTTGAAGTTTTATTTTTTTTTATTTTTGCTTGATGAAAACTATAGATTTCATTTGTCTGTAAATTGATATTTTACTCATTATAACAATCAGAAATCCTGAATTTTTTTTTTTTTTTTTTGACAGCTCACACAATTTAGTCAAAATTGCAGAGTTAAATATTTTAGTGTAATTTATTTGTGACAAACAGGTGGCTTATGCAATATTAATTTATTAAATCAAGTCCTTTTCCATACCTTCATTTATTTATTTATCTTTTTTTTTTTTTTTTTTACTTAATAGCTGTTTTTCCCATTTAGTTCCATTGAAGACAATGTTGAACTTTTCAACTCCCCAGCAGCTCCCCCATTTGTCGCTCGACCGCTTGATCCGCCGGAAATGACCGACGTGAGCCGAAACTGTCCGACAGCGACGTCACCATATCTCGTTCTTTCGTTTTTCGCCTGCTGCGTGCGAAGAGAGAGAGAGCGAGAGCGAGAGAGAGAGAGAAAGAGAAAGAGAGAGAGGAAAAAACGGCTCTCAGCAAAGCAACAAGAAGGAAGAGCAATGGCGACACTGGATCGCCAAATACCAAGTCCGGATACCTTTTTGTGCGAACCTTGGTCTTCCTTCGTCAGTGCGACTAAATTACGTTTTGTTGAGAGTAAGTTGGCGCCTCGGCGGCGGTGGTGTTTAGCTGACAAACTGTCGGGGAGTGCGTGCTCCAAACTGTCTGTGATTGAGTTGAGTGAGAGCTCCTCCACCATTCAGGGTCTGTCAGAGCTCAGCAAAGTAACTGTCAGAAATATTACTACAAAATGCAGTATTAATAGCTCGCTTTGACAGCAGCGCACATGCGCGTACGCCAAGCTAAGCGTTTCGGAGCCGAGTTTTGTGCCTCTGACGCGCTCAGTCATGACGTGCTGAAACTGTCCAGCTGTAAGTTTGTTAGCTTTGACAGATCGACTTGGTGCGAGGAAGCTCGGCTCAGGCTCGCGCTAGCAGGCTAATGCTAACCCCTGGTAGCCAAGCCTCGGGAGCTGCAGGGCTCCACGCATGGCCCCCCGAAAGTTTGTCGCGAACGCTGCCGACGTGTTTGTAAGCGGACGTTTTGTTCACGCAGACGCAGCCTCGACTTCGGAGAGGGACGACGCCGACTCTTGCCGCCCCGCCGAAGCCGCGAAACTCGGCAGAAACGGTAGGGAACTCGCGCGAGCAGCAGCAGCAGCAGCAGCAGCGCGGTCACGTAACACACGGTGATGGTTTGTTATTGTTTTCACAGCACATGCATGGCAGCGTTTACGGCTCCATTTTTAACCACTTCTGTGTGAAAATACTGCGCATATATTATGTTGATGTTCACTGTAGTTGCAGTGTTTGCACACCTTTAGTTTTGCGTGATCCTCATTTGTGATTGTTGTGGTATGTATTTAATTTAATTGACACAAAACTGGACTTACTGAGTGGTCGTTTTAAGGGAGTTTGGTTTCCCTAGAGACAAGATTTGTAATTCTTTATTTAATTGTGACATGTTATTTTTAATCGGATCTTATTTTTTCTTGTATGTTTTTGCCAAAGCATGACTTTTATTTCTTGGTTGATTTTTTAAAAAATTTTTTAAATTAATTAAGATCAGCCTATAACAACTTTAACAGTATAGTACCAATAAACATAAAAGAAAATAAATAATTGAGTGCAATAGTGGTTGATGCTGATCATTTTAGGAGGAGGGAGAAATTTCAACCATATTGTTACTCCTGTGGCGCTTTGGATTTTATTCCTACTGATTCATAAATAACCTAAAGGTATTATTCAATATTGGAGATGAGAAACATATTTAAATGGAAATACCAATGTGAGTGAGACTGCAACCAGGAAGGCCAGCTTGGAACATATTAAGCTGTAATACTTCTGTCTGTCCTTCAGTACTACTTTTTAATGACACATTTGGCCCATTCAGTTACCTTTACTGTCTGTTATGGGCACAACAAATGTAGATCTTGGTGAGGATATTGTGATGATGGAAATCAGTAATGGCAAAACTGTGGCTCAGTCGACATTATCCCAGTATTAAGCAACAATATTGCCTTGTTCATGTTTTCTTAATGTCATGCAGTCCCACTGAGTATGTATCCAAAATAAAAAGTATTAAAAAATGGTGTTAAGAAACAGCTTGAAATGTTACCAATGTTACCAATTAAGACAAATCAGTTATTATCATTCCTGTGGTTCGTATGAATCAGTTTGATATGTAATGATCCTTTCATGCAGTTAAAAGACGACATAAATGACTTGTTAATTAGCGATGGAACGATAATAAAATAGTCTGTAGTTAATTAATTGAAATGAATCCCATTTTAATCAAACTGTATAAACAAAATAAGCAGCCTTTCCAATTCAAACACTGATAAATAGTTGAATAAACCTGAGCTCAACATTCTGGTTTTGACAGAACACAAACGTAACACAGCCCTGATTAATGCTATTTTATGAAGCATGATCTCTTTATTTAACTCTGTTTACTTTTGCCATATAGATAGTGAAACATCTTAACTAACAATATTTGGCTGACTTAATTGAAATTTATTCATCCTAAAGTAAATCAAACCTGGCTGTTAGACTAGACAGGTAACGGGAATAAACAAGCAAAACGAAACAAATTATATTCATTTTAGGAGGAATCATATAATTATGCAAATAATGTTTACATTATTTTGCCAATACCTAACAGACCAAAAAAAAAAACATGTCTCTTTTTTTCTTGTATATATACATAATTTACCAGTCAAGTGATTGAGGTCATTTTGAAGTTTGCAAAAATGTTTAAAAAACTTCATTTGGGGAAAAGTGGCAGATAGCCTGACTAACTCAGCAGAAAGGTCTACTGTTCTGTGCAGAAAGCACCTAAAGATTACTACAAATTTTAGCTTGTTTGTCCCATAACTTTATAGCAAAGATAACATAATGCTATTGTAATTATAAATAGTTTAACTTAGCACATGTAGGAATGTTTCCTTTCTTTCCTGATTTGAATTAAAGCAGTGGGAGGCAATTGCAGGCCCACCACATGCATCAGTATTGTATTCAGTGTGATGGCTCAAGCCACTCGTTTTAAGTGTTAGACGAATGTAGGCTGTTTGCATGGACGGTACGTCTCGGGGGAGGAGACAAGGGGGTCGACTTGGTACCATCTCACTCCAACCTCCTGGGAACAGACCAGGAGGAGATCCTCCACACCTCACTACACATAAATACCCTGCAGGAACATCATAGGCTTGAGTCGTCCCCCTAAAAGTTCGAGTGTGCCACAGCACACACACACACCCCTCGTAGGAGGATGGTGACGCACGCTTGGAGCCGGGGAAACTCTTCTCACTCTCGCTGGTCAGATACCAGCCTCCCCTCTCCTCCTACGCACGCTCGCATGCCTCGTCTCTCTCTTCCCTTCTGTCGGAGCAAGACTGGAGCGCTGCCTCCAGAATCGCTGATCTGCTGGCAACATGACACCACGGCCTGCTGGGACCGATATGCAGACACAAACAATCGGGGGGGGGGGGGATGTTTCAAAGGCTTTATGTATAAATCAGTATCCAACAGAACTGCGACCGATTCAAGATCGAGACGTGGCTTCGACTTTAGGCGCCTTTGCCCTGGCAGAATTTAGAGAGATGGCACGGGGGCCAGTTTGGCTGTAATTGAAGTGCAGCGCGCAGGTCATTATTGCTATCTGCCTCTTTCTCGTTTTCAGGCATACACACGGCGGAGATGATGACAACCTAGAGAAACTTGGCCTGATTAGACATATAGCCACTGGCATGATCTCATTACAACTAGACGGCGCTCTAATGTGGCTATTTATGGGTTAACGTACCTCTTTAGTTCATGTCATTGAGACCATTACGCTATTATTGCAGTGCTGCAGATGGCACCTCGGCTTACGACGCAGGGAAATGGCCCACGTTTTTGTAGGTCGCGGCTCTGAGCCATTTCCAGCACGAGTGATACTGTGTTGGTCGACGTAGATGAGTGTTCGGAAAGTGGCAGTCTGAGAATTAGTCATGATGTGAATGCTACATGTTCAGTGCCGAAATTAGTCATGCCATCCATGTCGGCCTTAAAATCCAAAAATAGAGCGACATTTGGGGAATTTTGCTAAAATCTCTTATAATGGAAAATATTTCAGATATGACTTTGGATAATTTACATTTACTTGAAGGAGGGAAAAAAACCCCTCAAAATTCATACATTCAGACATATTCATTTAGAATCGGTTTCAATTGTAGTCTGAGTTTTGTTTTAAAAACAATTATTGCTAGTAACTAATCTTATCAAACTTGGAAATACTCTTACTCTTGCACTCTGGACTTTGTGTGTAAACAAATATGGATTAATTTTTGCAACACATTTTAATGGTTTGATGGCAAACATTCAGTACATGTGCATTGTTTCCATGAAAAAGGAACGATTAAGAAAAGCTTTTGTAGATACGAATTAAATTGACAAAACTTGTTTAGTGAAACTCAAAATAGTTTGTCCAAAAAAAAAAAAAAGAAAACTTCTTTTTAGCTGATGTATATTAACATTTTGGGGGTGGAGGGAGAGACTCCGTAAGAAAAATCCTTGCAAATTAAATATTTGTTTCTAATCATTTTATTTAGGTATCTCTTTCTTCTCTTAATGTGATTCAAATCAGGACTTCATTAATATGGAAAACATATGCTACTCATTAAAGTGCAACATGCTGGGAGGAGGATGTGCAAATGCATTGGTTTACCACACCCAGTGTGATTTGTTAAACCTAAACCAGGTTGTTTGAAAGGCAGCTGCTGTTTGACACAAAGATGTCTGCGGTCACCGTGGCGAGCAAGAGGCACAGAGAACAGTACTTGTAAAATATTTGTCACGTTTAAATAATTCAGTATAAAAATAATAAAATGTAGAATTCAAGGGCGCAACACTCCTCTGTCTGTCCAATTGGAGCGCTGATCATTACCCATATGGCTTAGTTTATAAGTTATTTTCTGCTTTCGAGAAAATACAACGGGAAAGCAAACCACACGGAATGGGGGGGAAAAAAATGAATAAATCTGCTTTTGGTCTGGACCAAGACTCTCCTGAATGTACAGTGAATTCAGCCATTCCTCTGTTCTTTGAAACGGTAGCATAAACGTGGCTTCTTGTGATTGTGAGCGTTGCTGTGGAGCATTAGCCAACTGCTACTTCTCTTGTTTACTCTGTCGTACCAATAATTATCCGGTTTGCCTGTTCAAAATACAGCTCTAGTCAGAACTGTAACCTCAGCCTGAGTATTACCCTAAAGTCTTCAAATAACTATAATATAAAGACTCCCGCAGCTTCACCATTTCTATGTTCATATGCTCAGTAAAACGTTCTTCCATGTTCCTGTTACTCAAACCTGCTTTTTTAGCTGTGATAACTGTTATGTTTCATTCTTTTTTTCTTTTTTTTTTTCTCCCTGAGCGCTAACTTGCAAATGAAAAGTGAACAAAATCCATGTCCGCCTGGTGAATTAGGTTTGTGTCGCTAAACATGCTCATTCACCAATGTCTTACTGTTGTAGCAGTTTCTTTTCTGGCCTTTCTTTTCATTTGGCAGAACTGAGAAAAACACATAATTCAGGGGACAGGAAGAAGCACATCGTTTGCATTTGATTTGGCAGATGCAAAGGAAATTGGTCTCTTTTTTCCCCCCCCCTTCTCCCTGCCCAGGTTCTTTTATACCAGATCTTTGGAACTAGCCATTTGCAACAAATCTTATGAGAGTTTCTCTCTTTTTTTTTTTTTTTTTTTTTCCCTCATGGCCTTGGTGCTATCCTTTTGAATATTATTTACTTTGCTCCGAAAAGGATCACAGAAAAGACCCAAATCGAAACAACAGTTGCCACTTTTTCTGTTTTTGTCCACTCATAGCAAAGATATAATTAATTCTTGACACCCAGGTTGTTGCTGCGTTCATCACCGAGGGATTTTTCAGTCACTGTGTGCACTCGACTCCCATGTTTCTGCCACTACCAGCTCTCACCAGACCACCTCTGTCGCATACACGTGAACATTTCGTGCGTTAGACGCGGCTCATTGCTGAATTCAGAGTTTGAACTGTAGCTAAATCAGAATTGAGTTGAAATTTGCGGCGATATAGCGAGGTTAAATCGGGATATGAATTGCGGGGTGGCTCTGTGCATTTAGTTGTGCAAAGGGCACACTACTGGGAGTGTAAACAAACTAGGAAGCCACACTGCAAGTAATAAAGCAAACTCAGACAGAGATGCAAAGTCTATAGTGAGACTGTTGATTGCATTGATGGTGTGCAGAAAAAATTAACAATAATTGATGCGACTCTGAATCTGTATATTCTTGTCAGGGACGAGGTATAAAGTAAGAGATTAGATACTGTATTTTTTTCTTTACCAGCTAATTTTACTATGAAATGATTTAATTATTGCAATTTATTTTTGCTATAATGCGATTTTAATGAATACTTGTCATTTCTCCTGTTTACCATTTGTTATAGTTTTGGTCATTTCAACTATTTTAGCTGCATAAAGCAGCTTCTTCTTCCTTTCTGGCTTCCATTTTGTAGCAGTTAAAAAAAAATTGCTCAAATATTACACATTTAATTCAATTCTTTATATATATATATATATTTTAAGTTTACATTACATAGGCCAAACCAGTGTAACTTCATGCGACCTCTTGGCAGTAGAGCTTGCTTATCAAAATCACTCAACCACTTATTCCTGGAGCCGAATATAGAAAATGACTTAAATCCACCGTGTGTCGAAGCTGACTCCAACTGAATTGACGCATCGTCAGAACAAAACGTCCTTCGACGGATGGCTCCATTAGCGACCAAAACTAAAAAGGTTCAAAATGGCTAAAGGGTGAAATTTCTCTTCAGAATATGATCATTTGATGTTGGCTATTTTTTGATATGCCTTTGGGAGAAAATGTCTATAGCTGATGCCTTTTTCATGGGTTCAGAACCATTTCATTTTTATAAGCTGTCCATACCTTCCTGTTACTTTCCATTAATAGTCAGCTGGCTGAAAGAAGACTCCCTCAATTTTTCACTCCATGATTTAAAAACAAAGCACATATTTATAAAAAAAATAAATAAATAAAGTTTTTTCCTACGCAACGAATAATTATGGCAGTCCTAAAAGTAAAATTGAATCCAACCCGATACTATCAAGGTTTACCTAATAACATGGTCGATGACTGTATACAGCTTAAAAAAAAAATCAAAGTTAGGTGAACCATGCTGACAAAGCACATCGGTGGCATAATTCTGCTTCAAATGACATCATAGTTCTCTAAATTATTTACTCGCTCCAGCCCTTAAAGTTGCATTAAGATTGCTGCGGCCATGAAACGCGTCCAGCTGACCGGGCCCAGTCGGTATGTGACCGTCCTGATGGTGGGAACGTAATGCAGCCGCTTCGGACCTGATAAACGCGCATTAGCGCTTTCATTCACACGCTCTCGAAGATTGGCATCACATGCACATTCCGTACGTACAAGTCAGTAGCGTGGTACAGTCCAGCTGTAAGACTCTGTGCCAACAGACACTTAGCATGACTCTGTCTTAGACCCGCAAGTTGACAGCAAACTCGCCAGTAATGCAGGGTCATCACAACAGGAACAGTCAGGCACACGCACACACACGTCTCGCATGCAATTTTATTTTACCCCCCCCCCCCCTCTTCCTCCTCCTCCTCCTTGCATGCTTACTCAAACACGCACACCTCCTCCCTGTGAGTGTGGCTCAAAGCCTGTGCTAATAAGTACTGTGATTTCTGTCAGCAAAGCTTGTTTAGGTTCTGGAAGATTAGCTTCTGGAAGCTTAGCCAGAAGAGAAAATAGCTGCTTTTAAATGGACATATTTGCGGGGTGTTTTTTTTTTTTTTTTCCTTCCCTTCTGTATTTGTTATAAGCTTGTGTTTTTCTTGAGTGGGTGGGAGTGTCTCTTGTAGCTTGAGGGATAATGATGCTGGGCTCCATCCAGAACAGTGTTCACTTCTAGCCTTCCTTTCAGAGGACAATTTGTCACCCGGCTGCTTCTTCTTGAGATAAGAAGACTGTAATCAATCACTTATCTCTTGTTGGCTCTTCTTGACAGCCAGGAAAAGTAAAGGATACAAGTTATCAAAACATCATGATGGCCTGGCAAAGCGAAAAGACATGGTCAATGCTAGCAAGTAGCAAGAAGCGCTAAGCATCTACAGCAAAGTAAAACAGAGTATGCAAAGTTATTGGCAGCAACAGCTCTTTTAGGAAAGAGACAAAAACACAAGCATTGGGGCGTGGGTTGTACTTTCTATGAGAAAACAGGACAAAAAGAGAAACTCACCTAATGCTTCAATTAGCAAGTAGTCAATTGAAAAGTGAGTTTAGAGTACTTTCTACGAGGAGGAAAAAAGTCCCTAGAGAAAATGTAGATAAAGGGAATAATCGAAAGACAGAGTTAAACGCAGAAGCCGTGTCCTAGGGAGTATGAATAAGGAATTAAAACACGGGATCATTGCGTCAGGCATAGTTTCTCTGGACAGGAAAAGAGAAAGTATGCAAAGTTAATAGCAGGATTAGATCCATGCAGAAAAAGAGAAACTTTTTAAAAAGAGAATGAGTCTGAATTACTTTTTTTTGTAAAAGAAAAGCTAGTTAATTGGAAAGCAAACAAAGAGTAAGGAGCTAATTATTCATCTGGTTATCCAAGAGAAAAGAAAAACTGGGAGACAACCAACATGAATAAATGTGTGTCACTCTTGTTATACTCTTATCAAAGCAGCTGAGGAAATTCAGTAGAAATGTATTTTCACCATTATTGGCTGAGTGACGCTTTCTATTCTCATTATCGCACGCAGATTGTATTTTGGAGTTCGGAAATGACAGAAATGTAAGGATTCGAGCTAAATAATAACGTTTGTTTTCCAAAGGAGAGGGTTTTTGGTTTACAACTAATCGGGACAATAAAGTACGAGGAGGATGAACTCGGGCCAGGGAGGGGTGATGCGTTTTACTTTAAAGCGGTGCTTGAAATCTGTTCGTCTGCTTCGACGTTAAAACAAAGCAACGCGCTGCTGCAGCGGTTCCAGAGTAGCCATCAGCACAGTTTGTTTTATCAGTTTGTTCCCTTGAGTCAGGGTCTGTGATGCTGCTGCCTCGGCAGGTGGCTTCAGAGTAAACTGCGCTGTCATCCGCTGACTTATTGAACAAATAGAACCTGTTGCTGCTGCTGCTGCTGCTCTTTATGTAATTCCCTCTTGGTTTTGCAGCTCTCGTGTAAAACGGAACACACAAATACTTCTTTGCCTCCGCCACCTCCATAAAACTAGATGTATAATATGTTTACGGTGACATTAAGTCAGAACATTAAGTTACTTAACAAGGACAAAAGCAAGCAGTAGGAAACAATTCACCTCTGATTTGAAAAGATTTATAATCTGGAGCGTACAAAACATATTTGCTGCAGCATAAACAAGGATCTGGTCCATGCAAATGTATTCAGCTGCAGACTTGCACAGTTTCTGTCTTTCTCGACGTTTTGCAAAATGTTTTTTTCTTCGGTGATTAACTACAGCAGCAAAGTAGGTTGCTATGGGCTCCTGCTTTCTGCTCTAATTGTGAGCTTCAGTGTAGCTCCTAGTTTTGCACCGTTTTGTTTTGTTTCTTTGCTATTTAGTAACCGACAGCTGACTACAACTTTCCTTTGTTAATTCTTACCACATTAGAACGGAGTGCTGTGTTGTTCAGAAAGTCGAACATAAAACCATTTGGGCTGCCCATGTCAATGAAGTTAATATTTAGATGGCGTTGGCTTCTGTCGTCCAGAAGGTTTACTGCTTCACTTTCAGAAATAAAGTAGCTGACCTTTTTAGGTTGTTCTGAAACTGCTTGTAGCATTAGCTTGTAGCGTTAGCGCAGCCAGCCTGTGTCTTCATTAGGCATTTAGTTTTTCCTATCCATCTGCCTGAATTGGGAAGTACCTTCAAACAACGGATTTGTTTTCCTTGTCTGTTATTATTGTGACACCTCCAGTTGGTATGCCATGTTTCTTCTTCCTCCCATATCAATATGGCGTCTTTATTTGTCTGTCTGTTTCAGAGATGCTTGTCTGCACCCATTTCCCTGCTTTGGAGGATTTTTGTCTTGTTGTCTGCCATGTCTGCAGTAAGGTGGTGACTCCTCAGGGCATCCTCACACATTACGGTAAGGCAAAGACGCTGAAGGCCAAACTTGTACACATTGTGCTATTTTTATATTTACTCTCCCAGCTTATGTTGTGACTACAGCTCACAGAAAGGCCACAACACACACACACAAACACACATCCGCATAATTTTGAATGAACTAGAAATAACATTTATTGTCCATGTGACAGGCAACTGGAAGATTGTACAGTAAGGGAAAATGTTCAGCATAATAAAAACAAACGGTTATTGTGCAGTTATTAAAAATAGCTCCAATTCAAAGAAATGTGCTTTATGGGAAGGCAAAACACTTAAGGCCATATTCATACACTACTGAGATATGCTCTACACACTCACACAGAGTGTGAAAACCAGATCGATACAATACCTGGTGATTATCACTCCAACCTGTCATTTATGTAAGCGCCCAGGCGCCACACGTTTATGCCCTCTAATAATCAGCAGCAGGCATACGAAAGCTGAGAAGCACTAAATAATTTACAGGTGGAGTTTTGTAAACAAGTGTTTTTGTCTAACAAATAGGTACACCCTCTAATGTGTTCCTTCTTTTATGATAGGTCTTTAATAATCACTGTGGTGCTTTCTGCTGATTTGCTTGGAAAAGTATTTCAGTGCATCAATATGTAAAAACAAATATTATGTGGATGGGAAACATCTAAACAGGATGTTAGCAGACAGAATCCGCAAACTTCAACATATTGTCTACCTTAAATATTTTAGTGATAGGGTAGGTCTTTACCAAACAATCCTGAGATATTGTATTGAGCTCTGGACTTTGACTAGGCCATTCCTTTGTGGCTCTGGCAGTTTCAGGGCATTATTTGCCCCAACGGTGTGAATAATTATATTTTTCAAAGTTTTATATGTAAAGAATTTCTGAAAACCCTGTTCTTCACTACCATCTACTTAAGGATTATCCTCGTCTTCGTTTTGGTTCGTCATATATAATTCTGAGCGGGGAGGAGGACGGGATAGACACAGGGTCACGCTCTGTGAACACACACAAGCAGATTTTTTCTCAGCATGGACAGCAAGGCAGGCAGCGTTTCACACACATCCTCACTTTCTGATTCTCAGCAGAAGGAGGTCAGCGCTATTGTTAGATGCACACTCACAAATAAACTCCTGGCAACCACGGTTGTTCTGTCCGTACTCCTGTCCCCTACAGCGACCCCCGTCACCCCACCACTCCACCCACTTTACTCTTTTTGACAGAGTTTCTGCTTGGTTGGGTGACAGCAGGTCTGAAGCACATTCATGCACATCAACGCTCGCAGTTGAGCAAGGGAAACATCCAACTTTTCCTGTTAAAGTGAAGTGATTCTGGAAATTCTGTAGCAAAAAGACATTTTATCATAATTTCAAGCCAAATTCAAGCAATTTTATTGCTTTAGCCAGATACCTCTTGGTTTCTTTAAAAGAATATTATGGCATGTGAAAATGCTCCATATGACCTCCCCTTTAAGATCCCTTTAAGAGCTCACCCAGTTTGGAGAGTTTCATGATACACGACGTACTTCCTTGTATTGTGGCGCATCCTCACATGCGCCGTCGTTCCCCGCTGGGGTTTGACTCTAAACGTTGTGACCCACATAAGCGTCATATTTCGTCTTTGTGTTTATTCATCGAGGGCTGCGCTGCTGTGCTTGACCTGCACATCAGAGCGGCTCCGAGGTTTTACAGCTACTCACTGAAGGGAGGGGCAGGCAGGCTGCCTCAGGGCATCCCTGCCTCCTGGCTCTGCATGCATCGTTTGCTGCTCATATCTGCTGCTTTGGAACATCAGAGGGATCTGAGGCCAGTAGATGTGTGCAGATGATGAGGTTGAAGGGAGAAAATGGAGCACGGTGAAATGTTTGTTTCTGGAGTTTATTCCCTGTCCCATTATCTAAAACATCCATCTGCCTGCCAGTCACCCATCAATTATTCATCTGTTGCTCATCTATCCATATGAAGGATGGCAGGATTGTGGGCAACGGGGCCCGACGAATACCCGTGGTTAAACGGACGGCGGAGTCCGGCGGTAACAGGCGCTTAAATTCCGTGTTTTTATTTCATTTTATTTTATTTTATTTCATTTTATTCTATGTTACATGACTTTGTATTTTATGTTTATGATGTAAAGCACTTTGAAATGCCTTGTAGCTGAAATGTGCTATACAAATAAAATTTTATTTGATTTGATTGCAGGCCTGTCGCGATAACACATTTTGCTGGGCGATTAATTGTCTCAAAAAAATATTGCGATAAACAATAATATTGTTTGAAGACCATTTTAAACTGATAATAATTCAAGCGATATCCTGCCAAAAATAGATAAGCTTTTTTTTTTTAAATAAAAATAAAAAATAACACTGAAAGCTGGATCTGGTTACCAAAACAACCAAAACAAAACTAAAATTGACTCTGTCTCCATTAACAAGGAATGCACTTGGATAAAAACTAAACATAAAATCAATGTGGAAATAAATACTGCATTCAACCAAAAGAGTGCAGATTATGAAGTCTGATTATTGCCCTTCCATAATCATTAGATTTAGATAGAGAAGATGGGCACATCAAATTACCTGATGCAGTAGTTCACTTCCCAGTACAATAATTGTGACCGATCATCCTGATTGTGACTGATCGCGTCCAGTCAGTAGAAGGTCGAGGCCGCTCCAATCTAAATCAGGAATTTGCATATTTAACATGCTATGCTGTCTTGGCCAGTTTGTCACTGCAGAGTGTGGGGTTTTCCCCGACGGGGAGCGAGAACGCAGCCTGTCGAATGTGACAGGATTGCCCTCTGATGGGAAACGCATCCCAAACAAGAGATGGCGCAACCCAAAGTCCAGCGGACAGCGGAGATGATATGTGGAAACATTATTGTTTATTCAACATTTCGTGCAAAGAATATCCACAGAAATGACAAGGAGAGGAATTGATAAACCCGGTAACTTTTCAGCTGTTCATCGTTAACATGACATAAATATGTTATAATGATATTCATTCAGTCAGGACTTTACGCTGACATTAGCCACATGCACTGCAGGTATATTCTAGTAAAATATTGATTAATGCCTGGTTTTAAAATGAGTTAACCAGACTTGTAGCCATTATTTTGTGCTCATATTGTTTTCAATGTAATTTTAAACATTAGAACGGTAAATACTAATTAACTTTACACACAAATGGCAAAGACAAAAAAACAGAATAACTTGCCTCCACATCACAGTTCAGCAAATAAATCCATCCATCCATCCATCCATCCATCCATCCATCCATCCATCCATCCACTTGTTATTATCTATTGGTCATTCATCCATCCACTATAAAGTTTTGGATTTCAGCTTTAAAAAACTTGGCTAAAAAGCACAGAAACCAACAGTTGTCTTCACTAGACTGGTTCATTTTTTTGTGGATGCTTATTTAGTTTTCCTTAAAGTGAAGCAGGCATGCATATTCTTAGCATAAATTTCCCCGTGGGATATAATCTAAATCTGCGGCACTAACAGTGTCAGAACCACACTCTGTCTAGAGAGCATTCAGAAAAGAAATGTGAAAGAAAAGCTCAAAAATACTGAAACCTTAGAGCCCATTATTGCCTAATCAGGGTGTAAAAGTCAAATTTTTGCTGTAAGGAAAGAGTAGAATTTATGTTCCCTGTGTAGGAAGCTAGTAAACTCCCCGGAACACATCCCTTATGATGTGTTTGAAACCGGACTCCGCGTGGGCCCCGGTCCCCACCGGAGACGGGAAAATTCACGGGTCAGTGCAGATTTCTGCTTGTGTTTGAATAAATCAAACCTCCATCGTATCTTTTTGATAATTCAATGCACTTCTTCTCCTCTGCTCCTCTTCCTCTCCTCACTACCTCTTCCACCTCCTGGTGTGTGTGAGTAAGTTGAACACGCGCTGAAAGAGTCGTGTTGCTGCTGTTAGTTGAAGCATTTTTCCTCCCCCCCTCTCTCAGTGGCTGTGGGTTTATTGAGCTTCCAGGCACATCAAATCAATTCTACATATCTTTTCAGCTTCAGAATATCCCGAACTTAACAACCGTGATGCTTCCGAGTTCGAGTGTCTCGTCGTAAAAGTTTGTTGTTCACATTGCTCCTCGTCTGAATGTTGGTGGTGAAATTTGCCTTCAACCACAGAAGCGCTGATGGGTTTCACTTGCCAATGGCGAGTGACGCGCACAACTCAACAGTTGCTGTTGTGGTTTGGAGGCACATTAGCTCTCAGTTGGGCTTGTAAAAACCGATTCTTTATTTCTATCTCACCGAAAATGTGGGGTGACGTTGTTATTATTTTTCTGGTTTGTTCTCAGGATTATTTTTGCCCTCGTCACCTTTTCGTTTGGAGGAAGTGACAGGAAGTATTTTTAGTTCTTCATGCTCATAACTGGTGCAGTTGTTTTTGGTTTACTTTTATTTTCAGTTAACTCGAGTCATGTTTGGGAAAGCAGTGACACATCCTGCATGCATTTGCTCTCAAAGTACCTTTTTCCCCTCATCAGCACTGCTACAGCAACCAAAGTTTGTTTATTCTTCAGTGTTTTCTCTCGTTAACATGCAAAGTACTCTGGAATGACAACATGATTTAGTAATAAATAAATCAGTAAAACATTTGGGACGATTTTAAGGCAGTTGACATAAATCTTTTATAAGTGCGGATATTTAAATGTTCATGGTTAAGGATTTAATGCATTTTTTAAACGGGAAAATAAATTAACTTTGAAATTGTATATCAAAAGTAACAGAAATAATTGTAGACAAATCTAATTTAACTAACCCAGGATTAGAACCATCCACTGACAAGTATAATAACATTCATGATGTGCTGTAGCACAGGATTGTGAAATATCAAACTATATCAAACTACTGTTTTCTTTGTTTTTTTTTAAGTTTACAAATTTTGGTCAAAATAACTGTAATTTCAAAGAATTTTCCAGAATATCTTAAGTAAAGGTTCTCTGGTTTCTTCTATGTTCTAAAACCAAAGATTAGAATGATTCAGAGCTAATATTAAAGCTCCATGTGAAACCCACAAAAAAGTGTTAAGCATCAACAATTATTATTAGGCTGCTCGGAAGATTGAGTAATTTATGACGCCATTGTCCCCGAGTAAAAACATTAGTCTCACTGAGCGTTTGGATTTTGGTTTTGTGTGCAATTGAATTTCTATGCTGAAGCAGATTGAAACACGACACTTCCTGGAAACGTGGCAGGTTTCTTTATTTTTATCCAAATCGACAAATGTTACTCAGCTGACTGTGGGCTATACATTTGTTTACGACATCAAGTTAAACGGTAATTTATTTGCAGCTTCTTAAAAATAACTTTCTGGTAACAGTTTTCACAAGGATGTCTCCTGTGTGAACCAGCACCGTCACTGTGTTGCTGGTTTATGCAGAAGTTCGTGTTGTTTATAAGAGAGCAGCTGCAGTTGACAAAACACTTAATAGCTGGTATTACTGGTGTTCATCACAGATGTTTGTTCTTATATTCTCGTCTTTCTGTCCTTGTTGCTTCTTTCTCAACATACTCGACATAACTCAGCCGAGCTCTGAGAGCCTACTTCCTTATCAATCCTCTGGCTCTGCCTGCAGGTTGAATCAGAGACCAATCAGCAGCCAGCTGGGCCGTCAGCACGACCAACGGCAGCAGGCAGGCAGGAGAGAGTAGCAGGGATAGCGACTTTGGGGTTGAGTGGCTTGGTGGCCTTGCCAGAGGATTGTTCATTTAAGTGAATCACAGTGTCTCTCTTCCAGTTTGTCCTTAATTTTGAGTGTTTTGGCAAAAATGGGTTCATTAGCTTCTATCTTGTTAATGACAAGTACGTTTTTGGCATTACTTTACCTTGTATTACTTAATGGAAAAACTACTATACTATATTTTAGCTAATTTGACCTAAGTTGTATCTTTTTGTCCTTTTATACCAAGAAAAACCTTTTTTTTTTTTTTTAAATGTGTGTTTTTATTAGCTAAAAGTTTATAAAGTGTTAGCATCTGGAGTAAAAATGCAAACATGAAACTTTAAAAGTCAACCACCAAGAGTCATTGCAACAAATGTGTCATCGGTCGTCATCTAATTTTGGAGCTTAAGATCTTAAAATAACGCCCTGCTTCAAAATCAACATATAGCATGTGACGTTTAGAGCTGTCCAAATGGCCTCTGCAGAAATGCTTCATGATCACACGTTACGCTGACCAATAAAACAATTACAATATTTTACAGAGCAAAGGAAAATGACAAAAAATGTTAAAGGCACGGTTTCTTTTTTATTTAACAAGCTCACAGTGCATGTGACCTATCAGATTGTATAAAAGAGATGCGATTGCACCTAGTAGTATAAACTTGATTTGCTTTAGTTTTTGCTGAAACTGTACTGCAAATCAGCTTTGAACACAATTGTCTTTTTGAGATACATATATAAAAATGTATATATATAGATATATAGTTCAAAGAATGATACTTCATTACATCTGTGGGGGTAAAACAGCAGGCCGATGCTTAAATCGGAGCGTCGACTGCTTTAGCGAGTTGTAAAGCTGAGTTGACTAAAACGGTGCGAGTCCAACGTGTGAAACAGCAAAAGAACATGTGAATAAATGTCTGAAATTTGTGCTGCATGCCAGTGAACACAACTCTGGACTTTAGCCCTGCTATTCTGAATACAGCTGCCTCCGCTGGTTGTCTGCCTCCGGCGCTTTATTTACACACCCGTCACACAGAGGAAAAAAATCACAAGCACAAGAAACTCTTTGGAAAAACAAGAAGTGTGTTTAGAACAGTAATGCTTTGATTTAGATTTGGTGCGACTTGCATGCGTTTTCACCAGAATCCACTCGGAATGTGTACATTTTAATATAAAATCATGATAATGATCCGACACACGCCCCGTCCCTGTGGCCCACAGCCCACTTCCACACATTCACTCTGAATAAACACACAGTTCAGGTTAGACTGAGTTCTGTTATGCTGCCCTGCCATTGAGTGGTTGTTCAGCTACGCTATGTGCTGCTTGCTGGGTGAATCAATAGATATTGCTGTAAAGATGCGGGAAGAGATGCTTTTATAAGCGTGAACAGAGACAGAACCAGACTTTATCGCCGGATATATCAGTGGAAAAACTTACAATGCCGCATTTAATCAGTTTTAGTGATATTGAAAAATTAAGTCATCTCGATAATTCAACTTTACTTAAATACAATGAATGTTGTTTCAAAGCATTTACTTAAAATCATTGCAATTCAATCATAGATACATTCCAATTGAAGATGGTTTCAATTTTAAAGTAGTTTGAAATGTTTCTATCTAATGAATTAATAAAAACTGAAGTGAAAACAACAACAAAAGAATTGATCTGGAAAGTATAGTGGTAAAAATAGCTGTTTTTGAGGATTTCACCTCAGCTGCACATAATTACAACTTAGTTCCTCAACCTCTTGGTGGATTTTTACTATGCTTAAACTCCAGCCACGTAGTTTGACGTGGTCCTGATTGTGAAAGTGAGTCGACACCATGATGAGCTGTTCTGACTTTAGGGATTCAACTTTGGTTGAATTAGAGGGAAAAGCGATTTTGTGCCTTTCATGCATCTTTAACAGTGATACCGTGTGTGGCTAGTGCCGTATCCACTATGTGTCGCAGGAAACGGTGGTTCTTCTTCCTCTTGTTTCTCTTTATGTGGATGTACTGTGTAAAGGCAACAGTTTGCCTTCACGCCTCAGTGTGTGAGTGAGAGCATGCTTCGTTCCTGAAAGCAGGGAGCACTTTGAGTCTTGCTTGTGGCTTTGCAAAAAGTTGGGTTTGCATGAATATCCAGGTGTTTGTTTTTGATTGCTCGTGATTGAGAACACAGCTTTTTGACTGAAGTGTCGGATCAAAATAACTTTTCTTTTTTCTGAACAGGTTTAGTAACTTTTAACTCTTTCTTGTCTGTTAGTTACTTTCCTCTCGTTTAGTACGATTCCGTTTTGCCGCTTCCTGCACACTTAGATTCTTATCACCAAGCAGGAAATTCAGACTTGCAGCATTTTCGTGCAAACCGAATTTCTTTTTTTTTTTTTCATTATTATTTTTTATTTTGACCTAACTTCTCTATCTTCGCTGCCTAAAACACAATCTGTGTGCGAGTGAGTGTGCGTGTGTATGCGTGTGTGTTGTCTCTCTCCCCTTACGCTTGTTTTCTGAGCGTTTACGACATCTTCACCCCTCTGTTTTCATTCAGGTAGCTGGGATATAGTTTCCCTGTGAGACAGACTCAGAGAGAGACAGTCCTGGACCACACACCCCCACCCCCTACCCACCCTGCTCCCACAAAGAATACAAAAACCTAAGTTAAGCCCTCTCCCTCCCGCCACCCCCCACCACCACCAACACCACCCCAAATCCTCCACCCACACACCCAACAGACTTGTGTGTTTGTTTTTCCCCTGCTGTGTCTCTACAGTCTTTCGCTCAGGCATTGTGATCAGATCGGGGTCAAAACGGGTTCATTATTGTGGGCTCTAGTCTGATTTACATCATTAAAGTGGCGCTCATCACATGAGTGTACTTCAGGTAGCGTCAGGCATGTTGCTAATTGGAGCAAAGAGCTGGAGGTTGATTTGGGAACAGTTGTTCTTGAGGAGAAGTTGAGTTTTGCTATGTGCTTTGTTACAAAACAGCCATCTGGTTAGGGAACAGGAAAGAAGTCGGTATATGACTTTCAGTGTGATATTCCACTTCTGATTGTCAACAGGCAGAGAGAAAAAAAAAGAAGTAGAACGTTCCTACTGACAAAACATTGCATGCTTTTAAAACTGTTTGTTTGTAGCTCCCTTGGCAAACATGGAGACTGAAACTGTTGCCCATTCGTCTTTGCAAAACAGCTTAGGCTTCGTCAGCTTGAATACAGAGCATCAATGAAAATCAAATCACAGTTTCTTAAGTGGACTTTGAATAGTCATTCTAACGCACGACTATTCCTGCACCTTAACGAACTTGAACCCAGCACTGGCTGTATGTTTAGTGTGGTTTTTGTCCTGGAAGGTGATGCTCTACCATGGTGTCAAGCCTTGTGGCCTCAAATACGTTTTCAAGCACTTAGATCCACCATCACACGTCTTCACGTCAGCTTTGTCAGCTTTGAATTGTTTCTCTGTCGGTGGTGAAGAAAAGCGTCCCCTGCATTTACTTCCCCTGCATTGATTGTGAACTACATCTGTCACAAATGGGTTTTTTTTCTTCTCGGCACTGAAAGAGGTAGAAAGGGGAAAGTGGCTGAACACAAATTTATGCCAAACTTTGAAGAATTTTAATCATAAAAAACTATAATTTTTCCTCCAATTTAGAAGCAAAGTTTACTCTGCTGGACTGTTGCATACGTGTCACTTCAACAGATTGAATTTGTAGTTCCAGTGTGACAAAATTTGAGGACGTTCTTTTGCCTGGCTCTGTATGATGAGTGTGTTGTTTCTATTTACATTCCTGTTTTCTGTGTGTGGGTTAGCTAACCTTTTACTCTTCCTCGTGGTTAAGGTAACCATTACTTTTCCTTCTTCTTCTTCTTGGGGCGTTTTAGAGAAGCGACACAGCTCCCCGATCCCCTCGAGGAGCCCTCTGCTTCCCATGAAGCCCAAAGCGCCTGCGGTGGCCTCCGCTGTGGCCCCCAGCCCGGGGGACTCGCTGGCTTTCAGGGTCCCCAAAGATTACCCTCACTCCCGCTTCAGCAAGGCGCCGCTTGCCGTCTACCCACCAAAAGGAGCAAGGAACAAGACATGGTTTGTGCATCTTTCCACTTTTTAAAAATTCCTCTCAGCTTTTGCAGCTTCCGATCCATACGTCTTTGCTGCATTTTAACGCTGCGTTACCTTTTCCCTTCCCCTCCCACCAGTGTGTCGTTGCCGGTCGTGAGCTTGGAGAAGATGCCCTGTCTGAACCGAGCAGACTCGACGTCGCACGTTCGCCTCAACTCCTCGTCCTCCTCTTCTTCGTCCTCATCCACGCTCTCGCCGCTCAAATCTTCCTCCTTCGGCCCGCCAGCCTCCCAGCGCTCCGGCGAAAAGCTCACCAACGGCCGCAGCAGCAGCAGCGCCGGTCCCCCCACGCCGCGCTCCTCCCGGAAGGCCCCCGGCCCGATCGCCGCTGGACAGACGGGCGCCGTCGACGGCGTCTCCCTCCTCGATGGACAAGAAGCCCTCGCTCTCGCCTTCCCACAGGTCCGTCGCTCTCCCGTCGTTGCCGTCGCTTTCGCCTTTGGAGAAGAAGCAACAGAACGGAACGAAGACCCCCGCGAGGCCGCACAAGAGAGCCTCAGGTGAGTGTGAGTCCAGAGGAATGGACTTTTAAGCTGTTTTAATTACGACTTGTGAAAGTTTTCTTCTGCGTTCTGAAGCAAAATTTCTTTTAATTCATCATTACTGTGTAAAAATAGAACAGAAGTGCAGCTGATGGTGGTATTTTGTTTATCATCTTTGATTTACTGCTGTAGAAGCTGCTTAACTAAAGAATCCCCCCACCAACCCACCCATGGTATCTCAGCATATTTATCATCTTAATATTCTGCACCACCTCCTCCTTGTTTTTCTCTGACGTATCAACACTTGGCTGAGTTTTTCCTTCTTGCTCTCTGCTCCTCTCTGCTGGTTTTGCTCTTTACCATGCTGCTCCGTCTAAATTGTGTAAATTGAGTGTTTCTCTGTGTGTGTAAGAGCACCTGAGTTTGTTTATATATCCGTGGTGCCTGTTTGCCGCTGCGTAGATTTGACCTGTTGTCCGGTGCAGCAAACGCAGAAAGATTACGAGGATTATAAAGCAGGCCAGGACAAGATTACAGCCTTCTCCCAGCAACAGTTTAAGATAACCTGCCGACTGGAGGTTGTAGTTTGCCTTGCTGTTTTGTGCGGAGAAACTCCCTGTGTTGGGTAGGGTTCGCTAGCAGTCAGAAAAATCATTCAGTTAAATTCGTTTTGCTTCCAAGTACGGCAAAGCCTGTCCAGAATCGAATCCACATTTTGTCCGGCGTAGTTCTCCTTTTACATTTGCAGCTACGAACTCGTTCCAGTACTCTCTGTTCAGCTGCTTCTCAAATTGGCGTCACGTTTTAATCAAGTCTAGAGAAAACAAAGCTCAAAGATTAGAAGTAATCTGCGTTCTTGTTAGCGGTCCGTGGATTTTATAAACACTGAAAGCCAAGCCAAGAACGATTCTTCTACCGTTTATGTTTAGGTCATAAGTAATGTTTTTATTTTTTCAGCATCTTACTTCTGGCTGCTTTCTAATGTTAACATTGGGGGATGGATTAGCTGGAGTCTCATCTTGTAACTGTGGAAGGAGCTAAAGTTTAGGGAGATGTTAAAGAGCTCTTTCAACACCAGCTTGCAGAAATGCAAATGGAAACTTGCAAAAAGCAGGTCAGCAATTATAAAAAGTATCAGAAAGTTTCCACAAATCACTGACCAGAGTCTAAATCATTTTTGCCGTACATTTTTCTTAATTAGAAGGTTATAGTTAAACATTGCTTTGTTATCAAAAGAGGCTGATTTTTTTGGTTGAATAAAAAGAATTTTAAATCTAAATCCTCCAGTGTTATGAACAACTTTGCATTTGAGTGCATCTGCCTCTGATTTGTGGTGAATTTTTGTGCATTTTTAAAAGTAGTCCAAAGACGAAATGAGTTGGCAAGCCTGCTAATTGCTCTGGAGCCTTGAGAGATAAATTTAATATTTTAGAGTCCGAAAAGAATGAAACAAATGAATGGCATTTCCGCTGTTTTCAGAGCAAACGAATTAAATTCCGAAATATCATGCATTTTTTTGTTGGTCAGACCTGGAAATGTTTGTCATTCTGTAAATTTATGTTCTTGAAGCTCTCTTCTAATGCTTATTGCTAAGTGAACTGAGCTTTTATAAACAAACAGCAGTAATCTTGTAATTCCTCCATTTTGTTGGATTCAGAGTCTCCAACCTGCCACATATTTTATCTCTCTTGTCATCAATGTTTCTTACGTTTTAAGTGCTGGATTACAACAGTTAACACAGATGAGTTTGGGTGTGTTATAGTCAGTTGTTCAAACCTATCCGCGCATTTCTAACATTCACGTTGAGTCTTTTTCTTCTTTTATTTTGTTACTGAGCTGCCAATCAGATTAAACAGATTTTAGCTAAACAAATAAAGTGAAAACACGTCCTGTGCATTTGCTAAAAGCTAAAGTTTACATTTCCTCTTAAAATCAGCGTTACCTCCAGACAACATTCATAAACAACAGAGCGAGCAGGGCTGTCAGTCATCGGGGACTGCTGTCAGCCTGCCAATATTTCTTGCCAGACGAATTTGTCACAGCATGGATCACTTGTTCATTAAATGTGTTTGATACAGAAAACACAGGCAGCGATTCTACACAGAATCACAGCATCTGACTTCTTTAATTACATCTGAATGATTGAAACTCTAAAGGTTGACCTGAGGGAGAACGAGATGCTTTCTTAAAGCGTCGAATTAGCTCAGGCAGTGCACCGTCGAGCGTCCTCTTCCATCTAATGACATTTGATATATTTTAGTGTAATGTGTGTGTGTGTGTGTGTTTGTTTTACAGGGAGAGTCTTTGATCCTGACAAGCATTGCGGCGTGCCCGACCCCGAGACTAAACGCTCCTGCACGCGCTCGCTCACCTGCAAGGTAACGCAATCCGACGTCCCAACTTTCAACCCGCTTACACATCATCTTCTAAGGAAAAAAAAAACCCAAAAAACTCTTAAAGATCACCAGACATCATATCTATAGCTGGGGTCTGTCTGCGCTTCCAGTTTCTCCATTAGTACAGGGTAGCTCTGCCGAAGCGTTCCAGGGTCCTCGCTCCTCTTGATGAGTTAATTATAGATGTGAGATGAGGCTGCATCATCGTTTAGCTGTATTACTCTATTACTGCCCTTTAATTACCTCCACCAAGCTTTACTAATCTTTTCAAACACACTGGTTATTAAGTAATTAAAGATCCATCAAGTGACTGTTTGTGCATACTTAAAGGAAGAGGAGGGAGGGGGGAAAGAAGATGATGGTCAGAATATTTTGTTGTTTTTTTGTTGTTGTTTTTTTTTTTGGTTTTCTGGACATGTGGCATGATGTGAAACCTGTAAATGAAAAGCGCTCACTTCTTTACCAGCTGTCCCAATAAGTGTCACACATACTTTAAAAAAAAGAAGAAAAAAATTCTGGAGATTTGCATTAGCTTGGAACTAACGTCCTTGGAACTAACGTTATATTATTTTTTATTTAACGTGCGTGTGAAGACGGATTTGGTCTGATACGACCAGCACCGAGTTCAAAACCGAGCACCTGCAGAGCAGCGATGGAGTCGGACACACACTCGGGTTGTTGCCGTCACGATTTCCACCGTCAGGCAGATGCAATTTGCAATTACGTGCAGCATTAAATCTGCACCAGCAGCATTAGTCCTGTGCTATAGACAGTCAGAGGCAGGACCAGTGGTGCTGTTCCAGTTACACCACACGCTCGTAGCTGCTAAATTCTGTCAGGACCAATTAGGCAGTGATGAAGAGTTGACAGAAGCAGCATTGTTTCTTTTTTTTTTTTTTTTCTGCATCAGCTGTGTTCCTAACTGCAGCCTGTGAGATGCTGAACATGATGAACAACCTTTGGCTAACCAGTCCAGGTAGCCTGGAATCTTTGCCTCTTGTCTAAACAGTCGGCAGCCCAATTCGTCATCCTGCATGTCCGGATGCATTTCTCAGCAGGAGCAGCAGCCTGCCTGTGCTCTTCTGCATCTCTCTTTTTAGTTATTTATTTATTTTTTTTGAACGTATGTAAATTAATAGTTCGGCAGCTTCATTTCTTTTTGGAAAGCTGGAGGTATTTTGGTCCAGGTGACCTTTGTTTTACAGCAAGGGTTGAATCCTGCCAGCTAACAGATCAGTTTTGCGTCATCTCGGTAATTGCGATTAAAAAAAGAAGAAAAAAAAATTAATCTGCAGACAGCCTTATTTTTAAACATAATCTCTCTGCGCTGTACAGTCGAGACCACTCTAAATATAGGGCTGGTGTTGGTCTGTTTACATTAGTGAAGCAAACTGAGTTTAAGGGGTTTTTTTTTATTCATTTAACTGTAGGAAATTTCTTCAGTTAGCAGCTCTGTTTGTGCATATTATTGTAAATATAAAATCCCACCCTGCTGCCGTCTCACCTGGTATCGTCAGAGCAACACGTCGTTCTGTCCTGGGTGTCGTCCTCGACCTTGCATCAGACGAACGTGAAGACAAAGTGCTCCCTAAAGCTATCAGTCTGTCCTCACTCTCAAATTGGTCAAGCTGTCGCGTTCTTATTATTCTGCAGTCGGGATAGTTGGGAGCGTGATTTATGCACAATTTGAAGATCCTCCCTGACTTTTAGTGTTCTTTTTTTTTTTTTAAATAAGAAATGTCGAAATCGTCTTTTTCTTAAATTAAAACAACACTTGAGATATTTGGAAATCCCTCTTACAGGTCACATTAGCAATAAACTTCTGTTCATTGTGGATAGAAACGTTTTGGGGTTTTTTTATGGGACAATTATTCCTTCTGCTTTTAGAACCTTTTCAGGCTCCTGCTGTTTTACTCTGATTGTTGCAACCATGGCAACAGGTTGGTTTTGTGTGTGAGTGTGTGTGTTTCTGCCTTATAAACACACTTCAAAAAATTCTGTGTTTGTTAAAACATCTAAAAGGACATATAGCTTGACTGTCCAAAATGTACAAGTATCAAAATCCACCGTGAACAACAGAAAATGCATCCACGGCTCACCCTCGTTCCTCGTTCTGCCACAGACTCACTCCCTAACCCAGCGCCGCGCCGTCCCCGGCCGAAGCCGGCTGTTCGACGTGCTGCTGGCCGAGCACAAGGGGCTGGCGAAGGAGCGGGAGGTTCAGAAGGAGAAGGAGAAGGAAGCGGCGCAGAGAGGGAAGGAAGCGTGCGGCCAGAGCGTCGCGCCTCAGGACACGGCGAGTCCCAGCAAGCCGCACTGCCCCGGTGAACGGCCGCTGTCCTCGCTGAAGCTGCGGCTTGCAAACGCACACATACCGAGGTAAAGCCGTGACAGGGAAAACCGCCTGGTGACCTTCTTGATCGCAAGAAGGTCAAGCTACAAAACGCAGCTTCTTCACAGTCGGTGTGGATTTGCAGATTGAGCTTTCTTCCTCCGCTGTCTGGAGTTGAAATCTTTAGCGCTTTCTCAAAACGTGTTGAGTTCATTCACTTGGTGATATTCTCCTCTGTGGGCTGAGTACAGCGCTCCTAATGTAATAAACACACCCACACTGGAAGGTTTATTGGCTCCGTCTCTGCTGCTGGTTGCGATGAGCAGATCCCACCCATGTTGCGTGGATTCTCTCCATCCATATCTGAACTGCAACTGAGGAAAAAGTCTCTGCATTTCCATGCTTAACCACCAGGGGGTGCCACAAAACACCAACTTTTGAACAAGGGAGACAAAAATGTGAGCGTACTCACTCGTTTTCTGTGTTTCCGATGGATTTTGTCCAGAGTCCCAGGCGGCTCCTCCTCCTTCTCCGCCTCCAGTCCTCTGCCTCCGGCGGCGGCGGCTCCTGCTGCGACGCCCGTCCCGGAGCCGTCTCCCAGCGGTTGGGCGAACGCAGCGGGGGACAGCGGCCGGCTTTCCAGCGATGAGGGAGACGAGGAGACCCCCGATGACGCCGACAGGCCTTCCCTGCACTACTCCAGTCATCATCCACGGCCTTCAGGGGTAAATGTCAAAAGATTCAACGGTGTAGAAATCAAGACTTGCTGTGAAGCCGCTGAGCTTCTGTTTTTGTTCTGTTTTTATATTGGCATTTATTTTTAATTATAAAGAAGCAAAAGATTTCGAATTGCTTGCAGCGACGAGATGTAAATTCAGCTTTTTGTCCCACCCTCTTTTATCCATCCCTTTCTCACTCTCTCTCTCCTGCTTCCCTCAGTTCGCTCTCAACCAGCTTTTCTTGTGTCTCCCTCCAGTTCTGCGTCTTCAGCAGCCGTCTCGTGGGTCCGGGCTACTACGTGTTCGACAGGCGGTGGGACAGGATGAGGATGGCGCTGCAGAGCATGGTGGAGAAACACCTCAACGCGCAGATGTGGAGGCGAGTGTACACCAACTGTTACAGCCATTTATTAGAACCGGAGTCAGATATTAAAATTGAGGTAATCAGGGGTGTGAAGAGTTTTGTTTTGCGTTTTCCAGAAAGGTGCCTCTGGCCGCCGAGAGCCTCCCCTCCAACTCCACGTCCGTCGCCGCCTCGGTTACCGCGCACCAGCCTCCTCCTCCGACCGTCCTGTCCTCCCGCTCCAACAGCCTCACCTACACCGCCACGTTGCCACAGTCGGCGTCGGCAGCCGGACTGTTCGGCGCCAGAGACTCGCCGGGAAAAGCCCGGAACGGCTCGCACAAAGCCGGCCGCTCGCCCAGAGACCCGGACGTCCCGGCGGCGGGGTCGAAAAAGAGAAAGAACTCTTCGCACCCTTCGTCGTCGTTCTCGCCGCCGCCGTTTCAGACCGTGGACGTCCACAGACGGAACGGCAGCAGCTTTCATCAGACGTTTCAAGACTTCGGGGTGGCCAAGGCTTCCCCGGCCAAAAACAAGGGACCTCGAGCGGGAAGCGGTCTTCTGAGCAGCTCGGACGACTGGCTGTCCAGAGCAGAGCAGAGCCACAACACACACAAGTGGTAAGAAAAGACACTGTTTGCGTTTTCCTGTATTCACCTCCTCTCCACTGAGGTGTAGCCCTGATAGGAGAAAACATTCAGGCCCGACTGACATCTCCCAAAACCTCTCGGGAGAAAAATCTGACTGTTGCAAAAGTTGTTTGACCAACTTTTGCAAAAAAAAAAAAAAAACATGACCGAAGGTGACCAATGAATAACAGTTACAACGATGATGGGAACATCCTGCACACACACATGCTTGTCTCTTTTCTGAAGATGAATCAGGGTTTAATATTTCAGTAAATCCAGGCATGGATCCAAATACGAAAAAAGTTTCAGAAGAAGAAAAATAACATTTCAATATTCAGAATTCAATCTGGAAGAAGCTGTGAAGGGTTACACATTTTTTTTTTTGTTTTTTCTTTTTTTTCAGTTGAACTGTGTAGATTGAATGTTTCCAAGCAATTTATTATGGATTTATTTTTACGGAGCTGTGTTTTCCAGTGCACTCTGAATTTTTGTTTTGTTTTCTGTTTTTAGTCGTGAACTTGGCACCAGCAGTCTAACCTACCCGGCCAGGGAACCGTCCTCGGGCCCCCACCAGCCCATGCCTCCGCCTACAGGACCCTTAGCTTACGGTGGAGGAGCAGAGGGGAGGAAGAGGAGGAGTCCCAGCTCCTACAAAGGGAAATCCAGCAAAGCGAGCCGACCAGGCGGACTGGAGAGCCTCTTTGGGAAGGGAAACGACGGCGCGGGGATCTTGGCGTCGGGGCCCGAGTCGCCCAGACAGGTCGGTGCTCTCTGGACTGCGACGCATCGCAATCGACGTCGGCGCTAAGGCGAAGCTCTGAACGATGATCCTGTTTTGTCTCTGCAGACCAAGTTGAATCACTGACAGAAAGCCGTTGTGCGGACAGAACGTCGGGCAGCTCTTCAGGCCACCACCATTTGTGACCTTTGACTTCACCACTCTTCCAGCGACGGCTTCAGTGTGACACGGTGGGGAGGGGAAGGGATCCTCCTGTCGGGAATCTCCCATGCCTCTCTCTTTGATTGTGGTTTTTACAGAACAAGTTGACAAAACAACAACAAAAACAAAAACTATTGTTTGTAAAGGGAATTCGCCGGCGCTGCAGAAGTTTCTGGAGAACGGCGACTTTTGTTTCCAGTCTGCTGGGCAAAGAAAGACAACTGTGATTGTTTTTCCAGGACCACCCGACACAACTACTGTGGGACTTTATCTATGCCACTTTGTTGCTCCCACTGGCCTTTTCTCTCATTCTGGCTCTTTCTGTCTTTCAGTCTGACAAGGGGAGCGACGGCAGCGAGTTCGGCTGGGTTTTAGCCAGTTCTCTCCCCTTTTCTTTGTCTCCCTGCGTACCCGGCGGCTTTGTCCGTTTCCCTCCGTTTCTGTCCCAGCATGCCTGTGTTCCAAGTGCACTTACTGTCCTGAGTTTGTCGGCTGAATCCCCCCCAAGCCCCCCGCCCCCGCCTTCTGCGTCGGTGCCACGCAGAAGTCCTGCTCGCGCAAAACGGAGGGAAGGAAGTGTTCGTGTTTCCAATGATGCCACGTCGGTGCGTTGTATTTCAAAAGCGTATAAAGTTTGACTTTATTCACTTCGTTTTTTTTCTTCTTCTTCTTTCTTTTTGTATAATAATTTATCATTCTTAAATAATGTTTGGTATCGAAGTGACCGTTAAGGTTTGAGCTACAGAGACTTTTTTTTTAGTATGATAAAAATATATATATATATATATATATATATATATATATATAATTTATATGGCATTTTTGAAAAAATGTTGAAAGTATTATAGTTCATATTTGTACATATCTGTTATTATTTTTGTATTTATTAATAATTCTTCCCTTTCACTAAATAAGGCCAAGAGATATGTTTCCCTTCCTTTTTTGGTCTGTGTCTAACAGTAATAAAGAGCTTGGCCTGGTGTCTCAAAATTATATATATATAGACATATATACATATATGTCTATATATATGTATAGATATAAAATAGTTTTTGTTTGTTTCAGTAGCAAGTCGATGCCAATAAATGATGCGCACAAAGCCAGGTGTAAACGTTTGGCAACTGTTGCTTTTTATGTTTTATTTTCATCTAGTTGCTTTACAAGTTGACAAAGATAAGTTGTTCGGTTTAAGGAAAAGTTAAGTGTTCGCTTCTGTTCCATCTGTAAGCATGCGCCTCACCCTCCGTACTTATTAGCCTCCTCATTCAGGGCTTAAAGCAGGTTGACAGCCGACTGATTTCTGCATAAATCTCGCGCTGCAAAGTGGAGATGAGAATTCAATCGGAAGGGGGGAAAAGGCCTTTTTCATTGTTTTAAAGTTTAGCCCGTAAGTTTCATTTAGTTTCTTTGGCTAAAAATACGACGCTACTTGTTACCAAGTTTCCATGGCTGCTGATAATATCCAAGTTCGCTGTTCAGGAGGCAGAGCAGGGCAGAACATTTTCTGTCCTACCGTTACAAATATAAATAAGTGAAATCTGGCATTATAACAAAGGTTGGCTGTAAGAAAAAGCCCCTTCTGGCCACCAGTCGGTACGGTAGAGGGTTTATCATGCTGTGGGTCTGTTCCCAATCCAAGTGCAGAAGATTTTGAAGCCTCTCCAAACTTGTGAATGTTGTAAAAAAAAAAAAAAAAAAAACCCTGAAAGACGGGCCTACTTTTTTAATTTTTTGTCAATAACGTAGGATTACATCCCCACTGAATAGTCTTAAATCAAAAAGTGAATTTTTCCAGAATTATTCGCTGTGAGAATCTGCTGTTCCACAGGAATCTCCATTTCTCTTCAGAATGTTTCCACGTTATTACCAGGAGTGCCAACGTGTGAGATGGGTGTCTGTTAATGATGCAAAGTTTCAGGTATTGTTTATGATCATGCAAACGACACAATAAGCATAAGCAGAACCACTTACTGTCGCTTTCTGAGCACAGTCCGGTCCAACAGTCTGGTCCAACATTCACTCAAACGCAACTTGTGCACTTCAGGTCCTTCACTAAGTTCCTAATCAGGAGCTTTTCACATACAAACTTTCCCCAAGTCAAATCCTATACAAAGGTAATGCACTATTTCATCTATTGAGCTAAAAGGTACTCAGTATTTTTATTTTATTTTTTTTGTGAAGCCTTATTTATTTTCACACCAACAGACCCACCTACACCTACTACTTTTTTCCCCCTACCAAAGTTGTTAAGTACGGTAGCCATCCCTGTGAGTCGCTTTCCTTTGTCAAAGATGCATCACATCCGCGTCACCTGGTGGCAAATCGCAACAGCCAAAGAAAATATTGAAGCACTGAGTTTTAAATGGGTTCTGTCGGATCTTTAGCGCCATCTTTTGCAAACGTGGAGAGAAAACTTATTTGGTAAAAGTTAGAATACTGAAATTACTTAACTTATGGAGCAAAATGTCTGGAGTTTTTTTTTTTTTTTCAGTACACCGCCCACGCATGTAGACTCCCTGATAATAGAAAAGCAACTGAAAACCTTTAGTTGAACCCTACAGCAGCTCCTGTGACGACCCAACTTTGCGTTTAAGCACTAATAACGAACGAATTGTACATAATCGGTTGTTTCTGGTTCGTGTTTCTGGTCCCAAGTCCTAAAAAGTGCTTTCATCGATCGGTGCGTGAGAATTGCCTGCAGCACCCTCCGCAGTTGTTGACACCTCTCGTAAAAATGTGTGAAAAGCCATGAAATCCGTTACATTTTTCTTGCGGTAGCATAACCTGGCACTGAGAACGCAGAGAGTCCCTTTGGAGAAGACATACGGGCCCCGCAGCATGACAGATCCTCCGTCATGCTTAACAATTAGTGTGAGGTGCATTTTGTTTTTTACACATATCCATTACTTTGTGGAGATTTTGTTCCTGAAACGTTTTGCAATTCCAGATTACCTCTTTCATTGGGATGTGTGCCCATTTCCTTTGGATGCTCTGTAAAATGGAGAAAAGAAACGAGAACTTGCCAGATTGAGTCGGGTAGATATCCATTTCTCGTCACAATTTGAAATATTTCTGCAAACTTCCTCCCCTAAAACACAGTAGGGGATGTGTGGGCCTGGTTCTCTTTGTTTGTTTTAATATCATGAAGGTGTGAGTCAAATTCTGACGGTTTTTGGTTTAAAATTAAAAAAAAACTTCAACTGCTCTTTTTCAAATAGTGAGAAAAGGGTTTCGCATTCACCTTAACTTGTGGTGCCAATAATTTTAGAGCGAGTAAAACCCACTCAGTGTTTTCCTCGTTTCTGTTTAGAGGCTCACGCTTTCTTTGGGCTCCGCTCAAGTCTCCCATGCTTGCGAGAACAATGGCTTAATTTGCAGGTTAAGAGCTTAATTGTCGTAGCTAAGTAGCCTGTTTTTCTTTTTGCAACCACAGAAATGGGAAGCTACCGTTTTCTCACAGCTAAAATTGAGTAAAAAGCTTACAGCGAGTGTAAAATGTATTTATTTTTTTGCACTTTCTCAAATTGACAAACATTAAAATTGGATCTGAAAGTGTTTCTAGGATTTACAGTAAAAAAAAAAAAAAAAAAAAATTATGTTTATCTTTTACCCGTCGCCCTAAACACCCCAAAAACCAGAACACTGTTGTATTCCAAGCCACCTGCGATGAATGTTGGATGTCCAGGGGGGGAAATGCCTTGTTGGTTTATTTTTTATTTTTTTTTGGACAAACCAATGTAATAAATACTGTAAAAATGTCTTATATTCAAGCTTTTATTAAAAGATTGAAAGAGGGGGTGGTGGTATTTGTAAATTGAATATGCAGCATTTGAGATACTATTGAGCTGCTGCTGAATGTTTTTTTTATTATTATCATTATTATTGCATCGCATACTTGTTAATGCAATGATCTGTTGAATGTTTGAAAGTTTACAGTGAAAATATAAAACTGAAACTCTTCCTACTTCCTTTCAGGACTATTTCTGATGATGTGCTGATGTTTTCTTTTTAATATGAAATCAGAATTCATTTCCTAATATCCTTCTTGTACGCATTCAAATAAGATGCTAGTGATCAAATTTGATAAATATATAGTTGCTAATACACCCTTGCTTGCTAAAAAGGGTATATTGGCAGCTACATTAGCAAGAACAGTGGTTATAGAGGGGGGGGGGGGGGGAAACTAGCAAGCTACCTCTCTTTTTTTGCATCTGCCATGGTTTAAGTAGTTAGCTAACTAGAAGACCTAGCTAACTAGTTTTTCTAGCTAGAAGAACTAGTAAGAAACATTAGCTAAAGAACTAGCTAACTACTTCTTCTAGCTAAGAAGAACTAGCTAGCTAACTGGCTAGCGAGAAAAGGGTTTTGCATTCACCTTAACTTGTGATACCAAGTTAAGGTACCAATAATTTTACTGAATGTGTTTGTACCACTTTCAGCCACTTTCTGATAGCTAGCTAGAAGAATTAGCTAGCTAAGTACTTAAACTTGCGGGCCTAAGCAGTTAGTTAGGTAGCTCTCTCTTTTTTTTTTCTTTTTACATTAATGATGCGACGCATTTTCATTTGCGACTGTTTTTAAAAGTCTTAAAACTCAATTGGTGAAACCTGCAGGGAACCTCATTTCGGAGGGGAGGGGGATCCCATTAAAAATACGTTTACGCCACACGCTAGATAAAATCCCAATAAATTACAGGCACGTTTTGTGCAGGTAAGCCCATCTATGCCCAGGCTGTAAATCTTTGTCAGCTAACGCAATTGTTAGGTATGAAACGCAGCGCCTAAGGCTTCACCGCTGGTTCTGACCACATCCTTCTCCATTAGCAGAAAAGCCGTCTTCTGAAGTTGGAAATAAGTGACTCAGAAGCTTCCCCTGCTCAGCAGGTCAAGGCCTACTTTAAAGGCAGAAGCACTGCTGTTGTTTCTACCTGAATTAGGTTTTTTTTTTTTTTTTTAATCTTTTTGCATTTTGCTCTTTGCTCTCCCTTGACTCTAATGGCTTCAGTCAAATCACTAATGGCCTAAAGCAAAGTGGACCACAAGCAAATGTCGTGCGCGTACATAATTGCTCCATCCTTTAAGCGAAGATGTGAAGGCGCGCATTGCGATCTACTCCAACACTTTCAAAGCACGCCCCATGCTTTATCTCCCCGCCCTTAAAATAATTTGTTTTTGTCCAAATAAACAACTGATTTAAATGTGTCATTTCACACTACTTTCCCAACGCAATAAAAACACGGACTCCCTGTTCTCACACTGCACAACACTGCACCACTCAGCCAAATTGTTAACGAGCCATCCAATAGACTTTACCAGAAAATAGCATGTTGTACTTCCTTAGCAAAACTAAAACCAAAAGCTTTCTTGCAAACACAGTTTTGCGTTGATCATTTCTTTATTAGAGCAATTCAGAATTCAACTATGTCTCACGTATCCCGTCGCTCCAGTCAGGGTTTTCTGCAGTCCAATAAGGTGTTTACACGCCTGGAGCATTGCATTGAAAAGTTTCATTTACAGTATGTGGTAAACGTTTGTTGACAATTTCAAACCATATCAGAGGTTGAATTGGATTCTGTTTTAAATGGCAATGAATTCAAATGTTATGCTTTAACTGAAATATCCTTGCAAAGGTTGTTTTTTTTGTTTTTTTTTATGTTGTTCTGCGTTTTGTCGGTTTTCAGACATTATCAGCTTATTAAGATCCAACAGTGTTTTTGCTTATACCAGCAGAAATGATGTTTAAACACGTTTTCCCACTTCATTAGAGGTTTTCCTCTGGTGAGTTGGCTCATTTTTGCTGCAGTTTATAGGAAACTTGCGCAACATCACAACTGCTGACTAATAATAGAGGGTTTCTTCTGCTGTCTGTGCCCAAACAGTCGTCGTCCGTCGAACAATTGGATCCCAGTGAACGGCGTGCTGTTGTGTGTGTGAAAGCAAAACGTTAGAAATGGCTCCGTTTTCGTCATGGACGTTGTACAGAGAAAAACCTGTGCATATAAAAATAAGAACAAAAATTATTTCTTTACTACTTTTCTGTTTGAAAGGAGGAGTAATAAGAAGTGAGCACTTTCTATGGAGAACCTCAGTTTTTACAATAAGGAGGAGCAGCAGAGACGTCACACTGTGTGTTGGAAATGAGTTTTCTGTCTGAGTTTCTATTATTATTATTATTATTATTTAATTATCATCTGCTCGGGTCTGGCAGCAGTGCGGGCCCCGCTGTTGCTGACCGGCGCAAATCAACGCCTCTCTGCTGTTTCCCGGAAGTCGGTGGATCCAAATAGATTTGTTTTGAGAGCGACGTCCAGCAGCGAGGCTCCTCCACCTGCAGCTCTCCTCTCGCCTTACTGGGGCCCAGATGTCACAGAGCAAAACGCACCATCTGACAACATTGACACCTTGTGGCCGTTTGTTTCCAACACGACCCCCGGCAAAAAAAAAAAAAACACAAAAAAAACCCCCTCATCATCAGCCACATATCAGATCAGACACGGTGGGGGGGGGGGTTGTTGGTGGGGGAGAACTGTGATGCATAACTAATGAGCTCAAAAGTAAGGAAGTGCTCTTATTGAGTCGTCATTTATTCAGATACTCCTACTGGGGTGAGTAACTGTAGCGCAGGCAGTCCTCTGATTGGTTGACGACAGCAGCCTATGTAGCTTTCCCAAAACCTCTGAAAGAGGTCCAGATCAAACAAACAAACAAAAAGTTTTTAACAATATAAGAATAAAGTTTCACCTGGTTTTCTCGTATTTTGTGTAGCATATTTGATATGGTGATATATAAAAAAGTGTTTTCCCCTTTAAAGATTTCTTGTGATTTTTATTGATTTATTTATTTTTTTTGTCCTCGTTTAGATCATCTGGCAAATCTTTAGATCAAAGATAAACTGATTGAATTGGTTTGTTTTTAAATGAAAAATTCATTTATTAAGGGAACAAAGTAATGTCCATATTTGTGGAGGAGTTTTGACCCACTTGTGTTTGCAGGATCGGTGAATATATGACGTCTGGCCTATTTAAGGTTATATCACAGCATTGTAATGTATGCTTTGATTAGGCCGCTCGAAATCCTTTTTCTTTTTCTTTTTCTTTTCTTTATCTGGACTTGATCATCCATGTCCTGAAGCATCAAATGAGCTTTTGCTTTTGCTCCATTTTGTTTTACTCTTTTACTATTTCAGACACAACTGGACCCACATCTTCCCAAAAAACAGAAAGTTTCAGGTTCAATTTTGTTTCGTGGGTACTCAGAATACATGTAAAGGTCTTGGACATCATCAAGAAGTTTTTCTATCTTTTTATATTTTCCCTGAAGAAAAAATAAAAAGATAGAATATATATATATTTTTTATTTTATTTGGAACTCTTCCGTTCTCTTCCTCGTAGTTTAGCAGTGAACTTTGACATTAGCAGAAACCAGTGAGCCTTACAGGGAGTTACATGTTGCTCCGCGTTACTTCCTGTCTCTTTCGATGAGTCTTTGTTGCGCTCTCGGAGTAATCTTGGCTCCATGTCTTCCTTATTTGTTGGTCGTTTGTACACACCGTGTCCCCCTTGAGTCCCAAAGCCTTTGCAGACTCGCAGACGCTCAGTTTCTTTGAGTTCGAGTTTCTTTCAGCCGACGTTCGCGTTTTCAGTGTTCGGCTATCTGATTGTAATCAGGATTGGGTGCAAGCCCCAAAAATCTAAGTACAACCTGCATTGAAAGAATTTACCACGATCATACCTGTCTTCTTTGCGTGTGTTGCATCTTGACATGACATGTGTGACATTAAATTGGCAATATTTCATGTTTCACTTTAGTTAACAAGTCAGTACCACCTTTTCTCTCATGGAGGCATATTTGGGTTTGCATGATATGATGTTGGTTGCCATGGAAAACCTTAAAACCATTTTTGGCTTTAGATGTTTTGTTTTTTTTCCTGTTGCATCTCACTGAGCGTTGCACTTGCGTTTCTCACCGTTACTTGCTGCCGTTCGGCTGCTGGCATGAACGATGAGAAAGCAGCTTCTCAGGCTGGATGTTGATCATTTCTTTACCAATAAGCAGGTTACTAGCGGAAACTCCTCCATCAGAGGCCAGACGACAAATTCAGCATTCCAGAAAACAGATTTCAGGGCAAGTTTGTTAAAGATACTGATTTTCGACATCATAGAGTTAAGGAATAAGAACTTATCCATCCTTACCAGTCACTCTCAGCCCATAATCAAACTATTTGAGTGATAACAATAAATGCACTAAATATATTGCTAAGCGGTGTAAACTCTGCATGTGATCTTGAAGATAAAATGCCTCGGTTCCATCGGCCACATCAGGGAATGCCGAGAAGTTTCTCAGTCCCCCTGCCTCTATTGCAAACAGCATTCTTATGATAATGGAATAATGCTGCTCCTTAGTTAATTGTGTATAGGCGATAGTGGTGGGCACCTATTGTTGCGGGCTCACATGGAGCTAAAGGAAAAAGCTGGAGGGGATTATCTCCTTTATGGAACTCCTCAAATTCCTCCCCAACTCATAACTTATTCAGCGTGTCAAATGTTTGTTTTTTGTGTGTGTGTGATTTGCAGAGCATGTTGACGGGTCTATTGGTCGGATCCATCTGTTTATTAAGAGATTAAGAGATTTTTTTTATGTAAAAGTTGCCTCTCTTGCAGGCAAACAAAAACCAAACACGCTTTTAAGTGGCTTAAGCGCTCCCAGAACAAAAGCTAGAAAATGTACAGCCGGTTTTATGATGTAATGTATGTTTAATTTCCAAAACAAATGTAAGTAATCCGCTAAAGAAAACGGGACACCAACTGGGCGTTTGTTGGACACTTGTTGATTGAAATCAATCTTTAACGTGCAGTTAAATTCATTCATGTTTTTTTTTTTTTCTTTCCCCACTTACATATGTGCAGACACGTTCGGCTTGTAGTTCTTTTTAAATGATGTCAACTAAAATTATAAAACTGAATAACTTTTGTTGTCTTCCCATTTTTTATTTTTTATTTTTTTAAAGGTCTCTTCACTACACATAGGCATGTTCAAAAGTGTCAAATCACCTCATTTGGATTATAGAGAGTGGGGAAAAAAAAACCCTCACTGATTGAATTCAAAAGTTTTCCTAATTTTTGGATAAATAAATAGGCCACACCAATCCTTACCTCCTTCCAGTTGCAAATTGGAAACCAGTTGAATATGTGTATTTTTTCTAGTAAACAATAAGGCTCTTTCACCAACTGTTGCATTATGCAAGTGATTAAAATGAACAAAAAGCAACTAACAGCTCACTCTGCACTCAGATGCTTAAATTATTTGATGTTTTTTTTTATTTTTTATTATCAAATGAAAGTTTCACAACGTGCCCTGACTTTATCACCGGGGATAACCCTTTACAGTATAACTTGAACCTCCAGTAAGCTGTTCTTGAAGGTGTGGCACACCCAGTTGTACATTCATAAACTTTGTGAATGGAGCTAAAATGGAAGCTGAAAGCAATGAACATGCTAACATTGCTTTCTTTTTTTGAGCTGATACACTTCTGTAGCAGTATTTTTACTTTCCTTTTCGTCGTCTGCAGGTGATCTACGGAAGTTGGAGGCTGGATTTGTGAAAATGATGCTTCGCCACTCCACAACCAAGCTAATTTCAAATTGTGAAATTGGTTTATTTCTGTTGCGTCAGCTTCCGTCGTCAGCGTTTAAGCAACAGAAACTTGTGTATTTATCAAGTAGGATAAAGAGTTAAACGTAAAACCGTAATTTGCAAACAAGCATTTGCAGGCAATGGTTAAGCAGAAAATAAACAAAAAAAAACAACAAGATGTGACCCACAGGTCGATTTCTCTTAAGTCTCTGTAAAACAAAATGGCAAAAATAGAGAAAATCTTGTTCAAGTGAGGCAGGTTTGTTTTGATCTCCAAAATCAAATGACTCCATTCAGAGTAACAACTGAAAAGTCTAAAAGAACTGAAACTTTGTTGATCGAGCCAGAAACGAGAAACCAGGATTTAACAAAGCTTCTTTGTTAAATCCAGAATCAACAATGGTTCGTCAAATTTTTTCGGAGAGTTGATTTAGACTTTACTCGTCGCACCCAACTTTTGTTATAACCGGAATCAGGAGTTACTCAGACGGAGCCTGTCTGGCAATATGAAATAGGCCAAAATATCCCAAAAAGTAATTTATCATACACAAATTGAAAAAAAGGAAACCGTTTAAAAAAAAATCCACTTTAACTACAGCAATTTCTCAGGATTTCTACTGAAACTTTTTCATAAAATAAAAACTCCTGTTATCCATTAGCTACAGCATAACATCAAATTAGTGGACAAGCCGTCCAGTAATAATAAAGTTATTGTAAAAGTCTTTGGGTTCATTCCAGTTCAATTGAAATTCAAAAACGAGATCAAATTCGTCGACGCACTTTCCTGGAAAGTGTATGCTGGAAACTCAACTTCAATCAAAACATGTACTGTCGCTTTAAATCAGTTTTTCCATGAGCATCCTTGTATCCGCTGCTACAGCTGGAGCTAATCATCTCAGCTACGACGTTTCTCTTTCCCGTTAGCTGGGAGCTAGCTATGATTTGCCAAACAGGGACGACTGATAATGGCTCCTTTCTGGTTCACAGACTAAATAGCTTGTTAATAAATTATCTGCTTTTATTTTATTTATCTGCTTTTAATGTAAATTTCAGAGTTCCCTGTTGGAAGGCCTATGTTCTCGTCACCATAGCAACGAGTGAAATCTTTATTGCTGTCCACATATAAGGTAGGAATGTGTTGCGCTTACGTAGTCAGTTTTCTCACAGTCGTGTTGCCTGTTTTTGTAAAATGCGGGCAGGTAATATGATTTTCTCTAAATAATATGGAAATTGGAGTATTAAGACAAAAAAACAACGGAAGCGAACAGAAAAGGGTCATGCTAGCCTAACTGAATTAACTGTTACTAGGTCTTAGGAGCTAAGCTAACTAGCTAGGAGACATCAAATTATATTCAAGTTTAAAGTATCATATTTAATTAGGCAAAATTTCAAAAATACAAAAATATATGATTTTTTTAAAAATATTTTTTTGTATATATATGCAAAGCAATGCTATTGTAAGAAAGGGGGCGGGATATATTTAGGTAGCAGAACTTTTTGTGGTCAGTAGTCTGACCTAACTATAAATTAAAGCAGAGCTAATTCTAATGGGTTTGTTAGTTTTGATAATTTCCAGAGCCAGTTTATTTTGACCATGATGTTTAGTTTGCTTATAGAGGCATCATTTTGTGTTGGTATAGTAATTTGTTGATATTTACTGTGCTTGCATCAAAATATTACTAGATCCAGTTATTTTTGAACTATTTAGCAGTGCTTTTTCAGTAGTGGGGCACTTGGTAGCACTGTTGCCTTTCAGCAAGAAGGTTCTGGATTTGAATCCCTGCCTGGGGATTTATGTTTCTCTCTGGGTACTCCAGCTTGCTCCCACAGTCCAAAAACATGACTCTCAGCTCAGTTGAATACTCTTAAAATGACTCCTACATATGAGTGTAGGCACGCATGCATGGTTGTTTTGTCCTTGTGTTTGCCTGTGATGGACCAATCCACCCAATGACCACTTGAGATGGGTTGTGTCCCCAACCCCCGTGTCCCTGCAAGGACAAGCAGGTAAAAACAATGGGTGGATTTCAGTACTTTTTAAGAGAAGTGAAGCACCCTTTTTGTGGCTGGGAAAGATTTTCTGGTCAGTATTTGTGTTTTTGAGTGCAAATGTGTGCAATTATAGAAGTGGCAGCAGAATTACCGTGATTATTCTTTATAAACACTTTAATTCAAAACTTTTTTTTTTCCCATAAAATATTCCATTTCTACCTTTTGGGGATTGTATTAAGATATTATACAACAGTCAACAAGTGACTTAGCAGACACACTTACAAAAGACCAAAACCCATATAAGTGTGTTTTTTGTTTTATTTTATTTTGTGTTTTGTTTTCTATCCTTGTGTTGCTTTTGTATCTTGTGCAGTCTTTAAATTATTGGTTGGCTCTTGGTCTTCTTGGTTAATTTTCTCATTCGTTGCACCTTTTTATCTTTCTGCTACGTTTGTGTTTTTAGTTGAACCTTTGTGCTCTGAAGCCGATTATGGCGGCACAAAAAGCCGTTTTTGTGACCACGCATGCACTGATTTACTTTTGTCTGAATGAATCCAGAAACCATCAATACCACATGAACTTTTTTTCCCCATTTCAAGAAGAACGTGTTTCGTTGTGATTTTTCTTTTCTTTTCTTTTTTTTTTTTTTGTAGAACTACACAAGGTAGCGCAACAAATCCTATAAATGCAAGAAAAGTTATGCCAGATTTTTCATGGCGTTTGTGGAGAATTTTAAATGACTGGTCAATTGAAAGTATCTGTCCATCACCCCAAAATGTAAAGAATATGAACATAAATCAGTGAAGCCGGAGAAGCTGGCAATGAAAGAAGCTATCAGTGCAAAACATGAAAAAACAAAAAGCAAAATAGACATGCTTCCAGTTTGCAAAGATGTTGCTTTTTTTTTTTGTTTTGTTTAATTTTTTTGGCATTATGTTGTGGGTAAAGGGGCTGAATACAACAACATACTAACTGCACTTTTCAGATTTTTGGCCACTGTTAATCCTCTTCTTTCTACTTTACAAACAAACCACTTTTTGGAATTAAATGCATGAAAATTTGAAGTTTTAAAGTGGAAAAATGTGCGTGTTTTTGTTGGGTTTGTTTGTGATTTAATCCTGTAAATATTTGCATGCTGTTCTTTTGTCTGTTTTGAGCCCTTTCCGATATTTTCTGTAGTTTATGTCTATTTTAGGCAATTCTTTTTGTCATAAATCCCCCCTTCCCCAAGAAATATAATTATCTCTTGTTTTGTTTTTTTATCCTAAATATACATCAGATAAAACTTGGTGACTTACTGATTTTTTTAAATTTTTTTATTTTGTATTAAGCATTTTTACTTGATCGATGAACTTATCTAAGGGCGCAAAAACTCCTGTTTTACTTTGCTCTTGCGTCGTGGACTTTTCGTGGAGAGGCGTGTGTGTCCTCAAAAGGTTGCGCGTTTTGGGCGACAAAATCAGCCCCGCGAATGCGGAGCGGCGGAAAAACGGTCGACTCCGTCAACTTTGTCCGAATTCAAACAGTGAAAATACTTCCTGTCTCCGAAGCGTCCGTCCGAAACAGCGGACATTTCCTGCTGAAATCGGATGCAGAGAGTGCACCTTTGCGCAGAGGCTGGTTTTATACCGAGTGGCTCCTCTGCGTGCACAAAGACAGCGGCTCGCAGAGGAACTTGTTCAGAGCGAACCGAGGACGCTGGGAGGCGAAATCCTCAACCTCCGGAGTCCGAATCGCAGCAGCCGCGCTGTTTACCTCCTGAAATCCTCTATTCTGCTCCCTCGCCTCAACGACACAAGGTAAGGAGTTGTTTTGGAAGCCTTTCGGTGGGATCGGAGCGCCGCGGAGCGGGTTAAATCCTCTCCGCTCTGGCTTCGCGAGCGTGGTTGTTTTTGCAGAAAATGGCGTCATCGCCCTCTTGTTTCTGCTTGGCCGCGGCGGGGAGAGGAGTAGTTTCGGCGACTTGTAGCGGCGCTCACACGTCGCGCACACTTCCTTAAAGGCAAAAATCGCGTACTGCGACGTCTTTTGTTCAACAATAAGGCGTTAAATTGCGAAATACTTCGCGTTTTGGCTCGGCAGAAGGACGCGCAAAGATGGAAGGGTCACCGGTCCTGTGCGCCAGGCTGCTTCTTGGAAAAGGTGGCACGGAGCCGCTAAACGCAGCGTTTTACGACGGCTCGAGACCCATCCAAATGACCGCGAATGATTTAGCGTTTTCCCCACGACGTTGATGGACATATTTATGGCAGCCCTGCGCCGTATCTTTGTGTATAATTTACTCGGGTTAGCTCGTTTTTACGCCGCACTCCCCTGCCATGCTGCAATCGTTCCGAGGGGCCTCTCTCTCACACGGCTTGAAAAGGTGCATTATACCCTTGGCTTTTCCCTCTGATCAAATGAAGCTGCTCCTTTGTTGCTGGAAATAGCGGCTACAATATAAGCGTGTAAAAGGAGATTTTCGAGAAGGGGGGGGAGGGAGGCATTTGAGGAGAGGAGGAGGGGGGGGGGGCGATGCAAATCGTGCCATGAGAAGCGGCGACCTGCCCCTGCGCTCTGGTTTTGCAGCTGAACCAGACGAGGACGTGCTGAATGAGGTGGAAATAAAAAAAGTCCCCTGGATGAATCGCAGACTTTTCCTCTGAACTACATGGGGAAGTCCGGGCGCTGCGCAATGATTGTGTTGCCGCTTTGCGCAGAGAAACGGTGGCAGCTGCTGTAACCGCCGCCGAGCGTTTCACCGCGATTTTTTTTTGTCCTTGTTCGCCAGCCTTTTGTAAATAGTTGAGGACTCTAGGATAAAAGAGCACAATAGTATTCAAGCGGGCCCTTTATGGCCTGTGAATGTGGTCCTAAGTCCCCACTCCGACAGCTACGTGTATGCGTCCTCGCTCTGGCCACCACACATCCAGCACAGCGAGGCCACTGGCTCTCGCCTGTATCCGCTCTGCTTGGTTCCTCCTGTGCCACAGAAGTCGATGCCTGGTCGTGCGCTCAGCGCTGCAACGCAGGTCAGCACAAAATCGAAGCCATCCACGGAACATCCTCGTCGTAATCGCACCGTGCCCGTATTTTTTTTGTTAAGTTTTCAGAGTTATGCAACAGAATTGCCGCCTCACTAACCTGAAAACCCATCACCGAGGGTGGTTGTGTTCGCGTGAACTATCAGGGAGATCGGAAAGGACCTCGCCGCTATCGCGTTGAATTAAAAAAGATCTGTCATTTGCAAATCACCCAGTGCCATTTGCGTCACAGCCCGCGGCCTCGCACGCCCATGGGGGGCGATGGAGTTGCAAATGGAGACTGTATGTGTGTGCTGACGCTGCCCCAGCTGAAAGGGGAACCAATAGACACGGACTCTGGCGGCAACAATCGCCAGCGCGCCGCCACTCTCGGGCTGTGCACCGACTCGGGATTCCGTATCAACGCGGAAGATCGCGCAGGTTTTATTCTGGGTTTCGTCGGGCTTTCCATGGCTTTGGCCGCGATGCGTAAGTGGATCTTACACACACACACGGCTTAAAGCTGCTACGGAGGCCAGCCGGAGAGGAGTAGCCTATATGCGTGTCCTGTTCTCTTCCCTCATGGTGCTCGCTGCATGTGGCCTCTGAGAACTCGCTCTCTTGCTGGATAACTGTCTTTCCACTGGATCGTGATGTTGTGGCCGTAAAACCTTCACTACCAGCGCAAAGATCGCTCGGATATTTTATGACTCGAGCGCCGGTTCGGTCACTTTTTCTCTGTTTTTTGTCAGATTCGCGACGCGCCACAAGTTTTTGCTTTGGAAATGAACGGGGCGTATTTTATCCAGGAAGGTTGCATTTGTTGTCGATGCGTTTTTGGGCACTGCGCATGGTTTCATCCACCGGACCTAAAGAAGGCGGAAAAACACGAAATTCTCTAATGCAAGTTAATTAAGTGTGTATAAACTTAAGTTACAATTTTCAGTAAGAATGTTTATAAATAGCCATAATACGCTCGTATATATGTATATACATATATATACGTATGTATGTATGCATGTATGTATGTATGTATGTATGTATGTATGTGTGTTTTAAATTAGGTTTAACTTATGATTTGAAGAAAAACATTGCATCATGTGCTACGTTTAACTTTTCTTTAACATTTTGTCACATTACAGCCCTAATGTATTTTATTGAATTTTCAACTGAAAAACCCACAAAGTAGAACTAATTATGCATGATCTAACAAAACAATAAAATATGAAAAGTGTGGAATGCATCTGTAACCATATCTTATCCTGGTTCACTTAAGCGAGACGCAGTGCAACCATTTTAGTCTCGTTATAGTCTCAGCATTGTTAAGTAGAGTCCAGCTGGCTGCAGTTTAAATAATCTCAGGTTAAATACAGGTGTTCTGATGATACTGGAGAACAAAAGGGATTGTGAATACCGAAACATCAAATAGCACAGTGATAAAGTTGGGGGACGTTTAAAGCAGGGTTCGGGTGTAAAACAAAATCACAAGCTCATGGGAAGACTGCCACATCTGCAAACCTACCAAAATATCTCATCTGAAATGCCAGATAACCACAGCATTGAATATGAAATAAAAAAAAAAAAAAAAGACAAAACAAGTGAGTGGAATGACTTAGAAGTGTGAAGTTGAACTTTTTGACCAAGACTTTATTTAGCATGAATTAAAGACTGGATGTTACCCCTATGGTGAAACATGGTGATGATAATATGCTGTGGGGATACTTTTCCTCAGCAGGGACAGGGAAGCTGTTATAAGCTGATCAGATGGATGGAGCACAATCCTAGAAGAAAAACTGTTGGAGGGGGCAGAAAACTGGGTGTGAGGTGGAGGAACGCCTTTTAGCATTACAGCAGCTGTAAACATTCAGAGCTACACTGAAATGTTTTACATCCATGTTTTGGAAAGATACAGACCTAAATCAGTGGCAGAACTTTAGGATGACTGTTCACAAACACACGCATCTGAGTAAACTTGTGCTATTTTGCAAAGAGGAATGCCCAACAACTTTTGCCTCTGGATGTGCAAAACTGCTAGTCAGACGCTTACAGGCTTGTCACTGCTGTTGCAGAAAAACAGGGTTTTCCAAACTATTTACTCAGATAGGCTGAGAAAAGAGAGGTCACATTTTTCCAATTTTTAGTCATAAAAAATGTGAAAACCTTGTACATCATTCCTTTCACAATGATGTGCCACTTGGTGCTGGTCTATCATATCAAACCCCCCAAATGTACATTGAAGATGTAATGTGATAAAAGTAAGATAAGTTCAAGGTCTGTCTCCTGGAACAAATACACAGAAGAGCCATAACTTTAATCACTGTGGAGAGAATCTACGATGAAATTTAAGAAGGATTCGGATAAGTGTTAGTGCGACTTAAGGGTCTAATACTTTATATATAGCGTTTTATATTTCCAGTAGGACTTTAGGACTTTTAATTTCTTTGTCATAAGATTAACTTGACACAAAAGCAGCAGCAAGGACTTCCTGCTTTGTCCGAGTTTAAATCTTGCAGTTGTTAGTTTTGTTTTGCAGTAGTCCACTTATGTCATTGTGTGATTCAGTCGGTTTAATGACGTATTACTGTGTTCAGTCAATGAGTCAGCCCGTCAGACCCATGAGCAAGTGTAGTCATTCAACAAATCTATTAACCTGTCAGCCCCATTACTAGTCTGCGAAGCAAACAGAAGCACATGTGGTGTGGGATCCACTCAGGCAGGCAACTAGAAAATCAGCATCTGGCTCTCAGTTAGTAGGTCAGCTAGTTGTTCAGCAGGCACACTTACTAAACATCCCGGCCGAACTGATATGTTGCTGATTCAATGGTGAAGGGGAACTTTGTTTTGGGCACAGCTTAACATCTCAATGAAGACCTGCCTCTTTTCTTCCCTAACGATAGATGAGCCTCTAACTTCTTAGAACTTCTTCTCAAGTCTGCTGTCACAACAACGTTAGCTCAAGATGGAGTTGCTTTAGGTAATATGAATTATTACTTTGCTCCTTAGGTTTCACAAAATATAGCACCCATGTTTAAAATTTAGGTGTGATTTTCAGAGCTGTGAATCCACACCTGGCCTGAAAATGCCCATTATGCACATCCCATGGCTATATTTATTTAAATCTGTGTCTGCTCCCTTTATACACACTCTGCTGCTGCATCTCTATATGCTGCTCTGATATGCTGGGTCTGTGCATAATTTAAAGTAGCACTGGACAATGACCTCCATTTGAAAAGTCTCACTATATATTTAAGTATAGATTTGTTGCTGTGTTTGGTTCCCACTGTTCTGTCTGTGGTCCTTGTCTTAACGTTGAAAAAAAGAGCTGACTTTGGGTTTTCTTTTGACACTATCTCTTTCAGTCCGGTGACCTTTGAACAGATAAAAATGGAAAGGTAAAGAAATTTAATGATAAAATGACAAATAATACTCATTTGAGTTGTTGTACACCTTTCAGGATGGACTTCAGACATTGATAATAAGATGCTCTTTGCCTCCTGCTCCAGCACAATTAGTGCATTTTATTTTATGGCACGGGGCTATAACCAACACATGTTCAGTCAGTGTTACATTCATTTGTTTTAGCACTGATTAAATTTATTCTTCATACTGTGGTGCTCATAGTATTGAAACTGCCAACAAACAATTGACACGTAGCAAGTTGTTTCTTGACTACATGCTTTTTCAGATTATACATTTCTTCTTGACAGAATTTGAGGGGTTCATTTCAACTGGTTGGTTTTGTCTAAAGTTTTTGGGTATAACCCAGATCCAGGCTTTGCATTACCAAAATTTTGGCCAACTTTATCAATTTACAAACAGTTTTGATTCATATTCAGTCTCCTGTTGTGAGTCAATATGAGAGTTTCAAACTAAAAATATTGTAACTATTTTTAAGCGTAGTGGTGGCTGCATTATGGTGAGGATCTGTTTAGTGTGCAGGTAATAACAATAACAGAGAGGGCAACTTAAGATTCTTAAGTTCCTGAAATCACAAGTTAAACAGCTGAGACTTTCTTACAATTTTGTTTTCCAGACTTTGACAATGATCCCAGACACAAAAACAAAATCTGCTTCTGGAAATGATCAAGACAAACATTAAGATTTTGTAGTGGTTTCAAAGCAGTCTATGGACTATACTCTAAATTTTACCAAAGAAGACTCATCAACAGCTTATTCCAATGTAGTACCAGGACATTGCTGTTTGTTTCAGAAAGTACTGGATCAGGGTACAATTTGCTATAGGGATATTTCATTAAACAGTTTTTTGGATTTATTTACTGTGTGAACAGCATGAGTAGATTAAAACAAATACACAATAAATTCAAACAATTCAGTAAATATGTTAAAAGCATATGCGTCTAAAAATAAAAATTATGGCCACGATTCGAACATGTGGCATCTGACTGGAACTGTGTTATTTACATTTTGCATCAACACTTTAACATCAGTGTGTTTCAAGTTCAGGAAGTCACCTTTCACTTCAAACCAACATACAGAGGATGTGATCATGTGTGATGTGTTGCAACGTGGTGAGCATTTTGATGACTGCTTGTGGATTGGACATGAGGATATGTAGAATTTATTCAATGCACACACTGTAAAATCGACAGTATAGAATGAGTTGTTTACATAACCTTGCTCAAAGTGCCTATATTTATATAAGCCCCATATGCACTTGTAGCGTACATTGGCACCGGTGATGTAAACCCGCCATCACATCACATGAACAATGCCCAAACTGCCGGATTCAGTGTCTGAGTGCCGAGCGTTTGTAACATCAAGCAATATGGATGTGTACCAGTTGGCTACGGCGCTGCCTGTACTGTCCTGTGGCCAGCTGGTATCAGTGGCGTGTCTGCCAGCTGTCAGCATCATGTCACAGCGTATCTTCCTGTCAGACTGCCTCTGCTCAGCCGCAGGAAATACATATCAGAGGACACTGATTGCTGCCACACATCTCTTGGCTGTAGAACCAAACACACAGTTCATCTGTTATTGATTAAATGATATGCTGAGGTAAACATAACCACATAGGCCAAATAAAATGTTTTTTTTGGGTGAGTTATATTTCGCATAACAAAGAACTAGAGGTTTTCTATTTACATTGGATAATTTCTTCTGTTGGCTCTCAACATACAACAGATGATTTACCTTTTAGAATAACAGTTGCTTAAAACTGGTCAACACACCAGTACATTATTTTCTGGCTGACGCAAACAAAACCCCAGGAGATGGAAGCTGATATTAGGTGTATTTGTGAAATGTTGGGCACTGGTGGAGTAGATTGTTTTTGTGGTATAAATTTAGCTTTAAATGGATCATAACCGTGGAGTAATACATTCAATGAGATGACTGTAGGCACAGAGTCTTAATGTTGTTTTGCCTGGAGCTGGATACATTGTTGGTTGGTGTATGGGAAATGTTAAGATAGCCATTTAACTTGCAGTACCTTGCAAAAAGTATTAACTTTGTCACATTTTGTTGACCAGCTCACTATAGAGCATCATTATAAACTGAAAGGAAAATGATACATGTTTTTTTCAAAATTTATTACAACAAAGTACAACAGAAGTTTGTGTGTACTCGATAGAAATACATTTTACTTCTCTTGCAACTAGTCATTTATAGAGCAGGGCATTTTTGCCATCTTTTTTCTAAATGTTTCAAGATCAGTCAAATTGGATGGTTAGCTTCCGTTAAAGTCAGATATCAAAACCTTCTACAGAGTCACACTTGGATTCATGAATATGCTTTTTAAGAACATGAAAGTTTTTTGGGGGGAGACAGTTAAGTGGTTATGTTATCGTTGACGCTGAATTTTAAGTCATTTTCTCTCTGAGGAGTTAGCATTAGCCGCAGTGTTAAATCTGTGTTTTTCTCAGATTATCCAGTGTTTTGCTCCATCTGTCTTCCTATCAACTGTTGCTGTGGCTCAGTGGACTTAGTAACTGTCTTGCAATTGCACATTTGTGGATTCTATTCCAGATTCCTCTCCCTGGTCACATGGGCAATTCACTAACATGTGAATGGATGTTAGCTTATTGGGAGACACTCAAAAGTACATAATGCTTTTATCATTACTAGAAAAGCACAGTGTCCTGTCGATTCATTTATCATAATGTTGGAGTTGGTGTTAACTGCCTAAGAAATGCACTCTCACAGGATAATGCTACCACCATGACTCACAGTGGTGTGTTCAGGGTACATTATTTTTCCTCAGAACTACTTTAGCGTACAGGGAAAAAGTGAAAATTTGGTCTAATTTGACCAGAGCTCTCTCCACTACATGTGTCCCCTATGGGTCAGAGCAAAGACTACAAAAGACGTTTTCGATTTTCTCTTACTTTTCTTCCATGAAGTTTAGATTAGTGGTTTCCACTAGTAGTTGTTTCCTGATGAACAATTTTCGCACCTAAGTCATTGTCCTAAGACTCACTTATTTCGTCTTTTATAAAGCTGTTTTGAAACATTAGATGTTTTCCTTCCACTTCACAATAGTGCTGATTTGTGATGGGGTGTAAATGACCAAAGACGAAAAAAGAAAGGGGTGTGAATACATTTGCGTGGCACTGCAGTAAAGGAGGCTTGTGAGTCTAAGAAGCTCAATGATCTCGAGATTTCTTAAGTGTGATTTATCTGGCATTCCAGCCACGTCTCACTTCAAGTTTGATCTTTTTCTGCCACATTAGCCATTGTTCCAGTGCTTTCCTGATCAGCAGTTGCTCATCAGTCTCTTCAGAGAAATCAGTGAAGAAATGTCTCGTTCAAACCTGCTGTTTTATTCACCTAATCATCTACACTTTGATTTTTGTGCAAAAGAACCTTTTCTCCTTCAGTGATTATGTGAGCAGGTCCATTAAAGTTCATTGTACCCTCCTGTCTTCCACTGGGAGGTCAATCTTATTGATATGAAATTTTTAAGTATTTCTAATTACATTTAAGAGAGCATCAAGGTAAAAACAAAGTATGGATGCAGAGTTTGGGTCAAAGAGCAAACTCTTGGCATTCCCAATTCATAAGTTTTAGCCCAGGACACTTTCTCTCTTATTGCCTGAGTTATAACCAGACTCTCTACTTCATAACCAAGGCTGTCTGTTGCCATGGAAATGGGAGAGTCCCTTGCGTTATGAGTGTTAGTGTATTATTGGTGAGGGTCTGGCTAAATCCAATTGCTTCTAATCTTTGTAGTACATTTAAGCCCTTAAATAAGTCATTTCTGGCTGTGTTGCACGCTTTGAGATGGTTCACTCTGGAGGGTTTCATTTCCAGCAGCTTGTCAGATTTTTTTTTTCTTTTTTCTTTTTAATAAAATACCTCTCAGCAAAGTAATTAGCTCCTGGTGGTCTTTGTTTGGCATTTGCAACCTTCTGGATACCGCTGTACATTTAAATCAGACTGAGGATCCCAAGATAAATCAGTTTGTTTATTACTGTTTGCCGATGCTGTGATTGCAGGTAGTACGGCAAGTTCTGAGTCACTTAAGAAACTCGGCTTTACTAAGACATTCCCTGATGCACAGAGATTTTCATTAGGCTAAACTCACTCATCTGTAGGCATTTCCTAAACCAACTTATTCTTGATCAAAAGTGAAGCAGGGGATTACAGCATCCATCAGGTGAACGCTAAAACCTTCCGTCTGTCATCAGGAGGCATAGTATTAACATGTATTAATACTTACTAAGCAACAATCAAGCTCTATAAATACATTGAAATCTATCTATTGTTGAAATGTCCTCCAAATTTATTTAGTTTTTTTCCCCCCCCCAAGCTTTTAAGTGGCGCAACTATTAACTGACATCGTGGTAGCCTGGTTTCTGTGTTTTTTTTTTTTTTTTTTTCTAAATATCTGCCTGACATAAACACTCTTGGACCTGTCATAAGGGCCACATGGGCACATTCCCAGGGGACATTCACTAGACATAACCCAGCATAAGATTTTCATATTCTGACTTTTTTTATTTTTATTTTTTCCTTTCGGGAAGAAAAAGGCCAGTATTTTTGAAATAGTGGTGCTTCAATAAGAGTGAGCTCTGAATTTCCAAAACGTGGTCTTTTCAAAGAGCCAAAATTGTCTTTCTTCAACTGATCAACATGTGAAGCAAGATCAACTTTTAAACTGCTTGAGAATCAGCTTTATTGTACCAATAAAAAGTTCTTAGAAAGGTGGAAAGAGAAGAATATGAGGGGTAGATCGCTTCTTTCCGAGATGATGGTGATGAACTTGGTGTATAACAGGTGACTATTGTGGTGTGTAGGGTAGTTGTCTCGGATGCATGTGGCTCCAATGTAAATGTAAATTTCTATGACTAGGAAACCGGCATAGAAATTCAGTGCATTTGCCGTTTTTCAGAGGTTGGTGAGCTCGTTCGCAGCAGTCAGATCCCAAAGGTTTTTAGTAACGACCAGACGACTCAAATAAAAAGGGTTGTCAGGCTCAAGGATACAGAAGTCGAGGCAGAATAACTTCTGAAGGGAAGAACTATAAAGCTGTCTGCTCACTGAACTTTATCAAAACTGTGATATCTCTGCTTTGTTGCTCTGTTAGCCTAATAACTGCATATCTCCAGTTTGATCTGTCAGTTCATTACAAATGTTCTTTTTCCTTTTCAGAATCAAGCTTATTATTTTCACCCTTTATCGCCACCTAAACAGCTTTGATACGTCTTATTCATGCAGCCACGAGAGGTTTGTTTTCAATTGATCCACTCAGTAAAAAGAAAGTACACCTTATGTGAATTCAAGCATTTTAAAGTATAAATGATGTGGCCTCTGCTAGTTTTAAAAGTTGTGTAAATATCATCACAAGTGTGAAAAGCATAGAGATACACTGATTAGGACCTACCAATTCTGATTTTGACTGAATAATAGGAATTTTTAAGGTATCTTAAATTGAAATAAATACATTTGAACAAATTATCCCTGTTTTGATGCATCAAAGCACATTATGGCTTTATCTTGTTCTCATTAAATTAAAGTATACGGAAGTTCATGCTGTTGTTTGATGTTTATTGACCGTAGGCAAAGAAGTGGAGTTGTTTTTTTTGTTTTTTTTATATTTATTTGACCTATTAAATGACAATAAAAGAAAATGGTCCAATAAGTCAGCTACTTTCTAAAGTTGCTCTTAATGTTTTGAGAGATTTCTTCTTTGTCACTTAGAAAAAGTAATTCCAACAAGGAATATTCTTGTTTTGAACAGAGTTCAGTCGAACTAACGACTTCCTTCACCTATAGCGTCTTTACCATTTGTTGTTTAGCTGCTTCTCTGCTGCCACTGCGTGGTTTTATGCACTTCAAAATTTATGATATATGACACCCGCAAGCAGCAATCATCATTTGTTGTGTTTTTCTAACTGGTGCTCCATTTTACCTCCAACAGACTGACGTTTTCTTGTCTGCTTTCCAGTTGCGGCTCCACTCCAGCTATTAAGTCAGAGCTCCATCATTTCAAGTAGCCTCTGGTGTTGAGTTATTGCCTCGTAGTAATCTTGTGTATCATCAGCGCTGAATGCAAGGATTCAGAAGTTGCCTGCAGCCTGAACTCGGAAGAAAACAAATGTCCTCATTTTACCAAAATCCTGAAAATCTATAAAAAAAAAAAAAAATCCACCTAAGCTGCCAATTATGCAACTAAAGTACATCTGCTCTGCATAATAGGTAGATTTGATTATTTGTAAACAAAAAAGTTGTTAAATTACAGTGGATCATAGCGCTGTGACAATGCCATAATTCACACAGCTGTTACTATGTAAAATATTAGATTTAATTTCCTGTTGCATACTTTACTGCAGGAAGAGCTTGACCTTTGCTTTTAAATGAACAGGGAGGTCTTGTTGCTGTATATTTTGCAGATCATCCACAGTTTTCTGTGTTTTTTTCTCTGGAAACCTCTGGACATTTGGTGTGCATGCTTAAAAATGTTTTACTCTTAAACATGGACAATGATGGACAGTGATTGCTGTCCATCACTCTTTGAGTCTGTTATTTCCTACATGGTGAGACAAAAAAGTTTTGAACCGCTTAAACATTTTACAGGCATGTTTGTCTCCCTCTGCTGGATTTTGAGGGAGACTACAAATACCATGAGTATTCTGAACTTGGTGGTCAAAGATGTGAAGCTGTTATTTAGTCATTTTCTTACTTCACACTCTGCCGTCAAGTTTCTTAAATTTTTTCCTTCTTGTTTGAATGAATGTTTCTTTCACTTTTGTCCTTTTTTTTTTTTTTTTAGCACAAATATACGTTTTGTTAAAGACATCCAAGTCAGTTTCAAAAATATATTTGTGCATTTGCCCACTGTCTGACTGTTGTATGTAAAGTTAGTGGAGGAAAAAAAAAAAAAAAAAAAAGAAGTAAACGTGATATACCACTTCCAAGCCACACCAATCTGCTGTGTCGTGAAGCTCTTTTTGGTTGTTTTTTATTTCGGTTTTTAGACTCACCTTCACTCACAACATTATTAAATTGAAAGCAGTTGTAGAAAAAGATTGTGCTTTCAACTCCAACTGGAATTCAAATGATTTAATTATTTGTAGTCTTATCTACAGTTTGATCTGTTCTCACAGAACAGGTAGTGTCACGCAGCTCAGTTTATCAGATTTTATCAATCGTTCCCACTAGAGGGCAGCAAGGTAATCCTTTTTTTTTTTTTATTATGCTTTGATAAAAAGAATGCTTGTTTTAAATTGGTGATTTGGTCTTACAAATACTTTGCCTTGTCTATTTCGTTGTGATATGCTCTTAAGAGTTTGCACTGCCGAGTCGGAGTTTAGCTGGTTGAGATTTCTCTTTATAAAGTATTCATCTCCTCGGATGTTTTACCCTTTTACTGTTTTCAAAAAGGATAAAACGGAGTGATTTTGCTGTAATATATTCTGCTTCCTGTTAAATATTGAGAACTATCTCCCTGTGGTGAGATCATGCTTGATGTCTCCCCATACTGAATAGTTTTCTTTCAAAATGGTCTTCACAGCGTTTCTACTTCCTCTAACAAAATTTTTAAGCACCTAATTTTAAGTTTCCTGCTCACCGATCAGGGGCAGTCAAGTGCAAAAAATCCTTTGATTTTTAAACTGCTCTGTATTCACATTTCTTACATTCTTGTCAGTATGACAGAGAAATGAAATATGTGGAAGATGATTTACAAAGGGAGCTCATCTTTTGGTGAAGGTTTTGTTCCACAGTAACAGTTAAATTTGCTTGTTTTTAAAGAATTAATATGTATGCATTGATGTCAATAGTTTCTAAGATTAAATTTTTAAAAAAAAAACCGGTTTTATTTTTAGTTATCTATTTTGGCTCAGCTTGAGTCACCAACAGCCATTTTTAACTTCAGTCACACGCCCAGTGGTGTCTAATTCAGTAGCTTACATGGACTGTTGTTGCATGGTTACAGGTAAGCTGGTAGTGAACGTGAGGTACACCAGGCCAGTCTTGGGAGCATGGCGAAGGCCCAGAAATCACCTGGGAGGAAGACTGCTCACTGTCTCCGCAGACAGGTACTGCAAAAAACAAACAAACAAACGAAAAAAAAAAACACTCACGTTACCCTCCTCCTCTTTTCCCACTTGAATAGCTGTGATAATTGTTTTTTGGCGGGTGTTCACAGCTGACTTGGCTGAGGTTATGTGTCCTACCGGCTCATGCAAGCACATGTGTTTGAATGCACGGAGTGACCCAGTGGTCAAGCGGTACACTGTCTTGTGCTGATGTATTGTAATGTGCCTAATGTGAACTCATTTATCCATTTCCAAGGGCAGCAGGGACACACAGTTAGCTAGACGGACACAGACAGAGAAAATGAGAATAAATTGGTTTGTGGGAAAGGAAAAAAAAAAAAGATTAAGGAGTGGAAGAGGAGGAAGGTCTGGTAAACAGACACAACAGCACATTAGATCTAAAAAGCTGGAGTGGAGTCACTTATCAGCTCTAGGGTGCTTGGATATTCTGAAGATGATAGTCCTTCACAAATAGTCCAGTTGTTCAGTTGACTTGATGGTCATACACATGTGTACCATCCACATCCAAGTGTTCTGAGCCCATATTTGTTACCAACAATGTACATTTGTTCACCTGGTTAAGATCCCAGGAGTTTGAAAAAAAATTACAAAACTGGCTTTTAGCATTTCCCAAGCTCGGAAAGACAACTTGTATATTTAGAATGATACATTCGCTATTGCTTCTGTTTTCTAATGGAATAAAAAGTAAAAAGTGTAATCTTTCTAGAATTTGTAGTTGAATTGATCTAAATGAAGCCAGACACCAAAAGAGCGGTCAATCAGCCTCTTATCACTCAGCCAAGTCAGAAGCCAACTTCTGACTTCCTCACATCCTTTGAATGATAACTTTGATTATTGTGATTTCAGTTGATTTCTTTTTTTGCATATACATTTTTTTTTCCCTTCATTTCTGGTCTGGTTTTTCTCAGGGTGGCGGTCAGGCAGACATGGAGGAACTTAACGTGGACACTCAGCATCCACCACAAGGCCAGTCCAAGGGAGGAGATCAAATCCTTGTTCAAAATTCTTCTCCCGCCGGAAGCTTGTCAGAAAACTGCGAGCACAAGGAAGCTCCGGTGGAGGCCCAGGAAAAGAGCGACACCTCTGCCCAGCCGCAGGCCAAGTCTCTGTGGAAGCCCATTCCCCCTCTGCTGCCCGAACCCCACAGGAGCACCGGCAGAGAGACCAGGGACCAGAGCAGCCAGACCGAGGAGCAGGGTCAGCCTACCACGGCCAATAACGACCGCCATAACACAGGTGCTTCTTTTGATTCGACACGTCTCGCCGCTTTGATTCACTCACCTCAGGCTAAGACTGTCCGTCAACCCCCTGTGCAGCTGCACTGCCAGGGGACTGAATGTAGCCGCTTAAAATAAAACTGAATGATTTGTTCTGACTGAGAAATTGACTGCCGCGAAGAGGAGCTGTTTTTGGCTCCGAGTGCCATGACGCGCATGAGAAGTTGGCCCGGGTTATCCAAACATTTAAGAAAGTTTAGTTTGCAGTGGAATTGTTCCTGCCAGGGTTTGGACCCTGTTGAATCAAGCTCCAGTCATATTTCGAGTTTGAACTGATGCTAGTTGTGTTTTGGTGTAAGGATTTGAGCATTCACTGTAAACAGGACTGATCTTTGACCCCCTCCTGGAGGTTATGCAAGTTTAGTGACCTGTGCTGCTGGGATTAAAGCAGTTTAGAAGTAGAGGTGAGGGGGGGATGGTGGGGAAGACAATGCTCTATGTCACCCATTTAGTTAAGCTAATCCACGTCACTTGTTTTCCTCTCTTTTCCCACCATTCTCATTCATGTTTTCAACCTTTCCAGTCGATGCCTTAGGGGACTTGTCACTGCGTCCACAAGTTTTCCTCCCCCGTCTTTCACTTTTACCTCATCAAATCAGCTGACGTGTCTGTGAAATGGATCGAGTCCATGCTGCTTTTCCACTCAGGTCTCATGAATGAACTGCGTCTAACTCTGATCAAGACTGACCCAGGCTGACTCAGTTTAAACCTGCGTCACTGTAACGTTCTACAGACCAATCGGCCTATTGTTGCATACGTTTGTCTGCAGTCATTCGCATATAAAAGCCAGTGTGACAGGCTTTTACATATTAACTGCATTACCATTTATCTGCTAATGAGGAACATCCCCTGGTTAAATCCGTCTGATTTGATCTGCTGGTATTGAACTATCATCATAATAGGAGCAGATATAAAAACAACTTAAAAGTCATATTTCTCAGCCTAAAGTTAATTGCATTGGCGTCATCATGACGCATGTACGAGAGAACAGTTACTATAAAACAGCATTTTAATGTTATTTTTAAACAAAGGCTTTTTAAGATGTTTTAATATCCCTCATTATTAATTAGAGAGGGTTGAATCACAAACACGAGTCTCACAGACTGAGGTTGAATGCTCAGAGGGACAAACTGGGTGCTATTGCTGAGCTCTTCCACCTTCCTGTTGTCTGCCTTAAGTCTCAATTCCTCTCATTATCATTCAGGATAGATAAACTGCTAACACTGTCTTGATTCAGTAACAACTTAGACAAGAGTGTTGTTGACGTAAAGTGCTTGGAAACGGTGCGTTCACTTATCAGAGAAAGATCAGATATTAGAGTTGCCAACCTGCCATTTGTTAGTCAGGACCGAACAACCTGAACATCCACTGATAAAATAGTTTTTCTCCTTTATTTTGCATTAAATGTTTCAAAACCTCAATAGTAAAAATTAGACTTTTCTGTAAAAATAGCATCAGAACAATTAGCTTTGGTTTCCTCTCAGATTTCAACATTTGTAACAAGGCATGTCAGTAAATAAAAAAATAATAATAATAAATTAAAGATTTTCCTCAGGATTTCTGCTTCCTTCTTGACCCTTAACTTTGTTGTGATTCAGGTCACCAGTGAATGAGGGCATGTCCTTTGGGATGCATCTCTGATTTCATCAGATTAAGTGACAATAAGATGCTCTGGTCTGTGTTGAACCAAGAGGACAGATGAAGTCCTCTCTGTGCGCTTCATTAGCCCAACTGAAAGCCTTTTACTTTGTGAAGATTTTCATTTTTCTCGTGCAATGCCTTTGTTCTTCTGCAGGGATGCAGATTTTACTTTTGAGAAAGATGTCCTCCTTTATTTTTGCCTCTGCCTCTTTTTCCTTTAAGAGCATGTGTGGTGTTAGTGTGATAGAAGGTAATAAGGTCAGAATGAATCACTGTCTCATTCTGCACACAGTAATTTACCTCTTTCATAGCCGCTACACAGACCTCTTCTCTTGCGGCGCTATAGTTCTCCAAGATGGCCACACTCTTATACAATTAAGAGCTGACTTTGATATAATGCCGTGTCTTTCTCTCCGTCTAGGTTTGTGTGTTGAGCCTGGCGATCCCCCTCTGCTCCAACAGCCTCTGCAGACCTCCAAGTCTGGGATTCAGCAGATAATTGAATGCTTCCGATCCGGTATGCGTCTCTGTTTTCTTGTTGTTTCCTCCTCCTTTTATCTACCTCTCTGCTTCTTATCATTATTTTTAATGTGTGTGTCCTGTATTTTTCATTGGGTTGTTCAGTGATGCGTGGTGATTAAAACCCTCATTATGAAGAGCTGGACTTAAAAAAAAGGAGGACACAGTTGATGTTCTTTCTGGATTAGTTTGAATTCATTCTTTTTAAGCAATTTTTTTTTGTTCATTTGATTAAATATTAATTCTAAAAAACTAGAAGTGTATCTAAAATCTATTATTAACTATATGTTCTTTTAGATCTGCACTGTTCTGAAGTTTTAGCCCAATTTAATATGTCTGACTTTTGTAATTCTTGAAGCAGCATTACTGATTTTAGCAGATTCAGACTTTTATTTTAAACTATTTCCAGGAATAAACAACCAATATTTCTTTAACCTTCTACTTTATTAGTCTCATTATTTATATTCAAAGCAGATAATTTGTCATATTTATTGTAGCAGTAATACAAAAACAAATATAAGATATATATATTTACACTCTTTAAACAGTGCAGTCCTTTTATGTGTTCTCTATAGAGAATGAACTAAAACTCCCAACAGGCTGCCATTAGTTTCACTTCATAACAAACACAGGGTGAAAGTTCACGTTTTAGAAAAGAACACAAGTTTGTTTTTTGCTGACCGCATTAACTTTGAAGCTAAAAATCATCCGACCCCAGTCACCTGCCAATCTCAGGGTGCAGTTCTTGTTTCTACCGATTACCTGGCTGCACATCTTCAATAGTTGCACTTATTATTTAACTTCATCTGTGTTGCCTCTGAACCTGCATTGTGTAGATGTCACCTAGACCATTTTACCTCTGTCCCAAATCACATTTAACTTTAACATTTGTGATTGATAATGAAGTCCGAGGAGATTTACACACGTGTGAGCACCAGCCAGCAGCAGAAAAATCTGTTTTTATCCAAATTACAGAACCATGGCTTTAAAAAGACGATAGAAACCACATAGCCAGTGTTTTATCCTGTGCTGCTGAATTATCCAGACAATCTGCTTCTTGGCAACCTCTGAAGAAGTGAAGGTTAAAAGAAGGTGGTTAAAAGAACCACTGTTTGTCCTTTAGTGTTGCTGTTTTTGATTCGACTATAATTCCTGAATTTGCCTATGTCTGTGTTTAAACCAGACCAAAAGTTTGGACACACCTTTTCATTCAATGAGTTTCCTTTATTTTCATGACTATTGACATTGTAGATTCACACTGAAGACATCAAACTATGAATTAACACATGTGGAAATATGTACTAAACAAAAAAGTGTAAAACAACTGAAAATACGCCTTATATTGTAGTTTGGTCAAAGTAGCAACTTTTTGCTACTTTGAAGCAAAAGTAGCATTTCAGGTGACTATCTCTGGATAGTCACCTGAAATGGTTTTCACTTCACAGGTGTGCCCTGTCAGGTTAATAAGTGGGCTTTCCTACCTTATAAATAGTCATGAAAATAAAGGAAACCCATTGAATGAGAAGGTTGTGTCCAAACTTTTGGTCTGTACTGTATAATTGCACAACCTGACGGAAATATTCTGCAGAATACAGAATTTGCACTCCTTGTACTGTAAAATGTTCTCTCTAAAACTGCTTTGAGAACTCAAGTTCAATCTGAATTGATTACAGACCACTTAAATCAGACAGCTGACATAAAAAGTGGAACGGGGCTCTTTTTATGGAAATTAAGCACTTTAAAACAAAAGAATCCAGGGAAAAGACAAGAAAGATTCATTAGAATCTGGATGATTTGATTTCTTTTTTTACTATGAAAAAAGTTCCACAGATAGGACAAAAATACCCCTGACATTTATTACTTGACCAATTAGGTTTAGCAAAACAAACCAGTCAACAGAAGTTTTAAAATCTTTTTTTTTTTTTTTTTTTCATGAAGTAAAAGGAGGGAAAAAAATTCAATCACGAACCAATCAATCACAAAGCATCACAACCGCTATTTTGTTGCACCACCCCTTCATTTTTGTTAAAGTTCAAATCATAATTTTGGGAAAAAAAAAAAAAGACTTAATCACTACCAATCTCCTTTGAAAATATGAGAAATGCCAAATTATTGCAGACCTTTTTTGAACAAAGTTCCAGGCGGGCTTGCCATTTTCTCCTGGAAGATTGCATTAAAATGGATGATGAAGTACAGAAAGATCCATCTGCTCACTGTTTTTTTTTGTTTGTTTGTTTGGGTTTTTTTGGGTTTTTTTTACTTGCAGGCACCAACCAGCTCAGAAGCATGCTACTGAGGGAGGTAGACACCATCTTTGAGTGTAAACTGTGTCGCAGTCTGTTCAGAGGCCTCCCGAACCTCATCACGCACAAAGAGTACTACTGCTTATCACGGCTACCTGAATCCGATGGTGAGTAATGCAACACGTGCAAAACCAAAACCCTGTGAAGTTTTGTGAATTTACAAGAAATTTCGAATGACAAACCAACACAAAGTAGTTCATAACTAACCGCAGATGTCGGTCATTTAATGCCATTATAAACCCCTGGTTGTTAGAGAACGTTAGCAAACAGAATCATGGAGGCTAAGAGACGCTGCTGAAAAATTCCCCACATCTTGATCCCTGAGTTAAATCATATTAAAAGTTGGAGTTGGAGCTACAATTCAGTGGTTTTGATCAAAGCATATTCATGTATTAATTATCGACCACATTTATTATCTAAAATGTGGCCAAGTTGATGGCATATGTAACTTGTAAGGGACTGTAAACATGCAGATATCCACTGAAGCAGAGGACTCACGGATTTCATTCTTGATCCACTTTCAAAACAGTAAAGTAAAAGCATAAGACATCAAAAATCCTAAATGTCCTCTTTTGTTGTGAAAATCAACAGAGAGAACAAGTGAAGGGTACATAGATTAATTTGTGCTTCCTAAAGATGAAATAAGCATCTGAAAGCTTCCCACAGATCAGCTAGATTTGCCTTGATTTCTGAAGTTTGTGCAAACGCTCTCTGTCTTCACAGTCTCCTTGGACTTCTTCACATTTTACTTCAGCATTCTGTCACTCCAAGGATCCCTCACTCGCTTTCATGCCATCTGTCTCCTAATTATGATTCCTGTCCTTGCACTTTCATATAGAAGCATAGGCACACTGTGGAATCTTCTCTCCTTTGAAAGTTTATTACACAAAGGCCAGCTTTCCCCTCCATCAGAGAGACGATAATTTGTCAGTGTTGGAGCTTTTTCAGATTCTAATTAGCTGCAGTGTGTTTCCATGTTTCCACTCTTAACTCCAGGGGATGAAGAAGTCTGTAAAACTCTTGATATCATTTCGGTAACTCTGCCCTCAAGAAGGGAAGGCAATCCTCACAAAGGAAGTCGATATATTTTGCTCAGTTTTCTCCACCTCACCAATTACTGCTGTATGAACCTTCTCCATCCTAATGCTATCATCATCTGCCTGGGGTTGTAATGAGGTTTCCTCTGCATAAGTAGCTTGGTTTTCCTCAATAAAGAGGTTATAGCTTTGGGTTGGATGTGTATTGTATTATTAAATGATCTAATGGCTGTCGTTTCCATCTTTGATTTTCTGAGCATTGATCGTTTCTGGTTGCAGCAAAGTTTTGTTTTCCCGAAACACTCGATTTGCGTCACCTGTCGTATTGCACCCCGACAGTCTGAGCAATATCTTCTGCCTCTTCGTTTCCAGTTGAGAATTTTTCACACTAATGATGCTTAATGGCAAAATGATTATATGTGCTGTAGAGAAGGAAATCTCTCTATGATTAAAAGTGTTTAATCATAGCAAACAGATTGAGCAAGAGAAATGTTTTTTGTTGCTTTTGACAGTCACATTAACAGTCGCAGTATTTAATGTTTTTCTCCCCTTTTACCATCATTTAGTTATGAAGCAGAAAGTTGAAGGCAGGAACTTATTATGTTGTCTATTTTGATTTTAAAGCTTTCGTCTGATTCCGATGATTGAGTTCAGAGATTTGAAACGAATGGCTGCTGTTTCAGTTTCTTTATTTTTATGATATGCCAAATTATTCATACCACTTGAATTTTTGAAATATTGTCACACAGAATTTTATATATTTTGAACACAGTGATATATATGGGAGAAACATGAATATGCATTTGTCTCAACCATTCCAGAGGAGCTTTGACTGGAGGGGTTTCTTTTTTATTATCCTGTATCTGCGTCTTGATGCAAAAAAACAAAACAAAAAAAAAAACAAAAAAACGAGTCAAGTCATCATCCTTCTTCCTGTTAACTTTGCGGATCTTTTACTGTTCACAACTCTGTTTGAAGTAATGGATGGTGATTTTTCTCTGACAGGCTCTTCTGGTGATGACCGACAGAGTGTAGCCATGAAGGATCTACTGGATGCTATATATCCTAGAGCTGACCGGCCCGACTACGTGGTCCGATTAGAGCCCATTCAGACCACCAACAAGGCGGTGTTCCAGTACCTCACCACAGAGGAGGAGCTGGCGAGATTTCCATCACACACAACCAGGTACGTTTTTATCAAAACAAGGGACAAATGGTAAAAGCCGTCGCATTTAAATTCACAAACAGAATGTGTTTTATTGGCTTAAGTCACTCGTTTGTTTTTGTTGTTCGTCACAGTGCCAGAGAGAGTCCTGTTGCTTGGGAAGGAGAGACTATGGAGGGCGTGGAAAACAATCCAGTCAGTCAGCCGAATGCACCTGAGAGCCACAGCAGTCCAGGGCCGAAGACATGGGAGGCTGACGATGAGGCGAAAGAGGAACATCCAAAGCCTGAAGATGAGGGCTCCACCAGTGGGGTAGGTTGTAAATTTGTTGTTTAACAACTCTCTTTGCGAGTTTTTGTTTAATTTTGTTATTTACAAGGTCTGTCTTGTTTTTGGTATAAAATAAGTTTTTACTTTTCCTCACCATCCAGGTTGAAGATGTGACCATTTCCTGTTGTCTCTGTGGCCAAGACTTTAACTCCCGTCGGAGTATCAGGCGCCACTGCCGCAAAATGCACCAGACTAAACTCGAGGAGCTCCGAAAGTTCACGGAGACGCGCACAGTTCCTACAAGCCTGCTCTCTATGGTGAAAGGTAGGAAATTATACAGTAAATAAAAATGAGTTCTGTAACATATCAATTCAAAGAATAGTTCATGATATTAGAAAGAAACACAATTTCTTGTCCAGTTTCAGTTCTTTATCTGAAGAGAAGCAGTTTCTAGGTAAACTGTGCTTTTTGAAAAAAAATAAATGATCAGTCTGAATAGATATGCATCTCTGTGTTGCTGCAGGCCGACCAAGGACTCTCAGTACACCAACTGGAAAGTCCTGCCCAGTGTGCCTGAAAACCTTCGCCACCAAAGCCAACGTGCGGCGGCACTTTGACGAGGTGCACCGGGGTCTACGAAGGGACACAATCACACCAAACATCGCATCAAGGCCAGGCCAGCCATTCTCACTGGAAGTCACACCACCCAAGAAGAGCAACAATTCTTCCCCAACACGTGCCCACGGCTCCAAGACCACTCCTGTGAACTCTAAAACGTCCACCACAAACCAAGCCCAAGGGAAACCTCAGAATAAGCAGACGAACTCGGCCTCATGTCGATGCACCCTGTGCAAGAGGAACTACAGCTCCCAGGTTGGTGGATTGACTGTCACTGGTTTTCACTGATTAACAAATTTACTTTGGTTATGAAAGCATTTCCAGTGCCTTCTAATAATACTCACATACCTTGAACCTTTTTTGTGACATTGCAACCACAAATCATGCATGTTATTGGAATATTGTGTGGCATCCCAATGCAAAGCAGGATATTGAAAGGTGGAATGAAAATGATCAATGGTTTTCAAAATATATATCAAACTAAAAACACGTGGCATGTAATCGCTTTGAACTCACCGTGTCAAAGCGATGGACATGTAGAACCAGGGGTGTCCCGATGCAACTTTTTCACTTCTGATGAAGTACTGAAATTGCCCCTTTCACTATTGACCCAATAAGATATCAGCAACAATAGATATGAGAACAACTGGCCCATTTATTCTTAACCAGTAGATCTGCGTGAGATACACGTACTGCTTAATAGAAATGGTAGGGATGGACTAAATACGGGAGTGGAGTGTTTCCATCCACATGCCAATATCAGAGATTTTAGACGAGGGGTGGGCATTCCTGGTCCTTGCGGGTCAGTGTCCTGCAACTCTTAGCTGTCTCCCTGGTCCAACACTTGAATCCAAATAGCTGAATCACCTCCTACGAACAATCAAATTCTCCAGAGTCCTGCTAATTACCTCATTATTTGACTCAGGTGTGTTGAAGTGGAGATGCATCTAACAGGTGCAGGAGACTGGCCCCTGAGGCCTGGAGTTGCCCACACAGGCCGGTATAATCCAATACAAATTTTTTTGCCTGATTTTGGACCGATATCTGTATTTGCATATCTGCAGACGAAGACTTTGAAGATTCTGCTTTTTGAAATACCCCAAGCTCAGTCAGATTGCACGAAAAGCATCATTTTTTTTTAAAAGGATTTGACTCTATCACATGAAAAGGGGAAACTTGTATCCAGGTGGTGTGTGGTTATAATGTAAAATGTGTTGGGTGAGATTTTCTGGTGGTGTGTTCTGACAAACATGTTTGTTCTTTGTAGCTTATGTTAAAGAGACACATGCGCATCGTGCACAAGATCTACAGTGTCAAAAACAACAAGTCTGGCGGCACACCAACACCTGCTCCTGCTGTAAACACCCCTGGCACGAGCAGCACTAATGTTAGCCTTAGCAACAATGTCAGAGTGAAGGAGGAAGCAGTGGAGCCGTCGGACGAAGATGATGACATTGACAGCAGCCCTGCTCCGTCTCCCTCCAACAACAACGGGACAGCTAAAGGCGTTCCACAAGCGGTTCTGAAAGTGAAAGAGGAGGAAGCCCCATCCAGTCCGAAGGTACCTTCATCCACATCTTCATCCTCGTCCCGTGGAGGGAACACATGCACAAACATGGCAGCCAAATTAAGCAAGTTGTCAGTCGGCTTTGACTTCAAGCAGCTCTTCTGCAAGCTGTGCAAACGACAGTTCAGCTCACGTCAGAACTTAACGAAGCACATTGAACTGCACACAGACGGCAATGACATCTTCATCAAGTTCTACCGCTGCCCCCTATGCCGCTACGAGTCGCGCCGCAAACGTGACGTCCTGCGCCACGTGACGGTTGTCCACAAGAAGTCGTCGCAGTACCTGGCAAAGATCATGCCCAAACTGGAGAGCAGGGCGGTGAAGAGGCTGGCAGAGGTGGTCCTGAACAGCACCAAGAGGACAGGCAGCAGCGTCAAAGAGGAGATGAACGGGCGTCACATTTCGTCGTCGTCATCCTCCTCCTCCTCTTCTTCTTCCCCATCACCTCCGGTCACCCGCAAACAAGAAGCCTCTACGTCTGCCTCGGGCCCCCCCCAGGAAGCAGCAGGAGCTTTCATCTCCGGTCTCGACTCCCTCCCCGCCCGTCACGCGCAAGCAGGAGAGACAGCAGACGGTTCACCAGTCCCGCCCCATCAGCCCTCCTCTGACCCGGCGCAGCGAGAAACACTCGCTCTCTCGCAACGCCTCCTCCTCAACCTCATCCAGTAACCAAACCCCGCACACCCGGCGACACGACGTCCAATCAGAGAGCAGCCCCGTGACGTCATCCACTGAAGTCAAAGTGACGAAGAATTTCTCTCTTCATGCTTGTGACCAGTGTGGGCGAGCGTTTGCTAAGAAGGTAGGGATTTTAATTAGCCAAAGTAATTGGTTCTAAAGAGGAAATCTTGTTTTTTCACAAAGTTGACTACAGTTATATTTTGATTTTTTTCAGTTGAGTCTGGCTTCCTTCTAATTCTAATAAAATTAGAGCACAATAGTTTAACTTTCTTTTGCATCAAAAAGGTTTCCAAAAGTGACAAATTTTTGTCTTTTGCGATTGCACCTAAATAAAACATTCATCAGTCTCTCCAGGATGTTGATGTTTTTTTTTGTGACTTTTTTTATGTTGCGGCATAAAAGTACTAATTTTGCGTCACTTCTTTTCAAAATGTTGCCATCAGAGTTGCACATTTTTTACCGTAACATGGTCTTACGAAGAGTTGCGATAGTTTGTGAAAATGTACATTCGTGCAAAATTTGCAAGCGGTGAGTGAATTTGCATCAACAGTTGCGATCGCAACATTGCATCATCCTAGAGGGACTGATTTATTGACTCATTAAATACTTTAAAAGAAGAAATTCAAAAACTAGAAAGAAACTTTTGGAGTGCCCAAGAAATTCAAGCAAGTGCCAGGACTCCTTGCACGCTAAGTGCAAATCTTACTCAGGAATGGCAGCAGGTACAGGCAAGTGTTTCTACGCACAATCGCCGCATCTGGTGTCAACAAGGCCAGCAAAAAGCCTCAACTCCAATGAAAACAGACTCCTGTCATGCTGAAAGTACCAGCATTTGACTGTAGTGAAGATATTATCTCCAAGGACTTTTGAAGAGCTTCGCATGCAGAGCTCCGTCATTGTGCTGGAATGACTTTTAATCCAAGGGAGTGTCGCTTTGCCTCAATTTGCCTAAAACACTCCCCTAAATAAAGAATGGAGCCAGAAATCCTACCGGGACCAATTTGCCCAACAAACCAGAAGCAACACTGTGATGAGCAATGTGTTTTTTTATGTTTTTTTCCAGCATGATGGAGCATCATGCCACAAGACAGCAGTAATAAACTGGTTCAGGGATCAAATTGTTAAAGGTTTAACTCGGTGGGTTTTAACCCCATTTAACCCCAACATGTCCTCAGCTCTCAAAAATATTAGTGGACTGAAAAGGTCCTAAAAAAAAAAAAGCAAGAGCAAAGGATTTGGCTCGTATACTGCAAGTCTTGGGGGGGAAGCCCAGATTCAAACTTTGGAAAAAAATGCAACTCATCAGATGTGCCCTGGTCAGCTTTTCTATTGCTTTTATGAATGAGCATTCAACGGTACTTTGGCATCCATGTATGTTGAGTAGGTGTCTCCTATCTGCTGCTGAGAATAGAGAGACCAGCTTATTTATTTTGGAGGACAGAACTGCGCTGTACTCCATTTTATATAAATTTAATTGGGGCTGTGGGGTCAGCTGAAGAACCGCCACTGGTCTGATAAATAAAAGAAATATTAAAACACTGAAGCAGGACGCTTTGTGGAAAAACAAGGCTGCCACCAGTCTTAAAACTTTTGACTACAAAATCCCCCAGATTATGTGAACGTGGCATCAGCATAAACTTAATTTTATTTCTGCTTCCTCTTTTAATTCTTTTGTTCTCTTACCTTTTGAATCCAGGTGTACCTGGAGTCTCACAAGCGAAGCCATCGAAACGCCACGGTGGGACCAGCGAGCAGGAGGAAAGGAGTGAGCACGCGCTCCAAATCTCTGCTCTGGTGAAACGCGCAGTGTAAGAACACAGCACTCACCTTTATTACTCCGACTCTTCTTCATTCCCGTCCTCCGGTTTCCTCCTCGTCTTTGTTTCTTTCCCCTCCTCCCCTCGCCGTGTGCGTGCAATCAGAAACCACTAAGTAAGGCTGAAATGTTGCGAACCTCAGCGAATTCTTGAAAGTCTGCCCTTTTAAGATGTTGCTTACCACAAGTTTTGTGTGCGGCAAAAGTAAGCTTTGATTCCGTCTGTGCAGAAGACGACTCCCTTCGGTAGAGAGGAAAAGCCATTAATCAGCACACTGACCAGCTGTTTCCTCAATTCTTTATTTACTTGTGAATCGCGCTGCCGCTCTCTGCTCACTAAAAATGGCGTCACGTTTCTGTCCAGGCTTTTAAATCTATAGTTTTATAAATAAATAAATTCGAGGCTGCTATTTTTATGACATTATAACTACAATCTTCCTTTTTTTATTGGGATTTTATTAAATGGATCCACACAGAGTAGAGCATAAAAGTGAAGGACTCATCTGGATTCTACTCACTTCTGATAAAAAATGCTGCAACTTCTGTTTAACTTCAACTTGTGCTGATGATTTCACTGTTTTTGTTTTGTTCTTTGTTTTTTTTGTTTTTTTTCTTCTCTCATTTCGACTTGCAGATCGCCACAAACGAAGAACAGAAAGCCACAAACAATTACACAGCAAATCAAAACATTGAACTGGAAATTGAGACTACTAGAGGAAGTACAAGGAAGACCCGGAAACATGAAGGAAGAAACTAAGCAGAGCCTTACAGAAGAGAATAGTTGCTTATGAACCAAAAGAAAAGAAAAACTGTTGTAAACTGACAATATTTAGTTTCATAACGAAGCCAGACAGCCTGCTGCTATCTACACAAAGACTCCAATCTGCTGTACATACACATATCTGTATTTACTCATGTGAATATGGAGCTATATGCAGACTACAGATATTTACTGCTTTGCTTCTATTACCCTGCATTTAGTGAGTTGCTGGAGGTCGTCTTTGTGTGAATGAGTGAGAACGAGGAAATCAGAAACTGGATTTCTGGGCTCAGCCCAGTTACATATGAAAGATATTTTTTGACTTCTTTAAAAATGAAGAATATTATAACTCCGCTGAACTATGCCTCGTTAAAGGTTATTCCACTGGCATCTCAAATCAGTTCCTCGTTTGCGGTCTGACATTTTTGGGAAGTGTGAAAGATGTAAATTTCCAACCCTCATTTATTCTCCAAATGAGTCGTCTACTGTTGTTCTCTGCTGCTTGGCAGCACTAAAACTGGCAAAGGTGTACTTGCCTTGAATATGAATTTGTTTTAATTCAGAAACGAAAAAAAAAAACAAAAACAAAAAAATCAGACATATTGTCCCCATTGTAAAACAAAACCCAGTCTTTCTTATTTATGGTAAAACCTTGTTGTCTGATCGAGCTTCAGCGCGACTCTGAAGGTTAAGTCTACTTCTTCAGATGGTTTGAAACTTTAAATAATGTATGAAAGACAGAGCTACAATGAGACTGAGGGTAACAATTTGCAACAGGTTACCGTCTTACTGCTGTAGTTTTTTAAGACATCAACTGGAAGAATTTACTGTCTAACTGCCTTTATATTGTCTTTATGTCCTTCCACAGCCCTATTATGACACGCTGTTATGTTACCTTTGCATCCTCAGTGCCTAAGAGCTGGTCTAGGTGAGCTACAGAAAGCAGAACCATCCCTGACTGAAAGCCCTCCACAAATCTCTACACTGGAGCATTTTTACACTATCTGTCTGATCTTAGTTTTTAATCTTTACCAACGTGGTATGTTTATTTTTTACTAGTTTGTGCGTTGTTTGCTTCTAAAAATGTGTTTCTGTGAGTCCAGCCGTTGCGATCGTTAGATAGCGACTTCTAAAGGTAGTCTTGGAGACACTGGGAAGAGTTTGGAGGGAATGAAGGAGACCAAGATCAGAGGAAAAGTGAGGAAGACCAAATGTAGATATGTCTTAATGTTCAAACTGTAAGCCATGAAAAAGAACAAAAAGCAGAAACAAAGAAAGACCAACCTTTATTTTTGTAACAACAAAGGCTTCTGCAGCAGACATACTGTGTATTAACTCATCCATGTCGGATGGTATAAATAATAGCTATAATAGATAACGTACTTATTCACAAGTTGGTTTTTTTGTTTTGTTTTGTTTTGCCCAGATGTTTCTAACATGTTTGAGGGTTTTTTTTTTTTTTTTTTTTTTTTTTTTTACTGCTTGTTAAAACAGGAGAGCACAAAGACATGACTCAGAAGGGTTTAGTTCATGTATTTTTTTTTTTTTTTTTTTGTCCTAAGTTTTTGTTCATCATATATTGTTATATGTTAAGCTTTTTCCTCTAGAGACCACCAGAAGTAGAAAAGCCTTTTCAGATGTGACCAGAATGTTAAAAGCCACTATTTAATAAATAAAAAGATACTACTCAAAAGCCCCCCGAGTGGATTTCTATATGGATTTGTGTTTGTTTTGTATTAGTCGGTTATTATTATTTTTATTTATTTTATTTTTTTTAAATCATGAATTGTTGAATTTCTTCAACTCATTAGGGCCCCCTACCGGTCTGGGGTGGGAGGGCACAAAATAAATGTAAAAGAATTGGCAAATGCGCTTCAATAAATAATAGAACATTAATTAAAGTTAATAATTCAATTTGAAATATAAATACAATTTAGTGAATGCCAATGATATTCCTCAGAAAGCATCACATTAGACCAATAAAGTGCAAAAAAGGATTTGTTTTTTTCGTTGAATTGAAACTTAACATCTCCATATTCACAAGACTCGTCGTCTGCATGAAAAAAAGTTATGCAGCCGTAGTTGAGATGATTTTTTCCCCTAGAACAGCTGAAGACGTTCCCATCTTCAAGTCTCCAGTTTTAGCCAATGTTTAATAAAAAAAATAAATAAAAATAAAAATCTGTCCTGATTGTTGAGAATCTAATCTGAATTAATTGGATTTGGCCAAATGTGATCAACTCAAATGTCATTTCTTTTGTTGTCATGGTCAAAGTAAAGCCAACATCACCTTGCAGGCTCTCGGCCTGCTTGATGTGCTGCTCAAAGTGGCTCCACAGCTGGAGATCAAAGCTTCCAGCTGCTGTGACACAAACGTTCCCTTGAATCGAAATACACAAGAAAAAACAAGTAAGTAAAACCGATCACTGACATCACGTTTTAGAATCTGAACAATCAAAGTAAATGCACGTTTTGATGATTATTTTTATTCATGCAGATGCGCCTGTACTTTCTGGATCGTTGCACTTTGGTCATTTTGAGGGAAGAAAATCGCCACCTGTTTTTTTTTGACGTTGTAATTACCCCCTCTTGCCACAAGATGGTGCCATTGACCCGCCTCTCTGGGTCTTTTTTCTTAACGCGGTAAGATCGACAAATTGAACGTGTTGTTCACCTCCCCACCTAACACTAACCCCCCACGCTCCCCCAACCCACCACCACCACCACGCTGTCAGGCAGAGGGAACACCCCAGTCCTGTTCCTATTGCCTCCACACACACACACGCACACACACAGCTTATCAAATTGTTATTACAGAGCAGATGGGACGCGGTTCATTTGTTTAATTCCATTCACCACAAAGAGCCACGGCGCGCTGGTTTTTACAAGGAAAGCCTCTTTGAAGGAGGGGATAATCAATGGGCTCAGTGGAAAAATAAATTAGGGGAAGTTCGTTCAATTAACCGTGCATTACTATTATTATTTATTTTCATTTATTTTTCAATGACTTATTAACGTGTTCTTCAAAATAAGCAAGAGAGGGACAGAAAATGCGTCTGGACTGATCAGTAATAAACTTAATTGGATGTGGAGGAGGGAGTCCGCGCGAGGACGCTGGCGCAATTAGGCGTCGATTTGGTGCGTCGCGCGCCAACACCGAAGGAGTCCGAGCGGGCCGTGCGCGTGCGTGCGCGCGTGCGCGCTCGTGCCGACACAAAGCAAGCAGCAGGACTTTGAGGGGAAGAAGTGACCGCGCGCAAAGTGTGCGCGGGAGCTCACGGATCACCCTAATCAGGTGGGTTTTACCAACAATATTGATCCGCGCCGCGTGTCATAAATTCCTCCGCTCCGTCTCCCCCTCCTCCACCTCTCTCTCTCTCTCTCTCTCCTATCTCTCTTTCTGTCTCTCTCTGCATCTCAGATTCATTCTTGGTCATCGGCTTCCACAGACAGCCTCTATCTCCATTGTCTCCTTAAACAAGTGCGGAGTTAATAGTCGCAGTTTGCGTCACGACTGCAGCTCCATGCCCTTTGCGGATCTTTTTTCATCATCATCATTATTATTGTCTTGCAATCAATCTTTTGATTTTTGGAGAGAGGAGAAAAAAATCCCCCCCCCCCCATCCCCCCCTTCTCTCTCTCTCTCTCTCTCTCTCTTTTCAGCGGGACTGAAATATATACATGCCTATTATTTGAGCTGTGAAACTGCTGAGCTCCGCAAGGAAGTTGCCTCAGGCGGACAGGGACCCCGCGGGATGCTTCCCCTCTTCCGCGTCGTGGGTTGGAACCTGAATTTCTGATTCTCTTACCTTGAACTCTTCCCTGCGTGGGCGTCTTCGCATTCCTTCGGTGATGGGAGTTTAATGGCAGAATCGTCTCGCGCGCCGCGCAGTAGTTGTTGGGTGAGTATGGACGTCTGAACTTGACGCGCACACGTCGTGCTGGAGGTAATCATGCAAAGTGCATTTGTCTCTCTCTTTCTCTCTCTCTCTCTCTCTCTCTGCATTGGTACTAATTAGGCTGCAATCAGAACCCACCACCCCAGAACCGAGCCCATCGGGGGCGCATAAACCAGCGCACACGCCTAGACTTTGATCTCCAACTCTCTCGATATGCATTTTATCTCCGAGACGCACGACTCTCTCTGTGCGAAATGTTGGAGGAAAAAATGCGATTAGGCTTGAAGGTGTGTTTTTAGATTGTATATGTGTTTTTTTTTTTTTTTTTTTTGGAGTCATGCATCCGCCTTTAAGAGTCCAAATGTGGGTGCACGCAGGACCTGCGCAGGTTGTAGAGGAATGGGGGTAAAGATCAGCAAGTGGCTCCAGGGAGGAAGAGAAAAGTGGTCCAGAGGGACTCGCTGACCAACAACTCTCGGACCACGAGTGAGGAAGAAACGGTATTTCTTCCTGAGAAGCATTCTCTCCCCAAAACCAGTGATGTGGGGGTGGGGTGGGGTGGGGGGGTGTTGCATGCAGCAAGGGATGAGATTGGGAGGAGGAAGAGGAGGAGGCAACTGTGGCTTGCACAGGATTGCAGAAATAAGAATGAAGTCGCCGGAGCTGGATGGATGGATGGATGGATGGATGGATGGATGGATGGATGGACTCCCAACAACCAGCCGAGGGGGTAAATTAAAAAAAGAGTGACGAGCTTCACCGAAGGCTTTTTAGGGTTCAACCCTCTTCATCTTTGAGCCACTAAACATCACAGCAGGGGGAACCCTCATCATCATCCTCCTCCTCCTCCTCCTCCTTCTCCTCCTCCTCTTCCTCAAGGCAGCCACAAGAGAGATTAAATCATTTCCACCCCCCCCCCCCGCACCCACTCCCACCCGCCCATCCGCCGCTCTCCCCCAACATTTGAGAAGAATCACAAGAGCTCTCTTGAGGTTGAAGGAGTAAGAGCCAAGATGATTAGCATAAGATCAGGTGTGTTGCGTTCGAGCGCGAACACACAAATGTCACCTCTTTCACCCTTGGAGTCGCTGATAATCTTCAGAGAGACCCGAGTGCAAATGAGGCTGGAGACCGCCTCGTTCACCGCTTCTTTTCCGTGTCCCTCCGGAGACGTTTGCGTTGCAGCTGCAGCTCGAATAAACAGAACAGGTTTTAACTTGTTACCTAATGCCTGTAGGAGTTGAAAAAATGCCTTAAACTTTGTCATATATTGTCGTGTGATAGTTAAAAGCTTGGGTATTTTTTTTGGGGGGGTTGAATTTCATGTGCAAGATCAACAGCATGTCGTTGTTCAGGTGTTGCCAGAAACTCTTTGACTGGACCCTTTGCACACATGAATATGCTTTGAACAAAACCATCCCACTGCAGCGCTGGGCTGTATGTTTATGGTCATTGTCCTGCCTTTGAGCGTCGCTTCACAAAACTTCCCATTAACCCTGATCACTTGGGAATCATCATCGTCATCAGCATGATGTCATCATGGCGGTTCTCTTCAGCAGGGGACCAGGGGGCAGCTGGTGTAGAGTTTGGCACGCTGGGCGAAACGTTCGAATTCGCTCTCATCTGACCAAAGCGCCTCCTCCTGCACGTTTGCTGCGCCCCCCTTAAGGCTTCCTCTTTTTGCTCCATTCTTCCTCGAAGGCGAGATTTCTGGAGTGCATTCTAATTCCGATTCTTCCACATGAGCTGTGGATCTTGGCGGATCTCTGCGGCTGCTTCTCTGATTAACGCTCTCCTCGTCTGACCTGTCAGTTAGCTGCCTTGCTCTTTCCCCTTAAGGCCTCCAGAGCAGCGTGGTATTCATACCGTTTAAAAAAAAAAAAATGATGTGGGTCTTTTGTATCGTGGGACATTTGGAGACAGCTGAATGCACCCGCTTTCATTTAGGGTCGTCGGAGTAAAGGTGGCTGAATTCAAAGCAGTCCCACCGATCCCGAACGCCGTTCGTTGATGTTTGTGTCAAGGTACGGGAAGGAAGCACGGCGGCTATGAGTTACTGTGCAAAGCGCTGTGAAATAATATAGGAACCTCTGCTTCTGAGACGTGGTGGACTTTGATTAGACCGATTCGGAAGCAGATGCGAGTTACACACGCTGCACGTCAGAATTGCTGGGGCCACTAAACCTCATTAAGAAACCCTCTGTGACTTCGCCAAGGAGAAAGTGTTTAATAAACAATGATGCAGTAAGTAGACTATGGTGTTTGCAGATGAATCATTGCTGGCTAGCCTATATAATGCTGGGGGCTTCAACTGTAGCGGGGGCTTGCTTGGCTTGTAGAAGTGGCTTTGACCTATTTCCATTTTGAGTGGGGAGGAACTGATGAAATAATTGGGACAGGAATGAATTACATTCATCAAGTGTCACGCCGGGATGTCAACCGACTCCCGAGCCTGTTCGTGGGGCTTTGTGTGGACAAAATCAAGGTTGGGTGGGAGTGGGGGGGAGGCTAAAGTGTGTTTCTAAAGGCTGAGTACAGGAGAGCCCTTGTGTTACCACAGGGGAGGTTTTTTTGGGAGCAAAAGGGCAGGATCTGATCCAGCAGGAGCAGATGCAGTGAAAGATCAGGAGCAGGATCTCCTGCAGGGCGGTACAAGCTCGTCTGTCTTAAATAGCAAGCGGGGTGGTGGTGGTGGTGGTGGGGGGGGGCAGAACATGATTTATTGCTGTCCAGTTCTGCGAGATGGAAACTCAAGATGAGGTGTTTACTTAAAAACTCATGATTGTCTTTTATGTTTTTTTTTTTTGTTTTGAGAGAGAACAGCATTACAAAAGCCTCTAAAAAAATACTTGTCAGGTTTTGGCTGACTTTATTGTCAAAGAATCAAAAGGGAGGCTTTTATCTTATTTTTTGTGTCCCTCTGGATCAGCTCTGCCCTAACTCTCTCTCTCTCTCTCTCTGTTTCTCTCTCTCTCTTTCTCTCTCTCTCTGTTTCTCTCTCTGTTTCCCTCTCTCTGTTTCTCTCTCTCTCTGTTTCTCTCGTGTATTTTCCCTGCCACTGATCAATCACTAGCTGAGTGATCACAGCTGTGTTCATCAGTCTCTCAGCAGCACACCCCTGCTGTTTTTGCTTTGGATTTCGCAGGATGCTTTTCTACCTTCAGAGCGAAACTTTTCCCGCCGCTTTTCCGAGCCGGACTGCCTGCCGTTTCGTCGGCCGTGGAAACGGGATCGCCGTGTCCGGTTAGGGAATAGCTGGCACTCGTAATTTGGCTGTTTGGAGCCTTGAACTTGACCTGCGAGGATTGGGACTTCTTCAAGGAGATCAGACGTCTGCTTGGCTCAGCAGATATCTGCAGTTTGACAGGACAATGCAATAACTCCGGTTGTTTATATTCTGCTTGTCAGATAAAGGGTCATTGTTCTGTCATATTTGGGTGGATAGTTGTCAAAGGGGAAGTTTAACTCAAGCTGCCCGACTACTAAAGACTGAAAAGCACGAGGATGAACCAAGCCGTGCTCTTCCATGAGGTAATGACCTTTCCTTTAACCCCTGTACACCTGTGTTTACTGCTATCCGATTTGGTAACAGCGGTTATGTCAACTGGGTGATTGTTTCTTATCTTGTTGTAATACCTGGGCCAACATCTGGATGTCTGTCAGTTCAGCTGGAACATCTGCAGAGCTTCCAGTGAGATCGTGTGACATTATCTTGTGCTTCTCGCTCTGCTGTCTGTGCATGGTGAAGGTTTCGCCTCTGTAATTTAAAAAAATTTTTTTTTCTTAATCGCTTAAATCTGCTGTATTTTTGACTTCCAAAGAAAGCCTGCAGCAGTCTGATTTAAAGATAAAACAGCATATTCTACAGTTTTCGGATGAACGGGAAGACGACGCCGTGACATTGTTTTTCCTTAAAATAACCCTTTAGAATGCAAAACGGATAAGTAATGGTGTAACTTATCCGCTTAAAGCTTCCCGGTATTGCAGTTGATTGCTTGAGGATGTTGTCGCCGGGTCTGGTTTAAAATGAGATGAGACTGACTTTACTTTAGGAATTTGTTGAGCCACAAAAACTCCTCACGTTGTGGACTTGACAAAACATTTGTGGCTTATAACCCACGCGGTTTCACACCCTGCATGGTTTCAGAGGCATCGCTAGTTTTAGTTTTCTGAAATGTGTTTTGTTTTAGAACCTCAGTGGATCTAAATTGAAATCTGTTTCGCTGGTCGGTGTGCTGGGCTTAAAGCATTTGTGCTCTTGTTAGTATTTACGTGGCAGAGAAAAAGATGCTGCATATTCAGGGTGCTAATGCAGCAGAAGATGTATGGCTGTTTATGTGAATCAAAACGCTCCACACTCGGGTGAAGTTATGTGGCTATTTTCACACAAACTGAATATAGCCACTAACACTTGCCAAAAATGAACGCGTTAGTGTTAGATGTGTTGCCATGGAGCTCACCGGAAGAAATTAAAGGGAAAAAAAAATGTTGTTTTTTTTTCTTCTTTCCCCTTGAATCTGGCTGTCAAGCTAACGATTAATTATCTTTAAATATTTATTTAGGCCCCAGAAATGTGCACAAATTGCCTCTTCACTCTGTCTGCACTCACAAAATTAGGGAGAAAAAAAAAAAAAAGAGAAAATCAGGGGTTTGAGATCAGGGGAGGCAAATGAGAAAATAAATTCCCAGGGGCCTCGGCTAATGAAAGCACATTAGCAGTCACACCGTGTAGAAATCCGCCAGTTCGTCATAAGCAATTTTCAGTCCCCCGACCAACTTATTGCAACAATATGGCTGCTTGCTGCGCAGCTCGGCGGAGGAAGCGTGACATTATTACAACCGGGGGTGAAGGCGGAACCTTCTCGCAGTGGGTGAAAGCCGGTAAAGCGTATCAACACTTAATGATGATGATGTCAAATGATGGGGGAAAAAAAAAAAAAAAAAAGAACCTTTAACATTCACTTTACCTGTTGAGTTTGAAGCCCAGGAGGAGGAAGAGGAGGAAGAGGAGGAGGAGGAGGAGGAGGAGGAGGCACTGAATATGTTTATTGAACTGCAGCAGATGCAGTCGCTCCACGGCTCTGTTGCGTCTGCGATGCTGTTGCTTACCTCATGTTTCTGTTGTCTCTCTCTCTATTTATATATTTTTTTAACTCTTTGCTTCTTTCCTCTCTTCTTCCCACCTCCTCCTTCTTCTTCTGCTTCGTTCACAACTGCAGCAGGTAGTCATGCGAAAAGCCCGAGGAGGTCCTCCGTAAGCCGTTTCTCTCCTTGACCTGGCAGCGGTGAATAAGGGCGTAGAGGCGACGACGAACTGTAAACGCTTGGGATATTTTCTTCTGCTGTCTAATAAGCACGCTCCCAATGGGCTTTTTGCAGTAACATAGTTGCACATCCTTAACCAACGTTTTGGCACCGAAACCCCTTCTGGTTCCATTTACGTGTTCGGTTTTCTTGAATTAAACCTGAACTACAGTTTTCATTGGATTTCCTCGACTTCGCCTAGTTAAAGCCGTCGTTTGGTTATGAACCATCCAAATGACGGGAGAGTCCATGGCGTCATGAAAACTGGAATAGGCGATCGCAGGAAACGTGGTACAATCGTTCCACGACAAAACTCTCCTTGATGGCGTCTGAAATTGACAGACCGGTTGGGGATTCTGCCAAGAGAGACGCTGCGACAAACATGACCAGTGGTCGGTTTAATGGCATCAGCAGCCTGATCCGTTAAACCACTGTTTTTTCTTTCCATTTGACTTTTTGTCTTCCGGTGCAATCATTTGTCATTAGAGGATAAATGTCACATGTGAAATAAATCTTGAAATTATTCATCGTGGTCTAATTTTTTGATACTTGGTGCATTTTTTACAGGGGGGTTTGTGCTCTTTTGGGAGCCTCCGTATAGCCATTTTTTTTGTTATTGTAGCTTCATTCATCTTGGTCCGGGTTTTCCACGTGCCATGTGAGATTTGCTACCCTGCAGCGGTTTGACCCTTTGCACAGTTAATGGTACCAACATGTCTTGTCTCTGTCTCTTCAACAGGCTCTGCAAAAGATGTGACTGGTGGTTTGCACGCTCTGCCCCCGAACCAGATACTCGCAGCTGAAGTGCCACATTTCCTGCCACACGTTCCTGTCCGCGCTCTGACTTCCCTGGATTATGACTGGCTCATGGGGCTCGGCTAACTCCGCACCCGGGGTCCTTTACCCCCGCCTCGTTAATCAGTAGAAAAGGGCTGACTTTAATAATCTTTAAAAACTCTCGGATCGTGTTGTGTTACTAACCTCTTTGATCATGGAGTCTCAGTGGGGCCCGACTCTTCCCCTCCACTCTCCCTCCGTCATCTTCCTGCTTCTGGCTGCTTCTTACACCTGGCTCTTTCCCGTCACATCCCCTCAGCGAGTCCCGATGGACCCCCAGGCCGCTCCGGAATACGCTCACTCCATCCGACTGGACGGCGACATCATACTCGGCGGGCTTTTCCCGGTGCATTCGCGGGGAGATCGAGGCACGCCTTGCGGGGAGCTGAAAAAGGAGAAGGGCATCCACCGCCTGGAGGCAATGATGTTCGCCATCGACCTGATCAACAAGGATCCCGAACTGCTGCCCAACATCACGCTGGGGGCCCGGATCTTGGATACCTGCTCCAGGGACACGTACGCTCTGGAGCAGTCCCTGACCTTTGTGCAGGCCCTGATAGAGAGGGACGGCTCCGACGTCCGCTGCGTCAACGGAGAGGCTCCGATCTTCACCAAGCCCGACAAAATTGTGGGCGTGATCGGGGCCGCGTCCAGCTCCGTGTCCATCATGGTGGCCAACATCCTGCGTCTGTTCAAGGTAGGATTGGGTCTAATTTCCCCCGTCTGTGACCGTTTCTGTTTCATCTCGACTTTACAACCACAAACCTAAATGTAGGATGCTTGATTAATCAACTAGAGGAAATGATTAATTGGGAAGTCATGGGAAAATTAGGAGTGTGGTTGATATCTGTTGGTGTGTTTTCTCTTTCATTTCCTGGACACTTTTAATGTCTGGCTGCAGATTCTAAATTGGATTTGACTGTAATATAACTATGAGCTACATCACCTCACTGGCTCTTTGGGGTAATTGTCATGCTTAAGAGTGAACATAGTTACTCTTAAGCAACAGTTTTAAGATTTATTTTCAGCCCATTGACAGGTTATTTTCCAGGATAGTCCTACATTTGCCTCCAACTTTCTCTTTGTTGCCCCGACCAGCGTTTTTGTTCCTCGACGGGGACAAAAAAAAAATCTCTGCATCTGCATCACACCGTCTCAAAGTGTCGAGGTTTGTTGATGACGAACACAGTGTTGGTTTTCCTAATTCGATTCCAGGGTGTTTTCACATTCCCTTACGTGGCTTTTGGCACCCGTTATCGGTTTTCTCGACCAGTAACTTCCTTCCAGTCACTCTTCCATAAAGGCTGGATTTAAGCTGATGGCTCTGCCAGCAGACTCTCCCACTCGACGTGTGGACCTCTGCAAGTCCGCCAGTTAACCAAATGATGCTTCGCTTGCTCGACCTGTCGGTTTAATAGGGCAGCGACGTCTCAGTAAGTTGGAGCAACCACTTTAATCTGCGTGACCACTTTTTTTTTTTCCTGACCCTTCCTTACTCTTCGTGTTCACCTCTAAGACCTTCACAGACCAGCTGGATTTACACCGAGATGAAATCGCACATGGAGTTGCACTGGATGTTGTTTTGGGGAATTGGAGTAGAGTAAACTACGCATAGACTACCTCGTCTAATGTTTTATTTTGGGTGATTAAGCATAAATGCACACCACGCCTTTTAGATGTTTGTAAAGTCTTGATCCAGGTTTCCTTGGACTTCACAATGACGTTATACTTTGTCACGAAATCCCAGTAAATTAAGGATTAAGGTGGAAGTTCAAGGGGGTACGAACACTTTTCGCCAGGCACTGCACACGCTGAATGACGCACCCATACAGGCAAGATAGAGTTCAGCGATTGCAGCCGTTTGAAGCCTTATCGGTTTGTGCAGCCGTGACGCCTCTTCCTTCACCAGTTGCAGGAGAAAGATAGCCGGAGCGTTTCACTCTGGGAGCCCAAAAGTGCGATTTCAATCAAACATTCAGATGCGTCTGCGAAGGAGAAACCGACGTGTCAAGTGATGCTTGTAAGTTTAAGGTTGAGCGAAATAATGATGAAATAAAATAAAAATGAAAATAAAAACGGCAGCCAAGTGTGGGTATCTATTACGAGCTCGAAATCTGTCAACAGCCACTTCTGCGGTTGTTTGTGCGTTGCCTGCGAGGCCACCGCTTTGTGATGCGGCATGTGTGGGCCTAATTGAGTGTCCTCATCAGGGTGCAACTCTTTTGTGTGCGTGTGTCTTTTTTTTAATTTTTACATCCTTTCATGCAGCCTTTATGCATTTCAGGTGTGTGTTTGAGTGTGCGCCCATTGTCATCATTAGCTGACTGATAGCATCATGAAGTAAGATATTTTTTCACATCCACATTTTATCCCCACGCTCTTCCACAGTGTGACCACACATTTCTTTGGCACAGAGGAACCCATATGCTTGTGTGTGTGATTTGTTTTTTTTGGGTTTTTTTCCCTGTGTTTCAGGACGCACATGTTAACAACCGGCTTGCGCTTTGAATGGAATATTTGCATATTAAACAACAACAACCAAACATGATTTATTCCAGGATCTGTCACAGCAGCAGCCCTCGAACAGAGCGCTTTTTTTTTTTTTTCCCTGCCTCGCTCTCATTTGCCTAATACGATTTGGAGCCTCACGCGTGTCTGTGGGAGTCTTCTGCGTTTCTTTTTCCTTTTCTTTTCTTTCTCACATGCGCACGCGCAAGGATCCCTGCGTTATGTCGAGCTCACGCCTGTGGCTGTGCTCTAACGGTTTGTCTCCAAACCGTGCGTCTCTCACTGCATGCGTCTTCATAAATAATACAACCCCAATCCCCAGGTTTCTGGAAGCCGTGGGACTCAAACACATGTTCGCACGAATGTATTTCAAGCAAACATGCGTCCTTTTTTTTTTTTTTTTCTTTAAACAGGCTAATCTGACAGTGTCAGTCACAGCCAGTCGCCCACTCAAGACGTGGTGGGGGGGGGGGGCCCAAGAAACAGAGCAAGAAAGAGAGAGTCTGCTTGCTTTTTTTAATTCCATCAGTTGACAAGTGCGATTCAAACAGATTGTGTGAAGAAAAAAAAAAAAAGCAAAAATTCTCCACGTTTTTTTTAAAATTATCATTATTTATTTCTTCCTGTGCTTTAGCAGCAGAGGGAGCCTCTTGCTGAGAGCCGCAGCTGAGAGGAATCAAATCAAACAAGAGTCGCTGATGTTTCTTTTGTTCCGCGTTTGAAGATTATCGCGCTGCACTGAGGGATGATTCAGATAACAAGCAACTTTCTGTAAATCGGGGCAGAGAGCGCCGCAGCTGCATGTTGCAGGAGAAAATCTGTCCAAACAAAGTGAGTGGAAATTTGGGGCTTCATGGCAACAACTTGGTTCTGATTAAATCGTTCTCCTTTTTTTTTTTTTTTTTTTTGGTTTCCTTACATCAGTTTAAAACAATGCATCAATTTCAATATTATAAAAATTCTAACACGGAGAATGATTTTGAATTAAGTTAAAGAAAATGCAGGTGTTCTGTCTCCAAAGGTTAATAGAAATCAGTCGCTGCCCGACTGACACTGTTTGTGGTTGACCTTTGACCTGGCCAGGGTCCCCATTTGTGTTGCACTGCAAATTTTACGTGGCGTTTAAACGACTCGCTCTGCATTATTCTATTGACGTAATCTTGAGGTACGACTTGAGGAAAACTTGTGAAAAGTTTTCTGTGCTGTATGGAAAATGTCAAACAAACCGCGTGGAATATTTTTAACTTTGCAGCCGTCTCTCTTTTTGTGTCATAACCAGATGTACATCATGAAAGCCGTCAGATCGTCTTGCAAATTTTTCCTCTAAATGTATAAATACTGGAAGGTTAGTAGGTTATGGCATGAGGACGTAAAACCAGCCAATGCCAGTCTGGGTTATTAGAAACGAGAAGTTGTCTGTCACTGTCTGATTGGCCGGCGTTCCTGTGAAACATCGCGGGAACCGGGGGGGGAAAGTGCACCATAAAATCCACACGGTAACGCCGACTCGTTTTCCCTCTTCCCATGCTGCAGGAAGTGGGTGGAAAACGCCGGGGCGGAGATGTTTATTAAAGCCACAAATTCATTTGATTTAATTTCCCAGCTTGAATGACTGTAAACCATGAACACGGCCTATTATCAACCTCAATTTCCGAAATGATGCTGCTGCTCTAATTCAAATGTGGCCCAACCCTAAACTAATTACAGCTATTACTTTAGTTGTGATCCACAGTAGCGCTACAGGTAGCTGCAGACAGAACATAGCTTGTTTTTTTTTTTTTATTATTATTTCTATATTCATAATTTTAGCTTCTGTTTTATGTTTTACATCAAACCCTTATATTTTTGGCATCAGCAGCAAAGTCAGAATGTAATCGAACAGGGAATCTTGTCATAAATACCAAACCTTCAGTTTGTGCCAAACTCTCATAAATGGAAGAAACTAATAACACATTTTTAATCCCGTCTGGTGAACTTTTTCATTGCAGGGTCTCTTAAGATTTCCTTGGATTTTGTTTTATTTTTCCAGGCGCTTCAGTGAATTGGAGGTTGATTTCTTTGGGTGTCGCAAAGTTTCTCTCAACTTAATTTATTATTTCACTCTGTTTATTGTCGCTGTGCGTGTTAAAAGAAAGAGTATCTTAAGTGGGCATTAAATTTAACGATTTGCGCAACAAGATAAAAACACTCGTAACGTCAATTCTTACATTGTTCCAGTCAACAACTTTGGACCAACTGAAATAGTTTCAAGGGCTTTTTTTTTTTTTTTTTTAATGAATGTGAAAAGTGTCCTTCAGTTGATCAACTCTTATTGTATAAGTGCTACTGGTGGGGCTTCGACTACCTTTAATAACCGGTTGCATGTTTGGAAGGGGCTCTGGAACAGATTGACAGCCGCTTGTGGCGGCTCGCTTTGTTCCAGTCGTCGCTGAAGTTGGAACTTGGACGTGGCAGCGGCATCAAACGCGTCTAAACGCCGTTTGGTTCCAAGCCGCAGAAGCAGCGCCGCGTTTGAATCAGAGGCCAAGCTGGTGAGATTCTTTGAATTTCAAATTCTAGGGACCTTTTTTTTTTTTTTCCAAATTCACACAGAATTTTTAAATTCTGAGTTGATTACCGTGTCCTCCAATCAGTCATGCAGTGATAGTGAACTTTTTTTTTTTTTTTTCTCTTTGTGGAATTAAAAAAGGAAAAGAAAAACTATCAGGATCTGCAGTTTTGTTTGTGGAGGTGAGACGTTCTACTGGTGTTTTATAAGCCTAAAAGAAATACCCTGCTTGACATATAGTGGGAGAGCGAGGCTCAGTCTAAACTCATCATGTATTAAGAGGCGCTCTTCACTGGAGTTGCACTATTGGTGGCTTCAATGCCGTCTTAATAAATGTGTTTTAGATATTTTTCACACCCCAAACAAAAATATTCATGCAAGACTACTGGATCAAGTCGCAGACGTCCTGGAAAAAGGTGTGATGATTAAAGTGAAAGTTTCTCTTTTCTGCTTCCCAACTTCTACCTCTGTAGAACTCTGATATAAAGTCTAAAAAAAAAAAAAAAAGAAGGAAATCTTTCATCTTTATTTTATCATGAGTTAAATTAAAGTCACAAATTCCCTAAGAGTTGGAAGTCATTGGTCTCTTTCATGGGCATGAATCTTAAATCCAGAAGTGAGCCGTATCGGTTCGGGCTCTGGCATAAACTTTGTCGAAACCTTGCAAGGCGCTTTTGACCTTTGCCCTTAAGTTGTTTGGGCAGGTCTCACCAGATTTTCCTTGAGTCATTTTTGCAGAATGACGCGTATAAGAGGAAGAATATTTAAAATGTGTAGAGTATACACATAAAAAGTCTATGTAATGCAACTGCTCTTATCCTCCTCCATGTGTTGCACACTGCCAGTCAGCTGGCTGATAGACTGCAAGGCAGTCATGATGTAGAAGTTAAAATGAGCTAATCTTTGAAGAAAGGTGCAAAAGAAACAATATTATTCTCCGTAATATCAATCATCTTCAGTTGACGATGCGATTAAAGTTCAAACATTGAATAAAAGTCAAGTGTTGAATCGCACACCAACGTTTGCTCCGGAGAACGAGACGCAAAAAGACACAGAAAACATGTCCAAGAAATACTTTCCATGTTAATAATAGAGATAATCCTCAGCATCGAAGCGGGGAGCAACGCGCCGCCCGGGTTCGGGTTTTGTCTGCCGTCGCCAGGAAATCCCACAATGAAGCGATGGACGCATTTCAGCCGGTGACACTCGCACGCTGCGTGTCAGAGGCTGAAAATGAAATTCAATTCTCAAATTGATAAGTGGCGGCTCTCCCCCGGTGAGAGTAAATGGAATGACGGCGCCTCGGGGGAGCTTTGGAAACACTGCACCCGCACACACCAATCTCTAACCCCTGCATTCATTCAAAATCAACTGCAATTGATTCTGCTGGAGGCTTTCGAACTCACACACACACACGCGGGGCAGTCTTCATTTGAGATGGCGGCTTATTGTCTTTGTCTCCGGTGGAGAGTTTTTTTGATGCAGTTGTGTGTTCCGAGGCCACCGCCGAAGTCTTTTCCACGCTCCGCCGTCCCGCTTCACAAGCATCCAGCTGAGTTTGTTCTGCTCGCCGTTGGCCAAGGTTTGGCAAACGACGCCCTTTTCTTTTTGCTTCCAATGATCAATTCTGTTCCTCCATTTTGAGCAGGATTAGCATTTGTTTTGTTTAGCCACCGTTAGTTTTGTAACTTTTGCCAGAACAAGCAGTGCAGGTGGAAACCTGCCAAAGCGTCAACCAGGGGGATTCAAAAATCCTCTCTGGGAGACGCAGCAATGAATCCCTGCCAGAAGTGGGCTTATAGTTTTTGTTAGAAACAGATCTACTAAAACGTCACCTTGTGATCAATATTATTTTTAGGGTGATGGATCTGTGATGCTGTGGGTCTGATAGCAAAGATTGCAAAGTTCCCTCCCCCAGGGTGCTCCCACTCTCGAATCGACAAGTTTGTTGTACAGTTTTGCCTGTGATTTTGCAAAACAGTTTTTAGGACATGCTTCTTTGTCCCTCCACTTGATTAAAAAAATAGTTTAAAGGTGAGAATTCATAATGAAAGTCAAGACTGTGCAATCAAAGTCTTGATTGCAAGTTCTGATACAGTTCTTGTTGAAGGAAAGTCAAGTTGCAACAACATGTTGGCTTTTCCTCCCTCGTCTGTGCCTAGAAAACTCGCTGGTGCCTTTATTAAATCTCTTCATTTCCTCTTGTGTGATTGCTTTCTGTGCTGGTACACATTTTCAACCCAGATCATTCATACTGAGCACTTGGGTCTTTTGTGGGAACCGCGGTGAGCGGCTCTTTTCTCCCTGCATAAGCTAATTCCCATTCAGACGCCAATTTGGACATAATTCCATACAACGGCGGCCGCTATTCACCGGGTTATGCCTACTTTGACCCTACAGTGTTGTCCTAATCCTGCGAGCTGCTTTTTATGAAGTGACGAAGGGAGAGGAGGGAATGTGACGTGTGAAGGAGACTTGAGAGTGAGGGAGAAGCAACAGCAGAAGAAGAAGAAGAGAGGACTGAATGAAAAGCAGACAAGTGGAAGTGAATCCTGGACAAAGATGCGCTGGAACGACATCCAGCGCATCTTCCGCCTTCCCTGCGGGGGGGGGAAAGATGGCGATAAGATCAGAGCTCCGCATCCTCCGGGGCGTAATGATGTGGTGTTGATTTCCTTCATGAAAGCATTAGCATTAAGAGGGTGACTATAATGAAGCCACAGAGCACGCCGACCAGCGAGCGGGAAGACTCATTAGGACGTGAGCGGGGTCGCCGTTTTGTGGCGTCTCTCTCTCTCTCACGCGACAAACGTTTCGCCGCCACTCATCTGCAAATTCCGGGTGAAAAAAAAATCACGGGTTGCTACAACGGGGCAGGACTCGATCATCCAACCTTCGCTAACGAAGGCAGACTTAACGAGCAAATGGTTAATGAAGACGGACTTAATTGTCCTTCTGAAATTATTACTTTCATCTATTGTTGCCTGGAGACGATTCATTAAGAGCCGCCCGGTATTGTAGCGTCTGAACGCGGGCTAAATTGGATTTGTGTTCAGCTGGATGGCGCGAATCCTTTAACCCGGGTTTGAAGCTGGTGAGCGGGGCGAAATCCAAACATGCAATTCATTAAGCTGTTCCCTGGATGAGGAAAGGCTAAACGCAAACTGACAAATGATTTGCTTACCCATCGCTGTAAAGGGCAATATATGCAGTCCATTAAGCCGGGTTCTCACATCAGGAAAGGTGGCAGTGTGTCTAAAAAACTAATTTGGAAAGACTACAGATATGTAGATGTGACATCTACATATCTGTAGATGTCAGAGCATCACAGATATTTCAATATCAAAGATAAATAAAAGGAATTTATTTGAAGACGGGGCAAAAGCCGTTCAAACTAACTTGGTCCTGCGTGAGCGAGTAATGGCCCTGAAGGGTTAGAGTCTCCAAAATTCAAACATTGCTGTGGAGAACATTTCATTTTAGTCTGGACATTTCTCCACTTTGAGTAGATGGTTTTGGTTGTGTGAATTGGAGCATCGTGCTGCAACGCAATGCGTAAACGTCACAAACTGACGACCGGACATCTGCCAAGATTTTCGTAGGTCCTAGTTGAGTTGCTGTGACAGATTGAACCAGAAATTTGATCTCTAAGCAGAAAAGAAGCCCCTCTCCGTTACTCTGCCACCTCTTGAGGCTATACTGCCTTTAGGCAAAGCCTTTAACCTTAAGTTACTTTCTGATCTGCATGCTGGAGAGTGCAGCTGGGTGAAAAATAACTTTAGAGTAAACAAACTTCCTGCAGTTCAGTGTACTGACTGACCTTTGTGGTCTTTGCCAGTTTTGCCCCATCTTACATCTGTATCATCAATACTGACCTCAGCTGGGTGAACCGTGACCTGCGGGGTTTTAGGTTTTGCTCCAGGTTCTTTTGTGAACGAAGCCAAAACGTTGAACTTGTTGGGGCTGACGAGCCGAACGGCGCTTTACATAAATGTGATCCGTTTTGTTTTTCAGTGACCAGGTGCAGCTCTGAGTTTCAATGTACTGGAGAAAAACGCAAAGAGATCGAAGTGAACTGAAGCACCAGAATCCTTGTCTCGATGACACCAGATGTGCAATTGGGATTCAAACAAACCGCAAGTGTCACATTCTTGTTTGAAGAGAATGTTTTATGACATTTCAGTGGCGCAACTACCTCAAGCCTCCCTTATGCGCCGCTTCAGAAGAGACGTGGCCTCGTGCAGCAAACACAACACGTTAACGGCGTCTGTTTTTAGACGAGATAGGAAAGTAATTTAAAGCTTAATTAAGACCCCTGATGAAAACCGAGAGGTCATGAAAAATGCGCTTGTCGTTACGCTCGGCGTTTCCTCCCGCCTGGCCCCGTGAATGCGTTTCTCTCGCGTCGTTCCCGCTGAATTGTGCGCGCTTTTGACAAAGAGCGGCTCGGCAAAAAGGCCCCACCAGTATTGTCACCGAGAGGACCAGTGCGTAGAGCGCATTAAAGTGGAATGAGATTCTATCTCTCGCCGTCCTTTCATCAGCTGAATGGAAGCTTAGATAAGGGATAAGTGAAGCTATTACACACAGTCCCAGATTTCACACATCACGGGCGGACAACACACACACATACACACACACACACACGCACACACACCGTTTGATACACTTGAGAGACCTCACTCACGTTTTTGACTCTTCGGCTCTTGCGCTCGGCTAAGGCTGTGACCAATGGAGGCCGAGCATGAGTCACTTGAAAATAATGGGAGCGTAATTAATGCTATTAGTTTCACCTGGCAGCTCTGGTGTCTCAAAATAAAAAAAAAAATAGAGAGAGATAGAGAGAGAAAAAAAAGCTCCATCGTGTATTACGTCCCCGGTCTCACGCATCGTCTAACGGAAAATGAGAAAGTTGGCGATTTGTAGTCGAGTGGGGGGGGGGAAAGTCATGTACTTTCTTTGAGGGTGAAAGAAGATTCTGGTGGGATCTGGGTTCAATGTGTTGCCGGTGATAACTTGAGTCAACATGCACAGAAACCCCCTCTGCGACCCGTCTGCAGAGTCCCTGCCAGCGTACACAATCCCAGCACCCTGGCGAGCTTTTATAGAACAAAGACATTAGTGCCATTTTTCACACCTCTCTTCAAGAAAACAAAATGTCTTCTGCAGGAAAGAGATACCGACTACACGAGAAATTGCACAAAAGCGTCGACGGTCGCAGAGCAAATGTTGTTTTTTTTTGTTTTTGGCCTTTGTCCGAACACCTATGGCAGCGGGAGCAGGTGTCGTTTGTTGCCTTTTGCGCTAATTAAGCGTCATAAAAGCGCTCGAAAGTTGGACCGGAACTCAACTTTTCCAGACCAGCATAAAACTTCTGTTGCTTTGGTTCTTCGGAAATGGTTTCTGCATGCATGACTGCCCAACTCGCTCCGGAAGACTGTGTTATCTGCAGCGAAATGTTGCCGCAGTAATGAATTCTCTCATTTGGAGTAAATGAACCTACCAGGGAGGGAAAATGAGTTTGAGGGGAAACTAGTTTAATTTCTTTGTTTACTCAGGAAAGGGACGGGCCATTATTTCATCCCGTAAACTAGGCACCTGCTCTTTAAAAGTGCTGAAATGTTGATGCTTTTCAGGCAGGATATGTGGTTATTAAAACTTTGTTATTTTGACTGGAAGAAAAGCAATGGCCCCTCCGTCCCCCGTCCACATCCTAGTGGCCAGACTTGGCATTGCAGCTTACCATCTCCAGACAGACGAAGCCTAAAAAGCCAGACTTGCTACTGCCGTTTTTCAAGCCGCTGGACTCCGTGGCAACACTTTAAGGCTGATTTATGTGACAGAATATTGCTTTATATTCCGAAGCCGAAAAATGGCTTTTCAAAACCGGAGTCACATACTGTAAATCTTATAAGTTAATGTGGCCTCCAGATATCACCGTCGTCTGGGTCGTCTCCTTCTGCATGCAGATATCCAGGTTGTCTTTAGCACTCGGCTGCGTCTGCGTAGGCCGAGTTTGTCGTTTAGTTGTTGGCTCTCTTAAATTATTCAAGGCTTCGGCCACATTTAAAGCGTCGGGCCTGAGAACGAGCGCATGAGGAGCCTCTGCTGGTTGTGAGGACTTTCCACGTCTGCATCTTCCCCGATTGGTTTGCCGTTTTCTTGGATTTGTGCTTCTTTTTTTTTCTCATGCGACTGCATTAAGTTTCTTCTAAACTACTTGGAAAAACATTTGGGATCACGAGCAAAGGGAGAAGGTTTACCAGCGTCACTTGGAGAGCTGTGTGTGTAACGTATGACGGACGTGTGTGTGTGTGTGTGTGTGTGTGTGTGTTCAGTTGTGAAATCATTTGGTGGGCAGGAAGTGACAATGTTCAAACACAGCAAAGGGGTAGAGCCTTAAATTGGGGTAATCATGTTAGTGTTTGGCTCTGGATCATCCTCTTTAAAAAAGAAAGTCTAAATTCAGTCTTGATGTGGAATATATTTTAAAAATAAAATCCGAACATGCACCGCCAAAGCACAGCTGACATTAATAACAGCCAGAGACGAGGATTCAAATCTGAGATTTAACTTCAATCGTTGTAAATCAGCACGACTTGTCGCTTTCCTTGGTCTTGCACTCCAAATGTTCCAGACTTGGCTTGGACCCTTGGTTCATAACGTGAGTTTCATGATGTCCTTCATGTGTAATTGGGGCTAAAAATGGAGGCTGGCAGCGCCGACACTTGGCCGCATGTTTCCAAGCGAGAGGCTGGTTTTTGATGGGCGAGGAGAAATCCAACCAAATTTCCTGTTTATGGGATTTTTGTAAAGTAAGTGCTCGGCCTGTTCTTTTTCTAAAATGCCAGTAAGCAGTTACGAATACATGCAGATGTATTGAAAGAGATGCAGCTAAGGCCGATCGCGGCTTATTTTTGATTTGAGTTAGGAGACTTTTTGGCTTGCCTGTACAAAACGTGCATCCAAGAATATCCATTTCAGTTGAATGCGATTTGAAACTTATTTATTTATTTTTTTACTTTGAAGACGAACAAGGAACCGAATCTGAGATGCACAGAAACTGTCCTTACCATTAGCAAAAAAAAACAATCTACCAAGGTTCTGAGATTAAGCGATCTATAAATCTAATCCAGCATAAGGAGCAGACAGGAATCGAATACAACGTCGAAACATCAAATCCGAAGCGTAATCTCTTAAACGGGAGCATCTGAAACAGTTCAAGGATTTCTGAAAACGCATCACAAAGTAAAGTATTTTTCAAACGTATGTGAGTAAAAGTAGGACAGATGGAGAAATGCGACTTTGGGGAAGTCACCGGGGGCATTATGACACTTAAATAAGGAAATTGATTCTTCATGCACCAAGTTTTAATAAGCGGTTTCTGGAGCAAAGCCACAATCAACAGAGGAAACTGAATGCGCGATAAGAAGCGTTAAATAAACTGGTTGTTCGTTTTCTCCGACTTCCTTTACGCTTCGCTCCTTTTTACTCACATTTACCTTCCTTTTCCCTTCTTGGTGGCGTCACCATTAGCTTCTACGCTCAATGTCTTTTCTTTTTTTTTTTTTTCCCCTCCTCTTTCAAACCGCTCCTTAAAGAGAAGAGTCGCAGGAAGAAGCTTTGCGGTTCAATCGACAGATGCGGGGAAGAAAGGCTGCGAAACGGTAAATGTCAGAGGAAGAGAGCGCAGTTTAAAGAGCATCGAGGAAAACTCTGGGGATGAAGGTGTGCTACAAGAAGTGTTTTTACATCTTGCAGCAGTGTTACATGAGATCACAGCGAACAGGTGGGTGGAAAGACGAGAGGGGATGAGAGGAAGGGGAAAAAAAAAAAAAAAAAAAAGAGGTTAAGTGTTTGTTTCCACTTCCCTGCTTCCTTAGCTCGTGGCGTGCCTCGGTGCGCCTTTGTCTCTGTGGTCTTGTTCTCTTGCATGGCTCCTGACCGTCTTAACACTTTTGTTTTATTTATGTGAGGAAGGCGATAAGACATGGAGGCGAAGGGAAATACATGGAAACGGCATTAGCCAGAATCTTTATGGAGAGAGAAAGCCTCTCTTAGTGGGCATTATCAAGACGTGTGAATGCGTGTGTGTGTGTTTTAAAATAGATGTTCTCCTTTGGAGATTTTATACAGAACATGACAGTCTGGCTATGACACTCTCTTCGCTACAGTTTCTCACGCATTTCACTTGAATCGCTGTCGTGTGTTCAGCCAAATGTAAGGAAATCAATACCAACAAAAAAAAAAAAATCTAACTTAAAAACATTTTTGTTTGACATGAAGTGATTTATTCATCACCTTTTCCTCATTTCCACATCCGGGAATATGGAAATGAGCTCTTTCCTTTCCTCTCTTCTGCTTTCATCCGTCGTCGCCCTGCATGCGCGTCAGAAGTCTGAAATTACACAATCTCTGCGACGCCACGGCGAAAGTTGCGGGAAGCATCATCGGAGAATATTTTGTGGTTGAAAGTCAAGGCGGCGGCACACCTGTTGGAAGACTCCTGCTGCACGCAGGAGCAATGGCAAGTTTGCCGCGCTAAATTTCAGTTCCTTTCATAGTTGAACAAGTAAAAATGCCCATTGTTTTAAAAAAAATCTCTAGTTCTTTAAGTTTCTGTGATCTTAAAGAATCTGCGGCTCCACTTTTCCATGAAATTGACCTTTTGCTGTCACGGCCAGTCCTTCAGCTCATCGGCCCACATGAGGCACTTCCAACTCTCTTTTCCAGGACTGGCTTGCCACGGAGAATTTTGATTTTTGGAGTCCGTCTGTGTTTAGTGGCTGTTGGTGCGATTACTCAGCTTCAGTCCATTCCTTGGGAAACTCTCCCAAACTTTTCAATGGCTCCTGCTTGACGAGTCGTCCAAAGGCCGAACTTTTATCCCCTTTGCAGATGCACTTTTTGTTTCCACACGATTAAATTTCACTCAACTTTTTATTAAAATGCTGGAACCTGTTAGGTTCTGAGACACTGAATTCTGGATTATTGTCATGCGAAGGCAATACAACTGAAAATGACAAAAACAAAAAGGGTTAAAGCAAACATTTTCATATTTGTTAAAATATTAGATCAATGGTTTTTATCTTTTAATTGACTTTTAGGTTTTAATGCAGATTTGCATTCAAAGTGTCATTATTCACTGAAAGACGCTTCTTCACAAGCCATAAAGACAACATGGAGGAGTTTTTGTAAAATAAAAAAATAAAATAAATGATATGATGAAATAACTCCTTAACAGAATGTGTTTGTTGTGCAGCGCCTCAAAAATCCCATTAAATTACGTCTCAATTTTCAGGCATCTCTAGAGTCTCCTTTATCGTTCTGCCGCAGTCAGAGTTTAACAAATGCGATGTTTGACTTGCTGGAGCCGGTGCAAGGTCGCCACTTATTCCTCATTCTCCTCTTGCTCCTTCTCCACCCGCCCTCCGGCCCCCGCCTGCCTCCTCTCCTCTCTGCCCCGACCTGCGGCGGTCCTCCGCCAGGGTGAGGCGCCGCTAAACGGGCCTGGAGCAGCGTCGCCATGTATTTTTAATGGCCACACCCGTCACGCTGAAAACCCCCGCTTGAATTATGCATGGCGGATGAATGGGAGAAAAGAGGGCTCGGAAAGCGGCGCGGGGAGGACCCCCGAGTGTAAAACAGAGCGAAGGACGAGAATGAAAGGCATCAAAGGGTGACCGAGGGATCGCGGCGGACAAAGATGCCGAAACAGTAAAAATGGAGAAGAGCGAGAGGGAAGCACGGAGTCGGAGAAAGAGGGAGAGAGAGAATAATCACGGTTCAGAGAAGAGGGGCCTGCGACCTCTTGCCTCCTTCCATCGGGCCTTAATTTTATCTCTCCACCTCTTGACCCGACTTCACCCTCAAACCTTTCCTGCCTCCCTCGGCTTCCCTTTCGCCTCTGTCCCTCTGTTTCATCACCTCCATCCCTCTGTCAAAATCTGTTTTGTTTTTTGTCTCCATCTCCTGCTCCCCATTTTCATCCTTCCGCCTGTCTCTTCCTTCCTTCATCTCCCTGTTGTCCCCGTATCGTCTGTGGGCTTTTTTTTTCTTCTTTTTTTAAATCGACTGATCTGATCTTTTAATGAGACGCAGAACTGAGATGTTGCTGCCGGCAGCCGCCGCGATGCGTTCGGATGCCCCTCGTCCTCTCCGGAAAGGCTCGTCGGTCTGCAGGTTTGGCTTCACGCCGCCTTCGCGTCTGTGATCTATGAGCGGACCCGGCGTGCGCACAAGTTCGATTTAGTGACATTTTACGAAATTACCTTATGACAAATGGAGCAAATGTTGAAGAAAAATAATAATAATAAAAAATGTCTCAGCGGTGCAGTCATCCATACTGGCCCCATACCTTTGAGGTCTTCCTTTCCTGCTGTTCCTTTTGACCGTATTTTCTTTTGACCATCAGTCACCGGTGCAGATGACTGCAAAGCAATGAACCGTGCATCTCGGTGCATACAAAATAAGAGGCACAGATTGATTCGGTGAAGTCATTCGCTTGTCTCTCGTTATTTAAATGAGCCTTTTCATTTGTATTTTACGTAGCAACACAAAGTACTGTACAGAGAACTATTTTTTTGACACAAGCATGCAGAAGAATTTGGTTAGATTACACGAAAGATTCCCTGCGTTTGTATGACCCCCAAACGCCTCATTGTCACAGGAAAACACAGTGGCGGAGGCATCATGCTGGGGGTCGCGAGATGCGTTCAGAATATTAGAGGCTACAAACGTCTTGAGACCGAACAGATCAAACATGTAGCTACATACACTGTCAGTCTGTTTTTGACGCAGGAGGAAGTCAAACATAGGAACGGCATAAATATCGACGGGAAACGGCTCAGACAGATGGTTCATTGTTTCACCTCGCCGTGTCGCTCCATGTTAGCCGGTCATGTGCATTTAAAAACAGAGCTCCACTGTGTGACGTGATGTTTTCGGCGGAGGGAGACGGACGGGGTCACGTGCGAAGAAAGCCGAACCCAGTCACTCGACGTTCGTGTTGAGTAAAAAAAAACGCCTCCTGCAAACGAACCTATTTTTCCACGTTTGTCTTGCGTTTACTTTCGGTTCTCACCGTTGTCGCTGCCGGCCGTCGGAGGTGATTCACGATGAGTCGCAGCCCCGAGATTTGACTCGCTGTTGACGCCGCTCCAATTCTGACGTGGCTCCGAGGCCGAGACGCAGCAGGAACCCTGAGGCTTTGGTTTTTTTGGCTTATTTTTTTTGATATTTCATTACAATACTTGCAATAATTAGACATTTAGAAAAGCTTTGTTTTCTTCCGGTGGACTGTTGAGGCTTATTTATTTTTAGATTTTATTTTTTTTTGGTTCTTTGGTGTTTTTGTTCAGCGATTCAAAAATGCTTATGGTGGTTATGTATTTTCTTTTCATTTTCTCTTTTAGAGATAAATGAATAAATAATCTAAAACAAATGTCTTTTTTTCTTTTGTGCTTTAAATGTCTAATAAAAGAAGCAATTTCTGAAACGTGTGAACAATTGCTGCATAAAATCAGGAAGCATAACCCCCAGATATCATGGCTTTGCATGATAAATGAACCCGAACCCTAATATTTAAAGTTGAGACGTATTCCTAATAGTTCAGACGTGTGGTTGTGTGTTGACGGCGACAGCAGTCTGTATTTTATGACGAATTTGAGGCACTCTGATACCTTTGTACGAACTGCAGCCGACTTAATTACATTAAGAGAAATTGGTATTTTTGATGAACGCGGTTCAGGCAGCTTTATGTTTTACGGCGCCTTCTGCCTCCCGAACAATGCAGTTAAATTTTATCGTTCTCTAAACTGAACGTAAATTGTCTCTTTGAAAGTGGAGCCTACGGAAACGCCTCAGTTTTTGTACAATGATTGTTTTTTTTGTTTTTTTTAGCGACGTTTTCCTCAGGGTTAATGTTTGCTTTGTAATTTTTCCTCTGTTTAATATAAAGCTGAAATGATCACTGAAAGTCGAAACAATTATGCAGTCAAAAAAAGTGCATTCAGCTGACAGAGCTAATGTATCTCATTATTCTCATTTGCATAGTGACTCAAAGGAGTGTTTTTGTTGTTTTTTTTCTTCTGCAAAGATGAACTCGTAAGGTGCTGAAAGTGATTAAAAACAGCAGATAAAGTGATCAAGCTGCACATTCCTTTTGCTACAGGGACTCATTGGCTCTTTTCATTGACCTTATTAGTGCTAATTGATGAAATTATTGGAATCCAATGTTGAGTAATAATGACCAATGTCCAGTGACATGCCATTAGTCCCTTTGGGATGCATGAGAGGAGAAAAATCCTCCTGGTAATCAAATGTAAAAAAAGGAAAAGGAAACGACAAATTCACATCTTGTTTAATTCTTATTTAGAGAAAAGGAAATCTGAGTGGCAGACAGAGAGAGAAACAGCAGCAGCAGCAGCATCAACAGGCTGCCAATAACCTTTGCATCAAACAGACAACGGCTCCAACAGCGGCACACAATAACTTTGCCCAGAAGCGGAGAAGCGCTAATATTGAAAACAGATACGAGTTAAGTTCCCTCTCTGATCTGGCGATTATGTTTTCGTCTTGCTTTCACCTGCGCGCGTTCTCCCATCATACAATCTGTTCCCCTGCACTTAAGAAAGGAAAAAATAAATAAATAAAAAAAATTCCCCCGCCAGCGAACGCCTCCAGTCAATTCAACGACGTAAAGCTGCGAGGTATTGTAAAAACACGATGATCAGAGCGGATCTGCCTCTGCAGCTTCACGAAGGAAAACCGCGATTCAACAACCAATGCAGCAAACGTGCATTTCACTAAACCGCACACGTTGTTGAGCAGAACACGCCTTGTTTTGAAACGTTTATTATTAGGGGGGGGGGAAACGTGTAAAGTGCAGTTTATTTAAAATCGATTCTCAAATCAAAAAGACTCGAAACGAGAGAAAACTCGAGCTTTTAAGTGGATTGAGTAACTGAAATACATTAACTTAATGTAATAAAAACTGTTTTCAGGAACAGTGGTAATACGTTTTTGTATAATGTATTTTTTTTTAGCCAATAGAAATTAAATGTTTTTTTTTTGTTGTTTCTTTCTTTTTGTTGAGGCTCGTTCCTTTTCCTTGACTGAAAACAAAGTTTCTTCTTATTTAATGCAGAGTGGAATCTGCAGAGATCCAACAATATCAAAAGCTAAACCCATTTTAAGGTAAATTTAGTTTAAAACTCATTACTTTGAGTCCAGTTGCAGATCCAAGTGATGGTTCTCTTCTTCCCTTCCGTTTTCCTGTCGCTGTAATTTTTTGTGACAACCTCAGAGTGAACGTGGATCTGTTCTTCTTGGACAAAGAGGCCTTTTTGTTTGTTTTTGGGGTATTTTTTTTTTGTTTTGTTTTTTTTTTTGCCTGTAGTACAGACTTCTAATTGTGTCCTTCAAGTTTCCGACTCGGCGAGACGTTTTTGACATTTTGGGAGAAGCCGGCCTGTCGCTTCCAGCTTTCACTCACGTGACATTTCGATCATAGGCTCCCTCTTGAAACTGACGCCCCTCCGTAATCCATGTGTGAGACGTGTTTTCTAGAGGGTGGTTGCAAAAAAAACCCAAAATAAAAATAAAAAAAAACTCCTTTGGTGCTGCAGTTTCTCTTTTTAGACAGCCTTGACCTTCAGAGAGCATCATCCTATTGACAGTCGGACCCAAACCCGACGAAAAGAGGTTGTTGAACCAAATCAGTTCAATTTTTTTTTTTTTTTTTTTTTGCAAATGCTGAATTTATTTCTCTATTAATTGGAGCAGAGCAGATGGAATAATTAGTTCATGATGAGCGTAAGTGAATGTTGCTGATGCAATTTAACTTAATTAGCATAATTGAAATAAAAAAAAAATAAATAAATAAAAAAAAATCTGCATACGGCATGCTGGGAGAGAAATCGATCTTTTGTCTAATTGACTGTGCGCCGGTGTCCAACAAGAGAACGTGGTTGTAAAATTTTCAATTAGGGCGGCTAATCTCCTGCAAACAGCCAGCACCGCGTCGGCACTGACGGGGCCCCGTCAACGAATTCAGGCCCCGCGCGTCATGATACCTGTCGGGTAGGTGTTTCGGAAAGCCTCCGGGAGTGCTTGGCCGCAGCTCGGCTCTATAAAGACGAGAAAAAAAACAAAAAACAAAACCTGCTTTGCAACAATACATAAAACTCATGGAGCGTGTTTCACTCTGTGTCTCAGAGGAGGATTTAACCACCTAGACAAGACAAGACAAGCCTCTCCTTTCTCTCGCTCAGCTCTGTCCAAGTGGAGCTGGACTCCTGCCAGAGTCTGAATGTGGTGAAGGGAGAAATATTCACACACACACACACACACACACATACACACATTCAAAGCTGTGCATGTGTTTGCAGAGTGATGGACAATAGGGCATGCTTAATCATATTGTTAAATCGAGATCATCCGGATGGCAGATGGAGAAATGTGAAACATTTCCACCTGCTTCATTCAACTGTAAAACTATTTATTTATTTATTGGCTTCAATTTTACAGATTTATCTCCATCAAATGCAACTAATATTTGATTTACTTTAGGCGTCTGCATGCTTGTCATACATCGTTTAGATTAAAGCGTCGTGAAGACCAAAGTGGGACTTTGTCCGTTTTGACGCCTTAGCAAACTCTCAGAGCACACTTACGTTCGTTTTCGTGTCTCCAGTCACTTTTAGACTTCTTTAAAATGTTGTTGATCGTTTTAAGATCTACACGCTGATCTGTGCTGACAGAGAAGTCTGTGAAGCTTTTGAGATAAACACACGGGGCTAAAGAAACTCCAGAAACGAGATACAAGTTTGGTCGGAGGCCGTCGAGGTGTTGCTCGGTTTGGGCTCGGATCTCTCGTTCTAAGCTGCTAAGGGAGTGAGGAAGAAATGAAAGCGTCGCTTCAAAAGATATACGCTCCTGCTCTGGACTGTTGTTTCCCAGAAGGGCAGCTCTTCTGGCTACCGCAAGGGGGAATCCTTGTTTTATTGCCACCAAATTACTTGGTGTTTATTGTGTGGGTTCATTCCTGCCATGTGTTGTCCTCATAAATCAGATGTTCTCATTCATTTAAGAAAAATGAATGAGAACAAGTGGCATTTTGCTCTGTCAAAGACAAATAAACTCAAATTCAGGATGTTTTAAATATCCAAACTAAAACGCGACAACCAACAGCAATAAAGAAACGTGGACCAAATGTGGTCGGTTTGAACCTTTTCTAATAACACGACTTTGAGGCTCCGCCCACATGGAGATGTTTTCGAAAAGTTGGTTTCCTTTATAGATTCACTTCAGCATCAATAAATGAATAAACATTTGTTCAGTTCAGATTTTTAATCTGATCATCAGAAAGTTTATCCATCAAAAGCTCAAATCAAAAACACAAACAGCAACAAGTTGCCGCAACTTTTTCCGGCAAAACTGTTTTTGCAAGCTTATTGGCAGGTTTTTTTGCAACTTTTTTTCGGCAGCTTTTTTTTTTTTTTTTTTTTTTTTTTTGCAAAAGTTGCAAAAAAAGTTGCCGGAAAGAGTTGCAAAAAAGTTGTAAAAAAAAAAAAAAAAGTTACCGAAAAAAAGTTAACAAAAAAAGTTGTGGAAAAAAGTTGCAAAAAAAGTAGCCTGAAAAAAAAGCAGCCGGAAAAAGTATGTTCCAAGTTGCAACAACACGTTGCAGCAACATGTTGCAGGAACAAGTTGCTTGTTGCTGCAACTGAAGAAACAGACTGCCTGGCTGTTCTGTTTCCTCACAGTGAAGCGAAGGTCGTCTGATCAGCTGGTTTTAGCTGGTTGACTAATTTGTCGGGTTTTGCCTCTGGTTGAAAGCATTCGGCTGAAATGCCGCGTGGAGCTTGGAAACTGAACTTTGGAAACAGCATTAGCTTAGAGAGCACTGCTTTAGTTTCCATATTCAGACTTCTCCAGGCACGTGGGAGAGAGCAGGGCTTCTCGACGCTCATTAAAATCTTAATGCACCTTGATGCCATAAACCAGCCAGACATTACTCATTTTGGCCGAGATGACCATTACTGGTAGACGTCGCCTTCTGTTTCCATTAAAATCATGTTTGTCAAATGCTCTTTAGAATCCCATAATGTTCAGGAAAACAAATTTAAAAATCTTTTTTGGGGGATTGTGGAAACGAGCCCGACTTGCTGCCGGCAATGCGGACCAGACTCCCCCCGATGTCCATGCAACGTTGTAGAATCGCGTCAACCAACGCAACCCGACAACATCCAGAGCCTTAAGGAACTCCGGACGGATCTCATCCAGCCCTGGGGCCCGACCACCTTTGAACCACCTTGGCGACCTCGTCCCCAGAGACTGAGGAAATAAAATAAAATGTTTTGTGTAACATCAAGTATTGTGCAAAGTGTGAAAATTGAATGTCTTCCTTGGAATATTGACTGTTTTCATTAAAAACACAAAACTACAGTCAAGAGTTCGATTTATTTTTTTTATGAATTGCAAATGGAGATTTCTAGCGGCTTAATTACGTCTGTTTCGGCTAAAACCAGTGAGAGGAAAAAAAGGAGCCGTCGTTCCTCAGTAGGAGTTGTAATTTTGCAAATTGGAATGAGATTTATGCTTTTACACCAAGACCAAAATACTCCCTCTGCTTTTGCGCCCCTCATAAAAGACACCTACCCATGCAGACACACACACACACACACACACACACACACACACACACACCCATGGATTCCACTTTCATTTCCTCTCCTGGTGACAGTGGTGATGCTTTCATAACAGAACTCGTGACGTTTTCTCCCTCCCTGCACAGAGACCCACAAAATTCAGCGACATATGCAGAATGATTAAATCTTCAGCTTCTTTTTCTTGCCACACAACGAGACAACAAACAGTATTTATTTTTACTTTTTCTTTCTTCCTGCAGTTCCTCTCCTGCTTCTCTTACTCGTGACCGAGTGCGCGCCGGTTGTTTTTTGCCTGTCAGATTTTATTTCTCACCTGCTGCCGGTATTTCTCCACGGGGCGCCGTTAGACCCGTTTGACTCCGTGAGTGATGTCTCCGCAATATTGCGAAACGCGTGACGTGTGCGTCTCCGGGGGCCCGGTCAGGAGGCCGGAGGGGTGCTGATTAATTTAGCAGGCTATTGGTGATAACAGACTGCCTCGAGGTATGACTCTCTGGGACTAATGCAAACACACAAGCTCCTCGCGCGCCGAGCGCAAACGGTGCAGCAAAAGCTGATTTAAATGAGCTCGTGCGTGAACGTCTTGCTGCAGGCCGCGGCGACACGCGAGGCCTCGCGTGCGTTTGAGCTGGGAAATGAGATCTTCCAAAGGAAACGGACAAACGCAGCAGCGCCTGGCTGTCGGTTCGCCGTTTGTGTGCACATGCTTTTGTTGAAAGAGTTGCATCGAGAGCAGCAGGTTGCACCAAGTTGCACCAAGCGACATGTTTCGTTGTGCTCTCATGTGCTCCGTCTGTCCTTTCTCCGCCTGAAAAGACCAACCATCTCCAGATATGAGTTTCGGTGGTTTTCCGTTCACATCGGCGGGGAGAAAGACATCCTCTTCAGTGGTACCTTTTCGGTGTTTCGATTGGTTGCTGTATGTGTGCAGAGCGTTTATGGGGTGTGAACTGAATAAAACTCGGTGTGACTTTTCATAGCCTCGCCCTCTGTTCAGGTGTTTCCACACACACATTATCGTGTCTGACGGGGTGCCACGTTTGATCACCGTGTGGAAGAGCTGAGGGAAATGACTGTCTGTAACTGCGACGGAGCGATTCAGTCTGAATGCAGATTGTGCTCTTTCTCAACCAGAAAAAACAAACAAACAAACAAAAAAAAGGATGTTATTGGATTTGAGCACCTGCAACATATATAGTCAAGAGCTCTCAGCTTGTCCTTTCATTCCGAGATGAAAAGAACGCACGGGTGTGTTTTGGCAAAAAAAAGAAAAGAAAACTAAAACAAAACCCGCCCTGGCAGTCTTCAGAAGACAACTGCGCTGGATGATCACAGGATGCTTTTCATTGTAAAGAGCTTCAGATCACCTCGCCGATTGAGGATCGCCCCTCTGGAAGCAGATGTGTCGTTATTTAAGGGGAGTGAACAGAACGCGTAAGGAGAATTGGCCAGATTTAAAAAGCGAGAGCGACGTTGGATCGGCTCACTGTGGGCGGATTGTGACCAGAAATGGTGCCGAAATTTCCTGATGTTGATCTTTTTGTTTGTGTTTATTCAGAGGCACTTTTATGGTTTTTAACAGGACGAGGTTTTAATCTAGTCTAGTGTAAAAAAAGCAAACAAAATGTTGAAGTCAGGAAGTGGAACACAAGTCTGTTTTATTTTTTGTTTGTTTTTTTTTGTTTTTTAACTAATCATGACATAAATCAAATTTCTGCTGACATCTTAGACTTTCTCCAGCCCATGAACACTCTTTTAATTTCCGTCACTTCCTTTTATTTTGTCTCCTTTGCTCTTTCTCAGTTCGTCTTCTCTGTCCCCTTTCCTCCCATCTCCTTGCTGTCATGTTTAGGGCTGTTAATGAAATGAAATACCTTGGCTGGGTTTAAAAAAAAAAAAAAAAAAAAAAGGATCCTGCTTTCTATTCCATCCTCTCATTCCTGTCTGGCAGTAATTATGGCTGTCTAATTGGGTCTAGGGAGGCTCAGACAGTGTTGGAGAAAGACAGAGAGAGAGAGGCTCTGCTTGTGTATGTTGAGGACGCCTTCAGCTGAATACAAACTGAGTCTGCCTCCTGACCACAAAGAGGGGTTGTTGTGTTTTATCAGCATGCATGCTGAGATGAGATCCAGGGTGGATAAGCAGTGGCGTTTACTCCAGCTTTTTGTTCAAATTACCTACTGAAAATTTGCTCAGTCGGTTGTTTACGGCGGCAGACCGTCTTGTTTGAACAAATGTCGGCGCCGCACTTTTTCCAGAATGTTTCTATTCTTAAGCTTTTCGTCTGCGCTCGACCCCGCAGCTCACGGCACTTGCGTTCAGTTCCACGTTCGAGATCGAGAAATGTCTGAGAAAACCGACCACAGATGAGAAATAAGAACTCTGACGAACTCTGGCACAAACGCGAAGAGACGTTAAGACGAAGTCTGCAGCTGGAATGCAAATATTAATGCAAATGGATGCGAGCGCTTCCATTTATCTGAGCAAATGTTTATATTGCGATGATTGTGTAAGTCTCGCATTGCCATGCATGCTCAGCTTAACATAGTTTAACTCATGAAGGTGATCAATTGCATTCACTGTCATCCCACTAGAGGTCCTTTCAGGAAAAAGACTTTATGCTCACAAACACTTGCATTTCCCCAGTCATACAGTTGTCTGTATTAGCCATGCCATAAACTGTGTTGTCCTCCTAAGTTGACATTGGTTTTATTGCTGCTGTCAGATGCAGATTTTCCCCCAGATATTCTGAGCAGATAATTTGCACTCATCTCACTCTAACACGCAAATATAGTTCGAAACGAATAAAATCAGAGGTTGTAACATTGTAATAACGCCTTTGTTATCCTGGTTGACTGGTTTTCTGGTTGCAAATCATACAAATGTGTGTTGTTGGTGTCCTGAAAGGTCATGACAGGGTTTGCCACCGACGTGCAAGCCAAGCAGTCTCTATAGGGGACCCAGAGTTAATTCCCATTTCAGATCTACAAATTACAGCTGCTTGTTTTTGTCGCTGGGAAAATGGGGAAAATGTACGAACAGGCAGGCAGATTTGTTTTTATGAAACGAGAGAAAAAATGTGAAACTACGAGTGGGGGAAGAAAATTACCTTCGTTTTTATTACTAAAACTCGCTGCGTATTTTCCATGACTTTTTTTTTTTGTTTGTTTTTTTTGTTTTGCAATTAAAAACAAGTTCAAGTATTAATCAAATGAGGAAAGTTTTGTTCTGGGACTTTAGTTCATAAGACTGTCGAGATGTTAGAGGATGTCAGAAGCAAACTCAAAGTGCCAAGACTCTTTGGAAGCATCAAGACTCCAGAGACATTTTTATTTTGGCCAATCATCACCCGACTTGCTAAAGCATTCCTCATTAGCGATAGCTCGTGGCTTGCCATCAGCAACATCTTCTTGTTTTAAGCTGTGAAAATGGCAGTAAGTGCTGTCTAAAATGAGCAGCTTTTTCCAGGATGATTCGTCTGGAGAATTTCTTTTATTTTATTTTGGTAATGAGAGCGAGAGAAGAAACTCTGGTCGAAGTTTCCCTGATCCACAGGTGGAAACAGTCAGCTTTGTGATCGGAGCTGAAAACGTTTTCGCTCTTTTTGCCGTCGTGTTTTATGCTTTATGAAAAGGCAACAAACAATTCTTTTAATTTGATAGAGCAAGGCATATAATAGCAAATGGAAAAACAAGGTTTGGTCTGAATCAACCATACTGACAACTCATCCATCCATCCAGCCTGAGCAGAGAGGCCCGGTCTTCCTTCTGCCCAGCCACTTGATCCATCTCCTCTGGGAAAATCCCAAGGCGATCCCAGGTCAACAAAGAGGCATCGTCCCTCCAGCGTGTCCCAGGTCCTCCTCAGTCCCAGCGGGGACGTGCCCAGAGCTGTTGGAGCAGAAGAAGAATCTGAAAATGTCTGGGACAGGCAATGAAAAATCAAGTTTTCCCCCAAACTGAGCACGATCTTAATCGTTTCATGCAGAGGCTTGGGAGTTCTAGTGGAGCTGCAGCCTCCTGTGATCTGTCAAATGCCCAGATCTGCATTAGAAAATACGCCTATAATTATGTTGTTTTGAAGTGTTTGACTTACTTCTGCCAAACGCTGCACAGTTTGGCTTGAATCACTTGAATCGTATCATATAAGCCCCATTAAAACTACGTCGGCGAGTCGAGGCAACCTGTGGTGCAGACATGAGCGAAATCGAGATGAACACGCTTGATTTAAATCGAATTCACTTTTGTCGTGGCTCGGGAGATTCAACAAGAACTCCTTTTCAGCGTTCTCTGCTTCCTGCCTTTTTAAAGCGTCATCAACTTAAACATGACCTTTAGAAACCGTCACATTGACGGATTTGATTGATATCCATAGGCTAGGAGTAATAACGCCATTCCATATCACTGCAGCGGATCGTGATGCATCATCATAACAGTAGGTTTTGTCTAACCCTCGGTCTGAAATATTAAACCATGATGGTCGTCGAAGGCGTTGCGAACACATGAACGGAAACTCAATGTTGTGCGGTAAAGCTTTCGAAACGTTGACCATCAGGTCGACGGTGCAAAGTGAAAGAAAGCGGACAATTAAAGGGTCTTTTCTCCCGGTTCGTACACGCGGCCACGAGGTAAAGCTGTTTGTTTCGTGGGTTTTAGACCTTCTCCTGTAATCACCCGTGGATAACGCGAGAAAGGGCGATCTGAAGAGAGAGCCGGAGCCAGAAGGATTAAAAAGTTGGGCTCTCCAGCGGACAGTCGGTAATCAAACCTGAAGAGGTTGCCGCTGATAAAAGCGTGTGTGCAGCTGACGAGTGTTTGCGTGAGCAGGATGGACAGATGGAGGTCAGACGGGATGAAGCGCTGCAAGCTGATGAACAGGAGATAGAGTAAGCAATTAAAGACGAGGGAAAGGAGAAGCGGCGAGGAATATTGAATTAAAAAGGTTGCAAAGGAGGGGAAGCTGACAAGAGATTCAGAGGAATAAACCTTATCTGTCAAGATCTCATCAGAGGAAAGTACAGCCTCGGGGCATCGCCACCTCCGACTAGTAAAACCGGATAAATCACAAATTTACACACACTGTAAAGCGAGAACCCATAGTGAAAAGTGAAAAGGTTCGTCTTCCAACACATTAATTAGGATTTGCTGGATTGCTATAGTTGATTTCTGCAAGCTGGTTGTGTGCTTTATCAGTAGAAGAACAGACAAAAAAAACTGATTTACTGGAGGCTCTGACTTGAGCAGAGGTTTAAATATCAGTATTTGTATGGAAGCAAAAAACTCTCAAATTGGGTCGCTTCCACGCCTCTTTCTTGTCCCCACTAGGGAATAAAAAGATAAAGGTTAACTGTATGAATATTTCTTGCAATGCACTCCAGTTTGTCAAGAAATAGCCTTATGGACAACAATATAAAATTAGTGCCTAAAACATAGTTTAGTGATGACCAGAAGATGAGTGGGCTCGCTGTTTTTGCAATTTTTAGACGCATCCCTAAATCAGACTGGAATCGTCTTCTCATGTTGTTCTTAGCAACAGCCCAGAACAAAAAAACAAAAACAAAAAACACCTCTATAGTTGTTTAAATTGGGGGGGAAAAGCTTTTTGAATTTGATTAAACATATGAGAACAAATTATACAACTACAATGAGACATTAGCTAATTTTTTTAAATTATTTGTTGTTGTCAACTTGCAAATCTCAAGACGACTCTTGGCTATTAAGTCAGAGTAACGTTGGGAAAGAAGGTAATCCCTTTCAGAAGCTAATGGTCCAATAACTGTCACCATCAGTATTTTTCTGCTAATAGATGGATACATTTTATGGCTTTTACTCACCAATTAAGGCTGAGCTCATGTCCTAATTAAACCGATGCAACTCCTATTACTGCTGTGCCTGTCGCCACGCCATGACTGACAAATGGACAAGCCGTGTATGATTTATGGTAATTAAAAATGGTAAAAATGGAGCCATTAATAAAGTGGTTGTTCCTGTCACTGATGAAATCATATAACACTTTGCCAACCTAGATCTTATCCTACATTGATCGCATGCGGATACGTTCAGAAACCTTAAACTTGTTTTCGTCGGTCGGTGGGTTTTCGTAAATTACGATTTTGTCACCCTCGGAAGCAAGTTGTCAGATGAAAGTCAAATGTGCACATGCACCCCTAAAAATGCACAAACCCCGTTGCCAGGGTGAAACAAATCCACCTTCAGTCTTTCTTTTGCCCAGGATGCCCTTTTTCGGCTGCCCCCTGAAAGCAGCAGGTCACCTGCGGAGAAGAGCAACTCGTCACACACTCGGCCGCTGCTCTCGAGTCTGTGTGTTTGTGTCCCTGCGGCTCGCTTCCTGACACCACTCTGTGCCTAACGAGATTTATCTAACGTGGCGCCGCCTCAGAGACAGGTGGTCAGCCAGAAAAAGGAAATCTTTTCCACCTGGTAACAAACAAAATTGTGATGTATCTGCCCGATCGCTCACTGAAGACCAGCATGTGGAGATCAAGGTTTGTCTGTTTGTTTGTTTTTGTTTTGTTTTTTTTGTTTTCCCTGCAGTCATGTCCTTTGGTTGCTGGAAATGAATGTCTGCTGTTGGTATACTGGCAGCTTTATTCTTTCTGATGTCCCCTATAATCCTTCTTCCTCTTCCCCCCTGCATTTATTGCACACTTCCATCTTTCATTTTGCTGCGAATCTGTCGCCGTGTTCGCTTAATATCTCTTTCATCTTCGCTCCCCCTTCCTTTGTCTTTGCGGCGCTGCTTGTATTTATATTACCGAGTGCCACTTCTGTTGAATTGTCCCAGAGTTTGTTGTATTAAAGGCAAAACGACAAAACCCCCCCAAACATCCATATCCTAGAAAAGGTGACGCAGTGACACTTTTCTCCGGCATAAACCACACCGTCAGGGAAGGCTTTGAAGCTATAAATGTCTACTTTGATTCTCCTCACATCTGCTTGCTTTTAATTGGCTTGGCTGTGCGCGTGGGGATGTGTACATCTGTGTGCATAAGTCAAAATTTGGAGAAGTTATTTTGGTTCCAATCTATAAATAAAGCGAGGAGATTTAAGCCTGTCTGAGGGAATCTGGCCCTCAGAGGAGATTTAGGTGTTGGGTATTTGCGCGCGTGTTAATTTTGCCCCGTTTTGAAGGATGCTTTCTGAGCGAAGACGGTTCCCCGTGTTTAAAAACCCGCGTGCGCTTTAAAGGGACGCATCCGTCAACTGTCGGGCCTTTGATTCCAGCCCGGGATTTAAAGCGACTTGAGTAATGTTTCCCCTTATAATAAAAAATTCGTCATGTCCATCAGTGACGCACCGTCTCTTCTCCTCCTTAAATTATGCAACGCCTCACCCCTTGCTCATTTTGTTTGCGTTTCTCCGAGACACAATCTGCTCCCGGTCTGTGCAGTTGTCAAATTTTCTTCCCAAATTGATATGTATATCTGGCTTTTTCCGAGTGCCGTTGTCACTCTGATGGGTTTCAGTGCAATTCAATTTTTTGCCTGTTTTTTTTTTTTTTTTTTTAAAGTTTGCTTCTGAGATTCCGTGCATTTTAAGCTTCCTGTTTATACTTTTCATGAATAGAAGCATTTTTTTTTTTTGCATAAGCTTTTCGACTGACGTTTGTTTCCATCGACTTTCCTGCTCGCCAACGTGTACGGTTGCTCGGAAACATCGGCGTGTCTCCGGGGATAAAGCGCCGCATCCCTCCGATACATGGAAAGTAAATAATCGAATCCATCAAACTCCATACAGAACGACTGAACGTGACAAAAAGATAAATATAAATGCTTTTCTAATGCAGATTGGTGACTGAACGAGGTAATCGGGTTTCTCTTTGTTGGTGCGACAGATCATTTGTTGGATATGACAGATGAATAAAAAGATTTGTAATGGTTTAGTAGCCTCCCAATTTGGGAAATGGTCAAACTGTTGCTCATCCATATTCAGCCCTACAGAGCAGGAAGTGCTTGGAGAAGACCGGCGCAGGGTTTCTGCAAGGTCCAAACGTCGTAAATGATCCGACTTTTAGCCCATCATGAGTCCACATTTTGAAACTGCAAAATTTCCTTGTTCCAAGTCAGATGGTGGCTTTTGTTTGTTCTATGATTTGTAACTCAGGAGCATTTTGCTCAAAACTGCCAGACCTGAGAAATTAGATGAAATTGCAGCTCTGAATTGTTTAGCGATTGGAATTGGTATTGATTATTGGCGTCAAGTTGTGATAGCTTCTCATTAAACGCCTCAAAAATAAGAACATCCACTGTTTTTGTTCTATAAATGCATCAATCAAGTGCACATATTTTGGGTTTTTCATTAAATTAAAACTATAACATAATTTAATAATAATATGCATATGTCCCTAATCATATTAGGAACATATGCTTTGATGCATATATGTGTATAATTTTGTAACTGCTGTATTTTTGTGATTGTAATTGAAACAAGACATATTGTGGTTTTTGGTCATTAATAAAAACTATTGCTATACATCTAATACTCTGACGCACTTGTATTTTTACACTATAAATATGACTCTAAGCAACTGGGAAGGACTTTATATGAAAACATTTGGTCCTTTAAAAGAAAATTTAAAATTGATCCGATTTTAAAGTTGTTTTTACTGGTAGATAAAAGCCAGTGTGGCCAAAAAATATAAAATAAAAATGACTGAAAGTTCTGCCTCATTTAGTGAGAGAGACTCAACGGAACCACAAGTACATCTGTGGTTTCAGACAGCAAATAGAATACAAACTTAACAGAATTTAATTGTGTTCAATTAAGGCTTTAATGAATTGCACTACAGTTGGTAACTGTAATAATTGGATTAATATAATGAATTCCCTTGTATTTAATTTAACCTTGACTTAGAGTTGCTTACTTTTCCTGCAAAATGCCCCTAGGTTACTTACTAATTGGTGCAATATGAATGAAATTGATTCGTTTTCATTATGAAAACAGGAACAGAAAACCAAATGAAAAACTTTAATCGGTGTCTGATTATATATTTAAACCCTGACTAAATTATCCCATGTTTACTTCTGTATTGATGGCAGCATGATCTGTTCTAATTTAGTCACTATTGGTCATTTATTGATAACTGTCACATTTTCTTTGGGTTATTCTGTTTTTGTATTATTATTATTATCTGTAAGGCAACAAATATGACTCTTATTCTTCTTTAAGCTTATTTCCCAAATGGCAGCGTCAAGTCCAAACTATTTTGCATTAAGATATGTTTCAGAGAGGAAACGATGTTCAATTTCTTGCTCAATGTTTCTTGAACGTCTTCACGGACTTGGAAATTGACTTCTCAAGATTATGCAAATTTCAAACATACCTGGAAGCTTTACAGCAGCAGACGCCGCTGCAGTTTGGAGATGTTTTTATTGAGAGTGCGGGAAGCCGGAGAGCTTTGGAACGAGCCCTCGCAGGTGAGCTTCGTGCTCCAAGTCTCCGACTGAGTGCATGGAAACGACTTGCGTGACTCTGTTCCCGCCGCTGCATGAATATGGAGAAACGATTTCCATACTAAACATGTCTGAGACAGAAAACTAATAATCCTGCTTTCAAATCAGTAATTACACTCTTGACAAAAACGACTGGCAGCTTTTGAACCTTTTGAATGTTGTTGCCAGTGGAGTGTTTGTGTCATTGCCTCCATCTTTTAAATTTCTATCTTGGGTCTATTTTGCAGTTGGTATATCTCATTTGAATCGATCGTATGGAAACACAGATAAGCTGCTTTTCTTCACTGCTACATCAATCGGACTGCGACGAGGTTCTGTTATGACTTGGACAAACAAACATGCCTGGCCAAGGCCGGCGCTCGCTTTAGTGAGATTAATTATGCTTTTCTTCAGGTGATCAAAGAGGAGAAGTGCAGAGTTTGTAGAAAGGATGTCAGAGGCAGATTAAAACGGCATCATCTTCAGTGCGACTTGTCAGGAGTCTGACCACAGAGCCCTGCTTTTAGAGCCACAGGCTCCGCCCACAGAAAAACCAACAAGCAAAAACAACTGAACAATTACATCTAACCCAAGTAAAGTCCTAAAGTATACAAAGTAATAATAAATAATACCTAGGGGTGAAAAAAGATTAATAAATAAACTTATCATCCAGAACACAAAACTCAATTTAATAGAAAACTTCAAAATCAGAAGTGGTCAAATCTCAAACTTGATTTGCTGTTGAAACTATTAATAGGTTTTTAAATACTAACCTCTGATGCCTCTCTAGATCCTCCTTTGGTTTTTATTTCTTGCTTCACCTCTGGAACCTTTTTGCCTATATATTTCAGTTGAGGCTGAAAGTATTGATTCTTTCTTGGTGAACCCGCTCCAGGTTGGTGGCGGTGATGAATCGGCTCCAGTGCAGAAAATGACTCGAGGTGTTCCTGCAGCTTCCAGTTCGGGACACGTTAATCTTGCCCCTTACTCACTACATTGTTTCTGAACCTCACGACAAATCTCCTTTTATTTCTATGAGCTGCTTTGTGTCGTCTAGTTAATCTAAATGCGACAGAGTTTGGAGTGAGCAAACATTCAGCGAGAGTTAATAGAGTTTGATGACGGAGGAAACCATGAGGTGGAGTCGCGACTTGGCAGTAAACATTTATCCAAATATTGGAAGCATGTATGCATGTATATATTTGGTTACATAAATGCAGTTGTCAAATTTTTTAAGTCTAATATAGTCCATATGAATAATTTTCCTTCCTCTTCAGTCTTTCATCCTTCTGCCTGGGGATCAGATGTCACCGTGTTGCCGCTGCTAAAGCCTTGTTTTCTGTTCGCCGCCATGGTGCAGCGCTAATTACGAAAATGACCTGAAATCTGCTAAATGAAGTTTCTCACAGCTTGCCCCCTTGACAGTTTAAATGGCCTTTTAACTCTTTATCCACTCAGACTTTTTATTATTACTTTTTTTTTTTTTTTTTTACATCAAATTCATCTTGAAAAAAAGGCAAATTCATTTCTGTAGGAGTTTTCTTTTTTTGTGACAGCTCTTTGCAAAACGAGACTTCGTCTCTTCATCTGTCCGGGCTCACACTAATTGAATCAAGATGGTCAGTAGATGTGGCAAACTTGTCCACTAATTCACACACACACACACACACACACACACACACACACACACACACACACACACATCCTACACACTCTACTTTGCAGTAACCATCATGAACCCATTTATTCAATGCGTTCATGATGCTTTTATCAGTGTCATGATTAATCTATGTAGACATCATTTTAATAATGAACAGAACCTGCATTTGCAATGATTTTTTTTTTTGTAATATAATTTGGATTAGGACGATTTTAAAACTCCACTGGCCACATTTAAAGTTTGATTTAAAATTTACTCAAAACACATTAAGAGTCTCTTTGGCATTCAAAGCCCCAATGGCTGCAAATCACTGCTGCAGAAAGCAGATGAAGTCAGTGATGTATTTTTTTTTTTTTTTTTTTTTTATCCCACAGTAGGTCAAACAGGCTGCAGTAAATTAATTTTTAGTTGGCCTTTACATAAAAAAAAAATCCAGTGGTCTGCAGTACTTAAGTTTGAGATTTTTTATTTATTTTTTATTTTAGTGGACCCTTGAGCTTGGAGTATTTTCAGGCGTTACGAAACGGTCAGCGCCTAATTATGTAAAAGTTTTTTTTTTTTATTTGCCTGTCTGTCCGGGAAATCAGCCAGTCTGATCTGTTAAATAGAAATGCTACACTGTTGTTTTATTTTTGCGGAGGAACATATCCTAATTGGGAGCCAACGAGTGAAAATCTCATGACATCATATCGACTCGTCCACAGTTTGCTGCAGTCGCTGCAGAAGGAACTCTGCTGTGCTTCTGGGGACTTTAAAATAATTTGCTGCAGCTTCACATTCCCTCCCTGTGCTTTTAGCGCTTTCTGATGTGTGTGACATGATGTAATTAAATGCAAGTCTGTGTGCATTTCACTTGCAGGACACAAATGGGGGGGAGAGCAAAGGGTTTGGTGCGAGTCCAGAGCGATTTGGTAAATGAACTCAAAAGTTCTGCCTCTATTTCCTGCCATTTTCCTCTGAGTGGTGCCGACTGTTGGTAATATTCTGACCTGTATGTTCAGTAACCCGGTTCGCACTGAGGATGCACAGTCAAAACAACGAGCTTTTATGTGGGTGTGTGTGTGCGTCTCCGTGGTTTTAGAGGTCATTCAGCGTTGAACAGACACGGGACCAGAGATCAGGCCTTGAAAGCAGATATCGAGGAACACACTCGTGCACAGACGTGCATCGCTTTACTCCCTCAGACGCCCACAGACATCTTCCAGGACCCGCCAGATGCCGGGCCTCGGCTAATTGAAGTGAGCTCATTGATTGCCTGGTCATCTGAGACAGAAAGTGCTTAGAAATCTAAGCCAGTGGCCACAGGGAGATGATAAAGTCTGAGTGTCTGGTACAGAGTCACGTTTGGGACTTTGTGGCCACTGACAGCAGGCTGGGCGTGCGTGTTTATTAGTTTACATTGCCTTGTGAACATATTTATTACCCTTTGACTTTTTCCACATTTTGGCACTCGACAGCCACAAACCTGATTGCGTTTTATTTTCGGGTTTATGTGGTGCGCCAGCACGAAGCGGCGCATGCTTTTGGAGGGGAAGGAAAATGATGCATCATTAAAAATAAAAAAATAAATACAAATAATGTAACCACCCCATTTAGTCTGATGCTCATAATTAGCATCCATTATAAGCAGCTACTCTGGTAAGTCAGCAAGTAAGATCTGTATGTAAAGGAGACGTTTCTTATATGGGGAGGCACGGTAGTGGCTGCATAGTACTGGGAAGGTGAATTATGTAGAGCTGATTACAGGATAGAAGTAAAACAAAGAGATAACGATGATAGAAAACTTTTTTAACTGTAAAGGATATTACAGTGGGTTAATTTTGGTTAAAAGAAATTAATCTGTTTTGAAAAGCCTAGTCAAAGTCCACATCTAAATCCAATTCACTTGTGGCAAGATTGAAAAACTGATGCCATCCATTCAATTTTTTTCATTTTTGATAAACCTCTGTCATTCTTCCTCCACTTCACAAATATTTTCCCTGTTGTGTTTGTCTTTTCTGACATAAAATGCTTAGAAAACACGTCAATATTTGTGGTTTAAATTGGTATGAAAATGTGGAAAGTCGTATGAACGCTTTTTGTGAGGAGCTGGACGGTAGCTGGCTGTAAGTTCCGTCACAAAACCTGCTTCAGATCTGATGAGCACCTCCGCCGCCCCGAGACACGAGGAGCGCAAGAACAATGTCACGTTCACATCATGCGATCTTAATTCCCGACTGTATCCGACTGAGGCACATTCCCATTTATATTCCGCCTTAGAACAAGATTTTAAAGCACTTTTCAAGCCCAATTTGGAAGCAAACTTTTCAAATTGAGGCTACTTTATGGTAATGAGGTGGGAGCAGCGTGAAATGTAAGTCCATCTGGTGGAAATGTAGGTGAGAAAAAGGATCAGATGCCGTCTTAACTACCTCAAAGCGCGCGCACGTCCAGTCTGAACCCCGCGTCGTCCATCCGGCGGGGGGTTAATGACCGCACGCAAGACTCGCCTGTGAATTTTCCGAGAGAGCTGCTGAATTTCTTTGACGCGGTGAAGCTGCAGCCACTCGAAACGTGAGGGGTGAGGTTGATTGTGTGACTTGCTCAAGGGTTGGAATCGTAAGGTAATCATACTGTCCTCTTTCCGATGCATTAAATCTTTTAGAGTATCCTATTTTTTTATTCCAGTGGGGAGTGAAATTTAGCCTGCTGCCCAAGGGATTTAATCACAATGGAATGCATGTCAAGTCTTGTGGGAAACCATCAGAAGTAGGTCCACGCTCCATTTTGAAATCTGTGCGACTCGTATCCTCCTCCCATTTGCTTGCAACAAACTCCAGTGTGTCGCTAATGGAGTCTTGTAGCATTTCTGTTGTTCTGTAGCGGAACAAACAAGCCCAGATTTTTCCACCTCCGTTTCCTCTTGGAGTGAGTTTTTGTGTGTGTGTTTGAGGAAGGCTTGATTTTTAAAAGCTGCTGCGGGGGGACTTCCTCCTTTCCTGATTGGCGATGCCACGAAAACATTCATGGTAGCGCACACAAAGCACAGCTGCGCTCCCTTTCCACGCACGAGCGCCGCGACAGATAAAAGAGCATCTCTGTCCAAGAGTGTGGAAATGTGTGCGTCTCTTTTCTGTGTGGGTGGCTCGCTGCGCTAGTGGGGGGAAAAGAAATAAAGGGATAGGGAGTGAATGATTTGTGGTGCTGTGGGTGTGATGAGAGTCATCTCTCTGCAGATTAGAACAGATTGTTTTTCCAATAAAAGAGGAACATTCTCTGCTTTCACTCGTTCCCACCGAGTCGGGAACAGACTTTTAGGGGTCAGCTGCATCGGGAGAAGGTTTTAGGCCGTGACGTGTAATTTGACTGTTTGCTGATATTTAAATTTTGTCTTGAAAAACATCCTGTAAGATCTCATATCTGATCGCAGGCATTCAGGGTGGGCAGTGTGAACGATACGGGGTCAAACACTGGAGTACCGTCGACGTCATCCACCAAACTTCTGTCTGGGAAAAAAGTAAAACCCCCAAAATGGTTACAGCGACAGAGTTAATGCATTATAGAGACTGCATTTTAATTTCTATACAGTAGGTTGGGAGTTTCTTCACTTATGACGGTGAATGTTACCAACGGCGGACATCTTTATAGAGCAATTCAAGAGCTGCTTGTTGTTTCGCGTCATAAAAAGAGTCTGACACAGACTCTATCATATGCAGACAACAAATGGAGAGTTTCTTAAGAAAGATGCCACTCAATGCACTGCACTGCTAAACTACCCCCACATATACTGACCTGTGTTTTCTCTCTCTGGGTTTGGATTTATCCTTCCCATGCACCACTGTGTGCTCCAGGCTCTGAGATACATGACCACAGCTGCCTCCGCCTCACGTGGCTCCGATCAATACGGCAATCGATGGGTGTGAGGCAGAAAGTGATCCAAGACACCAGCGAACAAATAAATGTTAATAGAACCTCACGAACCACTCGCAAAGACAAAACTCGTGCAACACAGCGTTGCGGTGGCGCGGCTGACGGATTACGATCTTGTTGGAGGTCGCGAAGACGTAGCCGCGCATGTGATTGTCGGCGCACAGGGCTCTCAGGAAGAGGAAACTCTAAGGGATTATAAAGAATCCATTATCTGCTTCAGCACAATCTCCCCTCATCACCTTTAAAAGCAGCACTTTCCCCTCTGACTTACTGCCCATTGTTGTCTTCTCCTCCAAGACAACAAATGTCTTCAAACAGGAGGAACTGCAGTTTCCATTACGCCGCCATTGATAAGAGTATGCAACAAGCGCATATCCGCCACGGGGCGGACAGGGAAATTTGTTAAGCAACACTGGAAAGAAAAAAATACATCAAGATTTGAGAGGGTGCAAGTGTAGTTTAATCCAAAAATCAGGAGCTACATATAAATTAATTTGGAGACATTATTTGAGAAACTTTGAGGCACATGGTGAGAAGTATATTTTCTTCTATTTTTAAGTTGTTTTTGCTCATCTTCAAATCATGCAAACTGGAACTGAGAGCAGTAGACAGGTGAACAGTTTTAAGGTTGGGAATCTGTCCAGCTTGCAAATATGCTGAGAAATCCTTTGAACATATTCTTTGTACAGAAAGGCCAGGTTGACCTTATTTTCTCCATCAAGGACAGACTGAGTTTCAACCTCTGCAGAAACGATACCAGTGACATCTAATGGACACAAAGACAGATTTTTGGACATTTTGGTTTGCTATTGTATCTTCAGTTGGTGATTCTAAAGTATTTTTGGGAATTTTGCATTGTAAAACCACCCAGTAAAGTAAATGGAAAGTCCAGTCATTTAATCATCATAATTGGTCAGACTCTCAAATTCTTGTAGTCATCCTTTTCTTTCCTTTTTGCTGCTAATACAGAAATGGTAACAGCCGTCCCGGTGTCTCCACTTGCTGCCCGCTTTATCCCAGCCTCCCAACAGCTGCCATGATAAATAGATCATCAGTTTTATTGATTTTCCAAGCATTGGTCATTATGATATGCCCGTTTGGGGTAAATAAATGCTTTTATGAACTTTACCAGTTGCTGGATGGAAACCCTTGAACTCGGCTCACATCAAAGTTTTTCCTCAGGTGTTTGGGATATAATCCATCGTCCACGTAATGAGCAGCGATACCTGCTCGCAGTTTTATTGATGCTTGTGCTCAATATATGAAAAGCTGTAGTTGTTGCAGGTTAAACGGAGCCAAAGTTTGAGAGGAAATGCGATTCCAGAAAATGCGACCACACGCGGTTCGACGTGCCAGACTTGAGTTTCTTGTTCCAGACGATTTCTTTGCTTTTTGAAAGCTTTAGCTTTCAGATTTTGCACAGGCGATGGTGGTGTTCGTATACAAAGATCTTGGGAAAAGAAAGAAAGAGAGAGAAAAAAAATCCACTGTCCAATTTTTCTTTGGAGTGTTCTCATATCAAGGGCAGCTGTAGTTTGTGGTCCAAAGTAAAGAAAACCCCTCCAGCTTCAGTGTGTATTGGGCAAAGTGCTCAAATATTCATTTGACTTGGCTTGCCAGCCCGCTGAACAAGACCTCAGTTTTTCTGTCAGGTCAAAATGAGGTGAAGATGTTTTTCATGTTCCTGCTTCCATCTTCCGAGGATGTTTGTTCACGCGTTCTCTCGTCCATATTTTATGGCCGTTCGGTAAACACAAAAAGTGCTTCTTTTACACTTTACTACATCCAGAAACCGCTGGAACCTCGGTGTCAAACGTGTAAACCATTCAGCGCGTCGTTGACACCGACTTCTCCCTTCGGGGGTTGCAAGAATTTAAACTTTAAAATTCTGCTATAAGGCAAATGCGCAGCGGGGGCAAGCGATGCCCTGACTTCTTGGTCCGTTGAGAGCAGAGAGATGTTTGTAAAGTCAGTTACTTTCCAACAAATTTAATGGGAGGATTAGATTTAGAAAAGTTACATGCGCCCATTTAAACCCCAGAGCAGGTTTTCCAGCCGTTTCCCCCGCAACAAAAAGCTCCCTCTAACTCCGTTTTCTCCATTTATTCAGTTATGTTAGATCTAATAAAGCGCATTGACTGTGGACCGGCTCCTGATGCAATGCCTGCTCCATGCGAGTCGCAGCCATTTATTGCAGTCTCACCAATGTGCTGGTGTTCTGTCTCCTTGCAAATAAAACTTATCCTTATTTTTGCTTTTGGCCTTAATGAAAGATTCACATTATTCTGTCTGATGATTTAGTTTTTTTTCCCTTCTTCACTCTTTCTTGCATGTTCTGATATATTTTATGTTTGGTACCTCGAGGCTTTTGTGCACATTGCTTTGTTATTGCAGTTTCTTCTGCTTTCAACTCCTTAATCATATCTGTGCATTTTTTGTTTTTTTTTTGTTCAAAATCAGTTTTGTATTCATTTCATGCTATACAGCCAGTGTGAAATTGCATGTGTTGAAATGGGAGTAGATAAGATCAGGTTATTGATGTCGAGGTATGCTAAAGTTTTCAAAAGTTGGTTTCAAAACGAACATTTTCTGCGACGCCGCTTCTCGCAGTTTGTTAAAAGTCCTTTCAGTGGAGAATATTCAGTGGCGATCGCTTTTCTCCAGCGGTCTGGAGCTGCTCACTGCCAGACAGCTGGCTTAAAAAGCGTACAAGAAAGACAAATTCTCCTCAGATACTTGAGCATACCTGCGCATCTTCATGGAAAACCGTGAATATTTTCACTTTTTTTATGATGTAGCAAACGCCAACTATGACCCAAAAACCTGAGGCGCAAAAACCAGAATGAAAATATATATATTTTTTAAAAAAAAACCTAAGATAGACTTGAAACTAAGTGATCAGGTGGCAAGCACTATTTTTTTAAAAATCAGATTATTTTTGAAGATTTTTGTTCTGAATTGTATCATAAATATGGTTCCTTGAAATTATGTTGGTTTTACTCAGTGCCATGACGATTTCAGATGTGCTCATGCGAATAGGTACAGCAGTTTTCCAAATATTTTTTGCTCCTCATTGGAAATATGACTGACATTTGCAGCTCCTCTTCCCCTCTTTGCATTCTTGTAAACAGCTTTATTGTTATTTTTTTCCCTTTATACAACTTTTTTTTTTTTTTTTCTACAAAAAATATAATTAGAGAAGCTTTGAAACATGCTTTGAGACTCTGCACTGGCAAGAACGTAGCCACAATGTGCCAGGCTAATGATGCCAGCCATTTGTCTACGATCTCTCTTTGGGCTCAAGCAAGAATTTGTTGAGCTTACTTCACATTCTCCTTGCCAGCAGATTATGTTCAGCTTGGGTGTGCCAAAAAAAAAAAAAAAAAAAAAAGTGCTTTTGAGTCTTTTAGTTTTCCCTTTGCAATTTCAAAGCTTTAAGAGTTTTTTTAATCGCCTAATTATTTCCACATGAGATATGTGATGTAGGGAAGGGAGTGTAGCCTATTTGGGAATAAGGCGCGCAAATTAAAAAATGCCAAAGTTGTTGCACTTAACGGGGGAAAAAAGAAAAGCTGCTTCTGAGGTGAAATAAGACCAAAACGGCGAGTACTTTTTCTTCCCCCCCAGAGGAGCTTTGTTACTTGGTCGGGAAGTACAGTGAATTGGACGACAAGGTAGAAGTTTCCAAAAGCAAAATGTCAAGCTGAGGAACTTTCGGTTCACTGAATTTAAGAAGCTAAACTGTCCACAAGGCAGAGCCTAACATCCGCACGGCACGGGTGGCTGGAGACGGATGTAGCATTTACTGAGACCCTAAAGTGAACTTTTTTTTTTTTTTTTTTCCCCCATGTTCCTCTGGGAAACTCAAAAACATTTAAAATCTCTATATTTTGAACTAAATGATAACGCCAAACGACTGCTCTACTTATTCTCCTGCACCTCCAGCTCTTCTTGTTCGCCACGTGAATCTTCAGTCTGAACTCAAGCGCAGACTCCCTTCGTATTCATAATCACATTATTAATCTTCCCCATCTTTTTGACCATCATCCAGACTTCCTATTTTCACCTTGTAATTGAGGCCCTTCTGCTGAAGCGCAAGTAGACTTGAAACATCCTTTTGTCTCAGAACTGGTTGAATTGTGAAACACTGAAATATTAAATTCAGAATTGAACCAATGGAGATGGTAGGATATGTGGAATACAGTTGACCTGATGATAATAATGATGATAAAATGTATTTTTTAATGGAAATCAACACCGAAGGGTACGCACACTGTAAAATTGACTGTTTGTGGAAAGAGCAGGAGCTTCTTAAAGAGACAGAGCCTTTTATTCCAAGGCTGCAAAGTCAAATATCTTTCAGGTCATGTTTGATATTTACAGCATTTATACAACAACTGAATCTAACGCGGTCACTTGTGTTTTAAAATGGCGCCACGTGCCAGGAAAATGCACAACTCTGCCCCTTTAAATAATTTAATTTACCACTTAGGCGTGAGGATGAGGATGTCTCCTTCACTTGCTCAACCAGCTTTACCGATTTAGATTTCCTGCAGGTCTGTGCATCGCCAACTGCTCACTCCGTGTGTGGTGTTCCCTTGTGCTTCCTGTGTCACACACGTGAAGCCGTGAGCCAAGGGAAAATCCAGCCTTTGCCAGCTCAGTGACCAGTACATTATATCATCCACCCTGGGGTTCCCCCACTATGTAGGATCCATACCCACACTGACAGATTCTATGGCTAAATCTACACAAACTCCCAGAGTGCAGCTGGTTAAATCTAGTGCTCTCAACTTGACTGAAATAATTCAGTCTGTGTGTGTGTTTACAGGGAACAACTATTAAATATGAAAATAATATACATATCTACTTGAATGCCGGTCGTCTCAGCTGTGGTAGAAAAGCAAGTGAAAATAAAGGCAAAACAAGAGCCAGCACATCCTAATGTCTACCCGGCGTTGGCCAACACACACACACCCCAGACAGACAGGCTCACAAACACACTCGTTCCCTCTTGTCTGTCAGGCTGCCGGCAGAAGTGTTTGTCTGCAGAGGAAATGGAATTTGATGATGAAAGTACCCTTGAAGCGAAGACACGCGCACATAAACACAAACACATGGCTCCTAAATTTCACTGACATGGCAATATGACAGAAAATGTGTTTTTTTTTTTTCTCTCTCTCTCTCTGGCGGCATGCATCAGTGGTTGTGCTAGCTGAGATGAGTGATGGCGGGATAGACCGGCTGGCGGAAGAGAGAGATGCTTGCACTGTGGGCCAGACGAAGGAAACGGAGAGCAGAAAAGAGGAGTGACGTGTTGAGAGTGGTCTGACAGCTGAAAAGAGGGGAAATTAAGGAGGTCAAGAGTTTGTCCAAGCAAATGTTTAAAACACAGGTGGAATGCTGAGTGAAGATGGTACAGCCAAAAGGAAAAGGTGTAGATCGAAGGACGAATATTCTGAGATAACACATGTACCTGCACTGTAAGAATTAAAAAATATAAAAAGAATCTGTTTTGTTTTGATCTTTTTAGGTCTTTAAAACATTTGGTAAGAGTGTAATGTTACATTTGTATCACTGTTTGTGTCTTAGAAAAGCTAAAACAAATTAACTTTTTAATTCTTACAAATACACACATTCTACATTTGTAGTTTTTGAACAAAATGTATTTTCACAAATTAAAACGGGCCCGAATTCTGTGTTTTTAAAACGTCATTCTTTGCAATAGAATCGTATTTTATTTTATTTTTTTCTCCCCTTAAGATTATTTCACTGACTTTAGACATCATTACACCAGCTGGAGCGTCGAGATCAAACACTAAGGCAGGGCGGTGATCGCAAGTTAAACACAACCAGAAACGGGATTCCTGATGTGTGGCTCTACTTGAAAAGCATCTTCTCACTCATTTAGTGGACCTTTTTTTATCAGTGACGCGCCGCTGTCTTTTTAGTGTTCTTCTGATCAGGTCGAAGCTCTGAAACGGCCGCTAAAATTTTACCGAAAGGGGAAAGGTAAGCTGGACCGCTTTGGGCAAGAAAGGGCAGAAAGCAAAAGAGAGGAGAAAAGCAGAGGAGCGAGCGAGGGAAGATATGAAGAAAAAGACGGATGATGAATCAGAACAATGTGCACACAGGCATGGAGGGGACAGGAGATGTTATTCTGCTCTCCATCATAACTCGTTCAGGCCACTGGCTTTGCCCAACTCTTCTAACACATCTGTTTATCTTCCAACTTGGTCTCTCTTATCCCAACATCTTCAAGCATCCAAATGTTAGGACACCTTACAACATTATTGATGTTTTTGTCTTTAAGATATTTTATTCCAGTGTAGACAAAATGGTCTAAAAGTGGAGTCTGTTCAAAACAATTGATGACATGTCCAGGTCACCTGATGACGCCTTTGTGATGCATCAGAGGAAACCAGGAAACTCTCTGTACAGACAAAGAATCTTATATTTTGACTCCAAGCTCATAAAAATGGAAGAAATATCTGCGAGTCTTCTTGAATCGTTATCAGCATACGTTCACGTCTACCGGTGGAAATCAATAGCGTTTCCAACACGTGGATTGGCAAGTCAGGTGAAATGACCTTTGTATTAAGCGATGTGTTTTCATAGTGAACATATGATGCCGCTATTGGCATTTTCGTCACTTGATATCAGAAAGCGTGTAGCTCTTGGTCCCCCCAGTTAGAGGTGTCGGTTTCAATTTTGAGGGACGACACTCTTATTGATTAGAGTCTGCTGCCTATTTGCATCCCCTTGGGCTCGGCTTAATATTTTGCCTTGAAACATGATGCATTTTGCACCACTGCATACGTGACCGCTACGACTAAGACTTCTTTCTTAATAAAAGATAAAATGCTGGCAATAGTTTGCAGTCCATTTTCTTACCCTATCAAATAAAAAGAAGAAAAATCGATATAATTACTATTCTCCTTCTTTTGAAAGACTCCTGTATGGCTGCAGGAGTTTGCCCTATTGTTGCTCATATTGTGCTGACGAACACAAGCCTGCTGACAAAATCTCAGATTAACAGCTTAGTCTGAGAGCTTGTTAATGAACTGAAATAAACGCCTCCCAGTCCACGCGCTCATTACTGAAATAAGTTTTGGGAGGTTTTAATACAAATATTTGCTGCTTTATAACATTTGTTAAAGATTATGTATATAATTTCACTTCCTAGTTTTGCTTTCAGCAACTAAAACATCTATAAATTATCTAGAGCCGATGAAGTTTAAATGGCAAGAAAGTTGGTTAGTTATGTCTACTTGAATGAAATTCAGGTTGCTAATGGTTACCGTCAGGATGACTTCAATTAGTTCATGTTTAAGGTTGGGGAATTTCCTTTCTTTTTCCTTTAGATAACTTTGGTTCTTAGTGGCGATCTTACCAAGACTTTTTTTTTTTATCCCCTTCGAAATGCTGGTTTAAAAGAATAGGAATCATTTTTCTGTGGTAAAAGACTATTGTATAAATCCATTGACTTTAAAGGGCAGTAAAATAACATCATACATTTCATCATCACGTCTGTCTAATGGGCAATATGTTTTTCTGCAGAGCAACAGATGGTTTTCTGACTTCTACAGCTTCTGCCTTCAGTAAACTCACATCTTCATCCAAAGGATTGTTTTTTGTTTTTTTTTTGCTAAGCAGTTTCCTGAAACACTAAAAAGCTGTCTTATTACTACTTATCTATATCAATGGCTTGATTTTGTAAGTTTATTTCATATTTTAATATTTGAGGCAATAACTAAACTACAAAATCAGTAGTTTAATTCTTCAATCATGAGAGAAATTTCATTTTGGAGTTTTGGTGCCTGATAACAGTCAAAAACAAACTCCTGTGCCTTTTAGTATGTAATCTGATTTATTACTGACACCAACTCTGCTCTCTGATGTGGTGGGCGTGTCTACGACTGACTTGTCCTCCTGTCCAACATCATCTCTGGTTTTATTAGTGTGTTCAAAAACCCACTTAAGCTGGATTTGAATATTAGATGCTGCGGTTGTGGCAGGACAGATGCATGCTGGCGGTTCAGATTTAAACCCTACGGCGTCCCAGGAGGACGTCTGGTGCAAATATGCACTGAAATGACATTGGTCTCCTGAACTAAACCATAAAGTCCTGGTGACACAGATGATCTGTTTTTAATGGTGAAATATTCATAAAATTAAGAGTTTTGATACCAAAACTGCGCCCAAATATTTTCGCTTAAATGTTTTAATTTTCAGACATGCCCAAGCATTTAGTATTTTAGTGCAGATTTTCTCCCCATGTATGTGAATGGACAATTAAAGTAAGAGAGCTCGGTAACACTTTATTTGAAGGGGTGTGCAAAAGACTGACATAAGACTGATGAACACGAACGACTCCACATAAATGTTTACTACTGCTGTCATGACGTGGCTTTTGGCAAATGACATTTTCAATGCAAAGTTGCACTAAAAGTTGCATTAAATGTTCATGAAAAGTGTCAACTTTGCATTATTCAGTAAATAATGACACTTTTAATGCGAAGTTCCATGAAACTTTGCATTAAAAGTAAACTTAAAGTGTCAAGTTTGCATTAAAAGTGTCATTATTTACCGAAAGACACTTCATGACAAGAGTCATAAGCATTCATGAAGACTCCTTTGTATTCATGACAGGTGTTATGCCATGACAGTCAAATAAAGAGTCTCATGTAGTGAAAAATCTCTAAACAGTGGTAAAATAAGCACCTATAAAGTTTATCTTATCAGTGTTGTGTCTTGTAGAGCAATAAAACTTAAATGCATACACATGCTTCCTCTGTTCCTGCAGAGGTCAGTACCTTCCTACAGTCCTTTTTAAGATCAATAGGTCATGTCATTATGCCGCCGAGGAAGTTTGGACTTTGACTCAGTTCAACCTCTCAGGACTTTTGCTGCAGGCTTAGCGCACAGAAACGAAGCTTCCATCTTGCATCGATTGAAGATCGAGTCTGTGTCTGATGGCAGCTCCGTGTTTTTCACGCACACTTCCACGGCAGCCATCGCTTTGCGTCCGTTGCACTTAATTTTCACCTCTTGGGTATTATACCTCCTGAAGACTTACAGTAAGTCTTCTGGTGATTACTGAGAGGTGGAGGAATGCGTCAGACAGAGATTGCACATTTCTCTCAATGTTCAAACTTGGCAAATTACTGTCAGCTTGAGGCTTCGTTGATTTGACGTGCTTTTCAAGTGGTGAAAGATGAGGAAATGGGAAGAGAGCAGTTAGGCTTGACTGTGGCGCTAAGTGCTAAGGACGGGGGATTTAAATCCCAACATATTCAAAATCACTGGCGATGATATTAGGCCATTTGTCACAGCCATTAGTACTAAGCCGACACTTTGTGAAGTACCAACCAGTTCGTCACTGTCAAAATTTTAAGACAATTTTGCCGTCGTAAAATAATCTAAAAGTGGAGACGTTAATATATTTGGAAGCAGGCGATGGTGATATGAACACAAGCTCATTTTCTGTCTCGAGGGTTAACTAATGATTTTATAACTTAGGGTAGTTTACTTCAGGAAAACATGACTGTAGTTTACAAGTACTGCTGAGTTTTTCATGCAGTTCTTTAAAGTTGGTCGGATTTTTGAAGAAATGTAGTAGGACGGTTCCATACTGGCTTCATCCCCACGCATTTCAGGTTAACATGCAACACCATTGATGTGTTTTGCTTTGTCTGGTGTAGTCAAAGCTACACGATTGGCTCTGGTTCTTGTACTCGGAACAAACGGAGAACGCTGTGTTTCCCGCGGGACAACAGTCCCGATTCCTGGAAAAGGTTTCTGCAGTCATTAGTCATCTCCAACTTAAGCGGAACAATCAGAATCATGGCGCCTGTTTAAAGCCTGCATGAGTCGATTTATAATTAAAGTCATACAAGACCTCGCAACTGTAATAAACCCCTAGAAATCTTCAAAATCAAAAAATTTACTGCTTCTACATAAAAAAAAAAAAGTTTCGTTTTTTTTTGTCTGCTTTATTTCCTCTGGGGCTACAGATACATGGACAGAGAGCTGCGGCTCAACGAGATATTATTGTCAAACGTAGATGTGTGCTCACCTAGAATTGTCTCCTGGAGAGAGAAACACAGATCCAAAAACAGCAGTTTTAATCTTGTGGATGAGTCAGAATTAAAAAAAAAAAAAAAAAAATCATACCCAATATGACCTGCTGTTTAGTTTTCACAGGCAGCCGGCTGAAAGCGCGAAGTGCACACGGGGTTCGGTTTTTTAATTATGCGTTGCAGTCGCACGGCATAAAATCTCCGGCATGCTTGCACTGCCGAGGCCTGAAACGTCCTGTCAGAAAAACAACCAGGAAGAAATGCAAAAAAAAAAAACAAAAAAAACTTAATCATGAGAGTAACTATGGAATCTCCTTCAAATGAAGGTTCCAGACATTTGATATTTTCTAATGGTTAATTATTGGATACATGGCGCAGGACAGTTAGTGATGGATTTAGGTCTGTAAGTAACTGAGAGAACCTGTACAAGTCAAATAAAATGTTCAAATCTGCTGAAGGAGAAACTTTAGTGAAAATGCGATAGCCTGGTGTTCAAGCACTTTCATTCAGTTTTCTCTGGTTGATGTCATCCTGAGCTGATATGAACCTTAGGAAAATTCTCTAAATCACTCAAAATGCAGAAGCATTTTTGTCCAAAGTACTCTTGAAGTACTCTGATTTTCTCATTCTCATTCCAAACTCTCTCTTCTGAAAACCTCATCATGTTGTTGATTTCAACATGAGCAAACTCCTAAAGATTTTTTAGCTCCTTTGCTTTAGCATTAGCATTTTTCTACTTGGTTTTCTTTGTTAGTCACGTTTTTGTATCTTTGTCTGGATGTTTGTTCCAAAGAAGAAACTATGAGAATAATGTTAGAATGAAAGAAAGGGAGGGGGAAACAAAGGTGTATTTAATGGAAAATGTTTAGAATAACTTTGAAATATTTTTTTAGATTATGCTTTTCCTTCCACTATCATTTGGTTTTTGTTTTATTTTCCCATCCAGGCATTTACACAATGTATGAGCCTCGACTACTGATATGGGGCCAGTACTGTGATGTCGACACTTTTTTTCCTTCCACTGAACTTTCCATCATTATGATTGGATACGGTATTTTAAACAGAAACGATCTGCATTAGTGGGTTTCCCTCATTGTGGCTGCAGGCATCGATTGTCTGCTGAACAACGATCGACTCAACATTAAAACATTAAAATGATGCGATTGGGAGTAACGTGTATGTAATAGAACAACATAATCTAGAACAGTCTAATGGAAATGATTACCATATATTAAGAAGATTTTCTTGCTTTGGCTTGAATAATAAAAATTAGAATTATATATTGCATCCTAATTTATTGAGGTGTAGACCAGCAGATTTCTCAGCTGAAAATCGTCTCGGTATATTTCTATGTTTACCCTTGAACTAGTCTCTCTCTCTCTCTTTTATTTTCCTGTTTCATCAGAATGTGAATTAGAGGAGCGACTCTTAATGAATCTGTGCTGAACATTAGCTATAAGGAAGAATGAGCTAAAACGACAGAGACAGGGAGCAGCAGAGCGCGAGACGGGGTCCCTGCGTGACGTGCCCCTGTGTATTGTGAGCCATCCAAGGATGTTTTGCTTCTTAAAAGGTGTTTCTGGACCCTCCCTCGAGCAGAGTAAGGTTAGAGGGGGTCTCTGCTGGGGGAATCGGCAGCCAGGCTGAACTAATGGCCGCCGACAGAGAGGAAAGAGCAGTTGAGAGAGCTGGGGGGAGTTGAGGAGAGGGGAAGTGGTTCAGTAGAAGGGGGAAGAATTGTAAGTGCAAGATGAGTTGGAGGTAGTTGAGTAGAGAGAGGAGAGATGGATAGATGTGTGTTTGGAGTTTTTTATTTATTTATTTATTTTTTAGAAAGAGACTTTAGTGGTTAAAGTTTGGCCAGCGGAGATGGAGGTAAGAGGATTTATTGCCGGAGACTCTGACAGAAAGTTTCAGTTGTTGAAAGGACAAAAAAAAAAAAAAGAAAAAGGGATTTTTGCATCCGGCGGTTTCAATTCTCATCTTACCCCCGAGGAAGACGGGCCAGAAACCAGCCCTACCCAACTGTGCTGCTCACTTCATTTGGCTACATCTCACTGTGGCTCTAGTTTTTAATCTGCCTTTCTCTCCTTGTGTTTGGTTTCAGCCGCAACGTTATCAGGGGAGGGCGGCAGAGTCCGAGCAAGCCATCGCTCGCTTTTTCTTTCTTCTGCTTCATGTGGATTTTTCTACATCTCCATTCCCGTTCTCTCCGTGTTTTCACCTCACTATCCGTGCTCAACGCAGATCTTCCTTCCCTGGGTTTTGACTGCCAGCTCTGATGACTCTGCGACCTCTGATCCGTCCCCGGGTCCCTGAAGGGGCGTTGTGCTGCATGCTAGTGCGTTTTTTTTATTTTTTTTTTTTTGGAGGTTGCAGATCCCGTCTGTCATCTTTTAAACGTGTGCGTTTGTGTGCGTGGGGCCAGTCAAAGACTCTGTTTGTCGTCACATCAATCACTGTATCGTAAGGTCAGCTGAAGACGCCTCACCGCACCCTGGAGCTGCTGGCTGGAATATTTTCAGACTTTTATTTTTTTCGTCTTCTTCTTCTTTTTAAGTGGCTTAAAAATCCGCTGGTGTTCTTTATCGGCTAATAGCTAAAGTATCACTGGTGCACATCTGAAATCATCATTAAACCGAGAGGTTCATGTGTTTCATCAGATGTGGCTTTGAATCATAAATACAGTTCAAGTCCCTGCTTGCTTTGTGATTTACATTAATTAAATAAATACATTTGTTTGTGCTGAGTTAGCTTCCAGAAAATTAAATTCCCTTTTTTTTTGCTCCTTTTTCTTTTAGTTTAAGGAAAGGCTAAATTAATTTTTAGAATAATTGCTGAAATTTGATTCAAGCAACGGCATAATTAGTTTTACAGATGAAGTCATATGGTGGGTGTGTTAAACGGCATTAACTTTTGCCCATGAGCGTCGCTCGAGAGTTTACACACGTTTTATAGCATCGGGATTCTTATTTGGATCTGCAGAGAGTCGCCAGGGTTGCAACCTATAATCCTCCAGGCAAAGATCTTTGTCATGTTGACGTCTGAGTCCATCTTTCTGTTTCTGACATGATTTCTATTATTTTTTTTGTTTTGTTTTGTCTCGCTGATCTCGATTTGATATAAAGCTCACTGACCCAAATAGAAGTTTTAATATAATATTGTGTGTTTTAAACACTCGGGTGTTTTGTGCATGTTTGCAGAGCCCAGAGTCACAAACCGAAACGCTCCCGTAGGGGGCAGCGTTGCTATCTGCAGAGCACACAAAGCCTGAAATCTTGGACCACGTTATTGAATAACAGAAGATTCCATCAAGCAATTTAAAAGAGGAGAAACAAAGCCTTTAGATATATCAAAATAAAAAAATAAAAAAACGGGGTTCATATTCAGCGAAAAGAATAAATCGGCTCTAAATATTTTAAACCCTCACAGATGAGTTACATAACTGCATTCTGACGATGATCTCATTGCGTTTTTGAACAAGACATGTCGAATGTGCTTAGCTCTCTGGTTAAAACATAAAAAGCCAAAGATTGCACTAAATCAAAGGCAGCCAGACAGCTGCATGTAAGAGAGACTTCCTAAAATAAGTTTTTCAGGTTGCTGTTTCTGTTTTGTTTTTTCCCCTCTGTGTGCTGGGGGAAAAAAAACCCCCGGCGGTGCAGCAGTTAGTTATCGACACATATATCTCCTGCCACAATAAATCCTCTTTCAAGCAGCTAATATTGACGTATGCAAACGGACCTAAGAGGTGCCAACCCGTTCTCGTAAATCCCAGCAGCTCCTCAAAAAAAGAAAAGCAACACACTCTGTGTCTTCCTCACTAAAATGCCCTTCAGTGGTGCGTGGTGCCCCCTCGGAGGTTAAAACAAAGCATCCGACACTCTTTGATCAAACTATCACTTGTTTTTACATCTGCAGCTGATCGCAAAGTCTTGGAAGGACAAGTGTTGCTCAGGATAGAAGTGGTTCCCTTAACTCCTTATGCCCCTCTGATGATCCTCTCAGATGAAGGTCAGCGAACAGAACCAATTCGTTTTTGACACAGCAGAGAATTCATATCAGTTTCAATAAAATGTTTTGGTTTTTTTGTATTTTTACCCTTAGTGCGAACAGTGAGGATTTACATGGAACCGAGACAACACTGATCCAACAAATACAATTCTCACTGCACTTTAGCCTCTCGCTTCCAATAAAAGTTTAACTTTTTCGTGTTCTACTCGGTCGTGATTGAGCAACGGTCCAGTCAAAGTCCCGTATCCAGTTGGGAATCTGCCTGAGCTTGAGAGGTCTTTCAAAAGAGGTGGGCAAAGGTTTCGGCCTGTACATGTGCAAAACTGGTTGAGATCTGGTTCCACAAAGACTCAGGGGATTTGGATGTAAATGCAGGCCGCACATTTCAGATTTTTATTTAGAAAAAAAACCACATCCTTTTTCTTTCACTTTGTTGACCTATTGCATTAGACGCAGTGAGGTGTGCGTTTGCATGAAAGACGAGGATTCTGGGAGAAAACGGCGCTCTTAAATTAAACTTTGAGAAAAAGAAGCAAGTCAGAGGCTTCGATCCCGATACCTTTCTAAAGTCGTTCCCTTCGATATTCCCATTTTATTTTTGCTCACATGCAGGATTGGTAAACAACTTTGGGCCGGCAGTCTTACTTGATCCCACTTCATCTTGCTTTCACATTGACACCATCTGCCTCTCAGATGTACTTCATACGGTTTTCCCAACAGTCTCCGTTCCTTCTCTCCTCGCGAAGGACTCCTGCTTGTACGAAGCGTTCACCATTTGAGGGAATAAAGCAAAAAAATAAAAAATAAAATAAGCCCAGCAAAGCATGGCTGGTTTTCTAAAAAGAATGAACTCGACGTTCTCAGGCGAGTGACTCACCTCGTGGTGTCAGCGGTGTGTTTGCGTGAAGCTCACGCGCTCCGCAGATGTTTATTTGCGTCGTCTACGGATGTGTGTCCAGATTTTTGATGACATTGCTGCCCAGACATTTAAATCAGGGAGGACTTTGTTTTGGCCTTCCAGTAACCTTGTACATGGCTTCATTGTCTGCCTTTGGCATTCTGACCATCTGTTGTATATGGCACTGTGTTTCACCCCGCAGAAAGGACACGAAGATCAGTAAATAAGGCTGGATCTTTTTTTTTTTCTCTTCATATCACTCCCGCTTAATATCATTGTTCGTGTTTAAAATGTTTCCTCAAAGACATCCCCACCTGTCATTAGCCATGTGAGACTTTCCACCAATATGCTAAAGTATCATGTTAATCCTTTAGCTTTAATTCGTTTCACTGCTTTGCTGTGAAGTGAAAATGCATGTTGAAACCGACAGCAGTGCAACAGATGGTTTGCTCTGATTTGCAGTTTGTTGTTGCTTAAAGAAGCTAAGCTGGCTCTTGTGGGCTGCATCCACAATTGGGAAATCATCATTTGTAATCAGAACTGATCTCAAAACAGATCAAAGGCAGAAATGTGTTCAGCCGTAAAATAACTCGAGTTCATTTTCCCAGCTGTATTTGCATAAGGAAGAAAAAAAAAAAAAAAAAAACGATAACGATTTGAGTTTTCGACGCGTCCTTCTTTCTCAGGGAAACGTACAGGATTGTATAATTATCTTAGCATGAAAGTGTTTCCTGATGTAAACTTTGACACCAACTCTAAGCTATTAGTTATTGAGCTGTTTTTCAATGGTGCAACTTTGCAAACAAGCAGCTCCCGCATAGAACAGGACAAAAAAACAAAAACAAACGTTATCCAACTGTGTGTTTCATCTGCTGACTGGACTCTTTGTTAGGAGAAAATATGTCCCAGCATTTGAATGCCAGGTGTAAATACAAGCTGCTATTTGGCTCTATTTAGCGTCACTAAGAACAGACTCTGTTTTTTGATGCCGTCATAAATATTGATGGCAGAACTCGCATGCCCACTTCCTGGTTTTTATTTATTTATTTATTTATTTTTAAGCTTGTGAAGCAAAAGATTTCCGAGATAAGGATGGCAGGTGGGAGTGCAAACCGTATTTGCTGACTATGCGTAATATTACAATTAGCACCTTTAGCTTGACAGTGTATTTTCATAAATATTTATATCCCAGGGCAGGTGTTTTTTTGTTTTTGTTTTTTTGTTTTGTTTTTTTTCTTTTGAGAAGGCGTTGAGAGGTTTTTCAGTGATGGGTGAGGAAAAGATGCTTAACAATGGAATAAAACCAATCTACTGGATGCTGGGGAGATTTGCATCAGTGTAAAGAAGATCTGAGTGGCTGCGTCTTATGTTTGACTCTTCCTGTGCCGTAGTTACTATTAAATGTTCACACGTTTCAGGTTTTAGCTCTGACTTTGCAGAAACATGACCCAGCTGTGTGTGTGTGTGTTTGTGTGCGTGTGTGTGTGTGTGTGTGCTACAATAATGCGCCTCAAGCTGCGGTCAAATCAGATGCCTTTCTTTTTGTTTGTTTCTTTACCACCCAGGATGGTGCAAGGACTTTTTACTTTATAACATGTTCAGTAAACACAGTCTGGATGTTGTCTCGGGTTATTTGTTGTTGACATTCATATGGTGACCAGGTGCTCTGAGCTATGTGGGTGCGTACAGCTTATTTATTTATTTTTTCCATGGCAAAAGTTGGGATGATGTTAAGATTGACAGCTCAGATGGGCGGATCTGTAGATAACCATAAGTCGTGCGCTTCATAAATCTGTATTTACTCAAATACGTAATCCAAACAGGATGGAATGCTGCCTCTCGCGCTTGCTCTGAATTGGGTAAAGAGTTTTTCTGGGGGGGTTTGTGTGTATCTGAAACTCTCACAGAAAATCCTGAGATGTGTCATCAGGGGTCACTGTTGTGTAAACTCATTGCTCCTGCTCTACGGAGGAAGCTTCTGATTACTACACATTTTTTTAAATAGGTTTTTCTCCAAAGTTGTCTTAATGAGCGCTAAACACATTCCCTTAAAGACTGGCTTGAAGCATATGTGGTCCTTATTGCTAATAAGCCATGTCTGATTTTGCTATTATTACCAGCTTGTTCTCGCTGGCTACATGCTATTAATCAATAGCGTGCAATAGGTTCTTTTCAGATGAAACCGTTTCTAATAGTCTGCTGGTACACGCTCCATATGTAGCAAAGGGTTTTGACTGTTGAATTAATTCCTACTGTTTAACTGTGATATAACAGTTGTGGGGGTGTTGCTGATGAACACTGCAACTACAAAGAATACAATTCATTCATGCATACCTTGCCTTTTGTGTAGTATGTGATAAATCCTTTTAATTAGTTCCCAGTATTTCAAGGACTTTCTTTGCCAGGATTTAGCCTTGGCTGCTCCCGCTGAGTGGCTTTCACTCTATGGACAGATGAAGGCCGGTAATGCTTATAAAAATTCATCTGCTTTAAACAGATAGACCTAATAAATGTTGCATAATAGCTATCCAGCACCACCGTGCCATTCAAGAGTGAACTTTTGCGAAGTTTGCCACTTTATAACCTCAACATGTTTCATTGGGTGTTTATGTTACAGGCCAACAATTTTGAATCGGAAGAGAAACGATGCGCGGCTTTCAGGTGAGGAATAAAATGATGAAGTTTAAATCAGGGTTATGTATCGGACCCATCAAACACGTGGGAGAATGTTCTTTGGTCGGACCCAAGTTAGTTTTTGGCCCACAAGCAAAATACAGTTCCAGTTCCATTGTTTTTGCTTTTGTTTGATTTTTATCATACTCCTCTCCAGAAACCTTCAAGGTAGTTGTGAAATTATTGCAAAAGAGTCTTTTGGAAATATTTTTCTGTCCTCTTGATGTCATTTTGTCTCGGCTTCTGCAATCCAAATGGTGGGTTGTTTGGAAATAACCTGAAAAATAGCCAAGATCCTGAAAGGATTCATCCCATCCAAATGACACGAATTGCCTGATAAAATAATTTATATCATAATTTTTACTTTATGTGATATTACACACAAGCACTGTTCAATCCCCTGAAGAAACATAGGGGTGGTCACTATCATGGTGTGATAGTTACAGGGGCAGGGAAACTGGTCAGAGATGAGAGACAATTAGAAGCTGCAGAAGACTCAGATCTGGGTAAGAGGTTCAACTTCCAGCAAGCAGCCAGAGCTACAGAGCAAGTCTGTTTGTGTTGGAACGACCTAGTCAAAGTCCAGACTCAAATCCAATTTAAAAATACATGGCAAAACTTGAAAATTGATATGGAAAAATCCTCTTAATACCATTAGACTGAGCTTGATCTGTTGTTCAGCAGCTACGGTTGAAAGCCTTCAAATACAAGATGTGATCTGACTATTAAGGTCTTAACGTTGGGCGTACGAATCGTTGTACACAACTTTCCAGCGAATAGTAAACACTGTCACTGTTACACTTTACTGAAACACATTTCCTTTGCTTTCAAGAGGACATTTGAGTTCTTCTGCCAGAAGATGTTATCTTCAGGGCTGGAAACGCGCACACCATCCCGGATTCATTTGTCTATTTGACATGTGGACTGAAAGTGACTGAAATCTTGCTCACCCAAGGGCGTCTCTTAGCAGATGTCAAGTTTGTGTGACCTGGTGATGTACTGTGTGTGTATATTTGTTCCACTAAGTGTTGTTTTTTTTTTGTTTTTTTTTTGCTTTCGTACGAGCAACAATGCCTGTCATATAGACGCTGCAAGAGACTTTTCGAACAGTCTGTCCTGCCAAGTGCCAAGAGAAGTGATCTAAAAGTGCAGCGTGTGAGTTTCGGCTCATTGAGGAGGTCATCTGGATATTCAGATTGATCCGAAACTTTGAGCCCTACTTTAGGATGTGTGTAGTGAATTAATTTTAAGGTCATGCCTCATGTGTCTCGGCTCTACATTTAATGAATCGATTGATGTTGGCCAACATTAGAGATGCTCGAGTCCTCCAACACTTCCTGCTCAGCTCTTTCATGATAAGTGTGTCTTGGATTGATTTTTTTTTTTTCTTCTTCTTCTTTTTCTTTGTAATGCAATATTAAAAGCCAGACTGAATTAAATATGGCTGATTCAATATTCATTTCAAACAAGGTTTTGGTGGAAGATTTGTACTGTTTGCCAGCAGACCCCATATGGGATTGGCTGCTATAAGACATGGAAGATCCTCTCTTTCAGCCATCATTCGCCATTAATTATTTGTGGGTTACTTAAATCTCTGTCTTGTCTCATTCTGTAACAGTTGCTACGGTTGCTTTGAGCCGATATAATCAAGGTGCTGTCTTTTTTTCTACTTCTTCTGGTTTTCTCCAGAATGCTAATTTAGTTTGGCCGAGAGTTTGAAAACTCGACTACAGGAGCTTTCTGAAGCGTAAAGTTTCAAATCAAGAGAAGTTGGATTACACAGCGGCGGATCACACCTGCTTAATGTATGCATGGCTGGCATCCACATCTTGGATCAATGAGACTGAGGTGCATTGATTTATCCTGGATGGCCCGGGGCTGTGGGGTTTCTGCAGCGATGACTGAGGCCTCACCTCCTTCCTGGCAGCTGCGTTGGGGAAAAATGCAAGCGGTGTCTTGCATGCGAACGTATCCAACATGCGAACAGCTAATGCTTGTGGTCATCTGCAATGACTCAAACTAAAATAGGACGGGTTCTGCGTGCAGTACCATGTGCAGAGGCTGTAGTCCTTAACGTATTTGTTGTTGGTTCAGCTCCTGCTCTCAGGTTATTTGCTGCATGTCTTCCTCTTTCTCTCACCGCCTTACGTCTTGCAAGTTTATTGTGCAATAAAGGCCAATATTGTAAAACCAAAAAAACAAAAAAATACCCGAAGGAAAACTGAGCTAAAGTAGTACAGCACAGCTATTTGCTTCAGTCTTTTTTTTTTTTCTATTAAAGTATTGTAAAGGGAAATGCTCAGCCTGATTTGCTGCTTTAACTCTTGTTTTAAATTTCTACATTCTTGCTCCGACTGTAGATGTCATCACATATATTATCTCCCCATACAACGCAGAATTGAGAGTAAATTACAAGATGAATAAATAATGAATAGTGTTAAATAATTAACATGCACTAATACACTATTTTCTTATGAAGGGAATAGAAGTCTTTTGGACTGTGAAGCAAATAATTTTCTTTATCGTGAAAAACATAGTGCTTGTTCAGAAATGTTTATAGCTCAGTTTTAAAGTCTGGTACGAGAAATTTCAATGAAATAATCGACATTAATACAGGACAATGCTTTTGATTCTATTCGTGCTTCATGCTACTAATTTGCCTCATTTCTAACTTACACAAACTGCAGGCATGCAAATGTGCAATATATAATTTGGCATTCAAAGTTGATAAGGAAACCAAAATTTGAAGCAACATTCTGTTGTAACTCAATATAATAAAATTCTGCAAAGCCAAGTGAAGAATTGGCAAAATTCAACTTATTGTCAAACAAATAAAGGAAGTGGTTGATTTTTCTATTTTTCAGTCTAAAAGATCATGCTGCTGCAGTGAGACTATTTTCAGGTTTCTCACAGATATTTATCTGGGGTGCCTTTAATTATGCGGCTGCATGTCAGATGTGTTTGGAAGCTATCGACAGTGTGAAGCTGATCCTCTTCTTCTTTCCCTCTTAGAAAATGCTAGTGGTCTTTTTCAATCCCTGACTAAAAAGGACGGCCACAGATGCCACAAACAGACTGGTAATTCACTATATTGTAGCTGCATCTTTCTAACAACTGAAGCTCTGAATCACAACTTCCATTAATGCATGAGAACTTCTTCTTTTTTTTTTTTTTCTCGTTTTATTGCTTAGATGCACGGTGCCAGTGCAGCGTAATGGAGGAGACAAACCATATCACACAATAACTCTGCAGGAATAGCAATTGTCAGGTCTGGCTATTGCCAGTGTCACTTATAAATACTTGCACCATTGCACTTTCTCCATGACCTACACTAATAAGCATGTACATACGACCACAGGTCCACCGTAACACGCAATCACGCACCTGAATGTACCTGGAGAAGCCTGTGCACGCACACGCGCACACACACGCAGACACCACTCACACCGAAGCGGTGCCCTGCCACATGCTCCTCAATCGTATTACAGTGGCTCTCAGCCTGTTATGATCTCATTCCAAAAGCATTCAGCACTGCCACAAGGCAATTCCAAACACATTTCCAAAACACATTTTGCCGCGCCACAAAGTGTTACATCCATCACTGGGGGAATAAGGCGTAATAACCGACAGTCACTGTAATAGTTGATTCCCCTGCCAAGGAAATGTGAGCGCGAGTCTCTTTGTTGATGCCTTTCAGTGCGACGGTATGCACGCGTACGGGTGTGTCCTTGTGTGCGAGTGCTCAAAGAGAACTTGACCAAAGACACTAAAGCCAGGAGCATCTCTCGCCTCTGCCACCCATATTTATGTAATGACATGCCTAGGGAATAAATCATAAACCTCTATCTCCCTCTCTTTTTCATCTTCTCTTAGTTGTTACAGCTTACCCAGTTTTTTTCGCATTGACATCGCCAAGCCCACGTCTTCATTTGAAATAAAGCAACACTTCACCAAGTCAGTTTGCGATTAAAACGTTCGCACGCGTCTGTCAGACCTCTTCTTTTTTTTTTTTTTCTCCCCCCCCTCGCACTTAAAGAAATGAAGTGGGGAATCACTGGAGATGTTGGCATTGCCGGTAATGGGAGAGTTTCTATGTGAAGATGATGGATAACAAAAGGGGGAGAAACATAAAGAGAGAATCAAAGTGAGAATGGAACTAGACGAGATGAAACGGACAAAGTGATCAAAGAAGCCGAGGAGACAGCGCTATATATAATTAGAATGGAGAAAACAGCACTAAAGTTTGAGGCTTGGAAGAGAAGACAGTGGAGGTGTGAGGAATAAAAAAAGTCGTGCAAATATTTGTGTGCTGTTGAAATAAAGTTGGTGAGGCAGAAGATGGGAAGGTGAAAAACTCTATAAAAGCACAGTGAGAGGCAGATTTATATTCTCAAAGGGATCAATTAGCTTTTCCAACCAGGGTTCTGTGAAAAGGTTATAAATATTCGCTAAAAATGCTAATTACATGAATGTAAATGTGAAATTAAGTTTATGTAGTATTGCATTGTGCATGTGTATTGTTGTAAAATTCACTTCCATACTATGATACCAAGGTTTGTCCCCCATGCTTAATTATCTAAACAATAAAGTTCAGTCGTTTTTTTTTTTTTTTTCAAAAGGCGCAACAACCTTTTTGGACGCACTGAACATCTGATTCCAGATGTTCAATCATCCTTTAATTTAATAACCAATGAAAAACTACAACGTTAATCAGTCTCATCAATATGCTCATCAAGAACAGGCTTTAAATTATGCCACCCAAATATACAAAACCTTGAATATTTGACCCAAGCTGAGCAATTTAAATGTAATCCCATCAAACACGCACAAACCCCCCCCCCCAAATATGTAGACCTCTTGCCCACTTAAGACGAAATAGGAAATCCCTCACTCTGAACTAAGATTGGAAATGCTGAAAGGGATTAATGTCAGGAAATTAAAAAAGTTCCATCAATACGAGGGATTTGGTCAAAGTGCATGTAAACCTTTAACAACCGCGGAGCCTTGTGGGTGTGTGTGGATGCAGCAGGCTGCAAAGAGGGATCTTCAAAGCCATCAGACTTGCGCGCAGACACACAAACATGCGGGTGGAGGAAAAAAAAGATAAAAAATATTAAAAAGCGATGCCTTTTCTTTGATCTATTGATGCATCCGGCAGGAGGAACAGAATACAAAAGGAAAGCCACGCGATTTTTGCAGTCAGGGCAATTTCATCAGCCTCTCTCTAACCACTGCTTGATCATGGAAAAGTGAAATGGAGCACATTAAAGCTTCGGTTGTGTTCTATCGAATATCCAATTTTTCCCTTCCATACGCTCTTGCACGGCTTGAGTAACTGCTTCTTTTTTAGCTAAATAGACACTTTGAATAATTAACAAGGTTGGGAGTCAAATGAAACTATAATGAAAGCATCAGATGGGAGGAAAGTGGAGGATTTAAATGCCAATAGGGAACAGCCATTTTCTTCCAGTCTTGTCATTCTGAAAAGGTCACAGTCACGCATGTCTTCTCTTCTATTTGGGTGTTTTTATTAACACACCACAGGGAAATTGCTGTGTCACAGGATGAAGTGGGATGTCTCTTTCAATGGTTTGGACAGTTTTTAGGAGGAAGATATTGGCAGAGGCAGAGAGTTGTTGGTGGAGTGGCAGAATTGACGCATGGAGATTGATGATATTTAAAGAAATAAACAGAAAAAAAAGTACCTCACCTCAACATGCGATTATGTTTGCTTGCTGGCGAATCAATTTATTTTTCTCTCTGCAAATAATCTCCCAAACTGGCAGGACGCTCAGACTTCCACTGGCGGCGTTCTCATTCTCACAGACAATTTCTTTCGGAAATAAATTGAAAGAGAACACTTGATAAAGTTTGATGGCACTCGTGTAATAAAGCTAATCATCTGTTTAGACGACTGACTTCTTGCGGGGCTTTCGCGGCAAATGACCTGCCGCCTCACCACACCTAATCATTGCCAACCTGGCCAGTTTATTTCCTGAGGATGCCATTTGGTTGCCTGTGTGCTCAGTTAAACAGCTGCTTTCTCTAAATTAATACTGCAGATTGGACTGCAGATGATTAAATTATGTGATAAACAATGTTCCAGGGCAGAATTTCTTTTATCTGTCACATGGACTGAAAGCATCTCGATTATCCCCAAATATGATAAGAGATCTGATATGATAAGATCCCAAGCTGGGTAGGGGGTTTTTTTTGTGTCCTAGAATGATCTTGTGTTTCAGTCGCGCTCGCACAGACAGACTAAACTGTCTGTCAGAAAGTACTTTGTTTTATGGCGGAAGTCATATTACCGTCCCCCTTCGGAGAAGTGATTGACAGATGGATTGAGACAGCATGCCAGAAATAACAGAAAATACAAAGTCATCAGTCCCGCGGCAAGATGAGAACAGAGAAGGGAAAGACGATAGGCCCTTTAATGCATTTCAAGAGCTGAGTATTGTTCTTTCTTTGACTTTCTTGGTGTTGAATGACATTTAATGGATGTTGACTGAAGGAAAGAAAAAAAAAAACATTACAGGCAGTAGTTTCTCTAAGTCACAGGTGTCAAACTCCAGTCTTGGAGGGGCCACTGCCCTGCAACTTTTCTATGTGTTCAACCTCCTGAACACACGACGTCATGAGAGCATGTGTTTGGAAATCAAACTAAAACTACGGAAAAAAAGATGAGAAGATGGCAGTGAATGTTTCTGTGGGTGGTGTTGGAGCTATAGTCTGCTTGTGCAAAGTTAAAAGGACAGTGGCTAAACTACTGCGCTTGAAGATGGTCGACAGATGCAGCTATCAACGGCTGCCGTCAGATTCCTGAAGAGGCAGACATTACAGACGTGCAACAAGAGTTGATGGCAGCAGCGAGGCACAAAGTGAATGTGAAGGCTCCATGTCTGCTGGCCAGATGAACACCACGACTCGCCCCAAAACACAAGAAACATCAGCTCCACTTTGCTTGCAGCAAAATACGCAAGTCAGAGGTTTTAGGATTCTGTTGTCGTAAGTGGTTAATCAAAAGACGATCTTTTCTGCCAGGGTTGTGTCTGGAAGAGGAAAATGAAGCGGACGTGGAAAAGAACGCCACAGGTCGGTTTGATTCCTCTCGTGCTGCAAGCCTGCAGTGTGTGAAGAGCTAGAAGAATTGAATCAAGTGTGGACAAAAATATGGATATGAGAATATGTCCTGCTGTCTGAGAGGAACCTGAAACTTTGATATAATTTCTTCAAAAGTCCACCAAAGCTTTGTTTGAGAAGAAGCTTTAAAAGACATTTGCGTGGCTATCATAGTCATTTATAGAATGATTAAAAAAATAAACATGAATGAACCAGAGGCAATTCCCCATGAGGGGTGATTGCTGCTGGATTCTACTGGAAGCTGTGGGTCATGTTAAAAAGGGTCTGAAGAACTAAAGATGCTCATCTGAACCATGAGACTGCAGTAGATAGCAGAAGTGTTATTTTCTGTTTAGCTTGGAAAACATTGGAAGCATTTAACTCTGATTGTTTTGCTTCTGACATGCTTGTTTATGCATTTTGGTAATGCGGCTGATTTTCACTGAAGGTTGAATGATTTTTCGATGTGGACTTTTACGAAATGGGACGATTAATTCGGCGACGGATGTAACGTTCTCCAGAATTCTTTGTTTTCTGCCGCTTTGATAAGTGTGTTCATTTGGCCAGAAAGACAAGCAGCCTGTGGCCGTTAATTCATAACTAATAGCTGTGCTGACCTCTCTCATTGTCACTGTCAAATATCTGCCCCTCTTTAAGCCCCGTTAGACCTTTAAAGCATCAGTCAAACTCACCAAGTCAGCAGCATAGCGGGACTCTGTGAGGTCGATATAAAGCATGATAAATACAATCACCGGCATCTTGCATTTCTACATCCTTGATGTATAAAATCTCATCAGTTTTTTTTCAGTGTTCAAGTACTGAGAGAGCTGCTTGAAGTCTAGTGATTTGTTCCGTCATTGCACACTTCGAGGCGAGCCACCCAACAGTGGAATATAAACATTGAGGTCTCTTTCCACCTTGGATGTTTTGCTTTTTCTTTTCTTTTTCAGAAAGCACAGATGGTGGAAAAAAAAGAGACTAAGCCCTACCTTGAAGTGTTTTGTGGAAGGCGTAATATATACAAGCAGTGTTGCAGAACCTTAGGTGGTGAACGGACTTGCTCTTTTATACATTGACACTTGCAGTAGGATATCAATAACTCAGCAGCTCTGAGAAAAATGCTAAAAATGGTCAGAGGGCGTCTTGGACCCAGCTTGAATTTTTTTAGGGTACCTCGTCTCGCAACAAAGCTCAATTACCCTCATTAACGAATAAACGTCCGATATTGAACTATATGTAAAATATGCAGAAATGAGGCATTCGGTAGCAAGATGTGAAACCGAGGCTTCATATCTTGTGACGCAAACACGTGAAAGCTATTAATAAACTCTGTTTGAAAACGCTTTGACGCTTTTACAGTTGTAATCAATCAATGTCAAAAACATTATTCACACACTGTTGTTTTTAAAATTGAGTATGTATTGCCTCAAGAGGCACAACTATTAGTCTTCATCCGCTTAGCTTTTCTCTGCACTAACAACTTGAGGCTTTCATCGTTTTCATCAACAAAGTCAGAGAGAACTTGACAAAAATGTTTGTGTTTGGGCCATCCAACTCATTAGTTTACAGTATTACTCTCTTTTCTAGTTAAGAGCTTATAGTCTGCTGATTAGTACTTTGTTTTAATGGAGAGAAAACTTCCTCACTGTCCAAAAGGATGGATAACAACAATTCCTGTGTTTTCTCACCATACAAATATTTTCTTCTTCTTTATTTTAATAATAGGACTTATTAGATATATGAATCTTCTAACATCAACAGTTAATCACATAAATAGAAGCCCGTTGTCATTGGTTTTAAAAGCAATGTGCTAAACGCACGCAGGTTGTCACAATCTGCTTCTCCACGCAATCACTTCGGCATCGGATTACGTGTCACTTCAAGGCAGACTGCTCATCAAGGCTGGCGAGAAAAGTGTGGTTGACTGAGGAGGAGAGGTACCACCACATGATGCTCTGCTCTCGAGTTAATAAAGAAAAAAAAAAGCCCGTTTAACAAAACACGAGCCCAACTAGCTTCCTCGGAAAGCCGGGAAAATCATGAACGCAGCAGGCATGAAACGCAACTTCCTCTGTGGGACCAGAATGTGTGAAGCAGCATGGGGAACGGGTGAGAATTGGTGAGAATAACGCAGAAAAAATGTCTGTTATGGAAATAAACCAGGAGTTTGATGGTGTTTGAGTGTCATGCAAAATCCTGAACTTGACTTATTGGGGCTTTTCATGACTAAGAAGGAATACAAACGCATGCCTGCTATTGAAAGTGCCTGATGGCAGTTTTTGGGGCTAAGTGTGACATATATTGCAGATGCGTCAAACTCGAGGCCCAGGGGGCCAAATGTGGCTCTCTGGACATCAATAAGTCCCTCCAGTTTTTCAACAACTCTGCAAAACTCAAAGTTCACACAAAATTTGCAGATTCCAACATTTTTTTTCTCTGATTTTTACTTCAAATTTTTGTCAAAAACTTTGAGTTTAAGTGACTGCTTCCTCAGCCTTCCTCGACGTCGAGCTATAGCCCACGATCAATACGGCGATGAATAAAACGCTACGTTTAACATCATGCATGAGCACAAATATCGTAAAAATTCCTTACATATATTTCTAAATTGCTGCCATAAAATCTCTGATTTTAATCTAAGAAAAAAAAAAATACAAAAAACAATCACAAACTTCTGGTTGTACTGATCAATGGGTTTTTCTCAACACATTCTGGCACAACCGGCCCTTTAAGAACATTCAGATTTTTGATGTGGCCCAAATGGAAAATCATATATTAGCTTTTTTAAGGAGTAATTAATTTTTCACAAATGGCCAAGATGATTAGGATGTTTTGGTTTTTTTTTTGTCTCCTTTAAGGAAAGGATATCAGCCGCAATTTGGAATCAAATTGCTTTGTTTATTATTGTTTTGACATAAAGATGTGATGTAAAAACATCCAAGCATGGCCGACAAGCTAAACATAAATATGTAAAAAGGCAAAACACTTTATTTTTCCCACACTGTTTTAGAATTAATAACTTGGCTTCTAAACAGTCTGTCAGTATTTTCCAATGTTCGCACCGTTCAGGTGCTTCTTCTTCTTCTTTTTTTTTCTGTTTTGCTGCATTTTTTTTAAAAAAGAGCGCGCCCCGGGTTTTTCTTTTTTTTTTTTTTTGAGATTTCAGGAGAGACAGAACAGTAAATCGGCGGCGTTTGGCCAGAGGTGTAAATAACTGAAAGCAGGAGTGGAGAACGGGCAAGACGGCGGGGAGCGAAGGAGATGAAAAGGAGCTCGGTGAGATGACACAGACATGGTGGTTGCTCAAAGCCAGACGGGAGTCTTATGTAGAAATGCATATTTTTTGAAAGCGCTTTTAATTTGACGCCGAGCCAACCCCTGCCGCTGCTGTCTTTGCTGAGGTTTTCTGAGCACGGTCCAACCGGGTATCGACTCGATCGTAGCCGCATGGTACCGAATCCGCTATTGGCAAAACCGGGCTTCATGTAAAGCGAACGAAAATGCCAGTGATGATTAATTGAACACTTGTTGGTTGCAGCACAAACGAGCTGACCTTATGCAACCACATGACATTTAGAGGCTGATGAGACAAATGAGAAGGAAGAGTGGAAAGCCGAAAAAACTGAAAAATCTATAAATGGAAAGAAAACGAGACCAAATCCAATGCAAACATGTAAAAAAAAAATAAAGTAAAAGTTAGTTGTTGTTTTTTTTTCCTCTAACGATTTTGGGTCAATGAGAAACAAAAAAAAAAGTAAATCAAGGAACATACTGGAGTAAAATGTAGATGTAGAAACACCAACGGTGGAGTTGGACTTCTTGAAATATTTCCTAAATGTTTCAGAAGTGGATGTAAAAATATGTACCGTGGCAAAAAGGCCATTTTGCTGCAAACCCTCGCTGTACTTCCAGATGTCCTCAGCTGTCCCTGATTTCCCTCCATTTATTTTTCTGTTATGAAGCTGCAGACAGCCAGCAATGACCTGCTGCCGTCCTTGTGTCTGTGTGAAGGAAATAAAAACAAAGAAATAAAAAATTACCTCCAAAAGTCTTCCTAATGAAAGTGTAGCACTTTTCATTTCTATATTTAAAAATCCTTTTACTCGCCTTGTTTGGTATTGAAAAGTTCAGAGAAACTGCATTTTGGGTTTTCGTTCGCCATAAGTAACACAAGCATCGGGTGGAAATGCTCAAAATATCACTTTGTGTAGCAAAGTCGATTTTTATCAGTTAAAGAAATTAACGTTTGTTTGTTTTGTTTATTTACCCTACTTAGTTCTACATGCTGATGTAGGAGAGGCTTATATCTGTAAAATGTCAAAGTTAAGACAAAGGAAGAAAAACCAAAGTCCTCAAAAAGACGCATTTAAACATTTATCTGCTTTCTTATTACTTTAAGTAGCTTTACTGGCTTATGATGTTGAAAACTAATCTTTTTTGTAATAACTTTTCCTCACTCGCATATCTCCTAAGCATGAGATGTGCAGAATGAAACTCTTTGGTTGTATTTGTGAAATTCAAGTATATTATGTTTCCTTCTGACATTGCCTCATGAGTGTTTGCTTGATGGAAAAAACGGAGTCACTCCCCACACAGCTAGTTTTATTTTGGTCCCCAAACTTCTGTTCTTTCATCTGTCATATGATCAGTCAAATGGTGTTGCTCGTCTCGGTTTCTCCTCAGTTCTTTCTCTCTGTTTCTCTCTCTCTCTCTCTCTCTCTCTCTCTCTCTCTCTCTCAGCCCAGTTTACTCCCACTGGTTGTATTATAATCATCCATCCACCCGTCCCATCGTATTAATATGGTGTCGAGAGCGTGATTTCAGCAGTAGCTCTTTCTATTAGCTGGCACTGCATTAGTGCATTACGTCCGTGTGCACACTGCTGCCAGTTACTCAGACGGACACATTAACAACATAATGGCAGGCGACTCACTGCATTCTAATGCTGCAGAGCGCGCACGCACTCCTCCGAAGTTTGCTTAAATATTCATGCCGGCCCACATGAGTTAATTACATTGTCAGACTTCCATGCATGCTTGCACATACGTAAATACTTCCTCCACATAAACAAACACACCTGGTCAAGGGTGGGGTGGGGAAAAGGGAGCCTATTAGAATTAATATTCACAGAGTCCAGGAAATAATGCTAATACTAATGCAGCAAATGAGTCACATGAGTTTGCTCAGTTGGCAACACGATTCAGGAAGTGATTTAAAAAGTAGTGCCTGATATCTATGAAGTGGGTCTAAAGTATGGCAGAAAGGTCAGCGATAAAGTTGAGGAGAATTTTAAAGAACGGCTAGGTTATAAAAACTATATCCCAGGCTCTTAGCGTCCCACGGAGCTCAGTTCAATGTCATTTCATAAAAGGGAAGTATAACACAGCTGCAAGGTAAAATTCCCCATCTAAAGTCGCAGGCCAGGAAAGGAGAGCATTAGTCAGACAAGTGGCTGAGAGGGTGATTCAGGTGAGATTATTCCAAAAATGTTTTGGACTAAATTCTTTGGGGAGGTAAAATGTGTTTCTCGACTCTCAGCACCAAGCAGCGTTCTCAAGCTGTCCGTCGGCCGCGCAATCATAAAAACAAAATGCCGGGACAGAGACGAGTTCTTTTTCATCTGGCGTTTGTGCGCCTCTTTTTCTAATGCTGCTGTGGGGAAAATGCCCATGTCGAAAATCTCCACTGTTCCTTCTACTTTGCAATCATCTCATGTCGCTCAATCACAAAAAATCCCAGTAAAATGCAATGACATTTGCGCTTGTAATATGAAAAACTACTAAAATAGAAAAAAAAAACCCTAAAAACTAATGGTGTATGAATATTTTTGTAGCTACTTTGTGAGAAAATGTCAGTTGCAGAAAATGGATGGAAAGCACGAGGGGTGTTCAGAAATGGAAACCACTTCCTCTCAGCGGGTGAGTGTGTGCGTTCCTCCCTCCAAAACAGAGCGATGGCGCTTCCCTTGAGACCATATGGAGCAGATAACGAGCCGGTCCTCCAGCTCTCTTGCCTGTACCGCTCCCCGGTGGGACGCAGCAATCATTTGTGTTGGTAGGCACCTTATGAAAAGTGGAACACGAACAAAGGTCAAAAGTGTGTAAACGTCGTATTCCCCCTCCTTAACCTCATCCTTGAATGATTCCAATGAGCTTCAGTTGTTTTCAAGGTGTGCACATGTCATTCTGTGACTCACCGGAGAGAGTGACTGGTGTATTCCACTGCACTAAATATTTTCTGAGTGCAAGCAACAGCTGCTGTGTATATTATTAAAATGTTTTGCCAAAAACATACCGACTAAGCATGAAGCCGAGAAGGGAGGAGGGCGGTAAAGATAAATGAAACTCACTTAACTTTAGACAATATAAGTTTGATTTGATTGGCTAAGAGCTGAAGGTGAATTTTTGAAGGCTATTTTTTTCATTTAATTAATTTTTTCTATATTTTTTTGCTAGTGAAAACAAAAGTACGTAATTGCACAAGATAAAAATGCATTGTTTATAAATTCAACGTGTAAAAAGTCTGATTCGATTGAGACTATATTTAATAATAAAAAAAAAAACTCTTCAGTTTAGCATCAACAACTAAGCTACAGCTTCATTTCGTCGTTTTGTGCGTCAAAATAAGGTCTCAAGCATAAATACAGTTTCCAAAACATAAATCGGTTGCCTTCATGTCAACAATATAAACTCTTTCTGCCTCTGTAAACAAAATAAAAATAAAATAAAAATTGCTTTCACTTTACTCACAATGAGTGGAGACTTTATCTGCTTCGCAGTATGCTCCAGTGACGGGTTAATTCGCCCTTCATTGTTTTGTACCCGGGCTTTGCAAATTCTTCCCTGCCAGCTTTGCTTTTGTACTTGTAAACAAACCTTTTCAACTCTGTGTGTTTAAAGCATTGCAAATCACATTGCTTTGGAATTTCAGTACTTTAATGTATCAGGGAGATAAATACAGAAATTATGTTATTGGGTAATTTAGTTTAACTGTCCTTTTTCTCCCATTTATTACACAATTTTCTATTCACTTTGGCTCTGTTTACCACTTGGGGAGCTTCACGCCAAAATGAGGTATTAAAACCACCCAAAGTTGGTTTAAAAAAACCGCAGCCGTTTAGCTCCATTTCTGCACAGCAGACTAAGTTACACAAAACCAGCTTATCTCACCAGTTGTCAAAATAGGCAATAAATAAATCCCTTAAATTCAGAGTATAAAAAAAAAAAAGATTGCAATAGAAAAAGGGACCAAATCACCCACTCCTACTCCACATATGAACTGGAGAAAGCTCCATTTTCTCCTGCTTCTCACTAAATTGTTTTCAAACCACAGGATTTGTCTAAAACCCCTGTACGCCTTCATATCTGCAAAGCGCATTCTTTCAACATATAAACATGCTTAAAGGTTCTCTAGAAATAAACCATATTTGTGTGATTGAAATTTATTGAATTCATCAGGTACAGCTAGCTTGTGGAGGCTCTTTTTTCAACCCTCTTGTGGAAATAGCCACTGACCAAAGATTAAAAATTTCTTTCTATATTTAAAGATCTGTTTCTCTTCTGCGGGCTGTAAGTGTAAACCTTGAATGTAATGGGATTAGTGTTTTAACAACACGATAAAATCAGTTAGAGTATTTCAAATTGAAAAATTGAATAAAGTAATATGACCTTTTTTATTAGATACACAGTTATTGGGACGGCCAGTGTCTGTTTCACTGCTAACCTGTAGGTGGGTGCGCACAAATGGCCATTTAGTTATGCTTGGGAGCACAAGAAATAGACGAGCAGAAAGTCTCGCCATCTGCTGCGCCGCTGTTTGAATCTCGAAACAAATGTTAGAATGTCAGAGTGCATTTGTGCTTTTCTCCTACTCTGAAGATACTGGGACTGCTGTGGCAACAGGCTGTTAGGTTCTGCAAATTAGACTGGGTTTAATCAGCGTCCCAACAAACACTTGAGGGGGTTTCATCTCATCTGCCTCCGCACAACACAAGATGTGAAGGAAACTCACCTTCTTACTGGGATTTTAGCGGCGCGCCTCGCTTTTCAGAGCTGTTTAGTTTCAACACAGCACATGAGTAAGGATTTCTAAGCCCAAACATTTTCTAATTTCTTAGTGTGCTTGGCTGGAACACTAAAGCTTAATGAGTTTGAATTTGGAAATGGGTGCCGCCATTTTCAATTCTCATCTGTGTTAACTCAACTGAATTAAAGCGGCAGTCTTTACTGTGCAGTCTTAAAATTTAAACCTTCACTGAAGCCGTGGAGCGGAGCAGACCAGGAGAATAGAGAGTTATACAAACAGTGGTAGGAAGATACAAAGTGATTTTAGCAGCTAATGGTTGCTCTACATTATACTCGCATGGCAGTGATTGCAATTGTTCAGAACTGATTTTAAAAAGTTGCTTGAACAGATATCTCCAAGTTTCAGTTGCGAAATTCAAACAGTACAGTCAAAAGACATGAAAAACATGAATCCATCCTGCCTTTTATCAACCACTCAGGCTGGTGGTGGTTGAATAACGGTGTGGGAGAAATTTGAATTTGCTCACCATACGCCTTTTTCTACCAATTCCTCGTTGTTTAATCTCCAAACGTCTATGTCTTTGCCGATTATGTCCATCCCTTTATGACCAAGAGTGTGCCCTTCTTGTCATGTCTAAGAGGATTATGCATCATTTCACAAATCTCCAATCATCATACACGACTGTAACGTCACTCCAGTCACGTCTGTTTTTATCTCTAGGCATGGACTCATGGTGAAACAAAATGTCACCTTTAAGCTAACAGGTTTTATTGAAATTACGTTTGCCATCGATTCAGCTTTGTAAATTGTGAGTGTGTTTATTTCAGTCTTTCCAGTGCACAACACTATTCAATAAAAGAGTGGGGGTAATTGTTTTTAATGATTTTTCTTTTATGTGCACAATAAACATAACAAAAGCAACTGGTTCAGATGGGATGGGGAAATAATCTTGCAGGGAACTACATTAAATTTTTATATTATACAGTCATCTTGTTTATGATGAGTTTTAGTTTGTCTACTTGTGCATTGCTCTGGTTTTAAAAATACTTATAGTGCAGCAGGCAAGTTAGCAAACTTTTTAAACTCTTCCAGTTATAAGTTTCCAAAGTGATGTACAAAACATGACTGAAGTAGCCACCTGCTGGGCTAATGGTTGAGCTCAGACGGGAGCCTGCAAACGGAGACGAAGCAAAACAAATCACGCATGCATAACAAGGTAAGGAGTTCCGCTGCCCCCACAGTAACTCAAAACACGCACCCCTTTTAGTCAAAACAATTGCTTATTATGATTGAGTTTTGCATGGGAGCATGTGAGAGTGTATTTCGTCCCTGCTCTCTGTGAAGTTTGGCATTTTTGATTTTTCTAACAACTTGCATCCAACACTCCCCCCAGCAGCATGCTCCAGTGATACCCAAAGACTTCCTATTGTAGCCCCTCATTTGCTGCTAAGTTGTTTTTCATTAAGCAGATTGTAAGTGCTTTCCTCGCAGGTCTGCTGGCGTATTGCATGATGTATGAGGCTCATTTTAGAGTTCAGCAATGGGAATACATGCCTAATGGGTTTGATACAAGGGAATACCTTCAGTAAAAATCAAACTTCCTTTGATTCAAACCTCTCTAACTCCCGCAGGTTTTGTTCGCTGGTTTTGTGTATGTACCAACCACTCTAATAAAAAAAAAAAAAAATCCCTAGCTGTTTTGACTTAACATTTATGTCTCCAGGTGCATTGCGTCACCAAAAGAACGAAAATGCAATCGAGCACAGAACTTGCAGGGTTGGACGGCAATTTTGTGCAACTACAGGGAAATCTAAAATCTGAAGAAGCTGCTATGGAAAGTGTTCAAACATAAGAATGCAATCAATCTATACTTCTATCTCTCCAAGTCTCCATCAAACGGGGGCAAATGCACAGCAAAGGACAAATCGTGCTCCAATGACGCAAACTCCAAAACATACAAGCACAAAAAATGAAATGCGACAAATAAACGCTACAAATAAAAAAAATGCCACGATTACAGAAAATGGAACCAAAAATCTACAATCCACAAAACAAACGCTAACGCAAAATGCTACAACTAGAGACAAAATGCTGCAACCATCTGTTTGGAACATTGAGTTTGCAGAGTGTTTCTTTGTCTGCTGCAGATTTACACCCGTCAGCCCAGGTAGAAAACGGTGGCTTACAAGGTCAAAAATAGCAGTTCAACTAAAATTCTGGCTGACTACTAATGTTATTTCGCCATGATTCTGGTTAAGTGGTTATCTGAAGAACTGTTGCCTTTCTGTAACGTTGAACTAGTCTGTCCCTTTCTCATCCAACATCAACTTGCAGTGAGCCAGAAGTTTCAGAAATGCCCAGACCAGCCAGAGTGACACTTGATGGCCTGTCCTTTCTAGTTTGATGAGATCTCATGAGTGTTCTCTTAACCATGTTCGGATACCTAGACACATTATGTTGCCACCCTATTACTGGGATATTCTCTATTTTTGATAACTGTAAAGTTGATGAAATGGCTGGTGGATTAGCGCATTACTGGCAAAGTCAAATTTAAATTCCCCTCAAATTTATTTAGGTCATTGAGAAATACCAGCTTGGAGGACTGAATCCAGTACATGTCATATTCCTTTGGTGTATGTTTGGGAACTAATTTGATGTGTCAGGCTGTCTTTGGCATTTCAGGCATGTCATAGAGAGAAGATGGTTGCCTACATGTGTCATGGCAGGTTTGCTGTACAAAAAGGACATCTGAAAATGGTATCCTATTTGTGTGGTGGCTCGTAGATGTATGAGAGCATGTTTGTCAGCCGGTTGCCTGGAGATGTATGCAAGTGAGGTGGAAGACCTAAAACTCGTAGCACCTAAAGGCAGCAAAAGGTCATCCACCTTGTGATCTCCTGCGAGATTCAGACAAATGGCCCATAAGCACCTCTAGTTCACGCCAAATTTGCTCAGGCTTGCCTGTTGCACCCTGGACAGTGTTCATAGTTGACTGTTGTGTACCGTTAATCCATTTTGTGTGTTTTTGGGTCTGGGAGCGGTAACATAAAATTTTTACTGCTAAAAACAATCTTCAAAAATACAATATGATTAATTTTGTAATTGTCAGGGTTTCATTTTATTATTATTTTTATTTCTATGAACAAAAAACTAAATGAATAAATTGTGGAGGGCCCCCTCTTGGCCAGGGGCCCCTAGAATTGTCATAACTTTGCCCCTGGTGGTAATATCCACACACTGGGTATGCAGACACACCCAGCCTCCAAAACACCACAGTCTATCAGGGCAGAAACCAAAGCACCGAGCTACTCTGCCCTATTTCATCCCCCCAAGACCCTCAGACCTTTACCCCAGTCAACCCCCTTGACTGACCCAAGTACACAGCCTCAACCCAAAGTGCCGCCTCCATGCTGGACCCACCGCCACCCCAGGGCAGCACACAGATGTCCAGTGTGCCTAGAGACAGCTCTGCCTCTCTGCCAGCATGCTTGAAGAGACTCTTAGTCATTTAGATTATTTGGGCTGCTTCATTTTCACAGTCATGTCAGAAAGGTTTAAATAACAGGAGGACACACTCCTCGTTTTAAGTACTACTAAAAGGTGTTCAATGATTTGGAACAATAGGATGATTTTTAATTTCTTTTTCCTGAGTAGGCAGCTGGTTTGTGTGTTTTTGAATTTCTTGTGCAGCCCTTGTGTATAATTACTAAATTTGTATTCAGGGCATTCAGAGTTGGGTGGTAACAGATGGGTATTTGTTCTGTGTGTGCCAGTCGGTGTTGATTTCAGTGAGTTAGATACAGTGCTGTGAAAGTGAGTGTGTACGGTAGTGTGAGAAGGGAAATAATGATTTATCAATAGTTATATTAAAGGCTTTAGCCTCAGCTGCCTGCTTCTTGTCCTTTTTTGCTTCATATTTCTCCACTGCGTGACAAACTCAGACCTAAACCCTCCGTCAAAGTTTGTAAGGCGATGTATTTTCCAGCGAACCCTCTGACCTTGTCTCCTTCCCAGCAGCAGCAGGCAGGGATGCATTTCCAGATCTGTAAATCTTTCTCTTGCTAGTTTTACTGAGGTTCCTCTTGGAAATTTAACTGAACTGATTCAGTGGGTTGGTGTTGCATCTTACATCTTTTGCCTCCACATTAGACCCCCCCCCCCTCTCTCCAGTCAAGCATCCATGAAACGGGCCAGTTTAAAATCGCATTTAAACAACTTGATTGCATTGCTATTAAAGAATGAGCACTCCACAAATTGTCAAATATTTGGATGGACGTCGAGGTTGGACTAAGCTGTCCTGAAGTGGATCTGTAATTAGTCGATACCTTCTTTCCAATGGCTTGTAATCTGAGCCTTTCATCTCGTCTCCAAGGTGATCATCCTCCTCCTCAATTAGAGGTAACCCTCGTGGCGTCGAATTGCAGAGTCTGCTTGCAAGTTTCACACAAAAGCCACATTAGTCTAATTATTGGTTTTAAAATTTTCCTGTGATTACCTGCAAATGTGGGGAAAAAAACATTCTCGGGGCCGAACTGGCAGCTGATTTTGCCACATTTTACAAATCAGATGCAACAAGCATGAATCAAAGGCTCTAAGGCAAAAAACATTGAGAAATAAACTTTAAATCCTAACTGATCAATTTTGAGGATTATATATCAAGACTATTTCAGGGTCTATTAACATAGTCCGGGTTTATTGCGTAAATGTAGTATTGTGTTAATCAACCACTTAAATTGTCACGCAGTGGTGTGTTTTGTTTTTAATTGTAAGTGTCAAGTTTTTCTTTAACCTATGCTAAGGAAAATAATTCTTAAGTTATAGTTAAGTGTAACAAAACATCACCAGACATCAACTAATCAACTAATCTTGGTCAGATTTTGGCTTTCACAGAAGTGTGAATTTTCAACACAGTTCATAAAATATATTCATACATTATAATAAGATAATAGTGAATCATGGTTTCCTTTACTTTTTTAAATTTAAAAAAGTGAAATGAAAACATTAAATAGACTCTAAGCACAAAAGAACAGTGAAATAATTATTCGAAACGATTCACTCTTTCAGGTTTAAACTCTATTTCCCAACATAATTTTGACTTTAAAGACACAAACGGGTTGCCTTCTTTACTTACTCCTACTCCTAGGTGTTATATAAGCCATTTTGATGCATCCTTTAAGGATTGAGCATGGCAGATAATGGCTATTTAATGGGCTGCTAACATTTGAAGTCAGTTTTCAGAGGCAAAGTAGACGGGGTGTAAAGCGGTCTTGCTGGGCGAGTCCCATGGCTTCGGTGGTGAAGCATTATCACCATCAGACCTTCTCGGCTACAATCTGCCACTGAAGAGCTCCTGGGAATTAATGGCTCACTGGGCCATTAATTCACTTGCTCGCTTATACATAAGTCTGCGAGATAAAAACTGGCTAAGAGACCTTAGACAACCATCGATTCAGTTCATTATCTGTGTCTTAAGCTCTCTGCACTTTAACACATCCGAGTGTACATGACGGCGTTCATAAATTACACCATCAAGATGAAACATGGCAGAGCTGTTTGTCTTGCTTTGCTTCTTCCTGAAAACATGAAAAGACCAGGAAAATGTGACCAGGAATGCATGGAGGTTTTGGATGAATTTTAAAATGTACTCCATGACTTATTCTTTTGTTCTGCCTTTTTTTTTTTTTTTTTTTTTTTTGTAGTTTCCGCCTTTGAAAACCTTTGTTTCTTGCCTTTTGCTGAAATCAGTCTCCCTTCTGTTCATTTGTGCCGCTTTTTGTGTCGCTTTTCTATTTCCTTTTTTCATCTTCCATCGGCGTCGGTTCTTTTCGTCTCAACCTTTTAGCGCGCTTAAACAAGTCCCTTGTTTAATTTCAGTGACTTTTTACTTCCATCTGTTTTTCCTGGAACTCGTGTCACTTTACCCAATCCTCTGTTTGTGTTGCACCAATTATCTCCGTTTCCTCTCCTTCCGTTTCTTCATCTTTCATCTCTATCTCCCTTTGCCTTGCTCTGTTGGATGTTTCCTCTCATAGACTTTTTTTTTTCCCTCATCAGTCCCCTTTTCTTCCCTTTTGTCCGATGCCTCCTCTTTTGTCTTTACGCGCTTGCTAAACATCCCCTCATTAGTTCTCCCGCATCTGTTCCGATGATATATATATTTTTCTTCTTCCCTGTCGCTTTCTTTTACACTTTGCTTTGACGAGATGATTGCCGTTCACCTGTGCTGTCTTTTCTCTCGTTTTCTTTTTTTTTTTTAATTTTCTCAAAAGTTTTTGTTTTTAAAACATTGTTCCTCCTCACCTCTTCTTATTCTTCCTCTGCATGCAGATTTGTTGACGCCTTCACAGCTCGTCGAGTCAATGCCTTGTTTCTTCTCTAAAGTGATTCAATTAAGTTACTTCCTGTTGAAAAGTTTTACTCTGCCAAAAATCCGCTCAAAAGATGTTTTGGTATTTGATAGCCATGAGTAGAACAGTAATCAAATCTGTTTTGGATTAAGTAAATATAATTAAAACAAAAAACAAATGCAAGTTATTAGTTCCTACATTCAAAACAAGAGAATATTTTTTTTTAAAGCTTCTTAATATTAAATATTCTCCATTTCAGAGGCGTACACATAGTGAAGCATTTAACTTTGAGCTGCAGGAAAATTGGGACATTTAACGATGGTGATTTACTTTTATTTTCTTCTTCTTTCACCATTGATTTCATTTATGCCCACTTTACTCTCATCTTTCTTTCTTTATCTATTTATTTCTTGTATTTGGTGCACTGGCTGAGGTAGACTCTGGCTACATTCGCCTCCTTCACCCATTTGACAAAATGTACCCAAGGCAGGAACAAATCGACTCGCTGTGGCAGATTGCTACTTTTCATGCTTGAAAATAGTTGGGTGGGGAAAAACAACTGAAACTGCAAAAGTATGAAATTGAGAAGGAGTGAGATGACAAGCAGCCGCTCAGGTATAGCAACAGTCTGTAACTTTGAGTCTTTCGCCTCCTGTAATAACAAACACACAAAGCAATGCCTAAATGGTGCACATACTGGTAAAATAAGACATTTGTGTACTGGATTTACAATCAGACGCTGCCTCCCATCAAGATCGATCGAGATGGAAATCAACCTATTCTGGTTATCAACTTTGCATAAAACCAACTCTCTTCTATGTCACTAAAAGCACGTTAGTGGACAAACCTTGCAAGACAACGTGCAAGGCATTTTTTAACAGAAAGTTAAAGAAAAATTAAATGAGATGTTGAAAAGTATTCACTTTAGTTGGGAAATATATGTTTGCCTTTGCAGCATAGTAAGCTTGCAACCCATTTACCTCACATGTTCTCAAAACTATTGCAATAGAACATTAATGGGAAAAAGAAATTGTGATTGTGTGGGATCTTGGAAGACAGTTTTTCTCTTGTCTGGTCTAAGGCAACATGTGACTTTTTTTTTTTTTTAAGCATTTACTCACTTCCCTGTTTTTGGGTTATGTTGTTTTGCATTTCAGGCCCACCACACCAAGACCTCAAAAACACTCCAGACATCCGTGGGGTGGGGATGATTTGTGCAGCACAATTATTTTTAAAATTAAAAAAGGAGACAGATGGACTTGGGCACAGACAGTGGGGGGAACTGACGGTAGAATCTCAGCCACAGCCATCTTCTGTTGGGTAAATCTAGATAACATTCCTCAGTGCCAGTCCTCGTCTCATTAAATGGGAACTAGCGCTGGCTATTAAAGGGCTGAGTCAAATTTTGAGCAAGCAAACAATTCCTCAAACCGACTCAGATCAATTTGCAGTGTGTGCGCCTGCAATAAGTGCGGCGACGTTTTCTGATTTATCATTCCTTGTGCAGCATGGGTGAAACGTTTTATGGTCATTGCAGGGTTTTAGTAAAACCTGCCAAGCGCGTGCATTTGCATGCGTTTTTAAATCCACATTTAAAACGCATTTAAAACAAAGACATCCCATGTGTTCACGTTCAGCAATCGGTGCACCTGACTCAAAGCGAGCGTTTCGGTGTAACTGCTCGGAAACGACACGTGTTCCTCCACCCGACTGTATGTCTGAGATACAGAGGCAATGTGTACGTGTAAAGCATCAGGGTTAATTAGCATCACTCCACTGCCATCTATCAACCTAATGCTCAGTTTCTGGCCCTTGACAGCTCCATTACTGCCAGACACACACGAGGGCCAGTTTGGGTCATTGTCGGGCCTCTCTGTTCGCCATACGAGAACAGTCACACTTCAAAATATCTGTTTTATGAGAATATAAGGACTGAAAGCAGCAGCAGCAGCAGCTGCACTAGCAGCAGAGATGGCTCATGGAGCTTCCAGTTATTAACTATTCAGCAGGGTTCATGAGATAAATGTCTTTGAGATATGAACAAAAAAGCCACAGACCTAGATTTTTCTTTCCTCCTCTGTAGGCACAACTCCTGCTTTTAGTTATCAGCTCGGTTCGCGTGTGCAGTCCAGACTGATCTATTCTGAGGGATGAACCTTTTCCCCGCCACTGCCAAGACCATTAAGGAATAAACGACGTAGAAGTAAATGTCTATTTTGGCAGGATTTCCTGGATTAAAGGATATCGGTTTTGTTCCAAAGGTGTTCCCACTGGTGGTTCAAAAAAACATGATTAGTTATGTGAGTTATTAGTAGCAACATATACATATGTTTGTTTATTTTTTTGCTTGTTTTTTTTAACTGGACAAAATAAGATAGTTGTATGTTTGTGTATCATTTTTTTATTGACTGAAAACATAGTCTGCTCCTTCGTTGCTTAAGGGGGAATAGATTTCCATTTTTATGGATGAGAGAAGTCTACTGCATGTTTTTACTGTGATTAATTTATAATTAATTTACTTAATTTAGACAGGATGTTGTTTTCAGTGAAAACCACACGACATGAAATCAGTTTTTTTTTATTATTTCTCGGGCTTCCCAACAAACTGTGATTCGTCATTTTACATGTTTGTAATACACAGAGTGATGGATCTTTATGAATAGTGAAATTTCAGCATAGTTGATATTGCAAAGATTCACCATGCATGTAAATAAACAGCAAAATGAAAAATTGGCTTGATTGATCTAATGTTTCTTTAATTTTTTTTTTTCTTAAAGCTACTTTTAAATACACAAGTGAAAAAACATGAGTCACGAGACATGTCTATTTCAAATACAGAGAATCTCAGGGGATTGCTTTGCTTTTGCATCCTTTCATGGAAAATGTTACCCTTTGCAGTTCACCTAACGTCAATTAATTAGAAATCAAGGTCTGCTTTCCTTACAAGATTTTGATAATAAATGTTTTCTATACGTAACCACAATCTGCTCTATTCTTTGTCTGGACTAAAAAGCATTTTTCTTTCAAAGAATATACCTAGAATATGGAGAATTTGTTGTGCTCTCATGAAACTAAACAGAGTTTTGGACTGTATGATTTCAGAAGTTTGGCATAGCTCAGCAAAAGGCCTGACCAGAAAGCACAACATTTGATAGAAACTTTTTGAGCTGGAGTTTATCAAAGAATCATTAAAGTATCATTATCACATAAAAAATTGTGATATGACCTTTTGTCATTATTGGTCTTCCATAGCTTCAAAGGGTTTTGCTTTGCACCAGTGTCCCCTTCTTTGGACTTTATCTTACAGCCCATTTTGATATATTTTCAAATGGCAACATAGATCAGCAGTTTCTCCAATAATTGTCCCAGTTTTCACTGTGCATCTAATTGACAGACTTGACCATCTGACACCGTTATCCCCCCGGCTCCATTGAGACGAATCCGGAACGTCATTGAGCGCTGATTAAGAATCGCACAATGACACGATTACAGACAATTGTGTATCGAGACACAAAACAATACATCACCCCACTGATAAGCATGAGAGAGTGAGAAAGTGTTAATTAAAACACATCAGCCTGCTCCATTTTCTTGGATACACTTGTGATTTCCTCTCTCCCCCTCTCACATGCTCTCACACATATTCATTAGAGCAAATGGAATTAAGGGGATTGAAGGAATAATCTTCTTCCACAGCCATGTGGGGGAACCAAGCCATTAATTTCCCACCTCCAGGAGCACTTGCTTTGAAAAACCTTGTCGGTGCAGGCATTAAGTTAAATATGCTCACTCCGACTGGGTTTTTGTACTTATACACATCGTGTGTGTGTTTCTTATTGACCATTAGATGCAGAGTTATAGGAATATCCGCCAAGATGTTATTTTCTTGGTGCGAATGTGGATAGTATTGGGTCTAAGCCTGCAGCAGACGACACTGGATGTTACTTCATTCGTGCTCTGCTCTCTTTCTTTTACAGCTCTAGATTTTCCTTCTCTATTCAAAGTAATGTTTTGGGGAAAATAACAATAAGATGCTGCTGCGTATAGATGAGTGTGACTCTGTCTGTGGTGGTCTGTTTTCAAATTGAGGCGAGAAATAACAAAAGATCAAAGTATCAGGTTTGCCCAGGTCTGTCTGTGGTGGTCTGTTTTCAAACCCATATTCTTCCAGCAGTGCATTCAGGCCTCTTTGAAATGGATATTCACATATTTAAATGCACACAGAGTGTGGAGACAAAAAAAAAAAGAAAAAGAGACGAACAGACATTAAGTCACTCCTACGAAGGCGCATGCAGTGCTGAGCCAAATGCACACAATTTGTTTCCTCAGTTGTTTCTCTCTGCCTGCATTTCTTTTGATTTGTTTATCCTAATCCTCCATGAATTATACATGCCCATCCTGGACTTTATGAAAGTTTCCAATTTTGTTCCCCTGACAGAAGAAGCTAATAACAATGCTCACATGTCCTACACATGAACTCCTGAGTTCACTGAGAGGAGTGAGGAACAGAGTAGAAATTTACCAAACAAATAAAAACAACTAGGCACAACATCTTACTGTCTCAAGTATGGGCTGAAATTCCAAAGTTGGAAAAGTCTAGAATGACCCCCCCCACAAAAAAAAAAATAAAAAAAATAAAAAACAAATAAATAAATCCGAAAAGAAACCTATGTATTTAAACAATATCAATCTGAAAAGGCGAAAGAAACAAAGAACGAAGTAAATCCACCATTCATCAAAGAAAAGTTTTTTTTAATGAATTTGTAGGTCCACCCCCGCCATTTTTAGAACAATGGTTCAGTCCAAAGTATAGGCGGAGCAACAGCAGCAGCCTCGCGAATGGAACAGACTCCGACAGAGCCGTTGAAGTGAGGAGCTAGCTGTTAGCGGTTAGCTGTTAGCTATGACGCTTCTGCAGTACAAACAAACAAACAAAAAAACCCTCCAGTAAGTAAAAACTTAAAGCAAAAGACACGTAAACCTTTTATTCACTTTCACCGGTCACTAGGAAGAAACACATTAACAATAAAAAAAGAATTATTTTTGTTACTTTGGCTGAATCATGATAAATAGTCCCGTCATGCCTTGGAAATCAAAACTAGCAAAATGGCTACATTGCTTTGACAGACTTCAACTTTTTTGTCAAATGTAACAAATATCTAAATTTACCTCTTACGACATGTGAGAGCAGACAGATAGACAAACTGAAATGTATGCCTTTATTTCTTACCATCTTCAACATAGAGCCTCGAAAACCAAACACAAAAAAACAAAAACAAATATTTTTCTATAAAAACATTAAGTTTAAGTTATACTTACCAGATATTCTTTATTTCTACCTAAGTATGGATTTTCAGCCCTCCAGGACATGGCAAAACCAAAAACGATTTAAGCATAAAGCAACTTAGCCCATTATAATTGAAGTAACAAATAACTTGTATGAGAGCCACTACAATAAATCAGAATTTGAGGAAGTTTGTCAAGTGGCATTAGTCACTAAAACTTTTTATTGATAGCCTAAAAGTTTTGGAAAAGTGTACCAGAGATCATCTGCTCCACTGAACCAAGCTCATATGTAAGCATTTAATTTTAGATTGACTTTTATGGGTCTCAATAGTTTGCATACTGAGAAAAATATATGTTTGAGCAGTTTTGGTCTTTCAACTTCAACCCGTAAAAAACTTTAAACCACCATTTGTTGTTCTTCGGTGCTTCCTACTTGTAGTTTCCACGGCATGTGGTTGCAATGAAGTGTCTGCTGTGGTCAATTTATTACCACAATTATATAAAAAGTCATTTTTAGGGCTAGTCACACTAAGATTTATTTCCTCTGATCCAGTGGTCCTTTAATTGTGTCACACTAAGTTCACTGTAAACTCATTTGGGCTCAATATTTATATATTTATACATAAAATGTTATCCTTCCCTCACTTTGATTTGAAGTGAATGATTAATGGTGAGTTAAAGTCTTAATTTGTTATTTATCAAACCCAGCGCGGGCCAATGCATTGATCGTGAAAGTCAGAGCCATTTAAATCTGCTTGCAGCAAAGCTCCGGAGCCATCAAAAGTCTGGCAAAATAGATCCCTAACCTTTTAAAATGGCAAGGGACAAGTGTAGACGGTGGATGGCAGAGATTTGAGATGAAGCCCGAAGGGAATAGAGACAGTGAGTGATGATCTTCAGTAACATTCCAGGCACACACACACACTCACCATCTGTCTTAAACTCTTTACTCTGTAACCAACTGGATTTGCTACGTTCAGCAACTGTAATGTATTGTGTCTGCGTGTGTGTATGCGAGTGTGTGGAAGACTGATAACCGACGGCCCTGGTGTTTGTGTTGAGATTGGCAGATTAGTGTTACCCGATTGAATGCCAATGAGATGCGACTGACGTTGGTGTGTGCGTTTTTGTCAACGCTGACAGGTGCAGGCCCACCTCTACTGTCCCGCTCTGTCGGGAAAAAATCTATCTGCCTGTCAGCCAATGAACACCTTCGCCCTGTTTCGTCGCCCATCAGAAGCAACACGTGTGTTTGTGTGTCTTCTGTCATTCTGTCGACTTTGTGTTGGACATCAGTTCCGTCGTTTTCCCCATATCTCTCCTGCTCCTTCAGATCTTCAGTGTACTTTAAACTGTCACTCATGAAACGAGTATTTAAAAAGGAAATTATGCCACTTTTTGTTTTCGTGTCATCAGAGCCCTCTTTGTTCTCCAGATCCCCCAGATCAGCTACGCCTCCACCGCGCCGGAGCTGAGCGACAACAGCCGCTATGACTTCTTCTCCCGTGTGGTGCCGCCAGACTCCTACCAGGCTCAGGCCATGATGGACATCGTCACGGCGATGGAGTGGAACTACGTGTCCACGCTGGCCTCGGAGGGCAACTACGGGGAGAGCGGAGTGGAGGCCTTCGTCCAGATTTCCAGAGAAACTGGTAGGAAATTACATTTATTATAGCTTTTTTTTTCTTTTTTTTCGTCCTTCTGGGGAAAAACACCTTGACTTGTTATATTCTGAGCCTTGCAAATGTATTCATCCTATGTTTAAACTATGATTTTCATTGGATCTGAGATGATGGAGCAAGACAAAGTAGGGTAGAGCTGTGAATTGAAAAGAAAAGGATTCCTAGTTTTAAATTAGGAATGCACAATACAGTGTATCACAACTTTGTCATTAGAACATCACTGTAATCAGTATGGGGAGATGCTTTAACTGCATGGAGATGCTTTATACTAAAAACCTTAGTATGCATCAAGATTTTTTGTGCATGAAAAATATTTGTTGTATGCTGTGTTTAGCTTCAATGTGTTGAGTTGAGCATTGAACTGAGCTCATTTTTAGTTTTTGGCACTAAAAAAGAAGCGTATAGAAGGAGCCAACAAAAAAAAGGCCCTCGACAGCATGATACTGTTAGGAAACGCTTCGTTCTCTATAGCGACCCTTCCTGCTTTCTGCGTCTTTTTTGGGTGTCGCCCAGGTTGGAGGACACCGGGTGCTTAGCGCATAATCTAGTATGTTTTGCTCAATTAATTCTTAACACTGGTCGACATTTCGAAGGGCAATGTCATCCTAAGACCATGTTTTGGAAACGAAACTCCAAAAATCAAGCTATGCATTTTTGTTGAGCCTCCCTGATTCAATATTTTTACAGTTCCTGCTACGAGTCCTTTCCACTGATTTCTGCCATTTTTGCAGCTCTAGAAAATGAAATGTTTGCTCATTGATTTGCAAAGTGGTTGTCGGATCAGATTGGGAATGTTTGTGAACATACATTTTAATTTTGACTAGCTTCCCTGTATCTGAAGCAAATCACCCCCACATCATGATGCCGCCGCTAGCAGATGTCATGATGGAGACTGTGTGTTCAAGGTGACATGCATTGTTTTGATGGTAGTAAATGTAACAGAAGTTGCATATGCTTTTCCCTCAACTAAACAGTTGAAAAACATCGAACTGTGTGAAATTAGCTAGGTAAATTATTGAAATGCAAAAGAAAATTTCAACGACTTTCAAATTTTTTTGAGATGCGTTTGTAAACAGTGTTTGGGTGCATTTCAGAATTTACTTGTTTTTGTGCCTTTAAGGTCCAACTCCATCTCTTTGTTTTCTTTTGCGGTCTGCATTTTTATTTTAAGGGTACACAATTTTGCTCAAGCAATAACCTCATGTTGGCAAAGTTCACTGCCAGGCATTCAGTGTTTGAGAATAGAGTCTTGACCTCCTGTTCTCAGCTGAATTACATTCTCTATTCTTTCTCCCATTGTTCCCTCCCTCTTTCTGGCTTCCACTTGTAATAAATACCACTGGATGGAAGTAAAATATTTTAAAAGAGCTCTAAATGTCTCCTCTCACTGCTACATTGATATGGTGATGCTTTAATTATATCAACAAACGCAAACTAAACTGAATGAGATGCACGACAGTAGAGAATAAAGCATCTTCTAATTAGTATAAGTGATTCTTACAGTACACAGCTGCTTTATAGTGTGTGAAAAGCTCTTCTTTCTCAGTTGATTGAATCCCTGCAGCAATCTCAAGGCGGCAGGACTCATAATTAATGTGGCTTACAGTCATGGGAGCCTTGACTCCGTTCCAAGCACTATTTCGTGTTTCTTTTTTGACATTAATTACAGTGCAGATGTTGTTGTCACACGGTATGACATGTTGTGACCACTTGTGACATGAGATGGAGTAAAAAGTAAAATCAGCCCAGAGTGATGTTGTCATTGTCGAGTTGATCCCACTGTTCCTTTTCCTCTCATTATTGCTGTCTCCGAGGCTGGCTGCAGATTCCGGCTGCTCAGTTTTTGCCACGGCGCTCTGTGCCGACGGCAACTTTACTGTAGGAACCTCTTTCAGTCTGTTGTGCTCTTGCCGTGCATTTCGTATCGCAGCGTGGCAGCTCTGATGTGATCGTATGAAAGTAAAATTACAGCCTTGTCAACTCCAAAATGGACTTCAAATGGTTTGTTTTGTGGACGTTAGTGGGTTGTTGTGTATCAACAATTAAAGCTAGGTGAAACTTTAGGTGTTGTGGTGTGTGGCAATCATAAAATATTATGACTTTCAGTCAAATCAAAACTGGTCTGAAAGAAAATTAGTTGTTGCACAGTTGAAATGAGTAATAGTGAGGCTGGAGTATTTACATTTACATATTCAAGTTAGAATCATAACATAAAAACTTCCATTGAAAATGAAAGACTATATTAAACTAGCCAATAAAAGAATCACAGACGCTTAGAAATCTCACTCATCTGCTTTGTAACGATTGACAAAAAACGCATTACAAGTTCTGCATGTCCAAGACAGACTGGAATTTAATTTAATTTGGACTTTGTGTAATTGTTTAATTGATCCAAAGTCTCATTAATTAAAAGCGTGCCTCTGTTGGTGAATGGAAAACTCTAATTAATATTTGGTTAATAATTTGGGTCTAGGCTAAAACTTACTGTTCAACTTCTCATTGCACCTTTTCAAAAGACTCTAAGTTTCTAGATATTTTTATTTGAATGAAATTGCATATTTTCCTCATCATTTGGCATCATGTACGAATCTGAATCGATACCCCCCTTGCTGAATTTAATAATGAAACAAAAAAACAGAAAATTTTTTAAATATCATTATATGCTGGAGTTAAGTTAAAATACTCCAGCTTTGAAATGGAAGAAAAATATGTTTCATATCATTTCTGTAGACGCAGACTTTCTGCAGGGAGACTTTAGTTTGGATAAAAGTACATTTGTCTTGGTTTCCACTCATCATGAAGGCCTTCTGCGAATCCTGGGTAAGTGTTAATCAATGTGTTGAAAGTCTGTGAAAAGTCAGATTGACGAATGGATACAATAAGCCGGAATGAAGCACCAAAATTGGTTGAGAAGGATTAAAAATCAGTGAATATAAAGTACACTCACCACATTTTGAAGTGTTTGATTTTTACATGGTAATCACTGTATCATTTATTTGTACAATTCAACTGAAAAATAAATATTTTCTAAAAGTACACCTTTAAACTAATGCTTGTCTGAAGGTACATTTGATTCAGTTGCAGTATTTTTGAGTACAAACCCACTATTAATTGTAATGCTTCTGGTTAGCATCAAGTTTGGGTTCTATCGTTATGTTTTCCAGTTATCTTGGAGTTAACAATTGGATTTTCCCGTTAGCCACAATCCTTGAAAAATGTATCTAAAAATGTATCTGGTCTAAAGTAAAGAACTACCTAACTAAAATTGCACAAGCAGTAGACTAAATTTTCAATTAATTCAGAGGCCTGCATTCATAAAGCTGAGTGGCACAGCAGTGGAAAAGATAGAATCACAAAGAGATGGATCACTTGTCTGTTTTGATTAAAATTTCAAAAGCCCGCTTGATCTCTGCACTCTCGAGAGCATCATGCTGCACGAATGCGGCCTCAGATCAGTTTATGAAATTATCCGAGCGGTGTTGACAGATCAAAATGCTGTCTGTTTGTCTGTTTGTCTCAAATGTTTATCGGAAACTCGCCACGCCGGGCGCTGACAAATATTTACAGACTGACAGAGCTAAAGATGGTTAAAGAATCCATTTGAGGGGATGTCAGTTGAGATTCCTCTCTTTTGATCTATTTTGATCACTTTTTCTTCCCTGTAGTATTCCCCAGTATCCCTATTTTGTTTTTCTTCCCTGCACTGTTTCTGTGCTGCACTCAAGATGACAGCACTGTGCGTCTCTTCTGTGGTCTATATGTCCGTCTTTGTCTGCCCGCGTCTCTGGAGCCACCGCACCCGAGGCCATACGCTGCGACAGTCAGCACATAGATATATTTTCTGTGGTGTCAGATCTCTGGATATGTGCAAAGCAGTGTGGGCATTAGTGTGTCTTTGTGGAGTGGAGGACATTGTGGTGTATTTTCTTTCCCTGTTTTTTGGGGGTTTTTCTTTTTTTTCTTTATTTTTTTTTTTACACAGGAGGGGGTAGGTGCTATGACAGCAGTCAGTCGGTTGTTTACTCTGCAGCTCTGGAGATGTGAAGCCAACCGAGAGGAAGAAGGGACAGCGGCGCTGGCAAAACATTGAAGAACATGACGGCGTGAGAAAGATTGAAAAGTAACAAAAGGGAGACTTTAAAGTGTGCTTTTGTAACAAAGATGCAACACGAATTGTATGCAAAATGTGACTGCAGAGGGAGGACAAAAACAAGATAAGAAAGAGGAAACACACAAGCGCAGCAAAAACAAAGGCTAAATCAAATCTTTTGTTTTTTGTCTAAAGCACATACCATCCATGCAGGGTTAACCTTCACTGTATATTACGCCACATGTAATTAGAGTTTTTGTTTTTCTCAATCTGAGCTTTAAGATTCTCTATAGTAATAATTTTCAATCCACATTTGAAACCTTTCTTTTCCACTAAATAGTTTCTTTGTAATGAAGCAGCTTAACGGTGAGAACAAGTTGGAGGTAATGTTTATTTTGTTCTGAAATCATCCAAAGTCGTTTAGTCTATTTTTCACTTGGAGAGACATCCGTGTGCTCATTATGAAGCTGTAGCTAACCTGAACATATTGTTATGATCCATTAACGGCCCATAATCCGCCAATGTTGCTGGCTAATAATCGACGTAATCTTTCACAGAAAACATGAGCAGCAGCTACCTTCTGTTACTACCAGCTTAGTTTTACTCTTCATTATTTGAGGCTAAAAAAAATGTTACTACAATTAAAAGTCTGTTTATTTTGTAATGTAAATGTCACTGCAGACACATTGTCTGTCACTTCCTGCAATATATTATGCTAAGCATGTAATATAGGTGATTATATTTCCTTTTGTTTTAAAGTACTTCTGCATAGTACCTTGTGAATCAGTTTAAGTTTTCAGTCATCTTTGACAGTCTTTCAGCAGGACAGTTTGATTAGATCTTTTTTTTCTCACTCTGCCTTCCTCAAGCCATCAAATTGTGAGATCATCTTTGGCCCACAGTCCTCTTCAGGAGAGCTCAGAGATGTTCTTTGAAATGCAATCATACATCCTGGCTTGGCTTCTTCCAAAGCCTTCATGTTGTGGTGAAGACATTGATTTTTATAAATTTTTTTTGGTATATATATATATATATATATATCTATATATATATATATATATATATATACTTGGACTCACTGTGTGTGTTCAGTTTTGAAACAATTTCACAAAAAACCTAATTTACATCAAAAAAAAAAAAGAATGCTCCACCATGTTTCCTCTCCCACCATTTACCATGGGTATGGTGTTTGCTTGATAAAACTCAGCATTGTTGTTGTACACAGCAAACTTAAGAATTGTGACCTACTTTTATTTCATCAAACGTATTCCCTTTAACAATGGGAGGGTTATTTTTCTCGGTCTGGGTGTTTTCTTTGGATAAAAAAAAGGCTTCTCTCCTCCCATCCCACTGCCTTGTCCAGACATATGAAGAATTCAAGATATTGTTGTTGCACAACCAATGCTTGGCCAATGCTCTTGCAACATCCTTCAATTGCCCCAGACAGCCTCCCTGATCAGTTTGTCTCATCTACTTACACATTTCAGTGAAACATAATTCTCCAAATAAGTTATTGCAGTGTTGATTACTATAAATTAACCAAAGGCTTTCTGTGAGAAGACATCCTCATCTGACCATTCCCAAATGATTAGGAGTACGTAAACTTCTCAATAAATGACATCTGTGGAAAATAAATATATGTATAAAACTCTCTCCACCAAGTCCAAGGTTATGAACCTCAGAGTTGCAACAGCACGCCTACTCTTCAAGAGCAGATGTGGTCACTTTTCTTTGTGTTTAGACTCCTGGATGGATTCTGTAACCCCTGCACAAACAGCCACGGAAATTTCAAGGCGATTATGTTGTGATTAAAGTGTAATAATTGCGAGGCAATGTGATTACTACCACCAGTCAGCCATAGAAATTGGTGTGTAATTTTTCACTTATTTCTCGACAGTGTGGATGTAAGAGAGCATTTTCATGATTATATATGTGCATTCTAATCAGCTGAAGGGTTCCAGAGGTGCTCTGTGCTTATTAGCGTGAGTCAAACTTCCCCCGAGTGTGACGTCTTAGGTGCTTGTTCAAGTTTAGTGATTGCTGCTTTGTTCTTGACCCATGCTTCCTCTTTACTGTGAACCGCCGTAAGAAAATAAAAACATATTTGCCATTTAAACATATTCTTTGAAACTGGTCATGTCCTACTTGCATTTGCTCCCGCACAGCTGCAGTGCTATGCCACTCCCATGAGAAGTTTGTAAGGAACTGTGCACGACTAATTTTTCAGCCGAGCTCCCGCAGTAGTCAGCAGTATCTTTATTTTGCAAGAGCTGCTTTAGGGGAAAGCTGGAAATAGACTTGGACTTTAAGTTGCAGGGACGAATGAATCAATTCAAAGCCTGGATGTTCTCGTTGATCCCATCAACTTCCACTCTGTTGATGGGCTACAAGATCAGAGATTTAGCCTGTACATTGGTACTGAATGTTAAAAATGAATATATATTGCCTTTGCATTGCAAAATTCTACAACAGAAAGCGCTTGCCTAGAGTTGCCTTATCTCATCGTCGAGTGTTGGCAATTGCTTGTGCTTCAGTGACCTCCCGTCTTGGGTGACAAATACTGCTTGCCCCCTTTTATGAGTTCAATTGGACTATTTGTAGTCGCAATAAGATGGCAAATGATGTGAAAATCTGAACTGAAGTGTTCATAAAGTTTAGCTCAAAGCACAGGAAAATGCAGGAAATGGAAACTGATAACTTAGGTAGGGGACATATTGTAAAATTCAGCTACCCAGATATCGCAGTGAAGAAAAATAAGAGTTAAACCATTGGACTCGCATTCAAATTATTGTTCAAGAAGTGTGAAAGCTTAAGGGAACTATTATGGGAACGAAATTAGCATAATTTCATCACCTGAAGTAGAAAGATTCCTCAACACTTCCGGTTTTTAGAAACAAAATAATCAGAGCTGTGAAAGACACCAGCTACTCAGGCTGTGACCTTTGCTTTAGCTAAAATTAACAATCTGAAATTACTCTGTAAAAATCTTTAGATTTTCTATGTTAATTGATAACTTCTGATAGTTTCACATGAGACCATTGCTGGTTGTCAAACTTGTAAAAAGGAGGAGAAATGTCCTCTGCATTATGACACAGACCATCAGCTGAAACCATGGATTAGAGATCCAAAATGTAATTGCAATTTTCTGTTTCAGAAACGTTTGGAGGCAATATTTAGTAGAATGTCATATTTTTAATGTCAGCCTCTCACAGTCTTTGCATCAGTAATGTATTTGGCCAGTTGAATGAACTAAGTGCTCTTCACTGCATCTCATCAGCAGTTGAGATGTTAAACTCAGAGATTGGCAAGAACTTAATGATACAAAAGGGAAATAAAATTTTCAGCACTAACATCAACATTAAATAGTTTTTGTGATATCCAGCAGTTGATTTCAAGTGAATATGAATTAATTTAATATTTTTTACATTAAATTCTGATCTTACCATCTTAATCCTGCAGCAGAAATCGAGCCTTGTTGAACTAGCGAAAGTGTGTCTATTTGTATGTGCCTGTATGTCATTTTGTGTGAATTCTAGCCACAGTTTCCTGTTTTGTGTGGTTCTTTTTCAGACCGTCATTTGTACATCTGAGTGATGATTGTGTCTGAAAATCCCTAGCAGCTTATAAAATATTCAGACCAGCCTGTCTGGCATCAACAACCACGCCATGTTCAAAGTAACTTCAATCCCCGCTCTCCCTCGTTCTAACGATTGGTATAAACTTCATTACGATCGGTCGAGTCGCTATTTGCAAACAAGCAACAAAACGGGTGTGCCTAATAAAGTGGCCAGTGAGAGTAAGTTTCCAAAGGTCAAACAAAGTAGATGAAAAGTGAAATCCCAACATGCGCTTAAGTAGGACTTTGTGGTTATGAGAAGAGACAGCTTCTGACAGAAATCTTAGCTTGTTAAACTCAAGTGTTGCTCAGACATAATGTTGTTGTGCTAATGACTCATTTCTTTTCCGTGGCTTCTCTTCAAGTGCTCAATCATCCCGAGCTTAATCCAGTAATACCTTTTGCTCGACCGTGCCCACATCCTGAAACATATTCACCGTGACTTCTACAGCATATTCAGCATGTATGCTTACACCCGCAGCTATGGGTTTGCAGTCATGCAGAACTAGTAGCCGCCACAGCTCAGTGAGCATGCTCCAAACATGTTTATTCATCATTAATAACCGTCCATGGACTTTGTGCAAAATAAAATGAATCGTGTGGATCTGTACACAATAAAAAATAAAAAAAAAGATTATGAAGGGTTAATGAGCAAACAATGCAAAGATCAAGTGTGGAGTGTGTGTTCAAGGGAAGAGCTGTGGGAGGAACCGCTGTAAAACATGCATAATGTCACATCTTACATTAGACAATATGGCTGAGAGAAGCAGTGTCTAATTTTATTACCACAGCAGTTCATATAAGAGAAAATCAGCTGAGAAGTCCAGTTAATCACTCCACCGTTGCCCCTCTGTGTGGCAAAACACAACAGATGAGACTGATCCTAAATCAAAGTGTGTAGATTTGTGCACTTTAAAACAAGAGGTGGCAGCCAAACACACCAAAAACATTTAAATCAAGCCACTGCCTCTTTTTCCTCTCCCCCTACCTTTTTTCCCCCCTACTTCCTGCCCTCCTGGTGGAACCCAGTTGGGATTTAAACCATCAGATCTACATTCAGGCTCCCTGCAGGATGGCTATAAAGGGATGTGGGAGTGAATAAGATGAGGGAAGAACAGAAGCATCAAGTAAAATCCTTGCATTAGAGACCGTGGTTGGAAATCTTTTAAGAGGAAGTGAACTCACTGGTTCAGGAGTCACCTCTCTGTGACTCTGCCAGCTTTGCAGAAGCTTAGAAGGCAGGGCTTGGAAATGGGAAGGAAATGAGCGGGAGAGAGGGAAAATAATTAAATGTTTATCTCCTGATTCATTTAATTAGTTCTCTGGCTCTTTGGTAATCTTCAGCCCTTTTGCTTGACTTTGCCTCTTTTAGCGTGTGCTGTCAGGGCACCCGTGCTCCTCCGCAAGGAAGACGATCCTCGTCATTATCAAAGTCTTGCTGCTGGTTTATCTTGTTTTATTCAGGGGTAGCAAACAGCGAATTCACCATTGTCTCCTATAAAGTTGAAACCAGATATTTACATGCACTGATATTTTTTTTTCCTTGCAGTCAGCCATTTTTACACTTCCTAAATTTCTTTTTTTCACTTTAGAAGTTGTCATCCGGTTCCTTAACCTTAGATAGAATTGGCTTTTCAGTTTGTTGAACTATTTTTTTCTAGCAACATCTCCTTCTGAGAGAACTGGTATAACTGAGCCAGCTATGTGGGCCACGGTGTAGCGACTTTCTAATTTTTTTCTTCATCCATAAAACTCAAATGAAAGATTTATGGTGACCATTTCAAAACGTCGACTGTGTTGTCCTAAAGCCACTTTGGCGTCAAAGTTTTAACTCGTCTTGAGATGTTGCTTTAATATTTTGACATAACGTTCTTTGCTCATGCTGCCATCGGCTTTGATGGCACACACACACAATATAATGCTGTCGCCTCCATGCTCTGCAGTCTGTCATAGGCTCGCAAGCTTCACCATATTTCCTCCAAATATGACAATGCCGCTGGTCGTTATAGCCAAACACTTGAACTTTACCTTCACATTAAAGGATTGGTCCCTTGGTGCAACTGAAAACTGTAATAGTGCATTATAACTTGTTTTTGCAATGAGGGCTTTTCATCTCTGAGTTACTTTTCACACAATGTGAGAGGAAGACTCATTCCACCCTCCCACACCAGATTCAGCTGGCATCTTCACAAGGTCTTTAGCTTTTGTTCTGCAGTTGCTGGGTGCATTTCTTACCACTACATGTACAATTTGTGGTTCAATTTTGCTGTATCTTTTCACTTATGTTTATACTTGGATATAATTATTTGAACAGATGAATGTGGCACTGTTAAGCATCTGAGAAATTGTACTCTATAACCCACACTGGATGGAGGAGGTCCTTGATTTTCTCTCTGATATATTTGAGGATTTCTTGAGGTTTTTTTTTTAATTATTCTATTTCTCAAGTGGAGATTCTGTGTTTGAGTTGTTGCATCAAATACGTTTTCATATTTGCATTTTAATGAACTCAAATGGTGTGATTTAGCCATACGTTTTCCGTCCGTTTCCGTAAAAGTATATAAATGTTTAAATGTGTAAGAAAAAAAAAGAAAGAAACAATTTTGGTGAACATATATACTGTAAAAATCAGCTATTTTTACAGGATACAAAAATGTGATTCAACTGTGTCTATCACTAATATAAAATATCACTAATGATATTGGTTTGTATCAAATGACTGGAAAAAAAGATATTTTTCATGTCCTGTTATCCACAAATACCTTGGCAATGGAGCAACAACTGACAGTGACTGTCTCCTGGGCTGAATTTGCTCTCTGTTTCTTGTCCTTGATTACACTTTCCTCACAACTTAAGACTTTTTTATCACCACACTCACAGACATACACACACAAACTTCGACTGCACACATCAGCCCATCCATTTGTAACTAATTACAGCAGCCATGGTTTTCATCTCAAGGTGAAGCTGCCTTTGTTGTGTGAAGGGGCCAAAACACTCTCTGCTTTTAGATGTTTGTTTTTTTTTCTTTTTAATATGGTTTATTTTTACCCTATTTGATATGCTTCTGAATGTTTCAGCCAAAAGGTTGCAAATGTGACTTTAAGTTAAGCTGCTGTTACTTTCATTGCTGTCGGTGTATTTAAAAATGTGTTTCATGGTGAACTAGAAGAATGAAACAATATAAAACCATGTCTAGAGTTGCATATTTATGGAAATAAAACCGTTACCAAACCGTGAAATTATTGCATTTAATTTAAAAACACTAATTTGACATATCAGAATGCTTTCTTGACCTTGATTTGATTGATTTGTTTTGCTTCATGAGATGTAAATCTGATGATTTACATGATGTAAATCTGATACACCTTCAGTGCAGGTTTTTAAATTACACTATTATTTAAAAAATTTGCTACATTTTTAGGTGTTTACAGCTGTTATGTGAAAAAAATTTAAATAAAATCATTAAAATCACAGAATAAAATCAGTTCTAGGATAAAATGCTGAAATTTTAAAAGCAAAAACCCTGTTTTCTTAAATAAAAATGCAAAAATTAATCAATTTATCAGTCAAATATTAATATTTATTATTCCCAATAGTGTGAAAAGATATTTTGTTGTCGTCTGAAATGTGAAAAAAAGAAATAAATATCCACATTCTGTAATGGAGTTTCTGGCGTTAGCCTTACACTGTTCGTCTTTCACGGTGGGACCCGGCCGTATCTATTAGGCATTAACAGCCCTCTGTGGATGGCATTAGTTTTGCCAGAGGTCATCAAGGTAATTATTACCCGAACAGCACAGTGAATTTCACCCCATCCAGTCGAAAAAGCCATTTTTAGCAATCTTCCCTGTAGCCTCCCCAATAAAACATCCAGTAGAGATAGAAAAAAAAGGCGCTCATTCCCATTAAACTCTGCGACTGCTTGCTGTTCTTGACCTGCAAACCTACTTTTTTCGGGCTGGTCGCAGTGATTTGTTGGACTTTAAAGGAACAGAAATCAGTTCCTATAGGTGGCTTGTCAGTTTGGTCGCCAAGCAAATTTCAGCATGCGGTTTTCAACTGGTGTAAGAAAATAGGAATCTCTTTTTCACATCTCAGACTTCCTGATGAGCTGACGTTTGAGAGGAGCCCAGCGTTTTCCAGAGGCTAACTGCTCCAGCTGTACAGCTGGCCAGAGGGAAAAGTGCTTTGGAGCCTGTGCTGTATTTTGAGCTGTGCCTCAGTTACATGTACAGAGTCCATTTCAGCTCCAGTGGTTTTCTTGACAGAGGTGAGAACTCCTCATATTCCCTTATGACGGAGCAAGAGAAGGTGCCGGGCAGACAGAGGAACAGACAAAGAGAAGAAGAGAGAGAGAAATTGAGTATTAGTGTGCGCTAGTCTTTGTATATGTGTGCTCACCCTCCATTCTCCCTCCCTATTTGGCCTCTTCAAGCCAACCAGCAGATAAGGCAGTGAGAAAAAAAAAATAGAAGAAGAAAAAAAGTCTGTATTTGCAAAGCCCCAAAAGTAATTTCAGCTATATCACTGCTCCAGTTGGTACACATGTGCATCTGGGCTTGCACAGCCTCTGTCAGGTGGCGACGTTTGTGTGTTTCAACTCTGATGTCGCGTGTGCATGTTTGTGTGAGAGTCTCTATGTATGTGTGTAACCAAAGATGGTGGGAATTGTGTGTACGTGTGGTTTTAATATGTGTACTTTCCACGGCGAATGCATCTGTGCACCTTAAAAGCACTTTGAGGCATCTTCTTCCAGTGTTCCACTTACAGTCCTTTACGTTTACATTTTTTTCCTCTTTTTGTCCTCTCTATTGTATCTACAGTGATATTCTGGGGTCATGGATACAATAAATGTTGAGAACCAGTGCAGACTAGCACCACTCTGAGCAGCGCTGGCCACCTTTAGACTAAATAATTGTTTAAATATAAAACCTGCGGTGCTTTAAGAGTTCAATAGAGCTTCAACTGAAAACTGCATGAATCCAGAAGACAAGATCGGTGTTGGAGGCTTGTAGAACAAATTTTTGCTGCCTCAGAGAACACTTGAGAACGTTGCAACAAATATTAATAGAGTAGGACAGAAAAAAAAAAAACTGTTTGCAAGAGACTATAGACAGCTTAGTCACAGGTTCATCCTTCCCCCGCCCCCAGCAGGACAACAAGCCTTAACTCAGAACCTAATGTATAATAAAATGTTGGATAAAACATATTCATGCATTGGAATAAAACTTCAGACATAAATCTAGTTGAGAGTAGGTCTCTAGATGTCAAACGCTTGTACATTAAAAGGCTTGTGGCGGTAATTGCAGTGAAAGATGGTTCTGCAAAGTGTTGACTTGGGGGGGCACTGAGTGCATTGTGCAACACTTCTCAGACTTTTATTTGTAAAATGTGTGAAACCCATTAATCATTTTCCTTCCACTTCACAATTATGCACTATTTTGTGCAACAGCAGGTGCGATGGAGAAGTTTGTAGTTTGCCTGTGCTGTGAAACAATCACAGGTCACTCCGATTCGCTGCAACAGCTCCGACGTACCCAACAATTACCAACAGTGTGGTTAATAAATATATGGGGCGTCTCTGGCTTTTCATTGACTCGATATAAAAACAAGACGACTGCAAGCTGTTTATGGAGAAACAAAGTCTGCAGCAAAAAAAAAAAAAAAAAAAGTCAATGATGGGGAACAGAAGGAAAGTTTTTTCACCAAGTATTATTTGTTTTATCAAATGGAAATGCATACGGAGAGGACAAAGGTGATAATAATTCTGGCGCTGTCCAGACTATTTGTTTTTAGAGATTTGATGCAAGAAGTCCATGGTTACCGTTTTCGTTGTCCAGGAAACGGACAAATATTTTCCTTTCCAACAAAACAAGCCAGAAAATATGCTCACAGCTCACATGTAACATGAGTGGACAAAGATGAAATCAATTATTGGAAGTATTTGTCTTCTATAAAGCTGTTAGAACTATATAATCTAAGTTTTATTTTTCCAATTAGCCCTGCTGCTCATTTGTTTCCTGGATGTCATTTTTGTTTATTTTTTGGGATTTATTTATAATTCCTATTCATATTAATTTACATAGTTTCTGTATGTGTAAAAATAAGTGGTTGCATAGTGTAGATATTAACGTTGAACTATAGATTGTTGCTTGACCACAGCATCTCCATTGGACTAGTGAGTTAGAAACTTAAGTCTTTGCAAATGAAGCTTGTGTAGGAAGAAAATCGTAGGACATACCAAAGTCTGGACCGCCTGATTTTTGTTGATGTGTAAAAGTGACACATTTGATTAGTCATTTATGCGTTATCATTGCTCCTTATGATTACTGTGGAAAAAAACTTTTGTATTAACATTAAAATGGGGCAACGTAACAGAGTTTTAGAAATTATAAGCCTGGATACATCTGGAACTTTGACGTGAAAATGTTCAGGACCTCCATGATTGTGTTCATCCTTATTGCCTTTTATCAAATTGTCATAAGCTATGGATACTGGAAAACCTATGTTTATTATAATCCCCTCAGCTGCTTTAGAAACAAACATTTGTACACTTTGATTCATAGTTTCACACCAGACCAGTTACTTGCCCAGTAATCACCCTGCTGCTGTTTCCATAGAACAGTAAGTACATATTCAAATTGGTAACCTCTCATCATTTGTGAAATTCTCTATAATTTAAGGTGAATTTTGCTGCAGCTTTACTGCTTTATCAAATCAGGTGTGCAGCACCCAAGGAATTTCCACCTGGTAGAGCAGATTACTGGAGTTACTTTGGGCATTTTCTGCTATGTTTTGCCACAAGGCTAATAAATCAAAGTTGGATTCCTGCAAACACGGTCCTGGACGTCTGCTTTTATCGTCCACGTGTCCTCTTATTTTGTATTTGCGAAAAAGTGTATTACAAGTACTCACACACGCGCACACGCATGCAGACACACAAGGGCCAACAGGCTGATGGATGGGGAGCTGGCAGAGGCTGATTAGCAGGGAGTGAAGAGGGCAGAATTACAACTCTGTCGGCTTTGCAATTGCATTGTTGCTTAGACAACGATCCATGTCGGGATGCTGGGATGAGGAAAAAAGTAATCAATGATCTCAATCTTTCTCAGTGTCTGTTTATTTCTCTGAAACCAGCCCTAGTCTCTCTGACTCATTTCGCTGTTCTTCCTACTTTCCCCCCCGAAACACACTTTGCTTTTTCACTCGTTGCCCTACCACCCTCTGGCACCTCCAAACTCTAATTGGAGGGATTAAAGCATTAGCTTGTTCATCAGTAAGTTCCTCTTTGTCTTGCTATATCCATATTTTCTCTTGCACCATAGTAATAGGCCCTAAAACTTTTTTTTAACCCGTTTAGTAGAAAGAAGCACATTTTTTTGTAAGTTGATCAGATCTATGAACTTTTCACCAGCGTTCTACTACATTGTTTTTTACTGAGGTATAAATATACCTTGACAGTATTAAATTCCACTTGGCTATGATCAGAAGAAGACTAGAAAACATAACTTAAGTGTGGTAGAACTGTTAATTTTAATATGGCAGCAAAATGCTTAATGCAGTACCTACTACTGAGTTTAGAAATGTTTGTGACAAACCAGGTTGTTTGAAGGTTAATGTTTAGCTGGTTACCAACCACAGTTAGTATTGTATGGATGTAAACCCAATCAATATTCCTGCACAGAACATTTTCTTGGGATAATTAAGCCTTCATAACTATGTTATGGTTTCCACATAAAAACTGATTGTTGGGTATAAACCATTGGGATGAAACAAACAAACAACAGAGGCTGGTAAAAACACCGAATCACAGAATGCACAGTGAGGACTAACTTATATGACAACATCCAGGAAGGAGGAGTTTCACAGCTGGAATCGCTGAGCTTCTGTAGAAAATAATCTGAGCCAAAGAGTTGCACCTTCACTGTCTAACCTCAGATGAAGAATTTTGTAAAATGCTTATAAACCCTCGCCAAACCTTACGGAAAAGCCTTCAGTGCTATCTTTTCAAAATTGGAGTCAGCATCACATGAGATGGATTAAAAAAATAGACACATAATATTTTAATATTTTTGGCTAGATTGTTTAAACTTTAAATGGACGGTAACAAAAATATGTAAGGTGTAATTCCCCCTGCTCAAAATAAAGGCGGCGTTTTGTTTGATTAAGTGTATCAGTCTATCCCTTGTGTATCTTATGTTTACTGCCAGTCTTGGAAAGGCACACAATGGTATTAAATCTCTGCCTTTTGTGACACCACAGTCAGCTTGAGCAGTTTTTTTTTTTTTTTATCTCATCCTTCAGAGTGCAACATTACAGAAGACAGTGATAAAAAAAGAAAAAAAAAGAACTATCCAGAGATCATAAACACCAGAATATAATAACTTCCTTGCAGCTTTTGTGAGGAAAAATCTGATTATATATCTCCAAACCATTTCTGTACACAGCTAAAGGAAATGGGAGATAAGTGAAGGATGATAAATATGGAACTGGATTTAGAAGTGAGCCACTGCTGAACACTTCCCTTGTGGGCTTCCAGTCTTTGTTTGCAGCTTTCGAAAGTTTCCTTTGGCTCCTTCTGCTTCAACTTACTTCCATAAAACATTGTTGGGACGTTCTTGACAGGTCAGGATGAAATAATTAGCTGAAAATTGAGATTAAAAAATGGCAAAGGTAAAGAAAGAACAGCCATTTAAAATTTAAATTCAAACTAAAAGACATAATTATAACATTCGAATAAAGATTGACTAATCCAAAACTTCATTATGTACTTCATATTCCCTACAAAAGCAGTTTCCAACTGTTCAGACCTAAAATGAATTTCAGTTGTGAAAAGAAAAAGTCATTGGAGTCTGACCCATCAAAGTGCGGTGCTTTTCTCACATTGCCTGCCCTTGTATTTACATCTAAATGGTGGGTTGATGGTGACAGGTGGTGCCGACCCAATTACATGACTCAAATGGCGGCGGAACCTGACAAATGAAGGCTTTGACTGGGTCTTGGAGGCCTTTCCGACACTGTCTGCTTTAACAAACATAGCTGTGTTTCCACAGGTTCGACCCTTGACAAAGTAATTTATTCCCACATGCGAGCATGGAGCCACGGATTCAAAATATTCCAGCACTTATCCCAGCATTCCCCATTTTTCACTCCAAAATGAAACCGTTATTATTCAAAAGAGAAATAGGAATTTATGCAGGCTTAGACACGGCCTTACATCTTCACTTCCTCTCCCCCTTGTATTATTCTTCCTCTCGTGTTTACTGCCTTTGTGTTTTTCATTATAGAGGCATCCTTCCAAGCTTGGTAGCACATGTTTAATTTTTTTTAGGTGAAAACCCTTTATAGATGCTTGTGCATTCCAGTTTTTGTGAATGTTTGTGTTCTCATGAAGGTTACAGCTTTTATGCCTTCATATTTAGTTTTTTTTGGCTTGTAATTAAAAAGGAAACTGGTATATGTGGTATTCAGATGTTCACAATGTTCTCAGAAGAATGTTGTTTATATATATATATATATAATATATATATTTATATATATATATATATATATATCTATATATATATATATATATATATATATATATATATATATATATATATACATAAATATATACTGCTCAAAAAAATAAAGGGAACACTCAAACAACACAATATAACTCCAAGTACATCAAACTTCTGTGAAATCAAACTGTCCACTTAGGAAGTAACACTGATTGAAAATCAACAATAATTTTGTTGTCAGCACATTCAACTTTATACAGGACAAAGTATTCAATGAGAATATTTCATTCATTCAGATCTAGGATGTGCTATTTGAATGTTCCCTTCATTTTTTTGAGCAGTGTATATATATGCATCTTAAATCAGATTTTCTGTTTTTGCATGTTTGTCACACTTCAGATAATCAAACCAATTTAAATCCTATTATAATGTTGGATTTTACTCAAACTTAAGGATTCATAGTTTACAAACAACAAGAAAGACCTTTTGTATTTTATGAGGCAATGTTATGGAACAAGTCAAATGAGTTAAAACAAAGTCAAAATTTAATACAATTTTAAAGGAAATACATGGAGGTCATTTTCATAAACTATAGAAATAGGGATGAGAGATAACAGTAATGTGTTTATGTAAATTGAGGCATATGAGTGTTTGGGTATAGATGTATATACTTAGACATAAGTAAACCCAAATAAAATTGAAAATAAACCTGTTTATTTTGATTTGATTTATTAATGAGGGTCCATCTGGAAATATTGTATGAGTTCATGGGTTTGGAGTTCAAAAGTTTCTTACTACTTCCTACTCATTTATGAGTATGTTAAGATTACTGTGGTACAAAAAGGTATGCCTTTTGCATTCCTTGTTCTTGTGCGTGATTTTATCCTACTATCATGTTTGAAATAAAAGAAAAATAAATATTTTTAAAAAATGCATTTTAAAAAATGTATTTCTGTGTTCTATGCAATCAATTATTCAACATTTTGGCAATATATTTCTCATTTAAGATATTTTGTGTCTGTGTTGGAAAGTAACAATGGACAAAAAAAACAACTTTTTCTTAGTTTTCCCATTTATTATTTCTTGTTAATAGCAGATTTTTTTCCAAGGTTTAAGTAAAATGAAAAAGAGCTTACCCGTGAATTGATTTTTTTTTTCCTTTCACAATGTATTTATGTAGCCCTTAGGTTAAATTGATTAGTTGTGTTTCTCCCATTTGGCTGTGTTGTTTCTATGGCAGCAATGACTAAGGTGGATAGGTGAGTTGTTTTTTTCTGTTGAAAACTGTCTTTGTTTAAAAAAAAAAAAAGCTTATCTATTTTATAACTGTACACAAAGTTGTACTCATTTGCCTCTGGAGGACTAGTTCTGTTTCAATTAATGAGATAATTACATATATTGCACTTAAACAAATGATTTGTTTAGGGTTGGGTGGGAGGTAACTATTCAGGATTCAAATTTGTAATGATGAGCTTCTTACGGCATAAAAAATAAATCTGGAGGGGAAGAAAAAAAACTAACCATGTTCCTCTAAAAGGGGTTGACCCTATTTTAAATTCATGAGGAAGAAAATACAGCAGAATATTGTGCTCAACACAGCGGTGTGCTTCCTGTGTGTTTGCCGTGGTTGTTGTTGATTTCTGCATGTACTCACGGCTGTTCCTACGGCATACCAAAAACAAACAAAAGAAGCTTTTAATGAGAACGATGCCGTTTCCATTTGCAGTGCAACTTTTCCTCAACTTTTGTCTCACCTTCGGTTCATTTCTTAGTTTCCTTCAGGCAGTCAGCAGTTGGTCCATGACTGTCTCTTGATCTCTCTGTCCTTCCGTGAACACACATCAATTATTCATCCTAATCTAATGAGGTGTTAGTTGCCTATTATGAATAAGCTCTTACACCAGCAGGTCGCTTTGTCAAATCTCATCTGTGGAGCCCCTCAGGCAATTTGAACGTTTGTTTTCAGCTATGCCTGAATGCGCGCCACACTACAGGGGAAGTCCATTTATATGCGTATTAGTATAAGCTATGAGAGGGCAATCGTTAGCATTATCATCACATGACAACAGGCTGCTGGGTTTGGACTACAAGGTCTACAGGGGCCTCCTGATGGAGAAAGCTTATGACTTTGCCCTGCATGTATTTTGTGGGTGAAGTGGAAGTAGGGTTTACCTTGGTCGCTTTTAAGATCCTCCAGTTTCTGTAGAAGCAACATGAGCGTGCCTGTTCTCACCAAACCCATCTGAAGACATGGTACTATAGCGCAGAGCATCTTGTTTGGTTGGGTTTGGGTTTAATGTTTGCTTTTTGTGGACAATATAGTTCTGCTTGCATCTGCAGTCCATGACTTCAGAGTGAACTACAGCGGATTGTAGTCAAGTTGAAGTGGAAGATAGATATATGGTTTGGAACCAAATCTGTTATAATGTTGTCACTTCACTAGACGGTGGAGAACATACTTAGGCTGAAAGCAAAGCTCTCTGTTTGCTGGTCTGTCTAGGTTCAGACTCTTACGTATAGTTATAAGATATGATAACTGAAAGAACATGATCGTCCTCATTTCAGCCAGTAAGTTCAGGTAGTTCAGGCATCTGATAACAAATGTCTTGCTTATAATGTTTTACAGGTATTTCCCACTGAGAGAAGAACCCAAGAAATACCTAGAACCCTAAGGATACATCTCCTTTCTGGGCTGGGAATACCTTGGGATGGCCCAGCATGAACTACAACGAGACCACTTGCTCCAAACCACTTGCCTGTGGCCATTCAGGCCAGATCTTGGGCCCATGTCAGCCATGAGGGAATGAAAATGGAAAATGGTTGGGTGTTTAATATGTTATGCAAATTACCTTTTCACAAGTGTATTTAAGATAAATCCCAAATTCAAAGCCTCTTACCAATTATCCTTTGAACTTTAAGCTACTGCTGAAACGAGTTTGGACCGAACATTACTCTTTGAAGTTGGTTACTAAATTCCTGATTCAAAATGGATTTTGTTATGAATCTTTCATACATAAGACAGCCATCCATGCTCACACTTTCTCAAAATGTGAATTACATTTCTTCCAGGGTAACGTAAATGCATTTGGGCTGAAACTAAGGGTCATAATGTGGCATTTTCCAAACCTTAGCAGACTCCAATCAGAACTAAACTGAAAGGAAACACAGTGTAATATAAAGTATTGAAATGTTGATTTAAAAAAATATAAATTAATATGCAAGCATTAAATAGTTAACTTTTTCTAGAAATCATGAAAATACTTAACTTCAATAAAAAAAAACACACAACAGGCTTTAAGTACATGGCTAGTAGAGGCAAAAAGTTGAAATGATTTCACCCCTGTCTGAAATAAGAACTGATTTATAAGCTTCTCTTTCCACCTTAAATCTATTCTTTTTGCCATTTTTAACATTCTTATTAAATAGACTGGCTAATCATAAAGATCCATGGTAATGTTATCAAATAATGCTGCTTGGCAGGAAAACATTTGCTTATTTTATTTTATTTTTTATACAGTCAGCATATCTTTTGGTCTGCATTTCTTTTGTATCATACTCTTCCACGCGCAGGCACTTTTCTGTGAACGTTGACATGTTTATGCAGGAAGTATGCATAACTCTGAGTGTGCACAGTGCATTTGTGTATTAAATCCCTGTAGTGTGGTGGCCTTAAGCTCCTTGTTCCTTCGGAATCGCTCTGAGGAGACAAATCCAGAAGCTTAGGCATATTACACAGACTTACACCTGCACCCACACGCACACATAAATTTCTCGTCTGATGTATACTCTATCACTTTCCCCTGCTGCATCAAACACACACCTGGGTGGCTTCTCCTTCCCCTCCCGCTGCTCTCAGTTCAAAGTTTATTTCTCTTTGTTATACATGTTTTTCCTGCTCGTACCCCTTCCAGCTGGTGCACATCTCCTTCAGTCTTTCCTTCGTTCGTCTCTCTGTCTGGTTCGCAGTTATGAGTTCACTGAAGTGCAAAGGCGAAGTGGCCTCCTTGTGGATTGGAAGGGCCGATGATTTCGGAAACGGCACACTGAGCTGTAGCAAACATACACTCTAAGCTGATATTACGAAGGCTGTGCCAAAGCTTTTCTGGCTTTTTTCCCCTTCCCTGTGGCGAGAATGACCATATGTCGTCTTTTGGCTACACTCGTGGGCGTTTGCATCCACGCGCATTCGTGAAGCCGCCTGTCGCATATGTGCGTCACCTGCCGCCGAGCGATGTGTTAGTTCCCAGTGTGTGCACACAGTCTTTCAAGCATGGTGAATCATTGCCAGCAGGTTTTGATGGAAAGACATTTGGCAATTTTTCACCTACCAGCAGTCTTTTTTTTTTGTTGTTTTCTTTAATTAAAAAAAAACAAAAAAGCAGAACACCTTCTATTCTGTTCAGATAAACCCGCATAGGCACAATAGTCTCACAAGATGAAGTGACACAGTATCAAAATGGTTTTAAAAATGTTCCTCGTAAATGTATTTTGTGCGAAATGTGAATTTTAGGGTACATATTCAGTGGCGGAGCTACATCTGAGGGAATTAATGCACAAATAAGTTAGAACTGTTTCAGATTATGAAACTTTTTAAATCACATGATAACCTGAGTAAATTAACAAAAACAAAAAAAGCAGTTTTCAAATCTCCGTTTGATTTATGAAGGAAAAATGGTCATCTAAACCAATCAGCTATTGATTTTAAAGTAATATTTTATGATAATTTCACAAATTTCTGCTGTAATTAATTGTTTTGTCCTTCTGCTGGCAAATAGAAATATATTTACCAGCAGAAGGACTTTTCATTCTTTTGGTTTCATCCAGAATTCAGTGAAATTCTAATATGTCAGAATTTCTGTGACTATTTATTCTCGTAATGCACACGAATACAAAAAGTACGCTTCTAGACCACAGTTCAAGTATGTGGGTGCAAAATGTTTTCTTTTTCTGGTGCAAAGTGGAAGTGCAAAGGCAGGGAATGACTATAGATGTGAAGTAAGAATTATTCAAGGGGCAAATTGACCCAGACAGAGAAAATGCAACGATGAAAGAAATTCACATTTTCTTCTAACATTCGACTTCATTATCGTGGTATGATAGATTTATGGTTCTGAAACTGACTTCTTAAACCCCAACAATATCTCTGATGAATCATTAGCTGAACTGTAAAGAATTGATCTGGTTCTATATGAGTAATCGTTTTTGATGGGAATTTGCCCCCCCTGTTTTTTCATCAGGTATTGCCAACTAAGTCACTTTATGGCTGAGCTCAAATTTAATGCAGCCCAACTACCAGGCGGCGACAATGCCCAGGTTGAAACCCAGAGATCTAAACTATGACGTTTTACTACGTTGCTGTTCAGCAGTTACACACATACGCCTGTTAATATTCGATTTTCTCACTCTATTAACAAAATCTAAAGTAATCCTATTAGATCTGAGCGAAAAGCTGTTTTTATTAGCAAAGGATAATGGGTCCATGGAGGGGAAAGAAAGGGGCTATGGAAGAGCTGAACCATATCATATTAGCTATGGATAGTCTGACACCACGCAAAGGAACAAATATTGCTTAATTTCAAATATTTGGATGAAAAATATTAGAGTTCCATGAGATTTAATGAAACTTAGTGAACCTAATCTTAGGGAAATTTTTCAAAATGTTAAGCTGAGATTATTATATTTGCCATATTCGTTGCTGTTGTATTTTTTTGACTCCGCTGTGTAGGAGTAGGAGTCGTCGGACCAAATGGCATGACGAATCCGAATCAAATCCACAATGCGGTCAACGCCATCGGCAGCATCATCTCCTTTGCACAGAGGTGGCCCCACTTTAATAAAAAAACAAAAGTTCAGCATCTGTCCCGTGTCTGCTGGGAGGTTGCTGAATCACTAAATGTACACGTGAAATAAAAGTCGAACAAGCGAAGCGCAATAAGAAACGGACATCTACTGCGGGAGGGAAGAGCAATATTAGGGACAAATAAAACCTCACCCGTCTATAAATTTTTCTCTCCTTTTCATTTCAGCTGCTTTTTTTAGGCCTGCAGGTCGGACTTTTAACGCAGCCAGAATACTCCCCAATAATTTGAACATGCCATCAGCATTAATGCTTGTATCCAAACTCTTGAATTTGTGTCGTGTAAGCGTCAAGGTTCGCCTGTCTGGTCTCGTCCCATGTTTATTCCACCTCATCGTATCTGCTGTGACACTGGTGAAGCAGCAGTTTGCTGACTGGAAGAAATGTACTCTTGGTGAATTTGTGTGCATCTAGCTTTTTCTTGTTCTTGTCTGATTCGTCTTAAGTCAAATTAAGAATTTAGTGTTTCCTCATAGTGGAGTTACAGTAGCGCTGTCTTTTGTCATAATCTCAAGAAGATGTAGATTGGTGGTGACTGACCAAACGTCATAAAATGGTAGATCACATTAGTGCTCTGGTGTTTCTTTCCTGTAAACAAAAGAAAAATGGCCCAAGCTCACTAATAATAAACCTAAAAGCAGAAACTGAGAAAATGAAGCTTTAGTGTAAGTACACCGCACTTCTGCTATCACTTTCTCATCGTCTAATGTCATGACTTTAAAATTCACATTTTATTTTGTCACAATATTTTTTTTTTCTATTTTTTGTGTGTCCTTTATCTTTAGTAGAATTTTGATGAAAGAAAGCAATGCTTCAGAGTGCATGCTGTTGCTAAATGTTAATTGAGACTTGTTGGGAGTGGATGTGTTTTGAACTGACTGGTCCAAAAAAAAATGTGTATAAAAAAAATCTTCAGCGATTAACATCAAACTTGTCTTGAATGAGTACAGTGGCAATTGCATCTCATTCATTCACTCACGAGCAAGTATTTTCTTTTTCTTGAGCAATTGTAGCTATCTTTAGCCTGCACCACCACCTACTGACAGCATTATGAACACTACTCTATTCACCCTGAAGCAAACAGTGGAATGAAGCCTGATGGTGTTTTTTTTAGGGAGCACTTTAAAAGAAAGATCCATATTGGCTGTAAAACATGCAATGAGGACATTGTTGAATCAGCTGATACAACTCTGGATTCTCTCTGAGTCTCGGCCTCCCTGGAGTTTTCACAGCGTTTTTGATGCTCGCTCCCCCACCACGATGACCTCTTTCTTTCTTTATTCTTCTTCTTCTTTTTTTTTTTTTTTTATTCCTCGTCTTTCCAACCTTGCTCTCTCTTTGCCATGTTGATACTGGGCAACCCTGATGAAACTCTGCGCTCTAATTCGCAGCGAGTGTAAATGCTGAACACGAGGCGGTGCAGCAAACCTCCGGGGCAGCAGAAAATCAAGTGGCAGAACCTTTGCTTTATTGAAATGTCAGAATGTCGTGATGGTTCAACGGGTGTGCCAAGTCCTGTGAAGTCATGGCACTGATGGGGTCGGTACTGAAGAAGTTGAATGAATGCGAGGTTGAATATTTTATTATTGTTTTTGTTTTTTAGTACTCCATGCTACTTTAACAATTACAAGGTTTTCAGTGATATTTTGATTCCCCAAAAAGTTGATGCGACCAAACAGGATGTTAGACTTTGACACAAGTGTAACCTGAGCAGCTAATAGCCATAATTTCTCATGTTGTTTTGAATTGGACGTTGATTTACTGTTTTCAAGCAGGCTCATGTTCCTCTTGGCACTATCAGGTTTTACAACCGTGGGGAGTCGCGCCTTACAACAAACACGGCTAACGTCGATGTCAAATATCATACAAGCAGACATTTTTGCCTGCAGCAGATTTTCTAAACAACAAAGATTGTCTCTGGATGCTAACGGGGTTCGGAAAAATACGAGTGGAAAAGAGAGACTATTCAACAATCACTCAACACTCCCCCTGGCCAACAATTTGTCTTTAGCTAGGCACCTCATTTTGCAAGGTAATTGCTCCGGTATGTGTACCTATAAACCATTAACATGCCGTTGAAATGCAAGGTGTTATGCAATGCAAATGGGAATATTTGTAAGATGTATAGTTTCGCATTTATTTAGCAGCCGGTTAAACGAATCCACTTTTTATGTTCACTGGAAATGTATGTTTTGCGTCGGCATGTGTTTAACAGATATGCAGGTGAGAAGGCAGAAGTTGGCAAGAGTGAGATTTTCACAGCATAATCTTGAGTAAAAACTATGTATTTTTAGGGCATTATAATACTGGTAGAAATATTACAAATAACTTGATCTACCTCATAATTTATCTATTTAAAACAGACAAGCAAAAGTAACTTTTGCTGCTAGTATAATCACATGTACTAGCTGAGATGTACCTGTTGCTGAGCAGCACTATAGGAGCAGCAATTAAGGCCTGTAGTTTATATGACAGCCTAAGAAAATCCTCCCTTCAGTGTTAAACAGAAGCAGAACTGCAACGTGTGCAACGTCCAAAAAGCACCAATAACTTGGCAAACAGGGAGACGCTGCTACAAAACATTTACAGCCGCTCCGCTCTTCACCACCGAGTACGCCACGTGAGTTAATCTGCCAACTATTTTCAGAAAAATATTTAAACAGAGGCAAAAAACCCCCCAAAACAAAACATTGTGGTTTTTACCATTTCATTCATATTCCCTTAACACTGAGAAGGTTTCAAAAATATTATTTTGCTAAATATATTTTGGATAAAAGATGAACATCTTGCCCTTTCCAGTCATTAAAACAGAAACGTTTCCACTGGCAGACCTATTTCTATGTAAAAGAGCAAAAAAGAGTAATAACGCCAACAGAATAACTAAGCAAAGACTCAACTTCTGCTCACCTAACAAATTCACATGAATTGCAGCTTAAGAAATTGCCCTGAAAAAGTTTGGTTCTGGATCAATAGGACGCAAATCACAAAGAAAGAGTCTGAAAAACATATTCTTATCAGTAAAACAAACATTTAAACAGTTCTGTCAGAAGCCACCTGGTCAAGCTTGTTGGAAAAAGAAAATTTTTCATCCAGCTGACCAGCACTGTGTAGCAACAGGTCAGGAAGTGGCAGCACTGCTTTAATTTATTCTCTCCAGTGCCTTAAAAAAAAACAAAAAAAAAAACAAAAACATCAACATTCAATATTCATATACCATCCCTGATTTACTCCTCCTTTGGGATTTTCAGAAGACTGTTCAGCCTGTTGTTGATTATACTTTAATAAGAACCATTTGAAATTATTCTACAAACCACTACTTTTACAGTAGCTGAATTTATAAACTGCTTATGTTAAGAAAAAAAAAACTATTTAGCATAATAATTGAAATGGGTTGTAGAAATAATAGGATGACAGATATAACAAAAATGAACATTAAAGTGGCCACAGCTCATGAATAATAAGCAGCACATAGCTTGCATCTTAAATGCATTAACATTCTTGTGAATGGCTAATTTTAATGTATGACCCTGCAGTTCTTGGTATAGTTATCAAAGTAAAAGTATGATAGTCTGGACATAAAATCCTTTCACAGTTAAGAATGCATGCATCTGTAAACAGTTTGGCTTTGCAGCTTCATGACAAGCCGATAACTGTTTACTTAATTTTTTTATATATAAATAGTTGACCTTTTTTAAACCATTCTCACTGGTCTTGGCAGCAGAATCATTTGTTACAGTTAGTCTCATGTTTTCTTGCTAATGTTTTAGCTCTTAAGGTTAAACATGTTTTCATTTCAATGCTGTGTATGAATGCTTTAATTGCCCTGTGTCACAACACTCATATCGTCTTGCTGTTGTATTTTCACAAGGTGTGAAATCCTAATTGTACCTTTTAGGCTTTTGTGAATTTTACACACCACGGTTTCCTTCTTATGCTGCTTCATTTTGCAAGTAAATCAATAAAACGCATTTTCCTCACATATAGACTGCGCCATTTCGGTCTGCAAGTTATTTGTTACAATCTCCGTCAATGTGCAATGCATAGTAAATGATTGTAACAGTGTAAAAAACAGTGTTTCCAGAAGCCTGTTATTCCACTTAATACATTTTGAATTGAGATGTAATAAGAGGCTTCAGGGACTGGAGCCACACAATTAGATATATTTCAGGTTTCAGATCTAAAATTTCAGTTTGGCATTTTCAATTGAACCATTTCATATTAAAACATTTTCTATTATGAATACATATTTGAAAACTTTTTGTTGTTGTTGTTTGCATTACTCTCTTTGAAGGTGAAATTGTCAGTTTTTAAGGAGAAACCTGCAAGGACCAGGAACATGTTTTATGTATTTATTTATTTATTTATTATATTTTTTGAGAAATAGGCAATGCTATTTGTTTGGTTTAAATAATATTCTGGATTCAACAAAAAGAAAATGTCTGTAACTTAAGCTGCCTCAAGACTTCATGTGGTCACATTTGTCACTCTATCCAAAAGCTTTCTTGAAATTGGTCCAAAAGTGAGGAACCCAACTATGATTTGTGAAACAAGTATGAGTAGTGTAAAAAGAGTATTAAATGGTCTATGTAGTATTTTTTTTTGTTTAGAAGATAGTAAGTCACTCTGTTTTTTTTTTTTTTTTATCTTATCTTAAAGCACAGCTGATCATCTGTAGTTTAAGTTTGGCTTTAATAAGTGCTTAGGCAAGTTGATTAAAAAAACAGGCCGTGTCTCTTGCTTTTTCCTGCCAGTTCAAGCATTCAGCATTCTGAGGTGAGTGAATCTTCAACAGTGCAAACAAAACTTCTGCATAGCATTACATAAATAAATACTACAAAAATTGATGTGATAAAATCTCCCTTAGTTGTGACTGTTGATATACATGTCAAGCATCAATTCAAAGATCCATAGCTTTAAGTGTAAAACAAAGACTTGTGCATTTTTTCAATCATCTTTTGTGAGAGTACAATGATCACTGGTTTTGTTTGGGTTCCACTATAATTATTACTAACCACAATTGCAAATATATTTCACGCACATTTACAATATTTGCCTAGAAAATATTTTAAAGAAATGAAAACTGATATTATGAGGGGGAAAATGGGCAACATATAACAGATAGTAAATCATTTTATGGCAAACTTGCCTCCGTGAATGTATATCTGTCTTTAAATCTCTATACCTCAGGGTAGCATGTACTCTCAAACCAAGGTCTCCGTCTGCATTCTGGGGTGAATGTCATTCCACGGTTCTCTACGTTTGACAGGCTACATGATGGGTGTTTCACAGCAGGATTGATTTGACAGGGGGCACAAGCAGCTGTTACTCCAGTTGTGTGTGGACTTCATGTCTGTGGTACGCTGAGCTAACCCGAGCTGTTCACATTTTTCCTAATTTGCAATTAATATAAAGCCCAGCACTTAAAGTCGCTTAAAACACCCAGTTCTTACCAAAATGTTTGACGATTTTGTCAACAGTTTTAGTCAACTTGAGATCTCTAACAAAGTGTGTGTAATGAATTGAGTTCATTATGTATACATTGTTAAATATGTATCTCTTTTTCTCTTTTTAAAAAGTATTTTTAGGTATTTCACCACCAGAAGTGTTTGAATCTTTTCAAGGTCTTTTATATCATTTCTGGGTTTTATTCACATTAAAACTGTCATCTTTGGGACGTAGAACTTGTATTTTTTTCTGAACAGACCAATAACTGGACATTCATATTATCTAATAGTAGCATAATATTCTTTAAACAGTTAAATTTGACACCCTGAGGGATCCTGTACCCAAGGATGACCCAGAATTGTAGAAGTTCTCTTTCTGATTTTATGCCTGATTTAGTTTTGTGTGAGAATTTATTTTTTGTACAGTTTATGTAAACATTTAGTTTCATGAATGTAGGCTGCTTGCTACATGGCACTATAGGGAAACTGGATAGTTAAAACCTTATAGATAATATTGAGCAGAAAAACAAGGATTTCAAACCTTCTACATGACTTTCACCGAAAGCACATCTTACTATACAACTAAATATGTATAGTTTATATTGAACTGGAGAGTGCTTCATCTATCTGTGATATTCATGGAAAGAGATTAAATCTTGCTTTTACCATCTCAATGTAAAGAACATAAGAGAGATGAATGCTCTCTGGGTGTACTGCACATTTGTGTTTGTGTGCGTTTAATCTTTCGAGACTTCTTGGTCTTCTTGTTAATAAACATCTAATTGCCTGAAGAGTTTACCGGCCCTACTGTTTCTGCCTTTGTAATTGGCTCGCAAGGCTAAGTTGTGGCTGTGTGTTTACATACGGATATGCAAAGAAGCGGCTAATGAAGGCCCACAGGAACGTCGCTGATGTAATAAGTTCATAAAGTGTTTCGAAGCATTTTTTTTTAAAAAGATGTGATGTGAACAGAGAAGGGCCCATTTACAACCCTCCGTCTGTGTGTGTGCATGCATGTGCTTGGTTTACCTGCTGCTCTGGTGTTTTGTGTTTTGTATACATTTCTGTGCGTGTGTGTGAGAGCACTCATGAATAACCCATCTGCTCATCCTGTCAGTTAAAGCCCACTGTGAATACAGCCAGGCTGGCTTTGTTCACCAGCCAGTCATAAGCTGTCTAGTCAAAAGATTAACTAACTACTAGGAAACATTTTGGTGCCGTTTGTGTCTGTTGTGGTTTATTTTTTTATTTTCTTTTATTTTTATGTGTATGAGTTTTGGATGAATATAAATTTACTAATGAGATTTCTTACCTTCTTGTGGAACTTTGTATTTATGTCCTTGTTGGTTGGCTTTTTTCAATGATAAATGTAAATATGTAGACACTTCGGATTATGTTACGCTTTTCCTGGAAAAATAAAACAAAATGTTTTAACTCATTCCCGACGCTACTATAATCCACAATTCTTTTCATTTCCCCATGTCTTAAATCTTTGGGTTGACTAAATAATAGCACTTTTAAATCTATCACGTCTATGAAGTATTTAGCGTAATGCGTTCCTTGTAATGACATTTGGAAACTTTCAAAACCAAATCACTGACAAATATAAAATTACCTTCTGCCATGAAGTTTTCTTGCTTTTAAAACAATTGCTATTTTAGAAGATAAAAAATATGCAGTGAAGAATGCCTTGAACAACAACAAAAATTATGAAAAGAACAAACAAACAACAAAAAAAAATGACTTCTTTTATTTTACAACGCCTGCAGATAAAAGCCTCAAATTCAAACACTACAGATGGAATAAGTGGGCAAGTGCAATGAAATAAGAGTATTTATGAAGGGCAATAATACTTTATGAGAATTTAAGCTGTGACTTTTTGGAAATGAGTTGCTTTTGTAAACTGAATGTAAAACTTTAAGTACTTAATTGAAGCACCAATACCCCTCCACCACCTCCTGGACTTGTAGGGACACTTTCTGCTGTTTGTTGTGTGGTCAAAATTATAGGCACTCACTGTGATTCATTGATGGTTAGAGAACAAATACATGTAACCAAAAGTGGGTTTATTTTTAAGTCAGTCCTATTTAAATGCACATGTGAGCATTTAGACATATCGTAAAAGACGTTATTTAAAAAGAAAATAAATGAAGATGCCATCTTCTGCAATTTTGAACTAATCTAATTCAAAGTCAACTGGATTTAGAGCTTGTTTTTGTGAAGGCTGTAGTTGCAAAAACCACTGCAAACAACAAAAGTGAGCTGCAGATCCTATCACGTTGAAGTCAGCAGGAATAATTGTAAAAAAAAAAAAAATCTCCATTTTAAGGGAAGATGTAGTTGGAAAACAGCCTTGAATGGCTTTTTCTGACTTTGTTGAATTGAAATCATATTGTATTTTAACAGAACAGCTCTCGACGTGCAGAAAGTAAGAGCGTTTTCATTTCCACAAGCCGAGGAGGAGTGGAGGTTCTGGTGCTAAAGAACTCCGCAGCCCATCTTTATTGAAGCTAATTTAGAGAGAAATGCTTCAACTTGCAAGACAGCATGAGCATTATATTCTGAAGCAAAGGCAAAAGGTCACATGGTCTGAGTCCTTTTTATTCACTTAGTCTGTGATGGGTGCATGAGTGTAGAAAAAAAAAGTCTACCACTGTATTGCTTTGTGCTAAACATTAAAACCTCCATGTGTAGCGTCATAATAAATTAACTCAGCTTGATAAGTAAATCATCAGCTTTTAAAGTGCATCAGTAAAGGAGCAAGCAGAGTCTAAGATCAAAATGATCATGTTGATGTTATGGAGGAGCTGTTCAAAGAGTGCAGGGTATAACTTATAGCTATTCCACCACATCCAGTTAGCGACTAACCTGATTTCAGCATTAAAGCTAAACATGCAGTAGCCACCATTCAGACGTTAGACAACTATACATTTACTTGTAAAGGTCGATGTATTTCTTCTAGGCCTGGCATTGTGATGATAAAATCAACATGTGGAAAATACATGTTTGTCATCAACGTGATGAGATATTTACAAGCTGTGATGTCAGATGGAAACATATTTAAAATTGAAGCAATGTTAAATATGTGAACTTGATGCGCACTGACAGACACTTTCTGGTCGTAACTGGAGTTTTTCCAGTTTTCTACTGGAAAACAGTCAGTTGTGCATTAAGTGACAGACTTGGGGATAGAAGCTGATGGAAGCAGCACACCACCACAATATCCTAAATCACAAGATGTGGTGGAAGTGTTCCGCTGAAATCCAAACATGTAAGCTTCTGTTGCTGCAAGAACCCCAATAATAGCTGTGTTTGTCCAACGAAGAACTATGGTTTGGCAGTTGGAGACGTAGTGCACACAGATACAGAGCTGCAGAAGTCGTCAGCATTTTCTCTACACGAAAGATGAAAATTTACCAAGCAACGAGTAGAAAAATGGCACACTTAGAAATTGGAGCTACTCTGACAGCTATGACAAAAAGCAGCGTTCAACATCACATCTGGTATTTCCCCGGAGAGCGCTTAACCAGAATACCTGATCATGGAATGACCATAAAAGGAGGAATAATGCCCTGTGGGCCCTCCTGAGTTCAGATCTGTGGTGGCTACGTTTCCTGTTGGGCATCCCACTGGGTCGATGCTGTTTTATCACTTGTTTTTCAATTGGTGTGGCATTTTATGTTTAATTAAGGGGGTCTTTGCAAGATTATATTTTGGCTGTGGTGGTTTTCAATTAAACCCATGAACGGTGAATATTCTTTGGTGATTAATTCTTAGCAAGACGTACAAAACATTAGAAACGTCTTGGATTAGGGTGGTGATTTCTGGGCGGCCAGCAAACCCGTAGAATAAAATGTGGTTTAATTAAAACCGGACATGTCTGGATTTGTAAAATGAAGGATTAGGGAATTTTGCAACTTTGCAATTTTGCTTGAAAAATGACAGTCATGCATTAAAGTACTTTGCAAAAGCATGCACACCCCGTGACAAATGCGGTGTTTTTGTAAAAAAATATTTTCACATCTGATTTTGTTGAGATTTGCGGTAAACCAAAACAGTCACAGATAATGAAGTGGGAGAAAAAAAACAACAACTTGCTTTTCAAGCTATTGCCATCAGAACTCACCTGATTCGTAAATAGACTCTCAGTAATTTATTCTCTTGTCCATGTGAAGTAGAGCTTTAATCAGAAAGGCAATTAAGATGCTGCAGACCCACAGCTCAGGAGGAAACCTTTACTAGTTCAAAACACATTTTCTCATCCCTTCAAAATAAAAGTGGCAAATAAACAAACAAAAAAGCCCGGACAACTATTTAAGGTATCAAATGTGATCCCCTTGCTGATTAGTGCAATTAAGACTGTTACAATTGAAACAGGTTCATGAATTGCCTCTAGGCCTACACCTGTTTTTTTGTTGTTGTTTTTAGTTTTTATTAGCAACATGTTTAACAGCAAACTGCAATCCACCCCCCTTCCCCATTTTGAAAGCTTTCTCTCTCTGCTCCCACAGGTCCAATGTCTTTCGTCTTGATTTTGAAATGGGTCATTGCGCAAGGATTGTGTCTCCTGTCTAATATGAAATGATCACACCTTATGGTTTTCAGAGCATTTTTATTGTCACCGGGGGCATTCTGGAAAAAAGGACAAACATAAACGCAAGGACGCAGCTCGGCTCTCCTTTCTCTGATTCAGTGAAATGTAAAACTGGGTAAGCAAAGGTTTGGAAGAGGAAAAGACCGAGTTTGATGGTCTGTGAAAAGTGACTGTTCCATCAGCACAAGGTGACGCTCCTTTCAGGAGGGTGACGAGGGTGCAAGAGAGGAACTGCTAAGTTGACGGATGGGGAAAGCTCAATATGTACAAAGGACAAGATGTAAGTGAATATTTTGGAATGATGAAGGCCATGACAAGTAATTCGCAAAGAGAGAGAAAACACTCAAAGCTGAGGGAGAACCCATTCATGCTGCTGCTGCTGCTGCTGCAGAGGTTAGTTGGAAGCACAAGGAGACAAGAACTGATGGCTTAACAGAAATAGAGATTGAAAAGTGATTTATTTGAAGCACATATATTGTTAACAAGACCTTAAAGGATAGAGGGAGAGCCAGAGAAATGGAAGTGATGTGAAGCCCAGGTACGGCCGCTTTAGCTAATTTAGACACTTGACAGGTTGAGAGCCGTTTGATGTCCTCAGCTACTGTTTAACAGAGAGGCTGTGTGATTCTTTCACTAACACGCATGTATCGGTGGAACTACAAGCTCTTTCTCTTTTTTTTAGATTTTGCAATTGCTTTAACCGTCAAAGAAAATACTGTCAGTTCTGAATATGTGTTTCAAAGGTAGACATTGATAGGATGATAACTTTTGATTTGTTTCTGCTTATCCTGGCTGCTGCAGGAATGTAGCTCATCTCCAGTGGGTCAGTGGGCAAGAGGTGGGGTACACACTGGAACGGTCATCAATCTATTGCAGGGCAACATAATACTTGCAGATGGATAATGCTTTACCAACTGACATTGCATAATTAGTCTAGTTTAATGTTATCTTACAGTTAGCTTAGAATCGTACCTTTTAATGCAGTGCTGCTTTACTTGGTGCATATTTTATAAGTCTTTCAGCAATGGTTGATGAGTTTAGGCACATTGACCAAAGCTCTGAAAATCCCAGTACTGTCATTTAGTTATTGCTATTTAAAATTTGTTGAATATTTCACTCAACCTTACGTCACACACCTCACACCTTATTGCCAACTTACAAAGCAGAATTATGAAAATATAGCATTAAAGAAAATAATTTTTATTGCCATTTCTCTTTCAATGCAGCCTTTGTGTGCTGACTTATTTAAATGAAAAATGAAATGTCAGCTCGTTCTGCACAGTTGATGCATATTTTATAAGCCGGAGAAATTAAGAGAAGTTTTTCAGAGTTCATTGAAAAATGTACACCTCTTGTTCCCATTAATCTCCTCAGAATTTCTGATCAAAGAAAAGCAATATGTCATCTCATTGTTGCTTTTAAATGGCACATTCTTTGTTGATATTAGGACTGTTTTGTTTAGCAAGTTGAGTCAGTCTAGCGATCTTACAAAAATGTTTTGTGTATAATTTCAGAATACGTTAGTTTTATATAGACCTGTGTCAGACATGAGTAGCAAAATAGTGACCAGACTCCAAACAATGTAAAACCGAAGTAAAGGTTTGGAGAACTGCGTTGTTGGCAATGTAAGATTCAGAGCCACAACCGCAAGCAGTAAGACATGACAGGTTGTCAGTGAAACTGGCTTAAAAGCACAGAGGAGATCAATATACCCTACGAAACATGGGATCCAATCGTGCATGCAGTAAATGATAAAAAGTTCTGAAAATGTACTACTTTGCAACTCTTGAACATAAAAGTCCATCTAAAAAAAATTATTTGACGTTGGACAGTAATGTCTGATTCATCAACACTTCACTTCCTGTCAAATTTCTACTACATCATCTTTTAGATTGTCCTGATTGAAATGTCTAAGTGTGAACAAACTAACTTCTCAAATCCTGTCTATATAAGTTGAGTCTTGAAATGATTTGGGGTTTTATCAGAAAATCCCACTTTATAAGTCTAAATCCTCCATATTAGCTCAAGTGTCTACATTCACATCTGCTATTTGGTTACATTTTACTTAATAAATTGCTCCTCTTAGTTCACATCACTAAAGTGTCTGATATATTTCTGGTTAGAGGATTGGCAAAATTGTCAGTTTTTACTGTATATGTGTATATTTATTCCCATTGTCATTCAAGAATTCAGTTTGATTAAAAAATTTGTTAGTAATCCTAAAAAATATGTTGCAGAGAAGGATAAACAGTTGCAGAGACGTCAATCAAAGGTGTAATTGAAAACTTAACACAAAGAAGGAAGGCAACCAGCAGAGTTTCCGTTCAGACGTTGTTTTTAAGGTGTCAGCCACATATGTCGGTTAAACTTATAGAAAAATTTTTGAAGCCAAAAAATGACAGAGAATGATTTAGGAAAGTGGTTGAAAGACCCCACAAAAGCAAAGGAAGAGAGACGTTTTTTGTGTGTGTTCTGTGCCAATGAAGGACACTGAATTTAAAACTGAACGTCAGAATCCCAGGGGAGAAAAATCCCCAGCAGGTGAAAGCTGGGACTTCTCTTCATTCCTGTCTCGACAGAGAAGGGATTGAAGAAACTGCAGAGACTTCACAAAGAGGGATAAAGGAAACACACTGGGTGTATTGTGTTTGAAGTTATAGAGCACTGTGTTTTCCACAGAAAAAAATACCCCGTCATACAACTGTGTAATTGACATTCACGTGACTGCTTTCCTTTCTTACACCTTCCTCTCTGTATTGATTGCGAGCCTTTACATTTTTCGTCTGTCCTTTCTGTCTTCCCCTGACTTTGGCTGGTTGAAACACTGCTTTGTATTCTTTTAGTCACATGGAAACCAGAGAGGACGATATAATGCAGTGGAAAAACAAAGGTACTTGGAGGTCAGAGAAGCGATGGCTGAGAAGAAAAGGGAAAGGGAGAAATAGACATGTTATCTTTTTTGACTCTGCCTTATCAAAAAAAAAAAGAAAACGAAAACACTGACATTGCTTTACAGCAATTTTTTTCCTGGCAATATCTCTGTCTGCCTCCAACAAGGAGACTGCTGTGATACTATAAGGAGATGATTTGCCTCTTTTAGCGGTGGAGTCTGAGTAGAGTACAGAAAATAATATATTTTTTGTAGAAGTAGACGAGCAAAAAAAGGTGTCAGAAGTCTATCCGATTGCTTATTATGCAAAACTATTGTTTCTGATGCCAAATATGCAACTTTTTAATACCACTCATTAAAAATGTAACTCTTTATCTTTTTTACTAGCCGCCAGGAGTTTTATACAAACACCATTCCTAAGATTCATTGTTTTAAACTAGAAGGTTAACGATTTACAAAGCCACAATTTTGAAAAACGAAGGACGTTCTACTTAGATGCACCGCAATTGCTGTTAATGGCAAAGTTTCAGTTAAATATTGGATTATTAATTTAAAATCAACAACGGAGGAAAGAGACATTGTTTTTAATGAGATAAAACAAAAACCCACAAGCAAAATTAGATGGTGACAATGCAACCAGTTCGGTGGTAAAATGCAAGCTACTTTAATGCTATACTAAAGTGTACCAATTGATGTTGCTATGATGGTCGAAGCAAAACATAGATTAAGTCAACTTAAGCTAGCTTTAGTTCAACTTGAACCCAATTGAAGCAATTGATACTTAAACTTTTTGAGTTTTAAAACATTTCTAGATAGTTTAAATTTGCATATGCCAGTAAGCATGTGCTTGATGTATCAAGGTACAATTAGTTTTGGGAAAAAGTTAGGGTGCAAAACAACAAAAATGTATTATTCTGATACATTTGAAAAGTCTTTTGATGAAAGTGCTGGAGAGACACGTTTTCTTGGTGTTTGGAGTATAGCTTATTGTGGCCTCCCATACACAAACTCTGTTGCTGTGCACTGACAGTCAGCTGCCTGAAAGGATACATTACAAGATTGACTGTTAAATATGTCAATCTTTGAGCTGTTGACCCAAAGAAATAACCTGACCAAATCAGATTGTGAAAATATTCATAAGCACCATATTAAAAAAGACTACTACAAAATGTCAAATGTGTTTTAGATTTCTAGTTTATGTATCAAAACAACCATAAATAAGTGTTACAAATGGCATCCTGAATCAGTAGTGATCTGCATCTAACATCATCTTGGCTTATTTTTGGTCATTTTGGACATTTTTAACAAACTGTAGCAAAGTTATTATACTCAGCCAGGAATAATGCTCACCAGAGTAAACGTATTATATATTGTCATTTAAAAGAAATTGGGATGTTTGACAATTTCACATGTCTGCCTTCCCCAGTTTGTCATAGTTCTCGGAACCTCTTTTTAATTTGCATGTCAAACTATTACATTTTGTTTTAGTGTTTTTACCCTGTGTGTGCATGTAATCGCAGCAAATTGCTTCAATAACAATGTCTCAGTTTGATCTGCAAATGACGAGAGCAATGATGAAATAAGTATCTTTAAAAGCCTCTAGATGACACCTCATATCCAAAAGTCACCATCTCACTTTTGCCTCACTTTATGATGCATACCTGTGCTTGGCTAGGTGGAAAAAAATAATAAAAATAAGAACAATATTTTTCTGCAAATGCCAAACTCGGAAAGGTCACTAAATAAAGATTTTCTCTCTTTTTTCTTAAACCAGGTAGAAGAGCAACGTTGAATCAAATTTTGGATAAATCCATGGCTTTGTGGGTTAGAGCCAGTGTTTCAGTTTATTATCCTAAAGAGCCAATATAGATCTGACTCTGTCTTTTAGCAAAGCAGTTTTCAACTCCAGAGCTCCTCTGAAGTGACTCGGAACAAAACGATATCAATTCACTTCTCCTAGTCACTGTTGGTGACAAGGATTGGGAAGGAGGTAAAAAAACAAACAAAAAAAAAACAGTGTGGTAAATAAGATAAATGCAATAGGGAGAGAGATGGGCAGAAATAAAGAGGCAACGATAAAGATCTGAAGGGTGGAGGAAGTGGAGAATGGGAGTGATAGATGGAGACAAAGATACCTATGAGAGGGTGTTGCAGAAAAACAAAGAAAATGGTGGTAAGATACTAAAAGGACTGCAGAAGTAAAAAAAAAAAACAAAAAGACAAAAGTTCTGCAGTCTTATTTTATCAGAGAGACCCAGAGAGTTTAGTCAAAACACCCCTGAGACTAGTGAAGAGAAGCACATTTCTTCTCATAATGTACCTCACTTAATAAAATTACTGCTCAGGGAACCTATTCACCTGTGGTGTTCAGTACAATCTTTCTGGAAGCCATCTCACAGAGCTCTCTGATTAACATATTTTCTAAATTTGCCAGCGGGTTACCAGTTTTTAAACTGACAGCCAACCTCGAATACAATTTGGAACATCCTCTTCCGACATCTGGTGAACGCCGGTAGTCTACAGAGATGTGTTCTCACTCCTGCGCTCTTTTCCCACTTCCCCAGTGACTGCGCCTCTGCCATCCCAACGCTAAGAGTGGAAGTGAAGCCCCTTAAATTCAAGAAACTTTCCCAAAATAGCAACGAGAAGTTAAAGGGCTTATAAGTCAATGTCATAGGAGCAGCCTGGTATTGAACACGTCCAAAGCTCCAGGGAGGAGATTGGCCCCTGAGGAGACCAATCCGTGTTTCCTGGAAGGCTGTTCTCAAAAAGGCCCAGCAAAGAATGATCTTCTCACACCCTGCTAAGGTAGCACACCCTGCCTCGGGACCTATTATTACAGTTCTCCACCACAATCATTAGATTTTCCCTGTCCACATCCATCATGGTCTCGTTTCAAGCTGCCACAAAAGGAGACAGAAAAGGACTGCAGCCAACAGGAGGAACAGCCAAGAACAATTTGGGTTCCCCTGCCTCCTTTCCAACACTCGTTCCCCTTTTTAAGCCGAGCAGGAACTCTTAGTGATTTTTCTCCAGACTTGTGCTGCAGCCCCAGCCATGAGAAGCAGATGTGTTAACATGCTGTCCTTAGTGCTACAGCTGGTGATTCGTGAGAACTTACTCAGAGTTTGCAGTTTACTCCTTTTGCCAATTAAATATAAATGTCAGATTTGAAAACCAATTTAGCCAAATAACTGCTTGACCAGAACACCGAAGCCTAAATTAGGAGCTTGCTGAATGAATGAAGGCATGTCTCTTTTAATAAAAATGGTGATAAAAGGGACTATTTTAGTCCCTTTTTCAATAATTATTTGAAAGGATTAAAAAGTCAGAAGAAAAAAAAATATCTGGACATTTGCATATATTTATGTTTTTTATGCAAGCAGATCACACAAAAAGGGACAGGAGTTGCAGCTCTTGCTTTTTTTGAATTTCATTTATGCTGTTGCTGTCCTATGCAGGTCCAATGGGCCCGTCTGTGTCTTCACATTACTTTCTTTTTCTTGGATGAGATGCACAGAACATTTGTTAGATTGTACAACGTGTTCTGAATTTTGTTGTTTTTAAACTGGTAAACACTAATAATAATTTTAAACAGCTCCCCTTAGTTGCTGTGAGTTTGTTTATCCTAAATCCCACTGAACATGACAAGCTCAGACGCAAACATTTGACTCATTTGGAACAAGAGGATTTTACACAAGTTAACTTTGAGAAAAGACCTCTACTGAATGTTTCATAAAAATAATTGGAGTCCACTTTTGTTCAGCTGTCAAAAGTATGTCTACTATGCATCAACAATGCAAACTAATGTTATTTCTTTCCCTTCATTTGATTTGAGTAACTTTTACTTTTGAAGTCATTCTGTTTTGCTTGTAATTTTATTTTTACTTTAATCTCAAACAATCTGTGGTCTAATGTTTTTGTGGTGTCGGTGGCAAAGTAGGGAGGGATACTGATTATTAGAAATCACAAGTGAAAGAATCTCTTGCACCATTTGGAGAAGATTGTGTCTTATTTTGAATTTATGAAAGTTTCCTGTCTTATGTCAAAAGACGTAGTATTTTCACTTAAGTTTTTTTGTAGACCCAGAAGAATAAAACGAGATTTGACAAAGGCATGCACCTGAAAGACTTGAGTGTAGTTGGACCTGTCTCGCAAAGACAAAAAAATTTGGATTGTTGTTTTTGGGTTTTTTTTTTTCATTCAGAACTTTGACGTGGGGAAAATTCAAGATGTGAAATCTATTATAAGCTGCTTAATTTTTTTTCTTTGACAAATTCTAACATCTTGAATTAAACAGTGAGCAAATGGCTGTGAAATTTGAAATATTTAGTTCAATTAGATAGAAGGACAAGACAAATCTACAGCAAAGAAATGCTGCAGGAAGACTAAATGAGATCTTTCCATCACTTGAGAATTGATCTGGATTTGTGATAAAAGACTTAAAACTTAACTTAGACTTGTTAACACCTCTGTTGTGCTACCAATCATTTTCTTCTCTAAAACATGTGCTGAAAATGGAAGATTACCAGCTTTTCTTGTAAGAGTAACTATCTGACAAAAACAAAAATTAAAGCGGCGTAAAAATCAATAAAAGAGCTGTTTCATAGCACTACAGCAACTTCGACGCTGTAGATTAAGAGTGTAGAAGTTCCACTTTGGTTTCGCCCTATTCCTGTCTCTCTCCAACCTCTAAATCCGCTCTCTTTTTAAAGATATGACACAAGTGCGAATGGGGTTCATTGAGAGAGAGAGAGAGAAAAAGACAGAACAGAAACCTTGCTGCAGAGAAACAAAAATCTTCATTGTGAACATAAAATAGCTTTTGTGGGCTTAAGTGTATGACCTAACTAGAACAGGTGGTGTCACTGTGAATCTAATACTAGAGAGGGGCAGTTAAGACCAACCTTATTAAGATAAGAAAGAATGAGAGACCTATCGCCTCCAGGGAGCAGTGATAAGACCAAACATTGTCAGCCTTTGAAAGCGCATTTCCTTGTGGATAAGTGCACTAGTAAGGCATGCACATAGATATAACTCAACACTGTTTCTCTCCCTCTCGTTGACGACGAAGAAAACCAGTGATTAGAGACCAAGCTAAAGCTGCTTCTTATGAGGTTTCTCATTGGTCGATGGAGGGTAAAACACAGTACATGTATTTGCATGACTTGGAAAATGAAGGGAAGGAGGTTTTCTTCTATTAATTACACTCAAAGTTACAATCTAGAAAAAAACGAAGCTCTAAATTATAGCTCATATTGCAACTCTCTGGTGGATAAAGACTGAGTGCGAAAGAGAATAGCAAAGAATACCAACATGAAATGAGTTTTGTGTGAACCGGTGATCTGGAAAAACACTTAAAGTGCCACAGTGGTGGCTTTGTGTGACTAATGCTTTTAAGTTGACAGCCATTTTAAAAACTGTCCTCGATGCTGCAGACAAGATGCTCACACATCCGAGGATTGATAACAGCCTGCCAAATGCACTGCCAAGTAAGCAATTTTACTTGAGCGTTTTGGAGAGAACGGTGTGAAAGCGGCCGCGTCACGCACGAGAAAACGCCGCTTTCCACCACCTGATGCCGAGATCCGAAATGTCATATTGTCCCCCAAGCAAGCCTCCACTTTGAAATGTCTCCCTGCTGAACTCCGCTGTTATGCGGCGACAGTGCAAGTTTAGAACCAAAATAAAGATGGCAACTGCTCAGTTTGATGGATTACTTATTTCAAGCTAGATTTAAGTTTGTGAAAACGGATTTCTTTATACGTTGAGCTGAAATGAATTAAAACAGCTGCTGCCCAGTGGACAGAAATTCAATCTAAAAAGTTTGGGAATAATGATCTGCTGTAATTTCAGATGTACATATTTTATGTTTTATGCAAAGCTAATGATCTTTTTGCAGTAATTCTTAAATATTTGGCTTTAATTACGCACTACAGTAAAGCTTTCATTTCTCACTCTGCAGCCAGCTTGTTCATTTAATCAATACATCTATAATGCCTTTAAAAAGTTATCAAACCCCTTGAGCTACCACATTTTCTCCTGTTACAGCCTGTGCAATGTAATGGACACCATAGACGTTTTGTCTGTAAAAACAAAAAATATAAGAAAAAAGGTTGAATACAATAAAAAAAATGCCATCAAATTATGTGGTATAAATGTGACAAAATTTGGAGAAAGTCTAAACATTTGTTTGCAAGGTGTCCAGATGGAAATTGAGATAAACAGTTTTGCCATACAAGAAAGAACTAAACAACAAATGTCTATTTTTTTATGCCTAGGTAAACAGACTATCTCCAAAAACTGGCATTGTGAAAACACAGATGATGTTGTCACGCCCACAAGTGGGCAGTACATGTTGCTGTCGCTTTCAGTCTCTCAGCTCATAAAAGCTGCTGAGGAAATCCAAGTAATCATTGAACCCACCGTAAATGTGCGTGTATCTGTGTGTGTGTGGGTGTGGGCTGATTGTGTGGTGTAGTGATGTCTCGTATAGCACAGCGATGGGAGGGGAGAGACTGCAGTGGCATACAGCTGGCATTTTATGGCACCGCAAAACTCCTCCTGGCAGCTTGTCTCCCTGTTTTTGCTGCCTCAGTCTGTCACTGTATCATCCCGTCTTCTCTCCTCCTTCCTCTGCATTACAGCTTCCAGCGCTTCTTTCTCTCCTGTCCGTCCCACTTTCTGCACACACCAGCTCATCCTTTCGCTCCAACGCACCAACTGACGTCGCGTACCTCGGCCCATCTCTTTCACTTTCAGCGTTCTCTCCTTTCTCTGCCAACCGACTTTCCTAATTCGCTGCCCCTTTTGCCTCCGCCCTCCATGTGCCCCGTACATAATCTCCTTTCTACTGCAAGACGTCAATGGTTTTCAGCGACCCGGTGTGAATGCTTAATGACGACTCCCATGTCTTTTTACAAGCCTCCCCTCCTCTCAGCATCCCCAAGAGCCTTTTTCCTTTTTGCTTTCTTATACTTCCTCCTGCCACTTTCTTTCCAGCCAACCACTTTTACTTCTTCCCTTTTGCTTTATTTACTAGCCAGGAGCCACCCAGCTGTTTAACATGCTTAACAGCTGCCATTGGGACTCTAAAATGATAGAGGGTTTTCTTTTCTTTTAAAAAATCCCCCCACCACAAAAATAGACAAAGCATTTGTAAGAAGTTCTTGATAATGCAAGCACATAAAAACACATTAAAATGAGTTAATACTTTAGACAGTTTTTAAAATATTGAGGTGACTGTGTGACTGCATGTGTGCAACCTGTCTTCTTTTGTGTCTGACAGACTGTTTGTGTCTCCTGGCCATTGCCAAGATGATTAGCCATTCAATTGTTTTGTGCTGAGGGAGAGTATTGCTCATCGTGCTCTCATGTTGCCAATATCTTTCCCTGATCATCCCGATATTGATCTAGGTTGTTGCAGAAATGGCTGGGTCATGTGTTTTCCTGGACCTCTGGTTTCTGATGACCAACCCTTTTTACCCAGACCACCAATAAAGGCTCAAAATGACTTTCTGATCAAGTTATTGATTCATTTTTGTGGCGAAATGTGCCAACGAGCATCATGTCACGACTCTGGAGGGATCCCCAGCCATCACCGTGCTCGTATAATTCAAAACTAGCATAGTTGTTACAAACTTCGTCTTGAAAATCTTTTTAGCTTCAGCTTAATCTTGTTTATTAAAAACTCAAATTGTCAAGCAGATCCTCCCTGCACCCAACTTCTGGAATGACTTTATTTTTATTGTGTTATTGTTTTTCTTTCTTTGTTTCTTCAACAACTAATTTAACTTACCTCAGTAGCATTTTTTCCCAATAATAATAATCATCAATATTATCATTGTCATAACAATAACAAATTAAACATTTTCTTTTACACTCTGATTAACTTTAAAAAAGTAAAATATACATTATAAATGACCCACTTGCATTTATTTAACAAGAACAGTTCATACTTTCACTTCTGGGACTGCCGACTTTGTCAAAATGATTTGAAATGTTGCATTTCTTCCCCATTTTATATCAATCCAGCTTAAAGTCTTTACATTACAAAGTGTAAAACTCTTCTGTAGTACTGCACAATGGGAGAACTTGTATCACACAATTATATTTTACAAGCTTCAATAAAAACACTGCAGTAGGCTTAAAATATATTGGCTTGGCTGATCTGTGCTGTCTGTCAAATCCGTCCGGAACATTTTTAAGCCTTAGGTTGAAACCTTTTCATAGAGGGAAGATAGAAAAAAAAAAAAAACATTTGGACTCATTTTTATTCCTAACTGGAAGCTGCCATTCCCCTGGCCGCTGAGGTCTCCTCACAGACCCCTTGTGGATGCCTGGCCAGATTGCATGTGGGATTTTTTTTCTAGTTTTCTTCATAATTGAAAGAGATATTGTTGATATACAACCTTGTCAAACTGCCACATGCCCGCCTGTCTGTGAATATGTTGTGTGAAACTATTAGAGGGTTGACCTCTGAAGGAAATACCCATCGGTACTGGCGGGTAATAAACGTTTCATCTTTATCCAACTGGGATGTTTGCTGAGTCATACATTCCTAATGACTGAGGATATTTACTGAGTTTGTGTGTGTGTGTGTTTGTGTGTGTGTGTGTGTGTGTGTGTGTGTGTGTGTGTGTGTTTAAACGTATGTCTGTATTGCGTTTGTGTCCTCCTGCTTGTTTGCCGTTTGTGTTAAGTCAATACTATTTGTCTTTTTGTTTAAAAAATTATTTTTAGACTACATGGTCACAATGCAAGGCCATAATACAGTTCTTAGAGAATTTATTCGGAAATGTTGAAGAATTGCAACAGACCAGCACAAATTTGTACCTGTTTGTGAAGTGGAAGAGAGATGATGCATCAGGTGTTTTATACATACAAATGAGGTGAAGCTGCCCACTGAGTCAATATTTAGTACATCCTTTAAACTTTGCTGCAGCTCTATTTCTGTCCCGTCTGATGTGTTTCCTGTGTGTTTTGCACTAATGTTGTCTGACCAGCACATTTGCGATCTTTGTTTCCCATTTTGGTGAACTCTGAAAGCAATTTGCTGCACTTGATTTTATTTCGAGATGTTGGAGCAAATAGGGTTAGCATAAATGCATTCCACACTTTTAAGGATGTTATTTCTGGATCATTTGTCGTATGTACATGCTGCAGCTTGAATGATATCTCTGCATTATACACACATTAAAAATAACATTTTTTTTTTTTTACAACCAACACATCTTTAAGGCATTACAGATGAGTAAAAATACATGTGGCTGATAATCCTATTTCAATAGACCCTTCTTTCTTCTTCCTTTCCTTAGTATAATTTTATTTTATCATTATGTTAAAATCACTTCTTGTGCTTCGTGCTCCTTACTTTGCGTTTCCTTTGCATCTTTCTGTTTTGTTTTGTTTTTTCCCCCCCAACACCCACTCTTCAGTCGTAATATTTTCACAGTAATGATTCACTATTACCTGGACTTTCAGCTCATTGCTTTCTCTAGAAGTGATTTCAACTATATTTCAGGAAACCCCCACAGGAAATTGGTTAGTAAAAGGCTTTTTCCTCCCTCTCAGACATAAGCACTTGATTGTAGTTGTTTCTCATCTTCACGTCAAGATTTTCTGTCTTTTGCAGCCTTCAATAGCCAGTTTTATATAACTCCAGTAAATTGTATGCAGTGTGACTAATTCTGACTCAGTGCAGATGCTTATGTTGTCTTCAGTTTTGGCATCAGATGAGAAGCCAAACTTGTTACTTTTGCTCCTCTGCAGCTATATTGCACATGCATACACAGCCCAAAAGAGCAACTTCACAGTTTTTGGCTAAGGGGCAAATTCACAAACTTTGCTTGGCTTTGGCTGTTTACTGATTTCAAGGTTTCCACTTTAGGATTTCCTTGCTTCCATTATTGCAGCAAACTCTGAGTTGTTTGTCTTGGTTGATGGAGGGGAAGCTCCCAAAAATAAATTCAAACATTCTGGGACCAATGAAAAGATGTCTTGTCTTCTATGTTTTTCCTTCCGGAGGTAAACCTGTCTCCAGTTCAACAACTGGAAAACACTGGAACACAAAAAAACAACAACAATTGCTTGTCCTGGATTCGATTCCCGGCCCGGGGTCTTTCTGCACAGAATTTGCATGTTCTCCCTGTGCATGTGTGGGTTCTCTCCAGGTACTGCGGCTTCCTCCCACAGTCCAAAAACATGACTGTCAGGTTAATTGGTCTCCCTACATTCTCCCCAGGTGTGAGTGTGTGTGTATGGTTGTTTGTCCTGTCTGTCTTTGTGTTGCCCTGCGAAAGACTGGTGACCTGTCCACTGTGACCCCTCGTCTCACCCGGAACGTTAGCTGGAGAGGCACCAGCACCTCTCCTGACCCCGATAGGGACAAGGCTATACAGAAAATGGAAAATGAATGGATGCCATTTCCACCGACGGAAGTTTTGAGTTAGTCTTATCCTAGTTTTAGTTTTGTAAAATGTATCAGCTAAAAATTTAAAAGGTATTGTGTCAATAGAGAGAACAGATTTAGTAAAACTCTCACATTTCATTCTCAAAAAATGACCACATTTGGCCCCCCCCCCCAAAAAAAAACGGTATCTCAACTAGCACACATACTGTTGTCCCCCATGTAATCATATATTGTTTAACATTTTTATTTAAGCAAGATAAATAGTAGTGGTGTTTCATACAGTTAAAATTAGGATTTGAGGGCAATTGGCTCTGGAGAAGTAGCTTGAGAAAAAGATCTTGACATAATTGCTTTAACTTACGGTGGATTGAGAGCATATTTCAAGGGGGTTTACCTGCTCCTAAATGCAGTTGGACACAAAGTGGGTGAAAAGAGTTTGAGTTTGAAGTGTATGAGTAAACTGTAAGGAAGCAGCAAAGTAGTCTAAACAATGGCTAAAAAAAAAAAAGAAAAGGGTGCTGTCACTGCACAGCTGAACCTTTGTTTTCCCCCAGTTGCCGGCCGTATTTTTCCACTCTTAGTTCCCTTCTGACAGCTTTAATCAACACAATAAGGCTTGCTGAGATTTCATTATGGCGCTTTTGCCACAAGGGTCTCTAAGGAAGGGATAGATGGATGGCTACTTTCAGAAGAGGGAAGAGATGGCGAGATCGGGCAGGGGGACGGACAAGCGTTGGAAGAGGTAAGGAGGTAAGGAACAGCACAGGCGAATTCTATAGCAGGAAGGGAGTTTTTAAGAGCAAGCGAGGGCAGGGAGTTGACAGTAACAGAGAAAAGATGAATATAGCCAGCAAGTTGTATTAAAGAAGGGAACAGTCAATGTTTGGTATCTGACACCTTGGCAGAGAAAGATGAAATAATGGTGTTCTGTGGCCCATTGATTGGCCCAGGCAGCATGGGGGGTCTGCATGAGAGCAGATCAGTCTTGCACTCGGTGGATGAGAGGGTCAAAGGTAGCCCAGCAAAGAGTTGATGCTTTTTAATGAAGAAGGAAGGGAAAATAAAACACCTTAACCAACAACAAAGCCACCTAAACTCTTTCGGTTGTATTGAGGGAAAGGAAATTTCCTAAATTCAACTTTCATCAATTAGTATTGAAATCATCGGATGGTTATGTTTGACATTGGAGCCACTCCAAAACCCCGGAGCAAAGCTCCAAAAAGAGCCACAAGAAGAGCCGGAGAGGAAACGACTGACCTCAGTCCCTCTGAGCGTTTTCAACTTCGTCATCCTCCTCCACCCAAACTTTCAATCTTGTACTTGACGTTTTTATTTTTTATTTTAATTCCAGCAGTTTCAGGTTCTGATAATCTGGACCTCTGATGGTTCTGGAAAGAAAACAAAACAATATTCTCCAAATGCTTTGGGCGCCTCAGATAAAACTGTAAATAGACGGTTTCATCCATCGCATTTTCGGTGCTGCAAACGAACAGACCTGAGGTTTCTCGTTTGAATGCCCTCCGTCTTATTTAAACTGTTAAATAACCTGTGTTTATACTTAAGAGAGGTTAAAAGTTCTGAGTAGTTCCATCCAAACTTTTTGTTTTGAAGGGTAGCTACTTGACTACCACCACAATTTTATTTTTTATTTTAGAATTAGAATAAAAGTCAAGCTAGGGGTAATAAAAGGCAAACACTTATCCTTTGGTTCTAAAAGGAGATTTGAATATCTCAGTTAAAACATGAAAAAATATTTGTAATAATCTGCAATAACCACCTGTCTTGTTGGAACATTTTTAATACTCTCAAACCAGAGTCATGTTTGCAAATTCTTAATTGTTGATTAATCTGTGAATGATAGCTGTGAATAATAAGAAACAATCCTCTATTGCATGTAATTGGCCTGATTGCCTTGAAACAATGGAGGTAAGGAACAGAAGCAAAATTCTGTGCTTCCTTTTTAATATAAAATAACACAGTGATTAAGGAAGATTATGTCCCCATCAGAGTGATTTTTCAAAGGATAATGAGACTAATCAATTTAAGGTTAAGGCCTGTTAAAATGACTTATATTAGCTTTAAGTTCATTCGCAAAAGGCTCTCTTAAAATATAAGATACACTTTTATTGGTAGCTAGTTCAACATTAATGATTGGCAACAGATGTTGGCCTTCAAGCAAATTTTGTACAAGCATTGTTTTTCTCAATTTAAAAGGATGTATGTTAATGTCATTGCCTTAATGCTTCCTTTTGTAGCATTTTGTGATGTTGTTTTAATTAGCTGGACATTATGCTTAAAAGCATTTTATGCTTAATGATCGGAGCAGATGGCTCTGTTTGCCTACCTTTTCCACATACTCTGCCAAATGTAGACGTTCGCTTTAAAGCATAAAAAAAAAAAGTACCATAAGCAGTTAATAATTATTTACTGGTCTGCTGACGACTTCTCTAACCTTGACCTGAAATGACTGTAATTTTGTTCTGTCTGTGGCCAGAACAAGTGTGTCATTAGATGTAAAGATGCTGCAAAGACAAAAAGAGAAATCCGATTGTTTTAGGAGATTTCTTTTCCACTAAAAACAGTAGAGATAATGTTTTTATTGTTCAAATGAGGTCTTATTGCATGTGACGTGGCAACACGTCTTGAACATTTTTTGTGATTTAAAAATTAGCAATTACTGTGCCTTTCTTCTTGACTTTCGTGTGTTCATCTATTTATTTTGTTTTTCTGTTATTTATGGCATTCATTGGGGTCCAACTAGGAAGAAGCTTTATTTTATGATATAATAATTACCAAAAAAGTAAGTAAATAAATACAAGGATACAAAGATTTACTGTAATTTACTTAGCATTAGAATTTGTAACTTTTAAAATGTAACCTTTTAAACATATTTTGTCATGATTTTTTATATTTCATGAATTGCACCAGTCCTTCCTGCAGCTAAATCCACATTCGACATATTGTCACCACACCCACACTTCAGAGTTGGAATGTTCTCGGACTTTCAAGCTTTGCTTATTTTGCTTCAGATGTAATATTTGATCTAATTACTAGGAACCTAACAGTAAACCTACCCTGAATTACTTCTGGAGTACTGACTTCATTGTCAAAACGCCGTTTTACATGTGTGCATGGTACATGATACTTAATAGGAAACTTTAACACAAAGTAAAACTACAAATCAAGTAATTTTTCAAACTTAAACCTAGCCATATAATATTACTCCCATTCACAGGACATAAAATATTAGGTTACCCTTGGCAGACCTCTCTTCTCCGTGAACTGCCAGCACTATCTTGTCAGGGTTCAGTCAGTTCATTTTAACTTCTCTCTTTACTGAACCGTAAGGCCATCACTGACCATTTTATTCTTCAGCTAATACACCCAACTGGCAGATGCTGAAAGTGAAAAGTGTTTGTGTCAGTGTGATTCTGGCGGCTGTGTGTTTCCTGTCGTGTAAGGACCTGGGTGTTTATAGGATCCATTGGACAGAGGTTGTACTTGTGTGCGTTTGATTATTCAGCCGGGGTGTATTTATGTCCTCTATCCCTGTTTGTCTGTGACACATTCACCTTATTAAGTACTTAGTAAATGCCAATAAACTCTGTCTCTCTAACCTTTTCCTGCATTTTGTTTCTGTCCTTTTCTATTTTCCCACAGCTTTGCTCTGCCATGTAAGCACTTTAATCAAATGACATTTTACTAAGCACACGGAGCAAAATTAAACAAATGCTAAGATATGTAGCAATAATATCCTTTTCTTTGCTTTGTTTACCTCTCCGCATAGTATTACATTTCTGCCAATATATTAAATTTTGGTCTGAGCTGGACAACCATCTTCTGCCATATTTGGTAAATCTCAAAATGACTTGTGACAAACACTGAACAGGAATTCAACAGTGTGCTCCATTATCTATTCAGAGCTTGAGATTAAAATAAACAACTACCAAGAGAATTATACCAGTGCTCAATAGTTAAATACACGGGTACCTAATGGTTTTTATGGGTATGACATGCAATTAGGTCTGGAATGAAATCGCAGTGTGTGAATATGACTTGACAAAGAGGCAACCTGGAGGCAAAATCCAAAGAAAAATAAAGCTCACAACAATGCCCTAGGCACAAATTAAGGAGTTCTCAAAAATAATAAAACAACTATATAAAAAGAAAAGAAACAAAAGAAAACAAAGAATTTTATATACAAGCTGGCATTACTAGAGAAAACTAAGAGAAGATTCAAGTGGAGAAAGAGCTGAGAGAGGTAGAAGATTCTCTGCAAGAGACTGATTGCTCTGGGGGTGAAATAATTAGGCATGAGGATGTGCACCACGCTGCTTAAAGGAAAAAAGGAAAAAAAACTCATAAGGGAGCAATGGAACGCAATCCAGCATGTGGGAAGAAGCGATGACAGCAAAACTAAAAAATACCGAGAATATCTGGACAAATTCTCTTGTACCAAGTCTACTTATCTATTTTTTGGTTAGTTTATCACAATGCTTGTTTTTTTTTCACCATGTTATTTAAAAGAACTACAAACATTTGTAGATAATTTTGTTTCACACAATTAGCCATTGCTAATTGCATCCGATGCTCTTCACACCTTCATGGCCTGTTACATCCATAAAGAAGAGTTGAAATGGACAACAGCATGGTTCTCTGCTTGTTGTAAGTAGGAAGGGTAATTGTTGTACAGGGCAAAGCATTCTGTACTGTTCTTTAATATAAACATTCTTTAATTGTAGTGATTTCAAATTCGTTGCAGTGGGATTGACATAAAGTGAATCGGTCACAGTTTGAATTTAGGGAAAACAGAACACGTTAAATTCCCTCTGACTTTTTTTGCTCTTTGCAAAATGGTCTGAAGAGGTTAACAGTACAACCACAAATGACTCTAATCCTCAGCACTAAAATCACTCTGCTGCAGGTTCCCTGTGAACCCCCCACCACCTTCCCCACCTTCCCCCTACTGAACCTCTCAGTCTGCTAAAGTGAAGTCAAGTTCAGGTCAAGTCACGGAAATATCAAACACTTGTTGTCGAGAGAAAAACCTCTGCAGGTTTCTGTAAAATGTCACTTTGACACCACAATACCCCTTTATCCGCACAATAAAAATAAAGGCTCTTGCCTCCCAAATGCATTTCACTCTTATTGTAACAGAGTGTGCATTAATTAATAAAGAATGTTATATTTTTAAGATGCGGTGATGAAGTAAAATCTATGGCCTAAGATGGTGTGCTAAATGTTAGTTATTTCAAACAACACCAGCTTCTGTTTTCAATATTCCAATTGCATTACTTAGTTTTTTGTTTAATTTTCAGCTTAAGGAAGCTTAAAGTACATATGCCTTAATTTAATCAAAGAACAATGGAAAACCTGTCCAAGTTGCTGAGATTTGATAATTAAGGGAGCCAGCTGTCCAAAGTTTCTACTGTGTATATTGGAGGTTGAGAGCAAGTTAACTTGCAAAACAATTGTATCGTCTTTTCTCTAATGAATCTGACTCAGCTCTCCAATGAGACTTAATATCGACTTAATAGCGATGTTAAGACGTTTCTGCTGCACGTCAGGCACCAACTGATGAAATTAAGGAAGTAGGTATCCCATTTAACATCAGTTATCTCAAGAAAATTTACGGGGATATTCACTAAATGTTTCGGAGCTCTTGAAGTAAAAACTCAAGGGTCTGTTCCAATGAAAGGTCTATGCCGCCACAGAGTTGCGGATCCTTCAATCCATAGTCTGCTGCTTATCCAAGATCGACTTTAATAGGTCGAGGAGTCAAACCCAGACATGCTTCATCTTAGCGATAATCCCTAGCTTACTTTTGAGGATCCCAAGGCATTCCCTGGTCTGAAGATATAAATAGAATCTCCAACTAGTTCTGACTTCATCTAATTACAAAATTACGTTGAAAAGACTTAATTGACAAAAATTCCTCCTTAATCATGGTGACTAGAATTTTTTTTTCTTTAAAATTAGCTTTAATTTCACACACACACAAAAAAACCACTTTTTAAGTTTAATACTATTTAGTTAACATTAAGAGTTTCATAACCACTCGGTGTAAAATCATTCCCCATTTTTTTACACTGGTCCTTTGTGATCATGAGTTTAAAACTGAATAACCATATAAAAAAATAAAATAATTTCTCTGGAGTTGGTTTTCTGTACAGGTTCTTTTCAATTCAGAAACCAGCCAACAGTTAAATTAGATTCATAATAAAATATATTGCCTCCATAATGCCTAACTGCAGGCAAATTTGAAAGCATCACACAATGGGCTTTCCCAGCATTAAATGGAAAAAAGTCCCTGTTGAATGAAAGAAACACACTTAGAGGCATGCGCATAGATAATCCCGGGCATATACACCGCTTATAATGTATTCGAGTAGAGCAAAGCTCATTCTTCTTCTTGCCTTTCAGGCGTCTTGTTTCCCACGCAGATGCTATCAGCGGCAATAAGCCCGTGTGGCCACTGCTATTCAAAAAGCCATAATGCCATCTATATATTGTGTGCCGTGGCAGATTCTAAAGGAAACAAATTAGAGGATGAAGTTTTTATGGCTTGGCTTATTTGGGTGGCTGCATTTTTTTGTGCCATGTTGACTTACAGATGAATAGCCGCCGGAAGTGAGTTTTGTATTTTGTTAAAACCATAATTGTCACTTATAAATAGATTGATTTAAATTCTACTGCACAACGTTAGGGGAAAAAAAAAAAAAAAATACATTTTCCTCTTATTGAATATCTTGATGATATTCAATTGAATATCTTAAAGATTTATAAACTGCATTTTCCTGCGTTCTAAAGCCGAATTGTTGTGAGGTTGGTTTCTTTTAGGGTTTGTATCCTGAATAACTAATTGGAGGGATTCCTGCTGCTGGGTTTCATTGGAAAAATCTGTCACTGCTTATCTCTTTGTAGAAACTATTAGAATCAATTTTGCCCATGAAATGATTTACCTAATAGAAATGTTTTACCTAATGAGGTGTTCATGCTTCATTAGGAGCTGCATAAAGTATATGCGAAACGAAAGCAGCAGCTTGTGTTTCTTTTAAGCAGACTGCTTATTATTCGTTTACATCTAAAGATGTACAAAAAAACGTTCTGATACTTAAGTTAGATTTCATGCCTAACGTGGGATTTAGACGCTGCTAAATTTTATATGAAACAGAAAACTATTTTTTGAACCTTAAGTACGTTTCCCTTCTAATTGCCCCAAATCTTCAAGTAATTTCAAGATGCACAAGTTGTCTTTTGGGGGGAAAACGCCCCCTCCCACTTTCTAAATTAATCATCAAAAACACAATTTTTGCTGCTAAATTGGCCTATCTTCTAAACACGTAGGAGTGCAACAGGAAATCGACGTAAAATGTGCAGAGCATCGTCCCGTGTTTACTGATTTGGAAGTACAAGTTAATTTGTGAGCAAATGTTTGTTTTAATACATAGCTACGCCTGACAAATCTTTATCAACACAGTATCACTTCGTCTATTGCGATCAAAACAAATGTAACTGCATCTCAGCTCAATTTCTAGCAAACCCATTCTACATGTATCAAAGTTTTGGTTCTGCATGTAGGGTAGCTGAAGCTAATATTTTTAAATCGACATGGCTCAATATCTTTAGAGATGTCTGACAAGTGAATACTTTTCTGTTAAGCTATCTTTATCACATTGAATACATATCCCTGGATTTGGTTCAACCCAGGGATCTGCAGCTCTCGACTGCCACTTTCCTGCAACAGTCGTTTCTCCAACATACCTGAATCAATGAATGGTCAATGACCAGACCTTTAACTTTTCTGACATGTATTTCATGATTTAGCCATAAAAAGCTAAAGAAATTGAGATGACATGACACGTTCCTCCCAACTTGAATCAAATTCTTCTATTTCTAAGTGTAGAGGGCAGCAAATGGGGAAAAAAAACACAAAAAATAAATATGATTTCTTTAAGTACTTTACATGTAAGTGTTGCAAACAGAAATAGCAAAGATGTTTGTTTTTTTTATTTATAAATAGATTTGGTAAGGTGATGATGAGCAAAAAAGAAAATTGTGGCTCAGAGTTAAAAAAAAGTTTCTTATTAAAAAGACAGATAATTAGTATAAGGAATTATGGAGAAGCAAACTGCAATTGGAATATTGCAAATCAGCCACCGATTCTGGATTTTATCTGAAGAGTAAATGATGGAAAGTTGACCGAGAAATTTACACAAATTAACTGAATTAGTAGTTTTACAGTGTAAGGAACCCACAAGCTCACAGTAAGTATTTATTCTGAGAATTTGGATTTTAAACTTTCGTACACTTGCATTTGTTTACAGTCAAGATTTAAAGGCAGAAAGATGTTTTTCTTTTGCCTACTTCATCTTACAAAAATTCTGATTATGCAAGTGTATGTGGCTTAATTACAATAAATTTTACTTTAGCCTAATTGTGGCAGAAGCACTTTGGAAATAAAAACATTAAATTCATGGCATCTTAATCAAATCTTTTCGTCTTAAGTTGCTTTGTTTTAGCTGGAAATGATGGGAATTTGCTCGTAACTACCTAATTTATTATGGATATGGATATTTATTATGTATATTGCCACTATTTAAGGAGAAAATCTAGAGTTTTGTATTCTCCCTTTGTCACGTTTATACAGCCTGTCACCACTGAAGCTTTGCTTGAGAAATTCCTTGTGGCATTTCTATAATTCATTTAACATTTAGCTTTCAAACAAATGAGGAAATTATCTAACTTACAATTTCAATTTAAGATATATAAATGACTTATACTACATGAAACTTTGACACTTTAATCAAGGATATAAATTGTACATTTGTACTAAATCCATAATCATGACACGACTACAATAGTCTCGTAACAGCCGATGTCAAAGCGGAGCACACGTGACATTGGGCAATGCAACGCTGGATCTGATTGTTCTTCAGACATGTGTTATACGTTTCATTGACTTATAGAGACTTAGTCACACTTGAGTGATCAAATACAACAGTAAATGTGAACTGACTTCTGTGAATCAGAGGGATGTGTGAGGAGGCGCTCTGTATGTGCTGGGTGAACAGATCTGAGAACCAAAAGCCTGGGCTTCAAATCACAAATGCTATGTATTGCTGAAGGCGATGCAGATGAGGATATTAACTGCAACTTACTGAATGTTGAAATCAACTTGCAGTATTGCCAGAGTTGTGCCATTAGACAGAAGGGATGAAGTGTGGCCATGTTTTCATGGCTACAGTCAGTCCAAACTCTTGTTTTTCTTGCTTCACTGAAGTAAAAATGATTTAGTGAGTTCAAGGCCTGTTAAATGCATTCAATAGTAGAGAGAAGTTTAAGCTTTTCACATAACTATTCGGCTGACATTGTTGAAATGAGAAAAGCAGTTAAGTCCAAGTTGCTTCCTATGACAAAGTCTGTCACAGTAATGACAGACTTTTCTCTCAGGTTTCTATTTATGTGTAAGTCAAATGTTTTCATCAATCTTTCATTGATTTGAAATGTTTAGGTCTGTGGTGCCATTACTTTGTGTGATGAAGTGAATAAAAATGGCAAAAACATTAAGAGGGGAAAGAAAGGCTCTTAATCTAGCTTCATTAACATTTTTCGCGACTTAAATCGCAAAACTTATTGGCACTTAAACTGTCATCAGAAGAAAAACTGGAAGCAGGAGACCGAAAGTCCTGACATGGGTGAGAAAAACAGCTCAAATCACAGCAACAAGCGTCAACAAAGGAGGCCAAACGGTTCCTCAGTGATAGAGCCAGAACCACCCCCAACGACTGGGCAAAGCACCACATTTGCGATTTTCTTTTTTCTTTTTTTCCTAGTCAAGAACCTAATAGAAGTGACTGAGACTGATGATGTGTACATTATATACACCCTGGCTGCTATTTTCTCTGTATTTAAAATATTCATACCCCTTGAACTTATTCGGTTGATTTGCTTAATTAGAACGAACATCTTTAATATGTTTTTTTTTTTTTTTTTACGATTTTATGGTAGTATATTGAAACAAAGCAGCGAATAGCAGTGAAGTAGAAGGGAAACTAGGAAATTTCTGAAGAAATTTAAATGGGGTCGGTTGGAACCCAGTGTTCTGATGCTAAAAATTAGCATCAATGCTAAAGTAAGCTACAGTATACTCAAGAGTGTAATAGTGTGTGAGCTTTAAATGAGCCAAAATGTTAGCCTAATTGCTGCCAGTGGCATGTAAAAGGTGACTTTGATTCTGACTTACCTTCATTCTAACACACAGATATTGCACTACTGCTCTGTATGTTATAGCTTTAGCAGCTTTTAATTTAATTCTCCCAGGATTGTTTTGTATGTATGACTGTATACATTTCCATCAAACATTTTTCCATCTGACAAGGTGTCCTGTATGCAGGCCAAAAATTTATGGAGTTTGAAACGATAGAGGGACGGCAGAACTAACACGTAAGCACAGAGTTGAAGCCAAGACATTTTCTGTGGAAACTGTCTTTATTGTTCACTGAACAAAAAATATACAGTCAACAGATTAGCATAGTTTAATCCGCTGACTGATGAAGAAAAAAAAATCTCAACCATGTGACGGAGAACTTTTTATTTTTAAGACAAAAGTGGTTAAACCATTTCTAAAAATATTCAAGAACCTGAAATCAACAGTGTCCTTATTCTTGTATTAATGAGACAAACTGTGAAAACTTTCGAAAGCTGTTGTGCTTACAAAAACTATCCAAAAGAAATTCACATGGTTCTACAAATTTCAGACGTCTCACCCACAACCAATGGAGTTACAGTACGTGAGGCATTTGTTTCAGAAATACAAACTATTTGTGTTGTATTTTTCTTCAGTTACAAACCAACACATCGACTGGCCACACTTTCCTATAAATTTTGTGCTTTTGTTCAATCGGTCTTTCATCGTAAAATTAGTCCGCGATGGAGAAGAAAAGACTTGTGTTTTTGCTCTTTATTTGAATCTGTGTGAGTTTGTGCCTCTTTGTTGAAATGCTTGATCCCGAGATAAGGCCCGGGCTTGTAAACAGCAGGGCCTTCTATTTGGGGAGGAGCGGACATCAGCAGGAATCTGATTCTGTTTTGTTGTGAGCTTTTTATTTTTTTTCTTCTGCTGCAGAGAAGCCAACACATATTTACTCACATGAGCCTCACACTGAACGGCATGCACACAGACACACAACCCCAGTATGAGGGCACTGCTGTAATTGGAAGTCTGATTACTGTAGAATAGTCCGTGTAGGAGGGAAAGAGGTGGTTGCCACGGGAAAAAAAAAAAAAGTTATTCTTTGAGCCAAAGGATGGAAAATGTTGCATCAGTGAAGTTGAAGGAAGGGTCTGATACTCGCAAATGGAGTGTACCCAACACAGGAGTAGGCATGTTTCCACATTGTGATCTCTGAGCTCAACGATGACCTTGTGCTTTTTATCTGTGGTCTGACATCCAATCATCCTTTGCTTATCTGTCTCCTACCTTCCCTTATACATCTTTCCATCCCTTTCCATTTCCTCCTCCCCATCTTCTGATTCATCTCCGTTTTCCCTTATCGGTCCATCTGTCCTGGTTCTCATCTCCCAGCTCTGCGTTTTTGTCCCCTGCCATATTTTAGCTCGCGCGTGCCTCGCTCATTCCTCCCCGCGCCCAGCAGGAAGCCAGTTGGGATTGATCTGATTGATTGGACGTACTGGCAATATGTGACAGGTGCCAGGAGGTCAGATGAGTCAGTGCAGACAGACTTGTTTCCTGCTGGACGAAACGCAGTCCCTAGTTTGATCGTCAAGTGTCAGAGCAGCACCGATAGTAAGCAGTTTGCAAAAGAAACAACAAAAAAAGTCTGTTTAAAAGTTTCTGTGCCCACTTAGATGACATTTGGGTTTGAGATGTGTCTCTGTTTATATACAGCAGAGGGAAAAATAACCTCTTGAAACAAAATATTAGTTTTAGCCTTAAGCACATCTACAGTGTAGGACCAGCATTCCCCGATCATGTGGTTCTTTAGATTTTCCTTGCCTTCAAAAACCGTTTTGTAATTTGCTGGATTTTATGCGACAGAATGATCCAACACACAGTATTGGATCATTTTGAATTGGAAGCAAAAGGAACCATCATTTTTTTAAAAGCCAAATAAAAAAACCCTAAACATTTAAGCAGGCACCTCAATAGAATAATCTGTTTGTAATTTCATCTTGCCATAATCACAGCTTTTCGGCTGGTGGGAGGATCATGCTGTGGGGATGTTTTTCTCTGTCAAAGACGGCAGCTAGTCACAGTTGATGGGAAGATGAAAGGAGCTAAATTAAGGACAATTCTGTGTGAAACACTGTTTGACTGAAAAAACACACTTGCGGTTGTGCTAATACTTTTAAATATTGCTTTGATCAGTTGTGATGAATCCATATTTAATTTCCCCCTCTGTTTCTTGTGTGACACTATAATAACATGTCCACTAGAATATTATTTTTGCACACAAAAATGTTATTTTATGATTTTTTAAATATACGTATTGTGCATCCCTGTGAGGCTTTTAGTCTTTGGGGAGAGGTATAAGTTCCAACAGCAAAACAAACCATAAACAGAATTACAGTGAAATGGTTGAGATCCAGTTGCAATAAGTGTTTCTATTCTGAGTGACATGTTTATTTTTCTCCATTCCTCTTCTGTCCACTCCAAGATTATGCACTACTTTGTCATGGTCTAAGATTTGTGGATGTATTAAGACCAAATATACAAACGTTGAAGAGAGATAAAAACCTTTTTTTTTATTAAAAGTTTATTAAAAAATGAAACGCATGCCTAAGTTTCGCAAGATATTACAGATGCAAATACTACAGAGGTCTTTTGTGATTTCACTTTCCTTCTCTATCCATATCATTTGTTCACTTTGTAGCTACTATAAAAGGTAAAGGAAGGAAAAGAAATACTGCAGAGATGTTGCTGTATTCTGGAGTTACTATAGCGCTAAACTCAACCATCCATGTGTGCACTTCCTATTTTTGGAGATATTTTAAAATGTAGAGAAACGTCCCATTCAGAAAGGTTCTATTTCAGTCTGCACATCTGACACATGCACAGCACTTCTTGCAAGTACCTGTCTTTGTCCAAAGTGCTGACTTCAGCTAGACTGCCAGACTCCTGTGGAGAGAACAGACCTGCCGCTCCCCCATGCGCACGCATACACACACGCCCACACTCTCTCTGTAAGGTGGGAGGCAAAATCAGAAGTAAAAATTCTGTTTCTGCATATCACTGTGGTTTAAAAAAAAGTCTGCACATTGTTCTTTATTTATAGATCGAAGATGGAGAAAACGCTTTTTTACCTCATATTTCATAGTAGTCATGTTACCAGTTTAAAGAAAAAAAAAAAATCACAAAAAAGTAAACAATTCAAGTTTGACCACAGAGCAGCCAGCCATTTTTCTGAAAATGGCATCTCAATAAAATAATTTCAAAGAGGAAAGTGGAATGGGGCGAGTGACTGTAATTTAACTGTTACAAAAACCTGAGAGCTTTGACAAACCATCATCTACACACAGTCTCAGCGAATAATCCTATTGCAGCATCAACCACTCACATTTTAAGGGATTGGGCTTGTAGTTCACCCTATAATCTTCTCCATTTTTATGTCCTAAATCAAGAAATATGGAGACAAAAGTAAAAAAAAAAAAATAGTGAGCACCAGGGAAAACCTGGGAACATCACACTGTGCTACGAGTGCGTCACAAAATCTTCACCCATGGGACACGTAGTGATAGAGCAATCTCCTGCTTGAATTTGAGCGAATAAACAGATATATGAATATTTAACAAGTGAACAGTGGGAAGAAATGCTGTCTGAGAGTTGTTGCAAGGAAACCAGCATCCTACCAAGATATTTAAAAACACTGTGGCAATCTAGCCTGTCTATACTTCACAGAAGAGGGACATTTCTGCTTATTGCAATAAGTGCAATTGTGCAACCACCCATTACTTATTGCTCTTTTTCTGACCAGCATTGTTACTTTGATGCACAAGGCTGTGTACCAACAGTACTTTTTCCCCCACTCCTATTTGAAGCTATTTTAAATGAACAATCCATGCAATGATTGTTGACAGTATCACTTTGCTTCCCATTATGAGTTCACATTATGACAATGTGAACGCTCCTTATCCTGCCGCTCCACAACTCAGATGTCCCGCTGCACAGATTTCTGACACTTACCTTCAGATTAATAATTATTTTGGCGTTTAGTCGCACAGCTTTACAGACACGTTCAGCCGTGGCTGTTTTCACGTTCATTGCGCTGTTCATAATAGTCTCGATGTTTGCGGTTTTCTGCAGTTTTGCAGAGCTCGAGGTCAGTCACAGAAAATATATTATCATGACATTAACAAAGACACAGCAGGACGGATCATCCAAACTAACTGGATGTCAGACAAATTCTGGGGTTTATGTTTGCTTATTTCCAAGCCCAAAAAGCACAACCCGCGACTCATTAAATTTGCAAGCGACTTTAGGAAGAAAAAAACAAGCCCAAAGCCGCTTATAATGGACGAAATTGACGACCAAAACTGAAAATAGTTCCTTTTCATCAACAAAATGTGCATCTCCCTCCATTTTTATTTACATTTCTGTCGCTGCTGACACTGTCGCATAGAAACGGCAGTCACTCCCCAAGACGTGTAAAGGAAATAAAATTCAGTTACAAAAGAAAATAGAAAATTAAAGTGGTTTCGATGAGTAACTGCAGTCTGACTACTGGATTTGAAATAGAAATGCGTTAATTGCTCGTTACTAAAAAAAGTGGTCCGAAGTCAGTAATTGTTCCTGACATCACTGGTTATCAGTCAATCTATCAAGTTTATTTTATCAATCATGTTTGAAACCACAGCTCCCCTTTGTGACCTGGCTGTCACAACTCCTCTTGTGTCTGCTGCAGTTAAATTCAACTATATATTAAACCTAAAAGCTCCATATGTAGAACAGATTGAAGAATACTGGAAATTCATTGGTAAATAAAGAGAAGGCAACAATACAAAAACATTGCAGAGTGAAAGAGAAATCTAATTGCTGTATCTTTTTAAAGATATTTTTGTCATATTGAATTAGACATATGATGGAATTAGAATAAGAACCAGGTTTCTACAGGATGTAGGAGTTTTAAACTTGTTGGACTGAGTATCACCTGAAGCAATTAACTTCGACGTGTGGACCAATACAGATATGCAATATCCACCATCAGACATAATCTAGTGCTTCTGTTTCTACTTGAAATCCACTTTTTGTGCATGTTTCCTGCACTGCTGCGTTTTCATGGCTTCAGCTCGCGTTACCCTTCCTGCAAACCGACACCATTGCTGTTCTTTCTCTAATGCACCTCTGTGTGTCTTATCAGCAAATTATAAGTGGTTCCAGGCTGAACGCCATTATTCGCTGGAATAATGGCGTTCAGCATTCCAGTCCTCGGGCTCGCTTCGGGACTGTGCAACAATTTTTTAAAAGGTGCAGGTTAGAGCTGTCCTAAATTTTCCAGCTAAATTTGACACTCCAAGACGTGCATCCTTTAAGGCATATTTTAATGGGAGGATGCAAATTTTCTTGGGACAGCTGTTTTGTGGGCGTTGTGAATGATTTATCATCATGCCCACAGTGAAGCTTTGCTTTGGAGTAGGTCAGGCAAAATAAAAAAAAAAAACTGAACATTAATCACACCTTTTAATCCAAAATACAGGCTAAAAGCCAGTGTAGTTGGTGGAGTTCAATCAATTGCATACATACTGGTGAGCATGGAGCTCACACAAGCATGTGTTAGAGGCCAACACATGAATACACACAAGCTTAAGTCGGCGACTTCAAAGGGCTCGTGCTGCTGTGCCGCGAGCCGTGAACAAAGCACGGAGAAGCAGAGGGCGACTTTAATTTTAAAGCATGCGCTAATGAGGTTTGGGGAGAAAGTGAGTGTCGCGATACTTGGGGTTCCATGAAAATTGTCTAAGTAACAAATCACTGGCAGGTATTCAGGAGAGGGTGAATGCAGTGGAAGGTTTTTATCTGAGGAACGCTCGCTAAGCCGGAGGGAGACATTAATTTCCCACCGTGTGGATTTGTCGGGCACATAAACCCTCATGTATAGTCCAACGACACCGAATATTGTGCTAAGATTAATAATTGACATTGAGTGCAAGTCTCTTAGTAGCAGAGACACACTTGGCATAATCAGAGGGAGACAATGCTGCATTGTGAAAGGAGGAATCATTAAAGGCAGAGACTCTGAATTCAATCTGCTTTTGTACTTGGAGTTACAAGGTCTTATTTCACACTGTAGCGAACATAAAAATGAAAAAAAATAAAATAAAAAAAGAACTTGTTCCGTCTGCATGAAAACATGTAGATTTAACAATACCATTATTTCCCCATCTCACTCAGCAGGGGGCCACATTAGCATCCCCGTGTGCTCAAGCACAAATGCCAGCATAAATGCATTAGAAAATATGTGGATGTAACAGTGAGGGTGTGTGGTACTTATCCAGCTTTTATTAGAGGTTCTTCACAGATGATGAAAAGTTATATTGGTACAAGTGGACAACAGGAGTGAGAAATCTGCTTTAAAATGCAGCAGTTGCAGCTAAAAAACACGCACACAAAAATAGATGAGAAGCAGACGATAAAATGTAATAAATCCACATACACGACAACAGCAGTCATGCACATAGCAAAAAGAGCAGCAGTGTGCCCCGTGAAAAAATCTGTAAGGCTTTTTAATGAAAATGAGTGCATGAAGCCAGTGGAACGTCATCAACGTTCCACTGGATGCGCCTCTCTTGCCATCAGAGGCGCATTAATGTGCTGTCAGAGTCGCAAAAAATCTAGCATATCTGAAGACAAATAAATGGTCATTGACTATGTTGCTGTTGCAAATACATCCCTATTTTTTTTTCCAATTCACAAAGTTGTCGACATAAGCGGCGCCGGTAAAAATCAAACCCCAGAGAATGATGTTTAATAGGGTGATTAGGATCTTAGACAGAAAGCCTATCAGGTTAATATGATGTCTTGTTAAGAAATTAAATCATATGAATTTTTACAAACTTTGAAGCCTAGTAGTCAAATTATTTTTCTAAAAAAACAATGTATATCTGCTACCTCCATATCTTTTTGAAACTCTAAGCATGTCACAGATTCTTGGACAACTCTGGTAATTATTATTATTGTTTCATTCATTTGTCCGATCAAATGCGACGCTCAGTGTAACACTCTGTAGTCTAGAAGTACATCTAAAAGCTATGAATCAGTATGCTTTGCTGAAAACAGCCTTCAAAGGCTCCAGCTGAGCTTTTTTGTTTTCACCTATCATAAAATGATTCTTGTTGGATACCTTTGTGCAGAGAAACCATTTTATAGGCCATGAGTTGGTATTAAACCGACTGATGATAATCTGCACTGTCCGGAGGGAGGACTGGCTTCTCAGATGTGAATAGATCATTTGTGGGGTACATTAAGAATTTTTTTGAGGTGTGGATTACTTTGGGTTTTTAGCAACCACTGGTGTGGATGTCGTAAGAACACCCACCTGGGATATCCAAGAAATAATGTGGTCAATATCTACTTTCCCCACTATAACTTGCCTTAAAAGTTCAAGCATCTGCTGCTAACATCAGGATGTAGGACACCATTGGACATCCTCTGACGGATAGGAAATAACGCATAGAAACTTGGTCATAATGTTCTAAATAGTATGATCGTGATCTAGAGTTGAGTTGTTACTTCTTTCTTAGCGTTCCTCAAAGACCACAGGGATTTCTAAGAAACTTGATAAACTGAAAGTGAGAATGAAATAGCATGCTTGAGGAGGGAAAATAAACCCTTCCTGTGCTGTTTTTTTCCCCCATTGTGTTTGTCTCCGTTGGGTTAGAGATGAAATGTTGCCGAGAGAAGTGTGCGTGGGAGGAAGGCAGATTAATTAAACGCTGAGACAGCAGAGTTTCACGTCCTCCAAGAGAGAGAATTCAATCTGAAAGCAGAATGCCTTTAATTGCTAACTATAAGGCTTTCATTTGGAGAGGTGTTGAACACACTTAACATGTTTATCTTTACAACTTGTAAAGATGAGTCTTATTTTGGGCAGAAGATGAATCATTGGAGCACTTGAACGATTATGACACTATACTGTGGGCAGACATGAAATATGATTGTTGCTTTTATGATGCAGGAACATCAGTTTTGGACCCACCTTCACTAGAGCACCACTTTTCTCCTATCCCTATCCTCCTATCCTTGATTGGGATTGTATTTTTTAATTAAAGATTTTTTTTTTAGAACTCTGTTGAAAGCACTAGATTAAATTGGGCTTCATCCATTGGAATGAAGAGGAATAAACACAAATCCACACCACATTTTTCAAATTTTTATTTGTGATTAACTTTTAATCACAAATAAAAATTGTGATATTTCACTGTGATATTTCCCTTCTTCTTCACAATGGTGCAACTTTGTAGTCCATTCTGCGTATTGCCTTTGGCTCATTTCATATTCTACATTCCACCGCATGGACCAAATTTTGATGTTGCAATTATAAGCAACGGTAGAAAAAAAAGAAAAGTCTCACTATTACTCTCGGATCTGCTTAGAAACATTTAGCATGTGCTTTAAAATGTTTCCGCTTAGAAACAAGCAGCAGGAATTATTAAATTGGCTTAGAAGGATGAGTCTGTTAACATATGAGGTGCTGCAGGTTTTTGTTTTCTTAGTATTTGTAGAACTGGCGCATTTTTCAAAAAGTAATTTGTGAAGTCTGGAAAACAAGGCGACCTCAACCAGTCGCAGCTTTCTTTTACCTTAAGCCGACCCCTTCATGCAGGCTACATGAGCCTGGCAGCTCATTCCCTTCATGTCAAATGAATGTAGAATTTTTATTCAGCCCTTTAAACATAAGTGCATTGCGAATGGGGATTTTTTGGCGAAGCTGATTTATCCTGCAAACCAATAACGGCTTTATCTGAAGTAAATGAAGAGGAATTTTGAATAAGCTCACATTAGTTTGCCCAGCGTGTGATGTTATGCCATCAAATGATAATAAATGATTCAATTTGTGCACAATCAGCCACAGCATGAGCCTTCATTTATTGAGAAGACAACTACTGCTTTAGGTTAAAACTAAAAATCGATTCAGCCGGTGTCTCTAATTGATTGCTCTAAATATGACTGATTGATATTTAATCCAATGACAGCATGCTGGCTGACAAATAGTGTGTTTACTGCTCGCGTTATTGGAATATCTCATGCCTTCGGCCAATGTTCTTCATATGGGAAACAGTTAGGCTTGGGGAAAAAGATCTTCCGATTATGCTCTGTACACAAGCTTAACATTTATAACCAATGCTGTGCTAAAATGTTGTATCATGGAAAATTAAATGCATACATCTGTTTTTGATTGGTAGCAACTTTTCACCACCCACAACCATTCTTAAAAAGTTACTGATTCTTGTCCTGAATATTTTTAATCTTTTAATTTTGAACCAATCCTGTGATGCTTTAGCATCTTTCATGAGGAACTGATGTTCAATTTTAAGAAGCTGCTCTCAGGCAAAGTGAGCTTCGGAGCTTTCAGTGATGGTGGCAGCGACCTGAAAGTTATATGCGTCTGTGTGCGTGTATTTTCTGTGTGTGTAGGTTTGTTCGAACAAACTCACTTCAGATGATGGCACAAAATAATTATTTGATCATTTATATTCAGATGTTTTTCATGCATTGTTAGAAAAGGTTATAAATAAATGTTGCAATATGATGTAACCTGTTTTATAACAAGTTTCATTTGTGGAGGAATATTTTTTTAGAGACGCAAAGAAGAGAAAAAAGAGTCATAGAGTCGTCAAAGTACCTATGAGGGAAAATTTCATCAAGCACAGGCCTGTGGAAAAGTAGAAGAAACAAATAAATAGGGGCTAACAAAATTATGACCTCCATATTTCAAAAGGTAAAATGTTTTGACCAACCAATATGAATTGATGGTCTTGGTCTAAAAATGGATTCTGAGATCCTCGTTGAATTCAAAACTACTTTCAGTGCATTACTCTATAAACATTGCCTTAACAATGTATCATATCACACTATCGCTCATTGCAAGAATTTTAAAAATAGACTTAAAGAACCATAAACCGTAGGTAGTGGGTTGGAATCTCCATAATTCATGGGAAAAACACAATAGTAACGGCAAAAGCAAGTTTTAGTTAAAAGCATAATAATGGCGGCTTCATCAATTCAGGATATTTGTTGACAAAGACTAAGTCATTGTCAACGCATTTAAGGACGCATTTTAAGATTTAAGGTGTTTTTAAGAAAAAAATATAAAGCTAAGTCAAAACCGTCTTAAGACATTCAAATCCCTGTTCTGCCTGAGTTAAACTTTTTATCGAGACAATCTACTTAGAAAATACAGAGATGCTTTTTCATTCTGAGTTGAACCTCATGTTGGGTTGGGCGTTTGGTGTTTATGGGAGGGGTTGGATGATGGGGCGTCTGTGCAGCTTTTGTCACTTTTGTAATTAGCCTTGAGAGGCTTTTAATTTGAGGCTAATGAGAATTTGTTTTAGCAGTCATGCACTCTGGTGTGTGTGCCTGCCTGGGTATCAATGTGACTGTATGTTGATTAAGGATTGCGATATAGTGAAAGCGACAGAATGTACAGATGTTCGATAAATGGGCTGGAACAGGCAGGGAGATATCAGTCACCCTCGCTTTCTGTACTCACACAGGGAGGCAAGTAGACAAAAAAGGAACATGAAGACAAATGCATAAAGATGTGATTTTTTTTTTTTTTGTCTTCCGTGGAAAACAATTCCTTCTCCTTTCTTTGATTGGAGCTAACAGTATAATTCAGCAAAGCCAATTACCAGTTTGAAGCTTTAACGTATAAAGTCTGGATTAGTGTCGGACTGATGTGTGTGCATGGAGGCGTGCGTCTGAAACCAAGGCAAAAAAAAAGGACAGGAAAATTAACAGGCTAACAAATTAAAGCTGCACATTGTGAATAAAAATAATTACACTGAGCAAAATGTAAATGAGCTGATTATCAATTTGGCCTTGGCAACGATTTGTCCAAATGCACTCGCTCCAAGGCGGACATGAATCACGATGTGGCCTCGTGTGTTTCACCTTTCCTGACAATTGATTCCTCATATGCAAACAGTGGCTCACTTTTATTTTTTTTTTTAAGCTGATTTTTCTGAGCCTCCCCTGGTTTTCTCTTTTACTGTGTTTGTTATATACTCCTTCTGTCAGTAGTGTGACACCTTCCCACCTAGAATTCATTGCCTTTTCTGCTGTCTGCATCTCCTGCCATTCTAACCGTCCACTGTTGTGCGCCTCATCAGAGACGTCGACACTGACGGCGTTCAAACAAGTTTAGAACTAACAAACTGCACAATGCGTCCAGACAGGATTGACCGACGAGTATGGAACGAAGAGTAGAATCTGGTGATTGTGAAGTGAAAAGTGAGTTCAGTGTTTTTTCTGTCGTAGGTGGTGTGTGTATTGCCCAGTCTTTAAAGATCCCGAGGGAACCAAGAGTGGGGGAGTTTGATAAGATCATCAGGCGACTAATGGAGACTTCCAATGCCAGGGCCATCATCATGTTTGCCAATGAAGATGACATACGGTTTGTACTTTGCAATTTTATCTCCTCACCTCTTACAAAGCCCTTAACTACAGGGTCTTGAAAAAGTATTCATTCCAGATTTTAACATTAAGTGCAGATTGTCTATGAAGGTGTCATAGGTTTGTTGGAGAACATTAGTGAACAAGCTGCATCATGAAGACCCAGGAACACACTAGGCAGATCAAGGATAAGGTTTCTGAGAGATCATTTTCAAAATTCCCCAAGTTTTGAACTTTTGTTTTTCTTTTCACAAATCTGTTTTTTTTTTGTTGTTGTTGTTTTTTAGATTGAGTTAAAATTAACGTATTTAATCTTGCTATGTCACATTATTATTAAGTAGGGAGACAGTTGTCTTCCTTCTTTTACACTGCATAACATGCCTTAATTTTAATTGTCATCTTCTTTTAATAGGCGAGTTCTTGATGCTGCTAAAAGAAACAACCAGACTGGTCACTTCTTGTGGGTTGGATCAGACAGCTGGGGGTCCAAGAGCTCTCCAGTGACTGGCCAAGAGATGGTTGCCGAGGGAGCCATCACTATCCTACCCAAAAGAGTGTCTGTGGATGGTAAGAGTTTAATTTGAACGTGTCAACTTCTGAAAAATCAGAAAAGATGGATTGTTACAATGTCACACATTTGGCTTTGACTGCTTCTTGTTGAAAGTCCCTGGAGGGTCACATTGTAACTAAAGCCTTAGAAGAGATTTGGTAACTTCAATAATCAAAGACTTCGCTTAAAAATTCTGGCCTTTGATATTTTAATGAATAGCTCAACTGAAAAAGTTAAGCTGGGTAATAATTAATAGAGAAACTGTTGTTGTTTTGGAGATGAGTGTAGCAGAGGATGAAACAATTTGTCACAAACATTTAAGATACTTAATAAAAATGCAAATAAATAGCAATGTAACCAGCTTTTAATCATGACGTCAAAGTGTCTGTCAAGCAGCAAATTTAATCCCATGTGTTATGTGTTTGCTACGAATATTATCTAATGCTCTTTCCAACTTTTAAAAATTTGAATATGCAAGTTTTAAAAGATGAAGTAATATATTTAAAGGTTACTTCATCTATCATCTGGCCTTGAAACAGGGAAAATGGTTGGTGTGGCTTTCTTCAAGTGTAAAACAAGGGTTTTTGCTGCTGCTGCTGCAATTCATTAAGCAGATAAGATTTTGGGCTGTAACTTGTATCAGAAGCCTATAGCAGAAAACTGTGATTTTATTCATCGTTGATTAAAATCCCAGGTTTACTGTCTGTTTCCAAGAAGCTAAAAAGCAACTTAACATTTATAAGTATGGTGCATTGGAGACTAGACTACAGGAAATGTTTATTTCTTTTTATGCAACTTTTTTATTGAAACGATTCATTAGAATTACAGTTCTTCTTAACTGATGGGATTCAGTCTTTAGACAAAGTTCTCCTTTACTGAATATTCTTTCCAAGTTGTCACAAAAATGTGCTTTGGAGGCAAACACACTAAGAAATATTTTAAAACTCCCCACAGGTTGACAAGGAAATTTTGTTAGCGTGTGACAATTTTTTTTCCCCCCTTCATGGTTTTTGACAGAAGGGATGCGTATGTTACCGTTTTTGAGCACATCTGCTATCACAGTAGGAGGTGGGTGATCCCACATGACGTGCTTCCCGTCGAGTTGCACATGGAGTAAACCCACTGTTCCCAGCAGTCTGTCTATCTGTAAAGCTGAACAGGTACGCACAGAATCCACATCTGTGACAGCAGATGAGATCAATCAAGGGTGCACTTGTCGGCTTGTACAACGAGTCACACATGGCTCAGGGTGTCTCTGTCAATTTGATAGTTTCTCACTGTGCATTGGATGTTGTGACATGCACCGTTGCAGCCTAACCTTGGTATGTTGTGTTTGTTGGAAGATCGACTTAAATTGCCTTCTTCATTTCAGTCTCCGTGAACAATATCCTGTTTTTTAAAGTGATCTGGTCATCCTATCCTACCGTATGCCATCTGCTCTTTCCATTCATAGGTGTTAGGAAAGCTTTTACTATTTTCTGTCTTCTGCTTTATTAAACTGGGCAAGTAGGCAAAGTTTTGTGAAAGCGCCAAGGAGGAAGGAGATGTTTGTTTTCCTTGCTCTCAGAGATACTCGTCACCAAAATCGTATTATAAATCACATAGTGGTTATTAATTGTTGTTTTGTTTTTTTCTTTTTTTACATGTCATACTTTTAGCATTTCTGTTAAGCTCAATACAACTTCTGAGCCCCATCACATGCTTACTTAAAGCCTTCATCAGTGATGATGATGATTCAGTCTCCGCTCTTCAAATCCTGTGTGCTGCTTTAACTTTTGGCCTCTCTGTCTTCCATGCAGCATTTGACCGGTATTTTCGCAGCCGATCTCTGTCCAACAACAGAAGAAATGTTTGGTTTGCTGAGTTCTGGGAGGAAAACTTCGACTGCAGGCTCGGGATGCACGGCAAACGGACCAGTGCACTGAAGAAGTGCACGGGTAAGACCCAGCTCTTGTGTTTTTGCTATTATGTGATTTTATTTTAGAGGAAATTCACCAAGAGAGCACCAGAAAAAAATTCAGGTTCACAGAAATTCACATTTTGAGTGAAGTAGAATTTTTTTTTTTTTTTTTTAAGGTTAATGAGTAATAATTTTAAATTATTTAGGTTTAATATAACCACAGCTGTCATCATAATTTTTCCATAACTGAGCAGGTCGATACTGACATAATTCATGGTTGTCTTAGTGTCATCGATGCAAACAGTATCGATGATTCAAGCTTTACAAATCAACACAGTCTTCTTCATCCTTCACATTTATGAAAATAGGTTAATATCTTCCGATACTTAAAGAATTTGAGTCCCTTTCTATTCTACATTGACAGTTTTTGACAGCCTGAACAAAATGCAACATCTACGAAATGCAGATAACCAAATGCATCAAGAAAAGGGAATAACTTGCTGCAACACAATATTTCTTCCACCTCTGTGTTTATACAGTGCATGTTTCTTTATCTGTGTTGGAATCTCCTGCTGTTATGAGTTTGCACTGTTTGTATGAAACACGTTTAAGCTTCTTAGCTTTATTGCCGTTTCACCAAACGAAAGAACTGAGCCAGGAGCGGAAGTAGCGACATACTGGGACATGACCAGTTGGTGTGACCCCTGCACTTTCGTTTCTGGTTGATTGGGCCTGCATGTTGTTAAGTGTGACACACTTCATACTCCCTGACTGATGCCTGCCATTAATTCACATAATTAGGTTTATAAGGTCTGCAACTCCCATTGACCGCCTATTGCTTCCCCCGTGGCATCTGTGCGCGTGGGCTTGTACGTGTCCAGGGTCCTTTAATCATGTGCTAGAGTTCATTAATTCCAAGTACTCTGACTTTCAGCAGCCACCTCACCGCCGTTCTGACATAGATGATGGGAACATGTTGAAAAAGGAATGATGCTTTTCTGAAACAGACAGGCGATGTGAAAGATGATTTTCTTAAAACAATGGAAAAGGCAGAAGGACTGTAGATTAACAAGAGATGTAATGACATAAAAAAAGCATAGATGTCAAATGAGGATTAGAAAAGTGGAAAAACTAATGAATTTTGACCAAATTGTTAAGAAAAAACAGATATTTCACATTATGTTTTAATACCATATATCAAAGTTTTTACACAAGAAGTGTGAGAGTCCTATAAACTTGAAATTGCAATGCTGTATAATATCTAGTTCATGTGGTGGTGCCCCTAAAACAATTACGACTTCGTCCCTCGCCTACATCTTAAAACAAGTTCAGCAGAACTTCAGCAGAAGTTCAGCAGTGAAAGAGGATTCTACTTTATAAAGAAATAAAAACGTTGTGTACTTGACGTATCAAAAGTAAAAGTTTTAAACCTTTGAGGATGTTCAAAGAAATAATACGCCATCTTTAATATTTGCGTAATAATATGTTAATAGTTTTGCACATTATGAATTATAAATGGCAGATTCTGCAAGGAAGGTGTCTGAAAGTGGGACGACTGAACAAGAGTCACTATATGATATGTCCCAATTTAGGGGTTTTGTCCCAGATACAGTCCAAGCCCTTTTTTGATGTGTCTTGTTCTGACATTTATGGCATATCACATGAAAAAGCTTAGTGTTATTTGTGTAAGCGGGCTTTTACTCCTAAAACAATGGATTTTGAGATACTGCCCCCTGTTGCATAATCAATTTTATTACATGAACTGTACTCTGTGGTTGCACAGTGGAAAAGAGAAAGGAAAGAGACACTGAACAACACTTTGTGAGGAAGAAAAGGATAATGGTGTGTGTGTGCATCTATGAATATGTTACCTGGTAATTCATAAGAGTTAAAATGGGAAGAAGGGTAAGCCCTTGATGGATCAATGAGGGTCACAGCCACCCCTGGCACACCTATTGAACAGCATATACCTGACAGAGGGGGGAACCCGAGGCAAAGGAACAGCGGGTGCACAGGAAAAGACACAAGGCACTGCAAAGGCATCGAGGAGCAAGACTGCCCTGCGTGGCGCAGTGAGAACCAACAACCCATTAGGCAGCCACAAAGCTCACTGCAGAAATCCGGGATCAAATTAAGTGAGGGCCCTGTGCAGTCCAACCCGGCAAGACAGCCCAGGAGAATTAGAGAATCCTCGGGACCCACAATCAGCTCAACACCACCCTTGGGGAAGATGGGCTATCATCCAGTAACCCACTAACAGCAAGGACAGAGGTCTCAGTCGAACAAACCCACACACAACCCCAACAGAGCCCCCAAGGTCATTCCCAAAACACCCCCCCTTGCCAAAATAGTACAGAGCCAGAGCCAGGGGCCACCATGGGGAGTCCTGCCTGCTGTCAGTAGGATCCCTCCTCTAACCCCACCGGAGGCCAGCCCCAATGGGGAGCCATCGTCTCAGCTGGAACAGACCGCGGCAGCTCAACCAGTCATCTGCAGCGACAATCCTTCACAGGTCTGTCACTGCACTGTCTCACATGTGACACTTGTGCATATCAAGAAGCTGACCAGCGTACAGATATGTCTCCAAACCCTTCTCTACTAAAAGTCATAAACAGGAGGGCAGTGCCACACAGATAGTCACCAGGTAGATATTCTATACAGTTTGGATACCATTTGTTTGGTTTCATGTTTATGCTGGGTTTTTTTTTTTAAATCAACTTATTGATAATTCAACTTAAAGCATATTTAAATGTGACTATTCAATTGTGTGCAGGCAAAACTTTAAAAAACGATGTTCTCTAAAATCTTTGTGTTTCGTTTAAGGATAGAGCAAAGAGCAGGTCACATGGCATTAAACACCAAGAATATGCAGAACCCAATTAACAAAAGTGTATTTAAGATGGAAATTTTGAAAGCCAAGCATAAATGTTTTTTGTTTTTTTGTTTTTTTTAATCATCAGTGCAAAATGAGCGAAACAAATTAACAGTGGAACCAACAACAGATATCAGGAGTTGTGTTAAGCTGCCTTAAATACCTGAGATATGGAGCCTGAGTTGATGGTAAAAAGCAGGTCAGGGCACGTCTATTTAAAATCCTCTAGAAATGAAAGATTACTGATCCCCACTGATCAGCTTCTTTTAACCAGTTAAAAGAAGCTGAGTGGAGGCACAGGTTGTTTCGGCTTTTATTTCTTTGGTAGCTTCTCAAAGCGACTCCAATCTGAGAAATAAATTTTAATGATTCCTCGGAGTGCGTTACCACGCCTTTCAGCTTTCATCACTTGACTTTCTCCCAGTCAGCGAAAAACATGCACACATTATAATAATAATAAAAAAAATTTACCAGGAAATCCCAGGCTCTCAGACTTCGAGACGTCGCTGATGAGCACTTCAGCTCGGTCCACTCAGAAGCTCCAGCAAAAATGCAGTGATACTGAAAGAATGCGGTCTGGTAAAATAAAAAAAAATGAAGTTAAATTAAAAAACAAGGATGCCAGAGGGGGAAGCTGACTATGGCAGACAGCAGATCACAGATAAGCCCACATACTCAGACACACTTGTATCCCCAGTGGCTGCAGATAAAAATCCTGAACGAGGACACAAGCTGTATGTGTTGATTACCCCTACCACCATGCTTATTTTTTTATTTTATTTTTTTTTAGACTCAGGTGTCTGTGTTCTCTTGGCAAGTGCATTCTTTTAAACGTTTTTTTTTTATGTAAGTACAATGATTTCTGGTCAGAGAGCTGTTGAACCGCACTTGTGTTTGTTGGTAGACCAGCTCCTAATCAGAGCAAAGAGACAGAAGAGCAGAACATGTCTAAATATAACTGGAGTGTTTTTAGTCAAATCTCCGAGGGTTGTGTGAATCCATGTCTTTACACATTTCTACATGCCAATACTGTGCCCGCCCTTTTGTTTCTAAAGTTCAGTGATCACGGTTTTGCACAACAAACCCGCTCCTCTTTTTTCAACCCGACCCAGTACGCTGGCTTAAACTGATCTTTTTAAAAATAGGTTATTGCCTTAGCCTGCTCTCACCTGGACAGCAACACATGATGTTATGCATACAAACAGAGGGGGAGAAAACTAGAGTTAAAACACATTAACATGCTCGCTTAGTGCATGCATTTTTTTTTTTTTTTCCACCGGTGGATTCAGTGCAACAGAGAGCAACAACATCCAGTGTGACAGGAGATGCAAGCCTCCGGTAAACACAAAAACGTAACAAAGTGTTCTGTGAAGAGGAAACAAGGTTAGTACGATACTGGCAGTTGTCTCTTTGTCTGTGTGGGTTGCGACATGTTGCTCTCTGGGGAATGAGTGATGTCTATATTTTATCCCTCTCGATTTTTTTATTATTTTTCTTACTTCTTTGGTCTGCATATGCTTCGCTTCTTCTCCGGCATTGAAATAAGTCGACCTTCAGAGTTCTTGGTTTTTAAGGGAAAATTTTAGTAAACTCTTGAGAACAGAAAAAGAAAAATCTCATAACAAGTAATGTATTTGATTTCACAAAAATAATTGATCTTCTACTAAAAATTAGCTTTTTCTACTGGAGATTCAATCGAGTGGTAGTCAACAAAAAAAACAGGTTTCTTGGAGTTTATTTAATTCAATCTGTTATTTTGACAAAACAAATATATAAAATCTTGAGCTTAAGCTAACATCTTGCACTGATGATGGTTAACTCTTCAAGACTGCTGTTTATGGAGCTTTCTGAAAAGCCATTTGCAAAGCAATTTGTAATGATGTATATTTCATGAAGCTGTGTACGGTAGTTTGCAGGAGCTGGCCTCTGTTATTATGAATGAGGCAGATTTTGCATGCTGGGGTTGATAGGTCCAATAACAGCTAGAGATGTAGTAAAAAAAAAAAAAAAAAAAAAAGTGTCATATGCAATTCTTACAGAATAACAAGGAAAACAATTTAAAATGTGACCAAGTGTATTTTTTCTGATTTGGAACAAGTCTTCCCATTCACCTCTGACCCCAGATGTCAAGATATTTTTTCCCACCCAACTGGCTGTGTGTCTGGATATTTTCTCTTTCCAGCCATTCTCTGTAAACCTGACAGAGATGGAAATATGTAAGCCTCTTCAGCAATTTCTAAAATAGTCAAACTAGCCTGTCTTGTGCATTTAAGTCCTGTTTTATTTTTTTTCCCCCTGTTTTTCGCTGTTTATCAAACTCAAAAGTCCAGGTAAAATATTCCACTTTTTAACAGTTTTGTTAGTCGTAAAGTAGTTTCTGCTCAATTTTCGTTCTTTTCTTTACCTGACATGTCGTCTCCGGGTGTTCTGCATTCTTGTCAATCACCTTCCGTGTAACATTCAGACATATTTTGTGAATGTCCACTGATTGGCCAGTAGGTGTCAGCATATAGAGTGAGTCAGTAGCTTAGATCCATGAACACGACTGCCCACTGAATACTATGCATAACATTTTTTAAAGATCATTTCTGGTCTGAGACTAAGGAGTCACACCAGAGTCTTTGTGTGCAAGGTTTTGGATTCACTTTACTTTTTTAAAATGATTTTTTATGAGATTATTAATTTTTTAGATACCAGCAGAAGTTAGTGGTGTAGCTTTACTCTCCCATTTGGCAAACAGGGAGACTTGGGAAATGCTTGTCTGCAGACACCCGCACACGCTCACTGGGAGCTTTATATTCCCCCCGTTTACAATCAATAATTAATACTTTGGAGAGAGTTGTTAATGGTGAATTTATCTTCTAAAAGCTGCTAAGCGATAGCTTGATGTTCTTGCCTTTTGAGCACATCCATGCATTTCTTACTCAGCAAAAAATGGTACTTCTAAGGTTTATCTCTGCGATAGAAACTAGATGTTTTTGTTGACAACAAGAGGGCAGTTTGCAAAGAGACATGTTGCCACAGTTTCATGCAGTGAAAAGGTAAAAGTTGAGGTGCTGAAGTGCCATTTACCTGCAGAGAAATGATCCTTTTTTCCATTTTGTTGTGGAGGACATGGTTATCTAACCGCTTCCCGTGATGCCCTCTGTGGTGGTTGATTTATGGGATGCAGTCGCGCAGTACAGAGCGTGACTGTGACATCCACCGATATTCCTCTGTCGATGTAGTAGGGATGTGAAACTACTTGTTGCCATTACAGGCAATTCTGTCGAGTTGGAGGCATCTATCTGGAAACACAGACATAAACACATAGCAAAATGTAGTTATTTTAGGATGTTTTTTTTAATCTATTCTTGGATTAGGTCAGAAACAGGAATCACACTCGTACAAAATGTTGAAAATCCATCCGTTTTAAATGTATTTTGCAACAAAATCAGTGATGCACTTCTAGGTGCTTTTAAGAATTGTTTTAATATTAATGTATATAAGAAAGTAACTGATTTTATTATTATTTTTTTTTATGTTTCTTAGTTTAATCATGGTGTCAACTGTAAAATATTTAATTATGCTGTTATTGCGGTGCTTAGAAATGTAAAATGACTGAAACTGAGAAACTACGCTGAACAAGGTAATAAGACATCAGGTAATCATTTGTTTCCAAAGGGCCACATGAGCAACTATGGCTGTTAAAGGTCAGATTCTTAACTCATCTGGTTTTTGTTGTTTTTTTTTTGTTTGTTTGTTTTGTTTTACAAGTATACAGCTCTGGAAAAATTAAGCTATCTCAGAAATATTATTTTAAACTCCAAAGTAATCACACCTCATTCTACTGACATTCCCATTCCACAATAATCTGAACCCAACGGCAATGTGAAGGATTTGTGGTGAGCTTTTCGACATAAAAGGAAGCTATAAATGCCACTCAGGGTTTTTTTTCCCTTCCAACTTATTAATTTCTGAAGTTGGGGGCAATAAATCCAGCCTTTTTAGCTGTAAAAAAAAAAAAAAAGTGATTCAAGTTTGTGTCTCAGAGAAGTCTAACAATGTAGATTTAGATAATGATGTAGGTTGAGATTTTGACAGTTTAGTTGTTTTATTTCATGGCTCTTTACATCTGAGAAGATTTTGATTTTACCTTCTTCAGGAATAACTCCTACCTCTCCAAGCAGAGATCTGTCAGCTCTGCTACAAGTCGAACTGTGCTATATGTCAGTTTTTTGAAAGACAAATACGTTAAACCTTTTGCAAAAGCTTTTAAATATTATCTTGTTAATTTACACATTTCAAGGAAAATGTAAAACAATAACAAATGGCTTAACGTTTTTGGCTAGCAGTAGACATTTCACTTCTGGGATCACTCCACTAAAGGTGTTGGAGCCTAATTGGCATATTTGCAGTCATAGAAAAGAGCAGAGGATGCTCTGCAGATCCTGCATAAGTCCTATTTAAATCTCCTCTCAGTAATCAGTACAGGCTCCCCTAAAGATTTGACAAGTTCTGTGGCAATTAAAATAAACAATCCTAAGAGTGAGATAAAACTTCAGGAAGGAAGATGGCCACTCCACTCCTGAACTCACCTTCCCTGCCATGAATCGTGGAGATGAAAACGGATACATTTATTCCCATTCCTTATGAGGTAAAAAAGATTCATGCGTAGCGTGTAAAATATGCTTTAGTAGGAAGTTTTGCTGCATATTTTCTGTTTCACAACTCAGGTAGGAGAGGTGTTGGAATATTTTAGCACATTTTCCATGAACTTATGCAAATGCGTATATTTTATTGCATAAGGCAATATGGAACAATTCTGGTCCCTTGATGTGGCATAAGACGACTCCCGCAGTCCAATCAGCTCCTGAGGTTTTCTACCAACCTTCCTTTCATGATTTATGTCTTCATTTCTTGTTCCTATTTTCATTTACATTCCCCCCATTCGTCCCTAGTTTTCTTTTTTTTTTTCTTGTACCTGAATCCAATTTTCATCCCGTCCTCTCCCACTTACCTTTGCCATCTGCTTTTTGTCTGTACCGTCTCTCCTCATTCCATCTCCCTCACCTGATTGGGTTTAAGCTGCACAGGAATGTGTGTGGTGGGATAAAAGACATGCTAACGTGAAAAAAAAAAAAAGAAAAGAAATAAAAGTCCGCCAGTAGAAAGAGGAATGGACTGGTAAAACTAAATGAGAAAAGTTCAATACGCCGCCGTACAATTCGAAAGCAAATCTAAATTGTGTCAAGGCCGTGATTCAGTAGAATGTGAATAATGACTACTGAATTATTTATATTTGCTGAGTGTACTATCAGGATTAATATATATCAGTAATAATTTAGCAATGTAATATATTGTATATTAGCCACATATGTCAATGCTCTCATATTATTCATGAAAAGTGGTGTTATGCTGAAAATCGATCTTTCTGAAGCAGGAAAATTTCTGGCTGCTGTCTGTGCGCAAGCTGGATCGCTACGGCAACCCCAAAGTGGAAAACTGAATGAGATTTCAGAAAACATGACAATAATAGCAAACTCGTGATGATTTAATGTTTAATTTACAATGCAGTGTAAATTACTAAAAAAAAAAAAGGGATTACAAGTTCATTTTTAATAAACAAACTCTGAAATTTGAAATATCTCCATGGTCACAGGTGTATGAAATCCAGCACCTTGCAAATGTTTGCTTTTACAAATATTTGCGAGGGATTGAGTCACTGGACAGCTGGAAGATTTTCTTGCCATGATGGGCTCAGTGGATGCTGAGGCACACAATATGCAGAGATCCAGTACTTTTTCTAATAGCTGATTACCTCCATAGTTCTTGTGATCTTCCGATCATCGGTACATATGTATATACATATGTAGATGACCATTTTAAACTCTGAAATTCAATGAAAACCAGTTTAAACCAACGGGATTCGGTGGATCTCATTATTCTCATCTTAATGGGCCACCTGGTGGTGAAAATAAAAACTGTAACTGATGATATACTTTCAGTCAAAATGTAGGATTTGACTTTCTCATCTTTTTTTTATAATGCATTGCCTCAAGGTGAATAATTCAGACACTATATTAACAAGAATAAATTCTACTCGGGCTAAATACTTGCACCAATCACGGGGCAGAGATCCATTTAATTACAGTTGTACAAACTCCAGCTCTCACAACTCACCTAGACTTGAGTGGTGCAACATTGTATCGACATAGCCCCTGGCAACTTCAATGCTTTCTTGTCAAATTAAGTTCACCCTCCGTCTTATGCTCATTTCCCATTCTCCTCTATTGATTGTTCGTTTCTGTCTTGGCAGATTTGCCTTAGAACTAGCTCTAAGCCAAAGGAGGAATGGGGATAAAGTAATGTGAGGGCTTGTATGACGTAATGGGAGAATTTAAAAGAAAAAAAAAAACAGCAAAAGTTTCCTTTTTAGCTTCAGCAAATGAAAGAAGATTGATAACATTTCAGCTAAATGCGAATAATAACACCCAATTGAATTTGAGTGTTTCAAGACCTTACTCAAACATTTTAGATCGCCAAATAGATTTGACATTTCCGCCAGGTTTTCTTTACGTCTGAGTGACGTAGCAAGCAAAGGAAGAAAAAAAAGAAATAGGTGAAAAGTCTCCATTTATTTTCAGATGACGTGAAGAAGATGGCTGAATATACATCCCAAATTGAGGTTTAATTAAGGGGCTTGTTGAAATCATTAGTCTGTCATCTTTGGGACCATAAATCATTATGTGTGAAATATGTTTGAGGCGCTGGTCCATGAAGCCATCAATCAAAGCACTTAGCCATTGAGCAGCCTTACATTAGTCTTACCTCACTGCCTTAATGCATTGGTTTGTTTTTGTCTTAAATACAGCAGCGGCTTTGCTTACAAGTTAGTAAGGCATGCTATGTGTTTCTTTTTCATTGGTTTTGATGGCATCAAGCTGATAGTGGAACCTTCTGTTAAATGAGCCAGAAGGAATGAGCCAAGTTCTGCAGGTGTGCAAGTGTTGCTTATATGCATCAGTGGAGCCAGATTAAAGATGCAGGCTTTGGAAAGAAAAGAGATAGGGATTTTGATTAACTTTCTGTAAAACAGCACTTTTAATCTTGATGGTTGAAATAAGTCATTCTTATTCATGTACGGCGCTGCATTTGGAGACGACGCATTTAGGGTTGGCTCACATATTCTAGGAAGCTTTAGGACTAAAGCTTCCAAAAAACTGAATGCGAAATTAAGAATTAATAAATCAAAGATATAAAATACCACTCTGTAGTGTGAAAGGAAAAGAAAGGTGGAAAAAAGTCTGACACATTACAACCCAAGCATTCGATTCTTATGGTAAAATTATGATGCCGGATTACATGAGACGTGGAAATTTTTAAAGGCAAAATGCTAAAAAAAAACAACAGAAGAATTGTGAAATAAAAGGTAACTGAAATAAAACTGAAACCAAGTATCCTCTTTTTATTAAAGGTAGAATGAGCAATACAGAAGTCTGTATGTCTTTGTGTAGAGTCTCAAAACACAACATTTTTACTTATGCTTATACAAATTTCTTGTGGCTTTGTAAGTAATACAGCGTGTGTGTGTGTGCATGAATGGTTGGGGTCCTGTGGATTTCATAAAGTACAAGCCATTTATCATTACTTTTATGGTTCAATATGCTTCCCTTTTATTTACTTACGAGTCACAACTTTGTAGCTTGAAGATCAGTTCTTTTTCTTGGCGGTAAAGAAGCCCATCTTCTTCTACGTTCTTGGTACTCGTAGTGCTATGAAGAGAAATGCGCCGTATATTTCTACTTCTTCATCTGAAGGACAGAGTTGCAGAAAGTTCAGAGCCATTGGTTGATCTCATAAATGTCATAAATTTTAACTTGGCCTTGAGCAGCATTAAACAAAACCAACTTCACCAGCAGGTTCAACTTTACCAGGAGCTTCCATAACGACTTTGACCGCTGTTTATGCAACTACAGCAGATTTGCCAGCAGCACGTCCATGATGCCAATATTTCTGCTTACTGCGGCGCCTACTCCAGTAAAACGAACTCATCATGTTAGAGACGTTTTGAGCTTTTAGACATGGTGCATTATGCTCCTGGAAGCACCTATTAGAAGATTATAGTGCTGTGAATGAAGAAGGAATGAACGTGATCAGCAGCAATAATTCTCAGGCGGGGTGTGGAATTTAAATGATGCTCAATTTGGTAAGGGCCCCAAAAGATGCTAAGAAAACAACCTCCACATCTTAAGACCACCATTTTTTTGGATAATTGATACAAAAGGGCAATTAAATCAGTTTTTAATATTGCTTGACAAAATGTGACCCAGTTCTTTGAATGTTGCAGCAGATAGAAAGTCTTTGTGGACCAGGGAAAGTTACTGTCCAATTCTGTTGAGCCCATTGCCATTCATGAAGCTTCTTTTCTTTTCATTTGATTTTTTGTTTTTCAGCCTTGAGAGATGATTCTCCCGGTAGAGTGACAGTTCTTGACAGTCTACAACTCGTTCAGACACCAGAACCAGTGTAATCTAAATCTGCTTTCCTTCACTTTCCAATCCTTGGTTTGAGTTCCAGCAGGTCTTCAAGGTTACTTCTTTAACTTCAGATGTCTTGCATTTTTACTTGGACAATGGTTGTTGCTACTTCTATTTTAATGAAACAAGACCAGCAGTGTCAGTTTTATCCAAGTCAACATCAAGTTACTTCAATCAAAATTTGCTTGTTCATTTCCCCCTATTTTTTTCATTTTTATCTCCAGTCATTTTGATGCTATCAGAGAGAGTTGTGGACCTTGAACCTCTGCACCAGCGCTGAAGTGCTGATTTAAAAGATTCAAGTGAATTGTTGTGCATTTTGAGAGCCCCTTTGAAGAGCTGCTTCAAAAGGCAGTGTAAAAAAAATTTAGGGTATTGAAGATTTAGAAAATTATGCGAAAATATCCATTTGAAGTCCTCTGCTTTTAAGCTACTACTGCATATATTCACTGTAGTTGTCAAGACAGATGGAGAATTACCTCAATTTTAAAGAAAATTTTCTTCTAGAAATCATGTTTTGTAGCAAAGTTTCTCCATGCCTGCGGCTGATATCCAGAATGCCTAATGGGTTTGTGCAAATCTCAAAATGAATCGCCGCGCCCAGCCTCCTTTCCGTTGCAACAAGAACAAATAATCGACCACGAAGTGTCTAAAATGTCTCCCAGGCAGATATGGAGTTGATTGCCTCTTCACGCAGCTTCTGGTTTGCACAACTTTTATGAGACATGAAAGCTACTTTTCATCTCTACTTCTGCCTCTTGGAGTTCTCCAACGGATTGTTTTTTCTTCTTCTTCTTTTTTTTTTTTTTTTTTTTTTTTTGAGCAAATCCTCTCTTACTCAGCAAGCAACCAGCCAAGCTGCCTGTGGTCTCTGATGTCATTAACAGAAAGCTGAAAGGCTGAATTTCATTTAGTAGCTGCTGGCTGAATAAAAACAGATTAGAGTGTAACAGATATAACACACAGTGCATATAAATATTTGGTACATCTGTGCTTTTATCTTTACATTTATTTAGGTCTAGATTTCTGAAAGGTTTCTCTTTTCTTTGCTTTACTTCGCATCTGCACACCGAGTGCGCTTTGGCAAAACGAATGTGTGTAATCGATGCTCCCGCTGGGTGCTGACAATGCGCTGACAGATTAAACAAAAGCCGGATTGTAGTGAACTCCTCACGCTCACCCAAACACGAACCGCCTTTGCTCCAGTTTCAGCACCTGACGCAACCCGGAGAAACGCAGACTGTAGTGTCTCCCCCCTAGCTAGCACAGCTCATAGGAGTAACAGTCGTTTAGCTGTCTGGAAGTGGGATTGCACTTTCTTGCGATACGCTGATTAATGATGCATCATGTCATTTCACATCTCATAAGAACTGCAAAGAGATTCTCATTATTGCATGGCAGTTTGATCTATGGCTCGAAGAATAATACTTTGTTCTGATACTCGTCTGAGTGTGAATATGCACATAATCCAAACAGAAACGAGAGAAAGTGCATGTCAGAAAGAAGAAAACAAGAAGATGCCTCCAGCTTTAAAAAGAAGGTGGTCACAAATCTGATTAGAAACAAACAGTGGATTCATCAACCTGTAGCAGACATTTCTTCTGCAGTTTACAGCTGATGACTGTAAGAATCTTCTGCTGAACTGGTTCCAGCTGCTGACATAAAGTCCACTTAATTTTAACTGCATCCCACAGTTTTTGTCTAATGACAGTGTAACTGCAAGGAGTTTGTTGCGTTTTGGTGTATTTATTACGGATGAGCTAAAAAAATATTAGCACTTGATGCTAACTTGGGTTTGAGATGGACTACTTGCCTATACCAGGTGTCATACTTCGATTGACCTAAGTTTATTTTGAAGAAATTATTCCTTTTTATCAGAAATACTTTAAAACACATTCCATAGTCAGCATTTATTCTCCATCTTTCTGTACCCACTACTATACATATATCATTAGGAGAGGCTAATCTACCTTGTATATTAGATTTTCATATGAATATGATTATGATCAGTGTTATAATGAGTTGTATATAAAAAAAATGTGTGCTAATCAATATACTGCGTATTTATTTATGGTGTATTAGCTTAATTAGATGGGTAATTGTGGCGGAACAGTAGACAAAGAGAACCGTAGTCTTTGGTTTGATAAAGACAATTCATTTCATCCTGATCCAGACTGCATAATTGACTAATGATACAAGCATCATAGGTGCTTTGTTTTTATTTTACGGTGGACCAGAGTGGCAGCGTTGCACTGCATGACAATTGGGTAATTTTAGTCATCTCAACTTCTTAAATACATGAAACACCCGTCTGGTTGGTTGAGAGCTGTGCAGTAGATTCTGTGACGAAACACCTGCAAATGTTTTTAAGCGAATGCCGATTTGGGATAAAGAATGACGAGAAGAGGAAAAACAAATTGAACACACTCTTCTAGTACCTAGAAGGATTTCCTGGATGTGGCCAGTTATTTTATTTTATTTTTTTTTATTTTTTAGCTGCCCAATAGGATGACATGTATATATCTGTCAAGCTGTCAGAGAGAAGCCCTGTCATTACTTAAACTGATGAGAAGGTAGACATGAGTAGCAGCTTTGCTGGTTTCCTCAGGGCAGGAAGGGAGTCAGGAGAGTTTACTGCTTCCTATCTATTTCATGCTTAGTAGGGAAGAAATTTGACAGTCCTTTGGCCTGTTGGAAACATCAGAATATTTTACACTGAACGGAATAGTGCAAGGCACATTAAGGTTTAAAGTCAAGGCAACAAAATGTGTCATAAATATAAAAAATTACAACATTAAAAAAAGAAGATGATTCTGGATTAGTTCTCAACCTAATTCTTGCAATTTCTGAAGTGGTTTCAGTATTACTCTGAACCAATTCATAGCCATCCTGAGCAGTCGTCATCTTTGTTCTTTATGAATTTTTGAGAGCTTTTATGTTAACTGTTCCTCAGTATAAATTCCAGTCATTGTCTTCGTATTCTGCTATTTTCTTGACTAATACCTTATTCTAATTTGACTTTTTGTTTCTTTGTAAAAAGGTTGTAGACTTGACCCTCAGGTAAAGTCTGCAAATCAGGAAATCTACCCAGCAAAGAGCTAAACTTCAGGTTAATAAGAATCAATATTCTGTTGGATATGAGAGCTCAAGAAGACTGAATGCTTACATTAAATAGTCTTGCTTCGATTTTTTTTTGTTATTATTATTTTTTTCTTGAATTTCAACAATGTCACATTGATAATATAAATATTTAGAAATTGCTTTGCCTTCCTTTTTTACCGCACACAGTCAGGCGTAAAGCCCAGTGGATCAAGTTAGACAATGCCCATCATATACACTATCTGAAAGCAACAGTTTCCGTCGGTGTTGTCCATTTGAAAGTGCTTGACAGGCTGAAAGAGTTTGGCGAGACTGGCTTCTAGAGTGCAAACAAGCATGTGGAACATAGTGCTACCGAGGAAAAATTGTTTTCTCTGCCCTGCTGTGCAGAATCAAATGCAGAACACAGAAGAAGAAGGAAAAAAAAACAAAAAACAAAGACAAAAGCTCTGTCAGAGATGTTACACCTGACAAAGAGCTGTAGTTTGTCCTGCATGCTCCTACGCACACATTACAATACATTTCATTCCTGACACATGCAGCCTTGCCTCCCAGGGACTCTTAGGACTAACTTCTTTTTGGTGCTCCCTCACATCGGCGCTGTCACGAACAAATACAAATATGGACATGAATACCAAACACCAGACTGCTGCCGTCTATAAAAATGGATTGGATTTCATCGTCAGGACCTCATTAATTCCTTATAGGTGCTCATATTGATTTCAAGGTGCCTCTGGTCCTGTTAATTCAGCTCAATCCACATGGGTCTGAGGGTGGCCGCGACATGTGAACATGAGCAAGATAAACACAGTGGAAGAATGAATGGGCCAGAGATGACCATGAAAATTAAAACATTATTTTATGAAACATTTAATTTCGTTCCTTTATGTTTATTGATATGCCAGCAATTCAAAGCACTTTACAAACAGATCTTGTTCATATCCGGAGAAATATTATCAAATCAATCAAAAAGAAGACAGCAGTCACTGATGCACCCAAATCACAAGATTCTTTACATCAGTGTTGATCAATCCAACATTATTAACAAGTAGTTAGTTCTTCAAATGCTCTGCTCTAAAGATGACAACTTGTTTTGTTTTAGGGTAAAAGTAGAAAATTAAGTCACTTAGAGTTCTACTGCATGTTTCCAAGGCATGCTTGGAGTCTTAACTAATTGGTTTAATTGACTTTAGTCATAAACTTTTATTTATAAATGGATAGCTAAAACATAAACATCAATATTTGTTGTGCTGTACCAAATCTTAGTATGAACTAAATTGTCTCTGCAGTACTTTGACAGGTTACAAGGATGGAGATATAATCATTAAATAAAACTGAAAATGTAACACTTGCAGAACACAGACAAACACGTGTAGACTTAATCACTGACATACATAAAAAGACACACAATTAATGATTACATGTTTGAGCAGTTTTTGACATTTTTTCAAGTTAGATGTGAAAACTCAAAAGAGCTGCAGCTCCTCACATCATCAGGCAGCGTGTTCACAAATCCCTGATTGCAGTCTCTAATCATGTTTAATCTGGGTCATCAAGTTTAGCAGCCAATTCTACCAAATATATACGTGAACTTGTGAACTGACTGATTTCATATGAGATAGGAAGACAATAAAAGTTGCTGTTTTTTTCAGACAGTGCAGTGACGTGTGATAAAGGTTCATCATTGACACGTAAACAGCAAAATCTCTGAGACAAATACTATTTAAATCTGCCAGGTGCTGCTGGTCTCTTTGCAAAGAAAAATTGTAGTGACTTGTATCAAATGCAGAACTGAGATCTAATACGATAAGCATAAAACATTTAATCAGTCACCAGTGCTGTTTCTGTGCTATTATGAGCTCCGAAACTTTACAAAAATAGTTTTTACAGTGCAAATGCTCACACAATTAAATGTTTAGATGCGATAAAAAGATTCTTTATCATACAAAAGTACAATTACCGCAACCTTAAAAGTAGTGAAGGTTTCACCCTGCTGCTGATTTTTATTTCAACGCATCAAAGAGGGTTTTATTTTTACTCTGCTCTTTCCTCGTTCACTTATTATGCTAATAAGCACATAAATCCCTCTCAATAAATTACAACTGGAAGGTTATTTTAAATTTGTTTGTGTGCGTGCGCGAGCGTGACTGAGCATATGTGAAATTCGAGTGTGTGCGCTGGCATAAAGGCCAAATCCAAATATGCAAATGTTCATTAGAGGCGAATAAACCCAAAGATTACTCTTCACTAATTAATTCGGCTGCTGCAAGAAGATAGGCTTGTGCAATGTCATAGTGTGAGCGCCTGCTTGTGGCAAGCAGCTGTGCAACTCGAAGCTGGAGTTAAAAAGCGTTTTAGTGCCCTCCAGACGTCTCCTGACCATTCCCTCGTACACCGAAATGCCATTATCAGTCGTTCAGATGATGTTAAAAAAGAACATGTTGTTCTTTCTCCTGTAACTTTGCTACTAGGGTGAGAATGGACTGAGAGGAGTTATTTGTCATCATCTGTCTGAGTGCCCTACTGCCTCTCTCTTGGTCAAGCTATTTCAAACATTTTTATCTCCGTTTTCATCTTTACTTTGTCAGAGTTTTTTTCCCCCCCTCCTAACCTATCCTTTTTATTTTTGGTTTCATTTTTCGTTTTATTTTTAATATCTTCTTGCGGCAGCGTATACAAGGATGCTTACCGTGAATATTGTGTCACTCATCAAAATGAAATGATTTGATTTTAAACCAATTTCTCTTTTCCAGGTTTAGAAAAAGTGGGCAGGGACTCAAACTACGAGCAAGAAGGAAAGGTTCAGTTTGTGATGGACGCCGTCTACGCGATGGCGCACGCTCTGCATCGTATGCACCGAGAGCTCTGCTACGGCAACCCGGGCCTCTGCCCACGCATGGCGAACATCGATGGCAAAGAGCTCCTCAGTCACATTCGTGCAGTCAAGTTCAATGGTGAGTTCAGCTTTTGGGTTTTTGATCCTAGACCACAGCTGTTCCCGACATAATCTCACAACCGTCTGGTTGCATTCCAACGGCTATGCTGTGTCAAAAGGAGGCAAGGTGTTCACTTTCCACGACTTTGAGTGTGATTCTCAAAACAATAAAAGGCAAGATGGACAAATAAGTTGGCAGCAGTAGGGTGTGAAATGAGCAAAAAATATGTTCTACCCACAGACAGCTTTTAAAGTTGTTGTTTTGTTTTGTTTTTTTGCCTAGAGGATGTTGATGAAATAGATTCTTCCTTTTTGATGTGAGAGATCTATACCTGCCAAAGCATCTGGGAGGCTTGCCTGATGCTCCTTGGTCTGCAATGTCTGCCCATTAGTTGCATTCGGTCTGTGCAGTAACCAAAGGCTAGTCGGAGGCAGCCTCCATTACTTCAGAAACTTCTTCAGGGTTTTAACTCAGAATGTCATGGTGTATGCTGTACATGTATGTGCAGCCTAGGCTCATTTATCCTGCTGTCCAACATTAGCAGGAAAAGTAGTCGTGCAGTTGTTCATGGTGTGTCATCTCCAACTTTCCTTTCATATGGCTAATGGTTCTGTTTTCCCGTCGTCCATCTACATCCACTCTGCACTCTAGGCATCTTCACTCTGTCAGCTGCCTGCCTTTAGGAAGCGTCGTATCTCACTAAAAGGACAAAAAGCGCAAAACTAGTCCTTTTCTCAGAGAACTCTGCTGTAATGGATTATAATTCCTCAGGCAAGTGAACTCGTGTTCATTCCTCGCCAGCTCACATTTACCACAAATTTCTACTTATGTGACCAAATAAAGTATTTGGTTCCAGTGACATATTCCATGTAGATTGTGATGAAAATGATTCTCCAGTATGAATGTGGTTATTCGAAATTTTTTAAGAACAAGTAAGAATTGTGCTGTAGTAGAAAGTTTAGTTTGGAGTGGGTGGTCGGTAAAGACGGATCTCTGTGCTTAGTTGTTTTAGCTGATGGTTCTTTAATAAGGCTCAGCCTTTAAATACAGTTTGTTTTGAATGTTTATTTTCAGTTTGATTTACATTCTAAATTCTTTAATTTTCCTAATCCACACAAAAACATGTCATCATTTACCGTGAAATTTACATTAATGTACACTACCTCCCTTCTTCATCCCCCCTCCTTACCCACTCTGTCAACTTTCTGTTTTCCTTTGATTCTCTGGACTATTGACTGACTTTAAGTGGATGAGCAACATTTGCTCATTTTCAGGTGGTGTCAGACTTCTCATTTGAATACACTGTTATTAATCTTTTTTCCCCCTCTGATGCACCTGCACCTCCTTTTCATTTCCTGTGTTCCCCCCCCCCCCCCCGCGCAACTCAGAATACATAAAACATGATGAGTTGGAGAGCAAGAAAGCATGCTGAAAAGGTTGTGGTGTCGTGCAGATTACAGGAAGGCTCTTCTGATTTAGAGGCGAGATTAAGATTGCAGGAGTAGGTCTGTGTGGGAATGTGCGGGTGTTTGTTGCTGCCTTGGCTCGCCGCCTCTCAGAAACTGATTCGCCAGCGGACGCTGATTGCTCTTTCGAACTCCAGCAGCAGGTTTATGCTCAGGTGTTGTTGCTGGCCAAGAGGCAAGAGAAATCCTCCCATAAAAAACAATATCAGAAACTTAATACTCAGATGAATCGCTGTACTTCTCTCCATCACAGGAAGCTTTTAGAGTTTAGTGAGTTTTCTTCTCAAAAGTCGTCCAATTGAGCTCAAGTTTAGATTAGAATCAATTAAAAATACAAGCTTGATGGCACCTTCAGCTTTTTCAGATACCTGTGGTGAATATACAATGCCAGATGTCAGCAATGATATTGGAGATGAAACTGCTTTTACTCATGAGTCTGAGCGTCAGGCTTTTTCAAAACAATTTGAAATCAATCCTTCTTCAGTGGGAAAGATTATTTACAGTGCATACCATGTAATCTCAAATTAGACAATAAGGAGCCTAGAACATGAATAAAATCACTTCTGGAAGTTCATTTTACACCCAGAGGGGAACACAGCTGTTGAGAATGTCAGCATGAGCATTACAGATCTAATAATAAATACTGAGTTGGATCTGCATGACTTGAGTATAAGTCTTTAAAATCGGGATTCTCTGTACATTTCCAGTTAGCAGTAGCTTAAGTGTTTCACAGCTGATGGATATCAAAGTATCTTCTAATTTAGCTCTGACCCAAAGTTCAAAATCACTTTTGTTCCTTGGAGAAAAAAAAGGCAAATACCTGATAAACAATGTCTATTTTGTAGTGATTAATAGTTCTGGTCAAGTCCCAATTGAATCGTTTAAAAGCAGCATGTCTGTGGTTTAGCACTGAGGCGTTCAAGTAAGGTTGACATAATTATTAAGGAGTAAATTTTGACAGTAGCACTAGCACTTTTTATTTCATATGAAAAATGCCTTTACGGAACAAAAACAGAGTTAGCGAATTTGTCGGCTTATTTTTCAGTCATTTTCATGAAAAAAACACTGTAATAGGAAGGATTAATTTGGAATTTGGGGGGAATAAAGATGGCTTTATTTCGACAACATTTCCTGTTAAATGTCTTTTTAATAATGTGAAGTTTGGTGTTGACATGAAGGTCTGAGCTTTAAATTTTATATCCTCTTGTATTTACATTCAAATCTCTAATTTCGATTTATGAAAGTAATCCTGGACTAAATAATTATGCACTGATTACATGTTTTTACAAACACAAGTTTTGACCTAAGAAATCTTTATTTTAATATATACATAATATTTTTTCAAACATTTCTTAAAAGTATTTCAAAAATCTTATCTCATTATCATCTATTAATTATTGCCTTATCTTGTGAGCTAGACATATTCCTTCACTCTTCAAGATAATAAAAAATGAGAAATAAAAGGGAAAATACTTCTCTACTTCTTTCTCACATCAAAACTTTCTTATGAATAATTAGAGTATGAATACCTACATTTTAGATACTTTTTACCCGTAAGGTAGAAATAGTTCAGTGACATTTTTCAGACAGATTGTTGTATTATGCAGACCCTAATTACGCGAATGAATTCCAGCAGGTAAAATGTTGAGAGGAAGCACTGACTAGTCAACCGAGAACGTGTAATAATTACATTGTTCCAGTTTTAACAAAGATAAACTCAATAACACCCGGTCAAATTCACCGTGCTTTTTTCAACTCTGGATAGGATTACCCAATGCAATTGTGTCATTTCTAACATATAGGTTACAAGTGAGAAGTTATTGGAAAAAGGATTTAAAAATTCTAAAGTTTTAGCCAAAAAGTCTTGAATTTTTCATTGCCATCCTTGCGCTTGTTTCCAGGTGATGCTCGCTCATTGCAATATGACTAAATGTGTGTGAATTTCACAGATGTTAGTTCAATGCAAAGAAATTGAGCTGAAAAATGGGAAATCCGACTCTGAACTACTAGCAAAAAAACAAAACATTTTTATGTGATTTTAAAAACTAGTCAAACGCAAAAAACAAACTTCCTTTTTTCATACACATAATGATGCACACTTTAAATGTTAATAGTTGTCTCCTTTTAAACTCCTAGTTTCCTCACTGTGGCAGATCTTTTGTCAACGCATAGTTCTCTGGGAATTTATAAAAGAGTGAATTATTCCTCATTAAGGAGAACAGACCCAGGGTGAGCAGGGGGATAATCATGGTCCATTATACTGCTGTACATAGAAGAAAAATCAATTGCCGCTTCACTTGAATCAAGAAAAACAGCAGCTAACATTTGAACCGCGCTGGGATCTGAATGTGAGGGTTGCTTTAACCTACACTATGTTGTCAGCCAGGTTCTAACATTTCAAATAATGTCTTGATTTTACTGGTTCAGTTGACCTGACATAAGCATTGCTGCTGAATTTGAACCAAAGAGGTGGGGGTTTTTTTCACTGTTAATTCTTAATTAAAACAATGTTTTCTCTTCCACAGTGAAAGGCTGGTGTGAAAACATTTTACCTTGAATAACCTGAAGGCTAGTTTGTGTATTTACTCCGGTCATTGTTTGATCTGAAACACTAAAGTAGGGCACAAAAACAAGCAAAACAGACAAACTATATAAAGATCCAAATGATTTTTTTCACAACATTTTAATGTTGCCTGCTCCCTGAGATGAAGTGACAACTTTCTATATCAGCAAGAGTCTGAAAGTAGATCTGCTGCTTCTTCACATTGCAGGGTGCCAAAGGAAAATATCTTTAGGAGCCAACTGGCTGCAAGTTGAATTGTGGTTTATGGCATAAACAAGCACAACCAGCATTTGTGGGTTTGCTTTTGCAGCTAGGAGAAAAAAAGTTGTCCTGCAGAATCGATGAAGAACGCTTTAATTGTGGGGAAATGAATCAAAGCAATTTTTTAAAATTGTTTTTATACTCATACTCATCTGTTTTCTAGCATATAATAAATAATTTTCAATTGATAATCAGTTTTTAATGAAACCCTGACCCTACATTTGAAGTCAGGTGAGGGAGAGAAAAAAAAAAAAAAAAGGTTTTAATCAGTTGTCTTTGATGCAGATGGATGTGAGTGTGTTTTGTCATTCAGAGAAAGTGATTGTGTTCGCGGCATGATAAAGCTCCTGGGGAGACACAAGATGGACATTCCCAGTGGAAGCAGCTTGCACTAATTAGGGGGGCTTGACTTTGAGATGACGATCTCTACATGCGGCTGAACAACCTTGGGGGATACACAAAAAATGAGGAGTGATTGTAATCATGAGAGGAAGGGACTAACCGGCTGGGGGTGACGAAGTTCATCTGTTCATAATGACCTCAGGGAGAAAGTTGGAGAACAACAGACGGAACTGGGAAAGACTTTATGAACTTCACCAGCTCTCTTTTGTTTTTTTGTTGGTTTTTTTTAACTTGGAGAACGGACAGAAAGTAAATGTGATTGAAGGGGTTAGTGGAAGCAGAGTTTACCAGAATACGCTGACTTTGAAAGAGGATGAAAGCAAGAGGAAAAAGGATGAAGGCAGGAGCACCATGACAAGTGATGAGGGAGCGATCCAGGTGATAAGAGTCCGACTGAGAAGCTGGATTTGGGAAATTATGCAAATATGTTGGAGGGAGAAAAAAAAGTTAAATCACAAAACCATGAAGGATGTGTTGGGAGGAAAGATAAGGGACGAATATGGTTAGTTTAGTCACAGCAAACTGGAACTCTGGCAATAAACTGAGAGTTGAGTGAGACGAGGAAAAAACAGGTAAATAAAAAAAAGTAACTTGGAGCTTATAGCAAATGTTAAATGATCTAAAGTAATGCTTGAGCTGAGCAGCTTGAAAGCACAGAGGGACACAGGGGGAAGAATCTAACCAAACTTGACCAACAAACTGCAAATTTACAATGGAAGAGATGATTGTAAAATGAAATGGCACCTAAATTTGATATGGTGTGGCAAAAGTGTGACGAGAAAGAACGAAAACATCTTTATGGCATAAAATTGAAACTGGGTTGGATTCTAAAATACTAAAACAATGAAAATGCCAGGAGTGGTATTTCTTTAGGTTACATTTTTTGTCCCTTTTTTTATTTATTTTTGCTAACATTTGTCAAAGATTTAAGCATTTGTTTTTCAGCTGTTTTCCAGTATTTAAAAGTTTGGACCTCAGAATACCAAAATTAGCCAATTTAGATTTTTTTTTTTTCCTTTTCTGTTCCTCTTTTTATACTGCATTTCAGTAGGTTATTGGGCTCCCGGCCTTAAACTAAATCTAGCTACAGCATCTGGCTAATTTCTGGGAGTGGATTACTTTAGATGATTTAATTTTAGAGATGAAAACAATTGAAATTTGTAGATACAAAAGAAATGGGAGCTGACAGATGCTGTGTGAATGCAAGTTTACAAAATCGTATTAATAATGAATCAGACAATTAACCCCAGGACTTGGAACAACCTATAATGGGAACATAATTGAGGTTAGAAAATGAGAAATGGGGGGAAAAAATTTTAATTCATCCCAAGACAAAACTAGATTTTGACCTCTCCGCTTTCTAAGTTTTTGCTGACACCCGATCTATTAATTATCAAAACTATGTTGATGGTAATTAGATGTAACTGGGTGCAAAGTGGTTATCAGCTGAAAAGACACTTTTTCTGGCAGCTCTCCTAACCAGCTGCCAAAACTCTGCTGACTTGTTTTAATGATCCATCATTATAAGTCCATTTTAATACAGTGGGTGTGTGGTATTTAATCTTATTAAAGATGGACAAATGTATGGATTAGAGGACTGACTTTCACTTTGAAAAGGACTTTCATTTATTGTCAGTCCTTGGTGGAATGACTGGTGGGTTTTGGATCATTGTTCTTACAGGGTCCACTTTTTTTGTTTTGTACTGAAGGCCTCACATTTAACTCAAGCACCCTCTAATACCAAACCGTACCACTTGTATTTTATAAACCACTTTAAAATAAACTAAGGTTCACAAACTGCTGTACAAGTAAAACGACACAAAGAAACAAAAATAGTCAACCTTTCAAAATGCACCAAAGGCTTCAGCAAATAAATATGTTTGAGGGGAATCTTGAACTGAGAAATGGATCAGGTCTGTCTGACACTCAAGGGCAAAAACCTCTGCAACTTTGGAGCAGCTACACCAAAAGCACAGACCTCTAAATGTATGCTTGGTTGTAGGCAGCTGCCTTGATAAAATAGGCCATATTTTGGCCGAGTGCCTCAAATGATAAAAGTTTGATCCTACAAAAGCCATAAACTGGCTTTCAAACCAAATATTTGCATCCTTTTTAACGAGGAGATCAGTCTATGCTGACAGCGTTTGACTTACCGCGCCAAAGATCAAAGCTTTATAAAGGAGGACTCAGAAGTGCCACTGGAAACCATGATTTTTGCTCATTAAAATGCAAAGATTTTCAAAGTCATCCAGGTATTTGTCATGAAGACATTAAGACCACTGAGAGCCTATATAGATATGTGACTTTAGCATCACAAGTATGTGATGCTAAAGTTCTGCTGAGTGTCACTGTACCTTGATATCGATTTCTTTTCCTGGGATTTGGATTTGGATTTTGGCAAACATGTCTTCTGTTCCGATGTTTTAAATAACCCAGGTTTAAGCTCATTGATCCAAAGAAGATTTCACCAGACGTCCTGGTCTTTGCTAATGTTTTCTCTCCAGAAAACTTTTGCCTTCCCTTTGCCTTTTCCCTGGGGATCAAAGGTTTGCTCCTTGATCACTGCTGAAAGTTAACCTTACAGTCTCTTTCCGATTGCACATAACCTTTGTATCAACAGTACCAAGGACAAGCTGAAATTGCCGTGATTGGGGGTTTTGATGCTCTCTTTTCGAATCTTACTGTCAGCTTTCAGAGTGATTTTAGTTTGATGGCCAGATTTAAGCATGTACACTGGAAAAGGCTGATTTCATATTCTTTTGAGACCTCTTTGAATCCTTACATGAATCGTGAGCTGCTGCAATCTTCCTTATTACAGATGATTCAATCTTACAATGGTATTCCCTCGTTCTTCAACGGTGAGAAGCAGATCAAATGTCTCAGGCTAAAATAGGCAACATCTTTCAAAACAGAGCAAGGATGTTCTCTCATGAACAGCTGTGTTAAACCTGTGTGTACCTTATTCCTTGCCATGTTTTTTTTAAATTAAATAACATGGTACAACATGTCTTCTCAATCCTGTTTAGTTATAATTCTAGAATATCTCAGTATAGTTAAAAGTGACTTTAAATGTCATTAGAGTCAACTATGTTACACACTGTGAAAACACACTGGTTTTGATACGGTATCCTGTTTTTTCACCCAGGGTTTTATATGTTAAACAAAGTGATATACAACAATGAAATGAAAGGAGTGGGGTTCATGGTTTTGAAATATTTAAGAAATAAGACTCTGAAAATGTGGACTACATTTGTAATTCAGATCCTTTCTTTTTGAATAACCCTAAATATCAAATCCTGTGAAAATTTGTAAGTTGAGTGCAACTGTGTGTTTATTCATTTGTTGGCCTAAGTCTTAGTCAAACTGAGAATTTTTGGCAAAACCTGAACCGATGTTGAGAAACGCTCCACATCCAGTCTGACTAAACTTTAGCCATTTTGCATTTGGGGGTTGCAGTGAGACAAATGGGAAAACGTTCAAAGGGTAGGGAAGCTGCAAGTCTCTCATTTTTTTACTGCTTTAAATCCGGTAGAGGCGGATTCAAAGAGGGTAGAAATGGTTTCAACATGCACACAGAAGAGAAAGTAGTTATAGTGATGTGAGCAGAGGGATAAGGCAAATCTAGAAGGTGAAAAGTTAGCAGAGAGAACGAGGAGGCTTTGAACAGGAGGAGAAAGGCAGGAGAGACAGCTGGTTTTGGAAGACGGGAGGCGTGTGGATACTTTTACGCCAATTGTTAAAATTGAAGCATAAGTGAAAAAGAAAATTTTCCGATAGAAAAACAAAAACAAAGGATTGGACAAAGGGGGAGTGAGGGAGAGCCAGCAGTAAGGCAGTGGTGACTGGATTGAAGCAGCTGCTCAGAATCAGTTTCCTCCTCGGCTACAGAAAGCTGTGAAAACGCCGGCGTCTCTGTGACTTGAATTCAGGCTTCATTATCACTTTTCATCTGTCATTTCATATTCTCTTTCTGCGTTCCTTTAACTGTCTTTGTCGCTCTCCCCTATTAGTGCCACGAATGCACGGCGCACAGATGGGAGCCTGTTGGCACAAAGTCGGAACACACGCGCAGACCCATGTTTTATTAATGTGCGCTGCAGAGGATCCTTCTCGTCATAAACATTTAGTTGCCGTGAAAACGTGCGGTTCACTCTTTCCGTATCTGAGCTAAATGTGGCTGAAGGCTTTTTCTTAAGCGCCTCAAATAGTTTTTCTCTTAAGCTTTATGCATCACTTGATCCATCGTTTTTGTTATTTTTACTTTGTCTAACTGTATCTTCTGCTCCTGTGCCAAAAAGAAGTGTAAAACTTTATGAACTCTTTGGACCTCCCGCAACTCCCATCTGCCTGTTAGCTTTTAAAAGCCATGCAAATTGATCTGACACATTCTCCTGTTCTTCCATTATGTCCATCTTCCATGTCTTTGTCTTTATTGTCTGTCTTCTGTTTCTCTCTGTCCTTCCTTCCTTCTTTATATTTTTTGCCTTACTTTTATATTATTTGCTTCTTACTTGTTGTTTTGTACTTTCCCCCCTCCCTCTTCTTCCTCTCTGCCATTGTGTTTTACCTCCTCTCCTTCCTTTCTGTCCCTCCTTCTGTCTTTCCATCCTTTTACCCCTATTTTCTTTATGGTTTGCTTCTTTCCTTCCTGGAACTTGGTTAAGTCTCCCATGATGGACTCCTGCAAAAGCACCCTTTGGGCTTTGACCTTTGTAAACAGAAAGGCTGGTAAGATGAGAATGGCATCAAAAGAGGCTTTTACTTTTAAAAGCAACCATCTAACTGATAGTTTCTTCCAGAAGTCACTAGTGCAGACTAATTATGCTTCATATTGAGATAGACAGCAGAACCGTATTCTGTGTAGTTTGATAAGCTTTAACCCTAGAATACCCTTAATTTACTAATTACATAATTAAGACAGTATTAAAACAACCAACTTGGTAAAACTACATTAAAATATTTAAACATTACTAGTACGAATATTTAAAGTACTAAACATATAAAACTCTCACAAGCAATCAGTCAAACTGGAAAAAAGAAAAAGAAATGCAATAAAGACCACATCTTCAAAACTGGATGTGATTTGCATTTAAAAACAAGAAGCTGATAGATGCTACTTTATTTTTTTTTTTTTTTTCAACTGATACTTCACTTAGCAAAATAACATGGCAAGATTTACCATTAATGAGAATTCTTTACCCCATGTGGAGACTGTAAATTTAAGCCAACTGTGAGGGAGATGTAGTTGGAAAATCAATTTAAAATGGCAATGCACACAGATTATTAAAGTGACATTCAACAAATTAGGATATGTTCTGCTGGGACTCATTTGTCATAACTTTAAATGGGGTATTAAACATATTTTTAGTTATGCTCACAAATAAATAAATATCCTTAACTGACAATATTGTAATCTAAGAAATTAATTGTGTTTTCATGAGCTGTTAATTGACATGCCTGCGTGGATATATGTTTTAATCAGTAATATCGGTTCTGAAATACATGTTTCAACAATATTTTTGATTTGTTGAACGTGACTGTATGAACAAAACAGATTCTTTGTTTTATTGTTAGGTGCTACCGTCTTGTTTTACATTATTTTTGTTTCTTTGACATAAGTTTTTATCAAGCTACCACTGCTTGTGTAGTTTCTGCAGTAATCTTTTTATTTTTCATTCAGTGCTGCACCAGAATAACTTTCTCTTTCTCCTTAATTTATTCTTAATATGATTGTCACACTAAAAGAAAGCTTTCATTTGTGATTAGTAATTCTGTTTCACTGTAGAAGAAAAGGGTCGGGACCTACGAGCCTTCTGCAATATCTAGAGAGAGTTACGGGATGATATTCTATTGTGATTACCCAAAGGGAAAGGTTGATTCTGTGTAGCAGCTTCAGAGCGGCGCCTCTGGCAAGCAGGGATCGGTATCTTGCTTGAAACTACTGCGCCTCGGTCGAGCTTTTGTTGTAACCGTGCCTTGCTGCTGCTCAGAGAAGACCTGAGGAATTAGCATAAACTAGGCCCGGGAAAACGCTACCTTGCACTTTCCAGCAAACTTTTTTTAAAGTCTTTTAGCAGTGGGGATTTAAGTTTCATGAGTTAAATGAATTCCTAGAAAATTGATCATCTCCCCTGACCTCGTGCTACTTTAAAATTAAAACCTGACGCATTTACCTGCTCTTCTCTTCATCTTTTGAAATCTTATGCTTTCGACATGGCACCGCTTCAGCTCGCTCTGGGTTGTGTAGAACGTTCGTCTTTGAAAAATAAAGCGTCGCCACAACAAAGAATTTAGTTTACTCTAAGGAATACGAGTCGTGACATATTTATTAGCAAATATATGCTGCGGGTGTCTTTAAAAAGGCGCAGCACATGTGGAGAATCTGGTGTGATGTCTAAAAGCGTTGCGTTATCAAGCCTCGGTGCTTTGAAGCGGTGACAAAATGTTTTCTGCATTGCAGCATATTCCTTAGCATAATATGTATCACTCTATGATGAGGTGGAGGTGTGTTGCCAGGGCGACAGGTGAATCATTATTTTTCCAAGGTTATGCCAACTTAAGCAGTATGCTTGGGAAGAAAAAAAAATGTTCTTGTTGATTCAAAAGTCGCAACACAGAGGGGATGAGATGATTCTTACGGAACCATTTTCTTTTCTAATCATGCTGCAGATTATTATTCACTGAATCAGTTTTGGTCTTCGGAGAGAAAAACCAAAAAGTTAATTTTCATTTTGATACATAGCCTTGGAAAAACATCCAAATCCATGGTAATTTTTTAAATCACTTTACGACCATATAATTCATTCTATTATGTGAAAGACCAACACAAGTTACTGAATTGTTAGATTTTAAAAATTCATAGTTTACAAGTTTTTACCAAAAAATTAAATAAAAGGGAAAAGTTTGTTATCCATTGGTTATTCAGCCTACAAATATCAGATACCCTAAACACATTTCAGTGCAGTCAAATGTCTTTGGAGATGTATATATTATTTAATCTCCACATTCATCCAGTGTACATCCAAACTTCAGTCCACTTTTAAATGTCCCTCTGCTGCACCAGACCTGAATAGAATAATAAGGTCATTAGCAAGGCTCTGGAGACCTGATTTAGACAAGGAGGAGGTAATTAAGCTATTTCATTCCAATGTTTTGTACCTGTGGCGCATCTAAAAACTGCAGGAAAGTGGCCCTTGAGGACTGGAGTTTGACACATGTGCCTTAAATGTTTAGAAACCGGGTCATGGAAAATACAGCAAGAAGACTATGGAAAGCTGGGGAAAGGAGTTATACGTTATAAAACACTGTTCCAACTTTTGAAAATTTCATTTTTCAATCATTGAAAATGGAACGAGTGGTACAGCTTACATGACTAACCTAAATTAAAACTGCAGATCACTTCGAAACAACACAGTGATCACAACATTGTGCCTCAGAGAGGCTTGCAGATGGAATTAGACCAAAGAATCCAGGAATAAAGTCTTTGTGGAAGTTAAGTTTCCAGCCAGACTTTGGGCCTAAACGTAATTAACAAAGCTACAACAGAATGACTTAGATTAGAGCACATTTATGTGTTTGAGCGCCAGTGGAATTGCAACACTCAGATTTTTATTTGCTAACAAATGAGAAAACAATTAATCATTTTTCCTCTGCATCATTCACTCTGTGTAGGTCGACCACTTAAAATCTCAATAGCAAACATTGGCATTGGAAACTGGGGGGGAAAAAAAACAAAAACTTTTTCTGACTAGTTTCTCAAAAATGTTTTTGACTTTTAGTGAAAATCGCATATTGCTTGTAAATTGTAAAGATTTGCCTATGAGGGAAACCTCAGTTCTATTAATCAGAATACTGGGAAGCGATTCTCCTTTCTAGCAGTATATATGGTTATAGACGTTTTGAAAGCCAGCTGACAGACGGGTCCTTCGGTCCCTGAGGGCAAAAACAGGAACTGTGCTCACTTGTAATGAACAATAAAGGAAAAACACATAGCCTGGAAGCAGGTGTTAATGTATGCTGCTTTGATTTGTTGTTGTTACAAGATGATGTTAGATGTGAAAGAAACAGGTAACCTTTTATGTCATGTCATTTTTGTCAGCATAATCTGTATTTCTGATTTTAAACGTGTCTCATTGTAACTTAAGGTGGCAATAAATCTCTGATTTGCTATTTTCCTACTGTGGACCAAATCGACTTGGAAGATTTCTTTATTTATTTTGGACATGCAGGGGTCATTGCTCTGTTAAGTCACATAGGTTTGGGGTTTACGTTTGGTGCACTTAATGAGGGGGGAATTCGATAAAGTAGATCTTCAAAATCCTGGGTACATAAAGGAAGAATCTTGCATAAATATTGACAATTTTCAGTAGCTTTAGCCATCACAAATTACTTTTACTAACTTTTCAGGATGATTTTGTTTAGCTCTAAAGTCCTCTTGAATTTTGTTTTCCATGTGAGCAGTTTTATCAGAAGGTAATGTATTTTAAAAGATTAACAAGTTTCAAAGGCACTACCTAAAGTAATTTGTTGGTGTTAAGATAAATTATCAGAAAAGACTTCAGGTCTTTTCTGACAATAAGGAACAATGATTCTGTTTGTAAAGTGGAACTTTTTGAAACAACTGTTAAATTTAGGTCTTCCTTATTCTGCTTCTTGTCAGCTGGTTTCTTGACATTTCTGCATTTTGTCAGAAGTTGAGATGATTTCTTTTGTTTGTCTTTTGGGTTTTTATATATATATAAAAAAAGTTCTTTAATGTCAAACTAAACAAATGAACTTGAAACAAAAATCCTTCAGGCCACCAAGCATGCCTTTGCAGCTCTCCAAATAAAATATGAACGAGGAACAGTGTTGTCTGTTATGGATTTCTATACCTTATTGTTCCCAAAATGTCACTTTCTGATGTGGCGCATCTATATTTTGAGCTGTTTTTGCTGATTTTAAGAAAAGTGTTGTCCTTGTCCTGGAAATTAACACCTCTGCAGAATATACTTTTTTTTTCCCGTGATGCTTTTTATCAAAGGAAATATTTCTTTGTTGGTGGTAAATCCTAAATCTGTCTTAATCTGTTCTGCTCTACATTTGTTTTTACGGTAAAAGAAGAATCTCGCGATAGATCAATATATAATGTTAGTTCTCGCGAGATTTGCCAAACTGCTACAGCCAATCCTTGTAAGGCATATCAGTATAAGCGGGACTATGTGGAATACAGAGATATACGCATTTTTTTTTTTTTTTTTTTTTTTTTTTTGTTGCTCGTTTTTCGCCTTAATTCTACGTGAGACTCACAGATATGTTGAAACTACAGGTGCCGCTTATCATGACCCAAAACTGGGGAGAAAATGGCGTTTGTGTGAGGTGTAAACTGCGGAATTGGTGAGTGTTTGTTGTTGCTAGCGTTAGCTTAGTTGCTAGCTTATTGATTGTTTGTTTGTGTACCTGCCATTACCAACGCCACTGACTTACTAAATTAATAAACAATAATTTTAGGAAGAAAAAATCTGGTGAAAAATATTTAGCACTTTTAAAGAGTTCTGCCTTTATTTCTTTACTGAACAATGGTGATGTGTATATTCAAATTTCATATCAGCTAATTTATATGGTGTACCTTTATTGAATATTTTATGAACGCAATTGTATTGAGCCATTTCTATTTATTGCATGCATATTGACTGGTATTAACTGATTATAGGTGTGAAAATGTCTGCCTCTCCTGCCAGGCTGGTTGAAGGATCCTTGTGACCAACAAACTATTTTTTCCACCCCATGACCTGCACTATTAATGAACTGTAGGGGATGGATACAGTTATTATTTCTTGAATGGCCTTTCAGCCAAATTTCACTATTTAATGTAAATGTTGGTTGTATATGATTGTTTTAACAATAGATAAACTATTGTTTTGCAGCACTGGCAAACTGCAAAGCTTTCAGTCTCTGTCTGTGCCTACCATGAGTTGTAACCTGGTCTTCTTATAAACTAAATACCAGGCTACTGCTCAACATACAGATATGCTACTTTACCATTAGCACTGTGGACTAATATTGGCTTGTACAAAAAAAGGAACAAAAGTGGGAATTGAGATTTGGCTGCCTTATATTTCTATTTTCTTTATACATTTACTACAATTTACAATAGTTCTACTAACTGCTATGCTTATGAAAGAAATTTTTATTGTGTTTTTGCTGCTTATTGTGTACATTTGCCTTGGAATCAGGGTGGCCTTCAATGCCAATTTTTAGCATAGTTATCTGGACTGAGTAAGACATTCAAGCACAGAAAGCTAACTATGAGCACGCTTTTTTTCATGCCATGCTCTTCTTGTATCCTACAAGACCAAGAGAACGAAACTGTTGTGAAATATGGCTGCAGTCCGACCTCTTCTGAGCGCACTATAGACAGACACCTCTATTGTCTTTATTTTCAACCTTCTTGTAGGGTTTCAGAGAAGAGTTCAAAATGAAAATAATCAGTGAGTGACAGGTATGTGGATGAAATTGGCTCGCAAATAACAGAGGAAAATGGACTGACGGGTTCAAGATGAAAGAGAACAGAAGCTCAAATAACCACTCATTACCATCCTGGTATGCAGAACACAATATCGGAGCACATGGGATATGGAACTTTGAAGCCATTGAACTACAGAAGACCACACCAGACATTACTCTAATAGATTATTTCTATTAGGAACCTGCACTATATCACAAAGCTTAAATTATCTCCATCTGGTTTATTAACATGACGATATGTACATTGTACTCCAGCCTTTGAGGTAACCAATTCTTGATAAACTCCAGTGCCTCTTGGGGATGTGGTGATACGGTGCAGCTGAAAAATCTGTAGCAACTACATGATTTTGTTATCAACCAAAACCTCTGAGGAATTTTTCTTTTCTGATAGCTTGCAGAAAAATATCAAATGTTTCTGAAGGCAAAACTGGGCTCATCCTTGTGGCATCAGGGTGTATCTAATAAAGTGGAACCCCCTTCCAGCACTTACATCTACACACAGTTTGAAAAATTAATAATGTCGCTGATGGCTTTCTTCTTGGCTTAAGTTTTCAGAAGCACCATAGTTTTTTCTACACGTTGTTGCAATTCATCTTTAGTGTCACGTATTGTTCATGCTGGGGAAGAGCCCAAGGAATAACAACATTGATCCTTCATCAGAAGTTAAGAAATATGTTTAAGGCAGGAAATTAAAGGAGGAGGGATAAGAGTTAGGCACTACTTCTTCCAGCGACGGCACTTATTTATAATGTATGGCATCCTCCAAAGCTCGAGACGTCTGCTTTTGTCTCACTATCGATTCGGTCTCTCTCCATTCATCTTCCTTACTCCCTCTCAATAAGTTTCATTATCATTCCAGCTCATTCTCTCATTCAACCAATATTAGCATATCTCTCATAATTTCTTCTGAAATTGAAAGACCATCCCTATGTTTATGTTCTTCAGTGGTTTGCCTTTTGTTGCGTTTTTTTTTTTCTCAACATTTTTCTGCTAATATCTAATCTGTCTGTTTAGAACATGTTCCTTTTATGTATGGGTTTATTTCCCTTCCTCTGGCGCTCTTTCAGTCTTAGTTTTTTTCACTTTCTAGTCTTAAACCGAACCCACCTTATAAATGACTTACTGTTGACAAGTAAAATTACCATAATGGTATTCTTTCTTCTCACATACACCCGGGTCTTATTTCTTTTATTCTATTCCACATGCAGCAATATAATTTGACTGTACACTGCATAAAAAGAAAGAAAAGCGCCGAGTAAGACAGAAAGCGGATGATAAAAGGTTTGTGTTAAGCCTTATTGGAGGTGAGAAAACCAAATCTGAAAGGAAATCTAAACTTACCCATGCGTGCACACATCCAATCTACAAAACACCGAGGCACATACACGTACAACACATCTTTGAGTGAGAACTAGAGGTTATTATGCCTTTGCTGTCATAGCTCATAAATATGCCGCCTGAGGAAATATGACTTTAATAAATCTATATGGACAACTTGTGTGTTAGCTGTGCAGTTGTTTTTGTTCTGTGAAGGTGCTGTAAGTTATTTTGTTCAATAAGACGTTATATTCAATAAATAAACAAGCTATTTAAGCAGAAAAAAAAAACATGTCTAGGTGATCCTTAACCCTTTCATGCAAAATTTGTCATTTTGAGGTAAATGTGTGTAGGTCTTAATAGCATAATACACTTCATTGGACTGTAGTGTGCAACTCCATGCAATGCCGCTGGCATGTAGACTGGTTTAAGTCTATGATATTTTGACAGTCAACAGTTGTGCACATAATTGACCTTTTGGTGGCGCTTCTATATTATTAGGCCCCGTTGGTAAAACCTTTCAGTTAAATATTGGTGTCATTTTTACTTGGGTTTCTTTTGTTGGAATTAATCCGACAGTATTGGATAGATGAAAGTGGGCATGCTTCACTGGCTAGCTTTAAACTGAAAACTTTGCCAATAATTGTACCTATAGTTTTGTTATCAAATCGATATGTGTTGCTAATTAGTTGACCTGTGTGAGTTGTAGTCAGTGGTGGTGTTCAAACTTAATTAAACAAAATATGAGGCTGCATCAAAGTTTCATAATTTATGCATACTTCCTGTTTATCAACTTGTCTTCATGTCATCAAAGATATTCAGTACTACAACACACTGGCATGTTAAGAATTAATTACTCTGATGGTTTAGTTTCAGAAAATGCAACTGTATGACAGATTATATTTATTGATTTTGTTGTCGAAAAGTTTGTTGATTTTTTTTTTTGCCTTGGAAAAATAGTTATCTAAATAACAAATGTAAACCGCTTGTTTAAAATTTTAATATTGTTTTTCCTCCTGTTCCAGGAAGTGCCGGTACACCAGTAATGTTCAATGAGAATGGAGATGCTCCGGGAAGGTACGACATCTTCCAGTATCAGTCTATCAACAATTCCAAGCCAGAGTACAGACTTATAGGCTCATGGACCAACAAATTACATTTGAAGGTAAGATTTTTATTTCTTTTTTGTACAAACATTGGCAAGCATTCTTGAACTTTTTAAAGAAAATAAATAAGGTGAAAGTCTGGAAAGTCCTGTAAAACGGAAACAGTTAAAGCCAAGCTTTATTTACATCACTTAAGGTTATTTTTATTTATGTACTTTAAGAGCATAAACCGCAGTCAAATCATGTTTTCCAAATCTTTTTCAACAGTATCTGCAAGGAGTCAAAAATGATTACCATACACTTTTGACTTAACATTTCTCAAAATGAAAAAATTATTACACAAAACAGTAGGCCATATATTGCTTCCAGCTTAGATCTGTTTTGTCTTTGCTTGCAAAATGTATTTTTAATAAAACTTGCTTTTTTTATTTTCTCCTAAGCTTTGATATGATGCTCCATGACTTTGTCAACTATATGAAGAAAGTTGTAATATCACCTTAATTATGTCTAGTTTTATAATTTGTTTCTGAAGATGTACATGGCCACACATGTAGATGAACTCAACTTCTCCTATTAACAATGTTGTCATGAGGAATCATTTTCTCAAGCACTAGGCTAATGTTAGTATGTTTCTCCTGTTTTTAAATGTCTTGTTGATAATTTAGTTTGTAAAATATTATAATATTGCAAAGTCTGGCACACTGCAGAGGAGAGGTTTGGGAACCACAGCAGCCAGTACATTCTCTTGTTATTTTAAATGGTTTGCATGAAGCAAACTTAGATTTTGGAATAGATTGAACAAAGTTTTTTTTTTTTTTCTTGCATGTATGAATTTATTTATTTGGATATTTATGGGAACATTTTTAAGGGACCCCACAGCTACACTAAGAGTTGACATTCAAGCTATTAAACCTTTAAGAATATGCACCCATCATTCAACCCATCGCAATATCTGGATGTGGATTTCAAGAAATCATTGAAATGAATCTTACTAAAACTTTAAAGTTTGTTGCGCTGAATCTTCACACTGCATGCATTCACACCCAAACTGCGTCACGTTTGGCGTCTGTGGGGGAAAAAAAAACATGCAGTGCTAAATCTTCTTCATAAAATCCTACGAACTGAGCACTTTGTAGATTTTTCTCTGGCTTGTCTTGGTGGAAACATTTAAAGTCACCCCAGTTGCACAAGAGAGTGCTGGTGTGCATCCATTTAGAAATTTCTCTAGATTTGAGTTCCAGACTCTGGCAGAGTCACTCCAGCATTTTCACACAGTATTCCTACAGCGCCTCCAATAGCTATGCCAGGGGGTCCATCTGTTTTGGCATGTCATGTGGACGAAATTGTTATTTTTATGAAAAAATAATGCTTGTTGTGAGATCAGCGTAAAAGCTTCAATGTGGAAGATTTTTTACCCAAACTGGACATTTTTTGGCAGTACTTTATATTGCAATTATGTGACAGTGATGCATGTATTTCTGAATAAGCACATATGTAAACAGTTTGAGCATGCTAGAGTGTTGCATTACTAATCCACCCAGGAGTTCATTAGGAAAGCCAGATGACAGATGAGAAGACTAATAGACACAAAATGCTTCCTGGCTGATAGATGGCCGTGCAAACAAAGTAAATGAGACTGCTACGACACTGTGTCTCTCCACATCTAACACAGAGGCTAGATGTGTGGTGTTCTAGCATACATTTAAGTAAAGTTATCATGCTTAGAAGTTTAAATTTTAAGAGGGAATAATCTGCCCCCTAAAGTCAAATTTCAAGTCTCAACTCTCCTTACCACACAGTCTAGTTTCTGTAATTCTTCAGCTTTACGTTCATAAGTATGGTCACCAAAAGTTAAAGCCCTGATAATCCAAATGTACCTGATCAGGTCTCAAACAATAATGTTTATGAAAACCTAATACAAAAATTCAACATAATTGTTTAATCGTTTGATTACAGCATCATGTTTACCATGAACCAGTGACCAAATTCTAGATTAGGACTTTGTAGTCAGTCAAAATTTCGAGCACTCCAGTCTTGAAAGTGAATAATGATTGACGGTCAAGATGAGTTTCCCTTGTGGGATGACTAAGATCACCCTTAGAAATATCCAAGGAAATTTGACTCCACAAGATCCTTAGACTAATTTGCCATGGGAGACCCTACCTAAGTTTAAGAAGCCTAGGATCTTTGGGGTGGTGATTCTACAAAAAGCTGTAAAAAGAAAAAAAAGGGTTAAGTAATACTACTACTGCTCCATACTGAGATAAGCTCATTATGTGGTTCGTACATCTAATACAGATCACTCTTCACATCCACATCGAGCATAACTGGAGGAAAATTAAAGCTGTAGATGAATGTATGATTATCTCTGAACACAACAAAGTTGGAGCATTTTAAAAAGCTCTTGGTATTAGTTGTACTAGAAGGTAATTGGTTTCAGTCAGAAAATGCAGTTGTTTTTTTGTATATAAATACAGGCCTCTGAATAATGAGAAAAAATAAATTACATTTTGGTAAACACCTTTTTTCTCTCTTGAATTGCTGTAAGCTCTGTGTCTATTTTTACATTGACGTCACCAACTAATCACAGGTACATTTTAATCCCCAGCAAAACAAAAGACCAAACCACCAAGTTTTTTTGTCGAATGTTTACTTTTGTGCTAATCAACGGCAGTCTTATTCAGCACTCATGGCAATCAATGCGCCTTTGGGAGTCAGTATACTAATAGACTTTTTCCTCCAAATCTTGCATGCATAACAAGAAATTAGAGAACAAGCACATGGAACCATGGACAAACCAGACAGACGGAAAGCTCAGGGATTCATTGTAATGCCAGTGTGACACAAGCTCAAACAAATACATTGCATACATGAATGAGCATACGCACACACACACAATCACAAGGGGAGATCCAGATGGCTTATTTGTGCCAGTTCTGATTATGGTCTGATTGCTGGCTTCTAGAGAAGCTGGTGTTAGTTTGTGCCTGGAAGCTTTCTCGAAAGCGATCAGAGAGTCTGCTCATACTAATTCCTCTCCCAGATCGCCTCCAGATACAGTTGCCACGGGTACGCACAAGGTTAAAGCACTGTTAACCCAGTGTAAAGGGAGCAACGTCAAATTCTGTTCTTTATTTCTCCTGAGAAGATTAGAAAGTGGTTAAATTGTTCATTTGTTTGCAGAACTAATTAATGCTGCATATGTGCCCCTCTCAGATGGACGCAATGCACTGGAAGACAGGTGACCAATCCCTGCCAGCTTCCGTGTGCAGTTTGCCGTGTCGTACAGGCCAAAGAAAGAAGGTGGTAAAAGGAGTGCCATGCTGCTGGCACTGCGAAAGCTGTGAAGGATACCACTATCAGGTAGGTTTCCAGAGAAAACCACCATCTTTCAAGATGTAGAAGTATAAACCAAAGAATGATACATTTAATGCTGCATCATTCAACTTGCAGCATGCAAAAAGACCCAATAACCTTTTCTCCCCACTTTCTATCTGACTTTAGGCTTAAATGATCACACGATTTCACAAGATTTTCTTGCCCACAGATTTTGTTGTTTTTGACGTAATGGCATCTTTCTCACTTAAGCACCTTCTTCATTGTCAAGTCTCACTCTAACCAGTGTTTGTTTTGATTTAAGCCAAGTTGGGTGTGTTTTCCTAGGCAATGTGTTCCTCACAGGAGCTGTTGTCGTTGCACTGACATTTTATGTGTGTACCATTGGGCAAGCAGTTTCTCCAAAATCTCTCAGTACATTTGTTTGTTGAGGATTATTCCATCCATCTTAAGCCAACATCTTCAGAAAGTCTTTTCCTTTCTGTGGGTTGATATGCAAATTGCTCACCAAAACACATTCACCCTTGGGTGGGAGAACCCGTTTCTCTATCCTAAGCTGTATGATGCTTAGACATTCCCATTGTGTTTATATTTGAGCATAATTGTCTGAACAGATGATTTTGGCAACCTCAGGTGTCTGCAATTTGAAGCACACCCCTATTTGTATCTCATATGAGTTCTTTACATGTTCTCATGTCACAGGAAAGGGATTTGTTTATGATATCATCTTTGGCCATCATATTGATTTGACTTCCCGAAATTGTTTGTAGCCAATTTAAAAGTGTAATCTGGAAGTCTTAACCGAGCTTTTTTTTTGTTTGTTTTGAAGACGCCGTGTTTTTCTCAACCCCGAAGCAATTATAATCTCTGCTTTTTATTTCAAAATACTTAAGGTATTTGAGAAAAAAAAAAAAAAAAAAAACTTTAGTGGCTCATTATAAATGCATATATGCAGAAAGAACCCCACAAATGCTCTTAACACAAATGTAAATATGTGATATGAGATGAGGGAAAGGGTCTGATCACACATTATGAAGATACATCTCCTGTGATAATTATATCTTAAAGACAATTTGGGATCCCATCATCCTTCTTATTATGTTTCAGAATTCCAGGAGCAGGCAAACATATGTGCAAAGTGATCCCCGCTCAGGAAGCAATAAAAGCATCAAAAATATTAGTCAGAGCAGCAGCTTGTTAATATGAGACTGAACACTCAATCCATATTTTACACATTCATTCTTGGGCTATAACATCAATGATCTGTTGATATGAAGAAGTGTTATAATAGTGCAAATGCTCAAAGATGTGTGAATTGTTCCCTTGACAAGTGTGTGGCTTCACAGCTACACAATCAGCATTTCTTCTCTCTGTGGCAGATACCTAAATTGTTGGGATGATTTAAAACAAATCCAATTCATGTTTGCATTCATGTGGAAGGTACAGACTTTATTTTAGCTGTGTTTGAATAAAATCAGAGCAGTTATAGCAAAAAGCAATTGTCCAAAGTGTTTTTAACTATAGCTGGCCACCTGTAAAACTTCTACAGATTTTGTGTTCGGACCATTTCTACTGATTAGTCACGATTGAACTACTGAAAGCATGACAAAAAATGTTTGCTCAATCTTCAAGTGCAGACTTTGAATATGTGCTTCATAAAACCCCCTTTTATTTTTATACTTTGAGCCATTCAGAGGTGGACATGTTGGTGTTTTATTGTCCTGCTAGACCACAAATTGAATGCAAAACATTCACCTTCATGTTATTCATGCCTGAGAGAAGAATTTATAGTTTCAATAATTATTGAAAGTCAACCAGGTCCCAAAGCAGTTTAGCTTTCAAGACTATTGCACTGTCACATTATATTTTTTCTGAAATGGTGTTAATTTTGTATAGGATATTACAATGGTGCCATTTTTGTTTTGTTAATCCACTTAATATATTGCACAGAATCTTGGAGATCAAGATATTTCTAGCAATTGTGAAACATTCCATGGTAAATGTATTATTTTAGGTCAGCAGTGATTTTCATCTGTAAACCATTTTTTCCCTGTATATTTCTTATTGTGGAATCATGAATCCTGACTTTAAATGTCCTGCTATTATTTAACTTGTTGTAGGTCCTTTAGTGACCTGGATGAATCTTTGATTTGCTTGGAACTTAAGTGCGTTGTATGAACCTTTCTACAGAGCAGTGGCTATTGGACAGGACCATACAAAAGAAGTAGACACAGCATTATAATTCATGCTTAAAAGATTTGCTTCATAGACACAGATCTGTTTCTTAGTCAAAATAATATGTTAAAGTGTCTTTGCTTGTACTGCTTTCACTCAGCTATTTAGTTTATAGATGTCAGGGCAAACAGAACCATACATTAGAAATAGAATTAGGACAGAAATAACAGAACAAAATGGTTTTAACACATCATTTCTACTCTTTCCTTAGGCCTCAGAGTTCACATGCGAGCTGTGTCCCTACGAGATGCGACCAGATACAAACCGAACAGGGTGTGTTCCGATTCCTATCATCAAGCTCGAGTGGCACTCCCCCTGGGCCGTCGTACCTGTCTTCATCTCCATGTTGGGGATTATTGCCACCTCCTTCGTCATTGTCACTTTTGTGCGGTACAACGACACGCCCATCGTCCGTGCGTCCGGCCGGGAGATGAGTTACGTGCTCCTGACTGGAATCTTCCTGTGCTACGCCATCACCTTCCTTATGATCGCAACGCCGGATGTGGGTGTGTGCTCACTGCGGAGGATTTTTCTCGGCTTGGGCATGTGTTTCAGCTACGCCGCACTGCTCACGAAGACCAACAGGATACACCGCATCTTTGAACAAGGGAAAAAGTCTGTTACAGCACCCAGGTAAAAACAAATGCATTGATATTTTCTATCCATTATTCTGGATGTTCCACATGTAGATCTTACAACTTTGAATGAAGCTTTTTTTTAACGCAGAAAGTAGCATGCAGTCACATAAACACTTAACCTTTACACACTCTCATTGTCAGGGTTCTTGTAATAATTACTCATTTTATTTTCTACACAATACTTGAATGAGTAATGAGCTCAGCCTCATCAATTTGTAGGTGGTCTGAAGGGGGCTTCGTCTAAGTGAGTAAAATGTTAATGCAGGATTTAGTAATGCTCCAATGCTCATATTTGCTAAGCAGATGATCAGTTTAGCATTTTGTACCACCTATCTTAGGGGTATTAAAAAGTTTTATGATACATTGTGGGGCAGTCATGGAAGACATTCCTTTTTATTTGCAAGTGGGACTGGGACAACATCAAGCGAGAGGGCATTCCACTAGGAGAGGAATTACATTCCTGTTTCTGGGCATGTTGCTCAAAAAAGGGTCAGATCGATCCTTGAACCTCTGATTCAGAAGGAAGCTTTCTTCTTGCCTGTAGACCAGTGGACCAGATCTTTGTCTTTGCAGAGTTTCTAAGGGAATAATATTTAAGTATTTTAGTGTCTGCTCCTGTGCACCAAAGGAAGGGTTAGGGGTGGTTTGGGAATCTGATCCTCCTTGGCACACTTTGTTGAAGGTTTTCTGTACACATTTCACTCAGAGAAAGGCCTGGCTGGGACAGACTCAAAATTTACTGAATGGACTAAATAGTTCTTGAAGTTTGGCACAAGAAAGGGTGGCATGATAGACTTATACCAGCTTGTTTCTTTCTCTGCAGGTTCATCTCCCCTGCCTCGCAGCTCGTCATCACCTTCTCTCTGATCTCAATTCAGCTTCTCGGGGTGTTCCTCTGGTTCGCTGTGGACCCTCCCCACATTGTAGTGGACTATGGAGAGCAACGGACCCAGGACCCCTTGTCAGCCCGTGGAGTCCTCAAATGCGATATCTCTGACCTGTCTCTCATCTGCTCCTTGGGTTACTCCATTCTGCTCATGGTGACATGCACAGTTTATGCCATAAAGACACGAAGCGTTCCCGAAACCTTCAACGAGGCCAAGCCCATCGGATTTACCATGTATACCACGTGTATCATCTGGCTGGCATTCATCCCTATATTCTTTGGCACGTCACAATCTGCAGAAAGGGTGAGTATGCTCTACTACTACATTATGTGGATATGAGATGCCAGACTAGCAGTTGTAGAGATGGTAGTACTGCTGTCTTGCAAGGCAGTATGGATCAACTCTAAAGATTTCTCTGTAGAACATAGTATTGTTACTACTTGATCACTGTTATTACTTTGTCAGAAGACTTGTATCACCATTTTATCTTAAAACTGTAATTCTTTAGCTGCTTGGAATCCCTTTTTAGGGATACATTAACATGTAGCAGGTGTACTAGCACATGCCTTAAATCCCAGTTCTCAAACTTTTGAGATGAAAACCCCCAGCTCTTGATTTTTAACAGGCAGATGCATCAATTAGCTTCTGCAATATTACTGGCTTAGAGCCACTTGTTTGTATAAGAGGATTTTCTGACTCCTGATTAACTGGAGCTAAGCCCATACTTCAGTTTTCCATAGAGCTGTAGCAAAGACTTAATTAATTCTGTATTTTTTTTGCAAATATGATGGCTGTGAAATGTAAATTGGCAAGATCAATGACTAAGTTTTCATCTTCTGACTGACTTTGGCACTTTGGTTGCCTTTAGTTTTTAAATATGGTTTTACAAATGTACAAATGAATGAATAAACATACATGTAAGGTTTACAAATTTTACCAAGTCTCCATCGGAGTGTTTTGATCTATGCACAGAATCTGAAAGTGTGGATTCCAAGCTTTCCAACAATATAAATAATATCAAACACAATAGTTTAAAAAATGAAGAGTGTTGGCACTATGCAAAGAAGATCAGAGAGAAAACAGCCCTCAAAGTTTCAAAAGAATTGTCCCCAAAGCTGATGAGCAACTTGAGGATTGTTAAGGTTGTTCACTGGGAACAAAATTTAGCTTTTGTCTGGCATATCTGGTTAGAAATACGTATTCATAGAAGTTTTCAGCTTTTGTTCCATTTTTCATAAATAATAATTCTGAGATATTGTCTTGTGAGCCTTTGTCATGGAGTTGTCTGTGAGCCCTGAACATTAGTGCTTAAATTAATTAACCACCTGTTCCTTTCAAACTTTCACCTGATTGGCCGAAACCAATTACAAGAGAGTGTGAATAGCCAATATGCCCAGTATGTTGATTAGCTGTGAAACATTCCCCCACACTGAGAAACGGCTCCGATTTACTCTGTAAACAGCTGAATTCAAACACAATTTGCTATTTTTGAACTCCTATTTAAAACATGGGGTGGTTTTGCCATGAATTCAACTAGAATATTTTGAAAAGAAAACCTGAAAATTTTTCTGCAGAAATTGTTGATTTTTATCTTCTTCTTTTTTTTTTTTTGTTCTCCATTTCTGCCCTGGTGACTTGTTTCTATTTTTCTCTAAGCTTTCATGGAATCTGAATTTCTGTCTGCAGAAAAAGACTGATCTGAAAATCTGTGGTTGCAATTTGAGGACTTCTGCAGCAGTCGTATAAGCAATTTTCAGTTTATGCGTTCAGATTTAAATACCTGAATTGTTTTATAGGCAGCAGAAAGAAACTCTCTAAATCAAGTGATGTTTGTTTCTATATACACGCTGTTGTTCACAGAATCATCTGTGACCTCTCAACACTCTGTGTTTGCACCTCACTGTATTTTACTGAATTGGCTTTCTTGGTTTTTGGTTATAACAAAACGCAAGAGATTCTTAATTGGATTCCAGCTACAATTCGAAAGTCAAACTGTATCACACACACATAATAAAGAAAATTTATATGGACCAACATGTAAGAAATGTAAGAAGACGCAAACATTACATATTTGATTTCTCTGACTTACTTAACCAACTTAATTCCATAGTTTAAGAGGCAGCCACAGAAACTGACACATGCAGTAAATGTCAATACAGCTAAGTTGATTTATAACAGCTCACACATAGCAAGCTGTTATTTGTTTCTGAATCTGGAGCTGCAGTGTGTTATTGATTCTATTCCTTGATGGTGTGACTGCTCTAGCTTTAACAATAAAACACTTCATATGCTCATTGAGATTCATGGGAGGACATTGATTGCAGCTGTCATTTGTTTTGCTTCACAAAACTGAGCATATATGCATTTGTGAAGTAAATGGGTATTTATTTTAGACATAAATAAACTGGCGTACAGCTGTAGTTATAAATAGCTTTGCTGCACTGTGGGTGTTTCACAGACCTTGTGTGATATCATCTTTTATGTAAACAATTTCGTAAAGCGATTTTTGCAACATGCTCCTCGGGACCAGTTGTCCTGCATGTTTTAGGTATTTCCCAAATGGGTGATTGACAGGCCACTTAAATCTTTTAATTTTTGTGACAACCACAAACTTTCTTGGAGTTTGTTGTAATTGTGTGTGAAAAACAACAGTAAAATTCATATTTTGGTGGCATGCATTTTCAGTTTATTTACTTCACAGAACAGCTATATTGTACTGAATTTGAATCCCATCCATCCATTCCATCCATTTTCCGTCACCCTTCTCCCTAACGGGGTCGGGAGTTGCTGGTGCCTATCTCCAGCTGCGTTCCGGGCGAGAGGCGGGGTCACCCTGGACAGGTCGCCAGTCTGTCGCAGGGCAACACAGAGAGACAAACAGGACAAACAACCATGCACACACACACTCACACCTAGGGAGAATTTGGGAAGGCCAATCAACCTGACAGTCATGTTTTTTGGACTGTGGGAGGAAGCCGGAGAACCCGGAGAGAACCCACGCACGCTACAGGAGAACATGGAAACTCTGTGCAGAAAGACCCCCGGGAATCGAAACCCAGGACCTTCTTGCTGCAAGGCAACAGCGCCACTGCCACTGTGCAGCCCCGATTTGAATTGTTTAAGATGCATGCAGTCCTTAAACTGGAATTTGAATTCGGGGCTGCACAGAATTTGAATCCCAATTTGGCTCAATTTATTAGGTGACTTCTGAGAACCATTCATCACACAATGTATTGTTTTGAGGTATCACAGTTAAGCAGGTTGAATACAAATAAAAGCCACACACTGTATAATTTTCTTCCACTTTAAATTCTTGCATTACTTTGCTGGTCTGTCACATAAAATCACAATAAAATAGAAATTTGTGGTTGACTCATCCTGAACCTTTCAAGTCATTCCTTTATTTTCAATTCTTTCTTTCCTCAAAATTTTGATGTCAACCCTTATCGCTCCTTGTTTTGTAGTGTCAGTCAGGCGATTTTTATTCTTTCTTTTTTTTTTTTTTTTTTTTTTACAACTGAGCCTGTTTTCCTTTCAAAGTCATGTGGAAAACAGCTCACATCAAAGTGATCCAGTCTAATCACACATTGGGGAAATCAAACTTTCACAGTATTTTCTCCCTTTTGCTTGGTTTAGCTTTTTACCAAATAATTTGATGTGTTTCGGGGAAGCTATTATTGCAGGAAGTTTGAAGTGAATCTCTGAGTTTCTCTTTCTCCTCTTGCGCGTCACAATGCTTGTTCTCATGTTCCCACATCCTCACAATAGGTTCTGACGAGTATAACCAGACAATAAGGTCACTTCCTTGCTTTGCCGACATGGAAGCTTCACTTAGCTAATGGTTTCAAACGGGTCTTCTTATTGCTGCTCACAGCTTCTTTAACCTTCAAACCACTGATTGTGAATGACGGAGTGAGGCTCTGACTTTCTATATCATTTCTTGGTTTTTGCCATTTATGGTTGCCACATCATTGCTACAGATTGTGTATGTGTGTTCCTTCGGTGACCTTATAAAGCCTCGTCTGAATGTGTGTGTGTGTGCGTGTGTGTGTGTGTTTGTGTGCACATTATTCACTGTCTCTCACTGGAGCCATGTTTGCTCCGTTAATTAGCATGTCCACCAGCAACTTCATGTGCATCTGCGGTAAAGTGTGTTTGCGTTGTGTGTTGGATTTAATTGGAATTTCCAGTGCCACGCATTTGCACGTCTCTGTGTGTTGTTTCTAATTGGAATATCCTCTGGAGTGTGTGGCAGCTGGCTGGCTAACAGAGAGAGCAGAAGAGAGGGAGGAGAGAGGAGTGAAAGGAGTAAACAGGTAATGATGTGACTTGCTGATGGGGCTTTAATGAGGAGAGCTCTACCAACTGTATAAGTTTGTTTTCAGATAAAGGGGAGGAGAAATATGGCTACACTGAAGTTGGGACATTAAAAGAGCAGATAGATTCACATATTGATTAACTTTATGATCTGAAATACTTAACAGTGAAGTTTTGGTACTTGGTCATAGGCTCATCTGTGACAAGGATACCGTTTTGGGTTAGTTATGCCCTCTGAATGCTTTTATATACAGTCCTATAAAAAATAATTGGCTCCCTTACGGTTTTCAGACCATCAAACAAGTTTTAATGGCAGGTGAAGATGCCCTGTGTCAATGCAAAATGCATTGTGATGATGGTTTCATTTATAAGGGAATGAAGCCTTCTAAATCAACCTGGCTCTACGTGAAAAAGTAATTGCTCCCTAAACCTCATTACTGGTTTTGCTACTCTTAGCAACAATAGCTGGCAATATTTGTTTTGTATTTTCTATATTCTTTTATATTGCTGCAGATTGATTTTTGCCTGCTGCTATCTGCAGAATCGTTTGAATTCAGTCACACTTAACAGCCTGCTTAGTCACTACGTATTAGTTGGACTACACCCAAGTCTAGACTTTGACTAGGCCACTGTAAAATATTCTTTTTTGTTGTTTTTACTTAAAGATGGACTTGTTTACATTGAGTAATTTTGTTCCTGTGTCAATTTTTGTCTTTTTTGTGTCCTTCATGTATATTTTGCTGTGTGTTACCTTTTACTGCGATTAAAAAAGGAGTTTAAAAAAACTGTAGTATTTCTGTAATATCTTTGAAAGACCTCATACATTCATATAGTCAAATGTTGCAAGGTGGGTTTTTTTTTTTTGTTGCTACATAACCACATGTAGAAGTACATGTGGTTATGCGTTCGCCCGCAAACCCTCTTACTGCTTTGTGTTTTGCTGTGTTTTGGATGGTTTTGGCTGCAATTTCTAGGGGAAAGCATTCTTGGTCACCTTCTAGTGTGGCCTGCATAGTGATCCTGGTCACAGCACTCCTGAATACACACCTGGCTCTGAATCCCAGCAGGTAAAAAGAACAGAGGAAGAGAAGGCGGCAAATGTTACATGGGAAGGAAAAGCAGCTGAAGTAGAAAGTTTCAAACACAAAGAATTACATAAAGCCTAGCTGTGAAAGAATAAAAAAGTGGGAGATGAAACTAGAAAGAAACGGTGAGATGGATCCTTTACCATCACTGAGCGCTGAAGTATTGTTTTGAAAAAGGTCACGCTACCACGCAGAGGATTTTGGCTTTATATCGCTTCTTCTGCACCCTGCAGACATGTGAAAGGTTGTGTGGTGTAAATGTTCAAGTGTGTGTTTCCTCTCCCTACTTGCTAGAAACTCAAACCACAGGATGCATTCTCTCTCCAACTGCCTCTCTATATGGGCCTCATCATTACTTTGCAGGATGCAGTGGGTAGAAGCCCAATTTATTTCTCCCTTGTCTGTTTGCTCTGTCTTCCTTTTCACTTGAATTTCTCCTTTTGTCACCATGTGAGCTTCGTCTCCTGGTTTGCTCCAGGTGTCTTTAATAAGGAGGACTTGTTATCTCATGTCTCCCGCAGAGCAGGAGGCAACCATTTTGCTTCACCTTTGCAAAACCACTCACTGCGAGGAGATATGTTCTTTAACATATTGTATTTGAAGGTGATTCGTTAAGACGCTTTGCCTCAACAGGTTTATCTTGATCTCTTTAATTTTAGGTACACAACAATCACTCAACTCTACCTGAAATGGAAAGAAAATCACCCCAATCGCTCCTTGATCAAAACATTAAGCAAATTGAATCATCCAAAAACTTCTGCCTTTCAATACAAATTATACCCAATTCGCAACTAAAAAAGTCAGATTTTTTTTATAGCCTCACCTGCGACACCATCAATTAATTGAGCCATATTAGGAGAAGTGGAGTCACTTCAGTAAAATAAAATAAAAAATGCTTTACAGATCCATAATTGAATTGAACCCAGTTGTGTCGAGGACTAAAGCCTCCTTATGTGTTGTTTGTTCCTTAGCCAAGCGGTGCCCCAGAATTTTGAATTTATGAGTTGCTGCTCACCAGTCAGGCCCAGTCAAGCAGAAAATAGGCAGATTCTGGTCACCTGCCAATTTCAGTGTGCATCTCGAGGATTCATCTCGTAATATTGACCTGTATTATTTTTGTTCATGTTCAAAGATTACACCTTATTTCCTGAAATATGTGAGGACCAAAGACGGTCAATATTTACCCTTCACAAAGTCATCTTCCCCTACTTCACAACTTGCATAGAAATCTTCGTCTGGTCGATTTTCTGCACCCAAACAGATTTATGTCGATAATCGCAGAGGAGAAACTGGGGGAAAAAAACGATGTTCAAATGAAAATAAAGAAAGATAGTTTAATGTGTTAAATTTTGCGAATACATTTCAGAGTAGATATGCAAGACAAAATGTTGCAAAGAGAGAAGGAATTGGAAAGTGTGGGTGTGCCGACTTACTTTACCGCAGATGAAGAATCATAAATTTACATAGTTGTTGAGCATGAAAGATAAAAGCTGCGTCCATGCTGATAAATGTGAATAGATTGATAAAGATCAAAATGTCAAATTGAAATAGAGATGCAATGCAACCCATTCTGAATGAAGATGTATAGATAAAAGGTTTTCTTTTATTATTTAGTATCTGGATGGATAACCTCCTTCTTATGAATAATGCTCAATGGAGTCCTTTTGACTCCACATGTCCTCTTTTATTTAACCAGATCTCCTCTTAATTTTATGCCAGATTAGATAAAAAAAATCTGAGATCTAAACTAAAGGTGACATCTAAATGAAAGGAAAAATAATTTGACAATTTAGTTTCTCAGAATATGTTTGATTCACCAATTTGGGGAACACGCTGCATGTTTTTTGCACAAAGAATCCAACAGTGTACTGAAAACCTTGAATAGCCCAAATGAGAGCACAGCAACTGTTCATGCTTGTTCTTCGTAATAAAATAGGAGATTGACAAAATGGCTCTTTGGGCATCAGTTTTCAATCAAGCTTTATAAAACTGACACTCCTACAATAAGAATATCTCACATACTTTGTTATATCATTATTTATTCATATTGTTAAAATATTTATGAAAATAAGAGAACTCAATTCAAGATATAAACTTCAAAAATATCCAATAAAGCTCTTATGTCTTACATATCAGCTTATAAATTATGCATTACAATGCAGATATCAACAAAACACAGATACCTCCAGTATGCATTTGTTTTCTCTCCCAGATTTGAACAAAAAGCTTCATTCTGACAGCATAGCAAGTTAGTTTATAAAACACGGCGTTTTTTCATTTCTTTCCAAGGAAATTGTTTTTTTGATATTTTCACCAAGAACCTGAGATATAATAGTTTGGTTCCAATGAATTGCATCATACTGTGGGGATTCTACTCACAAATTGATGGTGAAGTCAAGTTAGATCAAGAACCAGGTGAAGTTTAATATGAAAGCTGACTGCCAATTCAAAACATTGTTCCAAATCTATAATGGAATGCTATGGAAAAAGCACAATGGTGTTTACAAGGACCTAGCCAAAGTATTTTTTGCAAATAAGAATGGCCAAAACCTTTGAACTCAATGTGACTTGTTTTGTCATACCTACCTTAAAGGCTTTAGATTGTTTGAATCATCCAAAAATATTTCTTATGTTCTCCGTATGCAGATTATGTGATTAAAATATACGCTTGTAAATGAAGTTTTGAAACTAAGCAATACTGCTGCACTGGCTGTCCTCATGGGGTCAGTTAAAAAAAAAAACCCTGATCCAATCAAATCGTTTTGTGTTTTTTTTTTCCTCATCTCTGTGTTTATTTCAGCTCCAGTGTTACAAACTGTAGCAGCATTTTCACAATCATGTTTTAAAGTGTTTTTGAGACGTTCCTCAAAAACACTTGTTAAAACTGAAATGGGTGTAGAGGGCTGAATGCAAATGCTCTGCAAGCTACAAAGGCTTAAATGTGCAGAAAATTAAAACAAAACCATGTCATTTTGCTTCTACCCCTTTTATACTTCTATTGTTGGATTTGCATAAAATAAAAATAAAAAATTAAAAACAGACATTTGCGGTTTTACATGGTGTGAAAAAAGCTAAAGCTGTTTGCAGGTGGTCTATTGCCTATCCAACAGCTTTACTTGTGTGCTATCAGTGCAAAGTACACAGTCTTAAAATGTAATGTAACTTGTCATTATGACACAGCAGCAGAAATAAAGCCTGTCCTGTTCATAGGATTCAGTTTGGTATTTTAATTAAACGGAGCTGCACACAGTGGGCCCTCTGTCATGCAAGTTTAAAATGAAGAGTGGAAAAAAGAAGTGATTGACAACTTGCCCACTTTCACATTGCAGCAGACCTCTCAGATGCAACTTTAAAAAACTTTATAAAATTGACATAGTTTTAGCTTTATGTCATGTTTGTCGTTCCCTCATTGCAAAATGTACCTAGAGTGATGTGTTGATTCTTTGATCCATGTTTTAGGAACCCTTGAATCTCTTGTGGTATGCCTCTCACAAAAAGGTAACTTGATTGTGCTGTAAAATGGCACCATGGAAAATATGCTTTATGAAAAATGCGCAACATAATCAATCACCCCCAGTTTAATTCAACTTTGGGCTGGAACCCATTCAGGTTTAAAACAAAATACGATCTTGAACTAACAAGCTGCAGTATTAGAAATACACATTTACTACATTATTGATAAGAGCTATGCAGTTTTTCAACCCAAACACAGATGCAAAAGCTGCATGGATTAGATGGAGGGGAAAAAAAATCCAAGTGTTTCTTTTTGTAGAAGGTAATGAGGCACTTGTGACCAGTTAGCCTGGGCCCAATTAGCTGCACTGACACAATGTGGTAGACGGTCTTGTGTCAGTTTTTTTTTTAATTTATTTTTTTTTTTTTTATGTTGACCGTGTTCAACTTGTTTGAAATGTGTGCGGAATATGTGTGTGAAAAAAGTGTTACTGGAGGTTTTAACAAGCTCTCGATAAAAAGAAACTAAAGAAAACCCACATTTTTCAAGTGCAAAGATTTTAGAAAAATCATACGCATTTCTTGCCTTCCTTTGTCACTTTTGTAGCAGAAATGTGTTCCTAAAGAAGACACCTTTCTGAACTAAACCAAGTAAGGGCTTGAAAAGCTGTAATTGCTGTAACTTCTGTCTCGGTATCTTTTGGAACAGCAACAAACCGATGGTTTTGATATTGCCCTCCAACATAGACTGTTGGTGTAAGAAAACAATGTTTTTTACACCAAGTGCTAGAAGAATGCACTTGTTTGAAATGGAGATGCTGTGCAGAAAAGTTTAAAAAGTTCCTTAAACTTTCTTTTTAGCCTTCTGCTCTTCACAGTTACCACATGCTTGGTCAGGATAAAACATTCCTCTCTGACATTATTGTCCAGTGGAAGCAGATGTTTGTTTCAAAGCTATTTTTGGTGAACGTATGAAAGGTTTTTTTCCCTTAACAATCAAATTGTCATCAAAAATGTTACATTGGAAGGCAATATCAATTAATTTCAGGATATCCGTGTTAAATTAATTCCCAGAATTTTGGAGATCTATTCATTATTAGTTGTTTGTCAGTTACTAATGAACTAATTCACTCAAATTCAGTTTACACCACCAGTTAGCAAAAGGTTAAGGACATTCAGCTGAATGAGTTGGCATTCAGTTTGATGAAATCCCTCCTTTTGCAGAGGCCAAAAATTAGAAGTATTGTCCACAGTGCAGAAAAGCTAGCTTTTATCAAGAAGTGACCTGATTAGTGAAAATTTACAAGACGGGGTTGAAATACAAAAATGCTAAGGTTGTGGTTTATGAGTAGATATTAACTCCTGTAAAAAACAAGTTGTTTTTCTCAGAGTGAGGATTCCTGCCAGAGCAGGAACCTGACCTTGTGAAATTACCAAAACAAAGTTCAATATCAATAATTTCTTTGCTCTAATTAACCAGTGTTCTCTTGTCACTGGTGTTTCTGTTTCTGATGTTGGGCTTTTAAACGGGTCAGCTCTCTCTCTGTTGTGTTCCAGAAGCATTTCAAAATCTCTGAATTGTCTCTGAAATTGGCTGAGATCCCCCAGGCAATTTGAAAAGTCAAACTTGCTTCCAAAATATTTGTTTTAACCAGACGACTTGCCAAGGACACCCTTGCTTGTCTGCAATCAGCTTGCTAAATGGTGCGACGCTTGAAAGGGCAAAACAGCAAAGGCAAGAAGAGTGTAGTCTGATGAAGCAACGACATGAAGAACACACATAAAAAAGAACGAAAAGGGAAAAGAGTCGATGTAATTCTCCTACATCAACTCTTTAATTAAGGCTACACTTTAGCATAGCTGTAAAATACTTAATGGGCAAAGCGATGCCAGTATCAAGCAGCAGCATGCCATAATTGATTGTTAAAACCACATGCTGTGATAAAGGGAGTCTGAAGTCGTGTCGATCTTGAACTGTATTCCCCTCCACATCAGTCGCTCGAGAAGATTTTTGAGTCACAAACAAGACCCCATGGCAACAAGCGACACAGGACTTTGTTCCTCAACTCAGTCGCTGAGCTTCTGTTCGCTCTTTCATCTGTCTCTCTTCCTGAAGGCCAATGTCTGTTCTCAGTAATGTGGAGTTTTTCTCTCTCTCTCGTTTTGCTCAATTGTCTGAGCATGTTCAGCTGCATCACCTCAATTCTAACCTAAATTGACTTAAACAAGTTTTCACACCACAGGCTGACATTAAATATGCTTCTGTGGGATTTTATACACAAATGTAAACATAAAATAGGACAATTATGAAAATGTAGAAAAACAATGCATTGTTTGTTTGTTTTTTTAACCAATTTAATTAATCACTTGGATTTCCCTAATACACCAAAGTATATAACCAGTTTTCTTCAGAAATCATATAATTAGTAAATAAAGTGGGTTTGCAGTTTAATTTCAGTATAAGAGCTGTTCTCACAGGATTGATAAAAACTTTCAGTGAACACAAAATATGCTTAGGTTAGATAATTTAATACCAATAAGCACTTTATGTTTTATATTTTTGGTCTTGGCTACTCATTACTCGTCTGTAGATTTTTGGTCGTTTTCATTGTAGACTATACATTTAGTTTTATCATATCCGTTTTGCTTTCTTGTCAGTTTTCTTTCTGTTGCTACTGTTTCTTAGTCCACTGCTCATCTTTGCATTTTCTTTTTGTTGAATCATTCTTGAGGCGGGTTCTGTTCTGGTTCAGTTGTCTCACCTTGTCATTTCCCAGTAATCACACGTCATCTTATTCATTTCTAATACCTCACGGATGAAAAAGAAGAACGCATCCTCGATACAGTTTTATGAGAATTGATTAAGTGTGGGATTTTGTGTACTGCATTGCTCAGCAGATGTTCACAGAGGAATACTTTTGACACTTGTGAAAGTTGTTACAGGTCGTGTTGATTGCATCAGCCCACGGTCTGCATAAAATTTAAATTTGCTTTATTTTTTTTAACGCGTTTCCAAGTGTCGTTTTGAGCACACATCACGTCAGGCTAATTATTTGCATTAGAGGTAACGCCACAGCCGTTACACAAGTCGGCTGAAAGAAGACGGCTCCCTTCACACCCATTAGCGTGCGGTCGAACTATTAAACCGCCTGTCACCATCAGCCGTGCGTCCCACGAATTACAGTCTTACACAGACACTGATTAATGGGGACTTTTACTGTACGTTGTTGGATGGCGGCGGGAACTGGAGCAGTGAATAATGCCCTAAGCTTCTGGACCCGGCTGTGCTCGCTGTCACGTAGCGGCCATCGAAGTGGCTACGTCCTCATTAAAGCCAAACTCGGGTTTGTTTTAACCAGGAAGGTTAAGGCCTGATAAGAGACGATGGTGTTTTGAAATTTTGTTGACATAAACCCTTTTGTAAAATTGTGAATAACAAAAATGTCTTCCTATTTGTGGCTTCTTTTAGACGTTCTCCCTGGCAACTTAGTTGCCAGGGAGAACGTGTCTTTTTTTTTTTTAGTTTTCATATTTAGATTAGTCCTTCCAGACAGAAAAAAACCTATTTATAAGTTCAAGGTGCTATAAACATAAATCTTCTAGACATTTAAACAGTTTGAAGCTCAGCTGGACAACACAATATTGTATCTTTTATGATTCTTTAGGGAACATTTTTTTTCTTTGCAATGTTGTTCAGCTTTTTTCTGTTATTTTCTGTTATTCTATGTTATTCTCTTGTCCCTTGAATCTCTGCTTTTATTTCATGAGCTATGAGTCATCCGCTTCACCGGGTGTGAAAATAAGTTGTTCTTTCTCCATCTGTTCCTTTCTAATGCAGCAGTACACTTATACTACTCGTTCCAGAGCAGACCGCTGATGAAGTTTGCTGCGCAAACAAAAACAACAATCCTGGAAAAAAAGAAGTGAATGAGAGTTTACTCTTGCAAATTCCCACAAGTTCATTTTTACTTTATCTGTAAAAAAGACCGGTCAGAATTATCCTTTGACCTCTACCTTTTGAATTTCTGTTTGTTTGACTTTAAATTAGTCTTTTTAAATGCTTAACTTCTTGGGTTTGCTTGCACTCACTCGCCTCCAGTGAAAGCGCCACAGTAGCTAGTGCTTTTTTTTCTCCACTTCTTGTCTTACTGTGCTTATCAATTGAATTTTTTAGTGTAAGAGTGCCATTTGACAGTGTTGTGCATTTTTGTCTGTCTTTCTCTCTCTTGATCAATGTCTCTTGTAACCTTCTTCTCCTGTTCCTTTGCACTTACAACATCCCGAAACAACAATTTTTGTGTCGCTTCCTCCCTCCCTGCCATCGCTCGATTGCTTTTCTCGTCTGGCGATCTTCCATTTTTTTTTTTTTTTTTTTTTTTTTTACCACACTTGTCCTTTACTCCTCCACCTCCATATTATATACACCGAGGGTAGCACTCGCCTGATAAGCCCCGTGTCTTGAGAGCTTGTCAGCCGTGTCAGGATTGTGGGTGAAGCCCGTCATTACATCTGTCCTCCTCCAAACTACTCTCTAAAACCTACCGAGGACCAGTGGGTAGTGTTCAGTCCCCTGCAGTGTGTGTGTTGTCTGAGGATTTCTGTTTTTTGGGGCTTTTTTTTTTTTTTTTTGCTATGCCTTTGTTCAATATTAGTTTGGAGAATAGATTCGAACTGACAAGACAAAGATTTATTGAAACATAATTTGACGAACACCTCGGCAACAGAACACATCACGGTTTCAGTGTCTGCAATCTAGATTACTTTAGTGGACAGTAGCTGACAATGTGACTGCCAACTCTCAGGTGAATAAATAAGAAAACATACATACTTTCAAGAAGGCTCTGAAAGGATGAAGTTTTTGTGTTGCCGTCTGGTCCCATGATAGTCAAACTTTATCCAAACTCTTATAGTTTTGTTGCCCAATGTGTCTCTCAGTTCACTTGCAGAGTGCAGAGACATCAATGTACATACATTGTACATTTAACGGTGATAGAGTGGTGGCCTCTGATTTTTGGTCCCTTTTGCGAAAGTTGGATCTCAACGGATATAGATCCGGTGGGATACATTGGAAGACATGGCTGTAGTATTAGCTTAGGTGGTGAATCTGCAATGCCTGGTCTTAAAACTTCCCTCATCGTGTTGTATTTTGCCTCACATTGCACCAAGAAATCCGTTTCTTCTAGAAAATGGTGATGGTACGCAACTTAAGTTACTTAAGTCAACTTAGACTGAAGAAACATTTTAATATTAAGATCTTAAATATAAATGTCAGGCATAAAAATAATGTACTGTAACTTATTGTACTCTGTCTTAATCTGCATCACATTGAAACAAAGTGATTTATTTTGTGTCACTGGTATATTCTGGCAGATTTTTTCAGTATTCATTTCTTCTCTCTCTATGTATGTGTCTCTTGTTCTAGATGTATATCCAAACTACCACCCTGACAATCTCCCTCAGCCTCTCTGCCTCCGTATCTCTGGGGATGCTCTACATGCCCAAGGTCTACATCATCCTCTTCCACCCGGAGCAGAACGTGCCCAAAAGGAAACGTAGTTTCAAGGTAAGCTGCTTTTAAAATTTACCAGCCTGAACTTATGTTGACATAGAATTGGTGCATCTGTAAATGATGCACACAGACAATCAAAGAGAAAAGCAAAATAAATTGAGAACTAATGGCCTGGAATGTGAATCTTGCCTGCATTCACTTGTTTGGCTGAAGAAAACACACATCGGGTGTTTCTTGGTGATGTAGGGAACGAGAAGACAGAGCTTCTGAAACGACATGAGGCTGCCTGGGATGATGGATTAGCTTCACTTTTCAAGCAGGTGTCAGGATTGCATTTGTTGGCGCACAGAAGCGCAGACTGGGGATTTAGTCCAGTCAGTCATAGAGACGGACACGAGGCAGAAGAAAGGGAAATTACCAAATTGGTGCTTGACATACTGTACAATTATTCGTACATCTGTGCGTCGTTTATAATTTAATAAATCAGGACAACGTAGCAAGTCTGTGATTTTCAATTGGATTAAACCATCCAGTCATAGAGCCGATTAGGCAGTCAAAGAGCCAAAAGTTATCTGTCATTGAAATGCTGGATAATTTAAGCAACGTTATTTTTTTATTTTCATTTTTTCTACAGGCAATCGTCACAGCAGCCACCATGTCGGGAAAGCTGACCCAGAAGGGAGGAGACAGGCCAAACGGAGAAGTCAAGACCGAACTGTGTGAGAGCATGGAGACCAACAGTGAGTAAGAGAACACCAAACTTTTATAATTACACATTTAAACAAGTTCACTGGTCAGAATAGAAACATTCATCATTATCACTTCACATTTATTTTCTAGTCATTTGCTTCTGACGTTTCTCCAATCCAAATGAATTTTGGCTAGAAAACTGGGCATTTGACACATTTTGCCTTATTATATATAAAAGGACAAAGTACAAATTAACTTATTTCCAAGGTTTGCTATAGAGGTCCTAAAAGCACACTGTACTAACACATTTTCTTCCAGGATTTCCATATAACAGCTTCCCTGCACCAACAGCAGAAACACATCCTACAGCTACAGGTGGATGACCCTGATTTTTACAGGCAACCAGTTGTAACCAATTTTATTTAGTAGCAAAGCAAATTGCTACTAAGTCTGTGGTGCTGCACAGACAGCGAATGCTTGAGGGGACAAGAGATGCTGCACAACTCGGGTGATGCGCGGACGTGATGACTTTGCTAATGATCTTTATTCTTAATACTAAAGTTATTAATGTTTCTCCTTCTCTTGCAGCTTCGTCAACTAAGACAACATACGTCAGCTACAGTAATCACGCCATCTGACGGGACTACGGAGGGAGAGGACAGGTCTTCTGAGGAGCCGGGTAAAAGAGGAGGAAGTGTGGATCACAACCGATTTTTGCCGGGGGACAAAACGGCGAATGCACAAAGCGCCCAACGGAAATCAAGCATGAGACATTTTGTATTCGTTACCCATCAAAACCACAGAGGTGGGACCACTCAAACAGCCAGTCAGTGTGCCTGCTTTGCTGCTACTCTCAGCTCATTGGTCCTGCCATGAACTTACCTGTTTAAAGAAAAAAAAAGAAATCCATAAAGTGACATACCACAAGACCATAGACAGCAAAAAACACAAAAAAGGCTAAAAAAAAAAATATATAAAAATGAATATCTTTAAAAAAGGTCTGAAGATGTGTAGAAATTATATATAAAAGGGCAAAGGTGGAGCTGAAAAACAGATTTAACTAATTACATTTTAAAAGATATTTAAAGAAAAACGTATGAGAAAATCTATGAGACTCAAAGTGTTTGTTGTTGTTCTCTACTTGTAAGTATTTTTGTGGTTGTGGCAACTTTTTCCATTCTCGTCTCACCGTTGTCTTTGGATCGCCCTTGCATAATGAGATGAGTGTGTTTCCTCCTTCTGTCTTGGCGATCCGGGTTGTAGCCTTGGGTTGCGAACCTGTAAAATGCCATGGTTGAAGCATGCCTGTTTTTATACAAAAAGGAGATTTATTTATAATAAAGGAATGTTTTGCAAATGTGTTAATCTGTTGTCATGTTTTTGACAAGCACAAACTCATTCAACTACATCAAAAATAACTTGGCCTCAATCAAACTGAGCAATAGCAGATAAATAATTGCTTCCTTTTAACTGCATTCAGTCAGAAATGATGGGAAATGATAGTTTAGTGTTCCATTAAAAATGAGTTAGTACCATCAAAAATGAGGCAAAATGAGTACAAAGACGAAAATGAGGTAAAAATATGTATACTTTTTACTAAAGGAGGTAAAATAAGCTAAGAATCAAAGAAAGCTGTAGAAAATGTTTAACGTATAAACGCCTAAAATGAGGTCAAATATCTGCGAAAATTTGCTACACACAAAATCATTCATTGTGATGTTGAAAATGAGACAAAATAACAGTATTCAAAGGAGACATGCTAAACTATGATGTGTCTTAAAGACGCGCACAATCTGCTTTTAATCTCGTAAACGTTACTAGAATCCCCGTTCCCTAAAAATGTTGTGGCTACATTAGCAATGCATGCTTTGGTGCAGAGAAGACATCCCAGTTGTGGTGTGTGTGTGTGTGTGTGTGTGTGTGTGTGTGTGTGTGTGTGTGACAGCCCACTAGGGGATTTTGTGTTCATTGTTACAAGGTGTAAAAAAACCACTTACAACTGAAACCATAAAGAAATTGGATTACGAAGTCTCTGCACACAGAAATATTAATCATCAGATCGATGAGATGAGATCAATGGATCGAGTTTGTTTTAATTTCTTGCGATTAGGTTGCTTTTAGCTGAACATATTTTAAAAATCAAATATGGCATTTCAGTTCCAGCTTATTTGGCAACTTTTTTCGGCTTTTTTGATATTTTTTTCACATTTTTGACGTTTTTTTTTTTTTTCAAATTTTTGACGACTTTTTTTGAAACTTGTCTGCAACTTTTTAAAAACTTTTCTAGCAACTTTTTTTCGGAAACTGTTGTCTGCAACTTTTTTTGAAACCTTTTTCAGCAACTTTTTTTGCAAGCTTTTTTGGCAAACTTTTTTTCCGAAATGTTGAAAGTATGTCGATTTTTTGATATTTCAGACGACATATCAAAAAACAAAAAAAGTTGCAAAGAAAGTTGTTAGAGTATTTGTTGATGAAGAAAAAGTGTCTTGAAAAAAGCAAAATCGTTTTTTGGGGATTTGTTCATGCAGAAATATTTCATGTTTCTTCATACCATGTTCAACTCCTAAACATGGAGATTTTATAAATGCATAAAATCAATAAAAATAGGTGCAATGTTCACACACATTTTTGTTTTAGGAAACAAAAACAAAACAAAAATCTGTCCATTTAAAATGAGGCAAAGCTCTTGATCTCTACAGAAAGAGAGGACTATGCAAATTGCTCCTTTAAATTGGTGAATAATTACATAATTGCTGCTGTTATTTTTAGTAGTTTGTCAAAATGTAACAAACCATGACTCATATACTTTATATTTGGGACATATGAAATATGTCATCCTATTTGATGATTAAATGTTCAAACAAACGAGGCATTTATTTGTCATTTATTAAACATTTAAAAATGACAGCAGCAGTAGAGTGCCACAGCAATGGGGATTTAATCCGATAAACAGTGAAACGACTTTAAACCATTTATATTCTGCTTTTCCTCACTTTCTGTCGGCATGCAGACACGTAGCCATGACAATCGAAAACTTCGTTAACCTGCAGAGCAGAGAGTAATAAAGTCTCCAACTTTCAGAGAAATCTGCCTTTAAATGAAAAAATAAAAATAAAAAATATATATATATATATATATATACTTAGATTTACAGGGCGTAGTAAACAAAAACTAGTGTCACTGTCTAGTAGACTGAGTCGATTTTTATTTCCCACATAATTATGTGGGAAAAAAATGTAATTACATTTTTTTGGCTTGCTTGATTTCTACTGTTTTTATTTCTGCATTAATTATCCTTTGTTTCCTTCCTCTTCTTTTAACGGAAATATACCGGCATTGTTGCTTTTTGTTATAAGAAAAAAAAAATTATAGTGGACTAAACTAATTGGGGTAAAATGCTAGAGCAACTTGAAACAAACTACAAAACGCTTCATTCACCTAAACATAAAATGCATATTCTTATTGAATAATTTGACTCCACGTAATTTTTTCTGGAGTTTTTTCAGCATCTAAAGAATAAAATAAATTCAGCCTTTACTTGTTTTGACTGTGAATTTCACAGGCCAACTTTAAATAACACCTTGTCACTGATTCAGCTCTGATTTATCATTTTGTACAAAGTAAAACTGGATTTTTTTTTTTTTTATTTAAATTTTTTTTTTTTTGCTGGATTTATTCACTTCCCACTTTGACCTTATGTCAAGGATAATTTTCACATTTCAATGCGTCCTTACCCACAAAGGCCTGTTTGTTCAATTAAGCCTGACAGTCGTGGAACTGTTACAAGTTTCTGGCATATTTTTCAGGATGCGATTTTGAATGGGGAAAAAAAAGCAATTTGCAACAAATGATTAGGTTTGTGCTTGGCAATCAAGCAAAAGGCTCATAATCTGTGTGCATTCATCTTTTTTTCAGATCTGTGCCTGAGCCTTTGAATATTTTAATAATTGTCTCAGTTTTACCTGATTTCACCACTGCCTAGTGCACTCATTTACTTTGTAAATAATTATTTCAACTTGATTTTCGGTTAAGTTAAAGATTTGCTAAAAAATGCCACTCGTTTTTTTTATCGTACGTACAATACCAAAAAATAAAGTGATTTCTTTATTAATAATCAAAGTATGCTTAAGTTAAAGTGCAGCAGTGTCGTCAAACTACAGATAAACGGGAAATATTAATTTTATTTACACACTGTTTCAAGTATAGGGACCAATACAATCCCTACACAATCTGCTCTGCATGTATGTTAGAATAACACTTCTAAAATACAAATCTCATGTATTTCAACAAAAGTTTTTGACATAAGACAAAGTCTTGAACAGACAGGAATCGTTTTGCCGTGGCAGAACTCCGTCCTACATGACACACAAAGTGTGTTTTAAGAAACACACCCTTCCTCCCATTTCAGAGTTGAATATTTAGAGAAAGAAAGTGTTTCATTGCACAATTACAAATGCTGATTTTGTGCTTTAACTCAAGTCCAGAGTAGATATTGAAGCCAACCATTTCAGCCAGCATGTTTTGCCCTTTAGGCTTTTATTTGGCTGGAGCTCACATTGTGCTTTGTTTTTTTTTGTTTTGTTTTTTTTGACACCACTTTCTAAAGTTTTAACATCAATCATTAAAAGCATGCAGATGTCAGTAACCCCTCCAGATGAAATCCATAATGCGTCAAGCAAATGAAAGGCTGCATCATTCAGTACTTATCTGTCATCAACACTGGGAAGTCAGAGTCATCTGGTATTTTCAGAAGGAAACCAGATGGCGCCAGTCTGTCAACAGGATGGATTTCGTGCTCTCAATTAACACCATCAGATGAACATCAGTGTCAGAGCACAGGTGATAGAGAGTAATCTTTAGAATGTGAGCTTTTAATAGACACGGTTCTGACAAGTGCAACATCTTTGCATGCATGAAATGATTACATCTATTTTTTTTATTTTTTTTTAAAAAGAAGCAGTCAACTTAGTTACCCTCACTTGTACACATGCAGTTCCAGTTAGAAAATTACAGCCAGACAACACTGGCATCGATTTGTCTCCACTCCTGTTTTTGCTAGTTTCACCAAATTCAACTTTATATTTACATTTACACACAGGTTGAAAGAAATTGGTTCTCCACAACCAAACTGTTGGACTCAAATGTACAACATTTGATCCACTTTTCCAGCAGACAATCATCATGAGCAAGTCATGAGTTGCAAACACTGTTTTGGTTCACAAAGACGAACAGAATTAGTAAAACCTACTGTTCTGTGCTTATGTGAACCTCACTTTCACATAAAATGTCATTTCAACACGTTGGATCGTCCACGTGAATTTTCTAACCAAAGCGGCATTTTTATTGAAGAAAAACTTCATAATTTCCTGAGACCTTGGAAATCCTGCAACCTGTTCAGATAAAAACAGGTCCACATAACTCGACTCTGAACTAAGGGGGAAAAAAAAATTCTTCTGCACATTATTCTTTTCAAATTAAGGCGCTGGCGGTTTTAATGAGTTTCTGACGTCAATCACGCGAATTCTCACCAGCACAGAAACCCTCCCCCCCCCCCGACATAACGTTCAACAGAAACAGCAGGATGTTACAAAAGGACACATTTATATACCAACTTTAATTGTATTCTATGCACAATGACTTGCATCACAGGCAGAAGTCCAAGTTGCTTCCTGCCCACTAACTCTGTTTCTAATCATAGATTCCACTTGTGAGGCCGGTAGAATAGAGAACAGCGGGAGGGTAAAGAAAGGTCTTCTGTTTGCAAAATTATACCAACGCCCACTTAAATCGATTGTGTTTATGTGAGTTGTTTTTCTGTGAATGGAGAGGTGATGTTACAGGAGCACTCTGGATGCTGTTGCCATGGTATTCAGACATTAGTCCTGGACTACTTATTACTTTCATAGAAATTACCATTGTCAGATTAAGACCACACTCTTAAAATGAATGTATTTGAATTTGAATTGGATAGATATTTGTAAATGACAGACAAATTGTCAAGTTTTTTTTTCTTTTTTTTTTTTTTGTTCTTAAATACCTCATTTGAAGCAAACAGTTCTGTTTAAGCAACAGAACTACACTTGTTTCTTCAAAACTGAACAGATTTTGAAGAGATTTTAACTGCTAAATTTAGCACAAAATGAGTTAAACTTACAAAAATAAAATACAAAATCATTTAGGCCTCATAGCCCAATCTAAACATCCTTCTTCTTCTTCGTCTTTTCTTCTCTCTTGTAGTGGATTGTACTGCCACCTACTGTACATGAATGTGTAGCAACTCTACATCAATTAAATTCAATTTTTTAAATTTTGTATTATGAAGAGAAATAACTATTGCTCTCCTTAGTCTATAAATATCTACCTTTAAGACTCCATTGCTGTCATGTCCTTCTTACTTTTTCTCAATTTATTTTTCTCAATTTCTCTTTTTTTTTTTTTTTTTTTCTCCCATCTTTCACATTTATTTATTCCTTTTAGGCTTTTTTGGTCAATATCAGAAATTGCTCTGAATGTTATATGAAGTGAATAATGCTGATTGACCAAAAAAGGAAATAACTACAGGATAAATCATAAGCATAAATAAAACTATGCTGGCATTAAGAACTCAAAAGACTCAACGTCCTGTAGCGAAAGAAAAGTTTGCATCAAATGTAAAATTAGAAGATAGTGTGATAACGTCCACTGATTTTAGATCAGACTAGAAGTGATATAAATGCTGATCTCAATACATCAAAAGCATCAAAGAACTGAGCTGGAGCGCAGTGAAGGGGAAAAACAAATTTTTCTTTATGCACTTAAGCAAATGAGCTGAGACTCTTTGTTTCAGCTCACTGAATTAAAGGCTAAAAAGCTATCTAAACAAACCTCACCCAGTATGGAACATGAAACAGTGGGAAAACTTCACAGGATGATAGTAATTATTCCAAGAGTGCAGGCCAGGAGGTCATGAAAGGTCATAAAAGACATCTAAGGCCCTGCAGGCCTCACTGCAGGGTAAAATCAATGCTGAAAAATGATTGGGCATAGAACCAGAAACGGCCCATTTCAAACCAACGGCGTTTCAGAAAACGGTATAGGGGTAGCAGTGTCATGGTCTAAGGAGTAAAGAGTGGACTGTTTGGCGTAATTGTTCAAATTGGCAAATCTGCTCTCTGCCAGAAAGGTTTGGAGGTGTAACTTTATTCATGATCCAATGAATACATTGTAACTGTTTAAATCTAATGACATAAAACGTTGTGCTTCAAATCATTGGTAAAGTGGTATTTATTTATTAAGGTAACAGTGGGATTTATTAATTTTTTCTACACTTGTCTTAACGTCAAACTTTTCAACCTTTTTCTAAGCAAGCAAGCAAGTTGTCTTTTGACGTAGGAACACTGTGTATATCCACACTAATGTTAAATCAGTCTAAACCTTTCCTGTTTTAGTTCAGGTAGGCCTTGAAAATGCTTTCTGCTCACTAAATGCCAGAATGACGTGTTGACGTGGTTTACTTCATTCATAATATTGCATAAGTCATCACTAGTTGAATTTTATGGTTTGCAGGAGTTTTGGACTATTCCTCAAGACAGGCCCGATGCAACAGAGTCCGGTTTGTAGGACACCTTGTTTGCACACAAGTGTTTGAGGAAAAAGATCAGAGGTTTGTAACTCCTAAAGTCACTGCACAAATTAAAATAACGCAACAGTTTCTGTCTACATGTGAGAAGAGATGGAAAGAGAGCTTTTTCTATTTTACTCGTATGTTGGTGGATTTTTATCCTAAATAAAGAGATAGAACTTTATTTATTTAAGGTAAGCGTCCATTTGAAGAAAATGCAAAGAACATCCTTTCATTCTGGCAAACAGTGACTATTTTGATAATCCTACTTGACATAACAGGAAAAATAATGTCTGAAAAAGTGTAAAAATCATTTGTTAACATTATGCAGATACCTGGCTTCAACTGTGCTTTGGATTTAAGATAACATTTCCTTTTTTTTTTTCCCCCTCCTGTTTGTCTTTGCTTTATTGTGAACAGAATTTGCATGAAGAGGAGAATTGCAAATTTTTATATTTTGAACTCCGTGTTTATTTAGCATAACAGTCTGGAAGAAAAATATTTTAAAACTTTCAGCTTACTGCAGTAAAATGAAACTTTCTCCTTGCTTCAGACTGAATTACAACAACAAATATATATATATATATATGTATATAATAAATGCAGAAACATCAGCACAGATTCCAAGCTGAACACATTTTTGTGGTTTCTTTTTGATATCCTTATTTAGAGTCTCATATTACTGCTCCCAACATTCACATGTTCTGTTTTAGGATGCAGAAATTCACCTGTTGCTCTGCGGGGTTGGGGGCAGAGCCACTTTCACTTCCATTTTCCCCTCCATTTGAATTAATCTGTGCGCAGTTCTTTTTCTCTCAGTCCTTTCCTTTTGTTTGTGTCTACAGTCGAACCCCGGCGAGTAAACGGGACGCCTGGGAGAAACGGCAAACGACAAGAAATGTCTCAGCCGTCAATCAAGAGGCTCCCCGCGCTCTCACGCGGCTGAGGAAGAGGAAGAAATCCAAAATGCTTCCATCCTCTTAATGAGAAAAGGCCTCCACGTGGGAGTTGGGAGTGCTTAAGGAACGGAACAGTGATTTTGAGAAGGAAAACAAAGAAACAAAAAACATGGTGGAGAGAGACAAAAGCAAGAGAAAAAAAAACAAAAAAAAAAAACAGCTCGCATCTTAGTGTTTTAAGGATTCTCAGGCAGTGCGTGAAACCTCCCAGCCGAGACTTTATCGTAATTAGTTTTGTCAGACGGCCTGTGCCAGGGGAAGTTATTACCTTAAATAGACACACCAGCGATACGGATCCTGGTTCCTACAGATGTTTGGATGCCTGGTAAAGATACAGCTGGCTGACACCTGTGTCTACGCTTTTCCAGCTCCGCGAGCCTGTTTACTGATGCAGCGTTAGATTTGATTCATGGGGAGTTCAACAGGAAAACACACACACTCACAAAAAAAAAAAGACAGAGCTAAACATAGGGTTTATTAAAGCTATACGCTGTTCGATTCAATGTGAATATTTTATAATGTCAAACATCTCATTCAGAAGCTAGACTTAAAAGTAATTTTCCTGGTTAGCTTGATTACATAGTTCAAACTACAACTCTCTTTGAAACATAACCGGGGGCAAGTCTTGTCTGAGGGTAATTTTTTGCGTTCAGGATAAAAAACAAAACCCTCTGAAAACAGGAGGTTGATTAGCGCATAATGAGCGTAAAGCCCTTTAAATGGAGCAGCTGAAATAAGCGGCGCTCGTTCTGGTGCAAGTTCAATTTCAAAACTCATGCACAGCATAAGACGCCGTATTTATTGATCTAAGAAATGATAAAAATGTGGCAGAATGACCCCGAGATAAACATCGCCAGATTATATGCGGTTCACAATACTGAGAAACAAAAGGACTATGGACTGAAATGACCTTTTTTTTAAAGAGAAATGTAGATTCAAATAACTACAACAAACACCATTAGCTTTAAAGATGCATAATCTACATAGTCTAGATTGTATAGAAATATTATAGAAATGAGTCAACTGGATTAACAGATTTTGTTTATTTACAGCTTCACCATCCCTGCTCTTTGTTTTGAGCTAAATTCCATCTGGCATGAACCATGGCTGCCATTTCATATCGGAGCATGCAAATAAGTATAAAAAGATATTTTTGTAGATTTAAATGAGCACAAAAGAGAATTATTTTGGCATAGGATATTTCATACTTTTGGAGTTATCCCCAGTTTGTCACAAAAACAAAGCAGAACTTTGCTTGTTTTGATGACATAAAGATCCCAGCAGTGTCATAATTTTTATATGGTCCTTTATGTTGAAGCAGGTACAAGTGGAAATGAAGCTCTGCAGCTTAATTTGCACGGCCATGCAAATTAAGCCGGTTAAAGATTAGCCACTTATCAGAAAATCCCAAATAGTTTATGTTTACCCCACATCTCCCAGTTGCAGCAAATGGATCAAGAACCTGTGCCTGAATTGAAGCCTGTGCTGCTTTTTGTTTCCCAAATTGTTTTTGGCGGCACTGCAGCGTCGTGATTAACTGCACAGTCGCTCCGACACCTGTGCCAATCAAATCCATCTTGGCACATGACTGATATAAAGGGGCTCCTGTTGCTGAGCCGTGGTGATTGGCTTGTCATAATTGATCCAATGGGGACTGAGGTCTTGTTCAAGTTCCTGAGCCGTTGAACGGTCCGACGCTTTTGACGGCTTAATTCATTAGGAAAGCAAAACACTTTTTTGGTAAGACTATAAAATGATGAATAAGTATTCAGGTTGTTTTAACTGTGTGTTCAATTTTAAACTTCTGTTTTGTTCCACACCAATGGGTGATTTCTTTGTAATAAATGTGTGCAACAAGCAAGTCCCAACAGTGGCTGTAATATGTGATTAATAATGCACTTTTAGTTCAGCTGTTGAGAACATGTTTGATCTCCAGTGCATCTTCTCCATGTGCTCAAAGGACAAACGACTCAGTTGTTTTGCATTGCTATTAGATTAACATGACTTTGCTAGAATTAAGATACTCATTTGATGCAGTGTAATGCAGAAAAAAAAACTTGTTTTTTTTTTTTTTTGTCTCAAAGTACCGTTTGTAAGTAAACAGAACATCAAATCAGGGTGATTTATTAACAGGATAGCTAAAGCTATAAAGTCTGCAACGTTATGTTGCTGCCAAATGTTCCCATTCTATAATCTGGTTTTAAAAAGATCAGCCCTCAATCTGTTAAATATACGCTAATGTGCTCTACACTAGCTGTAAAGGTCTGCCCACCAAGAGATAAAATCTCCTATAAATTCTAGCAAGTGATTAATTTGACTAATAAAGCTGGAGATAACACTTACAAACCCTTGTCCTTCTCTTTTGGTATCATAACAGGACATCTGTCGCTGAAGGCCCAGATTATATATACACGGCGTTAAGGTCACATGTTGACAAGATTTTAGGGTACAAGGGTGATAAGTCTGTGGCTAACACCTCTGAAAGCAGCTGCTGCGCTGACTTGCGCTGTTAATAGCTGCTGTGTTTCTCTGCCTGCATAGTGTTAGCATCTGGCATATGGCTCGGTAGAAGATAGCTGCACCTTAATCTTGTAAAAGGGAAGCAGAGGAAAGGGGATCGCGTTTATTTTCAGAAAGAAGGAGGAACCGTGGGGGGCCGCTGCTGCTGCGGAGAAGAGGATAACCCGACAGAGGAGAATTGGCGGCGTAGGGAAGGATGAGAGATTACAAACTGACGGTGTCTCGGGCTTGAAAGATTCATACAAAGTCATGCATCTGTGATTTGGTTTCCTTATGTTTTCCACACTCTACATGTGGCTTCACGCTCCCTGAAAGGACTTGCAAATGGGGTGATGGCGGAGCAGAGAGGGATAAAAACACCCCTCCTGGGTTTCAGCTTGCTACATTGGTAGCCCACTTTGTCTCTGATTGCAGCTTGGTGCATGTGGTTAACATCTGTGGTAGCATGTGGCTGTATAAATATTAACCAGCACACTAAGCTGTGCGGAGGGAGCAGAGGAGGAGGAGCAGGTGTCTGAACAGGCGCATTGTGTCGCCGTTTCTAGTTCCTACAACTTCTGCACAAATCTACTAAATTGTTCAGTTAACTTTTCACTTTGATCCAATAGCACCTACTCTAGGTTATTTGCAAAAAGCACTTTTTAACATTACTGTTAAAAAAAATGTTTTTATTGATTGAGAGATTTTCCAACAAACAGACACTTTATGTCTAGACTTAAATCCAACTGAGAATCTTTTTAAAAGTGCTTCTCTCCATTCATTCTGACTGAGCCTTGATGTATGATGCAATAAACAATTGACAAATTTTCCTTCTCCAGATGGGGAAAGCTGGCACAGACATACTGCAGAAGACTTGCAGCTGTAATTTCAGCAAAAATGTGGCTCTACAAGTTTTGCCCATCTGGTGAGAGAAAAATTACCAATTGACTCAGGGGGACTGAAAACAGATGCATTTTCAACTTTCATCTGTAAAAAAATAAAATAAGATAAAAAATGCTTGAAAACAGAGTGTGCATCTTTATCCATATAATTATTCACCACTATAGCAGGGAATCCTTATGCAAACTTACAGTTTACAAAAGAAAATATATAAAAGGTTCAAGGCATTTTTCATTACTTTGTTCTAATTATACATCTCTGCCTCACTGATTACATGCAACACAAAGATGTACACGTTGTGCACCTGACTACCACCAGAGTTTAGGTGTGGCAAACACCCAAAGGTGTCTGCTACACCAACTGGAATGACTCACCACTGCTAACAGACGCTTAAAAAAACGGTGCACTTTAGCAAAAGGAGCACGCCTATAAATTCATGTGACCTAGTTATGCGTCTGGGTGTTAAGGTGCAGGAGGAGGTGGCTTAAAGTACAGAAAATACCCATAAAAAATGGGTAAAAATTTTTCTTTTTATGAGAACAAAGTTTCAGGAACAAAAAGCTAACTTTCAAAAAATACATGACTGATTTCTTTCCAGCTCATTTGTTCGGTCCAGCTGCGAGAAAGACGTTTCTGCTTCCATGTGCTTGACAATAGAAAATAATTTTAAATCACCCGTATGTCTCCCCGATGATAAACGTAATTGCTTTTCAGACTCCACTTTTCCAGTGAGTTGCTTGACAGTGGAAATTGAGCTGGTGCTCAGTCTTGTCCTCCGTCACACGTGTGTTTCTGCCTTCGGTTTGTCACTTTCCCTTATCCCTCGATACGTTAGTTGACTTTGTTGCACTTACTGACTGATGCTGACCTTTCAAAGAACGAGCAGGCAAAGCTGAGGAGAAAGAGTGAGTGGCTAAGGAGGCTGTCAAATAAGGTAAACTAGTTTTCTATCAAATTTTTATCTTGTATATATTTGCATTTTTCATTCCAAATTTCTGTGCATCCAAAATTAGGAAAATGTAACACTTAAATTAGTTAATAATACTACAAAAGTGACAACCTAGTAATCAGAATTGGGAAAGAAAAGCATTAGAGACCAAAATGCTATACATATTTCTGTCTGAAACACTGAGGACTGCAGTGATTTAACCAAATTTTCATTTAATATTTTCTTTCTGTTCATATAAAAGTGGAAGGAAGTCTGATTTCAGTTAGTGTAAAGTAGCACGAAAATTGGGTTTTGTTTTCTCATCAATAATAAATGGGGTAAAGTCAAACTCCCAAGACAAAATCTAAAAAAGGGGGCAGATAGTTAATTTTCCCAGTGGCTCACATGGGAAACAGGACAGAATAAAAAGCTTGAATTTAACTCGTTAGTTTATCATCAATAAAGCAACAGAGTGATTTGAATGGGTTGCTTTCAGTAACAGTAGATGTCACCTATCATGAAAACTAGAAGTAGAAAAACGTAAGATTGAAATCATTTTAAATATTAAAGAATTTGGGGGGGGGGGAATTGCATGTTTTTAGCTTAATTTAAAAGGACAACATTCAAAATAAATACTACATGAAGTGTAACAGGCCTTGTCACATTGACACACACATCTGGATTTGTTCAGTTTAATCACTGGCGACATGTTTGCACGGCGTGTTTCTCCTCATGTTTTGCTGGTTTTCCTCTTTGAGTGATGAAGGAAATGCTGCAGTGACCGCAGCTTAAAGCGCTTTACCCGTTGTGTATCGCACTGCAGGTCAACAGGTTCAAGCCAAACATCAGCAGGCGCTTGACCCGCATTGCAGGTGAATAGAGAGGAAACATCAGGCTTGTTGAGCTGTTTCAGTCTTCAAGCAGCCTTGAAAACTAACCATGCTGTTTTTGGGCCAGGAAAAAGCTACTAAAGAGATTATTAGCTGTCAGCCAGCTCAAGAGAAAGTCAACCCGTCTCATGACAACCTGCCCTAGCCTGTAGATTTTACTGGTTTGAACTTTGCCTTTTTGTCTATTTTTCTTTTTTCTCTCTCTCTTTCTGAATAACAGTAAATGCTCGATGCGAGTGATGAAGGTGTTAAAGGACTCAGAGGGAAATAAAGATTTAATGAAAACATTTTAGTTCAAATACCTTGCTGATATATTTTTATTGCTGGTGATGTTTTTCTCGAGTTCTCAGAATGTACCTGGAGATTTTAAAAAAGTAGATCTGGATGCGTTTTTAATTCATAAACTCCAGCATCAGACCTCTAATAGAGATTTCTCATGGAATATCTACTAATATGTCGAAATCCAATGGGAAAAAATAGATATACTTGCAAACTATTCACTGAGCTTTACTCTGGACATAAAAAATGAAAAGTATCAGTTTGTACCGACACTTTTTGGCACAGACGGACAATTGTGTCTATTGTTATGTGCTAGCAAGCTAAATCAAGACCACATCTCTGCATCAATGGCAATGCCCGTTGACATGGTTGTTGCCTTCAGTTTTGTGCAGTTGTGTTCTTTTTTCCCCCCACAATCAATGAAACTGAAAAGTAACAGAACGTAGATAACTGAGCACTGAATCTCGGAAAGCGGGGGATTGCTATAGAACGGGTTTTGTTACAGTGCATCGCACATGCTCGGCTTACCTGCCAATTTAAGTTTAAATTGGGTAAGAGTCATCGATGGCGAAGTAAACAAAAAGCAGAAATTTTAAACATTTTCAATAAAATAAAAAAAAAACAAAACAAAACTCCAACACAACACAAATCCAGGAGTAAATCACCAGCTGAAGCTGTGTGTCTGGACTGGGAGCCAACCCCCATCGATCACATGATTTATGGGAGAAGAATAGAGGCCTCTAATTCAGGGCTCATTTTTAATTGCTCTTTATGCTCTGCTCACCACTCCAAGCTTCAGTTCAAGTGTCTCATCATTACTTATGCCCAGCCTGCATTTGAGAGCCATCAGCTGTCCTTCACCTTCACCTTCTGATTCACAAGAAACTAATTTCGTCTCTCGGGTCCCCCACACTTATTCACAGGGGAGTAGTCATTGGGACCTGCCATAGTAATGCATAGGAGAGCGTAAAAGCAGTAGACTGCATGCATATTAAGCTGAAAAATTGTTCAAATTGGAATTATTAGCTGCAGTAGGTCGATAAAAGTGGCATTTAAGCTAATATTAGCTTATTTTGTATGAAAGCTAACATCAGCCAACAGGCTGGTGATAATCCACATCTGGATTATCCACACTACATGCTAGTGATAGCACCTTCTTCCTAAAATAAACATTTTAGTTCATTTTTGTATTTATTTCTTAGCTAATGTTTATCATACTGAATGGACTAATGTAAGTCAACATGCTGGTGACAGCATTTGAGCTAACCTTAGCATTTTGGCTAATTTGAGCTTATGCACTACTATTTGCATACTGGCTGGATTAAGTCAGTTTTTCATTTACAAGCAACAAAGATAGTTGAAATGTCTACACAGATCAGTCACTATGCAGTTGGTGCTTTAACGTGCATTTACTGTACAGCATCCCAACTGCAACTGTAGGTATCTAAAGCCAGCTGTGAAGTTATTGAAAGGTTATTGTTCTATGCAATTGAACATTTTCTCTCCTGTTTGGACCTGAGATATTAACATGGTAACAGTAAAAAGGAATGCTGTCCACCTAACATGCTTCATGTTTTTGCCATATTCACCCTCATGCCTTTTGCCGTAACTTGGGACTTGTACATTCTCAAGCGTAGCCCATACATGCTGATGAGGCCCGACATTTCATTTGCACCTCAAACCATTTATTCTTAAACGCACCCAGAAGGTCAGAGATTGGATTAAAAAAGGTAAGAAAATACCCAAAGTGACCGAGCCATCAGATAAGCTACACCTCAGCATGCCCTGAACCTATCAATGTAATGGTGTTTGATTCTGAAAAATGGATGCCCCCAAACAATTGTCCATTGTGGAGCCACACTTTTATACACATAAACCCGTTCCTCTGCCCTTACCCCATCAAGGCATTTCATCTAATGGTTGAAATGGTGCTTCTCTGCTCCCCTTTTCAGAAAAGCCATTCAGAAAGTGCCAAAAGGAATCTCGCTGCAGTCCCGGTGATTGGTCATGTCATGCCATGCCTGCTGGGTGTGTCACAGAGTTAGCTGTCGAGGGTGAGTGTGCACGCAGCAGAATACAGAGCGATCGTTTATGCTGTGGTGGTAAGAGGAGGGATTTCATCAGCTCCGGGAAAATTCTGCATGTTAAGAATGATTCAATTTATGTTCTTCTGGGCAAACTCCAAAAAAAAAAAAAGGAGATTCAGTGATTGTATGAAAGCAAAAAAAAACAAACAAAAAAAACAGTCTGAATATATGAGGACTTTATACAGTGAAATTTATGCAAACTATCCCCGCTGTTACACACAGTGTGCATAGTTAACTTGGCATACTGTGAGTCCTTGTAATTTTCTCGGATCAGTCCAGTTGCTTGGTAACCAAAGGTCAAGAAATAATGTAGCACATAGCCCACTGTGAAACAACAAATTCTCGCTTCAACAAAGCAATTTACTTTACCTTTACCATCCATCCCTTCTGTTTCAGAATGCTAAACAACAGCAAGTAGTAAGCCAACACTGGTCAGATCTGTAAAAAGCTTTCAGATTAATGCAGATAGTGTTGCTATTCCACAGTCTCAAACAAGAAAAACCGAGTCTCTCATTTGATCCAACGGCATTTATTCATGCATTTATTCATTTGTGTCAACAGAACGGTACTTCTCTACTGTAATTCAGGAAGATGGATCTAGGAACTCTCCTTTACTAACTCTTCAGAACAGTTTTCTCAGAGACCCATGTACAGCGAGATTAATCTGTTTCCCTCGTTCTGTGCAGCTGAGTTAAATGTTTGGCTCATCCATAGAACTAGGACCACTTAAAGTAAGATGAGTCAGAACAAGGACACATCAACAGAAAATGCAGAATATTGAACTTGTAGAGTTTCACAACCCTGCGACAGACTGGCGACCTGTCCAGGGTGAACCCCGCCTCTCGCCCGGAACGCAGCTGGAGATAGGCACCAGCAACTCCCGACCCCGTTAGGGAGAAGGGTGACGGAAAATGGATGGATGGATGGATGGAGTTTCACAACAAGAGTTTTCTCCGACCCTACAGTCCTGAAAAGAAAAACCTCTTAATTCAATTATCAGATTCAGTTTTGGTGGAGCACAGATGCAACTCAAAGTTGCATGTGGTTGTGATCTCAGGGTGTTTGAAAGCGCATAGTTATGTTGTAATACATACTATCATCTGCCTGCAAATTGCACAGCAAGAATTTTTCTTGTGTTTGCGGTAGAATGCTTCAAAAATGTTTACTTTTCTGTTTTATGATGCAGTTAATTGAACTTCTGTTTGGCTTTAAACATCTAATTGTGTTGTATTAATGCATTACAGAAGTCTCTATACACCTAATCAATGAAAAGATATTCATAAAAGACTTCATCATGTCTTCAAGCGTCCTCCCTTGATGCTGCTCAGACATGGGCTTCATTAGTCAAAGTCACATGGTGTCAAAATGAAAGATGACATCAATAAATTACCACCTAATATTTTGGCGATATTAGCACGACTGCCATAAACAAACTTTGTCTGAGGTGAATTACAGTGCGATGCCTTGTGAAATCTAATCTGGGCAATAGCTGGGAGCGCTTTTCATTCTGGTGTAGTTTCCTCAGGCTATTTCTGTAGATTCAACTTTTGCATGTTGATACATCTGCGATTAAAGCACATCTTTGCACTTGTTTTGCTTAGAGGAAGCCTTAATCACGGCAACGTCTCAGGGAACAGTGAAACATTTGGGAAATACTCTTCTTCAAATGTTTCAAACAGAGAATCTCTCTCTGTTACCAATTAGCTCCGTCAAATGGAAAACTAACTCCCTGATACAGTGATACATTTGAAAATACTGGAGCAATTGACTGGATACCAAACTTAGATCCTAAAAGTAAGTTAAGATCCATAACCCTTGTCAGAACTTTTCTTTTAAAACTTTTCTTAAGGTGACATGCAGTGGCATTCAAAGACTTAGACTGTGGGTTCCATTGAGTCTCATTTGTCACATTAAAAGCTCATTGTGAAAGTGACATTTAAAAAGATGTTAAAATACTTCTCATGAAGCCCACATTTTTGTATTATTATAATCAGAGTTAAAAGACTTGAAAGCAGTCTGTGTTGAACTGACCTGACAAGTTTCACTCAATGACTTTTTAAAATATCATGCCATCAGGATACGTCCCCGTTTCTGTTTAATAAACTCGCTTCTGGCAAGTTTATTAAACTGAAAAAGACTGACAAATTAAAGATTAAAGACTTTGCGGTTGCAGGATTATTTTGTAAATTCCTAAAAGATAAATAAAAAGCGCTATTTTTATTTATTTTTTTTTAAAAAACGTCAATTTATGAAAAGAAGAAAAAAGAAACACCTTTGTGCTTAAAACTAACACGCAAATGCAGTCCAGATGAGGTTAAAACACTGGACAGACTTTCTGAAAAATGGTCATAACTAACACATCTTTCTTATTATTTAATGAACACACAATCATAAGCTCCATCTAAACCTGGACCTGCTGCAGTTTTTTCCCCCACATTCCTCAGATGGTAAGAATGCTTGAAATGCTTGAAATTTGGATCGGATGCTGCTTGATGTCACGACTGAACATCAATGACCACATTTAAAATGCTAAGTAGCATTGTGGTTGTTCTTACTTATTATTGCTCCTCTGTCTCGCTTCCAGTTGTTTGTTCCTAAACTGTCTCTGTGCCACTCTTTACATCCAGGTTTCACCAACACACACTCACACATGTGCACGCACACACACACATATGCTCCTGCTGCCCTCACTAATCAATAATGGATGGAGCCACACAGTGATAGGCCTCCTTCTCTCGACCAACTCAGATGTGGTGTGAGAGGGCAACATCTATCAGGACTGTTAGACCGCTGACTCCTGCTGCTTCTGCAGCATGATTAGGAGGGCTGAGTGTGTGGCTGCGTGTGCGAATTTGTGAAAGGGCAGAAAGAGCGATTCGATAGCACAGTGTCAGCCTGGGAGCTTTACATTTCTATTCATAACCCGCCTGGGAGACACCATTCACACAATATGCTGCTCCGCTCCACCACAGTGCTACAGAAATCAGAGTAAATGCTACAGTGATTATGGCGCGAGAAATCATTATGCTTATCGCACAGCAGGTGGTCAGGCACAACTAAGACCTGAGCTAATCCGCCCAGCACTAACTCTGCACAGAGGGAGGAGCAGAGCGGAGTCAGTCACTCCACCTTTTAATTACAGAGTCCACTTCAATTAGCGTTCAGTTTAAGACCAACAGCCCAATAGGAAGGTGTTTTCACTATTCTTCAGGTCAAGATCAGCAGCGAAAGAATGGAAAAGTATTTGTACAGCCAGACTTTATTCCTTATCCTATTATTTAAATTTATTCATGCCTATTATTTAAATTTTATTCATGCATCTATTTAATCCATTTTATCCATCTTTGCATCTATAGTTTTGTAAATAAATGCACTTTTCACTCCAAATAAGGAGGAAGTGAGAATTTGGAAAATCTAATGGTGGCACGACATGAAATTTGCTATAAAAATGTGTAGGAAGTCTGAAATTTACTCAGAGAGGAAAAAAAAAAATTAATGCAATAAAAAAAAAAAGTGAAAACAAAAGCAAACCAAAACAAAATTTTTGACAAATCTGATCAAAGGAAACTTGAGACATTAAAGAACAAAAATGAGATGGAAAAAAAGCAACATTCCAGAGAAGTAATAAAAGGCATTGCTAATTCAGGGACACACACACTGGGCTAGAAGAAAAAGCGACTTAAGCATGCACTTCTGACTGAGCAAGAACAGAAACTGAACTTTGCGAGAGTGGTTAGTAACCTGTCAAGAAATGTCAAAGAGACCTGCAGCCACAGTCTTATTTTTTATGATGTAACTGACTCACTGTCCTGCCCTCTGTAAAGGAGTGGTCAAAGAACGCAGACGAGCCAAGAATCCTTTGAAGAAAGATCTTTGATGCCAACTTCATTTTTCCTCTGTTATCTAAGGTCGTCCACCTTCCCTTCTGCACCAGCGACTGCAGAAATATACAGCGGTGTCACAGCATGTGTGAGCTTCAGTTCCTCAAACATCTCCATTTTTAAAAATCTTATTGACTTTGCAAGACATGGTGAAATCAGTTAATCAGACATGGTTACGATTATTTGAGATAAAGGCAATTTAACAACTTTCTGGCACTGAGTGGTGAACAGTTTTCTGATTTTTGCCACAACTGATTGTCTTAAATTATGTGAATCGTTAAGCAATGACATGCAGACAAATGTTTGTATTTTACTCTGCGTAGTTATTTTAAATGTCAAATAAAAAAAGACTAAATTGGACAATAATAATTTGCATTTTAATCATGCTTGTAGACCAGCTGGATGTGAACAGAGCCAAATAGTGAGATAGAAGGAACTCAAATGTTAGCAAAACTGACAGGTAACATAACAACCTGTTATGTTACCTGCTTTATAATCTCTTATGCAAATTTTTTTTAACACAAAAGATGTAAAAATTGACTCTAGGGCTTACATTTTAAACGCTATCTGTAGTGGAAAAGTAAGACACTCAAATGTGGTGTTGACCCAGAGGGGGCAGAATTCAGAAGCACTCCACACTTCTCAGATTTTATTTGCAGAGATTGCAGTTTGTATGGATAATTTCCCTTCCAAATCCCAATATGAACTAGTTTGTGTTGGTTTATCACATGCAGCCCCTATAAAGTGTATTGCAGTATGTGAGAAAATATGAAAAAGTGTCTTTTGTTGCAACTGTGGATAATGCAAACCAGTGTAAAAAAAATAAAATGAAATAATGGCAAAAACTCATCTATTTTTGCAATTTCACTGCCTCAAAAGTGAAGCCAATTCATTTTGTGGACTTATTTTACATTTTCCAATAAAACGACTTGAATCACAATCTACAGCTGCCCATATTGTTAAATCATTTATCTGATATGAAGACAGAGCCGTAATAAGGAGGAACCAAGATAAGGTACAGTTGTAAGGGAAAACAGTTTTTCTTTTTTAAATTGAAAGTCAGAGCAGAATTTGATTGCATGTAAAATTCAAAGAAGCCAATAATATATAAAAGGAATTAAAAGTTCGTGGGTGCAGGGCTGCATGGTGGCGCTGTTCAAATTCAAACCTGGGGTTTTTCTGCATCAATCCAGGGGTTCTCAGAGTTCATTTTTTCCCCCATCTAATTAGATGTAGAAAGACAGGACAAAAAAAATTAGCATTAGTTTCAGGGCTGATATGCATTGTGTGTTTTATCCACTTTATTTTAGTTTTGTTTAACCTTATTAAATATCCTCATAATCCAGTCAAGGTGGAAAGGACTGTTCAGCACAATTACCATAGCCCTGTGATGACGTTTTGGATTAGAGAAAATTCTTAAAGTCTTCAATGTTGATCAAATTGCCAGGCTTTTGAGGCATCTGTGGACTGAGCCATTTGAAAGACGACCCAGCAGCCTCTCAAACAATTGCCTCTCAATATCCACAGCAATTTTAGCTATTTTACCCAATTGTGTTAGCACTGAGGACAACCTGCTCTGGGTTGTTAGCTGCTGTTTGCCAAAACGTTTCAAATATTCATGCTCTGCTGGTGATGGAATTAACTTCTCGGAGGTGCAAAAAGGATCACTTTCACTGTTGGTCTGGAAAAAGTATGACAGAGAGGATACATTGAGGAGGAGTAGATCTGCAAGCAAACAAGTTACAGCTGGCGGAAGCTAAAGGTTTTAACATGTGTTGTACACTACCAATCCTAATTTTCAGGAACAAATTTTAATTGGTCAATGAAGTATGTACTGTAGATGATTATTAGGACCAAAGGTGTCGAAAGGCCAAACAAACCTGCAGTTCTTCTCCCAAAGGTCTGTGAGTTTGGCACCCGGGTCAGGTCAAAGAGGGAAGTAGAGTTTGTGAATGTTAATAGGATTTGCTGATGTGTGTAGTGTCTCGTTAAAGAAGAAATGTCTTAGGAGAAATTGTGCATGGAAAGATCGTAGAATAAGTTTGAAATCTAGAAAGAAAATGGATGAATCTGGTTTTAAATGTTAGAAATGCCGCATTAAGAAATGTGATTATTATAGACAAAAGCACTGGAGATGTTTTAGAAACGTTCTTTCAAGCCCACACAAAAGTCCCCGTTCTGCCATTTATGCCTCAAGTGAAGAACCAAACTTTCATCTGCAGCAAAGCTGCAAAACATTAAAACAAGGAGATTCAATGTTTTTGTGAAATATTTTCAGAAACATCAGTAAGGTTTGATCAAATTTTTCTCCTCATCTTTGTCATTTTAGCTTTTCGGTCAGTAAAGTCCACATCAAGTGTAAAGTAGGGAAAATTCATCCAACAGACCCGTTAAACCCAAAGGACAGAGGCTTGGCGCTTCCAAAACAATACTGTAATTGTTTCACTCCAAACTATATTTTTTGTATATGGTCTGCTGCAGTTTGAAATCTTTGTCTAAGACCTCCACCAAATCAAGAACATAACAAAAACACAACCACCAGATGGAAATCTCTGACCCTCAGAAGCCTAACGAATGGAAAGAACCAAGTTTGACAGAAACTACACTAGCAATGCTACTGTAAGGCTAATCAGCTGATTGCTGAAGTCTCCAAGCAGATCATTATGTTACAATTCACTGCTCCGCTGCTTTGAAGGGTGTGCATTCAGGAAGCCAATGAAAGGTAGAGGGAACAATATGGTGAACTACTTGAAGAATATTGGTGTAAGGATTGGGAAGCAAAATGTGAGGCATATAAAAAACTTGCAGTCTGCTCTGTACAGGATCAGCAACCAGGAACATTGCAGGGGGTAGATTTCTGCCTGAATGTGTTTATATACATAATTTCCTCTGATGAACTGAGCCTCTTGTTGCTCAGTCTGAGTAGCTGTCTTGCTTTCAAATTGTGTGTTAATAAATGTTGGCCCTCAGATAAACGACATCTTACCAACAGATTGTTACTTCAAAAACTATATCCAGATGTTTTAAACAAAATTCTCGAACGCATGCATTCATTTGATTTAACATCTTTAACAACCACAAAGTGTGTTCTTGTAAGAAAATGTTAAAAATGTACAAAACTTAGGTCAAGTGTCATAAATTGTTACCTCAATAAATGCTTCCAAAACTTACTACACTGAAGAGATGCTTTTGTTGCTAAAACTCTGCTGATATTATATCTGTTTTATTTCATATTTCTGCATCTTTTTTGTGGTTCCCTAAGAGTGTGTTGAAAGGGTTTCAGCAAAGTCGAAAATCAATACATCTGGGATCTGATAAATACACATTTGTTGCTTGTAAAAACATTCCCTTCAGGTGGTTTGTGTTAATGTACATAGATTTGTGCGATAACTTTGGATATATAAAGATTTGTGTAAGATAAAGTGGTGCAGGGAAGAAAAACAACGGTTTCTTAAATTGAATAAAGGTAGTCGACAAAAAAACAAAAATGAGGACGGGAAACGAGGAATAACGACTGGGCCAAAGGATTGTGGAGGAGGCAGAAATTTTTTAAGATCTACACACACACACACACACACGCACACGCACACGCACACACACACACACACACCACACACACACACACACACACACACACACAAAAGAGCCACAAGTATATCTCCGCACCAACTCAACTTACATGACCCTTAGGTGGGTCTGATGGGCCATTTCCACTCTAAATTAGCGATCTTTGCACCGGACGTGTCTAAAATGCCATTACTGTTGCAGAAATAGTGAAATCAGCCATTAGCAACAGGAACCTTATGAAAGGTTGTTAGGTTTCAGACTGGAATACTAATTACACAAGAGTGCACCACCCAGGCAAGTGGCCAGAACAGAGGAGTTACTAAAAACTAATAAACTTTTAGAAAACACTAAATGCAGTGAATACGTCACTATGTGTTTTATTATTTATTCTCAAGAGGTGTTTTAGGATTTTCATTGGCACATAGAAGTCAAGACATGACGCTAAAAATCACAGATGACCATCAAGCTTCATTTTTTTTCTGAACCATACTTTGGCAATATTCCAGCAACACTTTGTCGCTTTAATGCAGCGTCAAATATGGGAGCAGCACATTTATAGACAGGTTGGTTTTCTGAGTAAAATGCTTCATTTCAGTTCTAACAGCAAAATATGTTTCATTAATAGTCGTGATTTATCAGTGTAAGTGGGACATGAACACATGAAAGCTATTATTGTACACGGGCAACAATGTCAAAAGTCAAACTGACCGCCGCCTCTGACACTCCAGAACAAAATCTCTGTGAGCCACTGCAGATAATAAAGGCTCCACTGAATCTGTGAGTATTTAATAGGGAGAGTTCAGACCGGTGATTAGAGAATGCCACAGAATGGCTGCAGACGTCTCTGGCAGGTGTTTATGGCCGTGCACGCATGCGACGCGCTATGCTAAACACGTCCACTCATCTCCGGTGTCACCGGGAGCCTCGGGCTCACAACATGACATTAATAGTTTGACAGGCTTTGCTGGTCTTCTCACTTCCCCCCCGCCCTCCATCTGCTGCTCTTATGCTCCCTTTCTGTGGGTCTCCTAGTCGCATGTATTTCTTGGTTGTATGCTCCGATTCGTCCCCGATCGGCATAAATGTGTTCAAGAATTCGTCATGAATAAACTTCGCAGCAACTAAGCTTTTGGGAAGTCTATGTCTGTTTTTCCTATTTAAATTTTGTAGCAGATTAGAAATAACAGCCGAGTCCGTCTCCATGTTGCAGACAGAGCACTACCCTTTTTATTGCTTTTAGAAATTATTTTTATTTGACAGTGACAAAAAAAAATTTAATGCCAGATTGAGAAGATTTCTAAAAACTAATGAACATAAAAATATTTTATATAAAAAGCTGCTTCTATATTGTAAAAAGGGACTCAAAAGCCTCCTGCCTCCTGGCTCCAACTTTAGATCTAACTAAACAAATTTCATGTTAGTCAAAGTACCAAAAAAAACCAAACATCTTCCTCTATTTTGCAGTAACTTAAATCAACTGAGAAATCTCAAGCCACTTGAGTACATTTCAGCCTCTTAATTTTTTCTCCATGCTTGAAAACACAATTTTATAAGAAGTAAATGGCAACACTGCTGATCTGGAAGAGTCTGTATGCGTTCTGTATTCTCAGAAAGCAGGCGTCACTAACAGGTGACCTGACAACACATTAAAGTCAAAGAAGCAAAGCACTTTCTCATGCTTTTGTCACAACATTTCCTCATAACTTTGTTTCCCAACTGAAATGCATGTAAAGCTCAAACGCCACAAAACAAAATGTAAAAAGATTGTTGCAAAGTCAATGCTGATAACCAATTGAAATATAGATAAATAGTTGGATTTTATTGAAAGGAAGTCAATTGTATTCTATATAATTTGATGCAGTTTATACCGGAGATATTTTAATGAAGTTAATTGGTGCCATTCAACATAAAATTACTCAATATAAAGACGACTGATTATTAACAGCGTAATTAAATGATGATAAAGTACTTCCAATAGATTCTTGGTGCGGAAAAAGCATCAGCAATTATTAGTGAGAAACATACGTTACCATGGATACATCAAGACTGGAAGTGCATTCAGGCAAATTCACAAGAATTTGAAAATGTGAAAACTGAGTCAAGACAGTAAAAACAGGAAGCATTCGTGTGTTTATTAAGCAAATACAACTTTTGTGAGCATGTGCAAAGCGTATTATTGTGTCCAACAATAAAACATATAGTGCATAAGTTTAATTTAAAAAAATCTACACACTGATTGTCAAGATTTAAAAAAAAAAAAAATCTAAATTTTAATCACTTGAAATATTTGATTGGGAAAACAAGCAAAAAAGCAACACAAAATCTCTTGCTCAAATACGAGCAGACAATGGCAAAACTTTTCACATACTGAGCTGATTCGGGATAAATATTGCTTCTGGAAATACATTTGAGACTTAAATATATGGATTTATAGATCATAATTTGACACTTATTACATGAAATAAAAAAAACTTAAGCATAGAACCCACCAATAACAGAGAGAGAGAGAGAAATGGACAGATGTGTTAACATGATATTATTAGGCTTTTTGCTGCTGATTGAATGAAGCTGTAATTTTTAAGTCGTCATTAATATTATATCCTCCTCACAAAGGAAAGGTATCTTAAGCTTACAGTTTTCATCTCTCCATTTGTAGGTCTTAGCATCAATCACACCACAATGATTGGACAAAGGCATCTCTGGCTGTTCTCCATTCTCCCAGTTCTTATAGTCCACAATTCGGTTGCTCCAAATCCAGAACCCAAAGACAGAACTCTGCCTCAGACCGATCCACAAGCGCGTCAGAGAACCCGTGGAAGTGGCATTTAGCCACTGTTCGACAGCTCTCTGGTCCTCCTCATCCTCAATCCAGAGAAGGCGTGAATGTTTGGCTTTACAGTAATTCAGGGCGCCCTCCCAAGTTTTGGGCTCATTGATGACTCTGATTCTCACATGGCCTGAAAATTAAGAGAAAAATGACAAATAAGACTTACAGAAAGTGAAAGGCTCACCTGGATCATCTTTTAACCCTTTGCATGCTAATCTTTAGCTTGCAAAGTGTCTGAAAATAGGATGATACAAAGTCATCATGTGTGTATTTGATGATGACATGTTAAACTTTCACTTATTGATCCTAGAAGGTAAATTTATGTCACATTTTCTCAATAACATACCACTGACATCCTCTTGAAACTTTACTGCTTAACTTATTAATGTCTCAGCAAAAGGTGCAAATTTTTTCTAATTATGCATGACAACATTTCTACATTTTCTCAATAAAGCCCAACAATATTTGAGAGTAAATGTATTAAATTTACAGCTAACCTTTGTAACAAAAGATGCTGTTTGCATTACCACAACCTAGTTGACTCCAAGTAAGTTTCACTCCATCGTTATTGAAAGAGATACAGTCTCCAGGCTTCTCTTCATGTATAATTTTATATGTTGAACAACTTTTGTCTGCCCATTCAAAGTTATCATGCTGAAGCCCAATCCAAATGTTTTTTTCTTGACTTATTTTTTGCAGGTCTTCATTTTGATGTTCATCCATGATACTCGCTAAGTGTGTGAAATGTGTTCTGCAGTGTTGCATTGCCTGGCACCAGTTTTTCTCAACATCAACAAGGGTAAAGTTTCCATCTGGAAAAGAAAGAAGAGAAAAAAAGGGAGAAATCAGATTCAAATGAGCACGTGTGTAAATTTACACTTCAAAATGATAAACTGAACTCTTCAATCTATAAGAGGATAAATATTAACTTATCACCAAAACACAAATCTGCACTTTTTTTCCCCAGATTTCAGTGTGTATTATATGCAACAGAAAGCAGGTTAACTCTGAAGAGGAGAAGCAACTCTGGTTATCCATCCTCCCTATTACAAATATTTGTATCTTTTTATATAATATTGCTTAAATGACATCGGCTTGTTAAATGACAGCTGTAATACTGATGTTTTATAACAGGAAATGAACATAATAGGTTTGTTGAAATCATAAGTGTAAAATGAACGAATCACTTCTTGTCCATGTTAACATCATGATGACTGACGTGGCTCAAGTGGATCTGACTTAGAACCAGCTTTTTTTGTTTTTTATCCATTTTTATTAAAGCTACTGATGATAAAAATATGACTCCAGTTTCTCTAATATCATTTTATTATATTACATGTATTTTTTTTCCCTCAACCACTTAAAGTGTTGAGGGATATCAAATTATCTCTCAACATTTATCTTCCTTTAACTTTAATATTATCAATTTAATAATTTTTTTTTTCAGAAAAAAAGAAAAATGCAGGCTCATACTTTTTTCACACATAAAAGCCTTTTCTTCTGAACAGTTACTAGCCATCCATGAACCATTTTCAAAAGCTTCACAGAGTTGATCTCCATCTGTAATGGTTACTGTTGACTTGTTAAACTTGACGGCTTCTCCATTTGACCAAAAGAGAGAATCATTATCCTTCTTCTTCACTCCAAGCCAAAACAGAGATCCTTCCATTGAGTGGGTGAAATTAAGTATCATCATCTCATCCTCTTCATCATAAAGACTCAGCATATATCCCCCCTGCTCAGCACAGTATTGTTTTGCAGCAGTCCACTTAAATCTCCCTTCTGTATAATTAAAGTATTGCAGACGGTTTGCAGCTAATGAAAACTGCAAAATTCCTGCAAAAAGACAATAATATAGTTTAAGTTTGTTTCCAGGAGCTTCGCTTCTATAAGATGAAATGTAATGTATATTCTAAGTTTCTTGTGCTATAATAGATTAGAAAGTTGAAAACTCATCGACTCATTGATTTGCGCACTGTTGGTAGGTTCTTAAAGGGAAAGCGTTAAAATTTATAATTAATCCAGCAACAAAAAAAAGACGAAAAAACAAAACAATGCTAGCATTTTAAATTCCTTTATTCTGTAAGATAGAATGTTTGTGCTGAAACAACTACAGATAATCTCTTTTCAAGTAAGACAAATAAAACAATGCTTACCTGAAAACACGAGGAACAAAACTTTCATCATTGTCTGCAGCTTAACTATTATTCTGAAAAAAAAAATAGAGAAAAAGATTAAAAGAAAAACTAAACACAGTAAATAATATTGCCTATATCATCTACATGCTGTACATAAGAGGATGAAACAGTCAAGTATATCTGATATAAATTATTTAACAGTCAGTAAGAATAAGTTCAGGTCTTACTTGCTGATGTATCCTGTGGAGAATGCGCTTTCCATTTCGTGTGGATTGGTTTAATATTCGTTGAGCTCGAAACAAAGTTTACACATTCAAAACAAAGATGTCATGAAATTAATGAATAACACGATGGTACAGTGCAGCCACGTCATAGTCAAATCAGACCAAAATGGAGACCATGTCGTCCTGAGGATATTACTCAATAATGACGTTTTTTTATTCTCTCTCTTCAGTTCATGAACCAATTAAAGTATTTCAACAATTTATTAAAAAATGATTAAATCTATAAAGCAGGTTTCAGTCAAAAACTGGTTTGTTTTGGAAGATGAAGGCATTACAGTTTTTAGAGAATTGATTGTAAACTAACAGGTTCTCTTGGTGCTCTTGGCTTTCCCACTTTAACTGTGTTCAATTTTAGCAAAAGAGGTTTTTTTTTTTTTTTGCCAACTGTAACTGCATTTCCTGGAACATGCATTTGCTTTTATGACATAAACAAATACTGGATTAGAACTCATAAAAGGTGTTAAAAACTGAAATTAGTCAGGAGTCATCATAAATAAATAAACTTGCAGGTTAAATAAATATAATTGGAAACCGTAATAGAAACACGAATATTAGGCGGAAACAAAAACCGACTGTCAGTTTTAACATGTCGATTTTGGCTTTTAATAACATTTTAAACACCTGTTTTGTTTTTGTTTTAGACATAGAAAACTGATATTCAATTTATGGGTAATGTTTATCCAGAGCCAGTATGTAGTGAAAGCTGAACTTCCGGACCTGAATTGGTACCATCAGGGTCATATTCCAGATGTGGATGAAGAGTCCTGTTCATGAGAAGATTAAATGCAAAATGATCTAAACTTTTGTTTTGGTAAAGAAGTGTCTCTCACTGAGGGATTTTAAAGTCAGAATAGTCAACCATTTTCCTAATATGATTGACTATTTTGAATTCTCCAAACCAATATGTAGCTTTAAGAAAACATTTTGCTGTTTTAAAATAAAATAAAATGTAAAATCTTGCTAGCCACCCACATGCATCATCAATTTTGAATTTCAAATCAGATCTTTGTTAATGCAAATCCCTCTAACATTCAACATTTTATAGCTGGCTTGAGGTTCCTCTTTATAAAAGACACAAAAAAAGCAGAAGTATGCATGGAGCCGTGGAATGAGGTTGTATATGATTCTTTAATAGCTTTGAAGGCCCCTGCTATACACTATGAAACATGCAAAACTACTGCAACAAGGAAGCTCTTTATTGTTATGTCTATTCAGCTTTAATGCGATGTTACTCAAAGAAAAGAAAACATAAATAAACCCAGACTCAAATCAAATCTGTCAAAATTTCCGTGCACTCAACACTTTTTCTTTTTCTTTTCTTTTTTGAAAAAAGTGCAACAATTGTTCCTGCTGCTGCTTTAATTTAGCTACATACGGACTGCGTTGCCTTAGTGGGAAGTTGATAACTAATAGGCTGTGTGATACTTAGGAAGATTTCAATTTGAAGTTGTGGGGAAGATAACAAAACGCCGTACAGTGAACAAGTTGTCTGACTCGATTTGTGTTACGTGCCTGAGGGTGCAGTCGTGATCATTTCAGAAAGGATGAGGTTTTCTGAACTAATAACAAAACTATACAAACAAAAAAAAAAGTTAAAAGTTTAGTTGCAGCGACTCAGCACTTTGCAGTCTTTGGCAGACATTTCAGTTCCACAGTTTTTCATGGGGTGAATTTGACTCCCATGCAGTTTCACACTGACATAAAAAAAGGTGCTTACAAGGATGATTTTCCTTCCAGGGCAGACACCTGATTATAGCTAATGATAGAGCATGAAAGCATTTCAGCATTATTCCTGCAAGGCACTATAGCTCAAAATTATACTCAAGTAATTGAATTTGTATGTGGCTACAGCAGATTGTTGTGTGTGATTTCCTGTTCTCTTCAAGTGTGCATTATGTTTAAGAAATGCTTCAGTCCACATTCAGACATCGAGGTCTGCTGCCAAACTGCGTTTGTGTAGGTGTGAGGCCACAGTGACCCCGGGTATTGATGGAATTGTGAGGAAAGCTGTTAGATAAAGGGGCATGTCAACTTGGTTCAACAGCAGGTGAAGCCATTTTATCCACATAAGTGCTGTTAGATATTTGACCAATCCCGTGGCTTGTTTTTTAAGAGTCTGACAGCGCGTGTGTGTGCGTGCGTGTGTAGGTGTGTGTGTGTGTGTGTTTGTAGGAGGCAGCTGCAAGCTCCTGATTGCAAGCAAAGATTTTCTGGCACTGGAACAGGAAGCAATTTAAGTGCATGTTGAGTACTTGACGACTAAACCCCACCGAGACTTCAAGAACACGTCTGACTAACAATAAGAAAAAACAAGATTTGCACTTTGGCAAAGCTGCACAGGAAGAGTGGCATTAGATGAAATGACATTAGCTAAAAGTCAATGCTTTGCAGCTACCTAATGATGAAGTCCTGTGTTGTTTACCCCGTGTACACATCTGAATTATTGAAGAACAAATGAGGATGGACCCAAAGGTGGATTATTGACTGTCAGCTGAAAACAGCCCTCTGCTTAATCTCTGGAGAATTAAGTGTTGTGTTTACAAAATGGTTCATTTTGAGAATTTCTTCAGAGGATGCTTCAGGTATAAGTGAAGTTAAACGTTACAAATATAAAGTTGAGAGCCTTTGGAGTTCTGTGATGAGACACCAGAACCAGCAAATATATCAGACGTTACTGAAAAAAATCTAATTAAATAAATACTGGGCCAAAAAGTCTGTCACTTCAGCCTGCCTTTGAAGGTTTCTTTTAGCAAACCAGCAGATACTTGTGTGGTGTAATATTTGAACGCTCAAAACTTAATTCTTATTCTTAACAACTCATAACTGCACACAACCTTAGTAGTTGTTTGCAGGTAAAGATTACCAAAATAGTTGTTTACCGTCCTTTCTGTTTAGCTCCAACAGTAAAAATGCTGGTATATTGACTGGTTTGTTGTCAGACTGCTCTGGTAGATTGTGCAGGTTGTATGATATAACGAGATGCAGAAGAGAAAATTTCACAGCGAGCATTAACTCTGAAAAACAATGGTTTCAGATTAACATGACTGGCCAGGACTGGAATATCTGTTCATATTTTTCTTTTTCTGTTTGTGGCAAACAAGCTTCAAAATGAAGAGTAAAGTCTATCAATGCCAGACTTGATAGAACAAGAAAAAAAAGAATACCAAGACAATTTAATTGTGGCTGGAATATTTACAAAATATAGCTTAGTTCATTTTTAAAAGTTTTACCGTAATGGCTGTAATACAAGCACTATCATGTTATTTTTGTACATCTTTTCTCACTTTTATTATACATTGGGACTGGGTAATACGCTTTAAATATCAAAATGTTGGAAACATCTAACCTTTTGACCTCTTTTCCAAGTCAAAAAGTGATCATCAATATTAAATGTAGCTCTATTTTCAAATTCCATCTTAAATCTCTTGGCAGAGTTTATTTATGTGCTGTAGCTTCTCTAGCAACCAAATATAAAAAATAGATTGGCAGTTATGCATTACAGTAATTGTATGCATAAATAAGTCCAATGTTAAATCATAAAAGCAAGCAAATCTGTATGATTAACTCTGTGACTCCGCTTTATTTTCCAGTGGAATATTATTCGACTGTTTCGCTGTATTTTGCCAGCTAGATTAAGTAATTGCAGTGAATCCCACGTCTGCGAATGCCTTCATGCAGATTTACTCCCGCCTCCTTAAAAGGCTTGATCTCACCCAATTTCTGCTGCGTTTTCTGCGTAATGGAAAGGCACTTACTGAAACAGTGACATTTCCCTAAGGAGACCTTTCAAATGGAAGTCAACAAGTGTCAGGGACAACAAGTGAAAAAGATGAAAAGCAGCCTGTCGCCTTCACTAAGAGGAATTGGCGAGAAGGAGTTTTGATGGTGTCAGGTGGCGGATTTAGATGAAAGACTCAAAAAGCAAGAGGTTAGAAAGAGAAAATCTAGCTGGCATCGAGAGCATCAGCCAGCAACAATGGAGTCGATGGTGTGATAGCGATGAGGGAAAACAAGAAAACCTGGTTGGCAGCAAGAGGATGAGAGGAAATTACAAAAAAAATGTAGTGCAGAACACTCAAAGTGAAACAGAAAGGGAGCCGAGTGGGCGTCCTCTCATTTTATAATCACTTTTATTGTCCATTCATGAACTATTGTTTCCATTCCACATTTTCCATTGTTCTCCAAAGGTTTTATTCATGTCTTTTTCTGTGATCTGCATCTCATTCGCTGTGCAAAGACTTTACTACAATACAACAGGTCGATCAACTGTATCATTATGCAGTCTTGAAAACATGAAATTAAAACCGTTTTACAAGTTTAATATTGTCCAACTCTTCAGTCAGAGTTTTGATTTAAATCACTGTTCTTTTATTATTTCAGGTTTTATCTAGTTGAGGTTGTATTTAAAATGTTCGGTTTCAGATGTAATAGGAAAATATTGTCTGATCAATATAAGAAACCAGTTTTCAAATGATTCTTTCAATTCATTAAGGGGGAAAGAGACACGCAAACCAGTCTGACCTGAGAAACTGTCTGCATGTTGACCTAATGAAAGATTTACGCCATCACTGCCAACAAGCATCGGAGGTAACTGGCAACAATTGTGACTTTATTTCACTGTGGAGGCATTTGACTCGTTTTTCAATCACAGGATTGTTTAAATTAAGTCACACAAGAGTTTTCAAGCATGACCGTCATTTTAAAGAGAATACCGCTGCGTCTCAATTCGATTTAGGTGTGGACTTTGACTAGCCTGAGCTAAAACCTTCCGCTCAGAGCAGTAATTGCTGGTAAGCTCTGGATAATTGTCCTGCTGCACAATCATTGCACTTCTCTCCTCCTGGCAGAGAACAGAATTCATGGCTGCATTAATTACAGAAAGTCGACCAGTTCCAGAAGAAGCAAACAAGCAAATCTTGGACAGGATGTTTTCCTATAAGTGTGGGATCATTAAGATCGTTTTAACAAATTTGAGACAAACCTTTGTTTTTTTCTTTTTTTTTTGTCAGCAGTGCTTTTTATTCTTGAATCATGACCACAAACCTGCTTTAAATGTTGTTTTGGGTTCTACTGCGACCTCCTGGATGAGTGGATTTGCTCTCTCAGTGATTCCAGCTGCTGTAGGGAGGGTTCATATCCGTTTTCCCATTTGTGGAAAAAAAATGGCTCTTTTTCATTTTGATGCAGTCTGCAAAGCTTCAGAAATGACTGTCGACACTAATAGATGTCAATTAAGTAATCTCTTATTCAATTTATTTAAATAAGGATTAGATTATTGCTTTATCTGTCCTTTTACACACATTCAATTGAAGTGACTCTGCCATTCTGCAGGTCAGATTGTAATCAGGTCTCAGTGTGGCAGGCAGAAATAAATTCAGCTTATCCAAAAGACTACTTTGTCACAGTTCAAATGAACTGTGTGCAGGTTGGTTTGAAAGGGTTTTATTTTCTCAGAATAAATGAAATCAACTGAAAACATTTTGCATTCAATAAAAGGGCAACTTTGAGGTGTTGAACTCTGTGTAAATGTTTCATCCATTTATCATTTAACATGCAACATTGGTAAAAGAAGAAAAGCTAAACTAATTGATTTCAGATTTTTCAGCTCCTCCACCTGAGCCACAAGACAGACAGTTTGACCAGCACTGATAATCATCATAACATAATTACTTCAACATAGTGAAATAAAGCTCAACTATATCATGTCAGGCAGGGAATGAGTCAAATAAATTCGGCCTCAAGCCCACTATGTTTACTTTTATTACTCGAATGAAAACTGTGGCAAGACATCAGAAAAATCTATATTCGACTTTAGCGTGAATAAAAGCCTTATCCTTGGAGATGCTGTAAGTTCAAAGCTTTCATACATACCACCATTTTAATACTTGCTTTTTTCTCTCCAACTTATTTATTCAGTCAAGGTAAAATTCCTTCATTTCACCGGTGTGGAATGGGCTCAATCAATTAAACAAGAAGCTAAACATGTGGCCGGAAATTCAAGGTAGCGATGTTGTTTCTGTATGTCTGTCCTGCTGCTGAAGCAGGTAGCATTTCCTGCATCGCCATCCATCAGTTTCATCACCAGTTTGATTCCAGCTGATGAGTTAAAATGGCTCCACTCCTGCCAGAAGGCTGCCGTTCCTTTTCCCTTTGCTTCGCCTGAAACAAAACCAAATCCTTTGTTTGCCCTCCTCTTAATGTCTTTTCTTGATCATGTTCCGCCTCAAACCATTTCTCTAGTCTTTGGTAATTTCATCACCAACTTTCCGAAACTTCTTATTCATCTTCATTGTTTGAAAGGTTTCTGTTTAGCTCTCAATTTTTATTCAGTCTGGCTTGTTTATGGCCTTCACTTTCTAAGTCATTTCATTTCTGTTTTCCACTGAGTTATCCTTCATTTCAAAATATGCAACTTTCTCTTGACTTTCATTTAACATCTTTTTCCTAATTTGAAACATTTCACATTTATGAATGTAGACCTCAAACAAGAAAAACAGGAGTTTCTTTTTTTTTTTTCAACAAAACTCAGAGACAAAACAAGTCCAAAAAGGTTCAAAATCAATATTAAAATGACTGATTGACAAACCAACAGACTAAGCGGAGTCAGGATCGCAGTGTCTGAGGAAGACTTGAAAAATTATCAATACTCTTTAACAAAACCTCAATCATGTCGTCAGGGAGGCTAAAACCTGATGACCACTGAAAAATACATGTAGAGACCAGGACAAGAAATATCTGAAGACAATTTTGTGAAGGTTTTGGGGCTGATAAAATGAGTGACTCTCGATGGAACTGACCGGCATCGATATCAAGTTAGAGACAGATGAAGATGGAGGCCTGAGATGGGCTGGTATGATTAAAGATGAGCTGGTTTGACCTGGTTTGGGTTGAAGATGACCTCAAAACCAAGCAGAGGAACAGCAGGACGCCTGCATCTTTCAAAATGATAGTTTTTTAAGGAAAGAATCTCAGGCAAATAAAATCTGCCAAGTAACTGCAACCCTACCACCTTAAGCAAAGAAGAACACCACCATATAAAAATAAAACAGACATTGGATATTGTTTAACTGCATTAACTGGTCATTTAGCCTTTCAGCAGATATTGGAAAATAGCCTCAGAAAGCAGCATGTTGCTTCTGCGGTATGAAAATTGCTCATGGCATTTGAATACAATTACCGTTCCATATACATCTTCTAAAATTGGTGAGCGATTTTAAAGGAGCAGCTGGGAAAAGGCAAATACGTACCATTGCATACCATGTCATCATTCTGTAAATCACCATGTAAAGGAGACGTTCCTTATTCACAAAGATATAATTTCAAAAGCAATCAGCCCTGAGGTCAGATGGCATCACATGTGAAATATTTATGCAAAATCAAAAGTAATAATCTGCACTGCAGACGTATCAAATGCTGTGTTTCTTTTCAAAATATACACTTCTTTACTTAATGTTTTAATGTAAAGCTAGTGAGCCCAATCTTGCTGCAATCATCATAGATTATTGCCCTTTTAAAACTGGTCTACTTTACTCTCTTGGAAGGAAAATGCACCAAAATATTTCTCAAGTTAAATACAATTTAGTATATTTTTATGTGGAAAAATTCTCCTACCCTACAAAGCAAGATTATTCCATGTAAGAGTATTTGGTCATGAGAGAAAGAGAGAAAAGTTTCATGTCAAAAGTTACGAATGAAGATGCAGGTAACATTTTTCCTTCTTCCAATTCAGTTGTATTAAGAGGAACATCATTAGGTTTGCCTGATCTACACTCAATCAGTTTGTGGCACCAAACTCTTCAATTGTCACCAACTTTCTTGCATCGTTTAAGCAAGAAAGTATTAACTGAAGTATCTGAACGTACTACAAATTGATGCACATTCAGCTTCTGAATGCAATTAAGCTATTCGTGTCTGTGCTCCTCACACAATTACTTAGTCACCCAAGTAACTCAACATCTGCTTTTTTAGAAACCTGATTCACTGTTAGTGAATCTAAATGAAATATTCACAGCAGTTTTTATATTCTTGTGCACAAAATCGTATGAAAAAGATGGAATTTATTACTTTATTCATTGTCCGGCCTTTTGGTTGCCCTCTGATCAATCTGCTTCTTGGTAACTTTTTTGTAGCCAGACTTATCTTTGTAATAAATTCCTGCTAAAGTGAGATGGCCAGCTAAAATTAAACGAGATCTCATTTTTGACTTGAATTGATTCATCACAGCTGAGATTGTCACAGCGAACAGCTGAGCTGAATAACTCAGGGATCGACGGAAAAGTCTCTGGCTGTGATAATCGATGGCAGAGGACCTATTGGAGTAAGTATGTCCATCAGAATTAATTCGATTTTTTTTCTTCCTGTCATGTTGTATGCAACACTTTTAATAAACATTCAGTCTGGCAGCGTTTTTACACACATTTTAAAATCATTTCTGCCTCCTTTGGAATTTGACAGTTTTCATTTAATAAGTTTTTTTCTCCAGTAAAGTCATAAAGCTCATCATTCCTAGTGTTTAGTGGCATGTTATACCACTACAGTAAAAGCAATATTCTCTCCTGCAAAGCTTCGGGGTCCAGATCCTCGGGGCTGTTGGATAATCCTATCTAAATGAATTTTGCACCTTCGGTCTCCGTTGTCATTACTCTTGACAAGTGCAACTCTGTCTCTCTATGATTCATCTTTATCTCCATCTCGTCTCTGTCACGCTCTGGTTTACGCCTGCCTCGGTCACACGCCTCACGTCTTCCGTTCCTTTTTTTTTCTTCTTCTTCTTCTTCTTTTTAAAAGCATGTGATATTCACCAGTGATCCAGGAAGAGTGTGGCTGAAATGCTGCTGCTCTGGATGAATAACCACACGGTTATTCATCTCAGACTGGAAGAAGAGCACAGCTCACTGCTTCCTACTGGTTGCAGATTATTTCATGTTTTGCAAGTTAAAAAAGGGAAATGTCTAAAGCCTGCTCTGAGCAACACGGCTGTTCCTATTAAAATATTTACCTTGGTATCCAGCATTACACTGTATATAATGTGAATGCTGCTATTAGCATATGGAGCGCTGGATATTTCCCCAAGGAGTTTGAAACTGGATCCGTGTTCAGACCAGATGAATACTTATTCATCTCTGCTTTAGCCATAAGTGGATGTTTGCAATGTCAATAAGAACATGAAACAAATGTTTAGAGCAAAAATGAAATCTTTCCAACGCTGAATGATAATGAAACATTTGTGCCGATGTCAGTGGGGAGAATTAATATCCCCACAGTACATTCATCACACTCCCCGGTTAGCTCTGCCCGCTCATATTTCATGCATTGTGGGTGTTTATCTGGGAGCCAAGTTCTGCAAGTTTAAAAAGTTATCCGTCTGCCAATGTTTCATAAAACAAAACAAAAAAAACCAAGGCAGCAATCAGAGGGTGATCAAGTGTTCGGAAATTATATGGTGCATTTTCATTTCACAATTCAGAAACGACTAACCATGAAAAATATCGTAATTACTCTATTATCAATTAAATAATTTACTTTTAACAATGCAAATAAAATGATCTTTTGTGCAAACTAAGTTCTAAATAGACATTACAGATTGTTATGATTGGAAGGAAGGATTTGCTGTTGCAGTCCATGTTGCAGCACTTGAAGAAGTCTCTAACTAGAGAAATAGGATAGGCATATGGTTGTCTGTTAAAATGTTCATTTTACAAAAGATCCTTCTTTGCACAATACATTAATGTATGTTTCCATGGTGATGGGTCTATTGTTCCTCCGTTATTGGTTTGTCCACAGGTAATGCAGGTGTAGAATATCGTTTTGTAAATACAAAAAGAAAAGTCTACTGATATGAGGAAGTGTCTTAAAACAGCAACAGCCGTCATACAAGTTGGTAGTTTGTCAAAGTGTAATAAGTTAATGCATAATTGCCCCACTTTCATGATATATTATATTGTGAACTTTTTATTTTTTTTTATCTATCATAAATTTAACTGAAATTCAAATATATATTTCTGTTCACTAGCAGCATCTCACCTTTTCCTCCTGCTAGCATGGCCAGTTTCTCATGCATACACTCATTATTCAACACAGTGGCTCAGCTCAAGATAACAAAACGGTGCCGGCTTTGTTTGAGACTATCGTTAAAACCACTTCCATCTTTCTCAGCGGTCTAGCTGACCCTATAAATGGTTGCTTCTTAGTTGTTTCTGCTGACTTATGTGGAGAAAAAAGAAAAGACCTAGAGAACAAAGACAACTTGTGTCTGTTGTAAAACTTTCATGTGCTTGCTCTTTTGTTGAAACTGCAGTCTGTACATGAATAAGAGGCGATAAAGAGGTTTTCTAACCCGCATGCACTTTACCTCAGTGTCTTTTACTTTTGTTAAGATATATAGATTCAAATTTTAAAAAATGCAGGGTGTAAAACAGAGGGATTTCTGGATCGCAGCTCCTCTTTTTCCCCAAATGCTCTCCGTTCTGCAACAGTCAATGCTGCTCCAAAAATGGCAAAATGCAGATGCCAGAGTTTAAGTTAAGCTCAAATGGCTTTTCTGTTTCCCTCCCTGAGTTTCTTTGAAAGATTCAAACTCAAATCTAATCTCGTTTCACACTCTCAATTTAGCAATTAAAAATTGCAAACAATAATGTGACTGGTTTTGCTGTTCTCAGCGCCACCCAGGGGCAAACTGGTCTTGCCTTTCCAAAGATTTTTAAATGTCACAGTCAAAGAAGTTGAAAAAGACCATTACCAGTGACATTTTATTCTGCTGTGTGTATGTGTGTGTGCGCGTGGTATTAGAGCCAGGAAACCAGCTTGCATTATGAGTAAATAGCATTTTCTCCAGTGCAAACACTGCAGGTCCTCAGGTTGTTTAAGATTCCTGCTTGTTTATCACTAGTTTTACAAGCTGGATCTACTCGAGGTGAAGCTCTGTTTTAACCCCACTTTCACCTTTTGTTATTGAAATCTCATTCTGTGTGTGTGTGTGCGTGTGTGGGGGTGTGTGTATGTGTGTGTTTTTACTCTTGTTTGTTTGTTTTATAAGAAAAATGTGTAATATAGACCACTGCATGCTGAGGGCTGTTTCTATTGCGCTTTACTGAACATATTTATCTAGAAATCTTAACCTCTTGTGTTTATGTAAACACCAACTCTGAGGGGACTTTTCCTTCTCCGGCTGCATTAGTGTCTGGCAGACAAATAAAATAATACAAAGGCATATTACAGCCAATAAGATGACTTTGGCATATTACTTCATTTCCTTTTCATTATAATGAAACACTACTGGTTTGTTTTCACAAACTTCTTCCTTTATAAATCAGCTCAGGAGACGCCCTCGCCATCCTGAGAGCAGGAAGCTCAAAAAGAAAATGGAAAATTATGAACACAGATTAATAGAGCATTAATATCAGATAGCACAGCGGTTACAGTCTAGTCAATTTAATTTAAATTGACTAAAGCCCTGAAAATCATGTATATATATAAAAAATAAAATCACACACACAAACTGACATCATACACAGTGAGTTTTACACATCTACCAGGTTTCTGGTCGATGGTCTTAAGTATTAAGAAAGGGTGAAGATGCAGGGGGTTCAAACTCCTGAAGGTAAGACATTTGTTTTGTCTTCATTTAGTTGTGGAAGACTTATTGCCATCCAAACCTTAACTTTGTCCAAAAACTGAAACTTCTTTCTTGAGTCCTGGTGTCATACTTCATTAAATGAAGCATTTGAAAGGGAAAAAGGACAGGTCTAAGGACGGATCCCTGAGGGACACTACAAGACACATGAACACTTTAAGATAATCAATCCTTCAGTGAAACTGAAAATTTTAATATCCCTTAATTCCAACTGTAAGCCCAAAGCGGAAAAATTGGTCTATGCTGACAAAAGCAGCACAGAGACATCTTAGTCTAGAAATGCTAAGATGACAGATATCACCTGAAAACTAAATGTAATCTAAACTTCTCAAAGCTCCAGCTCAGTGCTATGATGTGCTTTAAAACCAGATGGAAAACCCTCAGTGACGCCACAATGCCTGGAGCTGAAGAGAGACAATTTTCTCCAATATCTTGGAAATAGAAGTCTACTTTGAAATCTAAGAAAAAAAGAAGAAAAAAATCAGCTTCAGGCAAATCTAAAGCGTAAAAATAGTTAAAGTTAGTGGAAAGCTGTAACTAAGATTGGTTAAAATAATTTAAACAAGTTACACAATACCTGCTGTCTATTTTTATTATTTAAAATTATAATTACACCATACAGATATTACAAAAATAACAAAATGCTAATTTGTCAAAAAATTGTATTCTATACAAACGCTTACAAAAAAATGGATGCCGTTATCCCCATTACTTGTGCATCTGTTTAGTACAGCACTTTTTTCTTCCACTCAACTTTCCATTAATTTGTGTCAGCCTTTACCGCCAAAAATTATTCTGGTTTCTATAAAGAATACCTGCACTGAAACCACCTGTTTAGCTAGCAATCTTACAGAAACTGGTGACGCTGATACCACTTAGCTGTCCTTTCCAAATGCCTGTTGGCAACTCAGAATGGTAAGAATATAATCTCTCTAACTTTATCCTACAGTCATAAACCTGAACTCAGATTTGAGAAAGTGTTATTTTCCTTAAGGTGTGGGCAGAAATTACAAGGGCCTTTAACAAGATGAGACTCTGGACGCATTAAAAAACTCCATCAGTCCAGACTTTATGGTCCCATCTGTCCCACCTCCACCGCTCAGAGCAACATGACTCATTACCTCTACTAGACTCAGTCCTTTTTCTTTATGTGTTGCCTTCAACCAGCAGAACCCCACTGGGTAACATAAGATATGGATTGCCGGAGGGGTACAGTAAACGAGTCCCTCACACATAAATTCTGATTTTTAACTTGGCTTAAATAACAATCTGCCCTGCCTTGTCGGAATAATTTTGTCACCGGGCCCGACGCTCTAGGTTTGGGTGTCGTTATCACATTTCCTGGCTGTGAATAAAATAAATCCTGCAGGGATCCCGATCCATTCCCTTTGCAGATTAGAAACAAAATCCCGTGAGAAAGTTGCTGTCGAGTCTCTTGGCCTCTTCGAAGTAATATCTGAACAGAACCCCCTACCGAGGGACGGGTCCAGGAGACATCTTTATCTGATCCCACACCAGCACATTTGGTGGTGGTCCTTTGAGCAATGGGTGACCCGAAACGCCCGGAGAAAAAATGGTTATCCCAACATCTTCTTGTTTTGATCATTACCCAGCGCTCTTGACTGATGGCGAGCGATAAAACCAGACTTGAAAATAATCTGAGCGCCTCACCCCCAGGGTTTGCTTGCTCTTCATCTAAACAGTCTCATAAACTGCTGAATCAGTCCAGCAGTTTATTTCAATTTAATGCACAAGATCACAGAAGCTCAAAGAAACTCAGACAGGTATCTAACTCAAAAGTTCTTTTATCTAAATGTTTTTTCCTTTTATTATTTTTAACCAAAATTCAGTTATTAGCAAACTGAGACTTTAAAGTAAGGAAGCTGTTACTTTAAAAAAGAAAAAAAGAGGGAGGTACAAATGAATAAATTTAATTTCCTCATATTTTTTAGAATGTCATTATGTTGGCTCATCTCTACAAAGAAGATGCTATTTTATCTGAACAACATAACTTTAACATCGTTATTGCACAGCCATGTATTCCTTAGTTTGCAGTTTAAGACTCTTCTGCATATTTAGAGTCTTAAAAATCAACATTAATGAAAAGAGGCCTTACCATAGTGTGACATTTCAAATTCAGATACTGTACTGCCATCAAACACCACCCTCACCAGAAAACTTACCCCAATATGGCTGAATTAAAACACTTTTGCAAAAGGAGAATGGGGCAAAGCTCACTGCAGCATAAGTTCTTAAATTCTGACCACAAAGCACAACTTATTAGGTTCAGTGGGGATTTAATTTTCACATATGACCAGGTTGGTTTCGATAACTTTCTCCGCTTAATGAAAGAAATAATTTGAAAACCACTCGCTGTATTTACAGAGTACATTTTTATCCTATTTTATTTTTTGGATCATCTGAAACATGCAAGCCCTATTTCACAGCACTGCAGATATGCCTGAAGAGAAAATGATTAAAACTAAACAACACATTTTCATGGGCCATATACAGGAATCTGTCAAATACACCAGATGTTCTCATCTCAGTGAACTTCATGAGCTTTTTTTTTATACTTCTATGACCATGTCTGCCTGGCACTTCTGTGATCTTCTGCCAATCATTGAAAGGATTTATGGCTCATCCAGTAATAAGCCATTTGACCCACAGAAAGATATGTCAACTCCTGGTTGTGAAAGTGTAAACCACCAATCATCTGGAAAGAGAAAAAAAAAAACAGCAATCCTCTGTGGCATATATAGCATATCAGCTTATGGATTTAAAGGAGGAGGCCAAGAGCTACAGAGTGGGGTATAAATTTTACAAATGAAAATGGATAACATGGTGTTGAACATGAATGGTTCAACCCCGTGTGTGTGTGTGTGTGTGTGTGTGTGTGTGTGTGTGTGTGTGTCTTTAAAGCTGTGAATAAAGAACAGGGGAATTCTTGAATGACATCTGGGCGGCTACGAATCATCAGTTTCCAACACAAGTCCTCATGAATCACTGTAACAAATGGGACAGAGCCAGTGCAGGCCAACGTGTGCACATGTGTGAGTGCTGACATGTGCACTCACGAGTCCCGAAATATTAAAATGAAAAGAAACCTTCCTTGAAGTGTAAAGATTCTGGGAGGCTCTTAAGTTATGGATTGTTATTTTTATGCTTCATTTCGGCAGAATAGCTTTTTTGCCTCTGGCAATGATGGCTAGTATTACTGTTTTATTAGACTTTCAGCCATTACCTTGATTTTGATTAGTTCTCTAACAGAAGAAACCTATTTAGGAAGTGTAAGCACATTGCTCAGATGAGAGCAGGAAAAACAAAAGGAGGAGGATCCCACCAGCCTGGAAGATTACCAATTAAGGCCTAATTTGTAGTGAGCTTTGCAATCAATGTTAACTTGCTCCTTTGCTGGAATAATTGGAAGGTTTTGTACGTTTGACCTCAGAGCATGTCTGAGTTCCTCGAAAGTCAAGTTGACTTTTTGTTATTAGAGGTTCAAGGAAATCTGTTGATACTTTAAATGGGTTTGTGGCATCACTTTTTTAGTCACCAATTCATGTTTTGCCCCCTGAAACGCCATCAAACTCTTTTGCTCTTTGCGTCACTTTTATAAGAACAATATTAGTCTTTGCTTAAAGTCTGATATTAAATCTGCCAAACATCAAGATTAGATTAATCACAACTTTCTCACATTTTGTCACAACCACAAACCTTCTATGTGTTTTGCTTTAATTTTATGTGACAGATTAACTGAAAGTCGTCAATAATGACGACTGTCAAGTATGAGTAGAGGACTGGCAAAATATTAAGGGGTGTAAATACTTTTGCAGGGCTCAGTACAATCTCAAATTTAGTCTAAGCCAAATTCTGAATCCTAAATATGTCAAATAATCAGACGCCACCATCTTATGTTGTATGAAGATCCTTGTGCTCTTGAATATGCAGGTGTTGTAAAGAGCTTGGCCTCATTTAAACTTTGGGATTCTTGTCCTCAACATAAGGGATGACCTCAAATGCAGAGGTGATGCTGGAGCAAAGTCTGCAGTTTTAAAATCAACGTCCTCAGACTGTATGGATCAGAAGGCGAGCTCTCTGTGGTGACGCCGTCACCCATTGTAAAAGCCTTCAATGCTCTACAGCCGGTTGAGCGTCACAGCTCCGCATCCTTCTTGCAGGTCAGGCTGGAGTTGTTCCCTGTTGTTGACATTTTTGGTGCCGTCCAGCGACACTCACACAGTCATGCTCCACGTCTTACAGAGACTCATTATTTCACCTTAAATGGCCCGGTGGTAGCTCTCTGAAGCCTTTTGAGGGTAAAGAGGGCTGTTTAAAAGTGTGAGATTGAGAATGTGTCAAGAGGACTGGCAAAATTGAATTTAGATTTGAAGCATTTTTTTTTTAAAACCTTAGCTAATTAGACTTTGAATAATAACCCTCAGCTAAATTATTGAGAGTTAATCTGAGAACAGGAACAGAATAAGCTCAGTATGACTTTCAAGAAATAAAAGCGATTACGTTTTTCAAGTCCTTCAGGATCAGAAATTGTTGAGTATAACGTTGGGATACTTTGGATAACGTTGGAAATAAATGTGTTGCATATAGACGTTTGAGTGTGGCTGTGGGATTTTTACTTAATGATAAAAAATAAAAAAGCAAAGCTGAGAAATTTGAAATACTTGAAGTGTGATGGACGCTCATTTCTGTCAAAATAACAAAAGACCTGGTAGCGAGAAAGTCATGTAAAACAAAAAAACAAAAACATGAATTTCTTCAAATATGTCCTGGCATATTAAAGCTAAAAACGTCATAAAATGAGAACTTGCAAAAATAAATTACATAGTATGGCTTTTTTCCAGATTCGTCACTTTAGTGAAAGACAAATGTTTTCAAGACAAACAAGAGCCACAAACTGAGACATTTTACTCTGACTGTAAGAGAACATAGCAGGTTTATCCAAATATCAGGGGTGTCAGGTTGTTTTTCCCTCCTTGAGGACATAATTATTACCCTCATGTCTGAAGTCATGTCCTCTGCACTTAGCTGCTGCAGTAAACAAGGCACAACAAAATAAAAATCCAACACATGATTTGAAAGACTTTACCACTCACCAAACATTGGCTCATCTGTTGCCAATATCATTTAGACATTCCATATGTTCTATTTGTGTTATTGTTGAGTGGATTTAAAATATACCATAGATCATCATTAGTATTGTAATTATGCTCTATCTAATTCTGCTCAACAACAGAGAAAGAACCTCTAAACTAGCTAATCAAGATTGGGAAAGGTGTTTTTATTTAGTTATTTATTTTTTGGCCCAAATTGAACATTCTCGTACAATTTGGGTAAAAACTGAGGATGTCAATATCAGGAACAACATGCTTGGTCTCATAGCAACACAGTGAAATGTTGAATACACCCGTAACTGCTAACAGACATCAAAAGTTTCTGTGTTGTTGTTGTATCAACTTTTTGATTCGCATGTTTTCTTAAAATGCTTTTGAGTTTGGATTATCTTGTTCGACTTTGTGAAAAAATGTCTTTTCAATCGCTTTACCTCACTGAGCATTTTCACTCTTGTAGCTGTCATTTGTTTTTATGCCACTTCCTCCATGCCATGTAACGTTCTGTTTCCTGCCTTCTTATGTTTTCGAGATCTGGACTGCCTGCCATAGCTATACCTTTAGTTTTTCTTTTCTTGGAAGTCTGTAAAGTTTTATGCATTTTCCAAGTGTTTGCCTCCTCCTTGGGAGCGTTAGTCCACTGCTCCGAATAACGGAGAAAACAGGATGAACCTTCCTTTTAGTTCAACTCCACGCCTTGCATTGCTAAATTAAATCTTCCAAATGTCTTCTGGCCACTAACTATTGTTGCTTGGCTGAAATAAACAATCAGTAAAAAGCGAGGTAGATCTCAAGGCCATTTTTACTGGATCCTAAATTGTTCTTGTTAGCTTTGTACCATGAGAACCATAACTTTAGCAAATCAGAATGTGCTTTTATAGATATAAGCTCATTAACCGCAAAAAAATGTATAGCTTTAGCTTGGAAAAATATCAACAGACCAAGTGTCACGCAGTGGTTAAAACAGATGTCGTCTAATTTGCCGCTAGAAAGAATAGCATATATTAGGAGATCCAAACAATATCTTTTTGAGAGGATTTGGGAGCCTTTTATTAATTTTATAACAGACTTAGACCTGTCAGAGGGTTCGTTTGAGTTCTGACTTGCCGGAACCCGCAGTGTGCCATGCTGTATAGAAGTGTACATTTATGTCTAACCAGTTTGAAATTTGCTTGAATACCCCCGGTTTTGAGAAGCTGTATTTTGTGTTTATTTTTATTTTTATTTTTCTCTTTCTTTCCTTGTTTTTATTTCTCTGAGTTGAGTAAGAATAATTAATGTCATGTAATAACTATAAAGAGAACTTGTTCAAAATCTCAATAAAAATATTTTTGGTAAAAAAAAAAAAAAAAAAGCGAGGTAGTCAAAAAAATAGGCTCCGTTGTTCACCTTTTTGCTTTGCCGGAGTGGAATAAAATGAGTTCAGTTATGAATCTGAAGGAATCTCTATGGCTTTGAGAGAACATGGAGAAATGTTTTGTTGAAGTTCAGTTTTTTGAAAGTTTTGTCATGCTGCCAATCTTTGTATGACAAGAGGACTGATGGGACATGCTGAGTATAATGTGAAGTTATCCTCTTTAATTCTGTCTTTCTCTTTCTCGTCGGTTCAACTCTAAGTTTAATTCCCTCCCTTCAGACTTTTTTTTTTGTTTTTGCTTTTTTCAAACTAAAAAAAAAAAAAGAATATCTCCTCTTTGTTTTCTCTCATTGAGTCACATATCTATCCTCTGGCAGATGTTCTGCATTTTATAAAATAAAAATAAACCTTTTTTTGCTGGATTCTTTCATAGATTTTGTAAAGGAACCAAAATGTCTATAAAACTCAAAGTTCCTCTTTGTAGTAACGGCATTTTTTATGCATAAAGTGCAAAGTACATTCAGCTTGCTTTTTCAGGCTTTTGTTTTGTAAGTAGCAGTTGCTTGTAAATAGAAACATTGTGGCAAATATTACATTTTAGGGTTTTAGGGTTTGCATTTATTTCTAACCTATTGGAATAATTAAGATTGCTTTTAAATGTATTTGGACCCATTGCAATCTAGATAACTAGATATTAATTTGACTCGCATGCCTCGTAAAATAAAGCAAAATATGCTCATTCAATGCAAATTACTTACTAATGTGGAACAAACAAAAAGCGCAAGTAGAAAAGCCCAAATCATCAGTTAATATTTGAAAACCAAAACTAAAACAGTCGCAATAAGTCACTCTGTTGGAGCGACATCGACATGCAATTGCCACTGGCATATGTTTGCAGGATAGATATTTCTATCTCTTTTTTCAGTCTGGCCCCTCTGAGATTTTTTTTTCCTTTTGTCAAGCTGGGATTCTGTTGCAGCAGCTTTTTTTTTTTTATTATTATTTTTTTTTAACCAAGATCACTTTGAGAAAATCAGATCCTTAGTTAGGCTTGACATCAGGGGAGTTTAACTTTAACAAGGTGTCTGCAGAATCGTGAGACGTACTTAAAAAAAAAAAAAAAAGAGAAAAAACTGGAATATAATTTCTCTCAAAAACTGGCTAACCTTGGCACTTTGGCTTTGATCAAACGGAAGAGCTTGTTTGGAATTTCGCTGAAATTTTAATTTGCTCTGTGGAAAGGATATTTCTGACAGGTTTTTGTTTTTAAAGAGAACAAACGTTCAGGTTTTAATGAAAGTGGGCTTTCCTGCTGCACCATGAGAGAAGAAAAAAATCAAGATGGTCTCTTGCTCAACAGACTTCTGAATGTTGAGCAGGAAAAAAAGATTAATTGGCAATTCTTAAAACAGTTTCTTAATCTGAATATAAATGACCACTATGATTATATTTTTGGATTTAGGTGAGTCAAGATATTAATTTGAAAGTCGCAGAGATTTTTATGCAATCTTGTTCTGCACTCTGAATTATTACAATTTAGGAGATAAATTAGCTACTTCAATCATCATGATAATTAAAGTGGATGGCATTAAATTTTAGCTTTATCATTTAATCTAATGTGTCTAACTCAATAATACAATATTTATTTGTGAAGACAGAAAATGGAAAAGAGGTTGCTAAATCTCAAAGCCTTGATAAATCATTGCAGTCACCTATATTTGTAATCAAATTTGAAGCTTTTTATTTACTTAATCACATTTAGTATTCAAAAAGTGATATCTAAGTTTTTAGTTTAAATATTTTTTGTAGAAGAGTGAATGAATGAAAAAACTTGTATTGTGTATATGTGTATTGGCATGCTGAATATTAATTTCTATCTTTATTTGTGGATCATTCAGATCAACATGTATGCAAAATATCTTACTGCAAACAAACAGGCAACTTGACGTTTTCTAAACTATGCAGGTTTGTTAGGAAAACATTTACATTTTTTCTGCGTTTTAAAGAACAGGATTTCTGCCACGAACTAATATGTTTAGAAGTGATGAAACTCTGTCACTCCTGTATTGTCACGCCTTGCACTGCAGAAGTCTTTCTTGACAATGCTGCTACTCTAGTCTCCGCTTTCTGACAATAGTGATGCATTTGCATTTTGTCAAGGAAAGATGCCTAACAAAGTGTTATGAGGCTCGGACCGCCTCTGACAAAAGGTCTACCGTCAAAGTCTGACAACAATACAGGATGTGCTTCCTGACGTCAGTGAATCCAGGTGGGAATTTCTTCACTCGTCCATCAGTAGCTTAGAAAAGGAAAATTGTTGCCTGAATACATCTACGGCTTTAATACAGGCTTTACAGTATTCAGCCTATACATTCTAAAGCATTCCCACCCACTCATCCACCCACACTCCATCACACTCAAACCACAGCAGCTGAAGCTGTTTTGTGTCTTCCAACGTAGCAGAAAATGTTTTTTCTCCTCTCAGGCAGCCTTAGTGGAGGGGTCCACTGAAGCCAACCCTCAGTAATTAACTGTCACAACGCTTCAAAACTAACAAATGGACTTTATGTCAAGGAAGGCCCATTAATTTACTGGCCTCCACTCGTCGATCCGGAGCCTATTATCTCCATTACGGCAAGCTTTTGTGTCTAGTCATCCTCACCCACTAACCTTCAATTTTCCTGTCTTACATTGCTGAAAATCCTGGGAATATACAGAAAAGACTGCTGGACAAGACACGAGTTGATGATTATAACACATTTAGGGAACGAAAGAAAAAAGGTACAGTAACTGTATATTACTGGACACAAATGATTTCGCAACCTTTTCTAACGGAAGATGTAAATCGGAGGCATGACTCATTTTAATGTAATAAGCAGTGATGCTTGATGCATAAATATGTACAAGCCGATGCACTTGAGCACACACGAAATCAAATCCTCACACATATATTTCCTCATTCACTCTGCTTATTCCAGTTTCCCTTCCAGTCAGGCATATTTTAAAACTCATACCCCACTTCCTTATTGGCTTGACAACCTGGGGGGAGAAATCTTCCATATGTGACACTAATAAGTGGAAGCAGCGGAGAGCCACTTCACCATGAGGCATAAATAACTAAATAACATGCAAACTATGGGATTTGTGTGATTTGTTGTAGGACTCAAATTTATTGCCATTCAGACGTACGGTATTAGCACGCATCTACAGTGTTAGCCATTGAGCAACTTGGAGTGATCATTTTGATGTGCACAGCTTGCAAAGCTGCATTACAGGTGGTGCAAATAGTTTTAATAAACATGTTTTCTCAAACAATATAAAGGTCTTTAGATGTTTTTTTTAATATTCTGTACATTGACATTGATAGTAAAAAACTAAAAATATGATGGGTCAATCAAGCGGGGAAAATAATCCATCTTAAAATTTTAACATTTTTAAAATCGAAGTGCGGTTTTTACAGAAGTAGCTATACACGTTGACATATATATTCTTTAAAAAAAAAAAAAAAAAAACATGTATATTTTAAGTTATTTGTTGTTCTTTAGAAACTGATGGAACAATCTGCAGTATCTTAAGTAGGATGTAGCCACAATACTAAAGTACCATGTGATACTGATGACATGCATGTTACCGCACAACATCTTAAGGCTGCTGGGTTTTGAAACATAAGCACAAATGCAGTTTTATTAATAATATTAAAGCAGATTGAGACTAAATGTGTGACTTCTAAATGGGTGAATCTGTATCACAGAGCAAAATACCTGATTAGCCGTCACAGAAAGGAAGTGTACTAGGTTCGTGTTTTAATTTTTGCAATATGATATTTGAAACATCCTAGAGGACAGAACAGATTAGCATCAGTGGCTAACCTGACACTGATAAAGTCAGACTCAGTTTAAAGAGGACCTGATGTGGTGGAGGGCTGCAAAGCAACCTGCAGCAGAGGCGGAGCAGTTACTGAGGCCAAGCACCGTAAATACCGCATCCCATATGAGATTTACTCAATGAATCGATAGAGGGGAAAATGCTATTCAATCAACTGATGCAGGCTGCGGGGGAAATCAACTGACACACACACAAAAAAAATGGCCGACCTTGGAGACAAACAGAGAAGCTGTTTACCACATTGCATATCTCATTGTACATCTGATTTTTGCTATTCTGATGTCAAATTGTGCCCATGCAGATGAATTTGGTTGACTTGCAGGAGCTTTTGCTCAGTTGTGCAAATTCAGCAGGTTTTTTGTCATGCTAAATCTCTGGAGAAGTGTTTTTGAGACCTGATTTGGCATATTTTCTCCTAAAATAGTCCAAGAAACAATTACTACCTGCCTGCCCTTTCACAGTATACCCACATTTAAATTAAATATTATGCCTACACTTAAGGGAGAGTCTGTCTAAATTGATGTAAATTAGTTGTAGCAAATTGCTTTGCTTTCTCAGAGGCCAGTGATGTTGCATTATGAAAATTGTGGGGGGAAAAAAAGTACTGTGTGCTGAAAGCCAGTGTTAATTTTGATAAAGGTCAGGTACGACCCAGAGGGTAGATTTCATCCCCCCCTTTCCGTTATTTGTGCATACAACATTTATAAATATATTTTCTAATAAAAATAAAATGCCTAAAATGTGTTGAATTTCTCAGAAACTGATGATTGTGAAATGTTCCCACAGATGCTTCTAATGCCGGCACAAATGAACAGAACCTAACCGGAGAAAACAAGGTTGTTCTATTTGGAAGTCTTTTTAGTCGTCTTTTTTTCTCATGCAATTAGCAATTAGTTCAATGTATTTGTAAAAAAGAAAACCTTTCTGTGTCTTTGATCTTGTCTAGATCTGTTTTGTGAAAAGGATGTAAAAATGGGTGCAGGATTGGTTGTTGTCTGTTGACCCGATGGCCATGTTTGCTTTGTATTTAGTAAAATCACATTCTGCAACAACTAGGCGAACAAATCTCAGACATTTTGCTATAACCATGACCACTAAGCAAATTCAAAATTGAACAAGAAAACTTTGGAGTCCCTGATGGCAACTTGGTCCGTCAGGTCATTCTTCATCACAGGGAGGAGACCTCCATAAATCAAAACAAGCTACTCCTCTCGTTTTCTTAGGAGAAGTAAACAAAATGTGTTTTGCTTTTCCCAGTTAATACAAAACTGAAGTTGCTTTTCATCATGACAAAATTCAAAGGTTATCTTTCTTTTCACAAATAAGTTCAGCATTAACCCCAAGGTCAGAGTGTAGTTTCTTCTGGTTAAAACCCTGGTTTGGCAACTGTTCACCACAGACCAGTAGGCTTCAAAAATTCAGAAGAAACTTATCAATGGTGAAATAAACTTGCTCAAAGAATATTGGAAAATCTGTGTTTCTGTTGAGCAGTTTGTTAGTTTCTGTTTTTGTGTTACGAAAGGATTCCAAGTCTCACTAAAAATACCAGCTGATCATTAAAACATGCTTCTGCATATTTTTCTTCCAACTTTCAGCAAATATAAATACATCACCAACTGTATTCTTTGGGATTTGCAGAATGGTGTCTGTAATGGAGCTTACCTAAGACTTAAACGCGACTCATAATTGCATGTCTGCACGTATGAGTAAATATGTTAATGGCTGTTCTTTGGAGCTAGAATAACAGTTACAGAAGTGGTTGTGGGTGGCTGGATAAGGGCGCTGCAGACATTACACTCACTAGGCTGAAGCATTTTCTGTACAACGCGAAGCATGGCCAACACCTACTGGGCTTCTTAGTACGACTAATTTCACACACAACTCTCTCAAACTCTCCGACAAGAGCACCGACTCTGAAAGCTGCACTAAAAACCTTAAAATATCTCGATTTAGATTTTCTGCATAAACAGCCCTAGAGTGCAAACAAAGCAGCTGACATTCTACATTATTTCTACTCCACTGAAGTGGATCAAATTGTCAAGGACAACATGTAGCTAAAAGTTCTGCTCAGAGCTGTGAAAACGTACTTCATCTCCCAGAGTCCATATATGTTTTGATTTGTCACACGTAAAGGTTTCAGATCAAACTAATTTCAGACAAAGAAAACCTCACAGAGTGAAAACAAGCTACAGTTATGAAAATATGCTTTCCTTTTTCAAGGGACAAAAACTTTCCAAACCAACCAGGCATGATGTTAAAAAAAAATAACATTGTCCACAAATTTTAAATGTGGACAATTTCACCGCAATTACCATGCAACATTAAAGTTGACAATCTTTGCACAAGCATTGTGTGTTGTCTCTTGTAGCCACTAGAAATTAGCAATCAGTTGTCCACAAAACTGCATGTGAATTCTCAGAATGGTCATCAAACATAAGTGCTTCGGCTTACTGTACTTTTCCCCCTTACTAAGAACACAGTGATAACTAAGAAATGGAGGCAGGGGGTGTGAGAATGATAGGAAATTAAATGAAGAGGGTGAAGCAGGTTAGACAGAGCCAGAGGAAGGGGAGAAAAACCTTAGTGAGGGTAAGCAAGCATAAGAAATGAGATCATGCTAATTATCTATCACCTTTAGCCTTATGGCAGCTCTTAGCGGCTATTGCTTTCATACAGAACTTTTCAAAACTCCAAGCCCAATGTGTTAATATGGCTCCATGTCCACTGTCTTCAAGGTGTTGAAACTGTGTGTGTGTGTGTGTGTGTGTGGGTGGGTGGGTGCATGAGTGTGTGTGTGAAAAAGTCCACTGAGGATTGTAATCCATCTATTGAGCTATCAGTAGATCATTAAAAACCAATAAAAACGACATAATTGATCAGGGAAGAAAGTCGCTTCATGTCAGGTTTTAACCTTCTAACCACCTTTAATACTCTTTATCAATGATTACACTTTTTAAAACTGAATAAGTAATTTTGTCATTTCTTTGATGGCTACTACTTACTTTTACTTGAGTGAAAATATGTGAAAGTACTGCTACTATGACTATAGTGAAGCTTTTGGCTGCTCTGCCATGTCTGGTAGAATGAAATGCTCAACAAACAACAAAAAATGTGAGACAACTACTTCCAAATACTGGGGTCTTAATGGTACATGATTGTACCTTAGCATACAGATTTAAAATGCTGCTTTCATTACGTACCTGTGCAACTTTGAAGTGAGAACATGGACAACACTGTGCATCAGATATTACAACCCCACTATTCCTATTTTTATATTCTTTCCCAAAAAAGTGTCATTTTCAATTCTGACCAGGCCTTTCCATCTGTCTGCTTTTATTCTTAATGTAGAGGGTTTTTTTCTCCCACCCTCAACGCTACCATCCTAAAACGGCTCCTTGTTCTCGTCAACCTCTCTCCCCCGTGTTACACAATCAGATGTTCCCTCTGCCTGCCAGAGATCCAGAATATCAATAGACCAATAGACCATAGCGCTCTGTCTCCCCATTATCCAAATCTTGTCCGCAACAGACATGCACAGAGTGTCTACACTCTCGTAAAGTATGAACTCAAACCATAATATGATCTTATAAATTCATGCATTCATATATAGCCTTCAGCCGAACAAGCTGTAGAAGTCATAAAACATCCCACAACTGCCTTTAGACATTCAAATAAAGACCGAGACAGAATACACACCCCGCTCTTCTGTTGTAACTTTCACACCCATAGCAGCAAGCCTCTTATCAATTTGCACTTAAAAAGCAGTTTCACCTTTCCCTTTGGTGGCTCCATGTCCCCAGCTACTTTCATTGCTATTTTCATACAACCACCTTTTTCTTAAACCACAATTTCTTTCTCCGCACCACCTCCTGTCATGCTTCAACCACTCTACCCACTCTCTTACTTTTAAAGCTGCATTTCTCTTTCATTGCTGCCAAAAGCAGGCAACGGTGCGTTTCTTGGCGTTATATCTTCACACAAGGCCACACCACCTGTGGATCAATACCATGCAGAGACCACAGAAGCTTGCTTTGTCTTTTTTTACTCTTTGCTGATATGTGTAGTAAACCTATTTGCTTACCTAACCTTTTATTACACTGAATAGATAAGCATAATTTGATCAGTTAGAGGGGGGAAGGTGGAAAAAATGGTGTGTTTCATAATCTACAAATCATAAAAAAATTCCTGGCGACACACTGACATCAGTTTACAAACTGTGAAAGATAACGCATTATACATGGCATATAATATGTATATTGGTTTTTTTATGTGAAGGAAAAGCTTTCAACATATTGTTTAAGATATGCATAAGTCAATACTTCAGTGCATATTTTGTAGGTCTACCTATTACCTTTTAGTGAGAGAAGTGATAAGGTCAGTTTATTGATGCTTGTGTTTATAGTTCAGGACACCGCAGGCAAACAAAAATATGGGGTCATGAGTAGCAAATCTACTCCAAATGGCCAGCAGATAATCAAAATCAAATCTGTTATATTTAGATAAAAGGTTGAAAGAGTTTGAAAAACTTGTGTGTGGTTCAGAAAGCGCACACAGTATCATAAAAGTAGACTTGTGATGGATGAGATATCTGAGGTGGAGTAACATTGCAGTTGGGATTTTTATTCACAACTTCCATTAAAGGGGTGCTATGATGTACTTTCCAGGCACATAGTGCCATTTTATAGCCCAATCAAGTAGCTGTTCTACTTTCAGTTGTTATTCAAATGCTTCATATATAAATTTTACACTTTGAAATTGGCTGCAAAGAGGGGGAGCTATGTGGAAAGCAGCACTTTGTATGAGAAGGAGTCAAGGCTGCCACAGGATATTCAAGGGTTTCTCAAACATGCATAAGTGTAATGAATCAAAGTAAGACTCCATGTATGTTTTAAGTGACTTAATGCTAGTTAATGTGCATAATATGCTTATTTTGTAATGTGAAGATACTTGAATTTGTGTCAACCTTTTATTTTTTTTTTTGCAAAAATGATTAATTCTCTCTTACATCAGAAATGATAGATTTTTAAAGCGGGTTACAGGCTTAAAGTTAGCGTGACCACGCAGATAATTACAAAACGTGATCCTTTATGGTAAGTGATCATTCTTGGATATGGTTTATCTGGTACTAAAACTGCTACTGTACACTGTATGGTGTCAGTGGTGGGACAGGAATATTTTAGCAACAAAATCAAAAACAAACAGAAACAATCATGAAAGGATGGAGTGAATGATAAAGCTTTGCAAAGTGCAACTGTGTTGTGTTTTGGAGGGAGCTTTTTATTTGACATTTTGTAAATTTGGGCTTTTTGTACTTTTTGGTAACAAAAAGGAGCATTATGGTTATTTCATACAGAGGACTGAGTAAATTGTACCTTTTAAAATAAAATCTATTCAGTGATTCATTGTTTGTCAATAAATAATACCTACTGGCAAGGAGTAAATGTCTTGATTCTTTTGGATAGATCTGGGATCATAATCTGTATTCAGAATCACAATAGATGGAAATACGGTGTATATTTCTACATTTAATTCAAAAGATGTTAATCATTTGGCAATAGACTTAAAAAGATTTCTTCAGATTTTACTTTTGTTATTCCAAATGTGGGCTGCACAGTGACACAGTTGGTAGCACTTTGCAACAAGAAGGTCCGGGGTTCGATTCCCGACCCATGGTCTCTCTGTTCTCCCTGTGCATGGTGGGTTCTCTCTGGGTACTCCGGCTTCCTCCCACAGTCCAAAAGCATGACTCTAAATTTTCCCTCGATGTGAGTGTGTGTGTGCATGGTTGTGTGTCCTGTTTGTCTCTGTGTTGCCCTGTGACAGACCGGCGACCCGTCCAGGGTGACCCCATGGCGTCTCGCCCGGAACGTTAGCTGGAGATAAGCAGCAGCACCTCCCGACCCCACAAGGGACAAGGGTGTTAGAAAATGGATGGATGGATATTCCAAATGTTCCATAAAAGACGTTTTAATTTTGAACGATGATTTAACTTATCAAACAGACTAAACCAACCAGAAATGGGAAGTAATTGGCCTCTTAAGTTAATAACCGGTTGTTGCTCCCTTGGTGGCAGCAACTGCCGTCAAATGGTTCTAAGAACTGGCAGCCAGTCTTTTACATCTCGGTGGTTCGTTCCAAAGGGCTTTCTAACATTTTCACAGTAATAAATGTCACTTACATCTGTGGAGTGCAGGATGTTTTACATCATAATACCAGAAGGGTTTTCTTTAAGTCCACATTTTGCATCTACTCACACAGATCTTTGTCTGTAAATCACTGATTCATAATTATCCATCTTCATTTTCTTTAATCAATAATATATCGATTCATTTGCAGTTATCCTGAACATGAGCACAGAATGCTTATTTATGGAAGAAGGTTGGGACTAAATGTCAATGAGAGGTAAAAATCTTTCTTTTGAATTTACCCAAATCTGTTCAATTGAATTACAATCCAGTCCTTTACAATCTAAACAGTATGATTTTAATTACATTACTTCATATTGCACTGCAAATAAATAAGACATTTTATTGGTTTTAGATATAATTGCACAACATTTGAGTGAGTTTAAACTTTTTAATACATAACATTTTTCCAGTTTAAATCTGAATTTTCAGTAAATTAACCTGTTTCTCAATGGTTACCTTAAAGCAAAAATTCTTCACACTTACATTCATTTTAGACGTGTGCATTTGCATAAAAGTAATTCCATCCGAATATTAAGCGTTTATTCTGGTACAAAAGTATTATATCGTTTTCTCTTTGCGTCCAAACTGTGGGTGGATGAAAAGACTCGCAAATCCTCCTCAGCTGCTGCTGGAATATTTTCTTCCACAGACTTTTCCCTGATGAAGCCTTCACATGACACTCAGACTTTAATTCATCACATTAATTATTTCTCCTCCAAATTACAAACAAGTGCATCAGTTCACCATGGCTCCCATCCATGGTGCTGACAACAAGCTCATTTACTTGAGAAATGGAGGAACATCAGAGTTTTTACACTTGCAAGCTTTTGTCATTTATACAAGTGCGACACAGTGCAGCATTGTGTCCTGCATTGCATGTTTAAGGTTCATTATGATGAGCTTAAATGTTATTAAACATAGTATTTCACCTTTCTGTGAGGTGACAGCTCCACAGATGAATATTAATGAGAGTTTAGTTTCCAATCACCTTCTAATAGTTGCTATGGTGAAAAAGCAGGTAAAAAATTCAGTTCATCCTGAAATTGTGGATTTCAAGATGTCTATGCAGCAGCGAGATTTATTAAAAAGAGAAACCACAAAAAGATAAATGTTTTGTCTTACTTTTATCTTAATTTGTTTTATACAAATATGTCAAGGCGGCTTTATTTTTTAAGAGATCATATCACCTGATCCCTTTCATGATATCACAGAGATCAAGTTTAAGCAGATTTTGTGCCAGGCAGGGAGGAAAACTCAAGAGAACGTTAGGTTGCGATTTATGGTTTGTTGGTTTTGAGTGGATAAAGACATTGTCAGAAGCAATTTTCATTTATTATTAAACATTTTTGGATTAAAAAAAATCCAAAACAAATTGTGCTTCAAGTTTGTACTTCCAGAAAAGGAATTAGAAAAGAGCAAACATACTTATTTATTTACTTTTTATTCAACATTAGATTATTTTTCTTCTTGCTCTTTCCTTTGGTTTGTTATTTTGTTTGCATTTCCTATTAATTCCTGTAAAAAGCACTGTGTATTGCCTTGTTGCTGAAAATGTGCTATATAGATCAAATTACCTTTACATTTTACCTTCAGGTTTATATGGGCAGTAAAAAGCCAGACTATTCTGCAGGAGGTAACACTGATTGCTAACGGCAAATGCGCTGCCAAAATTTCAGTCTTGGGTGATTCTTTAAATACGTTTCCTCAAAAATCTGAATTTGCTTTGACGCAATTTTGCTCTGATATAATTAAAAGTGTGACTCAGAACATGACGCCATTCCAAACTGGATCAAAGTTTGTGTGCTTATCTCAATTTCCTTTGGAAATCAGTGCTAAAAGATGTTCACTGATAAGCGTGTGAAATTGGATGGCCCAAATTGCAAAATCAAAGATGTATTCAAAGCAAACGGCTTAAACCTTTCTTCCTGGTTAAGCTTTTTAATGGATTAAAATGTCCTACAGACACTCTCTGGAAAGGAGACGAGGGAGCCATTTCGCAACATGATTCACATTCTAATTAAGAAGACAAGGAATTAACTACTCCAACAGCTGGCTGATAAACATTAGCTGAATCTGTCTTGACCACCCACAGCTGCAAAACTGAAATGAATTCACGTCCAAATTAGATTAAAAGCTACCACTCACCTCTCTGTTCCTAACAAGAAATCTTGAAGGCAACTTTGTCGTGCGTTAGTGTGAACTTTGTAAAATAAGTGTATGAAAGAAAAAAAAAACAACAACCAAGTGTTTTATGCAATCTTCAACCAATTAAATGTATTTATTTCATAATATATCATCATTTACTATTCATAAAGCCATTTTCAAATCAGTAATTAGTCATGAGAAATATGTGTGGCAAACTTTATGCCAATAGTAATCTATGCAAGTATTTGTTTCCATTTCCTGCTCTGTTCGATAGATGCTTTAATTATCGGTCTCAGGACTAGTCATGGTTGGATTTACATTCGTTACCGTCGCTGCCACTTTTCAGACGGTGCCGTTTGCTCGAACCGCTCGCTTGTTTCTGCAGCAGTTTAACACTTTGTGTGTGAAGTGTTTCTGACTTTGACAGTGGGTGACGTGCAGAAATGAGAAACCCGAGACTTTACAAGCTCCCGTCTTTCCCGATGGTGGAGCACGAGCGTTCGCTCGCCCCGTGTTGCCATGGCAACAGCACCCCATTAGGTGGCACCAGGGTGAGCGAATGAATGGGCAGGCATGCGGACAGAAAAGGGGAGAAGTGGAGAACAAAGGGAGGGGGAGAAGTGGAGAAAGGAAAGAAGGAGTTATTGTCACTGCAGAGATGAAAGGATGGAGAAAATAAAAATGGTGGATAGAATTGAAGTAGAAGTGGGATTAAAAAAAAAAAGGTGAACACAGATGACAATCTAAAATGATAAAAGTGAGCTGAACCTTCAAAGAAACGATACTTACAATATGCTGGACACATTTTTTATTGTTTTACCAATTTACATCAAACACATACTGTATGTGCAAAGCTAATCTCTTTATCTGTGCAAGACTTATTTTTCTAAGTACTACCGGTTTCCTTAAGCTTAGCTTGTTTTACCTGCTCTTTAGAGAAATTTGTACTCAAACTTTTAATTTGAAGAAAATAAATGAATATTTATATTGAAAATTGTAAAGCAAGTCAGTCTAGAATATGAATTGGAACTATTTACCTGCTGCAGTTAAAGAATGAAGCTTGTTTTTCATTTATTTGAAAAAATATTGGCTCTGGCATGTTAATGACAGTGCAATTTACTGAAAGAATTTGAGAAACCAAACTTTTCATAATTTAAATTAATAGTCTGTAATCTTTAAAATATTCTCGAGCCTTCACAGAGGGGGGGGGGAGAGTTGCTGCATGCATGCTGAATATAAATGCCTCAATGCTTTTTTTTATTAAATTGATTAATTTTCCATTATTACAAAACTTTATTAATACATTAAACGTCATTGCAATGTTTCATAGATTGAATGAAATTGGGATTTGTGTTTGACTCTGAATTTGATTTGATTTATTTAAAACCGCTTTTGAATTGGTGCTATATTAATAAAATTAGAGTTTGCTTTCCTGTAGTATACTGCTTCAGGTTGACTGGTAAAAACATGATTACACGTTCTGTCTTAATCTGGCATTTTGTCTTCTTTTCTTCCCGCATTTTATAGCCTCTGCATCATCTTTTCTTTTCCATCTCACTAAAGGAAAACTGCACAATTGTTACAGATGGGTTGAATAGGTAATTCACAAGTTAAATGGCAGCCAGAGAGAGATTGTAGTTGAGAAGGCGGCGATAAAGGTGTCAAAGGATAAAGTGTGTACATGAGCTAAGTAGAGGGGGAAAAAAAGAGGGGACAAGAGATGGGAAGAGAAGAGATAGTGGGGGTAATTGAAGTGAGGGACAGGAGAGACTAGAATGCTGATGGAAAGCAAAGAGAAGGATAGAGCAGAAGAACAGATAAGATATGGTCTGGAGTCATTCAGGTTGGTTGTAGAACAGAAATTGGCATTCAGATCGCTCTGCTGCACTCTGCACCAATTTGCATGCTTCTATGCCACCTATAGGCTGCGCAGAGGGGATGAGAAGGAGAGCAGCGAAGGGAGGAAAGCAACAGAGGGGGGAGAGAGGAGCAGCTGAGTAAAAAGGAAACATGCGAAGAGAGGTGAAGCTGGGAGGCACACATGAAAGGAAGCAGAGGAGATTTGAACTAGAGGAGTGATGTGTGATTAAAAGAATGAGGAGCTGACTTTTGATAGACTCCTTTTCCCTTTATGGTTGGTTTATTTCTAACCCACCTTGCTTTGCTGATCTGAGCAACTTCAGCTGCACAGACTTGGCTTGCCTTATGCCACAAAAAAAAAAATGGCTGACCAAGAGACTTAACACATGTCTGTTGTGACAAAAGCAAGGGGATTTACCCTTAAAGTTCATTTGTACAATTATTCTGAGAAAGATCGATTGTATTGTGTGTCGTTTTAGACGTTCATGTAAAAAACGGAATGCTTCTTTAAAATTCACTCTGGACATTTAACAACAAAACTTCACAGGGACTAACTGGAACTTTATGTTTTGGTCAAATGAGAGTGAGATTGAAGCTTTTAGAAACGCCATGGGATGAAACTGATGCCCAAAGTTCAGTAAAATCCAAGATCTATCAAGATCAAATAGATCTTGTTTCTATTTGAAAGTTCCTGGGAACTTTGCTAAGGTACCTTGCATGTTGAATCTCTTGAAATATCAGGACTGTTGAGAAAAAACTTACAATAAGTCATCAGTGTATTTTCCAGAAGGATAATGATCCATTTGTTGTTTTTTTTACACTGACTAAATGTACTTGAATTAAAGATTGTGCATTTTCTAAATACTCCACAATGAGATAATGGCACTGCAATAAAGTATGTATTTATTGTAAAGGCTTTGGTGGGTTTTTTTTTTTTCACATAAAGCACCACCAATTAATTTGATTGTGCAAAAAACTAATGATGACTATCATGAATGAACTGTTTGTGCTTTGTGAACTTGGTGCAAAACTTGGCCTTGCCTCCAAGTCACTAATTATTATCAGGGTTACTACCACACACTGGGCTTTTCCCCCCATTAGAAGAACATCCCCCAGCAAAACAAAGTCAGTGCTTCAACTCATCCTACAAGGATGCAGAGAGCTGCACGTTTTATTTCAGACCTTCTTGCTGTCATTGTTAATGTATATGCACAATGATGAGATTTTACACGTTGTCCCTTGAAGTGTGACATGTAGCGAAGCAATGACGGCAGAGGCTTGATAATTAGATGAAACACTGTCTCATTCTGTTTATCAGCTCTCTTTGCGATTGCTCCTTTTCACCGTCTCAATCCCATGACATGACTATCTCTGTATGGTTGCTGTCTGTGTCTCCACTGCTGTTACCCTCTGGCTCCTTCCTATTTTGACAAACTAGGGCATGAAAATAAGCTTCCATGTTGCCAGGAGAATGCTAAATACAAGGCTCCTTTTCTTTGGCTGTGATTCTTTAATCAACTTCCTCTTATCTCAGCCCTGCATCCCTTGTTTCTCTCTTTTCAGAATGTAATGGAGGAGAAATCTCCACTCTGCCAACATCCTTTTCTCTCAGCAGCCCTCCTCCGCTGTCCCTCGCTCGCTGGTTCATTTGTCCGCCGTTGCGTTTCTCACACTCTCGCAATCTTCAAAATTCGTCTTGCCACCTTGCTTATCCTCCGCCGAGCTGTCGTTTTCATCCTCATTTCCTCGTTCTTTCTTTTATCTCCCTCTCGCCTGTTTCCTGCCTCTTTCTTCCGCGCCGAGTCTCGTGTCATTTTTCTCCTCAGTTTTTGCTCTCGTCTCTTTTCACATGTCGTTCGGCCTGCCCTCATTAAAGGTTTGAAGTTGCGCAAGTATATGGTGGGCTTCACACCCGCAGCTCAGCGTGTGAGAGACGTGTATGGAAAAATTATTCACATATCTAAAGATTAAAATTGGCCGTGTCGAGCCACGCTGCAGCTCTTGAGGTTTCATCTGCGCCTTTCAGTTTTTAGCAGAAGACTTAGCCAAGGCCAACACGTTTGGTGATGATCGTATTTTTCGACTAACAGATGTGAAAGTGATATTTTTCCAAGTTTTTGAAGCACAAGTCAATTTCGAGCCTCCAGTTTCCAATGAAGTTAACAAGCGGACATGACATAGAGGTTCATACCATCTGCTTAAATCCGGCATTTTTTTTTTTTTTACAGACAAATCATTTTCTTCGAGCACAGAAACTTTTGTGACGTTTCAGTTACTGTTTTGCTTATGTGTCCCAAAGTTTGGAGGACAACCCTGCCACAATTGAGAAAAAATACAGAAATAAATAAATGCTCAATAAATTAGCATTCAGTTAGATGCATCAAAATAATAAATACAAGTTGGCAGTAGTTAGGTTATGCCGTAAACATAGTGTACACGTCTTTGTTAGCGTCTTTATTTGATCACCTTTATAATATTTACCTTGTTTAACAGTTAATTTTAAGCTTTACTGGTACTTTTGAAAATGTGTTCTTGTGCATGTAATTTTTGTCTGTCTTTGTATTTTTTCACATTTTTTCCAACGCCGTGTATTTCTGCCTTTCTACATCTCTGTGTGCATTTGTGTCTCTTTATGTGAATTAGTTTGGGTTGTGCTATAAGGCGCCACCGTCTGACTGTTGGTTGGTTTACATTAAGGGTCCTACATGGCTGGGCTCAAGTCAAACTGTCAACATGTGGTTACATGGTTTCAGGACTGCAAATTCAAATAATGAGATCATTAGCAGGACTCTGGAGAACTTGACTGTAAACTCAAGAAGTGATTCAGCCATTTTGTTCATGTGTGTTGGACCAGAGACGCATCTAAAAGCTGCGGGACATCAGACAACGAGGCCTGAATTTGAAAATTATTGGTGTAAAAACCATTGAAGCGCTTTTGTTCTTAACGGGAATAATCTTTATGATGCTAGCTTAACGTCTGAGTGAGTGTGTGGTTCTGTCATGGTTTTCAATCTTTGCTGTGATGTAGATTAAGTGAAGGAATGTATTCAAAAATCACTACGGTTTCAATTTTCAGCATGGATACGTTTCCTTTTCACGCAGCCCGTCAATCATTTTGCACAGCCGAGGTCACCTTAAAGCTCAACTAATAATGCTAAAAAAAAACAATTTCACCATGTCTTTTACGTTATCTTTGGAGAAGATAATTGATGCTTTCAGCTGCGGAGAAGTGCTTTAAAGTTGTCCGTCACTGAAACAAAATGTCTCAAATATCCTATTAAAAATGTCAGGTCAGAGAAAAGTTTGATTTACGTTTTCCACTTAAAACTTTTCTTTTTTGAGAGCCAAACTTAAAATGGAAGATATTTCAAGTAGTTTTATCTGGATAGTACATTATTGTTCCTATTCCCCAAATATTCTCTTTGGAATAATTATTCTCAACAGTATTCTGGCCAAATGCCGATCATGTTTACTTTCAACCATGACACTCAACTGCAACTCAAAATAGCAATATCTAAATAACAAAATGTGTATCTTTAAGTTCATTTCATAAATTATATTAACTATGACAGTTTGAGAGAAAACATTTGATTTTCCCTAAAATATTGTTTTGGCAATTATAAAAATTGAAATTTGACAATCAACACCAACCAAAGTTTAAAATGGCCATTTTGCACATACTAGTAAGTTGTAATAATCTAACCTATTAATTTCAATCAGGGCCTTATTTGATATAATTTATGAAAATACAGAATACAAAAATGGATATAAAAAGGTTTTCTTTATGACAAAGGGATGATGCACAAGTAAGAGGCAAATAAAATGAAAAGCTAAAGCAAAGCAATAATACCAAAGTCTCCATAACACACTGCCTCAGCTTCAGAGGACACTGTGGCTGAAATTCAGTTTTCTTCTGAGAAACTGTCTGGACCCCAAAAGAAGAAAATCTTTGCTTTTATCAGAAATAGATAGAAATGACAAAATGGGCCATTTCTATTTTGACCATCCAGTTCTCTGACAAATCATTTCTCACGTCGCGTGAAGTTGTCGCCTGACTTTGCTGGTTTCTTGTTGACAGCTTGCCATAGAATAACAGTCCAGCTGATCGAGTTGGTAACTGGAGAGCTTTGATCAATCTGGAACTGATTATTGGCAAATCCATTTCAAACGGTAGTATTATTACGTTCACATTTTTTTGGGTTGGTTTCCATTTCGAGGGATTGAAAATCATATTTCACTATTTTTATCTTCTTGTTTTCTTCTCTCTAATCAACATTTGAGAATATTTTTCTTTTTTTCTGAGAAATGTCGGACAACAAATTATACTCATTTTCAGATGTGAACATAACCAAGTCTCTTGGTTTTCTATTACTCTACTATAGAGGAAGTATGTTCATTGCAAATATATGATTTCAACTAAAAATCCTGACATATTTCCATTAAAATGCATATCATGTCTAGACAGACAGAGAGCCTCATTTTTAGGGCTGCTCTTACTGACAACTACAATTACGTCGCAACGCTTCTTACTGCCAAGGTATATTTGCTGAATTAAGAGAGTCTCCCACAGTAAGACTGTTGCATTGTGGACTTGCAAATGAGTGAAAGGAAACTGATTAAAAGAAGATTAAGGCTTATCATGTCTTAATCAGCTGTATCTCTACTCCTCTCTGCCCTCTGAAAATGCCCCCCTTTTATTCCATTTAGTGCCTGGCTCGAGCTTGGTTTCAAATCTTTTATCTTTGCGTTAAAAAAAAAGCAAGAAAAGGAAAGAAAAGGCCAGTAGCAATCACTCCCCTGAAAGGGTTCAAACTGGTGTCAAGCACCAGCCCTCCCACTTTCCCCAATTGCTCTCTCCCAGTGTGGTCAAACAAGCTTTGTCAGACATTCAAAGAAGGCTCTGCCTTCACTCTCTTCATGTTTACTTCATTAATGTAGAAAATAAATATATTTTAGACATATTGTGAATTTATTATGGTTGGTGCGCAGCAGAATGTATGAGTGAATTTTGCTTGAAAGCTTTAATATTTCCAAAACGTTTTTAAAAAATTACTGAAGAAAGTAAGAAACAGAAAAAGGTTCAAGTACTTAAGATTAAAAAAAAAGAGAGAGCTTTAGGCACAAACTCAAATATTGCATTGAAAGATATCTATGCTGCACAACCTACAACTTTATTTTTTCTCCATATATACACACAATATTCTGTGGGAGGAATTCAGATATTATAAAAAATATATCAGAATTTCTGCAATGAAAGCTGATAGTGACGCATGGTAAAATTTATAATTTTCAAACACTTTCTTTCTATTCATAATTCTTTGCAAGTCACATTAGAAAGAAAAATGCTTTTATTTTCTAGCTCAGCCTGCATCCTCCATAAAACTTTTGCTCAGAAGATGTTCAATCTTTCCAGCTGGTAATTTAAGTTCAGCTTGTTGGGAAAACAAAGCAAATGAAGGGAACTTTGTAAAACACAACATCCAGTCGTGTCTTTAATGTATGATTGTTCCTATTAGTGCATCTGTATTAGGATTAATGCTGCTGAATTCAATGCACAGGAAATGGTACATCCACCGTTGCGTTACATCACTTTTTATTTTAATTTGCCATGTTTAACGATCAACAAACCGTTTTGGAAATGTCAAAAATAGAGTGTCTGCAAAATGTCACATGATCATTAGCTGAAGTAAGGAGAAAGGATCTTCATTTCAGACAACACAGCTTTATTCCTGCAACTCTCAGCTTCATATACATGAAAAATCTGCACTATGCTGGCTTATCTGTTGATCGAAATTTAAATGCTGCATTGTTAAAAATGTGACAAGGCATTAGTAGCACATTATTATTCCTGTCATTGAAATGAAATGAAGATAAGCAACAGTGTGGCAAAAGCTATTAACGCTATTCACAAATGGTGACACCAAGTGAGATATCGGTGATATGAATCTTTGGCATAACAACAATAAAATGGAAATCTTTTCACCACTGACCAAGCTACGAAAATTTCTCATTGTAAACCTACAAAATAAAGTTAAATAAAGAAAGACTTGGCTCCTTTCAGGTTTCATTTATATTATTTATAAAGATGAATGTGCTTAAGAGCGTGAAGAATGAGAAACATGTGGCCTTCTTAATACTTGCAGTCCTGAGGGATTTTCTGAATTATTTTATTATCGGGTACAAATCAGCTCAGCTTTGGATCAATAAGATGCTTAAATGCTAAAAGGCATCGGACCAAAGGTAAACAGGCAGAACTTCCCTCCAACCATGAAAGGAATCGTTATCCATTTTGAATAATATGGTAACAGAAGGTCATCTTTTCCTTTTTGTGCGCATGTCGGCTGATTATTTCTGGGGGAAACAAAAGACCTGCGGACAAAGAACGTAATCCCTGTGGAGCCAGAAAAATCATAAAAAGAATGCGTTTCATTAAAACCATCCCAGAACAGCTTGTTTTGAATTGTTTCTTGCTTAATTAGTGATGATATCAGAACATAAAAGAAGTCGAGAGATGTGACCCAAACCACAAATCTGGAGAAAACTCAAAAGTGATGGAAAGGTTTTAAGGTTCAGTTTGAAACTAGATCCTTAATTTAATCTACATATAAAAGACAGCACCAGATTCCACTGCAAAAAGCTGAATATAGTTTCAATGTACTTTTTTTTATGTTCAAAACAATTTAAGTTAATTATACAATTTTTAAAAAGCAGGTTATTTTTCATAAATTTAGCTAGTTTAGGTATACCATCTGTTCATCGGAGCACACCGCACCTCCCCTGGTTCTTGGAGAAATTAATTCCTTTAACTCGAGTTTCAAATGTGGCGTTAAATTGCCCTTTTTACTTCTAGTGTGGTATGAGTGTCTCATGAGAATTTATGTTAATATTTGATATGTTAATGTTTGTTTTGCTTTCAGCAAATAAATAATGCAAAGACTTGAACTGAGCATTGGTGGAGTGTTTCCCCCCCCCTTGTTGCTGCTCTTACAATTGTTCTCTGAAGACTTTTCAACTTGTATAAGGTGTTGTTTTCAGGGGAATATATATATATATTTTAGTAACATTCCTATCATGTCAGTAAGAGTCCTAGTATAGAGTAGTATGTGTAAACACTTATTTTAATTTGGTAAACCGTAGCCTGATCTTTATTTACTTATGATAACATGATATTATAGCTAGTATATAAATTGGCAGCCTCTAGATTTATCAAAAAATATAACAGTTAAAGAAAACTATAGCCTTTCAGCTCTGATCAGTCTTTGATAAGAGTAGAGGTGATGTCACACTGTGTGTATGTAAAAGCAGCTGCAGGAAAAAAAACTGATGTCAGTCATTAGCACAATTATTGCTTTTAGTACAAGTAAGTGTTTTCCCCTTATAGTAGCAGCTTGAGTCAACAATTAAAATGTCTCTGTAGAAGTTGTTTCCCTTTAAAGAGCTTCTTTTACCTTTAGATTTATTTTGATGTCACTATCACAGAAAATAACTGGCTTCTGAGTGGAGACACTGTGTTTGGGTGTAGTGTATTCACCATTCTCAGAAATATTTTTGAATTTCTGATCAATCTCGCCTTATATGTCAATATTTCTTGCACAAGCTGGAGTTTGGACAGTTCTTTTGAGGGGAAAAAAAAAAATATCGACTGAGATATGAGCACATTTGTTTCTGTCACTCTGCTCCAGGCAAAGGTACTGTAATAAGCTACCTTGTCATACTTTTCACTTGTAGCAATATTATATTTAACATTCTTATCCAAAATGGTGGTAGAGTTTGGAGAGTTGAGATGATAACCCCAGAAAATCTATAATATGAGTTGGGAAGTTGCTGGAGTTAGCAGAGCATGAACCTGCAAGACTGCAACCATATATAACTGAGGAAGTTTATCAAAGAAACATTTTTCTTCTTGTAGATCATTCCAGAATGATATGGCATTTTCTCTGGACAACTGTTTTCTTGAGTTTTATATACACGGCAAACATTATTCCTTGAAACATTTTGAGAAAATCTACAGGCTGTCATGGTTGTGACCAGTTAATTCACTACAGTAGAGATGCATTTTGAAATATTAAGCATATTTCTTCCTTGCAAATTATTTTCACAAGCAGGAAAAGGTTCAATTCATCACAGGTTCTGTGTCGGATGTTTGACGTTTTGATGAGAAATGTGCAGAACAGTAAGAAACCTCGACAACGCTCTATGAAGTTGGTGAAAGAGGGTTGTTAGCCACAGTGAAACGATTGTACAGACTTTGTACGGTGGCCTGGAAGGGTCATCAAAAGCGCCACATTACTCCAGACAAAATGGCCTGGCAGGAAAAAACCACAACAGACAAAATGAAACTGTGGTTAAGATGGTAAGGTTTAACTTGAGTTTTAGGATTATTTGTGACTGTTGTGACTTTTTGATGTGATGTTGGGGCTTGTGATTTTGTTGCCCATTCTGGGCCTCCATAGAATTGGACTAAACACCAATACAGGATGAAGATGTCTGATCTTAATGACCATCATTACATTTGGAAGGAAAAAAATAGGGGAAAATAATATTTCTGGAAGTTTGACACTGGGCGATGTGATTAATAACGTGGCTTGGTGACAACAAAACCAATGTGCTGTAATCAGTGACATGTGGTAAGGTTCATAGCACTGACTTAATCATAACCAGATTTACAAAAGTAGGGCTCCTGCATGTTATTGTTAACATACGTAAATTTCACGCATGCTGACAGCGCTGGAGGGGAAAAAGCCAATTTTTTCACGTCATTCATAGTTGCGCTGCCGCCGGAGAATAATTCTGTTAACTCAATTAAACTTGGACATGTAGATATTATTAATTTCGTGCTGTGCTCCACAGCAGAGGGAAATATCGTTGAAGTACAACTTAAAACCACGTCTTTCTCGCACTCTGTCTCAGCAATTATGTGCAGACTCGTTCCTATAGCAACTGACAACCTCACACAAAAAAAACCCCACTCATATATTTTCAACACAAAGAGCAGAACATTCAGTCTGTATGGTTTTAGGCTTAATGTTTATTTTTCGATTATAAATCAGTGATTTATGTGGTAAGAGGAGAAAACTATAAATATATCGCTGCACTTCACGGTATGGCTAGCTTGTTGTTACTGTCTCTTACTCTGAAGTTGTGGAGTCACAATTTCAGGGATCTTGAGCGCCCCCTGCCATGAGACAGGAGAACTGCCTGCCTCACCTCCAATCTGTTCTCTGCCGTTTCTGATCGCTCTTCAGCACATAAAACACGTTACACACACAGTTGGTGACAAAAACACTGCACATTATACACACAAGCTAAATTATGGAAAACAGTTCATATATTAAATGTTTTTTAACCATTTTATTGGCGACGTACAGACAGGAGGAACATCCTTTCACATAATGGCCGTTAGCAAGAGGCAGATCAACCCAAGTGAGGCTCAGCTTTCTGCTGCCTCACCGGCTGCGCTTCCGAGCATTTGAATGGGAAAATGCGAAAATTCAGCGATTGTGAAGAAAAAATGATCAAAATTGGTTAAGCTAAATGAAAAATACGTACTTTATAGTGTAAACCACAGGGTGAAAATAGCATAAATTATTTTATAATTCTATATTACTTTTCCATGATGACAGGCTCTGCCTCACTGGCCTCCCCTGACCGCACATCACTGGTTGTAAAGGTCATCACAAAACCTCATCTTAGTCCACAGAAAATTTGTAGCCACATGTGCTGCAGCTCAAAAGTAAGAATCCAAGAAATTATTTGTAGGAAGGCCGAAGCGTTACAGATTGCTTCCATTCTACATCCAGCTTCATAAGCTGAAGCTATTTTTGCAAAGGAGAAACAATAAATAACATCCTGGACTTACATTTACATCACAAGCTGTAGAAAGACAGGGTGGCCAACAAAAGGCACCAGTTCATTAAGACATAATTTAACATAATGGTCGTCCCTAAGCTAGTGTTCATTATTTGCTTTATCTTTTAATGAAACAGGAGAACAAATAGGGTTTAGTCCACCTAATTTACAGTGATGAAGAAGCATTTGCTCTGAGTCACAGCCTGTGATGGACCAGCATGGCTAAAGTTTGATAGATCTTTGTCTAATGAGGGTGGAACAGTTTTGACCTGTGCGCATGTTGTTCAGTCTCAACTCGGGTGCTGTAAATAAACACTTATTAGCACACTTATCAACTGGCTTAAAACATTAATTAGCATAGGATTTTTATTAACATGGAAGTGGGCCACCAGCATCTCTCATTAAGTGAATGAAATGCTGACTTGTTTGCCGTTCGCAATGTGATTTGATGCAACATGACAGACTGAGAAGAAAAGCGAGGAGGATGGAGGGTTTAATATGCAAATGATCTACACTTAATAAACAACAAATACGATCTCCTGAAGTAAAATGTTTACAGCTGTGTTTGATGTTAAGAGTTTCTTTAAACTTTCAGATAGTCCTTTGAAGTTATCCATAAATTCACCTTAGGCATTTGTATAACATGTTTCTTTCAAAAGTGCCAATATAAAGATGATTAAAAAATATAAGTAGTGTGTGTGAAACCGATAAAGCAACCAGGATATGGAACTTTGATGTAAAAATTTAAAACGTAATTAAAAAGTGAAACCAAATAAATAATTCTGCTTTTCCATGCGTCATTTTTGGTTGTGGGATTATTGTTTCTCTGTGAGATTAGGAATAGAAAGTGATAAAGTTTTAGGGATGTTTACGGAGACGTGAAGCAGATGAAAAACGGTTCCGAGGATTATTTTGGAAATACTATCAGAATTCAAACTTGCTAAGCTTGGTGGTTGGGTTCTAGGATGAATCCAGCAGTTCGTCCTATTTTTGAACAAAAAAAATCTTTAAAGTTGACAGGAAATTTGAAAATGTCACTTCATAATCATGTGTTATTGAAAGATTGGAAGATTAACACCTGAACACCAAATACAAAGTCTTAAAAAAATGCAAACATTTTAAAAAGATTTAAATAAATAAGCAATGCTCAGCCTGGTGGGGGCACAAATAAAGCTTGGAGGCCCGCCAGGCTTATAGTACACCAGGGGAAACCCTGCATTTGTCTTTTATCAGGTCTTTCAGTCAACATGAGACCGGATCTTTTAAACAAATGTCTCCTCGAAAGTCCATATAGAGCTGCTTGTCTGGAGTCATCTGGGCTTTAAAGAACCAGTTAAACCTGTTGGTTGTTGTAAAGAATAGAGCTTTTTACTCATGCATTATTTTAATGTTTTTCCCTTTTGTTTTTACTACCCTTAAATTACTATTATCCTTGCGGCGCAGCATTTTGATGTGAAATGTCTGTTATAAAGTGTTATCCACTGTTTACAAAGGGCACAAGGAATTTAATAAAACACTGTACTGAAACATTCAGTTTAATAGCCATGATTGAGGGATCATAAAAAATTTAATGGAGGGTACTTTTTGTTTTGTAAAGTTTTAGTTATTCAACTTTCAGTCCTCTTCCATTATCTTTTTATAAATCGTGTTTTTTTAGAGGTGCTTGCAAAAAGGGTTTTTTTAATTGGATTTTTCAATTCATTCTACTAAAGAAGTGGCTATGTCAATGTCAAAATTTAACCTTAGTCATAATTATTGCAATTAGTTATAGTTCAGCCTGTCACAAAGTGGATCAAGATCTTTTATGCAATTCAGAAAATAGCCCTACGCAAGAAACAAGCAGAGAGGTTTAAATTTAAAGGGTGTCACATGATTTGTCAGTTTCCACAGGACAGAATGAATCTCTTTCTCAATCTACAGGAAACTGTGCAGTACCTAAAATCTTTCTACCTTCATTCGCCTGTTGTCAAATAGTCATCTTTTACTTTTGTTCATGGATTTCTATTTTCATCTGATGCAAATCATCCACATCCAGGCTGCTCTCTAAGGTGCAACAGCTGGGAATCCATGCATATTTATTCATTGGTTGTACCTTTACCTCTTTGTAAGGCAGCAGGTGGAAAACCCGTTTTATCGCAAAGACTTTCCCCAGGTTTCCATAATCTCAGTTAGTTCTTTGTTGTTCAGTCCTCATGGATTAAATAGGGGATTGCAATATTTGTAAGAGCCTGCAATGCAATTATTTTTTAGAGTAAAAAAATTGGTCTATAAAAAACACAGTCACTTCACTTTCACATGAATTCTTGTTGAGATTAAGTATAATGTAAAATTAAGAAACAACAACTATATCACGGTGTCGCTTGAACAAACCAGAAAAGAACATTTGAGAGTCTTCGGCTCTCCTTGAACTGCTATTTTAGGTTTACATTCTTTTTGCGTGTTCTGTTGACAGGCTTCCTGACACAAAGGACATCATTGTTTCTCTGTAATAATGTTTTGCCTTTTCGCAGACATTTCTTTCACTTTCTTTACCAGACTTTATTTCCAGCTTTCCCCTTTGAAAAAAACTCCAAATGTGGCCTGCTAGATTCAAGTCAGGCGTGAGGTCAGGAGAGGTTTTCACTGTCTTCTCCTTGCAAACTCTTCTGAGAGTGTAGCTTTGTAACAGTAATCTTGCTAGAATAAGGCCCTTCTGCCAAACCTTTAGGAAATAGACACCATGTCTTGGTTGTGGTATCTACAAATGTCATTGCTTGAACTCTGGTTAGTCCCTAAAGAAACCTCAAGGTATATAGTCTATATAAATAGTATTTTTTGTTGAACTTTAACATCTGATTTGACCATGGAAAGAAAGGCCAATAATCATCAGATTTTATTTAATTCTACAAAAGAGCCAGGGAAGGTTTTCTTTAGGAGCTGCCAAGAGTCGATGCTTTGCTTTGTCCGAGCTTTTGCTGAAATAAAGTAGATTTTTGTAAATGCAGATTTGTGAATCTGCAAGTGTTGAAAGAGCTGACATTTCTCTTCATTTTGGTAAACCTGAAATCCACCTCACTCCCACTTCAGGAATTAGGAACTTTCAATTACTGGCGTAGCAATGCCTCAGCTATTTGTGAAATCGACAAAGACTTTTAGATCCTATTTTGTTTGGACATGAAATCTTTCAATCAATTAAAAGTTTCAAGTCAAATTTTGCTGACCATAAAGAACAGAAAAGGCCCCATTTCACATTAGACACAAAATATCCTGATAATCCTTTGACTTTTGGGAGAACGGTAGACTGACGGGACAAAAGCGGAACATTTCAAAACGTGTTTACCCAAAGATAATAAATTAATGCTTCTTTTAACAGTTTGCAAGCTGAAATGTCAAACTGGCTTGTTTGCGAACTTCTGCTTCAACATTTTTACGAGTAACTGACTGCAGTAGAAACAACCACACATCTACTGTATCATAATCATCCCCCACAGGCTTTTTGCTGTTTAATCGGTTGGTTCCTACAGTAAATCTTGCTCTGCCATGTATGGAAATGTGTTTATTTTTCATTTATGATTTCATGTTGAGCATCTGTGTTGTGTTGGGACCATTGATTGACAGGTCTGCTTTGGCAGGGCTCGTCTGCCACTGAGCAGAGGCCAGCTGAGAAAAGGTTGACTCAGCATGAAAAAATACAAACATTTTAAAAACAAACATACATTTTTAAAAACCGAACTTACACATGGAGAACACTGTAATATTTCTGAACCTTTGCTCTTAAATTCAAATGACACACAATCACATTGTATAAATACAGTCTTCCCTTATCAGTTGGTCTTTTGTCTTACAGTCTCACAAGCTTAAGCTTGCATAATATTTTTTTCTCTTTGTCAACTCTGAGGTCAAGTGCATGATAATGATATTCTAATGAAGTGCTTAGATTCAACTAGTTTGGCTCCACGCTTAAAAGCACTCGACCAATCCATTTTAATTAGCTGCGGTCTGTGAATACAAGAATCTTCACTCTTAAAAACCAAAACAGAAGTACATCTTTTGACCTTTGTTTTCTTTAACAATCTTCACTCTGTTGAGGAAAAGGTAACAGTAACTAATGAGCTGAAACATGACATGTTACTGTTATTTTGGCGTGTTGTAGCATAATTTTGTACTAAGAATTTTAGAAAAATCTAAACTTTTCTTTGACCAAATTTTAGGGAGTAGGTGTCCGAACCTGTACTATCGCCACACTTTAGGATCCCACTAATTTTCCTTTGTACGACCACTTTATACTAAAACGACAGTGTTTGGCCTGTAAATAACATTTCATAAAGGTGTGGCATACATATTCATTTCATCTCATGTTTGCATCCTATATGTTATGTTCTCTTCTTTTTGAAAAGGGATTGTGATAGACACGGAAGACTGGTCATGATGCCATACACTAGTAAGACTAGTTACAGATGAATAATATCCATTCAATATAATTCAGTGGTGCATATTCACTTCCTTTTCCTCCTTTTTGAGAAATGCAATATTCATTCTGGTTTATTACTATTCATATAAACTAAGGTATTCAATAGAAAAAAAAATCCCTGCTTTAGATGGACTAATAATTTTCATAGAAAATACTTTTTTGAGATTTAAAATTGTACAAGAGCATACAGTGTAATATTATGGATCATTTTAAATTAATATTGTCGAAAATTATAAATATTAATAATGTCAGTATGATCAAGTAAGTTGAGATAGTTCTTGTTTTTATTTTTGCATGCAATGTTTGGAAAATTAATGACTTTAAAAAGCCATTTCTTTATTTCCATATTCCCTGCTATTTTTGGCAGGCTCCATCCTCCATATAAAGCCGAACAGCTGGAGATGGTATGAAAAAGATGTATTTTACGGCGATGACAGCAACAGCCACATAGGAGAATGCAAATACTTTGCATTATTAGCTGAACTATGATGGATTCACGTAGCTTAAGTTCTGCTTAAAATATTCAAATAAAGAATATTGGATTAAGACTGACGTGAAATGAGAGACAACTGTATTAAGATATAAATCCCAGTCAATGTGGGAGAATTTTCAATAAGGTTGTTTAAAGATAATTGCAAATTCACTGGACCTTCACATTTAATTTGTACATATTTCTTTTTTTCTTTTTTTTTTTTGTCAGTTTACACCATCTTGTTTGAACCCACTTCTATGCTAGATCCCTTGGCCATATTGCAAAACTATTCTATTAAATCATTTTCATAATTCATTCTGTGTCATTCTTTCATTACACCCAGACACACGAACATTATGGTATAATTCATCATGACAATTACTCCATAACCAACGCTCTCTCATGTCATTTTGCTGCAACAATGGGTATTCAACCAAGCAATTAAAAGGTTTAATATCTTATCAGACGGCAGCATATTAATATAACAAAGGGATTTTGACTGCACACACATGTATGTGGTGTGTTTTGTGTGCAGGTTACAGTTGGCAGGTGCACAAAATGAAGTCAGTTATGATGCTTTTGGCACCACTTGGCCCTGTGACACAATGGTCAGCAGAGCTCCCAGACACTGCTGCCAAACCATTTATGTTAATTAAATACTATGTGTCCATTACCCTGTTAATTTTCTTTTTAAAGGCTTCTGTCATTCCCCATAATTTTTCATACCTCCCTCAAATCTATCATGCTTCTCTTTGGATTGAGCATGCTGGTGGAAAAGCTTGTTTGCTTTGGAAAAGCTAATTATACTGGCTTAAGGGACAGTAGAGGGAAAGCCTGGCAGGCAAATTATCTGGGTAACTTTGCTGACTGCCTCAGTTGTTGACTGCAAGCCTGACCGACCAGCAAATGACAAGAAGATTTGCAGCCAAATGATTGGTTTGCTTTGCAATGCAGGAGGGTGATTAGAAAATTGCCTTTATTACAGGCTAGGTAGCTCATCATTTAATTTATTCTATCTACTTGTCTGTTGAAATGGATTTTTGCATGGCTATATTTCATATAATGTTTGCCACCCATATACATTACAATTAGTCATATCCAGACCAGCAGCTCAAAGGGAATGACATGAACCATAAATTAATTTATGTAGCCAGACAAAATGCCAGAGAGATGGAGCCGCGAGATCCGACAAAAGCAAGACGTTCGCAGCCGACTGCATCCTCGTGTTGTCATCGTCAACATGGCAAAGAGAAAAAGGGTCCAGGATTAATCCTCTTTATTTGCTTCTTAATACAATAAGAGAATCAGCCAATCACATCTCTGGTATCTAGAAGTAGTAAAAACTATGCGTAAAGCAAGGATCAGGATACAGACGAGTGTGGCAGAATTTCTGCACATTCTGAAAAAGTATGGAATTTAAATTTTGTAATTTTTCCCACTGTAAAGATATGAAGTAAGAAAATAAGATCAAGATCTAAATTGGCAGACTGGACTGCTTTTTATAGTTTTAGGATTCTTCCTTTTGTTGAGTCCTGTCTTTCTTGATTTTGTCTTTCAGCAGCTAACTGTGTTCACCTCTTTGCAACCATAACTTCATAGTCAGGTAGCTCCAGCAGCTTCCACAGTCATTTGATTTTAATCTAAAGAGAGCAGCTTTGGCTTTTGTTGGAACTGTAGATTCCCTTCATTAAGGTATAGTTGACAACTCTGCTGCTGCAACTCTGCTGCTGCTGTCATGTCAACAAGGACCAAAGATCCTAAATGTTTAATATCTTGCAGAGTCGATACCATTAAGAATTAAGGCTGTTCCTGATCCGAAACTGGGTATTAGCAGGGTGTGCCTAATAAAGTGCCTGATAAATGTGTGTGGAAAAGCTCTTAACAGGCTTTGATATTTAACAAAATGCGTTTAATTTTGACGTGTTTGGACCCAAGTGAAAACCACTGGAATACAGCAACATGCAGCAAGTTAACAATAAGCATATATACAGCTGAAAAAGATTCTGATTTTGCTTTGCACACATAAATGTTTCAGTTGTAGTCCTCGTTGGCAGCCACAGTTCCTATAAAACATTTACAGCGAGTCTCTAATTGCTGTGGAGGAATTTTGGCCAGCTTTTCCCAAGAGAAAGTTTTGGTTATGGTTACACTGGACAGTTTCTGATAGTGAATAGTACATGTATTGTCCTCCCAGAGTTAGTCAGATTCAAACAGACCATGTTTCTACACAATCCTTCTGTAATTTTTGAAGCTATTTAGAGGTGGACTTGCTGGCAATCTTGCAACAAAATGGCACAGCTCTGCTATAACTTAAAGCATTCTTGACAGAAAAACAAGGCAAAATTAGATGGTCTAATGTATGTGTCCACATACCATGCTTGAGTGTGGCTGTGGGTGAGAGTATTAGCAGATTTACCCCAAAGGTTGACAGTTTTAAGTGGAAAAAAGCCAAGCTCAGCTATGTGACGAGCCTGACAGTTGCAATTCCAAGAAATGTATCACTACTCTGACAACCAAGTTAGTCAGGAAAAATTGAAAAGGATTAGTTTAATTTAATTCTTAGAAAAATAGGTCAGTTCCCTTCCTTAGATGTGGAAAGGTAAGGAAAAGAAAGGCCCGCATTGAAACTGAGGAAAATGCAAAATGGATGAAAGAGTGCAGTGAGACGGCATTTCTCTCCTTTTGAATTTCTTCTTTTTGTGGTATTTGGCAAATTTGCTTCAGATTAAATATCCTTTCATATCCTACAAAAAATACCCTAAGTAACGACAACATGCAATTTCCAAATGACTTATTTATTTAAGGGGAAAACAACTCAAATGAAACCGCCTCTGTGTGAAAATATAATTGCGCTCTTTGTTAAACAGACAATTAACTGTGATTGTCCACATTTTTAATTCAGTTTCACCATCACAATTCCAGAGCTAATTGCTACCAGACCCGCCAAATCAAGAAATCATTTAAACACGATCTGTCTGATGTGAATTAATAATATGAACATATTATGACCTGCTCTATGGAATAGAAATTGGAAAAATAAAATGAGAAGTTTTTGACACCATCAGCTGAAAAAGAGCTTCAAAGACATTTTCTAAGCTTTGCGAGTCCAGTTAACCACATTGTGAGTCATTATTCACAATTGGAGAAAAAGTGGAGCATTTAGAAACCTTCCCAGGAAAGACCAACCTAACCAGGAAGTCGAAAAACCACCAGGACGAGATCTAAACCACTAAAGTTGAGTTTTCTCACTGGTTTCCATTCCATTTCATCTCATATGAAACCAGCTGAGGAGGACAATCATGCCAAAGTCAAACAAAGCGTAGAGATGGTAGTTTAATGACCTAGAGCAGCTTCGGGATATAGACAATTTTTAATAATTCATGAAACCATGAATTCTGCCCTCTGGCAGAAAATCCTGAGAGAGCTTCTAGGTTATGCAGTCGAAAAAGCTTCCAAAACACACACGCTAAATGGATCAACAAAAGAAGAATATTTTGTAGTGACCAAAAAGTCTGGACATGAATCAAACTGAGAAGCTACAGCTTGACCTTCAACAGGCTGACTGTGCATGGAAATCGATACATTTTGCAAACGAGAGTCAGTGTAAAATTTCTCAGTGATTTGAAGTTATTATTGATGCTAACGGCAGTTTTGGAGGCACCCTAACAGGCAGCTGTTAGGTTTTATGGCTTTTTGTTCCATTTACTTTCTTACTTTTAATTGAAATCATTTTTAAAAAAAATCCCATTTCATTAACTCAACTTTCTCTGACATTAAAAATGTATTTTTATGTCCTGAAATATTTAAGTTCAACAAAGTGGCAAAACCAGAAGAACATAATTTTTTTTAAAGCACTGCATAAAGTTCAGCAATTACCACCAAAATCAACATAAACTGAAGTGCACAACAATGGTCAAAGGTAAAATGTGTAGAGAGAATAATGAATTGAGGTTGTGATTTTAATAAGTTTTGCGTATCCGCCTGAAGCTGCGACAGCTTAGTGATGAACTACAACACTAATACCAGGCTTGTAATGCCATAAAGAGTTACTAGTGATAACTCGTCGCTCTACACAGTTGGGATTTATCAGTATTGGTATTTTCCTTTGGGAAATAAGAGGCAGAAACAAAAGAAAAGAATGTGTTGAAAAAAAAAAAAACAATTAGAAGTTATAAGAGAGGATTGAAAGAAAAATAAGTGTGTAGAAAATGAAGGACACAGGCAAATGTTGATCAGGCAAGAGAAAGAGCAGAAAGAAAGCAGCTGAATGCAGGAAAGGAAAATATTTTCAGGAAGCGAGATTGATTTTTTTATAAGTTGGGAAATATATGTCAATATAGTCATCTATATAACCTGAGGCAATGTTACAGAGGGCAAACAGTGGCGTTTATAGCTTTTAGTAAAAACTTAATCTCGCTTCTTTACTGAGGTTTCTACAATATTTACGCTGGTTTCCTCACATTTGTCCAGAGGTTTAATGTTTTAAGGGCACTGCTGGGAAATGAATGCGGAGGAATCACTGGAAAGAGATTCCTCTGCAGGAGTCTTTTATTCATCTATCTAAACCACAGCTTTCTTTATCTTCTACCATGTTTGAGGAAGCTGGGCAAATGATTTGTCCAGACTGTTTCCCTTCCTCTTTTATTCACACTTCAAGACTTTTGGCAAGATGAAGCAACATGAACCATACACATTGCAAATTGTGTCCTCCTTTTAAGCATGAATGATCAACGGTCTTGTAGTTTTGATTGCTTTAATCAGTCTCAGAACATCCATCCATCCATCCATTTTTCCCGTCACCCCTTCTCCCTAACGGGGGTCGGGAGTTGCTGGTGCCTATCTCCAGCCGCGTTCGGGCGAGAGGCGGGGTTCACCCTGGACAGGTCGCCAGTCTGTCGCAGGGCAACACAGAGAGACAAAGAACATAAACATCGTAAAATATTTTAACTTTACTTGGTAAAACGTTGATAAGAGTTGCTATCTCCATCTCGAAAGTGGAATTCATTTTATTAAATATTTCCACTACGGATGGTGGATTACATCAAAGTATTTCAAGGCAAACCCAGCAAAACATTTGTCAGCAAAACACTGGCCTCAGAGGCCAAAAATCCAGAAAATCATTGAAATTATAGGACAGATTAATAATCTGTGAATTCTCACCAAAAGCATTTGATACATATAAGCAACAGAACAACCTATTACCATCATATGGTGCATGTGCATTAAAAACTGCCAATGCGATCAACTTTGCTTCTTTTCTACCTTCTTCTTTTGATTATCTTACAGAAAATGTAACCCTTAAAAAAAAAAGCAAAAAAACACCCATAACTCCTGAAAGAATCCTGCAGCTGAAACTCATCTTAAGAGTTTGGGCGTCATTAACGAGACTCAGAGGTTTAATATCCGCCACACATTGATGTATTCACAACAAATCTTTGAGCCAGACTTATCAAAAGAGTCTTACCTGGACTGCTGTTCAGAGGTCTTTGCTTCTGAGGTGGAAGTAAATTTAGCATGTTGTTTGAAGGCAGAGGTCCTGTAGTCTGGAAAAAGAGTGGAGAAGCTCAGAATGCAAGTCAAACAGACTGAATTTGGGCTTTTCATCACCTTTAAGTCAAAATCTTGAAAATGGCAGCAACACTTTAAATATGTTGCTGTGTAAATAACCATTTCTGTATTTCCCCCCTTTTCCCCTCTTTTTGTATTTTTTAAACAAATAAATATTTGACAAAGGTAAAAAGTCAACACAAAATTCAGTGTTTATTATTTGTTGTTTACTTTTTACAATTAAATCATCCCTTTACAGACACTATATTACGAAAGGAATAAATCCAAACACACATGGCACTGACTGAAAAAGTGATTTGCACCGAAACCTAACAACTGGTTTCATTACCCTTAACAGGAACAGCTAGAATCAAAAGTTTGTAGATTGCAAGGTTTACTCTGAAGGCTTCAGTTTGTTTTTCCTAAGCAATTCAGAGGAGGAGCTCGAGGCGTGTCTTGGATTTTGTCCTCCTGTAGAACCCAAATGCACTTCAGTCTGAGGTCACGAACAGATGGACAAGCATTGTCCTTCAGGAGGTTTTGGTGGGCAGCAGATTTCATGGTTCCAGTTAACACAGCATGTCTTCCAAAGCCAGAGGCAGCGACTCAACCCCAGACCATCACACCACCACCACAAGAATCATTTGTGGATAACAGATCTCCCCGTGATTCACTCGAGTGCAACAATGTTTACTTTTCATTCATTCCTGAATTTCCTTAAATCACAGTATTTGAGGATTTTTGTTCTGCATGCCTCTGACAAGTGTTTGTGGTCCTTGAGAAACTGCTTTCCAATGATCAAGGATGAATCAGTTCATTTAAGTTGCAAGAAGTAGAAAACACAAGCTGCAAAGCTGATTTTGAAGTAGAAAAAAGTAATTTGGGGGGGATTCGGGACGATTGTAGCGAGTGCACATATTTTTTTTAATCTGGGACACAAGACATGGTAACCAGGTCAGATTTTAACGCTGACGAAGAGTGTTATCTCACAGTGCAGCTGACTATACTGTGAGCCGGCTGGAAAGATAGCGAGGTTATTCAGCTGATACCATGTCTAGCTGTAGCATAAGCAGCTCAGTATAATTCTCTGTGTGTTATTCAGAACAGTGTCCGGACAATCTTAATCTATAATTCGTCAATAATTATCTAACTAGGGACAGGAAGTGGGTCATGTCATCATATTAATGATCCAGTTGTTGTGATCTTGTTGACAACAAGATAAAACAACCTTTGGCTGAATTGATTGCCTACACTAAGCCCTCGCCTGACCATTCTGGACCAAGTCGCCATAGTTTTAATCAACAACTTGCAGAGAATAATCAGCTGGCTCGCGTCTTTCCCACTAAAATAAGTATGCAGCATTTTTAAAACTTAACCGAATCGTTTTCACCTAAACTATTCAGTCAAATAACAGCAGAAAAAAAAGCATTGACTTTCTGAGCGCTCCTAGATCAAAATGAGCCACATAACCTTGCACAGACACACACACATTTACAAGAGGCTCAATCAACTGCATATTGAGGAAGCAATCCTGAGTAGCATTATGTAGCGCTTGGCTCAGCATTTTCTTCAATAACGGAAAGGCACGGAGACAATTGCTCACTACAAAAGTCCACTATTGACCAGACACTTGCTGAAATTCATACGTTTTGCAGGCTCAAAGCCAATTTGCAAAACAAACAAAGATTTTTCAGTTAGGCTGTCTGGAGAAGAATTACAATAACTGGTGTGGAAAGAACAAATAAATAGAACTTTTTCTTCTGATCAGTCTTAAAGCACAGTGGGAATCCAAAATGAGCAAATGTTTCTGAAAAATGTACACTTGCTTTATATTAAAGTAACTCAGGAATGTTCCAAAGGCATTTTTTTGGGCCTGAACACGTGAAAATGATGCAAAAACCAATTGTACGTGTGATATTTACAATCCTTCTGTCAAAGTAATTGGCTTTTTGAAAGCATATTTACATGTGGAAACTCAGAGCTTTTGCATGTCATGTCAGCCATGACAGAAATTTACTAGGCAATAGCTTAACAGCGCCCTTTCAAAGCGACTTTCAAAACCACATTTAACAAAATCCTGATTTTTGCACAGAGGGCCAGGCTTTAAACTTTGACAGAACGTCAAAAAAATCCTCCTTTGTTTCATGCAAGCAAATTAATTTTGACTTGTTGCATGGGAACAAACCATGAGTGTCTGCTTGGTTTTTCTGTCAGACAGTGTTGATTCTGCTCCTTTAAGACAAGCATAGCACATAAACGACTGGTTTAAGTTCTCCATGACCTAACACCTTCCAATCGAAAGCAAACTTAGATACTTTTTGCCGTGATCACACCATTTCATTTAGCATTTTCACATTGAAATAAATCACCTGATCATCAATGAACATTCAAACTTAGCCGAGTGCAGCAGAAGCTTCCAATATGTTTATTGTAGTGGTAGATACTTAGAAAGGCAAGTAAACTGCTACTTACATAACTGTGCATCATAAAGCATTAAAACAGATAACGAGTGACGGGAGTGGAGACAACTATAGTTGTGATGATGCACTATATTTCTGTCTGTGCCAGAACTGAGGTCGTGTTTAACCGTCATAAGAAAAACAGTGAAAAAAGGTTGAAAAGTATGAAATTTGTGTTTTTCCCAAAGGCAGTAAGAAACCCCCATTGGTCAGCAAAACCTGCTCGTACATGTCAAACTGTCTTGTTAGCCAGTCTGCCATATGTATGAGACTGCGTGTGCGTGCGAGTGTGTGTGAGTCAGTGAGAGAGTGTTGGCAAACTATATGTTTTTTTACCATATGTGTGCAGGACTTCATGAAGGCGTGCTTGAAGGGTGGGTTTAATGATGTCTTGTACTCGAGGAGGAAAAAGTACATATGGCATATTTTTCTGGAAAGTCAGCCAAAAAGAAATTTAAAGCAGGTACACCTTAAAATATTACAAGAAGATTTTCAGTTGCCTAACTCTGCGTGATGAAAAGTGGCCTGTCAAGAATCACCCACCGTCTCAGTCTTCTCGTTAAGCTGATGTCGTTTACTCTTGCCACGATTAAAGCTGAGCTTTTCAGAACACAGTCAGAATAAGCAATTATCTTTGGTGAGCAATGTTCTTTGGTATAAAGCATGTCTAGCTAAATTTGTTGTGTTTTCAGCAGCAGACAAGACTAGGCAATATAAACACTATTAGCTAGAAAATGTGAGCAGCTCATGAGATCATTTTACCTGAGAACTGACTCCGGTTCAAAGAAATGTTTCTAATAATTCATCGTTTCATCCTAGAAATTAAAATTAAAGACAGAAGATATGCTGGATGCTACATCAGACATCTAAGGTGGAGTAAAGGGAGAATATGTTTGCAGGGAATTTAACAGAATCAGTCAAGTGTAAAGTTGGAATGAAATGATGCATAGTCCCATGGTAGACGCCTGCTTTTCCTACCTGGAAAACCTGAGTCTGACCCAAACTGCAAAGCAGCGAAATCCCAAGTTTCTGCAAAAAGTAGCATTGATGGGAGAAGACCATGCTTTGTAAGTAGAGTATCAGATCAGAGATGAGCAATTCAGCTGTTCCAGACAGTGAAGAACCTTCTTTTGCAGAAAGAATGCAATCATCATTCCAATAAAAACACTTTGAACCATTTACCTTTTATCTTACGCATTTGCAAGCATGTTAAGTTATCCAAAGGACAGCAAGCCTTGAGAGTAATCTTTCACATTAAAGATATGCAAAGAGCAAAGCTTTTCTATATTCCACCAAAATCTCAGTTACGTATTGATCATGTGTGATTAGCTAGATGGGGTACAGATAAAACCTTTGATTACAACTGCATTTGCTATATTAGTAGCTGAGTAGAGGAAAAATGGCACCTTAACTCAAATAGGTTAGCAGATTTTCTCCTGCATGTATATAGTTCAATGTCATTTGTGAATCCAGAACAGAAAATAAAGCAAAAAGCGTTAAACAGTTCCAAAAAACAGCTTGTTTCTCTCTCGAATGTTTTTAAACTGGATGTAGACCAACTTCATATATAATACTGTTTGTTCTCTTATGTTTTACTTTCAAAATGCTGGATAATGGATATCATGGAAGTGTATTTTAGTACAACTCCTAAACACCAACATTTCATTTCACATTTACTCCTTGGGGAAACCAAAATTGGCATTAGCTTAAATTAGCAACATTAGGTAGGTGAGTGTGTGTGTTTTGATTAACATGCATGTGCCAAGGGGGAATAGAAAGCAATTTAATACTGAAAGTCTCCAAATGTATTTGAGTCATAAAAAATTACCCTTTGATTGGTGAAAACAAACCTGGCGGCACTGTGACATTTCCTAATGTGCGGCAGGCTTCGGAAAAACCTGATTTTAAGAATTTTCAGATCTGCAGCTTTTATTCCCCGTTCACAGATGTCCACCGACATCAGAGTCGAAGCTTTGAGAGGCATGGATTTTCTTTTTTCAAAATTGATATCAAAGGTTGGGCAGAAACTATGTGTTCAGAACTAACACATTTTGGCTGTTTCTAAGAGCACTTCAGCAAACAGGGCAATAGTGTTGTTTATGTCTCAAATGGAGAACAGCAGCAAAACTACAAACACTGCCTGTTGATTTTGTGTCCTTGAAAACAGTCTAAAGAAATATTTTCCAGTTTCTCCTGATCTTAAAGGAGAGGAAATGGTAAAATACCACATATTGAACCTAATATTTCATAGAGATGAATGTCAAATAAGGTAATGTCACCTGTCCTGCACTGCATAATAACATCCTTCAGTAAGAGCTTTATAGCATAATACTGAAGTTAATACATAGTGCTGTGAAGTAGTATTCTTACAAATTATATCCATTTCACTTTTTTGTCTCACGTATAAATATTCCACAATTTTAATGGGATAAAGATAACCTAAATAAATTCAAAGTAGTTTTCGTTTTTTACAAAAGAGGAAAAAAAGCTATCCAGACCAACCTGGAATTTTTTTTTTAACAAAAAAAAAAAACATAACTGGATCCAAAACCTACACAGCAGAACCTCTGAACACAAATTGAACTTGCTTGAAAAAGTAGTTTTTATCCAGGAGATTTGTATTTGGAAACAGGTTTCACTGATGAAAATAATGGAAGTTAAAAAAAGAAAAAGTAAATTGTCATCCCAGCTCAGCACCGACGCCTTATGCAAACATGCAGTTGTCATTTTCAACAAATAGTCACAGTCAAAAAATAATTTCATTTTTGAAAGCACAGTTAACATTCACTAAAGCAACACTACGTGTTCTCTGTCCAAAAGCTTTCTGCACTGGGCCAGTAACACAAAAACCATATCAGCATTAGTGGCGTTTCCATGCCATGCCTGGAAACGTTGATAGAATTTGTATTGTCAGCAAACATCTACTAATGGCTGCTTTGCATGGGCAGGCGCAGGAGATTTAGGAAAACAGCACCAGAGAAAGAGCACAGAAGAGAGCCTGAGGTTTAAACTGGAAGATAACGGCAAGGCCTGGACTGTGGACTTGCTAGAGTCGTCATAGGCCTCCATCCTCAGAAGAAAAATTGTAATTGGATAAGTCATGTGCATTCACACATAGAAGAATTTGAATTCAAACGCATTCACATTTAAAGGTTTCACTAACCGGTTATCTCACCCTTGCACAAATGTCTTCAAGCATTTGTGTTAAAGTCATGCTACAACATCTCAATTGGATTTCATACCAGACTTTGACAAGAACAGGCTGCATTTTTGGCTGCTGTTCATACTGATTCATGTTTTTCATATTTATTTAGAAATATTTCTGTAAATGGAAGGAGCTCTCGTTGTGGCTTATTGAGTCTTTAAAAATATTTTTTTGATTTCTTTAGCATGGGACATGTTGCATTTCTTTAAACCAGTTTTAAGAAGATGAAAAAAAATTTTTTGTCCTGCTAGTATTGCTTCATGTGCGCTCAGGAATAATGATGGGTATGTCTGGTATACACATGTCTGCATGAGCATCCATGACCTTATCGTAAACCTAGATTTAAGTTAGTCGAGATAAAAAAAAACAACTCGGTATTATGTTAAGTGTTTGCAGCATTAAAACTGAATCACAAGCAAAAGTTTATAAATGTGAATTAGACATGTTTGAGCTCTATTACAGATTTTTCTTGATTAGTTCTAACATCAACTCATCTGATTTAAGATGTTAAGACTATTCTAAATGTTTAGTTGCTTTGTTCTGTTAATAGATTTTTACTAGAAATTGTGTTGTACTGAAATATTTCTACTTTATTGTAATGTGTTATTTGAAATTCAGCAAACTTGTACAAATATTACAAATAATCAACTCAGTGCAAAATGTTTCCCAAAATATTAGAATTGTAGCTCGTTAACTCATCACTTAATAACTTTTATAACCCTAAAGAAAATCTGAATGACAACATAAAACTGCATTTCACCAGACATCTTGATCTGAAACATTGAAAGGTCAACTAAAAAAAACAACAACAAGAACAGAGAAGGAATCTTTAAGGAGTTGGGGATCTACTTTTTCAAAGCACTGCATATAGGAATTAACTGCTGACACCATGTTTCCCCTCTATGCAAACCAGGGACAATCGTCAAGAGATATTTGATCAGACAGATGGACGTGAATCCAACACTAAACAGATGGCACAAATTTGTTTATAGCTGCAGCCACTGAAATAGCCCACAGATACAAAAAGGCCATCTGGATGCAGGAAGGTTTTCCAGCATTTATCCGTCTCTCATTTTCAATTACTATCCAGGAATCTAACAGAGTGATCCACTGGTAGATGAGAATTAAAAAAAAAAACCAGAATAACCATTGAACATGGATGACATTTAGCAATTGCAGTTTATAAAAAATGTTACATCACTAATAATGGGACTCCACTGCTTTTAGAAAAGAAGAAATCACCTTATTACACAAGACGGTAAAATATTTCCTCCATCAAGAACAATTTTTAACTTATTCTTGTGCAATTGCTTGCAATAGACAGCCGATAGTTTCTTGCAAAGGTATTCATGACTCTTAGAAGCTTTTCACATCCTATCACATCACAACCACAAACCTCAATATTACAAAAGTATATCAAACTCTGAAGAGTGTGGCATGCACCAGTTAGATCAACTCCAAACATGGTGATTTTTTGTTTTCCTGTTGGAATTATTAGCTTTTTTCATCCACTTTTTTTTTAAAATACAAAAGGATGAGCAATATGATGTTACATTTGTTTGCTCTCTAAATCTTTGAGGCCTTCAGTGAACAGTTGCATTCCTACTGAGACTAAAATTACCCACTGCTGGATTTTCCCTCAGGTCACCGGTTGAAGTGGATTTTATTTAAGGCCAATGGGAAAAAAAAAAACATGGTCAACCAGTAAAAATGCTTCTCAAATTTGTGAAAATATTTGAAAATCAAATATTTTTTCCCTCCCACTTCAGAATTGTGCATTTATTTGTGTTGATTTATCACATAAAATCTAAAGAGAAATTAGTTATTGTGCAAGAAACTTATTTTTGTTTAGGTGTGTTAAAAGGACACGAAGAAAAGAAATGCTTTGGCTCTGTTGGAAATTAAAATGCTGACACATAGGTATCTAAGAAAATAAATATTAAATACATGTCCAAAATGTCAAATATTAATCAGAGAAACTGATTCCCCATTCAGGCTCTGTTGGGAGTCTAATAAAGGGCAGACCACTGATGGTTCTGTCATGCTAGGCTTGGTGTCTCTGCTCCAAACCTTTCCACCAACCTGGATCCTGGGCTCACACTGCGTTTGACCTTTGAAATGTTCTGTCAGTCTCTTTTGATCCCTGCTTTTTTTTTTTTTTTTTGTCATTCTGCTGCGTCTGTGTGGCGAACTAACTTCTAAAGTGCTGACTCCACCTCCGTTTCTGCCGACCTGCACAGTGGAAATTGGGAATCGTTTGTTCAGATCATCCCTAAATAATATAACACGGAATTCAACAGTGATTTCTCAGTCACTTCTGACAGTTTGACAGATAAAGTCAAATGAGTGGAAATTGAGAGGACACGTTTAAACACGTATTCATTCAGATCAGAGTATTGGTACACTTCAAAAATCTGTCTATAAACCTCAATGGCCTAACCAGCCACAGTTTTTGTATCTGAAACAGAGGCCAAGCTGACCTCCTCTGATTTGACTTGCTTTATGTTTGCATAACGAGAATATTCAGGTCTAATGGAGTCTACGGGTTTCCTTTGATGTCTCTCCACGACGAGATAATGACTGACTGTTCAGAGAGACCCAGACAGTTTGCTGCCTGTTCGAGACCAGAGACGAAGAGAGAGCTTTATAGCATCAGGTCCACCATATGGCCATCTGATCTTTCTGCAGCATGGACCAATATGCTGAACCTGTGGGAGCTTGGCTGTCTGCACCACAGGCTCCATTTCAAAGACATCGAATATCAGCGAGCCAGTGGGAGAACTTTTTGCAGATGCCGCTGCCACTGTGCCGTTGCTCATGGTCAAATAGCCCCCATGTTTATCAAAAGAAAGCTGTTGTAATTTAGAAACGTGCTGGAAGTTCTGCATCCTAAAATAAATTTCATTCACGGCCGAATGAGTGAGCAGTGTTACAGATTTAATTTAGAATCTACTGCCGACTTGCTGAACAGATATGAGAGTATTGATTTTCTTATTCCACACTCAGCAAGAAAGTAAGAGCAGAATATTTAGGAAAATGTCAAACAGCTCCCCAAAGAAATTACACAGTGAGGAATCAGTAACATGTATTCCCCATTGTACTTGTCTTATTACTGAGCCTACCACAGCAGCCACAATCTGGACACAGTCAAACTTGATATTCCATAATTATCCCTTATTGAAGCCCAGCCTGTATACATCACTGGCAAACCAACTACTCATAATACCTAATTGAATCTCTCCTGCAAATGGCTCTCTGTCACATTATGACGTGTCCAGGTGTTCATTAGCAGAAAAAAAAAAATTCTTATTATGACCTTTTTCATCAAAAAGGAAAGAAGAGGAGTAGGATTTCTGAGGCACAAGTTGCATCCATCCATCCATTTTCCGTCACCCTTCTCCCTAACGGGGTCGGGAGTTGCTGGTGCCTATCTCCAGCTGCGTTCCGGGCGAGAGGCGGGGTTCACCCTGGACAGGTCGCCAGTCTGTCGCAGGGCAACACAGAGAGACAAACAGGACAAACAACCATGCACACACACACTCACACTCACACCTAGGGAGAATTTGGGAAGGCCAATTAACCTGACAGTCATGTTTTTGGACTGTGGGAGGAAGCCGGAGAACCCGGAGAGAACCCACGCATGCACAGGGAGAACATGCAAACTCCGTGCAGAAAGACCCCGGGCCGGGAATCGAACCCAGGACCTTCTTGCTGCAAGGCAACAGCGCTACCCACTGTGCCACTGTGCAGCCCGCACAAGTTGCATTGCTTCAAAATATGATATCCCTTTGATTTAGGCTGCTTTTGTTGACCATATTATATATACATTTTTATTCCATGACTCTATAACTTATTCAGTAATTAATTGTAGCTTTCAACTATTCACCTTCTGCTGCCTTCTGACCATTTATTCCAGCTTAACTGCAACATAGAAAATGGAAAGTTGTGCAGGTATAGAGGGACTGGCAATTTATTCCAACCTAAACAACATATGCAAAGTACCAAAATCATCATAATTCTTTATAAATTACTTTAGTTCTGTTGCCCAATGCTGTGATAGCAAAGGTCAGGGAAAACAAAATGCTTAAATCAAATATAAACTAGCATTTAAGCGCAGCCACTTGTGACATTAAGGAAAAATTAACTAACTTTAAACTATTTTTTTAAGGAAACATTAATTTTGCCCTGTGGCATGTATTTGTCAAGTAATTATTCTAATGTGTTCAGGATGTTTTTAATTTTATTTTAACAGAGGCACCACTATTGTATGCATTGCTGAGAAGAAATACAGAAGATTCTCTGGTATCTATGTGAAAGGTGCCAAGCTACTTTCTAAGACATTAGGACTCCAGCAAGACAGTGAGAACCCAATTATACGACGACAAGCAAACACCTCAAACAATGCAAGCTGCACTTGCCTCATTTTAAGTCAGAGTTCATGATCCAACCAGAAGGAGATTGGACAAAATAGTTGAGTTACACAAACACAAATCACTTCTGGTTTGCAAAACCCGATTGCCAAAGATGCAGTTTGTTCCCCGAAACTGCCTTGTAGTCAGTCAGATAAATAGAGATACAAGAAGAATATAAGAATTTAATGCTAAAATATGTGATTATACTTTACCAATCTACATAACATTTGTGTCAGAAAATAAGGAATATGCAGCCATAACGCTTTGTCTCACATTGGCTTTTAAAACATACAATTCTGGATCAGGGTGTTATTTCGTTGAGATAAAACCAGTTATATTCATTAATATAATTTTAAGGTTTTGTGAAGCATGAGACCGTCTTCTCCAAAACGGAACGACAAAAAGTAAATGTTTTGACATGATTATAATCTCAGGGTAATTGCAAGTACATGCATCCATTCCGAAAAGTCTTGTAACAACCAAAACATTGCAGAAATGAAAGCTGAAGTCAGTGCCTGTGTATTTTGCAAGGAAGACAAGACAGTTGGAAAGCAACTTGTTTAACCAGGCATGTAGAAAAAGAACCTGGTGGGAAATACCCTGCAGGCAAACTCCTGTTCACTTCCTCAGCTTTGACTTAAAGGTGGAGGGGAATATAGTGGGGCCACGCATGCATGTAAAAATCAACCAATTACAGCACATTTCTTAAAAAACAAGACGCGAGTGCAAATTGAACAAGCTTCTCCTGCTAATTTTCTCCATGTTTATGAGGATCAAATAAACATGAAAGCCACTTAGAAAAAATGACCCATTACAAAGTGTCAGAGATTTATGACTGAGGATGCGCAGAGCTTTTTTCTCAGCAATAGCAAAATATGCATAATAATTAGAAGTTAAAACATAGTATATATATCGCAAGATGTAAAAACAAAGTGTTTTGCAAGAGCAAACAAAGAGAGAAAAGGCAGATTTAAATGTTTTTAACTTTGTTTCAAAAAAAGACCAAAACAAACCATGACATAATCTTTCCAAGCAAAGGCATCTAAAACAGCATAAGCTTGGTGAGATTTACCTTTAAATAGAGTAATTTACACTTGTCAAACTCTTTTCTTATAAGCATCAACATCCTTATGATTAAACATTAAACATCTGAAAAAGCTGAAACTATCAAATTTGATCTCACACGGAAAACAAAGCACAGTGGGAATGGTTTTAACCAGCAAGCAAAAACCCCCTGAATGGTTTGCTTAACTTTCATCCCACTGAGTATTTTTCATCAAGGTAGCAGCTTTTCATCTGGTTGGTCCAAAAAGCTTCATTTAGTTCTCCACTGGCTGGTAAGCCCAGTATTAGGGTTTCGGTTTAGAAATAATACGGGAACATTTTCCTTAAACTGTTTGACTAAAGTGATTTTCTTCCTAAAGCTCACGGTACACTCTCCATGACATTTGTTCCTCGTTTGCATTCCACACACCAAGTCCGCAGGTGAAGCTCAGTAGCCAAAACCAAACTTTCCCACATGGTGCATTTACTGCTTCGGGACATTTGAGCGCCCATACAGAACAGCTACACCACACATTGTTTATCAGGCAAGAAAATGAAAGAGAGTTTGCCATAGCTTTTAAAAACCATGAACAACCTGGAGGAACTGCATATGAAGCTATGAATGTTTAGCTTGAATAAAAATTAGAGAGCTCACTTAGAAGACATTTTACTTTGAGTCTTTTAATGAATGTTTAGTAGAGCTCAAATTTCTATGTTTTTTTCACATATTACCTCAGTTTTGTTTGCACAAGGTTTTATTTTTTTGGTGGCTGACAATAAAATCAAATTAATATTGTCAAGTGAGGGTGCACCTTCAGGAAGCATTTAGTTTATTTTTTCATTACTTGCTGGGGATTTTTTAAATTTATTTATTTTTTTTACCTTGACTTGTTTCTTTCCTCTTTCTTAGCTTTTTCGTTTTTGTCCTTGCGGATCCTGACACATTTATGCACACAAAATATTATATTTTCTGTTATTACAATTCTCTAGGGATGTACACATTAACTTTAGCTTGCCAATCTCAGTTTCTCTTCCAGGGAAGAAAATGCTGCATTTCTGGAGTCCTCCAGAATAAAAAATAGAATCAAACAATAAGCTTTTTTTACTATTGGTCTTTTCCACTCGCACAAATTGAGAGTCAAGTTGATGGACGGTCATCAATATAAATATGGGCATTCAAAATTAACACAATCTGCTCACTTTGGCCCACCTGCCAAAAGAAAAAAACACCTCCATCTTGACTGAATCCCAATAACAGCACTGACCCAATCTTCACCACTGAAACAGGTGGGCTTCACTGACATGTTGGGTGAGCAGCGATCCAGTGAAGAGGATTAATGAAATGATTACAGTAATTAATACTGGCAGATCAAAACAGATGTGCATCCAAACTCTCAAAAATGAATGGATGCTTCTCAAAGCAGAATGCGAGACTAGAAAGTAAATTTTTTCTTCACTTTCAACTCTTGCATTTCAATTTAACAGCATATTTTAAACAGATGGCAAACAGCAGAGAATCTTCCTATTTTCTTACCTCCTTATTCACTGAAAAGTGAAATCAGTCCACAATGTTTTACATATTCAGTCAAGATTTTCCTCAGAGAGAAACCTTGCTTTACTTTCAACTTGTCTCTCATTTTGGTCTGTGAAAGTATATTTCTGCCATTAAACTAAGCTCAAAATAATAATAATAATAAAAAAAAAACATTTATTCTTTTCTGCTGGAGAAACTGAGGAACTCAAAGGTGCCTGTCAGAGACGAGATCAACCAAAAATCCTATTATAATCTTTCACTGTTATTCAAATACAATTAGGACTGTTAGGAGAAAAAGAAATAGTTCAATGTCATAGAATCGTCTGACAGGGATAGGTGGAAATTTGCTGTCTTGCAATAAATTAATAGGAAGGATTATCAAGTCTGGACAAATATGAAGATATTTCTGAATAAAACTCCTCTTTCAAGTTAAAGAATGAAAACCCTTAGCAGCGACCTGAGCACAACTGAACTGAAATGTCTGTTTCAATTTAGTGTTATTTTTTAATTCATTTAATAAGACCCCAACCAAAACATGTATGCCATGTAGTTCAAAACAGTTTACGCACTCTAAAGACACAAACTAGCGCTCATTGTCCAAAACTAAACATTTAGGTCTCAAATGAACAAATACCAATAACTTTGCTAATCCTAAAATATTCAAAACGGGAACATTGTAGTCCAATTTTATGTCAGTAATATGGGAAAAGTGTTTTACTCAATTTGTGCAAGTAAACCTTTTTTTATTTTGCATTTGCACTGAAGCATAAAACAACTCAAAGTTTTTGTTTTATCACCCCACCTATGCACAACGTGGAGTTGTTTATGCTTCCCCACCCTATTTCGACCCGCATACCAAACTGTATGTCAAGGAATGTGAATGTGATGCAATCTTTATGGGTGAAGAGACTGATTGGTGTTCTGATGTCATTCATAAAAGGACAATCCTGCTACCAGGCTCTCCCAAAGAGCATCCTTGAATTGCTTCCACTGCGATAAAGAACCAGCATGAGCTCATCATGCAAGTTTTGTGAATTCTCAAAAACAGTGAACTCTCCCTTTCATCAAGGCCACAGGTAAGGGAAGAGTTCACTACTTTCTGTATGAACCCCAGGAAGCCTCAGTCTAGTGTGAAAGAGGCTTTAGTAACTGCAGGGTGTTTGAGTTGGCGGAAAATCAAAAAAGAAACATTTTGTGTGGCAATCAATAAATTCTCAGTTTCAAATTTACATTTATACACCGAGATATCCTTTCTTGTAAATTTATTCATTATTAAATACCCTTGAATTTATTTTTTTCTTGGTCTACTCAGGAAGGTTTCTGTATTTCCACTGGTTCCTCAACACCATCAATCATGCAACATTAAGATGATCGTAATGTAATGTAGACGAGCCCGTAAAAAGTTTCACTGCCCCTGCAACAGACCAGATTGCAATCCTTGGTATTGATCCTTAAAGCCGTTTTATAACCCAGTTAAGGAACAAGGTCACCAGCACCACCCTCTCAAACCAGGGTACATTAAAGCCAAGCACTTTCAATCCATTTTTACAGAGCCATCCACACTGTCCACAAACTCTGAGCTTCATTTTTTGCTGGGGCAGCCTCGCAGCGAGTCCCTGTTGTTCATCAACAGCAAAACAAAAGCTTTATTAATCAATTTAATCAAGAGAGAGTTCAGCAGGTCCACTGATTAATGTGATTAAGCTTTCATCAACTGCAGCTTTGCATACTAAACAATAAAGGCGATGTGATACTAAAAAATGTAATTGATGAGAAATTATTCCCAGTGATGTTTGCAAAACAATGACTGGCCGTGGAAAAGTGAAAATCTAAGTCGTTATTGTGCCAATTATTAGAGAAGGCTTTCAAAAATATGAGTTTCTGGAGCAGTCTGAATCAAATTATTCAAACTCCAGGTCATGGTCAGTTCAAAGGAAAAACAAATCCATGACGAGGTAATTTAACAATCTGAATACTTCAAATCAAGCAACTAACTAACAATTGTGCTACACTGTTTTATCCAGCATAGAACTTGGTCCTTTTTTATCAAACAGCATTCTGGTTAATAGGTTAGGTATCTTAAAAACTGTTGGGTGAATGTACTGAGATATCGACGCCACTTTTAAACTATGCAAACCTCAGTGTATATTATTGATATTTTATTTAGGAGCATCAGAACAAAGTATGAATAAATTTCCACACACCTTTCAGATTTGTATTTTTAAAGCGTTTTGAAAACCATGTATGATTTTTCCTTTACGTCACAGTTTGTGTGCAACTTTGTGTTGGGCAGAATGTGATAAGTTCAAATGGCATGAATGTTTCTGCAAGGCTGTACATCTGTTGTGCCTTTACAGGATGTAAAAGTCTTAAGGAAGGCCAACACAGGAAGGGATTTATAGCTTTCCAATGCTTTGGGAAGGTTAATTATTTTAATTTTCACAGTGCTAGGAAGCCATTTACAAAACTTTAGAGCTGTTGATTGTGTGTCTACATAAAGTTTAACATCATCAGCTCGTATTTAATCACGATTGTTCTTCAGCTTTGGTTTTAACGAGCAAATTAAAGTCAGGAAGTTACGATTATTAGAGTATCTTACAGCGCAACCCTCCTGCTTTTGCATGTGTGTTTGTGTGTGAGGGAATCTTTTATGTGGTTTCTTACTTTACTGTAAACATCTAACTTTTTATGTCTTGTGCAATTTAGTTTTTCTAATTTAAGCTATGTTGACTAGGTTGACATTCCAACTTCCCTGAAAAGTCTTACTCCATCTTGACTCTATCTACCTGACAATTGGGTCTCTTGGTGAATTTTAGCTACTCTTTCCTCCAGTTGCTGTGTTTAAATGATATTGACTGAGGAAACAAGAAGAGAAAGGCCTGGAGTCCCAACTGGGAGCCTGTGAAGCACCTTAATTTGACAGTGGGGTTGATAAACTAATGTCGTCCAAACCTGCCCTAAATTGTAAGACCGGAGTTCAGTTTGGGTGAATCAGAGCAGAGAGGTGGAATTATTCTAAGCTGGATGTAATCCAATGTGACGTTTCCCAAAATGTTGACAACAAAACTTTGGGAAAATTGACATGAACAGATTTCTGTAGTTCTCAAAAGGCTAAATAGTCAATGTGAACAAGTCCTTGACGAATAGATCACACTTGATCTCAAAAATGGAGTTCAGAAAGATTTGCCATCCATTTTGTATCTGAAGGGAGGGTAGTTTGTCAGTGAAAACTAGCATTTAATGACTCCACTGGGTCACATCTGACTGGTCATATTTGCTATCTTGTACTGCTGATGGCAGAGCTGACTGTCGATTTCCAGACAAAAAAAAAATCCAACCTTTCTTAAAGCTGCTACAAGGTCAAATGAACACACTTTTGAGCTGTAAAATGCTTCCACTGACCTTTTATTATTATTATTTTTTAAAGTTTGCTTGAATTTTCTAATTTCATCCTTTCAAAGAAAATACATCACAGCAGGCACAGATGTGTATAAAACCCTCCTGGGGCCCCAGATATTTTTGTTTGGTTTTCTGAATTCAGTATACCGATAAACGTTTCTATAGAAATCTTTAAAATAGTATTTATTGTGTTTCCAGGGGACGCAGGTGGATCAATTTACTTACAAATTACGTTACACAAAAAGTAAACGTAGATCAGAATCGGTGTTTGACTCGTATTTAATCCTTTAAAAAAAATCCATTTGGGTGTTTAGAGTGGTAAAATAACATTTAAAAAAAAAAAAACAATACAGGTTTTCATCAGTAAAACTTACATTATAGCTATAAACGCATCCAACTGAAGTTGCGATGATTCTAGGTTTGGATAAAACTATGGGCTGTGTGGACAGCTGAACAGGGTGGCATTGGAAAGGGGAGCCCACAAGCAACAGATAAAAAGATATTGATTATCTGCCAAATGTTCACCTTGCTTTTATGCATACGCAGTCAATGGGGACTTGGCTCCTTCATGTGGTGAGGAGCCTTCTTGCTGCTGAGATAAGGAAAACTAGGTTACTACCCCTACACTGTGTTTATCTCACCAAATTTCAGATAGCAGAATGGGGTTGGGAGAGTTGCCCAGGGCGCCACGTCTGATTAAGATGAGATATACAGATTATTAATTTGCCTCTGACGGTTTAATTGATAGAAAACCTCAAGTCGCTACTTGAAAATTATCTGCTTAGAAGCGATTTCCCTATTCTGTTAACATTTAAATGTAAACCTGCATGAGGATTAAAATATTGAACCACTTCGTCCAACTTCAGTGAAAACCAAAGAGATGTTCACTCTCAGCTAGTAAACTTTGCAGCCATCGAGGATTAGTGGGGCGTAAAACAAAAACAGACGTGAACTTTGTGATAAAAATATGAAATCTGGTGTTTTTATTCCCACAAGCATTGCAAACCAACTTCATATGCAGAACTAACAATATGAAAGCTACAATTTTCTGGTGGTGGATGGATAGAATTTGAGATATTTTGCCTTCAAATTTATTTACCATGCCTTTATTGATCGCTTTGTGCATAGAAAGTTACTAGTGTCTCTGTAATAATAAAATATAATAAACACAGCTAGTGGCATACTGGCAACTGAACTGCTGTGAAACTCAGCAGAGGATATAGCTTTGGTTGGCATTTGAACATGACCTAAAAGAACATCTGATCACTCGTAACCCAAACCTGCAGAAGGGCTAGTCAAGCAATGAACTTCTGCCCTGCAAAAGTAAGAAGATGTGTTGTGTGAGGATGTGCAAAGTGAAAAAAAAAAAAAGTTGCTTTACAGTGCACAGCCTCTTGTTTGTGTCTGTGAGAAAAAAATAATCCCTTTCACAACTATTGGTCTGGCTGGGGCATCATTGCAACCTTTTGGAGATGGAAGGAAACTTCTCAAGAATATAGTCTTCCAGTATCAAATTCTGGATCTACAAAAATAATCAAAATCAGCTAAAAACTGACAACTATTTCAAATTTTCAACAACTGAGAAGTGAGCATGTAAATGCAACTCAGTCAAATTCTAAATAAATATAAAACATACTCAAAAAGTTAATTTATTTCAGTATGGCAACTCAAAAAGTCAAACCGATGCATTGAACAGGCTGATTACATTTCTTTTTACATTTTTATTTATTTTATGAATGATTATTATGGCTTGTATCTAATGAAAACTAAGACATCAGTACCTTGGAAAATTTGAGTATTACACATGACAATAAGAAAAATTTCAAAAAGATTTTAATGTAGGAAATTTTAATGCTTTTGTCATCTAATGCCTTAAACAGCCGTAGAGAAGAATGCTGATTGGACAGATACTCAACATTGTACAATTAAGTGGAAGGAAGAAAAAGTTGTAGAAGCAACAGGGAGAATTGCAGTTTTTAGATTAAAAAATAAAAAAAAATAAAAATAAATCAGCAATTTATCAAATCCTGGTTCAATATGCATAACAGCACTGTGGTGTGCAGGCAAAAAACATGACTTTTTTTTGTAACACTTCAGCAGCGCTACAGGCTGATCAACTTTGTGCATGTCAGAGATAAAATTACAAAAGGGAAAAGAGGCTGGACTGAACTATGAACATGAAGTTTTGGATTGCTGGCACTAAGGACTTTGTGGAGCTCAACACAGATGGGCTAGCCATTTGTTTGTCTAATGTTGAACTATTTAGAGAAACCAATTAACCTAACTGTCGTGGTTTTGGACGATGCCCGCGTATCTGGGGAGAATCCACTCATGCGCAGGGAGAAAATACAAACTCCATGCACAGCAACCTCAGGCCAGGATTTGAACCCATGACTTTCTCTCTGCAAGGTAACAGTGCTGTCAAAAGTGTGTTCTGTATTTCCAGATGAAAAAAAATGGACTTCAAAAAGTCATTGGATCCAGTCACATCCTGTCCGTCATTGTAGCACCTAAGGTTTCAACCTTTCAAAGGATCAGTCTGCAGCTCAAAAGGCAAAGGTCCAAAGAAACTAAAGAAACAATGACTGACCCTTTTTTACTTATTTTAAATAGCCTTGTGTTGTCACCTTTTATGTTTACCATCCCTTATGGTGCAGCTAAATCAGACTCAAGGTAAACTGCTACCATATTTCAGTAGTGACACTTTTATTCTTAATTAGTTGAATAAACTGAAAACCTTTTTAGCAGCGAGTATCCAGCCCGGACGTATTAGCAGTATTTCACCACATTCTGTCAGTGGTAAATGATGACAGGAGGAGGACCAGCTAATGTGTAAAATATACTCTCTGGGCCACTCAGTCCTCCAATTTGACTGATAAAGAGCCCATTCAGAAGGAGATAATAGTCCGTTCCTATCAGTTATTCCATATGGCTTCTGTACTAAAACGGGAAAGTGGGATTTATTAGAGAAGCAAAACAACTTTTTAAGCGAGTTTAGCAAATATTGTCTTGTTGAAGTTCAGTGGAGATCAGTCTGTTACTTTTAAAAAAAATCAAAACATTTTCAAATGAGTGAAATTTATTGATTTTTGCACTGACTTACAAAAGCACCAAATAGTCAAAGTCTAAAGTTTGATCATGATAATTTAATAATGTTATTTAAACCTCTGAATATACGCCCAACAAAACGCATCAAATCTTGATTAATCACAGAAACCCACTTGTGGTTTTGCTGATTATTCAAGTTGTATTAATGCTTCTATTAATTCAAACGCAGCTAATTTTACTGGAGCACCTGGCTGCCTTGGACAAAAAGACAATGACACACCCCGGCTGTAGGATCCAGGACACACACACAGCAGGAGGATCTCATTTGTGTGTGCTAATGAGCATGATGTCGGTGCTGCCTATTAATGAACACGCAAACTAAATAAAGCAATCTGATTTTCCCTGGGAGAAAATAATAACATCATTACACCATTATTAGGGACAAATAACCTTCACATTAAATTATTTACCGAATGCAAATTAGCTTCATATAAATGACGATATGAAATGGCGTTGTCATAGTCACCGCATCTTTTAACAAGTTCTAAGATGACTTTGGGATTAAATCAGCGACAGAGTGCATGTTCTCCATCTGCAACAGGTCAAGTTCATTAGAGTCAAATATAAAGTATGTAATCAAGGTGCACAAACTAAGTAATGACATAGTTGCCAAATTAAACACAGTTGATATGTTTCCCATTTCAAATCACCATGTTTCTGTCTTTTAGTGTTCAATGTTCATTTTAAAGCATCGTCCCCCTGTGGACATGACGCACATTCAGACAAAACCTCTTGATTGAGAGCTGTTCAATAACAACAACCAGTAAATTTATTCCATGGGGAGTTAATACATGGGAAAAATATATAGTTTTGGTGATATTACAGAGAAAACACCCAAATCTGAAGATCTCCTCAACAGCACGTTGCTGTACGAAAGTCATTTCATGCCAATGGTGTGTGGTGAACGAGAGGGACATTGAAATATTTAGATAGCAACTTCAGATCGGACATAGATATACAAATTATATTGCTGCGTACTGGAGAAAGTATTTTATACGCTTTAGGTTCACGTTAGCCTGTTTATGCTTTCTGTCATAGTTCATAGCATTATCTGTGCATGTCCTCTTTCCTCAGTTTTGGTTTGCTCCAAAAAAAACTTTTTAATGGTTTCATAATCCTGGGAGGAGCGGGGATGATATTTCCAAGATTTAGAAAACTAATTTTCCATATTTATCATCTTTTTATTGTAAAGAAGCTAATCTGTTCTTTGTTTACAGCCATAAGGCGCATTCCATTCATATACAGAAGTGCATATCCAGATTTGAGGTTGTGACTCACAAATCTCTTTGTTCTAGAAAAATGTGTTTCGAAATTACTTGACTGCTTTGAAAAACAATAAAAAAGCAAATTGCGAATTGTTTATCTTTTATGCGTTTATTACTTTTGTTTGGCTCTGAAATTGGCCTCTACAAATGTGTCTGTGAATTACAATGCAGGTCATGTATACAGAAATAATATCATGAAATATGTGACTTTTGTCTGCAACATATTAACATACTGATTTGAATGCATTCCCTTATTAAACTTTCTATCATGCTCAGATATTAGGATTTAAATATGTATATTGAGGAGGTGGTGGCTCACAGCTTGCACAACGTTAAAATGGCTCAGGGGAAATGAGGTTGCATCTGTATTCTTGTCAGGATTCAAAGCCGACGAGGGCATGATGATAGCAGAGCGCTGAAAGTCAAGGAAACAAACCTATCGGAGGCGTGGGTGTGACTTCCCATGTGTCCTAAATGAAGAATACGTATACTTCCAACACAAGCCCATACCCACGTACTCATCCATGAATACCAAACAACATCAAAGTAGTTGTCAGAGCAACACAGTGTAATTTAGTGGGAGTACAAAATGGGTTTTGATTATAATCCTGTGGAAGAATAGCTGACCCTCTTTTCGTGCACTGAGAATATGTAGTTCATCCACTCAGTTTCTCTGGTCCTTCACAGAGTAATGAGAGCCTGACTGAACCAGTGGACCTTAGTCCCAGAGCTGTTAACCTCTCACAGCTTGAAGTACGACAGCCACAAAGGTTTCACAATGAGAGCTAAAGGTCCCAAAGGCCTTGTGAGTCCTTCCAGGATTCTGCCAACTGGCAGAGGAGTAATTAACACTTGACTGTTATTTTCCTCATTAGAACTGAGAGAGTACTGATTAGTACGGACACGAGCCACACAATCGCCCTTAAATCACACCAGATGTTAAACTCGACTACATAAAATGGTTCCTTTTAGCATGATTGTTGTGTTGTATTAATGCATTGATGTAGCACGCACAGGACGCAGATAAAAATGATGAACCTATTTTAACAATCAGTCCAGCACAGAAGCTGAATCTGAATTGTATTCTCTGAACTGCACAGCTGTTTCAGTAATGAAATGCAGTTTTACACAATTCAGATGTTTAGATGCAGAGGTTAGATCTGCTTCAAGGTTACAAGATGCTAAAGCAATTTATATTTTGGTTGAAATTCCCTGAAATGAACAAGCGTGCACTAACATTTTTAGATCTAAAAGCTTAATGGCAATTGCTGCTGCCAAGGGGGACACAACCACTAATTAGGTTTAGAGGGAATAACATTTTTCCATTGGGCCAAGCTGGTTTGGTAGCATTTTCTATATTTTAACCATTTACTATTCTTATGTGTTGCCCAGCTTTACTTTTACCTTTTTAAGTAAGTATACCAACCCTGCTATCCTTTTAGGATACCATTAATTTGTTTTTGTTTATAATAAAGTCACAATGGGGATTATTGATCCTTGAATACCCTCCCATTTTTTTTAGAGTCTTGACTCTAATGATAGAAATATAACATCAATAACTACTGCCACCAGAAATCCTATTCTGCCATTTTCCATCATACATTGCAACAAGCGCGACCATCAAGACTTTTGAATATTGAGATGACGCAGTGGGACACATTCAAGTCCTGCATGATTTTGGAAAGGCCTTTTCGTGCCAGGCTTTGCATAATACATAAGGGTTACATGATTTGTACTCTTGCTCGTCCAAAAAGAGCTAGTCAACAAAAAAGGTTTTATTTCAAAGAAATTATTTTCCTTGTATTGACCCAGCTGGACCTCTATGGATTTCTTTTACAGTTAGATACTCAGGCGTCCAGGATGACGGATGAGAAGGACGCCCAAGTTTGTCAGAAGCTATTCTGCACTCACATCTGTCAGCAAACTGTTCTTTTAAGGTAGATAGAAAGAGAAAGACAGAACGACAGAGAGAGAGAGTAAAATGACAGAGATGGAGAGAATATGAAAATGAAAAATATGAAATAAACGGAGACCAAAGACATCATGATAATGGAAACCTGAAGGTGAGAAAACAGGTGGGAAAGATGAGTCAAGGCACAGGGAAAAAGATTAATAGAGACAAAAGAGGGAAAAAAAAGAAATGAAATAACCTTTTTTAATAGCACTACAGCTACAGATGAACATTGGCACATTCTGAGCTCAGAGTAAAGAAACCGAATGCTCAGAGATGTGCGATGACCTTCAAGCATGACTCAGGATTCTTTCAGCGTCTCATTAGCAAGCTGATTAGAGAACGCTCCGTTACGAAACATTGCTTTGTTCAGTGAAGTAAATATTCCTACAGTTGCTAGAACCTTGATTGAACACACAACCCACTGAAAGTGAGCTTTTATGAAACACAAAACGAAGCAAAAGCAGTTTGGCCCATTAGAAAACACGTTGGCACTTTTAGTGGACTGGAGATAGTGACATGTTTTATATAATTTCCTCTTTAAAAATATGCAGGAAATCTATTTAAGTGGTACTGATATACTAATGTGTGTGTTTCTCACACACACATTAGTGTGTTTTTTGGTAATCTCCAAGAAGTTAAATATTCCTCCTGATTTAAGTTCTAAAGAAGAAAGACAGTTATGACAGATCTCCTTTAAGATTTTGCACATCAGGACATCTGAACATTATAATATCTTGCTTTGGTCATGCAACTCGACAACAAATTAAATCTTGAGAAAGTGGAAAAGCTGCCACACCTTCATTAATACCATCTTAATAAAACAAGTACAATATTTGGAAAAGTCTCAAAGGCTCATGTCTCGTGTTGAGCCATTACTTCTATAAAAATTAAACAAGAAACTACATACAAGTCTCCAAATTGTTCCAACCTAGAGGAATCTCAGCAATAGTAAATATAAATCTACAAGTAACACTTTTCTGTCAAGTCTAAGTACAAAACATGTCCCAATGTATCCCAGTAGGGTTCTGTTTAGTAAATAAATGAAAGAGACTGTAAAAAAAAATCTGAATGAACAGAGCAAGATGTATTCTTTTGAGAAGCAGGAAGAGTTTTTGTTCATTGCTACAATGAGAGAATAAGATGCAAGAGAAAAGTTAAATATTTATGCTCTGAAACAACCAACAATTATTTAATATACCATTTAGTTGGAGAATGTGGTCATTATTATGGAGCTGCAATTACTGCTTGAAAACAACCATTAAAAGGCAACCATTAATTGTGTTACTCTTTTAACATTTGACTTTGCCTTGTAAGAGCAAATTCCTTAAAGACTCAGTTATGACCTGTTAATGTGTATATTTTTCATTCTGCTATAAATATCTATTATATCAATTCAACTTTCTGTATACTGCAATGAGCAAGCTGAATTTGTTGGTGGCTGGCGATGCACTGCAGTGGCAATATTCTTTATAACTTTACCTTCCCTGCCTGTTCGTATAACACATGCACATCTATGGCCTTATTCTGCCAAACAAACTCCACAGAGACCGAAGTTTGAATTTATTAATGAATCTAAAAATCTGCCAAAAACTTCTCTGTCTCTTGACCTCAGAACCCAATTTCCCATGGTACCTGATTGGATTGGAATCAGAGCTCCACCAGAAACTGTGGAAAATCTAATGCATCTCAAGTAAAGAAACATGCTGACGGTCCCCAGTGAAAGAAACACTGTGCTCTGTTCGCAAAGCGCAAGCCCAGCACTAAGAGGAGTTGTGAGGAAGATGGGTGTGGTTGATTTTCTATCCAAAGAAGGGGGGGAAAAACTAAACTTATTTCACAGCAACTGTTGTTCGGTTGTACAACACCAGCAGCTTTATTGTACGTGCAGCACTTTGCTCTTGCTGAAAGTTAAATGCAGGTTAGGTGAGGCTCAGCGGAAGGAACTCTTCTATTTCAATTTGTGGGTTCAGATGAAGATGTGTTTATACAATCTTGGGAACATCTAACCCTTGCTTTTTTTCTTTTGATGAACATTGGTTTTGCAGCTTCCCAATGGATGGAGTTTCTGGATGGTCTTGCTCTTGTAATTTAACAATGATTAAACTATAATTTTTTTATTCGAATATATACAAATTTTAAATGGCTTTCTATGAACATGAGGCTAAACAATGTCTATACATTAACCCACAAAAAACAATCAAGTAATTCGACTACAAACTAATTAAATAACTGCAAACTCATTTGTCGTCAAATTAATGTTAAATTTAGCTTCTAAAGTAAAATAAGATATTGTTTGCCATCTTTGTATGTTTGCATTTGAAAATGTGTAAACGCCCACATTTGTCCATCCAAGGAATTAATTATTTGATTAATTGTGAACCAGCACAAACTTTTATGCAGCAGAATGAATAAGTTGTGGACATAAGGCTATCCCAATAACACATTGAACTGTGCTAAAAAATAACTAATAACATGAAGAAACTCATTTATTTTCATTCATATGTGACATTAATGATGTTTACAACCCTCACTGCATTCATTATTCCCAGAAGCTGCAACTTTGCTCATTTTTATCCATCTAAGGAAATTAAAAATTTTATTTATTCACTAAAATGTATACATCTGTTCTCTTGGGCTTTTGCTAACAAAAACTGATGGGAGAAATGTAACCAGTGGAATTGGGAGTACCTGCGGAGGGGACCCTGAAAATACTTTTTAACCCTGACTTTTAAATGACACCAATTGGTAACATGCACGACTATAAAGCAATTGTTTTCAATGTGTGTGTGACACAGTCGGCCCAGTTCTCCCCAGAATGTTTTCTGCTGCTGTGGATTCGTTTTAATAGGTGTGCCTACACTGCTTGCTTCCTGCTTATCACTACCTGACATATTGAATTATTATGTAGTACCCTAAGGGACACGGTTTCCACTGATTTCAAACTAATGGCATTTCACTGAAACTGTTAGCTCCATTTTTGTAGCGATTTATTTGTAAGTTGAAGGCTTCGGTGCTCTTTAACTACTTTCTCTTATTCATCTAAAAGGACTTTTGCCCTCAAGTACATTATTGCAGCTGGAGATAAAACTTTATATAATTTCTTTACCTATTAGGACTATCACAAGAAAGTCAACAAAAATAATGAATGTCTGTCTGTCAAATCCTGTCTGAAGTTCAGAGCTTTCTTTAAAAATTATACTAGAAATGGGGACAAAATGTTTCGCAAGTCTGTGCCCTCTGTCACAAACTGTTAAGACAAAATTAATAATTTAATTAAAAAAAGCAAAACACTTCAGATAGCTTAATAAAAAAAAAACAAGAAAGTCTACTTTAAATGTCTCGTATCTCTGGTCTGTATGCTCAACAGTAGCAGGCTCAGTGTTTGCCTCACTCTCAGCATCTGGACAGAGGTTAAATAATGAGGGGGAAAAAAACCTTGTTTTGTACTTCTTGGTTGGATTTCAAAGTACAAGCAGAAAACCTTTGTTCCATGAAGTGAAAGAAAACCAAAGGAGATCATTATAAACAAACAAAGCGCTTCCATAACTTTGATTGACCTCAGTGATCTTTTGTTCTTAACCAATTTCATCTCCTGAGCTGCAGGCATCTGCAGCTCCAAGCTCATCTGGCTTCATATGCTAGTACACTGTTCTCTGTGACCCTAATAAGCTGCAAGGAAAGGACAATTCAGGTTTCTAATCAGTCGAGGTTAAATTCCAAGCAGGTTCCCAATGGGTTTTAAGATGAGGCTGTAACTTCCTGCCCACTGTCAGCTTGACCATGAAACCTCTTTTAATGTAAATGTATTCATCTATAACTGCCAGTGATGAAGATTAGATCTATTCCATTTTTCTGCAGCCAGGATAAAATCTAAACTGCAGCCCTTTAAATCCAGTGTCGGACAATCTGTCTGAGCTTACTTTTTAAACCTTTAGACTGGCACTTTACAGCTGTTGTCCCAATCTATCATAGAACATGGAATCACAAGTCTAACAATGTCCAGAGCCTTCAGCATTTTGGGAAAAAACCTTGTAATTCCTTGGCCCTGTGCTGCTTTATCACCATCCCGATGACCTCTGCAGAGGTACTTTGCAGTATTAGTCATTTATTACTTTTGAAAGAAAAACAAAAGGTATGAGGCACTGTTTTTTTTTTTTGTTTTGTTTTGTTTTTTCAAATGAGGCATAGAAATTCAATATTTATTCTGCAGAGACGTCAAGAGACATTTCTGCTCACTGCAATGTGTAATGTGATTCTTGCGAATTGTGTTTCCAAATCCCTCTTACGAAATGTCAACACAGTCTGGGGGGACTCAGAGAAAATTAAACTCCCAAAGTAGTTAAAGCTCGAAAAATAAATAATGGAAGCTCACAACAGAGCTGTTTTTTTTTTTTAAACAGAAGAAGTGTTTCCAATGGAATAAACAATGCAGCAAAATGAGTGGAATTAAATCCTTAAAATACATCTGGGTGTGTTGAAATGGGTTTTTCAGACAAAGTTTGAAAAGTGGTAGTTAACATTTTGCTCATGTTTTCTACTCTACTGAACTACATATATGTCTCTCTGTTTTTTTTGGAGGGTGGGAGGCGTTTGGTTGTAATGTCAGCAGAGTGGCCGATAGGCTTACAGGGTGAAGTGTTCAGAGCGCCCGAAAAAGAAGTGTAGGCAGTGTTGTTTGCATGATTGGCTGTGAAATACAGTCTGTTTCCTCTGCAGCTGTTTCTGTCCCCATCCCCTTCAGCATTTCAGATTTACAGCCATTGCATCTCACATGCCCTGGTTGTTTGTGATTTGTAACTACACGAAAAGAGTTTTCAGCCTGTCAGATTGACAACTTCCCTCCACTCTCAATGGATTTACTTCCAGACATGTGCAGGGTTTTGAATCGCACGTGCTCAGGTAGGCAACGTCACACTCTTATATCGCAATCCCTTTTCAGGAATGCAGCTGCCTTGGCTTACAAGGCTACAGAGTGACATGTAATAATGACTTACAATGAGATAAAAAGCCCTTTACCACCCAGCCTTGGCAGACTTAGATGGGAGGATGGATGGAGGCGGAGGAAGGCAGACATCTCTTGCTACTCTTATTACCTCTTGGCAGGATTTTGGTGCTGGCAGTGCTCCACGTTTCATTCTGACCTGGCAGAGAAATGGAAGGTTGTGTTTGTCCAATTATGGTTTCTTCTTCATCTCTATCAAATCCTACACGGCTTTGACTTTCTTCTCTCCCGTCTTACCGATTGGGCTTTTTGCTGTCATGACGCGTTCGGGAGGATTTTAATTACACAATGCACTGTACAATTTTACGAATTTTGTTCAGGGAACTGTTCGAACAGCGATAAAAAGAACAAGTTTGGATTTATTGTGGATTTTCTCTAACATTAATATGGACAGAATTATAAATATGTGTTTAAAAATTGGCACACCGATGTCGCTAAATGAGCTTCACCTCAATGTCATGCATTTGAAGTCATCAGTTAGGTTCAAAATGGCTTTTCCTAAATGGTAATCCATATAACATCGTGACATGTCACCGTGTCTAATGCCTGATTGGGCCGTACTGTGTTAAAAGCCTTTAGTGCTAACAAGTTTTCTCTTTTTTGTCCTACGAAATGTCCAGTAGTTGCTATTTTTTTAGGAAGCCACAAAATATTTAAATTGACATGAACAACTACATTTCAATAAGTGACTCAAAAAAAAGTTGTCATTCTGGTGATAAGAGCAGTCACCCTAAAAAAAAAAAAAAATATATATATATATATGCATCCAGCAGAGCACTGCTGAAGTTATCTCACACACACACACTGTGCACTCATATAATTGCTTTGTGACTGTGTGTGACAGTCGACCGTCCTGATCAGAATGGTGAAACAAGTTTATCTTCAACACAATCCACCACACTGTTCATCATTTACTTCCTTCCTGTTAATTAGGACTTATCCTGCAGCTGAGTGTAAGGATGGCAGACGCGCGACGTTTCTTACTGCTTCCATTATTTTGTTCACCCACAACTTTTAATTGTGTCATGAGCAGTTGTAATAAAAGCAAACTCAGCACATCTGAGGAGAAGTTGTTGTTTTTAACCAGAATGCTCACAGTAGGGGTGAGCAGGATGAGTTCAAAAATGAAGACAGGGGAGCAAATTGTTTTCCTCTGCCAAGCTTTTAGAAAGTTTGATCAAATATAGTATGAACTACTTGAATATATACAAATTAAATTATTAATTAGGCTCCAGTGTTTTCCACATGGCATAAAACAAATGCAGAAAGGTCATAGGTTAAAGAGCGATGCCATTTTATTTGGTAGGAAGTGGCAACCAGATGAAATGGCACCCTGGAAATGATCAGGCGTTCTCTTGTCATCTCTCTATGGTGGACAATTTTTATGAATATCGGGAAACAATTTTCTAAATACACAAAACTTCTCATGTCAATTCTAAATTGTAAAGAAGTTAAAATGCAACAAGACATTTATTTTGAAATATTCAGCCAGACACGCCCTTGTCATTATTGGAGCTAGCTTAATTAGGAGAGGACTTAAATTCAGATTATTTGCTTCTGATGCAAAAGTTGTTTAATACAGTCTTACTTTAAAGGCACATTTCTTTATGTGATCATTATAGTCGAGCTTTAGTTGACATGAACAGATTATTAGGACTCATTAACAGCCTTGAATCCACAAACACTTGCTAATAATCAAGCACATGCTTTCATAGTAAAATATATCATCAGCAGCTCTAATCTGCAGTTCACAAAACCTCCATGGCATAAAAACTGGCAGCTGATCTCCAGAGATTGGCGCATTGATACTCATGTAATAATCTATTTTGTTGCCTCATTATTGCCTGTGTGGTGCCTTTAAGCCTATTCAGAGTTTTTAACTCAACTATTCCAGAAAGAATGATTTTCTCAACATTCTCCTGACTATATTAAGCCTATTCTTGTAGCACCTTGTCATTTTCCATCTAACACCCCATTTGTTTGGACCTATCAATTTAAAAACCGTCTTTCTCTAACTGATCCAGTCTGCGTAATTTGGACAGGCTTTGGCGTTTTTGAACCTTTTATATGGAAATAAGTTGGGAAGAACTGGGTTTGTCCAAACTGACTAGTGTTGCATCTTTAGTGGTTGTTATGTTGACTCAGCATCAATATGACCAAATAAAAGGAAACAGTCCTACTGTGGAATCTCAATCAACAATTGGCTACAAATATTTTCTTTGAGATAAGCCTAGGTTTGTTCTGGTATAACTTTGACATAAACATATTGTTTGTTTTGACATAAACACGCTGTTTACGCCAAAACTTACTTTCAACACATAAACAAGCCACAGATTCCTGGAAACCAATATCAAAACTGTGTTTTGTTAGAGCGTCACTTTTATCACCGAGTCTTATTAAAGTGATTTCACACTTTTATTCGAGCCAAAATTGACGTAATTTATCAAAAGAAAGAGGTTTACATTACAGTAAAAAGGAAATAGAAAGGAAAAAAACTACAGGAGTTCAAAATCTCAGCCGTATCACATGCATAATTTTCCTGCTTTCTGGATCATCGTTTGTTTCTCTGCCTCCATTTATTTATTTATTTATTTATTTATTTAGATTGTGGCTCATGTCTGGGAGATGTGAAAATCTCAATCAAATGCTCATCATGTAAGCACACCGCCAAATAAACTTATCTCACAGAGCGAGACACATCCAGACTTAATAACACCATCAGTCTTCAAAGAGTAAACAGCGAGTTCTCATTACATTTGTGTAGAGTGTGTGGCTTGGTGTGTGTGTGCACGTGTGTGTGAGAGAGGGGGAAGCTTGCGTGGCAGAGGACTTATGTTTGTTGTGGCTGTGTGTGAGAGAGACTGTCTCATTAACAGTGTTGTTCACAGGCCAAAGATGAAGCGAGTTGTGAGTTGGAAAGAAACAGATGATCATTTCCAGAGACTATATTTTATTTAATTTTCAGAAAATAAATAAATAAATAAAGCCTCTGTGGGTCTTTTGACATTTGCTCTCCCTGCTGTCGTTCTCTCTTTACATTTATTTGTCTTTACCTCAATCTGGCTATTTCTCGGTCTCTTTTCACACTATATTTATACAAAAATTGCCCAACTAGCATGTGTCTACTTGGCCTGAGGACTGGTACGTTCCCAGCTTTGGCAGAACCTCTTATGTGCTGTCAGCCCAGAAGGCCAGTACAACTGGCAGCAGGCGAGGTGGGCTGCTCCAAGTCTGCCAAATGAAAAGGAGGTGAGCAAAAATCAGCAGCAAGGCAACAAACTCATTTGGGTGTGAAGGAAATGTCAACTCAGTCCTTTTCACTTCTGCCTTTCACCCAGATTCTTTTCTAAATTTACATTTTGCTGCAGCTTTTTTGAAATTCTTAGTAATTTGGAAGATTTAGTAGCAGCTCAGGAATGTTTTCCTAAAATTTAAGGAGGATATTTAAAGGCATCGATTAGTGGGAGGTTCAGACCAAATGTACAAGGGGGTCAGGGTGGGACCAGGGTGCACAGTTCTACCGGGACACTGGTCTCTGTTGGGCAGAATTTAAAAGTTATTTTTTGGGGGAGTTTTGTGAGGTCTTTTTCCAGGGATTCTGTATCGACCCATCCAAGCAGTTCTAACCAGCTTCCCCTGTCCCAACTGAGGAAAAGCATCCCACACAGCTGCCAACTCAACATTTTACATTGTGAATTAGAAAACTGAATGCGAGTTTCATCAAAGTACATGAAGCAATGAAAACTGAAATCTAGTTTATTAAAGGGTTTAAGGTGAAGCCAGAGGTTGTTGTTCTCTCGCGTTAATCTCAAAGTGTTTCAGTGTAACTATATAATGCGCCTCCATGTTCTGTCGCATTAATGTTTAAAAAAAATAAATAGAAGCGGTGGAAACCCAGCTAAATATTTTTTTCTTGATATGGGTTAATTTCTTATTCCAGTGCAGAAATGCGGGGACAGTGTAAAAGCCTTAATACATTATTCAGCACCATCTGTCCACAGCACATGTTGTGCAATAAAAGCTGTCTTGTACCCTCTTCTCCTCTTGTCTTGTTTCTGTCTGACTCCCTCTCTCACTTCTGTGCACATTTTTTATAATCTACCTCTTTCTTGCAGTTCCTCACGCTGTTCTCATGTAGCCTGTGTTTGACTACACTGTCAAATCTTCCTTGTCTCATTTCCCTTCGACACGTTCTTCCCCTGATTCCCTCCCATGCACGAGCGTATCTGGATTTCAACAACTCTTCCATCGTTATCTGCCTCCAAACTCCTCTCGTTCTTGGACTTCCTCTCTCTGTCTCGCTCCCCACATAACCGTGTGCTGTCATTTCATGACACATCTATGTCATAGCTACCCCAACCTGCGGATCAATTACGATTGTTATCAACTCATCAGGACTATTGTGCAGCACTTAGCGAGTATCTCTTTGTGTGTAGGTGAGGCTCACACAGTCTCGGTTTCATCAAGTCTATTGTAGAGGCTGACAATGCAGCAACCCTGAGAATCAGTTTCTTTTGTAGTCCTCATAGAGTCAGAGGCTACAGTATGTGGGTGGCTAAGTGTCTGAGTATAGGGATGCACACGTGTGTGTGGGTAGCTTGTCAATTTAGTACAGGGAAACTGACACTGCCAGCCCTTCTTCACCCTGGGAGGTAGTGATAGTGCAGTCTAATGCAAGAATTTATTTTTTTTTTTTTACAATTACATCCACCAAAGAATAATAGGTTTAAACTCATGTAATTTTAAGTGTAGTAGCTTATCAATCTTTCCAGATCAACATGGGAAATAAATTATTTCTAAGTGACAAGTATATTAAAATGTAATGTTAAGATTTCAGGATGAAAAAAAAAATCAAAAAGGCAATTTCTGACATGTCTCAGTTTGTATTTTTCTATGTTCAGACAAAAGTGAGCAAAAATTAATCCATTTAGCTCATTTACTATTTATTTTCTGTGTCTGCCATTTTGTTCTTTTGTTCTGAAATTTCCTATTATGAGAAAATAAGAACACTTTTGGATCTCTCCTCTCTGCCCAGGCAGTTTCCAAACGCAGTAATTTACAGCAATTGAGGTCAGGGAATACGCCGTGCAAGAAGGAGTCATCTTTCCAATCCTTGAGCCTCACATTTTATTGCCAGCAGTTTAAGAGCGTGTTTAATGTCCAGCTCCAATTGAGAATTGGCCTTGTAGATCACCAGCTCAAAATTTACCCTCTTGCTCTCCAGTGGCATGTCTCTGCTAATTAAGGCAATGTCCATATAAAACAGATGGACTTATTTTGGTTTAAAAGCAGCTCCTTTATTTTGTTCCTCCATTACAATGATGACAATATTAGTGCTAAGCAAGGCAAAAGGTGATCTGGATGCATCATGCTTGTTTGAACTGTTCTGTTACTTCTGGAAAAATTTGGATCTACTGGAACTTGGTATGGAAGATGATGTTAAACTCAATGTACAGTATTGTTTACTTGTTTTATATCAGCAGAAGGATTTCTTCTTACAACTCCAGACTCATCTGGGGATCAACATTATGTCATAGATGTTGATGAAAATATTTTCAGCCGAATGCTTGGTTCTATTCAGATGATTCTTTGGCGTTTTTATAAATTTTACGTGATTTTTTGTTTTGTTTTGTTTTGTTGTTTTTTTTCACATGGGCTGGAAAAAATCATTTCCAAAATAACTCCAAAAGACAATTTGAAGGACTTCAATGAAGTCTGGAGGACAGTGGCATCTAGTTAAGACTAGAAGATTGTTGTTATGATTTTGGAGAAGTCTGGACAAATAAAAGTTTTTTCTGTGGTATCTTACAACGTCGCTGTTCTTTCAAACTCTGTTTTACCATTTTTGGGGACAACACTGAATCTGTTTTATTCTCCAAAGCTCGAGAAGTGCTATGCTTATAAAATATTAAAAAAACAACTCCCACTTTAGTTATAAAGAGGTTTCATTCAATTTGAGTGCCCAGGAAGCTGGGATAAGTGTAGCCTAGGGTGTGCTGCATTTGGTGTTCATTCTGCTGTATTCAAAAAATAAAACGCAGACAGGGAGTCACACAATACTAAGGTAACAAAGTGCAATTGATTCTTAGCAAACAGAAATCTTGTGTAAGAGGCAAGTTTTATTTTTATAAGGCAAATAGAGCATAATGAGTGGAAGAGTAGCTTCAACAGAGAGTGACTGAAAACAAAAGTAACTACCAAAATAAATAAATAAGCAGAAAACATATACTGTGTTGTTCTGTAGCGAGAAAACATTTGTTTATTAGTACATCTTTTTTCTTTGGTTCTGGTGAAGCTACAAACTAACAAACAGCATTGCCTCTACTGTTCTAGAATCGAATGGCAGAAAGCCTCATTTGTTCCTTTAGAAAAGACACTAAAAACAAAAATATTACACAATTAAATACCTGTACGCAATGAACACAATTAAAATCAGCTAAGAGAAAGGAAAAAAAGTATTTCTAGCTACACATGAGGTAATTTCTATTCATTGCTTTCCTATGCAATTCCTGTTTGACTCTCATGTCTCTTCAGTGGAACTGAATTTGATTTCTGTAGTTGAATTTCAACCGGGTCACTCAGTGAACAGAAGGAGGAGTTGTGAACAATGACGTCAATTTTCTGTGCCATTTTAAAATTGCAGCCTGAAGATGTAGAATGGCAATGGCAAACAATGGAAGTAGAGTGCATGCCATTTTTGGTAAGCTTCATAGCGTCAGACTGCCATTTACAGTTCTCATGGCTAAATGTTAGTGATCTGTGGTATAATATACGCTTTGACAAGTCTCTAAAAATATAAATTATATACACTGTTCTACAAGGATTGTCAATTATTTAAAAAAACAAAAAAACAAACTAATAATATACTATTGTTTTAAAATGTCATGGTTTCCTCTTCACTTCTTCAGGTAATGCCTGAGGCTGTACGGGATTTTGTCCAGTTCTGTGAAACGTACAATAAAGCTCACCTTCCCTAACGTATCCTGCAAGTTTGTTTCAACACCATGAAACTTTCACATTTCAACTGAAAATTTGGGATTGACAATCTAACAAATCACACATATCTTATGTCTGCTGTAAAAAAAAAAAAAAAATTGCCTGAATGTTCCTTCACACACACAGACGTATATTAGACTCGCACTCTTAGCAGATAAAGTGTATGGTACTCAGAGGGTAGCTTGACCTGTCTGGGCTGGTAATAGGGAACAAGATGTCTTGATGGGCATATCATTTAACTTTTAAGCACAGTAGGGACAGGCCTCATCCATACAGGTGTAACTGTTATTCAGAATATCATCAAAATTTTCATTTTCAGGAATTCAGTTTTAAAAAAAGGCTGCACTCATGAGTTATATAAATTCATTAGAAAAATAGTAAGGTACTTTAAGCATATATTTAACATTTTATGGCTTGCAGATAACTTGAAGCAAAATCAGTTTGCCGAAAGATTTTCTTGATTTTCTTCACTTTGTTGAAACAATTAAGCAAGGATAACTTTATTCCTTTAAGTTGGTGTTTTTCAACTCTGCTATATGATTAGTGGAGCTTTATAGGTCAATATTGTAAACTCCACATGGGATGAATAAACATCACCATATCAGTCAGTAATAGAAGAAATGGATGAACAAATATGCAAAAAACCCAATAAAGGCAATTTAGGATCTTCACTGTTTCTTGACTCCACCCACTTTGGTGGACATTTTCAAAATTTGCCAGAGTGAGGGCGACGCTTCCACAGGGGGTTATATTGAAATATTGAAATTAACAACGTGCAATTAACATTTCAATGATATTTATACATTTAGAGGCACCAATAGATACAGTTAATCAAATGTGAGTTTATCTGAAATTAATCAAAACTTCTTGCCTCCCACTCTGAAATGATTTGCCATGCACTGAACGAAAATATAGAACAACCTAAAAGTAGTAAACTTCAGATTTGTTTCATTTTTATTTTAACTTTTTTTTTTTTTTTTTTTTTAAATTAGCAGATTCCAGTATATAGAAACACAAAACAAAGCAGCATCCACGGTTGTCTCCTTCATAAATGATTTGTGTTTTGTGTTCAGAACAGGATTAGAAGTATTCTCACAGCAATCCTGTTTAGCATTCATCACAAATCCAGCTGAAAGGATTAAGGGAACTAAAGGGTAAATACATACAGTGAGTCTGTAATGACATTAGGAAACAAAGGAAATGGGGGCACATCACAGGTAAGTGACTCACACGTTTCCTTGGTATTAGCTGCAAATCGAAAAGTGAAGCCATAAGCATTGTTTCTTTTTTTTCTTTTTTATTCAAAACACTCTTTTTATGTTTAAATCATAACCTTTCATTCAGAACTGACCAATTATTCCCTCAAAAGGGTAATATTTATGAAATTATAGGTCAGTCACACAAACAGGTTTGGTGTTTGCACACACTCTTCTGGTCAAGCTTGAAAAACTTTGGTTAACAAGGCTGCTTCATTAGCATAAATATATTTGCAACAACTTCCTTTAAGAAAGCTGGAAACTAGGCTGGAGAAAAACCAAGGAGGGGTGACACCTCCAGAGAGATGTCTCACTTTTCACTAAGTTTCTTCGAATGACACATCTGTCATTTCCGGTAATTATTGCTGCATTATGGCTTTTACAGCAGGCCTTAAACGGCTTGAAAGGCTGCTTTCTCCACAGGCACAAGCCCTCTCGGTAATGCTCGCCATTAGAAGTGACATTTTAAATCTGAACAAGGAGACAATTAAAAGAATTGTCCTCTTGTTCAACGTTAAAATCCACGGACTAATTAAAACGGCGTTGCGATACAACAGTGGAGTCATGAACACTTTATCCTTCTCTTTGTATTGTTCTCAGTAATGTCATTTCATGTGCCTTTTTCATAGTTTTATCTCTTCCACTGTGTGTATGGCTGTATTGTTGTCTTTACTTTCAGTGAGGAAAAAAGACCTTTTAAAAGACAGCAGCTGAGGCCGCATAAACACAAAGCACAAGAGACACTGAAAACGTTGGTAGGTGGGGCTTCTGTCTCTTAAAGCACAGCAGCAGATGCAACACTTCTACACTTTGAGATCAAACAAATGTTCCAGATCTTGCCCTGGATGCACAGATGCAGTGTTGTGTCATCAAGCAGATGCACGTTATGTGGGAGGAATTATCGGCTAAGTGTGGGTCAGTGCAACAGCTTTTTGTGTTCTGGGTTTTGTCGGTGTTAAAGTGCCTCTTATCTGTGTGAATATACAGCATGTGTAATCGCTGGCTGAGTGAGTATTCCAGACTGGACCAGTAAGTTGTAAAGTACTGCGTCTGCGGGTCCGGACTGTTATCTGATATTATGTTTTTATTGGCTGATCATCACTTCGCCCTTGAAATGTCTCATCTGCAGTTCTACGCTTGCAATATGCAATCGTTATGTAGATCTTTGTTTGTTGATTTTGTGTTTGGTGGATCACAAATCCATTGAATATGAATATGTTTGTCATATTTATTCCCAGAGGTTAAGAAGAAAAGGACTGAGAAGAAAAAGACAAAGAAATATTCTGGCACAATATCAAAGCTTTTCACTTTTTGTTGTCTGTGAGAGATAGATTATCCAGATTGGGTAAGAAGTCAATCTCTCATTACTATATACATTTATTATTGTAAGTAAGTGTATAATAAGTTTATTCAAAAGAGAACGTTTTAAATCTAATGTTACACCTGGTTCTGCTGGGAAAAGTGCTCTACACATCATACAGTGTGAACAGATATTAACTTGCATGTTTGACATTTATATTGAAACAATTTATACGTGTTTTTCATCAAAGCGCTCTTTCTTTCCAGGAACTATAAGTAAAGGAGGTCATTACTTTCTCACTGGTCACTCCAGCCTGATTTTAGTACAGGTCTATAGCATGAGTGACTTTGAAAGTTAATCTTGAAACAGAAAGGACAGGTTTCCAATTTTCTCTGGGACCCAAAGAGGTGATGTGGGAGGAATTTATACAGCGAGGTTAGATCGGCTGGGAAGAACGGAGAGACAAATGCTGAATGTACATGAGAGGATGACTCAGTGGTGAGTGTCGGGAAAGTGAGGGCAAAATAGGAGGGTGAGGGAAACAGATAATCTTTGTTGTTGACTATGTGAAACATGCTACATGTACTTTTTATTTTGTGTCTGTATTCGGTTTTTCTTATTTTGACTTCATTCTTTTTCTAATGTCTAATCCCCTAATATGAAAAATTTATTGGAGCAAAATGTGGAGATGTCCTGCTGCTGCCTTTGCTAAAACACATCTATCTTCCTACAGAGTTTCTGAATAAGTCATCAATGTGACAATGACGGAAGCTGTAAACTCAGTTTGAATCCATAGAAGCAAAAATACTCAAATGTGTCTCTCTCTTCACGTTGCACGCTTATGCCGCTGAAATAGTTCTGTTGAAACTTTCTTGTGCAAAAGCAAAAGGAAACTTTAAGAAGAATGAAGAGCTTAATTATCATCTTCCATTAAAGACATGATGGATTTGGCAGCAAATTCAAGAACAATGTATGATGCATAATTAAGAGAAAGGAGAAGTGCTGCATGATGACATGAACATCGATGCTCGACGACAGGACAACGGGACGTCAACTCAAAGACACTAAGTATTATCTCAATGTTTAATAAACTAACAGAATCATATTTCTCCCAGAGGGTGCCTGGTGGTGCTCCATATGTTTATTGGAGTTAGAAAAAGCATTCACAGGTCGTTCTATGGGACTATTTTGGGACTATTTGTTACGAATAAGTTTGGACAAGTTTACAAAAAACTTGGTATTTGATTCTGAGTCTTTTACTCTTACTTGTGCCTTGTGTTTTCTAGCTTTGCCAATTTCTGTTTTTGATGTGGATGTTTTGGGGTTTTTTTTAGTTCGAAGGCAGAATCAATTGACATATGTTCACAGAAGCTTAAAAATAGTTCACTGACAATAATTTGAGACACCAATTTGCATTGTTGCATTTTCCATAAAACCTCTGTGGCACAAACATTTGAACATAACTTACTAGAAAAGGACATTTCTCAGTAAATTAGGTCCACAATAGCAAACTGTAGTCTTTTTTTTTTATATTGAATTAGAGGCTTCTTCCTCAAAAAGCATTATTTTAGCTCATGAAACACTCCCACCAATTTTGGACTGGCATTTAGCTAAACGGGTAATTTTAGTAGTGCTTTGACATTAAATCAAACTGAACTTTTTCTTTTTCAGGGGGTGACAGTGAAGAAAAACTACATTTGTCTCATTTTGTACAGTGCATTTAATTGTGGTTCCAGCTGTTAGTATTTAGCGTTAGATTGCAACTTTCTGTTGCCTCGCAGTAATCCTACTCAGTTCACTGAAAGACATGATGATGCATGTTAAAACCTTTGCTGATGAGGGAGATGGGGACTCTCATGCCATCTTCTCTTGTAATGCAGTCCATCTTGAGGCTGCAGACACGGGTTTTGTTTATTTCCGCTTCGCTCGATGCTCCGGTTAAGTGCGGAAAATTGTATATGCTACAAAGTTTGGAACATTCTGCAGCGTAACGATGCCTGAAATGGGTGACAGTGCTCAGGGTTGCTGGCTGCATGAGCCTCTCAGCCCAGGGGTGTTACTGATTCTCTGACAAATGGAAAGTGCATTTAAAAGGACAGCATCCACCTCTAACTGACCTAAAGAGCTTTTTCCCTACTCCATGTGATTCTTTTCTGTTTAACTTTGTGTCCCTATTTTCCCCACCTCTCTCCAAAGTCACAGGAGCTTGGTGTCAACTTAGTTTTTGGGGTTTTTATAAGTTCTATAAGATATGTGAGAGTGATTTAGGGTGAAATAGGTGCAAAACAAAACAAAAATAATGTTAATTTTTTCACACTATCTGATTTGTGTTATTCAAAATACCCCATCTTCCTTATTGTGGCTACATAATGGAAGCAGAATTCAATTAATTAAATTTGTCACCATGTGAGAAGACTGTTTACACATTCTGCCAGAGGCGATGAATTTCTCTGTGCTGCTCCTAGCAACACTGCATACCAACGCCAGAGTGTAGATGTGCCTGCAACATGATCCTAAGAATCGCAGTGCAGCTGATTGTAAAAAATATCTGAGGTATAGCTTTGCATCGTTGGGTTGTAACTATCAGCAGGCACAATGCTTTCACAACTTCTACGGCAAAACGTAGAAAACAATTGCAGGACAGGACAAGCTAACACGGATGTTAAGACACTGTCAATCTGTTGGACACTTTTCCTTTTACGTTCTGGATGCCAGCTCTGTGAATGAAACCAGATGCTGAGTAATTTTATTTGTATATTCATTTCTGTCTACTTTTTCATTCTATTCTGCAAGCAAAATTAATACATATTTATTCAAAATGAATAAATGTGAAGACTGTTTTCTGATTTGTTTCCAGCCATCGTGCGCCTGTGTGTGTGTGTGTGTGTGTGTGTGTGTGTGTGTGTGTCCTTTATTTCCGGGCTTCATCAGTATTCGCATCTGATCATTATTCAGCAAGGGAGCCATTCACCTTTACAGCAACTCTTCTGCTCGTTCCCGTTTGCTGCTTTTTGTTGATGCGTCTGACGTTTTCACTCTAATGATTTCTCCCACTTTTTCTCCGATTCGCTCCGCATTGTTATGTCCCTCTCCCTTTGTTCCTTATTGCTTCTGTCTTTCCCGGCTCCCTCGCCTCATTTCTGCTTGTCCATAAACACCTCTTATTTTCTGTCTCTCTCTTGTCCTCTCTGTAGCGCTCCCTCCGTAGTGAATGGCTCTTGTGGAGCTCCAAGAGGAGATGAGTCAGTGTGGATGCACAGAGCTGCAGGCGATATGAATGTGTGTGGGAATCTCTGCGACTGTGCATGTGGGTAAGGTGTGTGAGCATCTGTCTGCCTGTGTGTACATGCACAAAGGTCAGTCATGTCCCTCTGGCTCTAAAGCACTGAAGGTTATATTGAATAATTATTTCTTTCCTCTCAGACTTAACTCCACAGTGGATCTGTGTATGATTGCATCCCTTGAAATTAGTTTGTCTCTTTTGTTTTCAGTCCCAATCAATTTTGTGCAACTTAATCCACCTCCAATGTGGATGAACGGTCATGGGAAGAGAAAGTAGTTGCATGTGTTACTATATAGCACAAATTATTTTATACCGACGCAGATGCCTTACCGTCGTCATTTATTAAACATAATTGATGACAGTCAAGCTAGAGAAACTGCTGCACCCAAAGATTTATACACGCTGTTGAATAATCTTTACCAGCAGTTATTGAAATAATAATCTCAGTTTTTCTGGTGTGTCTATGATCACTGTCTTGTTGACACGGTTATGGTCAATTTGTATTTTTTTTACACAGGCCTGTCAAAAACATTATGGTAGTTAAGATTTTAATGCTCGCTCTATGACTGCAAGGTGCCTGGGTCCATTACCTTCAAAATAAGCCCAGATCATCAGCCTTCCAGCACCATGATTGACAACTGCAATAAGCAGTTTGCGCCGTATGTTTTAGGGCTGCATGATGTCAGGGAAACATTTCATTGCAATGCCATAGCTGCATATTGCAATATCACTTATGATTAACTTGCATACTCCTGACACTTTCCTTTCTTTACAGAAAGTCTGCTCCACTCTGAGCTGCAAGAGATATAAATGATCAGATGTGGGGATTAAAGAAAGTCAGAGTTCATGCAACCAGCTCAATGCCAAACTATGTTATTAGTAGGCAGAGAATGACTGCTTGTAACTTTAACTGTATTGCAAATACTGATACTTCAATTTGAGTTGTGAATTCAATATAAGTTCAATATACTGGAAAGCTAAATTGTGTTTGTTTCATCAAATCCTGCCACGGTGCATTATTGTCAAACAATTTTTTCTCAAGCAGGTTTTTAAGTAGTCTCTTAAGCTGTGCTACCAATTTTCCCTCTCATGAAAAAATGCTCTTTACAGTACCAAGCACCTTCTGCACTGTAAATAAGCTTGTGAAGTCTGAGAAATACCTCTTGGCTTTCTCGTGTTTCTCTGGGAATTGTGCGGTCTTACCTCGAGTTGAATTTGGCGAGAACGCTTTTTGAACATTTTTAGGTGAAAATATTGGTTTGAAAATGACCTTTTCAGATGAATGAAAAACAAAAGTTGCTAATCTAATATCTTTGCTGTTGGCATTTTGAGTATGGTGCAGAAAAGAATGGTGTAGAAAAGTGCCAAACATCCAATGCTTGCTCTCTTAAGACCTATTAAAACAGCAACGGTGCACTTTTTAATTTTGCACACAACTTTCAGATTTTTAAAATTATTTTGTTTAATAAATGACCAAATATAGTGCCTATTTTGTGGGTTGGATTTAAATAATGTGAAATGACAGATAATTTCAAAAGTATTTTACTCTCTTTATATAGATATCAAATCATGAAAATCCTAACAGAAATGATAACAGTATGAACTTGTCAGCTCCGCAAATCCATGTTTCTGCTGATGTCAATACATTACTAGGAGCCAATAATATTTTAATAAGTTGGAAAACCTGATAAGCCAATGGAATAATCTGTTTAAATCCTATTTGTCTTCATGACACTGGAAAATATTAAAAATAGAATAAGGATATTTCAGAACTTTATACATAAACAGGAGACACTTTTTGGTATTTCTCTAAATACAAAACCACAACTGTGCAGCAATACTGTGCCTGTCAATGATAGTAGTTTATGAACATTGAAAGATATAAATCTTGTATTTGCAGTTCCCATTTTAAAATTGATAATTTAACCATTTGCTCCTTTGGAAGGAGACAAGACGAGAGGAAAGAGCAAACACTGGAAACACGGCAGCGTTTTGACAAATAAGTGGTAAGTTTACAGAATTTTACTTGATTAACATGTTTGCGCTCTGTGTGAAGAAATGAACGCATTTAATATTATTAGGCTCAACCTGTGAGACGGAGTCAAGAATTAGTAGAGATGCCAGAGAATGGTAAATGTGTGTGCATCTTCTTAAGCCTATTTTTACATTTTGGAGACTCATGCGCCGTCGTTATGAGTCAGAGGTAATTTCAAGAATAAGCACCTTGCCTGTCTTGACATTAGCAATTTTATGCTCATCTTTTTCACCATTTCAAGCAAGCCAAATGTTATGTATTTATATGTTCACTTTCACATTTTCTTGAGCTGCTTATATAGTGTAGTGGAAGTTCTGCGCAGATGTAACCACAATCTCAAAGTTGCAAAAAATCTATTTAAACTTCAGGTAAAAACTTCAAGCTAAGTGTTTGGTGTCTGCCTACCATTTTGCACTTCTTGCTGGATCAACGTTGGAATATCATCATATAGCATTTTTAGTTATTCAACTAAGCTGTGTGAGAATTAGTGTGAACTTGCAATGAAAAAAATCTCATTCAAAATAGATAATCTATTTGTTGGTAAATCATGAACAATTAAGATGCCTTCAATTCATTTTCGTATGAACTAATACATGAATATATATTTTTAACAACCTCTGAATTTAAAATGGCAACATTATTTTTAATATGTAGAAGGGTTTTTGTATGAACTGAGTTTTAATTATCTACAGCTGTTTTATTTTTGACCAAAACAATAATTTATACTTTGGATACATTGATTCAGTAACTGCTACAGACTGTGATTATAGTGACACTTTATAAATGTTGTAGATATATACGAAACTTTGAGCTATGGAGATGATATATAATTTAAATTAAAAAATAGTTTGAGAATGGAGACTTGAAGAACCCAACTTTTGATCTTTGTGGAGTTAAATTAAATTAGATATGGAGTGTTAAAGTAAATTGGTGGTGTGGTCACCTCTTCAAACGTTGACCATCAGCTGAAATAGCTTTTTAACTCTTTCCAAATAGAGAGACATATCAGTAACTTTGACATCTGTTATGTTTATTTACATTTATGTTGCTTTGAAAATCTTTTAACCTACTTTATGATTTCAGGAAGTTTCTGTTTCAGTTGTTTATTTGATTCTACAAGTCTGACAAAAATAAAAGTTGACTTGAATTCCTAAAAAATGTGACCAAACACAATTGAGGAATAATTTAGCAATGACCTTTTGTAGGTCTTCTCCTTCAAATAATGGTAATGATCACTTAAAAGCTGTATTTCCTATTGTCTTTCGTTTCCTTGTGAGACATTAAAATCAGGTTGATAATCTGAAGTGTGACAAAAGATAAAAACAGAAAAAATTTATTAACAGCTATTAAATTAAATTTGTCAATATGGTGTGAGATTTTTTTCAAAGAGCTACTTGGTTTCTGATCTCTAGAAAGTTTATAAACTGTGCAATACAATAGATTCCTTTACATACTGTATAAACACTGGCTGGGGAATACAGTATTTTTGAAGAACCAACTCCATAACACTCGTAACCAAACATATTAGATATACGCTGGTGCTCTGGGGGAAAAGGAAGCATCTGACAGAACGAGTGACAGAATGTTGCAGGGGAGGATGAAAGAGTAAAGGGAACCAACAAAGAAAGGCAACAGGAATTAAATATGAATGACGCAAAAATACTGAAGGAAGATAAAACAGTAAGGGAATGACAAATAATGTGAGGGAGAAATTATGCACAGAGACTGCCAAAGCACATCCACAAAGTATAAGTGGGTGGCATAAGAAAAACAACAAATGAACACTTAATATGTTGTCTCCTAGGAACACTCTGACTTAGAAGAATCGATAAGAAATGCAATATTTAGTCATCGGATCACAAAAGGTTGATGGGAGCAAAACCTGAAATCAGGCAAAGGAAGAAGCGGGAAATGGAAAGCAATGTGGTTATCGTTTGGAGGACGGCTGCCAGTCGAAGAGTGTCGACACTCGCCTACTCTCCCTCTCTGCTGCTCCGCAGAGCAGACACAGTCGTGTCATGCACCAACATATTGCATGTTGGTGCTGAGCCATATGGACCGCGAGGGCCATCTTTTCCTCCAGGAAATAATAATAATAAGGGGGCAGGAGGGTGTAAAGAGGAAAAAGCATAGAAAAAAAAGGGCTGACGAAGCAAATTCAACATTGAAACAAAAAGACAAAGCGGCCAGGGGAGGCGAGGCTTTTGAAAGAATAGACACAAAGACGACAAGCAGCGGAAAGAGATGCAGTGAAATGAGAGACGATTGGAGCACGTAGGAGAGAGGAGGGGAAGCGAGTGGAGCTGTGACAGTATGTTGAATTATAAATGTGTTGGAAGCACGAAGCATGGTCTCACACTCCAAGCTCCCTCTGCCTGTGTGGGTAGTTCATTGATGTGATCTGGCATACAGACACACACACACACACACACACACACACACACACACACAAATGCCGTAGCAATCCACTACTAAACAGAGAAATTCCTCCAAACTAACTCGTCTTGCATATCAATGGATTATGCTCGATTATTATAAAGCTGGAAATGTTGATGTGTCGCATAAGAATCACTAGGAAAGCAACACGTTATATTTCTTTCGACATTTCAGCCATTTTTAAAATTTTAATCAAACTGCAATGGGATATCATTGTGAAGCTGTGTGTAATTTACTGTCAGTTCAGCGGTTCTGTGAAGGCCTCAGAGGTTTGTCGGAGAACACGAAGAACAAGGAACACAGTGGAAAAGTCGGCTTCTCCACTCATGAAGTCGTGGGAATGTTTAACTCCGGATTAGGTCTCGAAAGATTATCAAAATGATCCCAAATTGGAATTAACATTGCACAACTTTGAACCTACCAAAACAAAACTTTCCTACTCTGGAGAGATTGATGGGTGGGAGAATGTGTTGGGAAAACATGAAAAATAAACGTAGCAGGTTCCCTTCCCCACAGGGACATGTGGCGGTAGCATCGTCATCCTGTGGCGCTGCTTTTCTGCATCAGGGCCAGGGAAGACAATCAGAGGTTACATAACCTCTGATAAGTTACATAACCTCCTTCGGCAGGACAACAGCCCTATGCATACAGATAGTGCCACAATGTAATGGTGGCATATTCACCTTAATCCTTGTTGAGAATCTGTGGCAAGACTTTAAAGGGAACAACAGAGGACAACAACAAACTTCCCTTTCATTAAGCCCATATTTTTGGATTAAAAATGTGAAATAATCTTATGTACCATGTTTACATTTATGAAAATCATGATGGCTAGCAGAAAAATCTATTTAATGTCTTTAATTTAGTGAATAGTTACTGAAGTAAATGAACTTTTATTTGCTAAAATAAACTGTGGTTCTTCTAAATTTTTCATTTTTTTTTCAGTTTTAGGAAAATTTTCAGCAATAAAATGTACACTGACATTTTCCTTAGGTTGTGAAATGGATGAATCTGAATCCCAACACTTTGCATATCCAACTTTCACCATCATGTCCTCGTTTTCTTCTTCAACATAGACGGCAACATCCTGGGAGGGAGGGAGTACACAACTGGCTGCATTGAGAAATCTGCAAAGTCATCCGTTTAAAGTGTCGCCAGAGGAATCCAGAGCAGGTGACCCGACCTTTAAGAAACCGTTATCTGACAACGAGGTGCTGAGTGGCACATTTAGAAAATGACATTCTGGCAAAGGCATGTAAGAAAACAATGAGAAATCCATATTTTTTAATTGTAAAATGTATCTCTCGTGTGCTGCTCTTCACAAAATTACACTCTAAAGTTATGACACAGTTAATTCAATCAAGCATTCAAAAGCTCTCGAGCTGCTTTCACTGACAGCTGTCAAGCCTAATACCCAGGCGTAACCGCCGGCGAAAAGGATCTTGAATGGTCTGCGGTGATGTAGCTTGGATTCCAGCTGCTTGGCAAGATAAACAATATTCCCTAATAAGCTGCTTTGGGAGAAACAAATCTCACATGGTTTGCAAATTTAGTGAGTTAAGATTTTTTTCAAAGATTAATGATGAACTGTAGTATTTAATTTTTATATTAAGCTTGTTTTTGCAGAAGTAAAACAGTGACTACTTGATTCATGTATCTCCCAGGGCAATTGCTCAGCTTTAAACAAGACCTCAGCTCAACTGGTTCACATTTTAATTTGAAATGATTGGTCCGATTATATAAAGATCTAATTTTGGAAGACGCTCCAACGACACAGAGTTTGACCGGTCGGAGATTGTGCTTGTTTCATAACAATGAATAAAAATGTGACAGTTTTAAAGTGACTATTGTGCATATTGCATATTATAATAAGTATAACAAGCTTACTAATTAGTTGGATTAGTTACCTGCTCAGATATCCAGCCTGCAGTTTGTCAGCATTTTTCTGACTTTATAAATTAAAACCAGTTTTTTATTTTTATTTTTTTTTTTTTACATCTTCACAAATAAAAATTGTTTTTCAGTGAAATGTTGTTTTGTAGAAATAATTCATCTGTTTTGCTTTTAAGATTAACATACTTAATGACACTTTGAGACTTGAAAAACCATCTTAAGTATTTGAACTTTCATATAGGACAAATATGAGTCAGCTTGTAATAGCATGTGGGATGGCGTGATGGAAATTATGCACAACACTGACATTTTCATCTAAGCTCCCCATTTATTCACAAGGTCTGTCATGATGTAATTGAGTTTTTTTTTTTTCTCCGTTTTGATCAATTAAGAGATGGAAAGAGAGGAAGAATAAAGAATTGAAAGTGACAAAGAGAGAAGAGGAAAAACACAGACAGGATAAAATTGGCTTAGATACTGAAAAATGGCATATAGCGACAAATGGACACAAAAATACAGCAGAGTAGCAAGCAGCAGAATGCTAAGTGATGAAATAAAAAAAGATAAAAACAAAAACACCAAGAAATTAGATGAGTAGAACTTCTTCTCTACTTGCCATTTCTTTGCCTGTATGTGCAATTTGGATGTGTGTGCACTTATTCCCACCTGCGAGTCATATTCAACAAGTAAACACACTCTTCCATTAGACCCAGGACTCAGATAATCTGTTGCTAAAAGATCCATTTATGCTCAAAACAAGCTGAAAACTCTTGTTTCTTGATTCCTCCAGAAACACTTGGTTAAGACCCAGCAAAAACCATTTATGCTGGATTTTTTTCAATGATGTGGTGAGTTCTGATTCTGATGTAAAGGAGGTCTATGAAAGTTGACAAGTTTAGGCAATACCATCAATTATTCACTTATTTTGAACATATAAATGTAATTCTTCGATCGTGAGGTCACATGTTCCCAAAATGTAACAAAAATTAAGACAAAACTGATTTAGGTATAATAGGCAAGAGCTGAACTGAAAGATAATGTCTGGATGAGAGCACTTGTCAGGTATTAATGGAAATGTCATAGATTTGTAATTTGCCCATTTAGGAACATAATCCTCCTCCCGCTCTGAGTCATTTTTTTTACCGGTTGGCAGGCAGGATGTCCTTTTAGAAACCTTTAAAAACTCCTTTTACCTTAACTAAACATAGTTTTAAAATATGGAAATGACTTCCAATTTAGCACTTGGATTAATTCTAGTGCAGTGACGAGCCAGAAAAACTCAAATCCATCCCAAGTGGAAGATCAAATACTTCTTAGGTTCTCAGGCATCTGGGTCACAGTGATAATTTCCTCACTGAGCAAAGACGGTGCCATGACTGAGATCTTAAATAGCTGGCTGTTACCTACACTGTTGGATAAACCTAAGTTTGTGAGAGCTGCAAATGTTGAAAGTAAGATGGAGAGTTTTAAATTTAAAGTATTTTAAATTCATCTCTTATCGTCCGTGAAGATCATAATGAAATTTCCTTTTATTCCCCGTTACGTCATAAATTTTGTTCGAGTTTTGTCAAAAATAAGTCATTGAAGCTCTTCTGTGAAAATATGATGCACTCTAAATGTAAAGCACAAATGGGCAACAAAAAAGAGTGAGATCTAAACCTATCTATATATAGAGATAAAAACTACACTGCATCCCCCCTAAGGCCTTCAAACTGTTACTTACAACATAGCAATCAAAGAAAATAGTGCAATCTAAGCTCACAGCGAGGGAACCTAGGGGAGTATATGTTTGTCCAACACATCTTGGAAATACACATTTTGTTTAATTTCACTAAGGTACATCTAACTGAGATTATCTGCTGAACAATAACAGGCCTTAGCCAGTTGGTTTGTCCATTTTCTGTCCTCCTCAGTTTTTACTTGCAGATTGATGGTTATACCTGTTTTTGTCCTGCGACGTTTTGTTAGATTATATATATATAAAAAAAAAAATAATAATAAAAAAAAATAGGTCCCTTATGAAGAGCTATTTTTTTCTCATGTTGGACAGAGAACAGATGGGAAACTACAGCAACTCATGAGGAACTAATTGGTATTAACAGGTACAAACCAGCACATGGTGATCATTTATTTTGTAACCATGTGTCTTTACACTTGTCCGTGATTATTTCTGCAATGGTCTTTTTCTTTTTAAGTAACTTGGTGTACCATATGCAACCAATTACAGAACCGTAGAGTATTTAAACTGCTACTGATCTTGTTTTGCTTTTTGTTATACTGACATGAGTCACAGCGAGCAAATTAAAAGTTATGATACAATGGAAGATAAGAATAACTTGTACATGTGTATTTTCCTTGGAAAGGAAATTATTGTTATATTATTATTTAATATATATAATATAATATATATATATAATATATATATATTATTAATAATATATTATATACATATTATTCCTGGTTTTATATATATATTATTAATAATATATTATATACATATTATTCCTGGTTTCCAAAGGAATAATATGTAAGAATAAAATGTTTATCCCTTTACAAAGCAGGTAGAATCAAAAGGCAGTTTCAGGGAGAATTCAAAAGGACTATCTTGACCTCTGACATCAAGCACTTTCAGACAGGTCACAAAGGGTAAAACTTTCTGAGGCAAAAAGGTTTACTTCTCAAATTTGTATCCTTCATCGTTGAGGTCAAAGTCTGTGTGTGAGTGTATCGCAATGATGGAAAAGAAAAGGGCTTTTCTCAATGCTTTGCACTTTATGCAGCATAAATAAAATGCGCTGATAATTAGTTTTTTTCCTTACAATGACTTAAAAGACTGCATAAGTGAGCTGAAAAAAGTGGTGTGATAGAAGGAAAATGTAAAAATTATAATACATATGAAAAAAGTAGCAAATAATTCAAATGAATCTGAAAATATGTAAAAATAAGAAATGTGCTACAAATACTTAACAAATCCACATTACAAATACGTCCAATTTATCTTCTAAAATGCATGAGAGTTGCCTATGCCTAAATACAGTTATTAATAAAAGTAGTGAAAAGAAACAGATTTTTCTCAAGATTTTTCTTAAAGTGCAATTTTTAATTTTTTTTTAAATCAAGATTTCTGCGGGTTACCTTTGTATTTTTTGCCCCAAAATTAGGTTTCATGCTTGAAGCAGCAATCACACCTTCTTTGTTACACTTAGTTTAAAACTTTCAAAAATTAATGGCTCCTCAGACGGAGGATTTGGGAAAGTTATTTGTGCCTGTGTGGGCATTTTCTCACTTAATATAATCACAATCTGTTTTACTTCAAATCTTTTCTAAACTGTCATATTTTCATGAGTAGCAAAGTGAAGTTTGTCTCTGAAGAAACAGGAACTCGTGATTTACTGACGAAAACTTCTTAAACATCGGTGATCTCATAAAAAATAAGTATAAATTTTACTACAACAGCAAGCAGTTAACAACAGGTTTCAAGCCCAACCCAGGAATTTGTAGAATGGTACTCACTGTTGAAAGGTTTTATTACAATACATTTTGCCTATGGGTGCGAGTGTAACACACTTAAAACATGTCTGTGGTGCAGAAATGCATTAAATCACAAATTACACTAATCTCCAGAATGCAAAATGTTTTTCAACACTCGTACCACTGGCTAATCACTGTACAAAGTGCTCACAAAATTACCTTCAAATGTTCCTCTTTTGATGCTGGATCTCTTTATGAAACAAATTCAGGTCAGCTGTCACTTTATCTTTCTTGCTCAGAAAAAAATTAACCAACTTTAATCCTCGTTTTCATTCCTCTCCCCCCCTCGGGATTTTGGCTCTCCTCAGGAAAAAGTAGATATTCAAGATGAGTGTTGATGACTGCGTCCACAATCTTCATGAGGGTGTGTAATAACTCATTCCTCTGAGCTACTGACTCATATAAATTCAATTTCCTCTCAGCCAAAGTTGTCAACACTCTAATAATCCTGCAGGGAGGGCGCTTCAAAACACAACTCCTGACCTTATGACAAGTTGTTTATCCTGTTCTACTGCAAGAAATTCATTTTTAACAGGGCATCACGAGAATGCAAAATTAAATTTTGCCCCAAAATGAACGTTGAACTGCACAATACCATCACTCACAAAATACTCCAGATGAGTTATTCTGATTTATGAAGACATTCTTATAATCCCACTGTCATGGCAGGGCTCTCAGTAGTATGACAGTTAAATTCATTTCATTCAGTCTGTATGACCGTAGCTATTGTGATTGTACATTATTTTGCAATGCAGGAATGATGTCATAATTACACATAAAAACTGTGGTTGCACCTCAGCTTTAAGCCTGAATCATGATAGAAAACCAACTCACTGTGTCCTTCAGCACACAAAAGAAGCCACACTGTCAAAATTTTGGTAGTAATTCAAGTAATACATTAAGAAAAAATTTACTCAACTGAAGGGTGTCTGGTATGTCAAGGTTTCGTTTTTGCTCTTGAAATTGATTTGGTTCAAGCAATGATCTCAATCATGCAGTGGGTCAATTTTTAGTTCAATGCAAAAAAAAAAACAAAAAACTGGGACGAGTAAATCAGCTGATTTAGATCTGAAGCTACAGTTTTTAGCGGAAAAGCTCTGGGCGTTCAAGCGCAAGGGTCAGGATCTTCAGGATTTGGGTGTCTTGTGTACAAGTTATGCTGGGATGTAGCATAAAATGAATGCTTTGGGATTATGTCTGCAGTAAAACGGGTGCAGCTCTGGCCTAGAGTGGTGAGGAAAGAGGAGAACCTTTAATTGAGGTTCTCTTTTTAGGAGGTCATTTTCAAACCCTTACCTAATGACCTGAGGCACGGATAATGACCGAAAGAGCAAGATCTAAGCGACTGAAATGAACTTCTTTATCTAATTGGAAGCTACTTTTTAAAAAAAAAAAATGACCACAGCTGCTTTCTACTAAGCAGTTACTTTGGTTCATTAATTTTCTCCAGCCATCTGAAGTCTGATTTGAGGTGTGCTCGACTAGATTGCTGTGCAATTAAGCATGGCTGTACACTAAGTTTACCTTGATTAAATCATCTGTAAATGGCAAAAGACTACTACAGAGCGCAAAGACCAACTGCCTTCTCACTTAAATAGGGCTCTGATGGCACAGCCGGAGTGAAATCTGTTTCTCACGTATTTGTATGTGAAGTAGGTGTGACAAATTCACTCCAGCATTTGGCTGTCTCCTTCGCTTCAGGGAAGCTTCAGTCTGATTTAACTAGTAGCTGGAAAATTGTGTGGCTGTTCAACATTTAATTAGTTTGACAAGGAGGTGTGAGACCGACCTCTAATTCCGGAAATATTGCCTGATTGCCATCTTGGCTCCAAATGTTGCAGAAAAATAATACAAAAATAAATAAATGGATAATAAGGGCTGCGGTTAAGCCCCTTGCCTAACTGATTTTCCTACCCTTCTTGCTTCGGCCGCAGCATGTGAGCTCATTTCAGTACGCACAATTTGTTTTGATTGTGCAGGCATGCACAGATATGGTGGAACCAAAAAAAGAAAAATTATACACACGCCAACATGCTCATGTGAGCACATATATATATATAGAAACTAATTTATTTTGTCAAAATGCCAACAACTGCGTGGACACAAAATAGGCCAGGAGAGAGTATAGCATATCAAACTTATTCAAGGTAGGTAGGAAACTAAAATTAAATCTTCAGCTACTGGAGTCGGCTCTACACCGGGGAAAACTATCACTTTTATGGTGTTCTTATTTTTATTGAAAAAGGTAGAATAGCAACTTGAAACTGAATAGAAAAAAAAACATGAGAAATAACTATTTGATCCAGAAGCTATACATCTACATAAATACATTTTTTTTTTTTATTAATCATTCGGTTGTTTGTGACTGGAGGAATTCAAAACGACTGGTACATGTTTAAGGTCTGACTGCAAAAAGGAAAAGATTTTTGCTTTTTGTGGATCAGGGATTAGCTGACATGCTACCGTGGGAATAATAGTCACACAGTAGTTAAACATTGGCGTTGGACAAAGTCACATTACAAAAACTCAAAACATGCCAAGAAATCCACTCAGGTCTCAAAACTAAGAAGTGGAAAGTTTGTTGGACTATTGTTTTATAAAGTTTAGAAATAATCCTGCAAGTGCTACCGCAAAGCAACAGTAAGGTATTGGAAAGCTGACTTATTGGATGTGACTAAATGCATGTGAAAGAAAAGTCAGTATTGGTGCTTTTCATCCTCATTCTCCATGTAAAGCACTTAGCATCGCTAATGTTGACGCCTTGTCATGTTGTTGATATACTTGCATGTACACAAGCTAGCCATGAACAGACCAAATTACTCATGCAAATCTCTTACAATCCTTCTGGTTTTCTCCTATTCCTCATCTCTGCTTGTATACCTCTTATTTTATGTGAGCGAGTGTGTGCTTGTGTATGCGAGTCCAAGGGTGGTTTCAGCCTGTAATGGGATTTGGCAGATTATGCTACATTGTTGTAATGTCCATGTTTTACAAATCTCTCCCTCCTCGGAAACCCCAGTTCCGGCGGCCTCGCAGACGATCGGAGATGAGGTAACAGCTATCCCTTTTTCTTCGCCCCCCTGCTCTTCTGCTCCGACTTCATTTACTTTTTCTTTTCAAACTTCAGGTGTAAACAGTTTAATGGAGTTATGATCTGCCTCCAACATCACCACACCGGCTGGCAAAAGCCTCATAGTTGTCCAGCATCCAAATAGGAAAGTGGCAAGCACTAATACATTTTTTCAGAAGCCATTTTTTTGCAATTGATATATTATGGGACCATAGCAGCACTCTTACATTTGCACTTTTATGCAGTCCAGAGGAGGTTAATGAGGGTCCTTTCACACTGCACCACCACAGCTCCTGCCAAGTGAATAATTACTGGGATATTTCATTCTAGGCAGAAAACACTCATCTAGTGGCTTACACACAGCAACTGCACAGGAGCTATCAAATAGGGTTATGCTGTCATCTGTTGTGGTCTGGAAAACTATTCAAACCTCTAACTTTTCACATTTTGTGACATTACAACCACAGTTTTCACCGTCTTTTGGTAGGATTATATTATTAACAAAAAGATGGGCATACCTACAGAGTAGAAGGGAAAAGCTGCATGACTTTCCCACATTTAGCTATTTAGTTACACTGAGCACAAAATGCTTAGTGCTGATGGAACTTTCCGGTTTTACTGTATTAGTGTTTCAGTTGAAATATCTGCAATAGAGATGATGGAACTGCAGACGCATAATACTGGAAAAAAGGTGAATAGAGGCAGGTGTCATTTTTTAAAATAAAAGTATAAAAAATACTCCAGAAACTGCAGTTAAAATGAGGAACAAGAAAGAGAAAAGCTGCATGCAGATCACGAAGAGGTAGAAATTTCAACCTGTGGCTAAAAGGGGCTAAACTTCGGGGGCTGAATAGAAATGCACGACATATGTTTATTTGTAAAAAAAAAAAAACTTTTGAAAACAATGTAAATCTTCCTTTACACTTAATTATGATCTTAGCTTTTAACTATCACATAAAATGCTTTGGTTATTTAAAAACAACTTCACTTTTAGATGCTTTTTAACTTTTAATTCTTAGTATAATGTTTGATTTTAATCATCTTTGTTATCCCTTTTAATCTCCAGAACATGATTTTTATTTATTTTTTTTATTTGGTTTGGCTTTGAAAAAACACAATGACAGTCAATCCTTCCCAGAATGCAAAGCAGTTACACAAAATGTAAATTTAAGAATCTGTGGAGTCCGCCACAGATATATATATATATATATATATATATATATATATATATATATACATTCCTAAGCATATTATTGGCACAGGCACCCTCTTGATCAAATGTTAAGCCACAGAAGTTTTTTTTTTTTCTTCATATTTCCCACTGTTCCACACACATAATGAGCTCTTCTCAACTTTCCCAGCCAGCCATTATCTGAGCTTGGAACTTTCATAGCAGCCTCTTCCAAGCATGATTAATGATGTGTTTCCAAGATTAAACACCAGAAGATACTGAGGCTATTTCTATGCCTGGAGCTTCTTTTTATTGCAAATGTACCTGTGTTTGTATCTCTCTTGTGTTCTGCATAATGTATGCTGAAAGTGTCACATTTTTAGCTCAAAAGCATCGACCAAAAAGAGCTCACAGGTACTTTCTTTCATCCTACCACCTGATTTAACAAGTTAGCCTCAAATTCTGTTTGCACACGCACACATAGAGACATCTTCCAGGAAGTAACTTCTAAGGGAAAACCAACTAAGGATGAAATACAGGAACATCTGCTCTGGATCACAGTCTCAGCTGGATCTGGGCTACTTGTGCATAAACCCATTACACAGCTTGTCCTTGCTAAGATAGATTACTACCTGCGCACACAAAACACATTTGCTCTATTTCACGCGGATGCGCAGGTGCACAGATGCAGGAACATTTTTGAAGGAACCAAAACTACATCACACTGGGAGGCTCCTGCTGACCCTTGCAACCGACTGAATGCAATTTTTAGTTTTCTCAGTTACATTTTACTGAACCCTTGCTGGGTGTCACAGATTTCTCACAGCATAATACTGTTTAGTCATGCTTCAGCTGGCTGGAAATGACACCAACAACTGGACTATATGGCAAGAAGTGTGCTGATACACCTGAGTCTTTTATTTACACTTACAGTAAATGATAAGGTATGTGACACGTTCAGTTACTGAGGAATGAATTTGCAGTGAATGTTCTCAAAGTTGCATCATATTTCTTGATTCTTTCTCCTCAGAACTACAAAGAGTTTGAGTAGAAAAGCAGAGCTTCAGTTTTGTAAACACACTACATCATATATTACCATTCAAGCAGGATTCACTGCCGACATTCCTTCTGAAATCCCAAGTACATAATTAATTATGAATTATCTAATAGGAAAATGCAGGATATTCCTGTAATATGTACATATTTATTCATTGTAAACCGGTAACAGCAGAGGAAGGTCAGCACCAGATTTTTACATACACTATAAAGGATACAAAGCTATTTTATTATCACTTAAATCAGAATAAACTTTTCCTGTTTTTGTGCATCTTAGTTTTACCTACAGTATGTCAGAATAATGCAAAAAAAACTATGTCCTGACAGTATGATATGAGAAGTAATTTGTGAAATAATTATTCTTTTCTGCAGAAAGCACATTTTTCTCTTTAAGTTCAAACATCTAACAGGTTTTGTGAGAATAAAAGCCGAAATAACGACACACCAAAGTTTTAGAAGTGATCAGTCGAAGCAAAGTTGCGTTTCATGTGCCGGTTCTTTTCTGCTCTGCTGTCTTTTTTAGCATTACTGTTTAGCAGCTGGGACTATGAGGAATTGTTCTCACAAATCCTGTTCTGTCCAGATGAAATCCTACTGGATTTTGTTTCGTTTTGCACGTCCACCCTCAGCATCCCAACTCACGTCCCATGATCATTCAGCCATTACCCGCAACCTTCTGTTTGAGAGGTTGGTGTGAAACATTTGGTGACAAAAGAAAAATGAAATATTTGTTTGTTTGTTTTTTCATTTCTGTTAATAACTTGCTTCTACAGGGAAGCTTAGTGTTTATCATATGTGGTGCCTGTCTTTACAACCTGGCACATTTAATCTAATTCGGTTATCGAGTTCAGTTATGTAAAATTCAAAACATTCATTTTCTTGAATCTGTCTGCTTGCATCGCTCTCTGCTGTGTCTCCACAGTTTGTCATCGTGTTCATTTGCTCATGTTATCCAATTATCTCTGTCCTCAGTCAGACTCAGTCGTTCAATCAGTCTTCTCCAAGCCACCAGTCTGCAAGTCAACACAATTAGATCCTGACTCCATTACAGCCTTCTCCTCCAAAGTTCACGGCCTGTTCTCTGCCTGTCACTTAGGAATCTGTTTGTTTTTTATAGATATACAAGTGTCTGTGTGGCGTTATGTGTATGTGGCCAGTTATGTTAAATGCAACCAGAAGGCATGACCAGAGTTAAGCCACAAACTTTAGATGTGATGCTAACTTTGAACATTATACTTATTTTTCAATGTTTATTAAACAAGCACTGTTTAATAAATAATGAAACCTTCAGAGTAATGCTTCTGTTAATTAGTTAGCATTAGTGCTGCAGTGCAAGTAAGAAAAGTAATATTCAATACTGGTGAAAATGTGTTTTAAAACCGCACAACTCTTATTTCTTGTTTCAGGAATAGTTCTGAGCTTTCTGTAATGATGAGAAGAACATAAAATATTGCCAGCCATCTGTCAATGCAACGCAAACAAAATAATATAAACTACATAGATTGGCCTTAACCCCTAAGCTCAGTCAAATACAAAAATAAGGCTGTTTTCATCTTTACTGTATTTTGACCGATACTCCACACTGTTTGGAGCTCAATCCTAAGAAGAGCTGTTACTCCTGAAGTGCAGAGGTGATGATTGAGGTTTGAAGGTAGGTGAGGTGTCACCCTCTTAAATCTGACCTGTACCAGTGTTATTGACAGCTCAGGTTTGTGGTTTTCAGGTTGGGTTATGTTCCCAGGGAAAGAGTTGAGTATTTTCTCTTGGTTATGGACATGTGGTATTGTGGCAAAGCGATTAATTTGGGCTGTGTTAAGTTGGGGGTAGTTTGCATTGTGTGCATTTTTGGACGGACTTAAGTGTTACCATTAACTGATTTGGGTGAAGGAGTGGCTGAAGGGAATTTGCTGTGTCCTACAGTGTTTGTTTACACCTGCTTCTAGGCTTGGTGGGAGAAACTCCTATGCAAGCAGTTCTATGGAAAACATACATCAATCATGGTTTGTATTTTACCCAAATGCAGTTAGACCACAAGCAGCATGGAATAGAAAACAATAATAAGTTAATAATAAAAACGAAGAAACTTACAGTTTATGTCTTGAAGTGAACAGGACATCTTACAGGAGACGAATCCAGCAAGGAACCGTGGCAATTGGAAAGCTTGAATAAAGGAGAAGGAGGGGAGAGCGTCATTGAAAGCAGGTGAGGCTCATCAGAGGATTGTTGAGAAGAATGTTGTGTTGAGAGTAAGACGACTGACTAACGCAGAGAGCACAGGGGTAGCTCAGCCAAAACATTAAAGAAAATAAAAATACTAATACTAGAGTTAAAACAAAGAGGCAGAAATTACAACTATGAATAAGAAAATCAATATAATGAATAAACTTGCATAAAAAAAACTGAAATAGAATAATAAACTAAGACTTGACTTCAATGTTATGACCCGGATCAAAGGCCTATTTAAGATTTCTGAAAAGTTTGTAATGAAAGTTTCTAACAAGTATGAAAGTCAGTGGCATAAGTGGTATATTTTGTGGATAATTTGAGGATTTTTGAGGTGTAATGTGCAAGCAAAGTAATCTTCAAAGCAACGGTGGGGGCATGAATGTGGAGGAGAGCAGAGAAAAGTTAGTTGGTTTAAAAACACTCAGAACCTGAGCACATCCTCATGTAACCCCTATCAGTACTCACTGATACATATGAAGGATAAATATTAATCTAAGCACAAGGCTCCTGCAGAGGTCACAGCCATAACTCTTTCTACCAATAATAAAAAAATAAACCCAGACAGATCAAACTAAAAACACAAGAGAAAACCAAAGTATTTTACGACAGTAAATCATGACAAAACGTTGCCCATAGTTGCAGTAGATCCATTTACCCTTTTTGTCCTATTTTCATTTAAATATTTTGCTTTGTATACATCTTTTTTGGAGACATATGGCAATTATTAATGATAATACTATTTGTCTTACAAATTCTTACCTGAAATGTTGCCGTCTTCTTCACTCTCTTGGTTTTATTGTTATGTCTGGCACTGTGCCGTTATGAGTTTTTCTCGTCTGGGCCACCAAAATAAACCTGCTCGTCTTCTTGGCAACAGCCAGCTTGGGCTGGTGATTCTCCAGGTTGGGTTGGACAGGGATGAAAACTCAGTGTTTACAGCAAGGAGTGGGACTGAGGGAGACAACAGGTAGGAGGTTTTCTTATGGGCTATATCTTGGCATGACAGTGTCTGTTTTCACATGTGATTGTGGCATTATGTGTCTAAGTTGGTGTAGCTCCGCTGGTCTTACTGTGGCCTCTGCAAGAGGACAGAGGATGGATTTTCTTTTCACCCCTGATAGGCGGAGACATGTCAAGTTGACAGCAGCAGCAACACCCACAGTGAGAGCCTGTTTGTGACTGCACCATTTCACGGCGCAGGGGATGATGGAGCACCGGTGTGTTTCGTCGAAATGCACACAGGCATGCCTGTCCTCCTGTTTTGGTCTTGCTTTCCTCTTGCCTCCATCCTCTTCTTTTCCTGCTACTTTAACTAAGACAGGTGTCTTCTGTCCCCCCGGAATCTGTCACGGAAACGTGTGGGGATTCGGCTTCACTGTCCCCCTCCTCTTGTCGATGACGGAGGGTGACTGGCTGAGCAGCTTTACTTTCTCTCTTTCCTTTTCCTCTTTCCTCTCCGCTGGGTCCGACTTTCTGACAAGAGAGAAATGCAACAATGAGTGCACTCAAGACCCTTATCAAGGGAGGTCGAAACATAAGATGGACAGAATCAGCTTGACACGGGCAGACAGGTAGATAATGAGGATAGATGGAAGCAGGCGGCAGCATCCCCCTATACACGGTGACACCAAAAAAAGAATAATTCACCCCAATCAGGTCACAGTAGCTGACAAGCTCTTATACAGTGTTGTTTTCAATCACCAGTCTTGTTTTCTGAAACTCTGCCCCCTCCCCATGAGACACCACTTTGCAGTGAAAACACTTCTTGGCAGCCATATCGTCCTGTATATTACACCAAAATAATTTATGAGTGACAGAAACATTGTGTTGGACCTACAGAGGGAAATGTGTTGCTAAGATGCCCACTTGTTGGTAGAGCCACTTTGCATCCACCGAGTGGGTTTGTCATTATTAGCCGACTGAGACTCACTCCTGCTGGAAGCGGCGGTGCCAGCCAAAACAAGCAGACAGCCAAGACACCCTTGTTACAGTGAGCGAGGAAGCTCAGAGGGAACTGATGGAGGTACTCTGGATGCTTACAAAATGAAGTAATCTTTTAACTACTAAATAAACTGGTTAGGTTCAGTGTCCCTGTCTGGGCAGAGTGGCCAGTGAATGTGATTTGCATTTGAGGAAAACAAGCCAACTTCTTAAAAAAAATAAATAAATAAATAAATTCCACTTCAAGTGGTGACAAGAAACCCCCTTGATGATCTTAAACATCTCTTTGGCCTCTCCTGTTTCTCCTTTCAGAACAATTCGCTTCCGTCTGCCAGTGCACTTAACAACATTTGTACAATCCCCTCAGTCACGATTGCACTCACACTTCTTCCCCAAATGCCTTCAGATAAAATATTCAGGTTGTGCTCGAGTATCCTCGAGGATGCTACAGCACAGGGATAGCGCATGGCTTTGTTGGAACCAAGCAAAAAAAAAAATGCTGTGATGTTGGATTAAATGCTTAATCGGAAGTCCCATGGCTGCCTCTCAAAGATCAATGACCCTGTTGTCATATTCCAAACATAATGTTAGAATATCTCTGCTCCCAGTTTGCTGCTACTTATCTGTGAATTTCCTTTGTTATACTTAAATCTTGAAAAGCTACTAGATTTGCAAAACCTTAAACGGTTTCTGTTTAACATAAAACTAAATTGAAATAAAGTTCAAAGACAATCAAAAGTAAGGAGTCTTAAGCAGTGTTAAAGGAGCTACTACAGCAGATGTCATGCAAAATTAAGGACTTTTTCATGTCAATTTGTATTTAAGGAAATATCAACTTTTAAAATAAAAAAGGTATTTTATTCCTTACAAGAGAAACTATCTATTGGAGTGTAGCGTTGTGCATGTGTACAGCAGTTTTTATAGAAAAGTACTGTGTCTAGAAAAAAGTAGCTTTACAACAAGTGGTTACCATGGACACACAAGGCTGGACAGAAATGGACAATCTCCAGCAGTATTGGAGGAAAAGTGAAAAAGATTTCATCAGACAAAAGAAATCAGTTTCATTTCCTTGCATGTTTTTTTTTTTCTTAGATGACATAAAATGACAATAAATTGCTTGTTGCACGGTGTAAGAAAGACAATAGTTAACTTACGTAGAAAAAGAAACGACCCCAAAACTAAAGCTGCTCTATTTGTGACATCAAGATGATGATTTAAAGACAGATGTTCCCCCATCAGGCTTTAAACTAACCTTACAGAAAAACAAAACTATTCCAAATAGATGACCTAAACTTGTTGAATACCGATTTAGAAGAAAAAACTTTACTGCAGACTGCGTTAGTGCCCCAAGGTACATTAATGTCTATTGTTCAGCAAAGTCTTTAGATAAGTAATGTGTCAGTCGGGAAAGTCTTTTATTTTATGCAAAGCAATGGAAAAAATTATTTGAGAGAATTTTACTTATTCCAGTCCAGCTAAAATTTTGTTTATTGCTGAAGGTTATTTTAGAATTGCCATAAATAATTAAAGGTTGACGATAAATTACCATATTTCTATTTTTTTTTTTTTTTTTATTCTCCGGGGCATTTTTATATTGCAAGACTACAAGCTTGTGCCTATATGGGAAAAAAAAAAATCATCCTTTTTTTCCTCTCTCTCTCTCAAGTCTTCCAAGGTCAGCATACTTGTGAAAATAACTGCTGAGTTCCATGACAGCAACTAAGAGTGAGTACACCGCTATCAACAATTTGGCCTTGTGTTGGCTTTGGCCTCACAAATCATCCTGAGCTGTATTCAACACAAAATCAGGGAGTGGATGTGCCCTTCTGGATAACGCCAGCCCTATTATAGGCTGGCGTTCATTCTCCTTCAACAGCCAAAGGTGATTTATTTCTGGACCCTCCCACTATATGGTAATGAAACAATTAGCCAGTGTACACAGTCATTTAGGAACAATTAATTAGCAGAAACCAAAGCGGCGAAGCATATGGCTTTTCTCATCATTTCATTTTTATGTCTCCATTTGCATTATAGTTCTCGTCGACATGTCCCTATTTATGAAATAGGAAAATGAAAGAAAAAGTTCCTGATTCTTGACGATTGTAACCAGTCATTACATAATTAAATCATCATTTTAATTAGTAACCTTTTTATTTTAACAATAAAAAATATGAAAACTAATTGCAGACAGCAGGTGGGAAGGTTTATGATGAATGTTGTAACTATCAAAGAAAAAATAAGAAGTACATAACCCAAGAGTCTGGAGCAGGAAACAAATAAATAAGGAATCTCAGGTCGGGTAGAACTGCTGGAAAAACTCAGAATTAAACAGAAGCTTGATGAGAAGATGGGGAGGATAATTTCTGAAACTCAAAATAGGTGATAGAAGCTGGGAAACTGTGAAAAACGTTAAGAAATTACCAATAAACACTACAACTGGATCACTGAAGAAAAATGAGTAAAAATTAACCGGCTATAAGTCTGAGTGTTGGAACAACATGTGAACCAAGAGACAGAAATCGACTCCATGAGAGTCTAAATAGCAACACATGTTGCTGATTTGATCTCTTTCTTAAAGTTAGATATTATGGCCTGATTTTGAAGTTTAAAACTGGTCTTCTTTGGCTTAATAAATGACAATAAGACCCAGTGCTTGAAGTTTGCTTAATGTTAAACAATTGTTGTTTCTAGAAATCAAAGTAAACTATAATTTATACCTAAACTGAGGCCATTGTGCATGATTGGAGTTCACTTTCTGCTTTCAATATCCATCAAAGTGACCAAAAAAAACTGATTCCAACCTGCAGTTGCAATATAAACTCTGAAGCCTATTATCCTTTGACAACCTCATGTTTTTTTTGTGTGTGTACTTTGGAATCAGAACCCAAAGTGCCATTTGGTGTTCTTATCCAATTTTAATATTATATTATTTTCTTTTGGCCCTGGGTTGTTTGGAAACCCAGCAGTCTGCAGTCTCTGCAGGGCACCTTGCTTTTGTCTGAGGTCACTCAACAAAAGGCAATGATAAGTATGCCCTCAAATTAAATGGAAACACGAGTTTCTGTGAATACGTTATTAAAATTAGCCGAAAGGATTGATTTGAAATTACAATTTATGAGTTTAACAACTTGTCTTTTTTATGCAGCAGGCATAAAAAAAGAGTGTGTGAGACATTGTGTGTTTAATTTTAACTCAACAAGGAAAACAAACTTATTTCTTTGTAGACACTGCATCTACTTTATTAGGCACACCTTGCTACTGGACTGCCTTTGGCCATTAGATTGCCTGATTTATGTGTGACATTGATTTAATAGTGTTGAATACATTTCTCAAAGATTTTGGCCCATTTTGACATATCTCACTTTTTTGAAATCTCCAAATTATGAACATACTGCTCCACCACAAAGGTGCTCCGTCAGACTGACATTTCCTGACTTCATTATCCTGTTCAAGGTACCAGTTTAAGATTTTTATGCAAAAGTCACCATCATAAGGATGGGTACAACACAGTTATAACAAGATGGACATGGTCAACAAAAATCCCCAAGAATGTTGTGGAGATTCAGTGACGCTCTGCTGGTAGTGAGAGGTCCAAAGTGTATCAATAGAATATTTACTACATCTTTACCAAACCAACCCCACCTCAACCTGTAACGCAAGACAAAAACAATTGTTCACACCAAGTTATGACCCTACTATCTGAATTTTGAAGCTGTTCTGAGCCAATTTTGTTGAGCCTGCGTGAACTGTGGTCTCAATTTTCTCTTCTCAGCTGACAATATTTGGAACCCAGTGTGATCATCAACTGCAGAGGTTTTCCACATCTGGCGTGTTGTTCAGAGATGATGCTCCTTGTGTCTTGGTGGCTCAAATCACCACTCTTAACACTGCAGGGTTTTTGAGATACTGTTCTTTCTTCTGAAACCAGTTTTTTTTAAATTTTCCTCTTAAAACACCCAGAAGCCAATTGGTTTCGGAGAAACTCGGACCAGTCTATGCAAAAGTTCGAACTCTGCTTTAACATTTAAATAAAAATATAAAAACAACAAAAATTGATGGAGTATATTTAGATTTTAATATGTGGATTCAAAAATAAAATCAGATCAGAACTAAAGATTTATCTATTAATCTATTTAAAATAAAATATCAAATGCAAATGGAACTGCGTCGACAAAAAGCACAATTGTGATTTGTTTTAAACATAAGGATAGAATGTGTTTTTCTGATCCTGTCATATACGCATTGCATTAAACAAATAAGAGCAATCAGTTTCAACATCAACATGTCTCCAGTGTTCTATAATTACACGATTGTCATTTAAGATTTAAAACATTCATATACAAGGAATATATTTTTATCCTATATTTTGGTCTCTCTTTGCAGTTTACAGTGTTTTTACTCCAGGAAACGTACAAAAAGGCTTCCAAGCATTCTCAGCAACTTGTGATATCACTGCCACAATCCCACTCAAAAATGGCCTTCAAGCACCAAGGTCTTACACTCATGTTGTCACATGGGACACATGCTTTCAAATATGCAAATGCTCTCATTCATCTATATTATAAGAGATTTAGGTTTAGCCTAAGGCATAAAATAGAAGCAGTTTTGCTAATTCAACCTATCATGGCTCTTTAACATCAATTTGTCCCTTATCATTGTCCCTTCTCATGTCTTTGCTGAATCACTCCCTCTTATCTCTTTTTTCCTTTTTCCTCCTAATGTAAGATGTCTCCCATTTGCGCTGTCTTTATGTTTCTGCCTTGATTTTCAACCCTCTCTAAGGGAATCCTGCTAATACTGTGGAATTAAGTCTATATTCCCATTTTATGGTGAACAGTAAAATCAATTTATTCCAGATATTTGTTTGAGTGAGACTATTTAATACAACTGTAAATAAGCGGCATAGCTGACAGTTAGCCATTAATATGGGTTATTGGAGTGTTACCCAATTAACCCAAGTTTCAAATAACAAAATGGGTAGCAGTAATTCAGGACTAATTCTGATAAATTTACTGTTTTATCAGGGTGGAAAATTAGTTTATACACACTGGACCAAAACATTTGCTTTAATGTCTTAGAAAGTTACAAAGGAACCATATTTTTTCATGATTCTGCGTCAATTTTCCGTGCCAGAATTGGTCAATTTTACGGTATGGGCTTGACTGAGTGAAACATGTCAGTTGTGTGCATCATTCCAGATGTCTTTGTTCATCACCTTATTTATTCTGTTGGGCTTACTGTGTACTGCTTAATGTGTAAATTATGTAATCTGAATTTGAGGTTGGGGATTAAAGCGAATTTGCAGGATATTTAAATCTATCCCAATTCTTGCTTTTCAAACTAATTCAAGTTATTCGTCATTTAATCGTTCCAGCTTAATGAAAAAGCTCAAATGCCTCAATAAAACCCCAAAATGAATCTGATGTCAATGGCAGTGATGAATGAATAAGAGAGTGGGATTGTAAATGTAAATATGTCAGTAAATCTGTAGAAGAAAGGTTTATTCAGTAGCATTTAAAGTACATTTTGAACATTTGCACGTAGACACCCTTGAATTTGCAGTGTTTGTTTAACCAAGCCTTCTCTCACACTTAATATCTACAGATATTTGTGCATTTCATCAGGGTGTAACATTTAGCACTGCATAAGAAAGTCCCTCGAGCATCGCAGAGAAAGCTCAAACTCAAGCTATGCATCACTGTTGCCTCCAAAACATTGAAATTAGCCTTTTTCATCATTACTTTTGGACAAGGTCAACCCATTGGTAAGGTTTACTGGCCTTAAGGAGACTCACTTGGGTTCTGACAGAACAATTACTCAGAAATGTATGGGAGGGAGAACATTTGCTTGGTCTCTGGTGTGCAGTATTTTCAAAGATGCATTTCTATAGTCTTCATCATTGCTCGTGTCATTTCTTGGAATTTAAAGGGGAACTAGTGTTTTTCAAGTGTGAGGCATAAACGAGGTTAGAGCAGGGAATGTTTCTCACCTACCCCTCTCAGTTTGTCTGTATTTACCTTATTGAAGATTTCTTTTTGATAGGATTCAGGTTTGTATGCAACACCTCTGCTCAATAACAGTTTCTGTGAAAGTACTCGCAACATAGATTAAAAAAGCACTGTTCTTTGGTGAAATAGTTATATTAAAGAGTTTTTTGACATATGATTTTGTTTGAAACTGTCTGCCATGACCACTTCTTCAATGACTTTTTTTTTTTCTTTTTTGTTTTAAATAAAACTTTACCCTAGAGTTGATTTTCCATAAATGAAAGAGATAAAATTTTAGTGTCACCTACTAAAACAACTCTTTGGAGTATAAATTTTATTGATAGCATTAAAATAACAGCTAATGGTCCTGGAAATAAAATCCCATCTCCCCGTCTGTCTATAGTTACTCAGAAAAAAGATAAAAGAGGAATAGCCCTGCAAATGCCAATGCATCTGACGCTTTACACTTCAGACCCGAAAGGATAGAAAGTCCCTCCAGCAAGTTTTGGGTCTTTCTCAGAGTCTCCTCCTTGTAGGACATTTACAGAAAACCTTCAAAGGGAAGTAACCCAGTAGGCAACCTGATCAATTGCCCAAGCCATGACAGCTGATCCCTTTCAGTGTAGAGCAGCAGGGGCTGCACTTAATGATGGAGCAGCTCTCATTACCTGTACCACATCTCTTTGTACATACATGCATTTTCAACAACTAACTTTCTCATTTTCTACATCACAATCTCCTTTCTGGCTTAAGTACTACCATCTTTGCTTGTGGAAGTAGTAAACGTTGAATCAACAACTCAAGCTGTATAGCTATTCTAGATTTTGATAGGGTATTAGGAAAATGCATTTCGTTTTATAAAACACTTTACATAAGACGTATGATGCAAAAAAACTGAATCACAACCTGCTTTAACTTTACCCTATGACGCCTCACTATCCTCACTAGCAGTTGCAGTTTTTGGCTGATCCCTGATTACTGATTTTAAAAAAGCCTGACCTGCCAATTCCGATTTTGGTCGATACCATTTCTTTGTCTGAAATACAGCAAGAAAGTTGCTGAGTTGTCAACAGTGGGCTGCCTATTGTTAACCGGAAATATGGCAGGCCAATCTGTCAGTCAAACCTCTCTCAAGGGACAGCGGTTGACTTTTAGGCCTTTAATTGTACCCCAATTTTAGACAAAATTGGGGTACAAGATCGGATTGAAATGTAAATATCTATCGATCACCAATCTCCCAAAATTAAGAAAATCGACACTGGTAAATCGGTGCACCTCTAGTAGTAACAGTAAGGCAACAAAGGATTTTATTATTTCTTACAAATCTAAATATAGACCTGCTTGATTGAAAAACAAAAACAGGACTCAAATTCTAAATTACTTAAACATCATTTGTACTTGAGGTACATAATCACATAATTCATACCAGCAAATAATATATAGGTAAAGAATTTTCCATGGGTACCAGCCACAGTTTTATTGTTACTGCTAGAAAATTTTAACTGTAGAAATTAAACTCCAATATATTGTGTCTGCAATGCGCCATCTCTCTGTTACGAGCCACTCAGTCACAGAAGTGCTGCCGCTGTGTGAAAACTCAACTTTGGTTGGAAAATAATTCCAAACGGCTGGTTCTTCTTTTATGGATATAAGCTGAACTTTGACCTTTGTCAAATCTAGAAAGCATCTTGTTGGTGGGCAGCCTATGCAGCTCAGATTTTTAATGGCACTTTAGAAGAAAAGTGCATGAAGTTTCCTTCCACCAGCACAGTAAAGACGTGCAAAGATGGCATTATATTTACCACGATTTTCTCAATCGGTTTTCAGCTATTAAATAGCAACTATTTTTTCTACACAATGAAATCACAACTGAAAAAAGTTGAAGGAAGCTGTCTTTGTTGCGTCATTTTTGTTTTTGCTTTCTGAAACATTATAAACTTTTCAGCGACCATATGAAGTCTAAGCTTAGAACAAATGTGGAATATTTTAAATCAGTTTTGTTTGGTTTAATACATACATCTAAATCAAGACAACACTTAGACTAAACTTTGACTCACGTTTAAGAAAAGTTTAGCCTGAACATTGGACATCAGATCTACTAATTATTGTGGAAACAATGAGTAATCAATGTAAACTTCTTAAGCAACGGATTGTGAAAAATCTGCATAATTTTGACAAAGGAATGATAACTTAGCTTAACTCTACATCTAAAATGGCACAAGTACAGATTTATTTCCACATTGTGCAACCTTTGTTAGCTGCATTTTGCAATAAATGCATTCTTGACACTGCAAACAAAATGCATTTCCAAACTCTTTGCAAGACTTCAGACAATTATGTAGAACGAGATACGATGTGCTATTTTATTTTCTGTAAGCCACAACTTACCAGCTGGCAGTGCATAAAATAATGATTCACAAAGCTTTTATTTTGGAGAAAATTAAAGTTAGTCAAAATCATGTTTTTCTCAGAACTGAAGGAAACTCAGTCAATTTCAGTTTCAGTTAGAAGTGGAAAATATTTTGTGACTGCAGTTTACCTAACATCACCATCTGTTAAACTGGCCTTTCTGGACCCTCAGTGTGCTCAGAAGGAACATAAACAGGCTGCCATTCAAAATGCAAAAGCTTTTCTTAAAAAAAACAAAAAACAAACTGATTTCTTAATGTAATGCAGTTAAACTCTTCAATGTCGAATTGCAATGTCCCAACTGAAATTTAGTCACATTTAAGGTGATAATGCACATGGCGGACCAGATTGTTTTCTGATTTATGTTCTGCCTCAGAGCAGAGCACTCATTCAGCTTTGTTGACTGCACAACAATAAGGCAAATATTTCTTTTTTTTTTTTCTTCTTGCATGTTTTGCTGCTGCTCTGCTTCCCGCTAACCATAAGGCGTGCCCTTTTGAAACAACACAAAATTTCAATAACTGCTGTTATTTAAAGCAACGTTTTTCTAAAGGCAACATACATTCAGCAAAGTGTGAACTGATCAAACAAGGCTTCGTGACGTTTGTTTTGTAGGAAAATTAACCCAAAGCAAGTTACAGACCCCACACTCGTTTATCATCATCATCATTTAGCTTCCATTTCCAGCACTGAGCTCAACACTGAACACAAAGCGCAATGGACTTTCCACCCATCTGCAGTCTGTTCATTATGAGTTGCGCATATCAGTAAATCTGCCTCTTACTGTATTTATCTCCAAGTGTCAGAGATGAACATGCACGCTGTCACTCACTCCCAACATTTCTCTGTTCGTCATCCTCTGTTCTCTCTGTGTACAGCACACGAGGGCGCATTGAGTCCCCCGAGGGTTTGGATCACATATCATCATGTTCACTGAGCCTCAGCACTCCACTTCATGAAAGACTCCAGTTTTGTTCCAGCATGTCACAATCCTTGTTTACTGGGATCTGCCTTCTCTTGCAATTTCATGGAGGATTCTGCAGCCAGTCTCTGTATTGTTCGGCTGAACTTGTCTCTGAGAGCTAGAGTGAGCGCCGATGTTGCACCTTTCCGCAGCTTTGTGGCATGTCAGTATGCATGTGTGATTATGCATATGAGCAGTTATCGCAGCTTGTGTAAACAATGCCGCTTATTTATTAGGATTTTATGTGACCGACCAACACAAGGTGTACCATAAAATAAAAGGAAAAGGTCAGGTTTTGATGTCATAAATGTTTTTGTTCACTAATGAAAATCTAAAACGTGTTGCAGAAATTTGGACCTCACAAGCTTTTCACCCTGTGCACGGTCTAGCGTGTTCGTACTGACCCTGCGTGTGCTTTTACTACAATTTTTTATTGTTTCCGTTAGTGACAGTCTGATGGGACAACCTCTTCCACCTCCCCACTGTCTGACTGCAACATCTGCGCACTCCTCCTGAGCATCATGCTAAGACTGCGGGAGTGTTGATCACCCTGCTTTACTTTTATACCCTTAAATAAAATGAAGCATAACAGACTGCATTTTTAACTACTTTCTAAATAGATATTATAACTTATGGGCAAAAGATACACTGAAAAACTATTCTCCGTCAAATATGACAAAGCTAAAGTTGTATTGTAGGGAAGAATGGGTAGAACATTCATCTCCAAACTAAATGTATACTGTAGATTCCCAATAGAGTATCCTAACGTCATTGGCTACAGTTGAAAAAAATGAATTAATGCCACAAAGGCGTTATTTGTGCTAGTATTTCTATTCCTATTCCTAGGAATTTTTTAAATGGTAGAAAATGGTATATTGTAACTACAATTTCAAACCGGGTTTCAAACCGGCAACTCACCTGTTACACAAACAGTCACCGTCTTCAGAGGGAAAATTGGAGTTTCGAATTCTCATTTGTTTCCACATGTTTAATTCAGATTAATTAATGACCTCATTTCATAGGACAGCAAATGATATTTTAGAATGCAATGAAAAATATATAGAAATAAAAAAAATATGCAATATTGTAATTTGAGTTGGTTACTTCCATTGTCTTTGAAGTTAAGTCTTTGAAGTTTTGGTAAGACACAAAAAAGGAGAAACAGACTTGAAAGAAGATGAAACTGGAGAGACAGAAAAGGGAGGAATGAGAGAAAAGATTGGAAAAGACTGCAAGAGCATGAGGATGAAACGAGGTTCGCTAGAGGAACAAATGCTTGCAGACAGTCGTGGTGATGGACAAATACAGTTTTAAACATGGTGCTTGAAAGCTAGAGAAAAGATATGGAGACAATAATATGATTGGAGATCCAATTAACATTTCAAAAGATACTGAAGCAGGATGTGATGTTTGCAGTGCAGGAGCAGCAAACTTCCAAAGGCCTCGTTTCATGATTATGTGTTATTGCACTTTTTTTTTTTTTTTTTGAAATTACAACAGAAACCTGATCTGTTGTTCAGCTCAGCAAAAAGGGCAAAGAAGGGAGAGAATTTTTGGACAAAGTGTCATGTAGGTCTAATTAACCCTGTGTCGCTATGAATGCTACATTCCCAGACAGCACCTTCTGACTTCCTAAGTAATTACTGTACCATAGAAGAGAATAATTTGAAAAGATTTTGGGCAGTAATTACGTTTGTGTGATCAAACACTATCCTGCTCTACTTCAGGTAGTCGACTCTAACTAAGGCTGCTACCTGCGCCCGGCCATCAAACTAAGCCTCCTCATATAATGAGAACATGTCTGCTTTCTGGCCTCATAATTTCCACTTAATGTTACAGGAAGCTTCAGAAAAGAGGCAGACAAAATGCTATGCAAAACTTGACTGCGGGTAATTTCTTCATGTTAATTTCTTCTTAGTTGCCCATGTGCAAGGCAGAATCAGTCTGTAGGATGGTGTGCGATATGTGGAGCTAATGTTGGAATTAAAATCAGAGGATTCTCTATAACAGGTGCTTTCTTTGGTTTTCTCAGTCAAAAAAATGCCAGTATTTGCATCAGAAACACTGGTTTTATGGTAAGCAATACGTGGTGATGCCTCATAGCAAGAGAACTTATGAAATTTGAATGCAACTGTACCAATGTATCTAAAACAGGAGCGGTGTGGTCTAGCCGGGACTTTATTGAAACAAATATCTCTGCCACATTGGTTAAAAAAAATACTGTGTGCATAGGATCAGTTTAAGAAAACTTTTCATCCACCTGAATCTAAACAAATCAGCGTTGTTTTAAACACGTCAAATGCAAATATGATTATAAGCTTCAGGAGAAAATGGGAATATGACAAAAACTGTTTTCATCATAGAAGTAGTAAAAGTGACAGAGGAGCATAAATATCCAGACAATTTGACTGGACTGGAGACACAACAGTTTCACAAAATATTCATATGCACTTCTTCCTCCTTTGCTTACAAGAAGGAATAGAGTAACGTACTTATTGAGCGGTTTTGGCCCTTTGATCCTTGCAGCAAAACGCTGCAGATCTTTGAGAAATCTGAGGTGCAGAGTGTAATCTCTTCTGAAATCATCAGTAGCAACATCAGATCCAGTGACAGAAAAACCCAGGCAAAAAGAGATTTATTCGTAAAAAAGAAGAACACCACGGACCACTCTGTTCATCCTCTTTTTGAAACAACAGTGTTTTCAGCAAGGTTTCTTTAGATCTGCTGTATTTCTGAGCGCGACAGGAGATCCTTCCTGCCCCCAGCCATCACGCCATCTACACCAACTCTTTGAAGAAACTTGCATAGCAGGAGTTACAACATAAAACTTCTCATTGAGATTAATATAGTACTTGTGTATTCAATTGCAAATGCCACATACAAAGTATGTTAAAGCTCTAAAAACACCAGGACTGGGTAACTGTTAGTCCTATATTTGCTAAAGTTGGTATTTGACATTTTAACTTACTATGTGTTTTAAACTAAATGGACATATGACAGTTTCAATGAGTCAAACTTGAACTAAACATTCCCTCATCTAAATGGGACACTTAATGGATGCTATTTTTGTTTTTTAGCTCTCTATTAATCTAAAATGAGTCCTCAAGGGTCATTGTTATGTTTTAGCTCAGTAGCACATGGCAGAAACCGTTGTCACACCCAAAAGGTAAGTCAGTCATCTAGGGAAACGTCCAACAAATGCAAGAAATCAGTCCTTTAGGAATGGAGTTACACTATATTACATGGTAGCACAAGGATAAAACAATATCAACTGGTTAATTGGTTGGGCTATTTTCTTAAGGAGGCTTTAAAAAAAAATGCCTTACTTGGGTAATAGATGGTCCTTCAACAGCACCAGATCATTATAAATAAGATGCTTTTTATGTGCTGAGATAAAAGACATTCTTTTAAAATAGTTTTCTAGGTCCTAAACACAGCATAATTGCTTTTGCAAAATATTCATGTGCACTTATTAACCAGAATGAGTTTCAGAGAAGAAAGCCTCTCCCATAAAGAATGGATTTAATGACTTAACTACATCCTTTGTACAAGCATCTTCCTATTTAAAAGAATAAACACAAACAGATGATCGATAAAAGAAGGTGCCCACTTCCACTTTATTGCTAAATGCAATGCTAGATATAATTTCAGGGAGGGGGGGGGAAAGTGTGAACTTGGTGTCAGTTTATGAGACTCAACATTTCTAAAGGAATTTGGGGGTAGTGGGGTGGAGAGAGCAAAGGAAAAGCTGACAGTTAGAAAATGGAAAGCGCAGGATTTAGAAAGACAGAGAAAAAAGATAAATACAAGGCATGTGCTGACTGAGACACAGAATGTGCTGGAGTATCCAGAAATCAGCTTTTTTTTCTAAACCCTTACCCACCCCTCACCCACACACACACACACACACACACACACACACACACACACACACACACACACACACACACCAGCAAACACACCCTCCGTTATCTTGACATGGCTGAAAAGAGGAAAGCAGGAGATTTGTTATGTAATCCTATGTCTCAGCTGCTCACTACTTTTATATTTAGCTTAGGTCTTGTCTGTAAACTCAATCAGGTGGGCTTGTGCTCCCAACTCTCTGTTTTCGTCTGGTGATTTTTTATTGCTGGTAATAAGTGGCACCTGAAGAGCCACAGCACCCTCTGTTGACTGAACAGAGAACAGCAGCACAGACATTGGATTGTGCACCAAAAGAAGATCTTCAGAAACTCTCGAATGCTGATTGGGTGCAATATTAAAAATGGACAAAAGCTTAACACTTAACCTTCATTGTAAAGCTTGATATAGATGATTTATGTTCTTCATTTCATATTTAATGTTCTGAAGTGCGTTCATTTCTTCTCTAAATTCAGTTTCTGAGAATCTATTACCGATGTCTCATTTGCTGTGTCATTGCTGCCAGAGTCTAAACCTCTAATCTCCATCTTTCTATCATTTATCTCCCTATCTCATCTTCAGCTCCCTGTGGGCACTGACAGCATGAAGCCCTTATCAGGAGACCGAACAGACAGTCTGTGAGGATAAGCCCGCTATTGCAGAAACATGTTAATGAATTATTTTCAGTCAACTCGTAAGAAACAGTCATTGGTTGACTGTGAGTGGTTGAAGACAAGCGCTCTAAATAAAAACCAATTACAAATTTTGAATTGCTTCTGTGTCGCATTAGTTTTTTTTTTTTTCTTTTTTGCCCTAAACCTCCAGCTGTATGTTTATACCATAAAACTACTGCTGCAGTAGCAGGTCTATAATGTGCATCATGTGTCCTTCCTTGTGTACAGTGCTTACCGTCTCTGATTTATTCTATTTTTTTTTTCATTTTAATCTTTCAGATCAAATAAATGTCAAGATATTCTGAGTAAATACAAAAAGAAGTTTCCACTTCATTAGTTTTTTGCTCCCAGAATCAGTTTCAGAGAAAAGCTCTCCCATAAAGAATGGAGATTATTGGAGAGACAAACTAACATATTAGTTTCTAGGTTCGTACTTTAAAGTATCTTTATATAAAAATGAATCGATTTTATGCATGAATATTTTTTGGCTGCAGCAAAATATAGTGTTTGAAGGCGGTAGGTGACAGACATTCAAACAGGAAGCTATAAAGAGCATAAAGTTAATTTAAAAATAATGAACTAAATTAATTTAGCAATTAATCAACTTCATGAATAGCCATCTCCCATATCCAGTTCCCTCCACCTCAACCCCCCCGCCAGCTTAGCTTGGTGGCTCCATGGATAAAATGCCTATCCTAATAAGAGCTGCTCATTATCAGTGCAAGTGAGACTTTTTGTGCAGAAAAATAGGCTTCATCATAAACTGGATGTTGCGTCGGCTATTTCTGAAAATGGCATTTTCTAAGCAATAAGCCTCACTCCACCGGCTTTATCCTTTGCATCTCCCTGGGTTAGAGTGAAATCTGTGATACTAAAACTTACAATAAAATAAACTACAAAATAAACTACTGCTCTGTTTTTCAATTAGGGATTGCGGTCTTTTCTGAAAGTTTGTGATGCATTTATTGTGAAACATTTCACAAGAAAGAACTAAACATTTAAATGCAACCAAAAGAATATAGGTCTGACTAAAAGAAAAAAACAGTTGCTGTTTATATATTTAGATTTAAAAAAAATTGGGGGGGAATAAATGCTTTGAGCCAAATGTAAACAACAAATAAAATTTAAAAAAAAAATTAAAAAAACATTTGTTCCAAAAGATTTCCTTTTTGACATTTGAACAAAGTTACTAAATATTAAAAGCTATGTGTTTTGGAAGGGGGAAATTAAGTTATATTCCCCCATACCAAAGAAAATAGAACTTAATTTCTTCATTTCGCGAGGATGAGACTTAAAACACACACTTTTTCTCTAGTTTTAGGAATAAAAACACCATACAAGTCTGTCCTTATTCTTTCTGTTCTCATATAAAGGTCTGTGCAATATCATTCCAGGTCATTTAGGTGGTTACTCAACTCATTTAGCCCATGAATGGCCCCACTTCCTTAGATTTTCTGCCTTGTTACACTCTTGTTCCACCATCCAGTCTCCGTTTTTATACAGAAAAGCTATGAAAGCTTTTGTTGTTTTTTTTTTTATGCTCGTCACTGCAGAGGTTGTGGATAATCTTGTTTTGTGCCACAAATCAGATTTTAATGACTGAAATTAGCATGTCAAGGTTTCTTCTCCTTGCCTACTACCTAGTTCAACCTAGTTCAAACCTTTATACTGGGTCTAAAAGGCTTCCTATTGTCTTTTCTTGTTGATTCCAGCCAAGTCCCAGGAGCCGAGGCTTGACCGTCATGAACTTCCCAGCTAGATAACCCCATTGTCTGGAACAGGAAGGGTAACATGGAATCCCTATAGGCTAGCTTACCTTTGTGGGGAGCCAGCATCAAGACTGTCAGTTGCTCAACGTCCATTTGATAATTGGTCAACAGTGCATTCAAATCTGCATAGTAAATGAAAGAATGAGGTCTGAGAAACAAGACAATGTCATTGTCACTGCCATGCCTGTTCTAGGCACTTTATTAATCTCACACATTTGAGTGATTGACAAGCTTCGGCAATACTTGGTGGCTTGGTGTGAAGGAAATGCAAACACAGGATTAGTTGGGAACAGGAGCACATAAAAACTTTGCAGGACAGTGGACCTTGAGAACCATGTTGCGCTATTATTTGAATGGCATAGGAAAAGGAAAACTGTCATAGTGTCCAATACTTTAAAAACCACCAGCCACAGAGAATAAGAAGATAAAAAGTCCAAAAGGGCATCAAGAGAATAAAAGACTCTTAAATATAAAGTCCAGCATTAAGAGTGTGATTCTGCCGTCCTCTCTTGGGTGTTCATCAGCAGTCTAGACCTATCACCCATCAATTCAGCTCAGCTCAGTTCAGTCTGCCTCTGGCATTTCTCCTCAGCCTCTCTCCATCCTGTCTTTGTCGCCAGTCTGGACGAATCCACACCGTCCAGTATACGTGGATAGCACCTGTTGAGTACTGTGCTTCAGCTTGTGGGAGTATTTCTGTGGCTACGCAACAGGCCTCGCTATTTGCAGTCTTCCCGGGGTCACCTCTTCCTCATCTCCGAAATGCTAGTTCCTCGGCCGCTCTTTGCGACTAATAATTGCCGTACCCTTCTCGTTCCTGTGGTTTCCTGCCGACCAGCTTGTCCTCGGCTGCTGGGCTTGCCGGTTTTATCCCGTCTGATGGCCCTGGCTTCTGGCCCCGGCTTCTGGCTCCAGCTGCTGGAACGGCCTGTAGCCCTTCCAGCCCCTGCTGCCCTCCTTCTGCTCCGAACACTGGAACTAGCCAGCTGCCTCTTTCGGTCTGTGTCTATCAGCCGTGCTGCTCACTCCTGTCGGCATGTCAACCTGCTCTTTTTATTTCCGGTTTCTCCTGCTTGCCACTGCAGCTGATGGAAAACACATCGCAGATGCAGGCAGTAAGTGGAAGCGTCTGGCTTGGGCAGCGCAAGGGGAACAGCTTAAACCTCACCAACATGCACAAAAACAGAACAACATAAACATCCAACACAGAAAACATAAATAAACCCAATGTGGGGGGAAACAAAGCCTGAAACATTGAAGTACCACAAAAGATCATATTCCCACAAGAGAACTACAGCTGTGTAGCATAGCTGGGCTCAATCCTAGAGGAGCTTTGTCATGTAGAGGGAGCTAAGAGTGGAGTCACTGCTTCACCGAATCAAAAGGTACCTATTGAATCCAGATGCTTGAGCCCCTCAGGTACCTTCCTTTTGGTTTGCAGTGTACATCCAATTAAACACCCAAAACTGATGCAAGTTCTGGGTTTGTGCTGAAGCCTTTCTCCTTGTATACAGGTTGGACAGACCTCTTAGAGGTCCCAGAATATGTAGGTATGTGGTGTGGAAAGGTGGAATACTCCAACTGCAAGAGGACTGTTCTTTCCAGGGAGTCACACCCGCTCCAAAAGACTGGGATGCTAGTCTCAGTCCTAACCCTAACCCACTACCTCGATGGCACAATCTATAAAAAGCATAAAACACTCCTGTCGGCAGGAGTGTCTTATGTGAATAAGACACGTGAATAGAGAGCGTGAATAAATAGAGAGCTTTGTTTATGCAGCATTTTCTTGTCATCATTGTTTTTTGCATCACAACTTTCCATAATATCACACGCATTTTAACTTACTAATTCACACCGTCAGACATGAGGCAACAGGATCACACCCGCCATTGCAACAATTGATTAGAGTGCACCGGTGCAGAAACAGAGATGCTTAAGAGGTGAATACGGACCAATAATTGGCAACAAGTGTCAGTGGAATTATTCTATCAAAGGCTGCATTGGATTTCTGCCTTTTCCCCAGAAAGGCAGGGGATTTCAAACTGTGTCAAATATTGAGGGTGACAGAGATGTTCTCATTGTCTCTGCCACTTATTAAAAAAAAGGTCCCCCTGTTCCCAGTTTTTGGATTTAAGCAATAATCTCCTCTGCAAGCTGAGGAGACCATATGCGAAAGTTAAGATGCAGGATAGGAGAAACAGGATTATCAGAATCTGTTCAGTTTGTTTCTTTTGTGTTGACAAAGAAAGATTTTGATACTGAATGATACTCAAAATAATTGGTCTTCTTGGGATTGTGTGCAATATGCTGTTCTAAAGACTGGAACTTGATCTCACTGGAATAATAATGTCCACAACCTATACAAAGAAAATAACAAGAACTATAACACATATTACAATGCTTTTTCTTTTTTGCCATTATTTATTGGTGTAATTATGGCTGGTGCTGTCTAAACCGTTAGGTGATATGTTGTTGATTTTGAATGATGTTTGATTATTTCGACACTTCTCCATTTTGACAGACGCTAAACCATAATCTGGATTATGATGCATTTGCTCTGAAACACATAAACTACATTGCAGGTATAATTATGTTACCTGCATTACAGCTTCTGTTTTGTGGAACACATTCAACAGCTTTGAACCGTTGGATATAAATGTTGGCAATACCTCTTACTTTTTTCATACCACTGCAATTGGAAAGAGTTTTCCAAACATTTTCTAAATACAAGTGGATTTATGCTGTACTATGTGGTGACAGTAATGCCAGCAGAAAGTAAAGGGAAACTCTGGTGCGTCTGTTAAACTGAAAGATGTCAGTTGTCACCTTCAGTTTCAGTGTGATGGGACAGATTGACTTCAGTAGTGGATGATTTTATCTGAAGCACTGACACTTCTGAATGTACCAAACAAACAGAATTGCTGGATGAGCTGCTTTGATCATTGGCTGTAGATCAGATGCCGCCAAAGAGTGTTGCCTCACAGGCCTGAATCATCAGATAAAGTGGCTCATGATATAAAAAATAAGCCATAAATCAATTATATCTGCAAGGTTTTGGAAAAGTTGTCAGGAAAGTTGTAGTTACTTCATCAAGCATTACAAAATAGCGTACATGGAAATCAAGAATGTCAAGCAGAATTGGTCTGGCTCACTATGTGAATAGGGTCGGATCCCATCACGACCAAAACAGACAGACAGTACACAAGGAAATGCACCTACCGATCCATACATGAGATGTTACAATAAAAACAGTATCATGCTTGAGCTCATCATGCAAAGTGATGCAAAGCATTACACGCTGTGAATGGTGCTCAAGTTTGGGTCACAACTCGAAATAGTTTATCCAACGCAAATAACCGAGTGAGGAAAAAAAGAAAATCAGTGAGGGGTTCAGACTGCAACTTGATTGCAGGGCATATTTGTCAATCTCTCATAGAAAACCCCCAGTATTGTAGCCATGGCTACAAGATGACAGTCTGATGGTGTGCATGAGACTCAGAGAGAAGTGTGACTTCAGACTTCAGTGCCTCAGAGTGAATATTTACCAGTGATTTACACACAACCCCACCAACATTCTGGATTATGTATGAATGATTCCTTCTGACCGCACCCACTAATGCATCATAAAGTTGTTTTTAAACTGAGTGCAATTCGCAAGGTTAGTTTTTATGGAGGGTTTTATCTCCTGAAAACCCTTTAATTTGCATCCTTTGATTTTAAAATATTTTCTTTGAAATGGAAAGTTAAGAGTCATCTTAAACCTATGTGAAGGAGGCCCAAGTTACAGTTTTGTAGCCGACATATGATTACTCACTTAAAGTAGAAAAAAATCCACATTTTAAGGTGAGGTTAAAAGATACTCATTCTGTAAAATTAAGAGGAAATGAATCCAAAAAGGGACCATTATTTAGCCATCATGTTCAAATTAAGATGCCTACTGTTTCATTTTTCCTGGTTCGTGTCTGTTAGGTTAAAGCCAATGTGGCTTTGCAAAGAACAACTAAAACTTTGCTTGACGCCCAACTAGTTTTTATACATTCTACTAAAAAACCATATCTAAAATCTGGCCATGAAATTACACATAAAACGAGGACAATGATGCCTCAGTAACATTATGTTCAAATGCAGTCTCACGTATCTAATCTAGTCACTTCAGATAGTGTGGGTTTCTGTGTGAAATTGTGCATTTGTCTGCATTGCCCAAAGCCACTAATAATCTTTCCTGTCCCAAATGCCATATGATCCCGAGACTCCAACGTGAAAGGGCAACACCTTCCTTTCGTCCTTTTCTCAGAGGAATGCACACACGCCATCAGTAACGCATAAATATAACTTCTCCCTGCCTGTTAGAAGACCAAGATTTGACATGTGAAAATAAAAAAAGATTTTCAAAAAGCTTGCTATTGTTTATCACATGAATAAACATAAAATGAGCTGTTTTATGTAGAGTGGAAAATTATGTTTTTGTTGTGATGAAATGCAGCTTGCATGAATCTGAAAATGGGGAAGCTTTGTGGTGGATATAAATATTGTGTAATGCTAAAAAAGAAAATTACATTACATGTAATGCACATGCCGTAAATCTCCAACTAAAATACCAAACAGATGATGTGTTTTGTCACATTACGTTACATGTTGTAAATTATCTTCTGCCATGGAAAGCAGGATGCAGTAAAGTCTGAATGATGAATGTGGAAATGATTGAAGTATATCCTAAAATACACACCTAATGGCTGTGATGAATAAATAACACATGCCAAGTATCATATTGGAAGCACTTTGCTGCCATCTAGTGGTAGGAGGAATGCCCACTGATACCAACTTTAGCTCATTTGTGTCTGGATTTCTAAAATGTGCTGCAGTAAAACTAATAATCAAATTAATTTAGAATCTGTTTGAAGGAAAAACAAAAATAACAAAGGCATGTTTTGTTGTAAAGCCTTGTTCCTGAAATGTGAAATACCAGTAAACTTGACTTGACTGACTTGATTTGACATGAATAACAACGGGTTGATGGTAAGGTTGAGGTTAATATATTTTGAGGGCATACACATCCTTACAAAGAGAGAAGGAACTGGTCTCTCGTCTTTGGTTTAATCTGAATAAACCCTTTTGATTTGTCTGAAACATGATTTCATATCTCATCAATTCAACAGAATTAATCCTTGACGTCTGCACATGCCGTAAATCCCCAACTAAAATACCAAACAGATTATGTGTTTTGTCACATTTTATGCCATTCAATCATTTTTCAAATCACATACACTGGGAGACAGGGGATTACATAAAAGTTTGATGATTCATCCACTGCATTCTACATGAATCAGTCTCAGGGGTGCAAAAGTGTAACGGCGGATACAAATCAGCGTTCAGACGACATGCTGCCGGAGTGTGTAGTCAAGACCCAGGCTAACGGCAAGCAATTACAGCAATGATCAGCTGATGACAGGTTGACGGTCACTCATCGTGATTAGGGTTTACCCTCAGTATAACGAGTATAATGTACAGGTCTTTAATATTTATTATATATAATCCTTAGAGAGAAATAGAGACTCCTGTATTTTCTGTGAAATGTTATGGAAGCAACTGAAATAATTTATAGCTTAACACTATATTACCAACACGTTGGTTGGATTCAGACTCGTAACAATGAAATAAATGAGGTCAACACACCTAATCATGCTGAGTATCACATAAATCTCCTGTTACAAGAAGCCCCTGAAACACAAATTTGTTTTTTATTATTATTTCAGTTATGCAATGTGATTTAATTAAAAAACCCAGCTGTATTGCAATAAAATGTGGCAGTTGTCTTTAATAATTTAGGAGAACACATGACTTTGGGAGGCTTCTTATTTATCCGACAGTTCTGTTTTGTGCAGCATATAAGGCACTTCTAACAAGTTCAACAACAAAAGTGTGGGGGGTAAACTGGAGGATGGAGACGATGCTCTCAGCATGATTATCCCTGGTACTTAATTATCACGCAGCTGGTGCAAACACTTAACCACAGTGGGGAAAGTGTTGATTTAATTCCAGGGAAATCAGCATCAACACTCATAATATGTTCCCGACAAGCCATTGCTGAGAAGGATGAAAGCGCCATGTGCCAATTCAAGCTCAACTTTCTTCTTTTTCAGGTGAGTGCTCAACATGAGGACTTCTCTTTCCTAATTTGCATCTCTCGCTCTCATGAAACCAAGCAGCGAGGGTTAAGTGAGCCACGCTCTCACTGCTGTTTGGTTGGTTTTTTACATCTGTGGGGAAGGCTTAGCAAACAATGATATTCTGCATTTATATAATTGGTAGGCTTTTCAGAGTGCAAAAATGGTAAAACATTGTATTCGATTGTAATACAATTGTAATCTTTGCACGCCCTGATATGAATGTGAATTTTTAGAAAAATATTTAGGAAAAGGTTACCTGCACATGGACATCTTTTTTATGTATATTTTGGTGAATTGAAGTCTTTAATTGCTACAAAAAATATATATGTTGAATTGTTTCATCTGCAAAGTTAGCTGAAACAGCAGAATAACCCAATATGATGAATCACATAGCAACAATCCTTATAACACTGCATAAAATTGTACATACTGAAATTGTTAAATATTCTTGAAAGGTCTGAAGGTCTTTTTATCAGACCTTCGGTTTTATATAAAAAAAATAAATTCTCCAAGAAGTTTCAGTGAAGATCTGTAAGGTCAAACTAGAACGAATCAAAAATGAAGCAACACAGACAAAGAGCTTTGATGACAGAAGAATTTAGTGCAATAAGGTTTTATTCTGCCAACATGTCCACTGAGTCTCAGAGAAACTTTCAGTCTAGAACCGAGTATCACACTGACATCTGCATCTTTTATCTGGAACAAATGATTGTGACCTTTTTGTAAAATGACTTCACATTCATGAGCAAATTATAAAGGCCACCTTTCAAACACTAGTCACCCAAAAACATCTATTTCATGCGCATTTCAGGTTGGTCAGTCACTGTCTTATAAGGTCATAACTTCGTAAACTTTCACCTCCTTCAATGATTACGTAAATTCCTTTAACTGATTGCTTCGATCCATTTCCTTCTGAATTGTGATATATTTTACCTTTACTTTGGAGTGAATGACTTGCTACCTACAGGAATCTTGCCAAATCTTGGAGACTTTGGTGTGGTTTTATTTCTGTGTCAAGGACACCTTAGCATGAAAAACCAATGTATCTCTAATCTAATCTTCTGTTTCACTCACTCATTCTCCTTGCACTTTTTTCTGTTTAGAATTTAAAATTTGAACTCATGTCATTTGTCGAGGCTTTCCATATCTGCAGCAGTTTGTCAAAACAAAATGATTTGGTAATATGCAGACAGGCTGAAAGGTAATACAAGAAAATGCCAGTTTCTTGTCACTTTCTGATATTCTGCAATGCAGCGTTGGATGCTTCACTGAGGAACGAAGGTCATCAACACTTAAAAGCCACTCAGGTAAACACAATTCTCCGAACGCCTAAATGAGAGCGAGTGTGCGTCTGTCAGTGGAGGAGTGGGATGGGGGTGGTTGGATGAGAGGACAAGGACATTCGAGATCTGTCAAAATTCGAATGAATGTACATGGATTCAAATCAGAGTTATATTCATGTTTGTGTAGGTGTCATGTCGTAGGAGTCAGCCATCATCAGTGCTCAATAGTAACCATAAAGTTTCATTTAAATGAGCTCCTTTCTCTGCATGTAGATTAGCCAGAAGTGTGGAGAAACTCATTGATTATAGGTCACCCATAATGACATACCACAAGAATAGATTTCATCTCGTCTTCCAGATGTAGTGAAGTGCAACTTTTTTACTGTCAGATCTTAGCTTGATAAAAATGTTCAGGAAGTTTTACAATTTGAAGAGGTAAAAATCTGAAGTCAAAGCAGGAAAAAAAGCTCATTAAGCAGGGAAGGACAGTCTGGTACCAATTGAAGTGGCAAAAGGCAACAAATTTGCAGGGAAAAAAAAATTAATCTTCATAAAGGTTTTTTTTTTGTTTTTTTTTTAATCAACAAAAAAAAACTTTTGGGAAATTTAACAAAGGGAATGTTTTGGTATCTGTGCAGTTGTGACACTTTGTCCATGTATTCAAATGACTTGTTCTGCGACTTCCACATTTTATTTAGGAGTAGCAAAATAAATGCTTAAATACTTTAATGAACCACTGCATGTGGATAAAGATGTTAAAGTGAAGCAACGTGTATGAAATGAAAGAATCAGAAACAGTTTGTTGATTGCTGAGTTTTTTTTACTCTGCGTTCCAAAAACAAGCACTGACAAAGAATCGATACTACAGTTTAATCAGGAAGAACAAAGTGAATATTTACATAAATCTATGTAATTATGACAAAGATTCATAGTCTCAACACCACTGATGCAGCCTGATCTAGGAGAGGATATGTATTCCCTGTTTTTTATTTAGAGTTTCAAAAATCATTTGCAACTCATCCCTGAAGAATTCTATAAAGTTAACACTGTCCAGCGGCTGCCGATAGAGATTCAAGTTCAACCAGAAACGATCTGTATCTGCTGTCCGTGTAGGGTGACGTGTTTTAATAATCAATGTCAGGCTCTGAGAGGAACCAGCTTTGCCGTATGCCGATTTCCTCAGGGCTTGGCGCAGAGACTCCGGTTATCGGAGAGGAGTACAAACAGTGCAGCCAAAGCAAAAGGAGATAAATCAACAAAGATGTGGAGTAGTGATTGAGGGAAGTGGGAGAGAGCCTGCAGACACTGAGAAGGCGGCACAAAAGTGAGAGATGGAAGCGAGCGTAGAAATATGGAGGAGCAAGTAAACAGTGAGACGAGCAAAACTCTTCCAAACTCAATCATATCCTCTGCATTTATTCTGTGGCTTCACCTGGAGCTCAAGTTTGTGCTGCAAACAAGAAGAAGAAAAAAAGTCTCAAGAAATCTCAACCAATAAACCTTTTCACTTACTTTGTTATTTTAACGTCAAACAAATTAATTAAATGTTAAACAAAGCTATTCCAAAATGCTGCATAGGCAGTAACATTGTTACAGTTGATAAATCCAACATTTCTGATGCTTAGGGAAATCTAACGGCCCCCAGAAGACGAGTGCAGAAATATGAGCAGGTTTGGTGGAGTAAATTACTTGATAGATGTGTCTGCAGGAACGCTATAAATTCTTTGGACTGCCACTGTAAATCCAAGAACAGACGCATTAAAAATAAAAACTACAGGAGCTGGTATTGACAGAGAAAGAATGTGTTCAGTATGAGCTTCAAAGTGGACTTTGAAAATATCGTCTACATGTCATTACTCACATAAATGTGTACGAATACAAAAAAATGTGAAAACCGTATCATTCATACTTTATGAAAATAATTTTTTTGTGGAATAAAGATGTTTATTTTTCACCTCCCTTGTCCTAAATAAAAGAAAGGAAATTCTTTACCCTCATGTTGAACCAACAACATGAGGCATCCATACAAGTTTGCCAAAAAAATCCCTACATTTTTCCTCCCTATTTACTTAATTATTGCCTGAAAATTCAATGCTCTACAAACAACCCATGAGAGCTTGGAGTAGTTAAATAAATGTTAGTTGAATTGGTTTAGAAAATAATGTTAAGAAGATTCAAGTCCCCTGAGGAGTCAGACACTTCAAACAATCAGCATGCTGATAAAGCTGATTGGCGGATAGAGTGACTGCACAGCATGGCAAGAGATTAACACAGATTGATGCATAGTTGTTAAATTTGCTAAATATTTACTCAGAAATTGGTCTTCTGATCGGTATTTATAGCTTCTCATGCCACAGACGTTTTCTTTATATTCAAAGAACCTGTAGTAGATTGGTTTGATGCAACTTTAAACAGAATTAAATTTGGAAGCTTACTTACAGCTAAACCCAGTCGGTCGCCACAGCAGAGGCACCAGACTAAAGACGTTTACAGGCAAATTTAGTGAGTTGCAACATTGATTGATTGATTGAAAAAAATTGAAGGCACTCCCAGCAGTTGGGAGCCTGGGGGCAAAGTTTGATTGTGATTTCCAACAACCAAAGCAAATTGGCAAAAAAATAAAATAAAAAATGTTGATATTAATTAACGGAGTGCATAAAATGTGACACCACCACCATAAAAACTTGTATAATTCAGTTGTGACTGTTAACATTTTACCACAAACAAAGAATATCTTACATATAAACTAGGACACTTACTTGGTTGCTTAAAATGATTTGGAAATATATTGAACATCTACATTTGAAAAGTAGGCTCCTGTTTGAGTGTAGCTTACTGTGCGGGAATTCAAGTGCTTTTTGGGACTCCTGCTGGTTTTAAGGCCCGAAGCAGCAGCTTAGTTCACTTGTGCCTTAGGCGAGTTCTGCAGAAATGAAATACTGGGTGTTAGCCTTTAAAACCTGAAGATGTTGGGAAGCTGAAAACTTGGTGAAAGACTGTGAGGATAAACACTTCAAGCATAACATGTTTAATCAGTTAAAATTTAAAATGTTAAATTGTTTATTTCATTTTAAAGATCAGATTGCTACAAAAAAAAAAAATGCAACATAACTTCAACAGATGGCAAATGCCAACTGGAGGTTGCTATCAAACCCCAGTTATTTAAATTAAATTATGAAAATCTGTGGGAAGAGATTTCACCCTCGACTCTCAGAAACAAAGAACTATTTCTGGTTACCTCAACTTAGAGTTCAAGTTTATTACTAAAGATATCTTGCAGACATTTACGACTGAAACATTACATTCAGAATGAGGTAATTAGGAACTGTGAAAAGGGTGAATAAAAAAAATGTAACTAAATTTTTCTCCTACTAAACACAAAGTGACAAGAGTGATGTTGGTTTGAGTGTTAAACTCTTTGGAGTTTCAGGAACTTCTGCTCAAGAATCACATTTATGCTCAACAGCATTAGGCTGGACTGTGGTAGAATATGACTAATTGAAAATTGGAAGGTATGAATGAGTGTAAGCAATGAGGTAATATAATATTCATGTTGAAAGTACAAAGTTTGTGTTTATGGAGCCATCTGTGAAAAATAAAGCACTACTTTTTTAAAAATGTGTGTTTTTTTCAGCCGTAGTTTATGAATAAACACAAAACTGAATCTGCTAAATCAAGTGAGTCAACATTTGCTGGAAATAAGTTCAATGGGAAGAAATGAGGAAATCCCAGTTCTTGGATTTGCTTGGATAAGAAAGAAACTTCCATTTTTATCTAATGTTTTATCATGGGACAAAACATCAGTTTTTGTGTCTTTGATAAGTGCAAAAAATGTTAAACATTATCCTCATGAGATTCTGACAGGTTAGAGCTGTGTTCTTTCACCCTGGGATTTAAGATGTCAATATATCTTTTGAATTCCCTGCCAGAGACGCTTGCGTGTATGTTTTGAACAGCAAGCATTTCTTTTCCATTTGAGAATGTGTCTACCTCACATCTTCAACAGCAGTTGTGTGTATGTGTGTATATCATCCCCTCTGTCATAAGTGGCACTTTTGCTTTTGGATGGCTTTTGTTCAGCCGTCACATCTTATTATTTACACCGACGTGTGTGAATGTGCGCACATATTATTTTGGTGTAGTAGGGGACATTTCTCAAGGTTTAGTTTGAGTCCGTGTCCTTTTCTGAATGACTTTTTGCTTGGGCACTTTTTCACATGTTTTCCTCCAAGCGTACGGACATTTTCAACGACTTGTTTACTCATTTCCACAGCACTCATGTGCCCCAACTCCTACATTATGGCCCATCTTCTTTTGTCTGTCTGGCTCTTTTTATGTGACTCTTCTTTTCTCCCTCAATTATGTTCCAACATGTTGACAAATTCAACACATCCCTCTGAGCCGAGTGTCGATGTGTTCGGTGCCGGCAGAAATTGCTGTCGTACCATTTGGCCCCTGAGATGATGTTATGACAGTTGTGACAAGATGACTGAACATGTGAGTGCTGACTGTTTGGAAGTCAGTGAATGATTTATGGACAGCTGAATGACTGGCTAGTTTTCACACAGACTGATTGACTGTCTATCCTGACAGAAGGTTTGACTGGATCTAATCTGACTATTTATCTGACAACCGGACAGAATGTCTTGTTACAGGGTTTTGGATGGCCAGAGGCCCTTTGGCCCACATTAGTTGACTGGAGATTTACGTGCACCTGGCTAATTCCAGCATTAAAAGAGGCATGAAAACGTGTTTGTCATCTTAGAAGTCTTTGGTTTTTCTCACATTCATTGCTTCAGATTGTATTTTAAAAAAAACTGAATAAATACCAACACAGGCATTCAAATGATTATTTCTTCTGATAGTGGAAAAAAGCTAGTCAAACCAATCAGTAAATGAAAAATTAATCGATCTTTCTAAATCATTGAAGAATGTAAAACAAACTCGAAAAGCAGCTGATAATGCCCTAACAGAAGGAATATCAAGGAAAATCAAAGTCATTTATATCAGTCCGTAAGGTTAACTCTTTATGGCCTGAGTTTCAAATCTCTGCCTGGATAGTTTTTGCTTCTTTTTATAGTACGCAGTTGTTTAAATGTCCTGTGAGTAAATATATTTTCACATTTATCCATAAAAACTGGAACTTTCAACGTCTAGCAAGTTATTTTCGCAATTTACCATCTATTAAAAGAGTTTCCTTCAGATTAATTTCACTCTCTGCTACAGCGGAGGTGAAATTACTGTAGCAACCCAATATTAGCTGGAAAGCGCAATGTCTCCCCTTTCAGGAATCGTTGGAATATTTCAGGTAGCGCAAAGTGTGGCATAATTACGGCACTGCAAATTTGGCTAGGTCGTCAGCGCTCTTTTCGGTCTGGACGGGTTAAACTCTCCCAGATATAATATTAGGAAGTATGCCAGCAAGTCCACATCTGAATTGCTATAAAAGGCTCAGGAGAAGTCCAGTTGCCAGTTTCCCCACAGGCCACACTGGGGACACAGCAAATGCGGAAAAAAGTATTCTAGTCAGATGAAACCTAAAAGGAACATTTTGGTCTACATGTAAAATTCTGTGACAGAAAAGTAAACAGTGAAGCATGGCGGTGACAGTATCATTATGTGATCATTAAAAGAGGTGATAAAGCTAGAAACTATACACTATTTTTCATTTCACAAGTATGCAGTATTTTATCTTGGTCTGTCACATACAACTGCTGAAATATTTCATTTGTTTTTACCAAAACAGAAACGCTCAAGAGGTATGGACACCTTTCAAAGTATTATTGAGCAATTCAGCGGCAAGAGACACATTAAAATCCTGCCTTCCAGACTGGAACTTAGAAAGTCCATATATATTTTGCACCATCACGCACACTTTGTTTCTAAAATTGCAGACACACCCAGACATACAATAATATCCAAACTTGCATAAGCAAGAATCAAGCAGTGCTGTAAACTGTATTGCCTGTCTGCATATATATTTTCCGCTCCAATATCATACCTCTTAACCACTGTTAATATCCTAATTTTGACCAACACTTTTTATTGCCAGCATAATGTTTGGTTTTGTAATAAAAACATGACAGAAGCACTTTCTCATTTGAAGAAGCAGTACTTGTACAATGCACATCCACAACGCAAACACACTAATGTTTCACCTCCTGAATTGGTCCTAACAAATGAGTGCAGATAAGGCCGTTTAGGTGTAAGTGTGGTACTTCATCACTTTTCTGCAGCAATAATTATTGGACTCCTGTTTTTTTGCTCATTCCCACTCAACGCCGAGCGCCTGGCTGGCTGAATTATGCATGTTTGTTTGTTGCTTTCATTACACAAGCAGATGTCTCAGCTGGAATAATGGGAGATTTTAGAGTGTTATTATGTTATTTCTCTCTCTCTTCATGCTCTTTTGGTGGAGAGATGATGAGCACTTTGGGCCTCTCAGCTCACTGAACAAAATCTTCCTTCTCCACTGCATGCACTTCCATTGTTGTTCAAAAAGCCACCAGGCAGTAGTTACAGGGTCAGGGGTTGTTGGGTTTGCTGCTGTGCTTCCAAAATGAATGCAGTCGGAGCTTTTGTTGCTCAGTTTCTATTCTTTTTGCCATGTAATCTGTGAACACTCAAAAGGAAGTTTGTTTTCATCCAAAGTATAATTTCCTTCCCCTTGAGTTCCTTCTATTACTCTCATAGCACACAGTTTCACAATATTATGAATCATTACTTCCTGTCACCTGCAGGCTTTAAAAAGAAAACCACTTACTTATTCAGTCACATATGAAAAGTAGTACCTTTCTCCATTTCAGCAGAAGTAACCTGACAGACTGTGTTAGTCTTTATAGGGGAACAGCAGTGGAAACTACACACTAATGGTTTCTGACAAAGGCAATTTATATTTGCCCCAACCTCTGTTTTTCCTCACTTTTTTCTTATTCATTTTCCTAAATCAATATCCTACTGATTATATACCTTGTCTTGTATTTTTCCAAAAGGGGTGAAAAATAATATTAGTTGTGTTCTTGTTAGAAAAGGAAAAAAATACAACTTGAAATTGCTGTTTAGTAGTAAACAACAGCTGCTCTGACAGACAGTTAGAAAAGTTCGCACAATCCGTACATCACTGTTTTTAAAGGCTTTAATTGCCATTATTTTTGCTATTGCAACCATTTTGGCAGATTATTGTTATGAATATTTTTGGTAGATTTCAAGATTAGTAATGCCAAAAATCCTTTTTAAATAATGATTGCTTAAACTGCCTTGTTCACTCACACACTGGCATTAGCTACAACAGGAAGCTGGAAAAGTAGAACTTCCATTTAATAACCGTCTTAGCATTTATTGTTGCTATGTATGATCAGTTGCTTTGAATACAGTTAGGACTAACCCTAAAACTACTGTTTAACTATTTTTAATGCTGCTTTACTAAATAAAACAGGTACAATTAAATCGTACTTGATTGTTCCTGTTTATGTTCAAAACACTGTCAGCCCTTCCAGCAACAGGAAAAAAGTATTTTACAACTCTCATGAGCAATGTCCTCAGTTTGTGGGAATGTTTATGAAATCTATTTTTTTGCAATCTGATCAGCATTTAGGCAGATAGTTGGGTTCAATCATCCTGCAAAGCATGCTGCTTAAATATTCACAACAGGTGAAACCAAATTTGAACTCTCTTTTTCCAACAGGAAGTTTGTAAAGTAGTTGCTTAAAACTCCCACATACCTTTTGAAAGTTATGGGACTGTAAATGATCAATTTATTAATCTTTGGCATGTCACAAGCATCTTGGCAGATAATTAAGAGAAGTCTGATTGATAAAAGTTCCCCCAGCAAAGTTTTCATCTGAAGGAAGTATTTCTAAGATTTGTATCTGGTAATATAGCAGTGAGATAGTTTTGTGTAAGAAATATTTGTTGTGTATAATTTCAGTGCCAAAAATGCCCAAGGTCTTTGGAATAGGAGTCTTTTAACATGGCATTGCCTGTGGCTTATCTTACAAGCAGATAATATTTATGCATAGTGCCCTTGTGGAAATTTCTTCATAATTCAGTTTTCTCAACAAAAAAAAAGACTCTTCTTACGTTTGGGTTATTTTTTAGCTTCATCTCATGTCCGATGACCAAGGGCAAAAGAAAAATAACCAAAACAATTCACTTTATCGTCATTGCCTTCAGAAAAGTCCACAAAAATATATGTTTAGCCTCATGCAAAGCATTGAAGTCACCAACAAATGCAAGTAAATTAATTTAACGTTTTACATCCACATTCAGCCTTGCATCAAAACATACAGTACATGAAACATACTAAAAGTTTCTGAATTTTAAACAAATGTTTTTTATTTTACACATTTTATTATTTGAGTCAAATAGTCTTTCTAGTTTCTACCCCAACTTTGTCAGTTGTTTGCAGACAGATTTTGGCTCTCAACAGTCTTCATGTCCCTTTTAAAGTGTCAGATTGTCGTGTTTTGAGAAAATGAGACAATAATAAATCATCTTTAATTCAACTAATAGACAGCTAATCTTCTACAAGGAGAAAAATTTGCTAAAAAATCTGATTTTGGATAATTCATCTGAAATCCAACTCTGTACAATGAGAGCATCAACTTTGCAACCACTTTTCAAAGGTATAAATCAGTGCTAATAACATCTGCCATGGCATCGTAAAACGACCATTAATAGTTTGAAAACAACAGGGGCATGACAAAGCCTAAATCTCTCTCCAGAACAAATAAATCAACAAGAAAGAGACTTATCAAAGACTTATCCCAAGAGGCTGCCTGCAGCACTAAGCTGCATGAATTTCTGGTTAACTTTTAATATGTGTAACATTTGACAACAATCTTCTGTATTCTCCATGCACCTATACTTGGGCAAAGGGATGCAAGACATCTTTTCCATCCAAAAGAGAATCTTATTAAATCTTGTTGGGGATAAAATGTTATGGTCTGAATAAAACCAAACTGAACTTTAAGCCACAATTCTACAATGTACTTTGGGCACAAACAAGCATTTACACCATACCGGGATTTAAATATAGTAATGGCAGAGTCATGTTTGACAATCAAACGCACAACCTTTTTTTTTTGTTGAGTTGAATAAATAGTTGCAAACGACAGTCAATTTTGCACAAAAACATTATAATCTGCCAGAAAACTGGAGATGAAGAGGGATTTTATTTATCAGCATCCCAGTGAGTCAAAGGTTACACTGAAATAACCTTGTATAAAGGAAAAATCTGAAAATGGTTTATTTATTAGGGTTGATTTTTGTCTCAAAAACTGACATTTCAACAGGGGTTTGGCAACCCCAAAAAATGAGATGCAGGCGTACAGAGAATAGATGGAACCATTGTTTGAGTCTTATCTTGCTTCAAACACACTCTTGCCTGTAGCCTCATACTTCCCTTCTTAAAGCAGCTTATATTATCACTCTTTCACTTACACAGATCATCAGTATTTACCCTGGTATAAAGTGCACCTAGAGGTGAAGAAAACAACAGCAAACCTCACAGTTGTTACTCTTGTAGGCGTTATGAGAAAAATTAAAACAGTTTTGCCTGTCACAATTAGCAGCAGTTAACACTGGTACCATCGACAAACACCACAGAGCAAAGTGTTTACCAAGAAGCTAACATGACTTTGGTACTTTTGCGATGGTAACACTTTTTTTTCTATTGTGATACTACTCTTGACAAGTTATCCTCTGAGCTTGAATCATGTCTAACCCACATTAACTTTGCTTTCTTTAGTTTCTGTGTTCATCAATTTTGACATTTAAAGAATGAACAATAATTTTCCATGATGATTTCTAGCATATTTTGCGCTCGTTTTTAATATTCAGGTTTTCAAAATGTTGTTAAATTTAAGAAGGCTTTTTAGTTGAGCTCATTGAGCTCATCTTTTTTGGATGATGAGCTCAGACTCATTGTTTAGGACGAAAAGTTAAAAAGTATACACTTGGCAGATTCACTTTCTCCAAAGCTCCAAAGTGTGTGAGATTAGTGGAAGTGTGGGTAGGTAGACCCAAAAAAATAATCTTCAGTGGGAACTGGTTATCTTGAGCATAATGAAACCGCTGGATCAATAAATGACTGTATTGTTTGTTAGACATAAAGTTAGACAATTGTATTTTTACAATGACAGATCACATTATTAAACTGAATCAGCTTCTCCTCTCCTAAATCTCCATCCTGCATCGTTATTCCATCGTTTCTTCCAAGCAGTACATCCCACATTAGCTAAAAGTTACTAAATTATGTTTTATGAGAAAATTAACTGTAGATGTAACGAGAGTTTGACAAAGTATGCTGTTGCGATGATGCATTTGATGCAATTGTTCAAAAGAAATGTTAGTAATGAAGCGCACCTGCACACCTCAGCAAAAAGTGCTGTTCAGAAAGTGTACCCACTTACATAAAAGGTGCCAGAAATTTTATGCTGGGATGAATTACAAGTTTAGATTTTTTTATAGAGTCCTTTAAAATCCTAGTGTGTGCCTAAGAAATGATCAGAAAACATTCCTCCTGAATTTCTTCTTATCATTATTGAACAAGCATCTGCCTTATGAACTCAAACTGACTCTGGAAAATTTGTTTTGCCTTTTTTTTTCCTGGGTTGGTTGGTTGTGTTATGTATTAAAGTCAGAGTTCAGCCTTCTCTACAACGTTTTCGCTCTTCGGCTATTTGAATTGTTAGCTGCCTGGCTCTTCACTTCTTTCAGCACTGAGAAGGATGTTGTAAGTAAATAAATATAAAGACCAATTAATGGTAATTAATCAAACTATACATATCCAAAGATAGAATTAGATCTCTGTTATATATAGTTATGTGCATATATAAATATAAATGAAGAGGTGAAACTTCAAGGCTCACATTAATTTAGCATTTATTATCTAGAGAATAAATGCTATTTGAGGCAGTGCAGTGTTTTTAGCTTGATTACAGAAAGTCCAATTTGCACCAGAATGTGAAGTTTCATTGATTTGCTCAAAGCTGGAGTCTTTGCTGTACATTTATTCAATTTATTAAAAGTCGTCCAAGTGAATTTTAACTCTAACGAATAAATGTCACCGTCAACAAACCATCCCAGGTCTTGAGGAGGAATAATTGTTGCACAGTGAAAGCCTGCAGTAAGATTTTATGCAATGCAACTTCAATATGAGATCAATGAAAAAATGTGAGGAAGCATATCTTAAAAGCAGCACTTTGGAAACTTGGCGAGAGGGTGAAAATGCAAACAGGATTTACCCAGCAGGACCTGGACACAGTCTGACTTTCTGTTCTTCTCGTCTGGGTCGTGAACTTTTTGCTCTTTCGCTACTTTCAAATTACCGTAGTCAATAAATGTGTGCCCACACAGACATCTGTCCGAGTATTAATATGGCATAGATACACAGCATAAACAAAGGCTTACATACATGGACAGGCAATGTAAAAGCATGCTGGATTGCTGTAAACATATTGGAGGCAGGATTAATGAAGCTGCAAACAAGGCCACACTGAGCCAAAGTCGCCTCCAGCTCTTCTGCCTCACCCAGAGATCCAGACATAAGATTCTCTCCTCTCTGTTTTCTCTCAGTTTTGTATTTATATTTATATACAATTGGGCTCATTTCACTCTGTTCCAGTATCTTCTCCCGGAATCTTCAAAAACACATTTTATTTGAAGGCATCTCAAAACCGATGAAATAAATTCATGTACAGCCTTAATTTTGTTGCTCGGTATCTGTTTGGTCATTACTAACAGTAAAACCTCAGACTGAGTGTCTGATCAAACGGCATTGATCAGTCTAGTGAGAAACAGACGAGTGGAGAAAATGATTGATCTATTAAACACAATTCCTAGACATCTTTTCCCGAGTTCAATATTTTCCATACTGTCCCTTTTGTATTTCTGAGAGTATGATTTTTAAATTATTTATGCTAATGTGTGCGGTTCTAATGGGAATCCCTATCTTTCACCTGCCTTTTTCTCTTTGTAGCACAGCGCCATCTGCTGAGAAAGCAAGGTAACTGCATTCATTCACAAAAGCATCTGCACAAGGCAAACCAGCACAGTCCAGTTGAGAGGCACACTGACACTTTTGTTGCTTTGGGAGCAAGTGCTTGTGGCTTATTTAGCTGATTTTCAATATATTGCACAGAAATGACTTCTGTAAGCACTTTTCTCATCTTCTTGGGGGCAAAGGTCCTGATTTTGGCCAGATTTGATGGTGGATATGGTGGTAAACATCGGATCAAAATATGAAAAAAATTCAACACCAAGAAGGAAGTTGACCAACAACTCAGTCCAGCTTAAAGCAATTGACACACCGTATTTTCCGGACCATAGAGCGCACCATACTTTTAAGACGCACCTACAAATTTTTTTGAAAAAAACAAAACAAAACTGGAAGCGTACATATATAAGCTGCACAGGGCTATAAACAGCCGGTACCTCCTCCGCTCTTGGTTACAAGTTAAAGTCTACATTTTAACTTGTGTAAATTAATTAGTTTATCGCCATTATTTGTGTTTCTTTAAATAAATATTGGCTTGATGATCAGGAAGAAATATGTCTGCAAACAGACTTGGAAATCTTATTGTGATCTAAATGTGTTGACTTCTATCATGCTACAGTGTAATCCACTGCAGCAGCAGAAAAAAGATAAGTGAAAAAAGAGCTCCAGGTGTGAGAAATGTTGCTTTTGTGACTTTGGGTGCAGCTGTAGAAAAAGTCAATACTGCAAAAAATTAAAAAAAGAAGAAATTCATGTGGGAAATTCAGCAGGTGAGTGCTGACTGAGTGAGAGGGAAAAAAGAAAAACCACAGGCAGTGCTGACTTTTCAGTATGCATATCTCTATACTTTGAAAAATCTATTTTGCAAACTGTGCAGTTCTGTTACTGTGGGTGATAACAAAAGGAAGCTGGAGCTCGGACAGCCTGGCCAACAAATAAGGCAATATCGGAATCATTTTCAGTCTGAAAATGATTCTCCAAATTTTGTTTAAAAAAAAAAAAAAGTTATTAGATTTCTTTTACACATGACCAAGATTAAATAAAAAAAATATTACGTTTTTTTGTTTAAGCAAATAAACTTTGTAAATTTCTAGGATGGTTTTCTGAGCAATTCTTCAGCACAACATCATCCCACTTCAGAGTAAAAGTTCTCTGACAGAATATTCACAAATATGGAAGACTAGGAAATTTGAACCCGTTTCACTTATGAATAACCAATTCACTGACAAAAGGGAATCTTTCCATTTTTTGGAAATTGCTGTTAGCTATCCGAATTGATAAACAGCAGCGACTGTGTGATTGTCTTCCTTAGTTTTAATGAGATGGCCTGCATAGACCAGTAACTTTCAAAAACTTTTATTTGCAACAATATTTATATCAATGTTACTTATACCACTGCCGCTGTACATTTGACAGGGCAAAAAGAGGCTTTGTAAGAGTATTATTATAAAGTCATGGCAATTTCATCTTTGAACTAGTTCATACCATTGATGTTTTGGCTTTTTTTGGATCAAAAAAGGAGAATTTTGCCATTGGTTGCTTTTCATCTACTTAAACTGATTTCACGTTATTCTCAACCAGGGAGATTTTGGGCCATATTTGGATCACAAATGTTCTCAAAGGGTCAGTAATAGCAGATTGTATTGATTAAGCTACTCATTCACTAACTGTTAAAATATTAATAAATAGCCACCTCTGCATTCTCAAGACATCTTGAAATCAAATAATACTGAACACCTTTTCACATTGATGTAATTTAGCAATTTACAGATAAAAACAGCAATGATTTGATTAAAACCCAAATGTAATCTTGAAATCTCTTGATATGGCCCACTAGAGTCGAGAGGCCACATAAAAACTTATGGCGGGCCTGATTTGGCTCTCGGGCTTCGAGTTTGAAATGTGCTCTAAACTGTTCAACATTTACTGAAAGAAAAGGAGTCACGAAAAGTTCTCAGTATTGGGTTATCCCTGTAAAACACTGAATTTAGTTATTCCAATAACTGTCATGGCCAACTGTATTTAAAATCCAGCAGCTATCCATGCAGTTTGCTTCTAGAGTCCATTGTGCTACTTCTATAATGCACCACATGTGCAGTCAGACTGGAAATCTCCTTGCTTCTCAATGTTAGACTGTCAGATTGCACTGAGTGGGATTAATTGGGAACAATAACAACTCAGCCATGAAGCACAGAGTAAAATTAGCAGATGCTGAGATGCACTGAGGTCACCAGACTAGATCAAGAACAGTGTATACAAAGCTGTCAAAGGACAGTACTTTATGTTGGGACAAAACTGGCATTAGCTGGGCATGAAGAAGAGGAACAAATTGATGAAAGGATGCATTTAACTGGATGTCAGGTTGGTGCCATAAAATGCCTTGTACTTATGAAAAGACCCATTCTGAAAGACAGGTTTTAGGTGCTGGTGCTACATGGATACACTCATTAGGTTATTCTGCTAAAGCAGCATATGAATTAACCGGTTCATTAAATGTAAGGTTTATTAGTCTTTATGAGAACCAGTGATCCTCAAACATCAAATTAGGATAGGTAGTAATGAGAAAATACTATGTATATTGAAATTATGTCTCCTGTCAGGGTCATTCAATGCAATCATATGGCAGATCTCCAGCTAATATTGTGATCTCTATTAAGCAATTAATATCAGGCAGCAGCTTGCGATGTGGGCACATTTAGTTTTGCTGTACAATGTCATTGTGAGTTGAATCATCCGCATGTAAATGACTCTACAAATGTGACTTAGAGCTTTTATGTAGGACTCTTCAAAGACATTCCTTCCTTTGAATCTGAATCTTTTTTCGGAAAATAATTTATTCATGGGTTAATAGCATCACCTTCCCACCAAGTGAGTGATAAATAATGTTCAGAATTAGATGAGATGGAGGACGAAGAGGTGCTTAATCACAAAGGTGAGAGCGAGGAGGGAGGGAGAAGTTAATGAAAGGGAAGAAAAAAAAAAGATTAAATGAAGATAAATTTGTGAAACATGTTGAAAATGTGTGGCAGTAATTTGTCTTCACTCTGGATTAAGAAAGGAATATGCCTGGGCGATAATGATGAAATAAAAAGTAATCAGCTTTGGACAGTAAATGGAAATAAAGGAAAATTACGGTACAGAAAAAAATTTAAATATAAGAGTCACTGCAAGGGAAAAGTACGCCTTAAAATTGTCAGTAAGATCTTTTTTTTTTTTCTGAAGAACATTTTTAGCTGTGTGCTGCAAAACACTAGATGGCAATGTTGGATCAACAAGCTGCAGCGTGCTCAGAAACAGCATACACCACATTTCAGCCAAGCAGGAATGATGCTAAGAGCTTCTTCTGGTTTTCTGCTGACACCAGAGGATTTTAACATTATTCACCATAAAGAGATGAAGAGCTGTAACAGTGACTTCAGCAAAAACCCCTAGGAGCAACAGCCCATTGTGTTGCCCTGTAAACAGAGAAACAGACGCCCATAAAATGCGTCTTTTAACAAAGTGGATAAAAGGATTAAAAAGCACTAAAGAAATGAATGTTTTTCACTAAACTTTTGGAGCATGTCAAATACAACATAATGACTTAGTCTTTCTACCACAGTTTCACCTGAAAAGACTTAACTGTAGCTGTACGTCATGAGCCGTTTTCCACTGGAGTGAACCAAATTAAATTGCTGCAAAGGGTAAAAATCTCCAGTTAATACTAAATCATGTGGAGAATGGTTTCCTGCTAAAAAGGAAATAACTTCAAAACGGTGTAAATAATTCATGGATGTCTAACACAGTACTCAGCTTGAATAAAATGTAATGTTTTCTCAATTACCCAAAGATTTGATTTACCCTGGGCTTGGTGTCAGTTTTGGGCAGGATGGAACATTTTACCATGTAATGGCAAGATTAAAAATAGCTCAAACACGCATTATCTCTCTCTATTGATGAAAAGTGTTTTCATTTTGATGTTGGACATCTGTTTGGATAATCCCAGCAGGTAACGTTAACTGGAACAGCCTTTGAAGTTCTCCATCTGACCTAAAAAGTCAACTTTAAAATCCAAAATGGCCGGTTTTGACAAGTTGTTTGTGACTGAATGTGTATCATTTATTATGCACAGAGCAAAACATGATAAATATCCATGAAATACATGAAATGTTTATGGCCTGGAGGTGTTCTTCAGGCTGTGCTTATGCCTCACTAAACTCAAGATTTTTTAACGTGTGTATCCTGACGTCCTGCTGTGCACGAAAGCACTTCTTCCCTTTTTTATGTCATGTGTTCACACACATGGCTTGTGCCCTTTCAAGTCCCTTTGCGTTTAAACCATTTAGTTATTCCATGCATGAGTACGTCTGTGAGACACGCTCTTCTTTTTTATCTCTACCCACACACGCCAAATCGCACAGTCTCTGTGGACCGCATTCACAATAGACATGATAATTACATGTGAAGTGTTGCCCTGTTCTTTTTCCAAATGATTAAAATGCTTCTGTGAGTTGCAGTTGTTGTATTCAAGGTCACATACGCAGCTCTACGCGAAGTGTGTAAAAACGCTGAGCATTTACAGTGAAATTAGCTTGGCCAGACTTTTCATACAATTAAGTGCCAAAATAGCAGAAACAATAAATCCTAATATAACTACAGCTCCATAAAAAAGCATTCACATCCTTAAACATTTTGTTTTCCTGTTCCATCATCAAGCAAATTTGAATATGAAACAAAGATAATTCAAGTAAATTGAATTATTTACAAAGTAAATAATTCAAAGTGCAGTTAAACAAAGTGCAGTTTTCAAATGAGAAAAAGGTACTGAAGTTACCATGGCCTTATGTAAACTGTCTGTTTTTATATATAAAATAAGAATAAATATTCTCTTGTTTTGTTTTTCATTACATGCTATGCATAGCCTGTTGGGGACATTTAATCTGCAATTCAAAATGCAACATTGGAAGAATGCCTGCAAACCTCATGACTCCTACGCTGTATGTTTAACTGTACCTTCTCTTACCTTGACATTTGAACTATTAAAAACTCATCTGAGCCAAAATAAGGAATTAACTGTGCTTCTGTTGTTTTTCCCATCACTTGAAAAACCAAGGTAAAAATACAGATATCATCATAAGCTGCTCAGGTAATCCATCATACTGACTATGGAATATCTCCACATGGTGAAACTTGGCATAGTTTGGATATTTGTGGTTGAGGGGGTGGGGGTTCGATTCCCTGACTGGAGTTGGCTCAATCACCTTTTTGATGTAGAAGGTCACCAGCAAGATATCCATTTCTGTCTGCCAATATGCTGCACTACTGAGAGGATCATAATAGCTGTGTCCAAAATCAGGGTCTGCATCCTTCGAAGGACGGATTTGTAGGCCTATTACGTCACAGTGTGGCCACAAGAACTGTCCGAATTCGAAGACTCCTTCAAATGCCTCTTTTTTTTCCCCAAATTTGAAGGACAGGTCCGATGTATCCTTGACAGACCAACATATCCCAGCTCCCCTCGCCAGGTTCGGTATACCAGAGGAGAACGCCTAAATCCTGACACATTGTTAGAAAAACTCCCGCTAGTTTTCCCCAAGTTAATACAGATATGATTCAGACAGGTAATATCTGGTTGAAAAATGTTTGGTTTACTAAAGTATTTCAAAGCAGAGTAAATTCGGTTTGATTGATTAAAGTTAAGCCTTCAAACATAATAGGTTTATTTAACTGTAATGTCCTGTCTGAGATCTGGAGAGTATTAAATATTGCAAATGAATAATTTACTTATATGTATTCCTTCTAGAAAAATGCAATACACGTTTGAACATTTTAGAATCAAACTAACAGATTTCCTTTTTCACTATGGAACACCCTTTCCTGTAAAAGGTGAAGAATAATACAGAAATCAGTGATACGTGACTGAAAAACAAACTTCGGCTCCGTTGTTTTGTTTCTTTTCTTCGCCGCTTTCTGCTTCACGCTGTCACGGTTGCTGGGCAACATGAGTTACGCCGAGGTGGGGGCAGGGACGGTTGGTGAGGGCGAGACCTGTCCGTTTGTTCGCGGCCTGTGAAGGACGCATCCTACATAGATGTGTCCTTCGAAGGACGCAGACTCTGAATCCAGACACAGCTAATGTACAAATCCACCGATAAACTGAAATAACTGGGAAAAGTACCTTTTATGCTGTATAAATGTAATGTGCTCCTTACATTTCAGGTCGGAAAGTGTGTGTTCCTTTACTCCATAGGCGTACAATGTATGTGGTCTTATCCTCCAGCAGTGAGTCCATTTAAAGTACTTAAAGCACTTGACAGATAATAATGCTCACTTCATTTAGCCTCTAGAGGTCTGCTGAACTATTGACTGACCGCTGGACGTACTTAATGATGGGTTGTGGCTACAGATGTCCATTTCCTGAAGTGTTTTTTTGTTTAAAGTAACCACATCTCCCTATATACTTTGTAGTAACCCTCTTCATCACACTGACCACCTGATAGAGTAACTCAGATATCATCTATGTCTTGCTTTCACTCATTTACACTCCTTGCACTTGCCTGCTTACATTATTTCTTAAAAAGTAGGAGCCAAGGTGAATGTCAATGTAACTTTCTGCATCTCAGATCTGTGTGGCAGACCAATGGCTTCAGGGAAATTTTCCTGCCATAATTGATCAGTAAAGTGCTTAGAATATACCTAAATGTTAAATATCTAAATAAATACCAGAATCAAAATTGCACAGCAGGATTACTGAACATCATTCTGCTTTGATTAGCCTCAACATGCGTCCCTCCATACAAGTCATCAATTGACATGGACACATAATGAAGAAGTGACATCACTCAGTAAGGATAGAAAACAGGCAGGATCTCTTAATAAGAAAGAGATTATGCTAAGTTGTTGAATTCACAAAGCAATCCCAGACCATCACACTAACACCAACGTGTTTGACACTAGTTATGGCTTTCTTCTTCTGAAACGCTGTGTTGCTTTATACAGGATGTAGTAGGACACATATTACTACATATTAGACAGGTCTTTATGGTTTCCACCAGGAAACCCAGTGTGGGTCCCATGAAAAGACTAGTTCTGATTCCATGTCTCTTATGGTAATTAAATTACTCACTCTTCAGTTTTCAGTTTCTAAAATGAGTCACAGATTTCCTGATCATCTGACACTGACACTACAAGACAAACTCAAAGAATCTATTTTTAGATAACCTTGATGGTATCCCACTGCGAGGATGAGGCAGTAAGATATTGTTACCAATATTGGTTACCAGCTAAAAATGATTCCGCTCACATTTTTAGGTTTAGCCTCTTGGATCCTATTCAGGGGTATTTCTGAAAGTCTCTCACCAAAGGATTAATGGTTTCAGAAAAACTGTGATAAGGCTATTGATTGGCTTCAGGTACAATATGACCCATCCAGTTATTGATGCTTGAAGCAGAAATCTCCACAGTCAACGTCAATATTGCCTGGAGTTGAGTGGGATTAGCTCAGACAACAAATGAAGATCACTTTTAGGAAAGATTTTCCTTAAAGCAAGTCATTTTGAGGATGTGGAGACAAAGTAAGGGAGTTAAAGCCCATAATATTGGAAGCTATAATGCCTCTCAAAAAGTATTTATACCTCTCGTGTTTTTCAGGTCTCGTCACACTGCAACCAAACTTCTGGGGTTTTACAAATGGAAGAATAATTATGAAGTGCAAGAAAAAGATGCATGGTTTTCAAATGAGAGAATTTACTGCAACACTCCGAGATAAAATGAGTGCTGGACTGAAAGCGCATCTTATTTTTATTGCTAATTGTGCACCACTCCGTGTAAGTCTATCGAAGAAAATCTCAACAAAATGCATTGACGTTTGAAGTTGGAACATGACAGAATGTTCAAATGCATTTCATTAAGTTCACTCGCTGCTTTTGTAGCGCCAAAAATTAATGCTGTGTACCTGAATCGTGCTCAATTTGTGTCACAGCGCCGCCTGTGCGTAAAAAAAAGGACTACCGTTAAAAAGTACGGGTAATATATTTATTAGCACGTCTTGCCGGGCGTGGCATGCTCCTCTCTGCCGGAGGGGAGGAGGCAACAGCCGTAGTGTGCTCCGGGGCTGCTGGATGCTCCATGATGGATGAGGGATGACAGATCGGGGTTAGCCGCCAGGGGAGTCCATTTTCCTGCAGCGCACGGTCCTACAGCAGGACCGAAGAAAGGAAGATAAGGAGAGCGCATCAGCCGCTCCCCCCCTCTCACTTCCCCTCTTGTTTCACTCTCCCTCCTCTCCAGTGCATCACAGTCTAGCGGGCTTTACACACTGACTGCACCGCATTGACGCTGCTGCTGCCGACCCAACCCAGTGAACTAACGCTCAGATAGAAGCACAACTGGGAAATACATGTTGTAGAGCGTGGGCTCGGAAATGCGTCATTCTGCAATATTTGTTGACTCCCTTCTGGATCTGACAACATCAACTCTTTGAAAGCTGACGAAAACAAGGCGCTTTTGGGATTTTTTTTTTTTTTTTTTTTTTGCAGCGGGGTTTGCAGACGCAGCTCATCATGAGGATGGACTGAAGCTGCGCTCGGTGATATAAACTCCTGGATCATGCAGGTTCTGCAGCCTTGGACGTTAGTTATAATACTCGCCCATGCGCATGTGTTGTTATCCCTGAAAAACGGTAATGCAGAAGCTGGGAGCCAAGACGACAGTAACAGCAGCGGCTACTCTGGCAGGACTTTCCACGGTCCGCCCCGGGAGAGCCGCCAAAACAAAGCCCGAGACCGCGCGCTCTTCCCGGGACACGCTACAGGTGCGACCCTGAACTCCACTCGGCCGTGGAAGAGGGCGGCAGCGGGGGAAACGAGGCGAGCCGGACACGCTAAACGCGACTTCAATAGGAGCGTGACACCCGTGGAGGATCCTGGCGGGTTGTCCCACTGGGACGCTACGCGCCACCATAATAAGAGGATAAAGTTGAATGGTGCAGGGACGCCAGCAGGTGGACACTACAATGCGGCTAAGCTTCCTTCAATGGCTCGGGAAGACGGAGGAGGGGTGTCGGAGGAGGGGGACAAGCACCAGAGAGGCTCAAAGGCAGGAAAGAGGTGGAGAAACAAGCAGAACAGGAGCGCGGTGTGGGAACCCGTCCCCAAACCGGTGGCTCTCACCTCCACCGACCTCCCGTTTGACCTCTTCACCAGGAGGCCAGAGCTTTTCACCTTCAGGGAGGAGAACCCGTGGGATGCCACACCGATCACCCCTCCTGGCTCGCCGGATTTTGGAGACGAGATCAAGAACCCGTTCTACCCAGTGACGACCGAAACTTTTGGCGCTTACGCGATCACATGCGTATCCGGCGTGATTTTCCTGGTGGGCATAGCGGGCAACATCGCCATCCTGTGCATCGTGTGCCAGAACTACTACATGAAAAGCATCTCCAACTCTCTGTTGGCCAACCTGGCCGTGTGGGATTTTGTGCTCATCTTCTTCTGCCTCCCCATGGTGGTTTTCCATGAGCTCACGAAGTCGTGGCTGTTGGGGGAGTTTACCTGCAGAGTGGTGCCATACGTGGAGGTAATTCTGTTCTTTTTTTTTTTTTTTTAGGTGGTTCGATTGAGTTAAGAGGCAATCAGTGTCATTTCTAATTGACATCACACTTTTAAGGTAACAAATCAGAGACATGGTCTTTCAGAGTGTTCGCGCTTGCTTTGCATGTTCATATAAGTCAAGTTTCAAAGAGGCTTCAAAGATTTAAGTGCTCTCCATCTGCAAACTGGAGAGATGCTTCAGGTGTTTACTGTTTTTTTCCAACATGTCCTTTGTGAGCTCACCTCCTCCAGTTACACCAGTGTCAAATTTAATGCCTTTTGTACAAACCAGGTGCTTCCTTCCCAGAGGCCCAAACCTTATTTTTAATAACTCCCATCATTTGAAAGTTGGGACAAAGGTTTGAAACTCCTTTAAAAGATGAACACAATATGGTTGAAAAGGACCCAAACATACATTAATACAGGTTGAGAATGAATAAGAGGTTAAAATTTGCTATAGTCACAATCCTTTTTAAGTACTACCAGGCTTCAAGAACTGAAAATGTAGTTGTACTTTCAGACCCGAGCATTTACTGATGTAAAAACGTTTGAGATTCTGTGCTCTCGAAATCAAATTTACAATATAATTTATTGCCATTTTGCTGTTGCTCATCATTCAATATGCAGAGATTTATTTTTCCCAATTTTTTGACTGCAATATGAATAAGCACTTATTGGCATTTGGTCTGCTTCAGCAAACCCCTTGGTATTACATGTTTTAATTATTGTCAGATCAGAGTCTGATACTCTGACTGCGTTGTCTCTCACTAACCTGCCGACACGCTTCCAGGACGGTCTGTTCAATGCAGTACATGTGTTTATAAAAGAAAGGAGCTTATTTGTCTTGTTGAGAAACGACACATTTTCTACCTGTTGCTTGTTGTTATCTCGTCTCCCCAGGTCTGTTGACGCCATGTGTAAAAGTGAAACCACAAAGACAACAGTCACTGTTCAACTTCCCAATCAACCAGAATTTCATTCCAGCAATGAAGTGCATAGAATCACATCAACAGCTCAACATAATCATCAGGAACTAAAGCCACAAAGAAGAAATTAATTACCTTAGAAAAATACAAAAATACGAATACGCGCCTTCGGAGACCACTGCATGTGGGAGCTGTTTAAGCTCAATTACTTTTATATCAAGGTGTGTTTTCTATCTGATGCGTTCAAACGTACGGTTTAGAGGTGGACTCAAACAACCCATAATGAAGCGTTGCTGTTTGCACGCTAGAGACCGTGCAGGTTTTATCGAGGCAAAGGGATGAATCTATCTGCTGTCTGAGCTATCCTCCCTGCACACTTTCCCAGCATACGAACAATAGATGTGTTCATTTCATATGGGAATATTTTACTCAAGAAAGCAGGACCAACGTTTATCAGCCATCTGTGTTTCTCATTTCAAACTGCCTCAAACTGGTTCCTGAACCGCACAGAGCTCTCCTGACCTCTCCGCTGACCCGGGACATCAAACAGCAGATTTTGATGATAAAACTTAGCACACAATTCATATAATATCTCCAAACTCTTCTAAAACAGACATGAGCAATTTCAATACCAAAACATCTTTTACACTCAATATTTTCTGATTAGTTTTCAGCTCCTTTGTTTATAATGAACTAAAACATTTTCCAATGAATCGATTCCATCATATGACTTATACACTCTTAAGAATGTGATTCTTAAGAGTTACGCATCAATTAAACTATGAGTCTAAATCTAACCTAAACTGAGGCCGACTCAAAATCAGGTCAGTCTAATATTTTAACGTGCTAAAGTTAATCATCATTAAAACTAGGATAATTACATTAATATTTCCGACAGGCTCCACCCCTTTTATTTCATGGGAAGATGAAATCATCACAGGACATACATAAGGTCAGATCCAGGTTTATGTGAGTGTGTGTGCATGCATGTGTAAAAACACTAATACAACCTAAAGCTATTACCGCTTAAGGAACTGATTTCATTCTTCTCCTAACAAAACAAAGTTACTGAGGTCGGCATCAACATTTGGAGACAAGACGTGTACAACCATAGACACAAGCAACAAGCATGTCTGTATGAAATAAGTAGATCGCTTGAGCCGAGAGTGGAGGTTCCCTGTGGTGTCGTCTTTGGTAAACCTTGTTTTATTCAGCGTTCAGTGGAGGGTGGAATTTTTTCAGCCTCAAAGAGAAAGCAATCTTCTGCTATGGGGTGCGAGCAAACACAGCTGTAAAATTGTAGGAAAACTGAACAAAATAAAAAAATGTAGGAAACAGCCATCTTGCATTATCTGCGGTATGCTTTGCGGCTTCTTCCAGACAGCTCGTCTTGGCTGTTATGCTTGAAACTGATAACCGAGCCAAAACTAATCGGCAATAATTGGAGTTTTTGCAATTGGCATTTATGGGAAAGAGATCAGTAACAAAAGGCCAAGTAAAAAAAAAAAAAAGTAAAATAAGTATTAGTGTTATGAAAGTGAAAACAAGTTATTCAAAAAAAGTTAACTAAAAATATTGGCATATTACCACTAAATGATTTGAAACTTTAAGTATTTTTTATTTTCAAAGTAGAGATGTACCAATAGGACTTTTCCTGGCCGATACCTTTTGGTTTTCCAAACAGCTTGACCTGATAACTAAAATTTGGACTCTCTCCAAAGTCTTAAGAACTACAATCTGTTACAATCAGAATGTACTACAACTTAATTTTTAGGAGTTTTTAGTCCGACAGAAAATGAAGTTGCAACATTTACAAAACTTGCAATATGGAAATATTTGCAAGACATAATTGCAAATTAATGCATAATTTGATTTAAGTATCAAATTAAAAATTTTGTGCAGGGGTTCGAACCATCAATCTGCCGCTCACAAGATGAACTCCTACCTTCCTTTATTTACATGTTATGTACGAATAAAAGAAAAAAATACAGTCTTTGTGCCGTTCCTTAAACCTTGACGTTCTTTCGTTTTGTTTGAAACTCTTGTGCCTTTCAATTTCACTGCTTTAGGCATCTGCTGGTGCTTGCATTGTTATGCTAACACTTTGTGAGCTTTTAATGATTGGCTACTTTTGATCTTTACTTGTGATGGTACTTCAGGAGCTGAGGCCAGATTAATTGTGTTGAGTCTATTGGTCTGATTGACCAAGCAATGCCTTGAGCTTCTCATACATCCTATTTTTCATCTTAGAATTCAATCATTTTAATCTTGCTGCGAGATGCACTTTATATGAAAAGGATTAAGTGTGCTCACATGTTGTCTACTTCCTCAGTTACAGCCCCCCACCTCCACTTCCCAGCTGCTCCTGACAGACCGAGGAGTTAGAGGTGCAGCTGAATAGCTGGAACAAAAGAAGCTCCGTATGTTTTGCAGAAAAATCCTGAACATCTTTGTTGAGAGGCTGCTGTCATCTGTACCTCGTTGTGAAGGCTGTGTAGCGACAAATACTAAGGAGAGGGTGGAGAGCTTTGGGTAAATACGGACTCCAATGTTTTGGCACATAATTGTGGAACAACTCTGTTTTAAAACTTCATAAAAATACTGTAAATGACATGGATCATTGTGGGGCATTCCTGCTACGGCAGTAAGTGCAGCTAACCTGTTGCCATATCTTCCACAAGGGCTGCACAGCAAATCAAAGTCTGTTTGGAATCCAATAAAAGTAGAATAATATATTTCTAAGTGGTATGAACTTCCAGTTTACATGGGAATGTTATATTTAGCCAACTAAACAATTACAGCAGTAAATCCTCACACCAGTCACACATGACATTGTCCAGAATGCTGAAGGTCACAGTGTTGGAAGAGAGAAAAGAAGAAAATAGGTTCTTATTCCACCCTAATACCATTGCAATATTTCTCATTATATTTGCGATCACATATTATCTAGTATTGTGCTCCTCTATTATAGCTATTTTAGTATCATAGCTCAGGGAATTGGATGTATTTTTTCATTTTGAAGCCATTATAAGCAGCTAGGTTAGATCATAATTTTAGGAGTAATAATACACCTTGCAATTCACAGTTTCCAGCAGATTACATGTATTTTGCGGGGGGATTTATAAGAGATTAACAAAATGTGATGGAGAATTGCAAAACAGAAGGAAGATGATATACATTTTCTGACCAATACAAACCTAGAAATAACTTTCAGCCCATCTACTAATGCATCTCTCAATAAAATCCTATGAACCATCATATTATAGACTTTTCCATGCAAGGCTGTATTTGATCATTCTCCCTAGTTTATTTTTTTATTTTATTAAATCGGGGCAGTCAGTTTCCCCCTCCAGCTTGTGCTGCTCAGAGGTGCTTTCCACCTGTCCCAGAGTCATGAGCATGGTAAAAGCTAGGAGTAAAGAAAAAAGGGGGAACTATTGATTTGTGAAGGAGAAGAAAGAGGCGGTTAGGGTCTCAGAGAAGCACACGGGCAGCCAGAGGTAGATTCATATATAGTGTTGAAATTGTTAGTAATGGCAGAACATAGATCACCTTGACAGTCACTACTTTCAATGTGCACAAACTTGAAGCAACTGAATCAAAATCACAAATTCGATTTCATGGTGTTACTGTGTAATGAATCAGTATATTAAGCCACTACAAAGAGATCAGATGCTGTTATAATATTCCTCATTATATGTTTTTATGTTTAAAGAATAACTCCATAGTGAATGACATTACTTTTGCTAGACCCTAATGGGTAATCATCTTCATGGAATTAATCTTCACTTATGTCTTTTAATCTTACACAGGCACACAAACACAGTCCAACACACAAACTCAAAAGTCAGTGGAGTGTGCTCATCCTCCAGATGGATGGGATAGCCTTCTCACTGATCACTGCCTGAGGATTTTCTCCCCTCAGACGCCCTCCCTGCTCTCTTTGCATCAGTTATCTGTGATTAGAAACAACCCTCAGGGGGACGGTACACAGATCCACGCACTTGAAGCCACTCAGAGAGCATTTGGCCACACACAGACACAGGATACTAAATATGTGTACTGATAAAGATAAAACATACACCCAACGCTGTATGAAGGCACTCATCCTCTATTCAATTGCAGCTAGTCTATGAGAACATGACTGATGGTTAATGGCTTTAATTATTCATATATGTAATTAGCAGCTCTGCATTATCTATAATTCATGATGGTTCATTCAGTTAGTTCTTTGTCTATGGATGAGCAGATACTGTGTTTCTCTGTGTTGTAACAAGAACAGACAACAGCTTGCAGTAAAGTTTAGGTCTGCTGTTGGGTGCAATTAACCAAACTGATAATTATCCATGTAAGCCTGAAATATTTATTAGATCATTGCCATTATGGAGTTGTAGGTCAACAGAGAAGCATTAGCATATGGCAGGTCTTTGTAGATTTCAACATATTCTGTGATGTTGTTGCGGCAGCACAAGACCTTGCAACACTCCCAGGCAGAAATCAATGGCCTGGAATGGGAGTCCTCCAGTAGACACTTTATGCTGAGGGGAAAATGTGATTTTTCTGATGTCTAGAGGAAATCTGCCATAGGTTAGGACATAACTTAAAGGGAGGAAAAAGTATTGGAGAAAAAGCCCCAAATACACTGTAGCGTACTGGAGCAAAAGCAATGAAATACAGCATCGTTGCTTTTAATTCAATGAACGGAGCACTTATGGTACTGATGTGTCAGTCTATGGATCTTTGTATGTTTACTTGCACAAAAGCAGTATTGATTTCCTCCATTTGCCGTCAGTTTTTTTTTTTCCTTTTCAGTTCTCTTGAAAAACCCCTGATAAAAACTCAATTTATAGAGCGAGTTAACAGAATGGAGTTAAATCATAAATCCATTCTGGGCTCGCATTCATAAACAGCACAAAAACACTTCATATCTCAAAGGCGACATATACAAAACGTTCTGACTCACATAATTAATATGCATCCACAACAACTGAACCGATTTATGTATTCGGGAGGGTAAAAAAACAAATAGTGTAATTGCCTGCTGATTATAATAGTCGCAATATATCAAGTTGTACGAAGGTTTGAAAAAGTGGTTCTCTGAAAACTTTTTGTTGGGTTCAAACTTTTATAAGGTTTCAGAAAGACCAGAGTTTTCACAAGCTGTATAGAGTAATTAAGGTCATGTTATTCCAATATGTTTGTGTTGCCTGCAAGAAAGAAAACTTCCAGTCATCAAACTGCCCACTATTCTTAGGATGGTAAGGCTACTTCAAAGCTACAGGCAGCAGGTATGTTAACTGCAGGTTGTTGTTGGAAACATTGTCCAATCAAGCAAATCTCCTGTCCCACCACATCCTCAAACGTGATTTGAAAATTTAATGAAACTTGATTTCTATTGGACGTCAGTGTTATATCAAAGAAACCATTTTGAGAGGGCTTATGACATGGTTTATTATCCTACTGAAACTAGTCATTAGTAGATAGGTACTCTGAGTTATTAGTACAATGGGCAACACTAGCAAAAACACTGACGCTAAAATGGTGCTCAGTTGGGACTAAGCGTGCCAAGAAAACGTCAACATCACCCTGAGATAGATTGATGCTTTTATAGTGATTAGAAAAAAAATCTTACTCTGCTATGTGAATGTTACAAACGGCAACATTCAAATTTTCCAATCTGATATTCTGGGTGATCTCGTGTGAATTGTAGCCTCAGTTGCCCGTTCTGTGCAGACCGAAGTGGTAGCCAGTGATTTATTCTCTTATGTAGTTCAAATGCTTGAACACTGTCTTATGATAGAATTGTCAGTCTGACATTCCCTCCACTCTAATGCATTTCTGTGGTAGGAGGGAGTTTCACTTTTCAGTAACAACCCACCAGAGATGCACAGTCCTAAATTAGCAAGACAAATTAGTCAACTGGGTTGAATAGATGGGCTCAAATGTAAGATCGATGTTTTATTCCATTCCAGAGAAGGATAGAGAATCAATCAGTGTTGCAAGAGACGATTTTTCATGCAAAACAGAATCTACTCACACTGGCTCATTTTGCCTATCTGCATACACATGTCTTTTACACATAGGAGCATACGCACACACCACTGTTTCACAAACCCTTAAGACATTTAGGATGCCTGACGTGAAACTAAAAGATGAAAATATAACGGAAATATTTATTTTATAAAATGTGATATATAGGGATGTGGTAATTGTAACTATTGAAGATACATAAAACATGTCCGATGTAAGAGACTCTGCATGTCATAGTTGTCTAATGACTTCCTGCCTGAGACATACATTTATTGATACGCTTGTTTACCTACTTTTTACTCTTATATTTTTCTTCCAACCAAACTTATAAATGGCTGGTGTCAAAGACTTGGGACTTGTGGTTGGAGCGATGGTCTGCTGGAGCAGTCACTGGGTCATACTCTGCTCTGAATAACTGCAGTAGGTGGAATAACCCCTTCTCTGCCTGCTCCATTACTTAAAGACTGTGGTTGTAGCTGGGCATTGTTCTTGATGTCAGCCCATACATCACCTTAGAGCACCCATTAGCTCTGGCAGTGCCTGCAGTCAGGCTCTGGTCCACATTCGCTAAACCAATTTTTGCTAAGACTCAGTTTAAATTAAGACCATTTGTACCACCAGCTCAAGTCCTTTAATTAAAGTGTTAATGGGCCATTATTAAAAAATAGCACAGGTGGACAATCACTTGCTGTGCAAATAGAAAAATGAAACATAAAATATATGTACTCACAATCAAAGGGTTTTTCATTACTAAAATATTTCCTTTTACCCATAAGTATTGTTTTAAAGTTATTCTCAAATGAATTGCTTGAATAATAAGTGATCCCTTTGCACAAACTATTTTGTCATTATTGTTAGAAATAATGGGACTAAAGTCTTGAGGCTACCTAGCTTGTTTTCCCACCTGTAGGCAAAGCGAACATGACAGGGTCTGCTGTTGGGACCAAAAGCCACAGTAACATAGCTAATTATTCTGTAGATGTCATGACTAATTTCTCTCCTTCTGTCTCTTTGCATTGTCTGTAACTCACAGATGTGTTATTTTATTCGGTCTTTGTTTGCCTCGTAAATTACTCTTGTCTGCTCTTTACCCATTGTTTCTCACCCTCTCATTTGCATATGTCCCTGCAAAAACAAACAGCTTCGACACCTCACCAGTCGTGAGTCTTGGACAATCTCACTCCCTCATCTCTCCTCCAGTACAAAGCTATACTTGTTCTCCCTGCCCTTGCTTTCCAGTCTGACACGCTTGATCAAAGCTGGGTGCCTCGAGCCTCCATGGAAGCCTTTAAACCCATTCCAGCCCTGTTCTCAGGCCATGAAATATTCAGCAAGTACCTGTGCACGTATGCTGGATGGTTATTTGTGACTCAGAAGTGCGTCACACTAAGCAATTTGAATTATTATGCTTATTCACATCAAAAATGTAAAATATAAATATAGAAGAAGGCATAACTGGTCAACACTGAATGTACTGACCTGATGAAAGTAGATGGGTACGCTGTCTGTAAAGGAATCAACATTACCAGGAATGGTGCCCAGGTCGGCAGTGGCATTTAATAATGCAACTGATGTTGCAGTCTGCTCTCATTAAATATGAGGATTTATAGCCAAATTAAATTAACTTTGAAAGACCACTTGCTCCTGGTTGTTATTAGGTGTCAGAAAGGCTAACATACACACCCCATATGTTTTGTATCATATTTGACAAACAAATTACATATAAATTATTCGCCGTTTTCCTAACTGACCAATAAATGTGTGAGTTACATTTTTGGACTGAAGAGTCGGTAGTATGTGAACAGAGCAAAAGCTGCACTAAACGAACGGCGGAGTCCGGCAGTAACAGGCGCTTAAATTCCGTGTTAAAAGGTTTTACACCTTTTCCTGTTGTGGGTAACAGGAAAAGGTGGTATTTTATTCTATGTTGCATGACTTTGTGTTTTGTGTTTATGATGTAAAGCACTTTGAAATCCCTTGTAGCTGAAATGTGCTATACAAATAAAATTTGATTGATTGATTGATTAATTGATTGATAAAGCACATAGAAAAAAAAAAGACTACATCCTAAAATAATATATTCTGTTTCCTGCAAATGCATTACATTTATTGCCACGTATTCCCAATTAAGTAAATTCAAAATGCCACTACCACTTAACTGCTGGTGCAACACAGATTCAAGGGACGTATGTCTATTGCTCTAATAATGTGCAAAATGTTATTTGAAAGATGATTATAAAGAAGCACAGAAGCTTTTTAGTTTTTTGAGGATTTAACCAGTCTGCAGAAAGACTGCCTCTTAGGGATTACGGAGTGATTTCATCCAAGGACCTTCGACTTCAGAAAAAAACGACTACTCAGCTGGATTGAGTGCTTTAAGTAGAATATTAACATGCATTAAATGAGGCCAATATGTCAAATGTAAACCTTTCAAGCTATGAAAAGATTATTTTCACAAAGCACAATAGCCTTTTTTCAGCAGACAGGAGTTTCAAAGTTGAATTAAATCCAGTCTTTCCTTGACAGTTGAATGTGGAACCATATGACTTTTTTCAGGTGAACATTGCTCAAATAGATATTGGGTAATTTAAATTCTGCAACAGATCTAGACCTCATATTTTGTCCTGCATCCAACCTACATAAGTAATTAACTTGGAGCCATTTGGTAATTCGGTGGGAAGCAAAAGATATTTGCCAAAAAAAAAATTGGGGAGGTCAGTCTTTTCATAGGGAAACCCCATTTTTCTACCTTTCCACACTTGTCTTGACTTCAGCTAGCCTAACAAATGGCTTAACGCCTTTACAATCTTGAGGTGTTTTGGACAATGCTCTCAGATACCTGCCTAACATGTACCGTTGACCAATCTATGTATATATTTCAAGCATAAGAGTTGCATGATGGTCTGACAAGTAATTGCAGTCTCGGGTTCAGCGGTCACATTGATTGCAGTAAGAGTTGATGGCCCTGGAGCCAACGGGTGTTTTTTTCCCCCACTTACTCCGCAGAGTTCTGTATGGTTACCCTTCATTAGCCTGGTTAGGACCTTTGTGTCAGAGTGTGTGTGTGTGCATGTGTGTCTTGATGTGTGAAGCAGGCCTACTTACACTGAACATCTTGCAGAGCATGTACATCTATCTGTCCAGGAAGGATGTGTTTACAGCAGCAAAGCCTTGGCTCACCGGGGCCATCTGGGAATCTGGCTGCTGTAATTAAATTTGATATGAAAGGCAGGATGGAGGGAGGGTTCTGTAAAAAGGAAAAGAGGTTTCAGAGATGGTAAGATGATAAAATTAAAGGAGACACAAGTGTGAGACAAAAAGAAAATGAAGAAGGTAGGCAAAACAGGAGTGGTTGGAATAGGTTTGGTGCTGAAAGGAAATGGTTCATTTCAGGATACAAATGCAGATCCACTTTAGCTGCTAATGAATTAATCCAACAGATGTTACGGGAACTTAGCTCCCGTAACATCAGCTCAGTTGAAAGAGCTGGGATTTTGAATGTGAAGAAACATTAGCAGCTTTATGTACTTTATTTCATTTTATTTAAAAATCTGTCACTTAGATATACTTGAACATGCTATGATAATTAAAACTTAGGAGCCATGTTTGTGAATCAGAAGCTGCTTCAAGCTGATGGTTCATGTTCTGCAGTTAGATGAAGGAATGTTTGATAAAACCCAGATATATTAAGGAATTAACTATTTTATATAGGGTTCCGTACTGACTGAAATTGTAATAACACTTAAACTCATTCACATTTTGTGACTTCAGCCAAGAACTTAATTTTATTACACTGGCATAAGTGATCAAAGTAATACATAATTATGATGCACAAGTTTATTAGGGTGATATAATTTATTTAAAGTGTATCCCAGGGTGGCTGTAAAGATTAACAGTTTGACATTCAATTCACCTCCAAACATTATTTCTAAGACTAAATCTGTGTTTTTGTCTTTTCAGGTTGCCTCCTTGGGTGTGACAACCTTCACCCTTTGCGCACTCTGCATTGACCGCTTCCGTGCAGCCACAAATGTTCAGATGTACTATGAGATGATTGAGAACTGCACATCTACAACAGCCAAGCTAGCAGTCATCTGGATCGGTGCCCTCCTCTTGGCCCTCCCAGAGCTCCTCATTCGACAGCTTGTTGCAGAAGATACAGGGCTCCCAGACGAGCCCCCAGTTGAACGCTGTATCATCAGGATATCCACATCCCTTCCTGATATGCTCTATGTGCTTGGTCTGACCTATGAGGGTGCTCGGCTTTGGTGGTGCTTTGGCTGCTACTTCTGCCTCCCAACTCTCTTCACCATTGGGTGCTCGCTGGTGACGGCACGTAAGATTCGGCACGCCGAGCAGGCCAGTGTTCGCAGCAATAAGAAGCAGATCAGGCTCGAGAGCCAGATGAACTGCACGGTTGTGGCTCTGGCAATCGTGTATGGTGCATGTGTGGTGCCCGAAAACATATGCAACATAGTATCTGCGTACATGGCAGCTGGTGTTCCAGAGCACACCATGTCTGTCCTGCATCTTCTCTCTCAGCTGTTGCTGTTCTGTCGGGCCGCCGTGACACCGGCACTGCTGCTTCTGCTGTGTCGTCCATTAGGGAGGGCATTCCTGGACTGCTGCTGCTGTTGCTGCTGTAACCACGTACCCTCTTCAGCCACAGCCAGTGATGATAACGAGCATGAGTGCACTACTGAACTGGAGCTGTCGCCGTTCAGTACTATCCGCAGGGAACTGAGTAACTACACACCTGCTGGCTCCAACTGCTGAGCTGACAGTCCTGTTCAGAGAGGGTGATTTCACTGGCATGTTCGTGGCTTGTGTTTCTTGTGCTTGGCTAGGAGAGATTTTGCCTTATCTAGTCTCCACGCATTTTGTAAATGAGCGCACAAATGAGGTTGGACACCAAAAATAAAAATCACCTTTAGCCAACGGCCCACAAGTCTCAACTTTTTAAAAGTCTAACCTTTATTTTCCAAGAACAGCTAACAAAAACAAAATATTTTTCACACTCACAGCCTTGGGTGCTATTCAAACAAGGACAATACATATTTTTAGCAATCCTGCCTGAAACCTTTAGGACTCACAAACCTCCACTCTGTCAGGCACTTGTGCCCTAATGTAAGGAGAAGTTGGCATGGCCCCTTTACCCTCTGGCCCGGTTTTTCTGGAATTATCCTTGAAGCATATTTCCATCACCCCCCAAATTGATTGCTACCCCTAGAAATTGTATACACTCAACAACAACAGTTCTATTCTAAAACAGAACAAATTTTTGTAACTTACTTCTCTTGAATCACGTTTTCTTGCATTTCCCATCTTGAAAAGTTCCTAGGAGAAATTGACACCTGCGTCATTCGCACTTGATCGAGCTTCTCAGACTGGAAAAGAAAATACAAAAAATAAAAATAAAAATCACATTTAATAATGGTTAATCATAATCAGGCTTTAGGTCGCACTTCAAAATCCAAACAGATAAATCAGGAGCACGAAACCAAACATAGTTAGCAAATTGTTGAATTTAAAACCAATAACTTTAAAAGGTCAAATCTGTGCACAAATTTAGCTTTCACATCAGTCAAAACTTAAAACATCGTAAGACAGAGGATCCCAGACTTCTTAACCCAAATTATAGCATCTACTGATGCTGACTGCAACCCTTTAATATAATAAGACAACATCTGAAAAGAAATCCTACTGGAGATGTTTTCCATAAAGACCAGAAGAGTTTCAGTTTGTGCAGCGTCGTCTAGCTTATGTGTGGGATGCTTAAGCGGGCATCCCTCTAGTCTAAGAGGCCTTGTCTATGTAATGATGACTGGGTCTTTCAACTGGACATTGCTGCAGTTGACAACACCCTTCTCAAAAAAGACTACTACCAGGAAAGCAACATTGCTCTTCTGGAGCATCCTGCATATTGAACGAACTTAAGTTCCTTTGAAAGCAGGAAATGAAGCTAATGCACAGCCTTTTGAGTTTCAAAACAATTTTCAATCATATGCCTTTTTTTTATTATTTTTCTTGTGCTCTTGTTTCTCGTTTTGCATTTAAAGTTCAATTTATAACCTGACTGCGATCAGGGATTATGAAATGTGAATAGCCATAACTTTTTACTCAGTCTTAAAATTTTGATCAGGAATGTCTTTAAAGCAGCAGCATGTAACTTTTATAAAATTCACTTTGTTGTGATAGTACAATATGAGACTGATGATGTGAAAAAAAAAAACATCTAGCATCTCTACCATCTCCATGTGGACCTGCTGTTTTCTGAACAAATACATCACTCTGTCAGAAACAATCAGTGAAAGCCAAGAGGAGGGTCTTGGCGCTGTTAATTGCCCTCGTTAATGATGCTCAACTTGTTCTGAAGAATGCTCAGGATACCTAGCATGGCCACCGATGTCGGCTGATAAACGTTTTTTCTGGAAAGAAGAGTTGATTCTCTGTTAGCACATTAAGGAGCGCATATACAAGGATGATTGATAATACTGAGACACTCCTCTTGGCTCTGAATGGTTGTTTTTGAGTAGGACGTGCAATTCTTCAGACAGTAGTAGTAGTAGGAACACAATCTTTTCAAAGATCATCTCTCTCATATTACACCGCCACAACATGGTGACAGTTTTAACAAAAATGCAAGCAACATATTTTTGTAAAAGTTATATACTTTGGCTTTAAAGGAAGTTGCAGATTACTATTTAAAAGTTCAGTGATAGACAAACTACTCTGTCTAGAAAAGAGTTCAGTTTATGTCGAAAATGCTTTTCTGCTACATTTACAGGAATTGTTAGGGTGCTGTGGGTTTACCCTCCTGCTGTTATCATAAGTCATAATTTACGGACAACATTAAATTCAGTGTGAAATTATGATGCAGGGGTTTTTACTTTTTTATCAGGGGTGCCAATAAATGTAAATAATAAGGCAGTTTGTTAAAAAAAAAAAAAAGTAAACACAAATGTCCTTTGCCTTTACGAATAATGTTTATATACAAAGAATCCCTGTCACCATCAACCCAGAAGAGAATGATTCCTAATCATCTAAAAATTGTGCCACTGTTTATTAACAAGACAAAGATTAATTATTGCGTGTATTTTGTACAACTCTCAGATACATCGTCCTTCTAAAAGGCCTACACTGCCTACTCAAGTACACAACTGTGTTTACAGACTGAATCAGTGCAAATGTACAGTTCCTACGACGCGGCAGTGCACATAAGGGAGTGAAGCTCGCAACTATTTAAAAAGTGATTCTGATGGTTTGCAGAAAGAAAGAAAAACAGACAAGTGTCTGTACTGGAGAATTCGACAACTTTTAGGACTGTTTTACAGAAATATCTGGTCGATCCAGAAGAACTGGAGCTGGTCTCAGAGAACTGCAAAAATGGACACTGGCGGAACTTAAAAGGGACTTAAATGATTTCAAACAGATTTGATTTGAATTAAACCAAATGGTATGGATTTAAAATGCTTCGAACTGAATTGACTAAAGTAAACATCAATGGAATGGTTGGTTATAGCATATAGCTGAACGTGACCGACTTGGGACTTTGCTGTATACTCTTGTATTGTGTCATGCCTTACACTTTGGGGGTTGTATATATACTGTACAATTTCTATGGTGCTCTTATGATAAATGCCCTGTGAACAGCAGATCAATATGTTTGACTTGGAACCACAAGTAACCAAGCTGCGTGTGTCATTTTGGATCAAAAACACCAGTTAATTATTTGTCATAAATTCCCTTAAACCTTAAAAAATAGTTCTCCCACAATGTTCAAAAGAGCTGACCTTAATTTGGAGTCACACTATTCTACTATTCTACAGTAGTGTTTATTGGTCTCTTTCTGAGACTGACAGACATTGCATACTAAAGCAGATACAATTTTTTGTTTTTTACAATAAAATAGAAATTTAAGAATTGTTTTAGGATTATTAGGGCAATAAATATAATTAGTAAAACAGATAATGTAGGGTTTAAACAATACATTGTAAATAAGAGAAAAATAGGAAAGGATTGTAAATATACAATAAATAATGCCTGTAATATCAATCTTTGTAAAATGTAAATACAAGATGTTTTCTTCTACCATAACTTCATTTTATATTTCTGTACTCTAAGCATTGTGGTACGTACGTAGAAGTACTATCAACATTTTAGAAAAACACATTTTTTACATTTTTTTTAAAGTAATGATCCAGTCACATCACTTGTGCTTTAGATGCACCACAAACACCAAATAGCTTGATTAGCCAGGTATATGTAGATTTACATTTTAGATTGGTTGATTGTTTCTTCCTTGTAACAATGCTTAGTGGTAGAGGAAGGATTGTTTATTTCACTTTAAATGGTGCCACATTTATAAGTAAAACATTTAACCTATGAAACGTTGCCCATAACAACAAGATGATAATGTGCGTAGCTCACAAATGTCGCTCCATTTAAGGGAAAATTAAGAAGATAACATTTCTTGGAAAGTATTCCACCAAGCACGAACAACCTTGTTTTTGTGAGACGTACCCTTTCAAAAACAAATTTCACATCGCCAGAAAAGTTGTTGACCTCCAATGCTCCTTGCAGTTTCATTACTTGAGCTTTTAAGATGAACTAATGAAGCTTTTCACATGGCATTTACATGTGTCTTGTACTGTAAGTCTTTTTCTTGAGTCGACGAATCATCCCTGGGTCAACATAAGGGTAAAATTACAGCTTATTAGAACCCAAGCAGATATTTTAAAAGAACCGCTATATGAACATTTGGCAAAGGAAGCAGTTTTGAAAATGTTCTGTACATGAACTTCGTGGTGACCCAGGTTTGATGTTCATCAGTCTACTGTATATTGCGAAGACCTTTTTGCATACAATCCTGCACTGCCAAACACCTTTTTTTCTGTCTCTTGTGGTTGTAGCACTATTTCTCTGGGAGTCTCTCTCAGATCAGAAGCCACTTTACTTTTATCTCCATCATTAGAATTGTCCCAGTAAAAAGAAATATTAAGTCTACTGCTGCCCTTAGACAAACTTTACACAACATGTTTGTAGCCTGTCTGGGTAGATGTAGCCTCTGGTTGGTGCTGGCTGCATTACATTAAGCAGCTCTTCGACATTATGCCCGATAATAACTCTTACAATCACTAAATGTGCCATTACTGAGGACTAGTATATAAATTCAAATAGTGGTGCAGTTTTCTCACTGGATACATTGGAGTTTTTATGGAAGCAACAAAGAAACTCCATACTGAAAGATTTCAGGCTGGGATTCAAACCCAGGACCTTGTTGCTGCAAAGCAACAGCAAACTACAGCTCAACAGTGCAGCCCATAGTTCTCACATTAATAGATTTACAACTCTTTTGTAATTTAAAAAGTGCTTACTGATGGGACTGACTTGTAATCTGGCTTCTGAACCTGATTATTATTATTATTATTATTGCATATTCCTGAAAGTATAGCTCATAAATGGCTCAGTGTGTAGTAATGTGGTTGAAATTATTGATGAAGTGAATCTTGTTAATCAGTCAGTGAGATGTTTCCTCTGAACTTTGTGAGTCCTTTCTTCACTCTGAGCTAAATGTGTCTGTATTTGATACCTGAAAATGTAAGCACACAACCACTGTAGTCCCCAAGTCTAGTCACTTGTTTCTAAATAGCTTTTATATAGCCAAAAATCGTCCCTTTGTTTATCAAAGAACTTTATCTTGAAAACTGTATATTAAAATCCTAAATGTACCGTGTTGGAAATTTATTGTGTGGTTTGAACTCTGCAAAGATTTTTCTACATGAAAGTGTAAACGTGGAAATATAGAAAAACAATTTGTCATAAATCTCTAGTTTATAATTCTATAAAATATTTCTAGTTTGTAGAAACAAACTAGAAAGTTTATTTTCTAACTTAATAAAACCCAGTGCTAATATAGAATTAAAAACACGCTGACTAACTCTTATACAGCCATTACGGCACAGTGGACTTTCTAAGGGAATGTATTACTGTTAATAACTTCACTGAGCCTCTTTAAAAAAAAAGCCTAAAATGTATTTAATTTATTCACATCTCAACTCTAGTCTAATAGTGAGTTAGTCAAGTGAAGAGCAGCAGATTTGCTGTGCCAGAATTTGCTCATTTCTAGCAGTTAAATATTTAAAAAAGAATATTCATGCTGCCTTTAAATTTAATGAAGCAAAGGAAGATCTCATTTTGTTTTACTCTCTCTTTTCATGACAAGCTTCATGCACAAAGGAGAAAAATGGAAATAAAAATTGTTTAAATCTTTATTGTATGTGAGCGAAAAATGCATTATAATTCAGGTTGTGTTAATATATAAAATATTTATTTGCAGTTAAGATGATTTGATGTTGGTTACACAAATTCAGCACAGTCTTAAAACACATGTACAGAAGTTGCACCAATAATCCAAATTAATATTTGGATCTATAAGACAGATCAGTATCAACATTAATTTTGGTATTTGTCACATATATATTTAATACATGATGGTTTTTGAATAACCACAATCTCAAAGTTTGGTGCCACATCTAGTTTCTGATCTGATAAATACAGGTAGAAGAAAAGCAGAGAGGAAAGTTGACAAAATGATTTCATGAAAAACAAAAAACTTGCAATACTGGCAGAGGGAGAACAAGTCGTCCAACCGGAGAGCTTGTTGTAAGAACCCAGAACTGAACGGGGAAAAAAAGGTGAAATGAAGGCTGAAGAATTATATTGGGACCAGGTGAGCTTAACCAGAAGGATTTCTAACAGCTGTGGGAGTGTGTGAAGCAGGGGAAATGAGGAAAGGAAATGAGTTAACAAATTAGAAAGAAAGAGCTGAACTAAAACACAAAAATATCTACAAAGCAAAATTGAAAAAGCCCAACTTCAATGTGAGACAATAAACTGAATACAAAGATAGAAACTCAACAAATAGCAAACTAAACAAAGGAATGAGCCTTTTTATAATAAGAACCTAACAATAACGCACCACAAAAAGAAATAAACTGAATACGGCAAGCTTTTAACCTTATTACTGCTAACAATAATAGCAATAATAAGGTTATTATTATTGCAGAACTATGAAGTGGTGTTTTTTTTTTTTTTTTTTTGCAGGACTTCATCAATCAAGAGAAAATGACAATTGAGAATTTTTAGCGACTATACTTGCCTCTGATTGCAACTTCACTCATTACTTCAACTTATCTTTAATCAGTTCAGAGTTCAATGTAATCATAAACACTTAACTTACTATTTGGCAGAAAGGCTACTTAAGTAACTGCTTGATCATAACATTTGATTAAATATGTAAACTTATCTTGGGAGTACTTCTTGTTTCAAAAATTTGTTCCAGTTAATGTAACTCCGTAATTCAACCACGTAAGTAAAGGTTGGAGTAAAAGAGAAAATTGTTTTTTTCCCAATTTCCTTAAGCAATTTAGAGAAAAGCAATAAAATAAAATTATAATTCCATATTAAACCACTGAAAAGGCTAATTAACTGAGGCTGACAGTAAGCCTAATGAAGCCAATAAGTGACTGAGAAATTAAGAGGCGTCAAGTTGATGAGCAACACAATAAAACTTTGCATAAGAAAATGGCTTGAAATTACAAAATAAAAATAATTTTTTAACCAGACGCTGAGTAGTAGTTTCTTAAGCTGGGTCATAATGACACAACTGTTGCCTAAATTCATACTGTTCATGAATGATATGAATGAAAACCAGTCACACACCTCTTTCTTCATTTTTCTACATCAACAAATGAGATGCATCGAAAAGAGCACTGAACAAAGCAAAGAACAGTGTAGCATCATAATCCTGTAGGAATCATGTCAAAAGAAACACATTGAAATTTAAACCACATAAATTTTCTAAAATGTTATGTGGAATAAAGGTTCTTAAATTATAAAAAAAAAAACTATAATGGATGCCCTTAAGTGATACTACTGTATTTGTATTATTATGCGTCTACACAAGACTGATGTATTATATTAGAAATTGACATTTTCCAATAAGCAGAAAAATATTTAACCTACTCTAATCTCTGCTCTTCTGTGCCTCTACAGAAAGCTTCTTTACGCTGCAGCCATGCAATAGCATAATGTTTCCTCATTTTTCTTTCTCGAGACATAAGAGGATGATCTAAAATACTCTCTTCTAACACATCCTACACCCCCACCCAGCTCCTCGCCTTTCTTCTGTTACATCCAAGTTGTTATACAACGCTGATGATAGCAGCCGACGTCCTGAGTCTGCATCTTAGATAAGAAGAGAACTATTTATGCCTCATGGAACAGAAATGGCTGGAACGCTGCAAATGCCAAAAGCCTTCTCCAACCTCCAAATATGACGTGTTCAGTCCTCCAGAGTACAGCGCTGACTCCTACTGTTGAGGTTTTCCACATTCTTCTTTTTCAAAAGAAAATCAGGGGTGTGAGCAGCTCAGAAAGGTATATAGTAAATGGAAGTAGATGATAATTTGTTGTTCATTAATGTGTGAAAGCATAAACGGCTAAAATGCAAATACTGGGTGATGGGTTTTGATATTTAAAGTCTGGACAAACCACTGAATTATTCTGAAAGAACTACAATTTTGGATTTATCGAACCTGGACTGTGTGTGTAGCAAAAAGCCTGATTCTTATGATGCGTTCACACCAAATCCTTCAAGTTTAATGCATGTGCACTTTTGGTGCATTCACTTTTTGAGCGTCTGGATTGCATTCAAAGTCTATGTGGATGCGTGTCGAGGACCATTTCACCGTGTTTCGAGCGTCTTGTGCGGCGCGATTTGAACCAATTGGAGCATTTGACGCCTCAAGCGCATCCAACACCTGGTTTGGATGTAAACCAGATGCGCCTGATGCTCAAAACGCGTTTGGTATAAATGCTCCAAAAATGTACACGCGTCAAACTTGAAACTTCAGATGCATTTAGTGTGAACTCGCCATTATTCCTAAACATTTTTTTGCCATCTGGTCGTCAGTATTTTTAAAGTCCAGCCAACAGTTTTTGGTTCTCGTTGTTTTGGATTAGTACAAACCTCTTTTAGACAAATGGGATTTTTTTTAAGGGTGTGTGGGATGGGCAAGGAAGGGACTGCTCAGAAAACTATTGTCAAATTAGCTCCTAATCGTGCTCTAAGTCAAACTCCTTAGCTATCTGGTATTTATCTGTCAAGAACAAAAACGAGACACCCCAATTACACACGGCTGATGGAAACTAAGCACTTGTTCTCTTTGAAATCTGCCACTATTGAACCTTTTATGAAATGTTCCAGTATCCAAGTCTGTCACACAGGCAGGATGCATTTGTGCACAAGTGAGCATGTGTGTAAAGACGGGACGTTGTCCCAGAAACGCTGACAGGCGAAGTGCCTCTCATCTCACTAATTTTCTCAAAAAAAATAAAAAATAAAAAAATTAAAAAAAACAGCTGGCCTCCTGCCGATGCACTTGTTCATGCTCAATCAGCCTCAATCAGTAAACCCTTGCTTCTGTCTGCCTCTTTCCACAGACATGTTTGTGTCTGAGAGTAGGTGTCTTTCGGTAGTGTGACTAAATTGGGAAAGTGGTGTTCAGTTTGTAATGATGTCTTAATTTAGTAAAATGTGAAACAGTTTTCTGCTCGTCAGATTTCATTCTCCTTTTATCTGCTACAATTTTTGGATCCAGATTTTAATCTTTATTTTTTTCTGAATTCATTGTACAATTAACCCTGCAAAACAAATACTCAGCCACAGTTCCTTTAACTCTGATCATTCCTGTTTTTTTATGGGTTTTTTTCGTGAAACAAGATTAATTCTGGCCATTAAACGTCGCCTGAAAAAAACGTTCAAACTACTTAGATTTATTCTTGTGCAGTTCTTTAGCAGGTTCCACAGACGTACTCCCACTTGTGTTTGTCCAAGAGGGAATTCATGAAAAACAAGAACTTCCAGCCAAGTAATCTGGCTTATGGGCTAAGGTTTTTCCTGGCTCTGCTTTATGAACGGTTACTATGGTAACCAGGGTTTCAAGTTACCGTGCTTTAAAACTTTTACCCCTTTTTTCTTAACCTGCCGTGCGTCTTGCTTTGAGAAGATTGAGGATATCATTTCACAGCATTGGAAGCCAAGTCATGCTAACAGAAGTGGAAGGTTAATTTAGATAAATGTTGCAAAATACTGAAAGAAATTCGTGCCTTTTTGTTCTTTATAATACAAAAGCATGACTTGTTAGCTTCAAAGCATGCAGAGAAAATACAGACTGTTAAAATTCATTCAAAAATCAGAGAACTGAAGCTTGAAACTATTTACAAAGTTTACAATTAGGCTTTAACAAGTTTATATTAAAAATATGATCTATTGAAAACATATAGGATGTTGAGTTTGTCTTTTGTTAGATTTCCCAGGCCACACATTTCTGCCTCCATTTTCATCATCTGAGTGCAATTCTGACCTCTCATACATTTTAATAGTAACAGTTTGATCCAACTAGTTGGAAAACACTGAAATGTGTGCACTTCTGTTGAATAAATGCATATATTAGCATCGCAATTCAGCCACTGTTCAACATGGTGGAAAAGACGAGATAAATATTAGACTGTCCGAGCGACGGATGGAATGGGATTTATTCAGAGACGAAATGCTGAGTTGTGCAAAGTTGCCAACTCATATTTTAAGAACCATTTTCATTAAGGCTTTTGCAGAGCTGCTTTTACTCTAAAATATAGAGAAATATGTTTGGATAGCTGAAAGTCTCGTGCATGAAAAATATACGTAAAAGGGAAGCAAACTCCTTTAAAAAGAGACATATATGGTTAAAGAAAATGTCACTATTCATTCAGTAACTTCAGCAACAACATGGATAAATTCATGTAGCTTAGTTTCACCCAGACGATAAGCTGATGTCATGAATTAGAAGCGTTGACAAAAGCCAAACATAAACCAAATGCTACTCCTGAAGAGCAGATTCGAAAGGTTTGCATAGAACCAGTGAAGATGTGGCCACCTCTCTGATTTGTCATTTCAGCGAGTTGCATGTTAGCGCCGCTAACAGAGAAGGCACGCTGCTTGCTTTTGTGCGCGGAGATGTTGAAGAGCGCTTTTTGTTCCCACTAAGGACGCTTCGTCTGTCCCCTTAACCTCACTCTGTCAGTCGACAGAAAGAAACTGTGCAGATGGGTTTTAATCGCTACACCTGTAAGCACAGCCACCTAATTTTCCTGGGACTTGTGATTACGTTAGTTGCTATGGCTACTATTCAACTATAACACACCCCCACACACCTTCATATCTCATTCAGAGGTACATTCATGTTGCCCTGCTTCGCAGCATTTAGTGTTTAAATGCCTTTAGCACTGTCAAAATTCAATCTAAATTCACAACACAAATGGCTCTGACTATTTTTCCTTTTAAAATTTAAAAATGTCCACATATATATATATATATATATATATATATATATATATATATATATATATATATATATTCCTGCCATCAGAAGAAATAATGGGCATTCATTTCTGTGAAATTATCTACTTAACAGCAGATATTAAATCTTCTCAACATCGAAGCAACCAAAAAAATGAAATAATAAGCTATGTCATACAACACACATAAATGGCCATTTACCTAGAAATGATCTGCTATTTGGATTTGAAGCAGTACAAGTACAATAACTTTGGATTTGCTGTTAACTTTCAGTCAATTAGCCTGTCTTCTAATGAGTAAGAGGACAGTCTTTGATTAAAAATATGCAAATCCATTCAACGGGACAGAGTGTGCATGGAGAATCAATGACGGTTAACTTTCCCAAAACTCATCAACACTTCATGATACATTTAGAGGAGGGTTTAGAGGTCTTAATGAGTTGAAGCTCAAAAGGCTGGGGGGAAAAAAAATATATCAAACCTCCTTGAGGAAGTTTAACTTCTCTAATCTGCAGTTAGATTTTGGGCATGAGGAGAAATTTGGTCACTTCTGGTGTGGTGGTTCTTAGAAATTACCACAAATCCTTAGGAAAGTTTTCATTTTCCTAAGGACAAATATTATCTACCGAAACCATGTGTGACGTGATTGTACGCTCAAGTGCTTCAACGGTAAGTTTGTTTTTACATCTTAAAAAGACAAAATGTTTTTGTTTTTTTTTAAATCTCTCAAACAAACAAAAAATTCAGATGAATGTTTAGCAAATATTTTGTTCAGTGATATGAATGCATTAAATATCCTGTGCCAGAATGACCAAGTAAAAGTTAAAAGCCTGGAGAATCTGTGAAAAGACTGGAGAATTAATATCAAAAAATGTTCTTCCTCCAATCCAATTAAACTTCAGCTATGTTAGAAAGACGACTGGGCAAATGTTTTAGTTTCTGGATGAGTAAATATTAAATATTTGCAGAAAGACTTGCAACTGTAGCTGCATTAGCATTATTAATATTGGACAATATATTTAAATTAAGCTGCACAGTGGCGCAGTGGGTAGCGCTGTTGCCTTGCAGCAAGAAGGTCCTGGGTTCGATTCCCGGCCTGGGGTCTTTCTGCACAGAGTTTGCATGTTCTCCCTGTGCATGCGTGGGTTCTCTCTAGGTTCTCCGGCTTCCTCCCACAGTCCAAAAACGTGACTGTCAGGTTAATTGACCTTCCCAAATTCTCCATAGGTGTGAGTGTGTGTGTGCATGGTTGTTTGTCCTGTTTGTCTCTGTGTTGCCCTGCGACAGACTGGCGACCTGTCCAGGGTGAACCCCGCCTCTCGCCCGGAACGCAGCTGGAGATAGGCACCAGCAATTCCCGACCCCGTTAGGGAGAAGGGTGACGGAAAATGGATGGATGGATGGATATTTAAATTAATTCGAGTGGTTTGGAAACCACTGGAAGCCTCGCTGAAGTTTCATGTTCATGTGGGTTCGTTCAGTATTTGTCTCGTGTGAAGTGGAGGCTTGTCTCCAAACAGACAACCACCTATTCCAACATGACAGAATCCATAAACCTTGGGGAGAGAAGAGGCCATTTTCGCTTTCGTTTGCCTTGTCACTCATTTCTAGGTCACTGGAAGCGGTGAATGCTCGACTGAGCTTGAGACACGCTCAATGAAGGATCTCCACTGTTTCCCCCTGTGCGCCGTATGCATGTGGGTGGATGGGCATACATATGCAGTGAAGCCACAGACTTTCAAAAACAAAACAAAAGCCACGTAAAGAACTGAGACAGTTTTTCTTTTCTCTATTTTTATGATTCAACGGTTACATATCACGCATCCTAGACGTATGAGTGGAGCTATAAAATGTTGTCTTTCCTTTCATAATATTGATTTTCATCTCAGAGCTTTATGATTCTGCTACACTGCTAGAATCATTGTGAGGACTGAGGATTTGCTTCACTTCAAAAGACCCTTTTACAGCTTGGAGCCAATCTATTCATCAGCACATAATAAATAATCTGAAAAGATGATGACGAAAATTGTTATTCAAGGATTCAATAAGTTTTTTTACTCTATGTATACAGTTCACTTCGACAAGTAAACAGCAAGTGTTACGTCTACAATTAAATGGACACTTGCGCTGTAACGACATGGGTAAAGATTTTAAAATCATTCAATACAGACTGTCGTTTAGGATTGTTTTAAACCTATATGCATATTTTAGATTTTTTTTTCTCCAATTGTTTCAAAGCTGATATTTAAAGGTACTTTCCTAAAGAAAAAAAAAAAAAAAAACAGGATGACAGCACTACATATGGATGATAACGTGCAATCTGCCTTACACATAATTTAAGACTTTGTTTATGAGTCACGAGTAAAGTTTGAAAAATACCCACTGCAAAATAGTTTCTAAGCTACAAACCAGACTGTCAAGTGAACTAGACGACAGTTTCAGCAAAACATTTGCCACCAAAAAAAAATTGATAACAGCAATTTTATTGTGGGTCGGTTCCACTGAGTTTCCTGCAACGTTGGTTCACAGAGTTAGAAAATCTGCTGCCATCATCAATGTGTCAAACTCCACAGGGAACCTTCAGAAGCCGGGTGGGGTCGTGTGTGGGAACTATTTTCACCCACATTATTAATTCAATTCGCCTGTGTAGATTATGATAAGTTTAAGTGATGGAATATTAACAAATGTTTACATATGATTCAACCCATCAGCATTAGCCTTGATGATATTAATATATTTTTATCACCAAGTCATTTGTTGTCATTTTCATGACTGTATTTTGATATGATCCACATGGGCAGCTGTCCAAAGTGGCATTAGAAAGGGATGAACAGGCTTTATATAAAATATACATTTTAAATAATTTTCTATTGCATTTATGTAATCAATAAGAGGTGGCCCTGCTTGCTGCTAACAGGGAGAAACTTCTGCATTTTGGTTGGTTAGGTTGTCGCAGAAGGACTTATTCTCATTTTCATCAAATGTTTTTCTTTTACCTGATTTGCCTGAATCATAAAATAAGTTGAGTCAAATTGAAAAACACAAATGTGGCTGCTGATTAACAGAACTGCTTCCCATAACTAAGAATTAATCATTTTCTCCTGATTAGCAGTAATAAACCAGATGGCCAAAATCAAACCTCATTTCTTTTTTGTAAAGGCCCAAATTACATCAAAAATTTGAACTCCCCGAAATGCATCTAGTCATTAAATTTGCCATTTTTATTCATAGAACTTGTATTTCAGTGATTTCCTAATGCACACAAGATTTTAACCATTTACAAATCTGTGCTTTTGCAGTTTCTACTTTAATAATCTCACAATATCAAAAACAGCACACAAAAAAAGTCTGTAAGTAACAATGTAGGAAAACACAGACATTAAAATGTGTAGCATTAATTTATGTGCTGGGAAAACACAAGTCTAGAAAATTCCATCTTTCATAGCTAATCACTTGAAATCTTTATGGAAACCAATCAGACATTACTACCCAGTACTCTGGGCAACACCGTCTCATGATATGGTGTTTGGGGATTGCACAAAAAAGAAAACATGGTTGCCAATGGTGACCAAATCCCACTCTGAGAATATACATTACAAAGCAAACTGAATTTTGTTGTAAACAGGTACTGCACAGAGCTTCAGTGGCAAGAAGGACATTTCAGGACTCACCAGAAAGTGAAAGAAGAGCAAGTAAGTTTCTAATGATCCATTCAAATGTGATATAGGGACAACCTCAAACTCAATTTAACCATCTTCTGTATGGAAGTTATAAAAAATCTGTTGGATTTTCCAATCAGGCTCAAGGGCCAGGCTGATTATAGTTATGCAATTAGCAAACACCTGGTGGGACTGCAAGTCTGCTGCATTTGTTAAAGTTTATTACATTTTTAATGCAAAACCAAATTTTGTTAAGTGACATTTACTATATACAGCATTTTTATAAACAATGGCTGTTTACAGGAAGTTGATTGTGCTATAAAAAGGTATTATGTACCTGAAATACATAATACCTCAATTTAAAAGGCTTTGTAAATTTTCTTTTTACCCTTCACAATTAAAATATATTGAAGTCGACTGAAAACTTTTCAGAAATATGAACACGTTCGCAAGTTTCAGTTCTTAGTTTTACAACAGTAGTACATATTTACAGATAAGCCTGTTACTCCTAAAAAAACTAATTTACTAAGATCTCACAAAAGGAAGCGAACAAGTAGGCACGTACATATACTGTATGCAAATGTTTACAATCACTGAATATTTTGCTCAGATATTCTCAAAAACAGTGTATTTTTCCACTATAACTAGGATGTGGTCTTTACAATAAGAGCCCAGCCGACTGGTAAAATGTTTTTGTGATATTCTATCTTCAATATGTCAGAATTAAATGTCTCGGAGAAAATGTAAGAATAGATAACATCCTTCATGTGGCTGTGTCCAATCACAGATGGATTGATTAGATAATCATGCGTGTGCATGTGTGTGTTTAAGGGAAAGGGCCCCAGATGGACACCTGCTGCTGACTACTTGATGGACTGCCTCTAATGAGCACCACTTATTACCATGGCAACTCCCCTACACAAGCACAGGCAATCTTGTGCACACTGCAGTCTGATCATTAGAGTGTAGTGATCTTTCTTTGCTGTGTCCTCTTCTATTTCCATCCTCCTTTCTTTAAGATTCAAGCAAATTGCACCCCTCCTTTTCATCATAGGCTTCTCCTCCACCTCCGGCTACATTCTTGCTCCCAGATAGCCAATATTTTATGCTTCACCATTTTTCATCATCTCGCCTCTTAATGTTTCAATATCCATCTATACATTTAATTAGATCTATGAAATATCCATTCCATTATTTTTACCATTAAACATGGATATATGTACCATCTCTTCTTCCCCATAATCCATTTGTCTTTCCTTTCATTTGTCACCTTTCACCCATACATCCCATTTTCTCCTCTAGTTAAAAGGCAGTTGGAGGTTTTAATTAGAGACAAAGGAGGAACCCTTCAGTGCAAAGGGAACTAATTGAAACCCCAATTAGTCTCCACTGGTCATCATAAAATTCTGTTTTTTGATACTTTTCTGAAAACATTTCATTGACTTAAATATATTTTGGGGTTAAAAAAAAAAAAGGAAAGTGTCCATAAATTACCGTTCGAAATTAACAACAAGAATCTCTGGCATTTTATATTTATATAAATATATATAAAAATAAAAATAAACTCAGCAAGGTTGCCTTGGTGATTCACAAATTAGTCGCAAAAATCCTACAAACAACTGGACTTGTCTTTAAGAGGGTGAAAATATGTGACATTATATGGGACAGAGTGTTTCTAGTTCATGTTTATTGCTAAGGTATACACTGAACCAGCTGACTGAAAGCCTAAGGAAAACAAGTACACACACAGAAACACACACACATTCATACCGCCACAATCACTGCATCTTTTTGTGTGAGTCTCTCTGCAAAACTGGTAGTAAGTACGGGAACTGAGAAGCAAAAATACAATTCAGTCGTAAACTAAGATGTTGAATAAAAGGTAGTTAATAAATCTGCAAATCAAATTTTCCTTGTGCAAGTAAATCATTTATTTGTTAGTATGGAATATGTTCAAATTTCTGAATTAATTTCTTAAAATAACAGCAAAACATAATGGTGTGAATATTTACCTTGAAATGTAAAAGCTTTACATTTTCTTTCCAAAATAATATAAAATATGATTAAACAAAAAAGACATTTGTTTTTTAAGGAAAGGTGAATAATGTTATTTTGCAGCTATGCGAGCCAGATTTTAAGCCAGTTTCGATCCATTTCAGGGACTCGAACCGTTTTGGTTTGAAATCATGGCATAAACTGGAGACTAAAACATTTAGACTTTTTTTTTGTTTTAACGTCACAACAAACTGTGGCATGTCGAGGATATTAGCCTTTTTGTTTCATCAATGGCCCACAGTGTCAGCTAAGTTTTCCCTCACCCGCCCCATATTAAGTCCAACCCAGACGAACTCGGCTCAGTCGCATCAGTCCAGATTTTTCCGATGCAAATGTCGCAGTACAGAACATTCTGTCCGCACTGGCGTGATTGGCTTTTGAGAGGCTGAAAGGCTTATATTGTCACAATCTTCTCCTCTCTCGCCACACACACAAAATAAAACTCATGCACACTGCCTAGAGATATGAGAAAAAGGTAAGAACTGATCAATGAAAAGCATAAAATAATGATGAAACTAATAAACATAAAGAAATGGGTGAAGTCTAATTTTTTTAGTCAGGGACTATAACTGCCGGACTGGCAGAAGGAGGAGGAAAATGAAAACAGATTAACTCAACTGTGTTGACACAGGTGGCTGGAAGTAGAATGATAAGAAATTTGCTGCAGCAAGGTCAGAAAGATAGGAGGGAAATTGATGGCAAGCTGATATCTATATAAAAATAAAAATAAATATATATAAATCTAAAAAACAAAAACTATAACTGGCTAATAAATAAGCAGTCCGAAATTATAATCCAAGCACCCTCCTTGAAAAGATTTTGTATGGATAGAGGAGAAAAGTCAAGACAAGGGCAGATTTGAATCCTCAGCCTGTGAAAATTCATTCTGTGCTGCTTCCCACTGCGTCACTAGGATGCCTCCAACTGAAAAGATGGGTTTGTAACACAGACAGCGGGCCCCTTCTGTTGTTGAGGTGCGACTGCATGATCGTTCCACTCGACTGCAAGCTGTGGCAGACACATTTCTCCCGGGGAGACGGCAGCTGAGGCAGGGACGAACTGAACTGTTGCACCAGCAGGATACAGCTAAATAATTAGAAGAGGGAATCATTCAAGAGTTGCAAAGCTTCTCTTCTCAGTTTCTGTTCTGTGGCCTTTTCACATGTTGACTACATCTATCGCTTTTCAATTCCAGTTTACTTAGTGTCTCAGAAAAACCGCTCGAGACACAAAATGCAATAGGTTTTGCACTGCAATGCAACTTCCCAAACAAACACACACACAAAGTGTCAGGTAAGATTCAGGTCACAGAAAAACAGGGTGGGTGAGCGAATTTGTATAAATAATTTGATCTACATCGTCGCCAGGAGGTGCACAACTGTCAGAGCAGTGAGAACAGTGGAAGGTCTTGGAAGGCTGCAGCAGCCCCAGGTGGACAGACACAAGACCACAGGTCAGCCATCGCCACAGGTCAACAGCAATAAAAACCTAAAGAAGAACAAGGTGAATGGAAGGGTGCAGAGTCCTCTTGACCCAGCCAAACAGTCATCTCTCGTTGTACAGCTCAAGCTCAGGACCCAACAAGACAGCCCAGCATCAAGAGGACCCCACTATGGCAGTCTACGGGAACACATAGACTACCCAATGGGAGGCCAGTTCTCCAGGTATGGCCCAAGATCATTAAAACTGAGCTGCAGGACAGGGCCAAGCATGGTGGAGGAAGGGGGAGATTGCAAAGTACCCCACCCCTCCCTGCAAGGCCCATCATCCCACATTCTAAAACCTTATTGGAAGTGTTGCATATGTTGTCGAGCAGGGGGTGGGAACAATGGCACCAGTACAAGTCCCCCAGGGGGCCAGCTCCACAGTTGACCTGCCCATACTCAAACCAGTAAAGCAATGACCAAGAAGAATGATTTTCACTTTGTTGAGTTTTGAAAGAAATGTGTATTACACATTTTTAGCATATACCTTTCATCAGAATTTTGTTTGCATTACCAGTTTGAGAACATTTCACTGTAATATTACTACTGTGCTTGTCCCAGAGTCAGTTTATGAACCACTTGTTGTATAAGAGCTACTGTACTCGACCTTGACTGTTTTATGGGTCCAGCACAACCTGAATGTGTCTACATAGTTTTAAATATTCAAAGACTATTTAGTTGCATTGGTTTCTAGTATTAGTCATTTATTTTTTGCATCCTACACAGCTATCTGGTTTCCTGTTTTCCCATGATAATGTACTTGGTCAGGTTGTACCGCGGCATCACCTGAAGGGATTTCAGATTGCAGGTGTTGCTGAATATGCCTTCCGAATGTTATCACATACACACATCCCAGCATGCCTTGCAGCACCCCTGCAGCCCTACATCAAATTGTAATGCAAGATATGCGGTATCATGCGTCAGCGGACAAAAAATAATGTTTGACCCCAATTTTGATAGAAGGTTTTTAATCTAGTAAAACGGGAAAATGCTTCCTAACACTGAGCATGCTGAGCTGGTGTTCAGTGTCTGATGTTGTGCCTGCATGTTCATAGAGGTGACTTGGACGCTTTACGACCCTCTTCCTCACTCAGTTGTTTCTTTATATTTTATACGATCTCAAGTGATTCATTCAAGGCAGTATTCCCATCCACTGCAGTTCATTGTCATTATTACATTTGCGTAATTATGATGTGCCGATTATGTTTATGACTTTCCATTGGTCTGGTTGAATAGATTGAATATTACCAGACATGTTACCAGAGACTGGACTGTTATTTTTATCCACAAAGGGCAATTCAATGTCAGAGTAATGCAGTGCAAAGTAATGGAAATGATTAAAAAATATATATAATAATAATAATCCACAGTTTCTTGGTTTCAGTGTTTACACAAAACATCAAAACAAAAATATGCAACATGATCTAATTACATTTGATTAGATCAGAAAAGCATTTTGTTGTGCTGCTTATAGCAGGTTGACACGGAGTAGCTAGCCTGCATTCAGCTTTAAAGACAGCAAACTGGTAGATATCGTAATGATTTTTTTTTAAAACCTCTCACAGACATGTTACCAGATGACATCTGAAAATATTTCTAAAAAGCTGAATTAGTTTTTATTAGTGAGGGAAGAAAGAAAACTTATATACCTATGAGTTTTCAATGGATCATCATTGTTGTGTTAATAGTCTTTAAAATCAGTTTGATCAGATATACATAGTCATAAAAATTTCGTATCCAATCGTTTTTAACATCAACTAAACTTTGTCCCGTCTCCCAGAATCCACCAAATCTGCATTACAAACCTGATAGAAACTGTGATGTTTTTAACATGAAGAACAGCCAGAAATTAAATTTTCTCTGAGTCCTCATATAACCTTGGCCTAGCCCTGTTTCTCAAAACACAACATTTCCTTGCAGTGGGGAAATAAAAAAGGCAATTTAAATCTAAAAGAACATGGTTAAGTCAAATGAAAGCATACAAGAGAATAGTTTTCATCCACACAAGGATTTTAGCACCAAATAATTCTGCATTAGCTGCATAATCCAATAGCTGAAGGTAAACTGCACACAAAGATCACAAACTGCTCTAAAGAACATGCTGCTATATTCAAAACGGTTAAAGGCCAGCAAGGTAATTACTGTCTCTGCTGATATTACACTGTGTATTTACCTGCATGTATGAAATTACATATTAAATAATGTATCACTGTATTGCAGAGGTACTATTATTGTATCTTTCCAAACAAGTCATTTGACTTCAATACGACAAGTGACCTCTTTAACTGTCCAATACATGCATATGAGCGGGGATGACAGAGTAATTTTTTCCGACAGCATGCATGGAGAAAGATCTTCAACCGCCTCGCTCTTCTTCATTGCTCCCAGGCTAGTGTTTTCACACACACTCCCTCTCCCTCACACACACGGAGTGCAAATGTCAGCCGATATTTCACATTTTCCTTCTCAAAAATGTCAGTGCCTTGGACAAATCACATATATCTTTCTGGCTTTGCTGTTGTCTGTCTTCGTCCATCCCAACTTGATCTCCTGACATTTCGCATGCTTGGGGTCATAGGTCAAACTGGAGGTGTGTCACCAAAGGTGCATGAGGCTGGGTTAAGTCAAGTATTCAATGCATGACGTTTATAAGCAAACCACCAAGGTTTGCATTAATAAGGTGAGAGTTGTTATGGGGAATTGTTGTTTTCCTTTCTTAAGTGTTAATTCAGATGCAAGATTCAATATGCTTCACTGTAGTCAAACAAAAATTATTCAAATCTGATCAGCCAAATGCTTTAAACATCTGATATAGTTTCTCTATAACCCACTTGCCCTTTACTCCTCCCCTCAACTCTTCTTTTTGCTTAATTTTAGAAAAATACATTAATTGTCTCATCTTCCATTTAGGCTGAATTTCACCAGGTTCTCCTCGTCTCTCTCACAGACCCCCGTCACCCATACACACTTTAAAAACACTAACCTGCAGTCACACCCACATGTTAGTCTAATCTCCTGCTCATACCTGTCAGCGTCTTGCCAAAAATGGATCAGGGAATGAGGGACATTTTTTATTTCCTCAGTGGCAGCGCAATAAATCACACACGCATTCACTTTTGCTCTCACACACACACACACCAGTCTTGGCAAGTCAAATGGTTATCCATTTTTAATGACACATGGACAGCTTGACCTAGTATCGCTAGGCTCTGTGTGGGGTGTGTGTGGGAAGTGTTTCGTAGCAGTAAGAGGAGAGACACAAGCGAGAAAGGATGCCTGGTCCTCCAAGCAGTAAGCCACAGATGAGTCATTTCAGCCATGTGATCAAACACTCAAATAAAATCAGTCAAATGCATGGCACAAAAAACAGAGGTGTCAGATTTAATAAACCTAGTTTCACATCAAAGTATCTTTAAATTTTTAGCCAAACAGCAAGGAGCTTTACACATCTTGAGGTAGATGTAGCTTTTTTAAGACATTAATTAATCCTGGCTCTGATTTGCACACAACTTTTCACAATGTAATGTAGGCATTTCTCCTCAAAAGCACCTTTTCCATTATTTTTTAAAGTTGTTTTTTTTTTTAAGAAAAAAAAATAAAGGACATTTACCTGCATGAATTTATAGTTAGTCTGTACAAACTCTACATTCAAACATTCTGTCACAGAACAAGGATATGTTTGCCTGTCAGCACCTAGAAAGTCATATTTACACAAGAATTGTGTGCATGCGTGTTCCACAGAAAGAGATGACTCACTGTTGTCATGGGGAAAGAAGGATAGTGAGACTTGAAGGTTTTAGTCAGGCATGCAAAACACTCATTCAGGCAATCACAATTGATTTGAATCAGTACTGCAGGCTAATAAATAGTTATGTTTTGCAGTATGGCTTTAAAACATCCCAGGTGTGCAAATTCAATCTAAAACTAAAGGAAAAACACAAAAGTTTCTCATTCAAACTCCCAAAGATCATGAGATGATGAGCAGATTTTTGAGTGAGAATATGCTCCAAAATCAAACCAGAGGAAAATCTGATTTGACTCAGTAAGAAAATGTTAAAAAAAAAATGTGAAAAGAATTCATTCTGCTAGAAGAAGTTAAATCAACATCTTGAGCAATTAGGTAGTTTTCAATTTATTCTGATGCAATTTACTGGAAGAAAAAATAAATAAATTACCTCGACATAAAAAGGCATAGCTTTTGACTTCTGCGTTCAATTTCTGTTTTTAAAATTCATTGAAGTTGGCTTCGTAATTAATCCACTGTGAAAAGGAATGGCTGAAAGGATTCTTGAAGCCTAAGATCGATGTGACCCCAATGCCTCTCACAAGTGTTTATGAACCTCTGACTGACATTTATTACAAAAAGATCCTGTATAGTTTATCCAATAATAGAACGTCCTTGTTTTTCTGCCAGTTATGTCTTGTCATTTTCCTCACAGAAGGAGACAGATTGATGAGAGCACACTGGGAGGCCACTGAGAGCGTGTTTGGCCATGTGACATGCTGTGGACATTGATTGAGAGTGGGAGAAGACAAAGAACCACAATGGCAGGAAAGAAAGAGGTCGTTGTCAGCCGCTTTGATGTGAACACTGATACAGAGAAGGAGTGGCAGATGACAAAAGGAAGAAAGAGGACGTATAGAGAATCCCAATTGTTAAAAAGGATTTTTTTTTTTTGACATCTTATGAAAGCTTCCATTTTGTTGAATTTGAGCAAAAATTTGTGATTCATCATCACAAGTCTCCTAATAACAGATTTGAAAGGACCCCAATGTGTATGGATGTTGAGACAAAGCTTGGGAGTACAATGAAAGACATTGGCTTTCCTCCATCACAAAGTCCTCTTTGTACCGAACTGAGTAAAGTGTTTGTGGTAAGGAATAACTGAGGAAAAAAAAAAAAAAAGGGATGGAGAGGGCCTCTAGTCACAATCATATCCCTACTGTCTGTGGTCAGCAGTGTGGGGCGGGTCTGTGTGGGGAAGTAAAGCTGCGTGTGTGAATGAGCTGTAGGCTGAACGAATGAAAGGCTAATGGTCACCCTGCTGTCGTCATTCATGTGCTGCAAGATTTAGCGTCGGTTCGTCAAAATTCAGCTCGGCTTTGAAATTGTCAATGCAGGTTTCGGATAAAACCTTCCAGCAGCAAAACTGAGCCTGTTCAATTCCCTGTCGTCTTCATTTTGAGGCGCGTAGGGAACAGGGATTGTGCAATGGAACAATGTGTTCTGATTGAAATCTTGTGAAAATTTAACAGGAGACCATTAAAGTTGAAATTAAACATCATACGTCAAGTGTGAGGAGAATGCTGCTTAAAACCTGCTTAAAATGAAAATCCCAACATTGTCGTAATGTAATAAAGTGAAAGATAATAACTGAGGTCTTCCTAAATAGATCACATTTCATTCCGATACCAAATGTTATGGTAATCCATGTCACTGAAACTCCCAAATGCTTTATGTAAATGTGTGCAAATGTCTGTGCAAAGCCAAGTGTCATCTGTTTCGAATTGAATCAGTGGATGACAGTGTTTACCCTTGACAGACTCTGAATATCTGTACCAAATTTCTCCATAATTCCAAACTCTTGCATGGATCCATTGTGTATGAAGTCTGTCATTCTGCAAACCCTATGAACACACTGACAGATGGACATCAGAGTTTGGCTCTGAGAGAAAAGTGAATTTTCTATTTAATGCATGCAGCGTTTGTCTTTTATGAATGGAATATATTGGCACTTCAAGGAACAACACAGTTATGAAACAAGGGCGCTTTTTAAGCATGACAACACAAAGCACATAAAACGTGTCAATCACGGATGATGTTTTGCATACTTCAGAGGCCAAAATGTTGGTATAAGTGTTCATGGTCGCTATGGAGGAGCGACAGAGATCCATAACTCAAGACAGTTGTTTGTTGTGCACCTTCAATTCTGGGCAATATAGAAGAGTGGCAAGAAGAAAGACATTTTTTGAAAAGACATCATAAGGAGTCCAGATAAGAGATAGCCACTTGGAAGACATTTAGGCTAAATATTTTTGGCCTACATGCACATGCGTAGTATGAAACTAAAACTACAGCTGAATGAATACAGGCAATCAAATTGAGAATATGTGGCAAATCAGGAAAATTAAAATAAAACATGTTTTTTTTTTAAAATCACCAACCTTCTCTTCCAATCTATAGGTTTGGAAAAATCTGACAACACATCATACAGTCCGATCCCAAGACACCAGATCTGAAATACCAAAGGTTACAAAAGTTAAGGATGGCTTACAACACTGACGTCTTCACCTGAGCAAAATTGCAAAAGCTGTTTGGCATTTCTCATATCTGGCAGTGAAGGAGAAATGCCAAATGCAGTCCTGTTGTAATCCACAGCTTGTAGAAATTCAAGCAACGACATAGTGTTGCATCAGACAAGTGTTAACAGTATCATGTTCATATTAGTAAAGCATTTATCAAACTAGACTGCTCATATATTGCTCGCCATCCTAACCACAAAGTTTATAGTCTTTACAGGTTCTGTGACTATCTCTCAAGGCAAATCGGCGACATAACAGAGGTGGGTCAAGTTTAATCTTCACTGATTCAACTACCTTCCAGTAGTATGTAAGTACTTTACCATGATGCTGTTTGCTGGTCATCAAAGCAGCAACAAATATAACAAAGGAATGATTCAAATATCATACCACACATTAGTAAAGTTATTATGGCACATTTTACACATGAACCACCAGCAGAACCAGTTAACAAAGTTGTGATTATAACACTGTTCCATTCAGTGATTATGTTGTGTGTGTGTTGCAGTATGCATGCATTAACAGCCAAAATGGTGGCTTTAATCCGTTTCCATCAAAGTTACAAAAAAATAGATGAGTAAAAATGTAGTAAACGCAACTTTCTGTGTCTTTCAGTGCAAATTCACACTCTGCTGACACTGTTTCTTAAGGTGGAGAAAGAAAAGTGCTATTTCTACAGTCGAGTGGGCAAGCTTGAACAAAAGTGCAGTGTGTGTTGGCTCAGGAGTGCGATTGGTGGGGGTCCAAATCGACAAATCTACCCTGCGTCAGAAGGCAAGCACACACACCTACACACTCAAGCATGTGCACACCAAAAACAAAGACAGAGAGGAGAAACAGACCAGTCTGTGAATCAAAGTTGGTGTTGTTCACTCTGCTACAAAAGACAACTGAAAACAGGAAGGAAGTCAGGAATGCATTCAGTTAGAGCTTGGACCCCTGACAACAGTTTCTCCTGGTGATTTTCAATCATGGCGTGTATTGTTTGTGTGTGTATGTGCAATCCACTGTGAATGGATAAATTCAGGAGGTCTGAGCAAGGTCATTGTGGGCGGAGTTAAGACACACCACAGCCTTGCTGTTTGCATCACAACGCCTCCTCTGACAATTCACTTGGCGATTCTTTGGGCTCCATGGCACTTTCTCACTGTTTTAACTTGTTCTTTTGTCTTTTAGCTTTTTGTTCTTGGTTTCTTTTTTATGATGCTTGTTGGGAATGGATTTTTCCTCCCACTGGGAATACAAATGACCAAAGTCTATTCCAGCCAGCACCAGTCATCCAGAGAACTGCCCGAAGCAGCTCTCAGCCACCACCAGTGAACATGCACAAAAAGGTTTTGCTGTGGACTGTGTGGGGTATTTCTTTTCCCTGCTTTTGTAGGTTTATAGATTCAGGCTGAGATGTATTACTACAATGCCTGAAAAAAAGCATTCAAGCTGCTGAAATTTTACACATTTTATTATGAACCGAACAATTGGGTTTTTCTCAAACATGTTCAGCATTTTCATGTATCTTTCAGTCAACTGAAACCAGATTTTCCACAGTATAATACCACCCCAAATGAAGGGAAATGGTGTATCCTCCACAAATAGCATTTGAATGCAGAGCAAAATCTTGACCAGAGCATTAGTGGTGTGAATACTTTATTTCAAAGAGCTATGCGTCTGCATGTTACACATAATTTCCTGGCTGGACATGGAAGTTACTTTTGTAGAAATGTGTTTATCACATTTGCAGGTAAGGAATAACAATAAGAGGTCCACAAATTGTCTGCTTTTTAAAAAAGAAGAAAATCAAGTGTCTAGTTATTCATTAAAGCATTTCTGAAGAAAAAAAAAAAGAATCATATCACATAAAGACTCCCACTTTTGTTTTAGTTATGAACCACCCGAGAAGAAGCAAAAGGTTTGGCAGGTCTTGTTCTTTGGAACATAACCAGGAAAGCTTTCAAAATAAAGGAAACAATGCATGTTTCCAAGTACACCCACAGACGTTTTGTGTGAACAGTGATGCTAATTTGACCAAAGAGCCTTGAAATTCTTTTCTCATTGGACTCAGAAGTGTGAGGACATATGGTCTTTCCAGATGGTCACCAAGTGTGTCTTTTCAAGGTGAAATATTGAAATCCAAGCCAGGTGAGTTTATTAATTCCATTTTGTTTCTTTTGTTCCTTGTACAAATAGGAATTTTTGTTATTTTTGTGGGGTTATTTTTAAGAAAAAGGAATCCCAAACTTTATCCATTCCAAGAGTAATATCCAGAAAACCATAATACTGTATCATTAGATGCCTCAAAGCATTTAGTCACTATATCCAGTCAGTCTGTAAAAGAATTTACACCCTCATGCAGGGGTGTGTGTTAACAACTCAAGAGGAGAAAATTCTCAGCAGTGACCACAAAGAGGCAATTGTTGCTGCTCATTAATCTGGGAGAAGTGATTTTCATTTCTAAACGCTGAGAAGTCTACTCTATTGTAAAAAGGACTCTACACGAGTCAAAAACATGTAATCCATTTCCACTGTCAAACAGAAACAAAGGGTAAGACTTCAGTGCATAAATATTTAAAGTTATGCCTTTATATGTGTAAAAAGATTATGACTGCACAGCTTGTATTTACAATGATCTACTTGAATCAACCACAAGATGCATTGCAAAACCCAAACAACATATTAGGACCTGATGCCAACTGTGGTGGAAAGGTGATGATTTGGGAAACAATGCCAAGCAAATGTACTAAAAGTTTCTCCAAAAACAATCCAAGTACACTGGTCCCATTAAAATGCAGTCCACAGCCTGAAGGAAATATATTGCAGAACTAATTTACATAAATAAATGCCGAAATTAGCCAAACTTTAGAGATCTGACATTCTTAAATCCGTCTTTGCTTTCCAAATGTGGTCTAATCAAAATGTTGAAAGTCAGATGTAGTTAGTAAATTTGATCAGCTTTCAGCTGCATTTAGAAAGCAGTGGACACCTTCATGAAATTATCACCTTTTAACCACATTTTCACATTTTGAAAAACTTTGAGTCATCTAAAACTTTATTTTCTGGTATTCCTTGGATCACTGTCTCACTGCATAACCAAAGAGTGCTTGCGCTTAAGGTCATAAACCAGATATTCTCCTTCAGGATTTTCTGGCAGAACAAAAATAACGACCACTACCATGTTAGCCTGTGGATATGAAAGTGTTTTTGTGAAATGCTGTGTGCGTTTCACACCAGAGCTACCAGGGTGCACACGCTCTGGGCATTCTACTTCTACTTGTTTGCTTGAGCAACTTTTTACCTTAAAAATTTTTATTAATTTGCATTCCCTGTCTTAGTTTGATATTAAAATTTGTTGGAAGTCTGAAACATTCAATTGTGATAGGAAAAAAAAAAGCAGAACCAGATGAGATCTTTTATGCAGAAGATACTTCCTCACAGCAGCATTACATAGAAACAAAACGCTTCCTTCAAAATAGACGCAGGTTGGACTGAAATAATTAAACATGGACACAAAGTGAGAATATGAATCAACAATCAACTTATGCAAATAATTATATGTGAGTGGAAAAACCACGTTCTGTTGAAAAATGGACATTTTCTGATTTTGCTGAGATAAAAAGATGCTTAAAAAAATAGACTGTAGATAATTTCAAAATTTTTAGATTGCAGATATTTCCTAAAAAGGAAAAAGGAATCTAAAAAAAAAAAAGAATATCAACTTATTCAAACAGTTTTGAGAACTTGGCTCAGTAAAAAGGCATCTATAGCTACACACGAAGGTGACATTTAAAACTGACGTTAATAATTTCCAGTGGACTTATCTTGCTGTCCTTGCTGATCCCCTGACTTATCCTCTCGTATATGAAGCTCTGAGTGAAAGGTCTCACCAGTTTCAAAATTGATTTCTCTACAAATGTAAACACCTTTATCCTCAGTAGACCTAAAGCAGTTGTCACAATATGTAAAAAATTAAATATGATGAAATTGTTGTCTTTCATGACTTTGACCAAACTAATTTGAATGATCAAAGAACTTCACATTCCCTCCAGGAAGTTCACTCATCATTTGCAAATTTTGCACAGACTTGCAATTTTCACCACTCACTGCTATTGTTCTACGAATTTGATCACCTTAACATTTTCTGTACTTATGTTTTTCAAACTTTGTGCAGAATTTACTTCCTGCATCGTCCACAAAAACTTTAATATCAAATACAGAATTCTTCTTTTACGCTGTGACGTCTCATGACATGATTTAATTTGCATTAAGAGTCCCATTTCAAGAAAGTACTTGAACACATTATTTGCACTTTAAGTACTGAGATTCATTCTTTTACACGAATACACAGAGAAACATCTAGCACCTGTTTTAGTCCCTCTACTTGCTCCCTGAAACTCTATTCTATCATTCCCCTGTGACTGAGCCTGCGTCCACCCTACCATCAGCCTAACTTTACTGATGCTCATGCAGCATGCGTCACCTACTCTATTACACTGACAAGGTCACAGGGACATTTGAGATTTTTGGAGGGCTTTTTTAAGCTGAAACACTTCAATTACATTTTTTGCAGCATACCCTGCAGTCTAGTGATGTCCAGTGAGGTACCTACTTAATCATGATCAGATAAATAAATGTAGACCACCTGCATGTCATTGTTTACAAAAGGAAATTTCTCACATGCGGACAACGCTGTTGGACAAACAAACTATTCTTTTACATGCCATCCAAAGCCGCGCTGCCGCCGTAGAATAATCCAGTGAAACATGGAAATTTAGGTATCATTAATTTCGTGCTGTGCTCCAGAGCAAAGGGAAAAACAGCTGAAGTACAAATCAAAACCACGTTTTTCTCGCTTTCTGCATTGGCCAGGCTACACAATCTCTTTGGGTTTAGAAACCCAAAGATTTCTAACAAATTATTTGTTGCTGTCAGGAAAAAATCTATGACAGCAATAGTTGGGGAGTGATAAACAATTGCAATGCAATTGTAAAGTTCTGATTGTCATGAAATGCTGCAGTCGAGTTCTTCCCCAACCGAGCCTTCACTAAATCTCTGATAAAAGTCAACATTTCCACAAGCCTGACAGAAAAAGTTTAAACTTTTAGTTCAAGGTTTTACCCTCTAGTCTATGCCCTGTTTGTGCTGATTCATCCTCTGAATGTCAGAACACAGTATGCTCTCGGAGGAAGTTAAAAGCCACTGCCACCTTACAGGGAAGATTGGTACCCAGCAGCTTACTTTAAAGTACCTGAAACCTTGTCCCCAACAGCAGAGAATACAAAAAAACCTTAAGGATGTCAAGATTTTCTGACAGATTCAGCCCAGCTTTATTTATGGAAAACACACAATAACACCTTACCCACAGCACAAGCATGATTTACTGTCCTAATATCGTAATCTATATTTATTCTCCCTAAAGCTTCTTATGTAGCATCATGCCAGTCAGTCATCATTAGATCCAACCAGAGAATATAAATCAGTGACAACAGACTTCATATTAAAATAAGATAATGTCCAAGCACTAATACAAGGAAATATTGCCAGGCACAAAACAAATAAAAATGTCAGCAATGTATTTATATTGACGTCGTGTTTGAGTGTGCATCACAAAGCAGTGCAACAAGAGGGCACACACAGAATTAGAGAGCATGAGAGTTGGTGCACGGGCTTAAAGTGAGCTCTCAACACAGGTACACTATAATTGAGGAGAGATGTGCTCAATCTGGCTTCATTTTACTAGAAAGCCTGTCATATTCATATCTCTGTCATTGCCATAGTAACCAAAAGGTCCCTTTTTGAATATCTTTCTTTTGAAGCTTTCACGCAGCTGAAGCCAACGTCTTCAAATCTGCTTTAATACCAGCAACACAGAAAATGTGTGCATGCCGGTGTGTGTGCGTGTGTGTGTGTGTGTGTGTGTGTGTGTGTGAGGATCTACCTGCACGGGAGCTTGTAAATTTATCTCCATTACTTCCAGTCACAGTGAGAAGGGTGTGTTGAAAGAGTGCAGGAATGAAAGAGGAGAGCGAGAAGGATAGACAGGAGGGGAAAAAGCCGGTGTGCTGCTCACTTTGGAGACAGTTGCTAGGTGGAGCAGGGAGGATGCTTTGAAGCTTGGATGTGACTGCTCCTGTAACAACCGCCCTAAAAACATGTCTGCATTAATGAAATGTGCACCTAGGAAGGAGCGAAGACAAACATCACATGTATTTATATTTAGAAATATATACAGCACTCTACTCTCTGTGAAGTTTGAAATATAACAAGGGAAAGTGGATATAGAATGTATGGGAATAGAAAATAAGCACATCAGTGGACAGGAGTAAGCTAGCGCGGTAAATAGCACCAAGCTAGCAGGCCTGCTAATATTCAGCGTAATAATCATACTTTTTGGAGGAAAGAACCCAAAATATAAAGAACTGTACTACAACTGAAATGTTTAATAAAATAAGAACTTACTTACTGAAACAACACATGGAGAACAGGCCACGAATTGAAGGTATTGAACGGCTAGCGGAAGTTAGCCGGTGAGCGCAGGAAGGCCCGGAAGGCCTGATTAATCCGATACAACGAGGAAGAGGTGTGACAGCTGCCAGCAGGTAAACTGAGGTAAACAAAAACAAAGACGTCCTCTGCGCAGAATCCGGCAACGTAACACAGAAAATTGTTGTTGAAAATTAGATATATTTAATTTGAATAGATATTCTACAGGCAGATTCAGAATGTGTTAAAATTTTATTTATTTGTTTGTTTTTAAGAAAACAAAATGTACAAATAAAATAGACAATTTGAGTCACACTCTTTACCAGTAGGTGACGGTAATGTATATCATACGCTTCTCCAGTAACAAATTTTTTTTTTTTAAAAGAAGAATTTGGAAGAGCCACTCCACAAGGAAAGTAACTTGCAAGTAATAAAGTAGAGCTTGTGACATCACATTTTGCCTATGTTAGCATCTATCATTTGCAAAAAGACCTTAATCTGGTTATTTACATCTATTTCTGCTTGTACACACAAGCTATTTTAATTAGGTCAGAAAAGCTGCTTTCATTCATAGTCTCTCATTTTATTAACATTATTTTCATTAAACATTATTTGGGAGAGGGCTGCACAGTGGCGCAGTGGGTAGCGCTGTTGCCTTGCAGCAAGAAGGTTCTGGGTTCGATTCCCGGCCCGGGTCTTTCTGCACGGAGTTTCCATGTTCTCCGGGTTCTCCGGCTTCCTCCCACAGTCCAAAAACGTGACTATCAGGTTAATTGGCCTTCCCAAATTCTCCCTAGGTGTGAGTGTGTGTGTGTGCATGGTTGTTTGTCCTGTTTGTCTCTCTGTGTTGCCCTGCGACAGACTGGCGACCTGTCCAGGGTGAACCCCGCCTCTCGCCCGGAACGCAGCTGGAGATAGGCACCAGCAACTCCCGACCCCGTTAGGGAGAAGGGTGACGGAAAATGGATGGATTATTTGGGAGACATTTCTCCAAAAGAACAAGAGTTAAAAATGGTCAAATATTAAAAAAAACATTTATTTAAAATTAATAATGTTTAGACATGAATGAAAATAGAAAAGTCTCAATATAAATTCTTGGACAGAAAATGGATTGAGAAAGGAAAACTGATTTTGTGTTTTCACTTTTCTTGGTCTTTCTCATTTTGCCACACAACATACATTTCATTTAAATTCCAAATGAAATGTATTTATATTTGTGGCTGCAAATCTGACAAACTATGGAAAAGCTCAAGAGATCTGAATACTTTTGCAAGCCATTGTACATGGGAGTTTGTGATTGCAACATGACTAAGCAAACAAAAAAACACACACTTTTGCAAGGAACTGTATGCAACCAAAGAAAAGTGGAAATGAGGCACAACTGAGAATAAAAACACAAAGTCAAACTATTGACAGTTTATATTGATCCGTCACTGCATCCCCTAATCCCTAATAGCATTTCTTTTTTATTGATAAAGTGTAAAATCCTTCCTTTTATAAAGGTTTCAGAAAGTTATTTTGTGTCCAAATAAAAAACAAAGAAAGGCTGCAGTCAATACATCAGGGCCTGTGACAATTGCACAATGTTTTGTGATCCTATTCCGGAAAAAGAAAAAAAACTGCAGACGGAGACAGACATTGGAACGACTAAATAGTTCAACTAACAGAGAACAAGGAGGACAAGGACCTCTTCCTCCCACCATCTCTGTGAGTCACTGCATTCTCCTCCCACATCCATCTCAATGCTTGATCTCATACGACACTTGCACCCAAGAAAGCCCTGATACTGCACTGAAGGATGAGCATGTACACAAAGACATCTATAACTGTCATATGCCTGGAAGGACGAGTATGTTAAGCTGTGCACACTTCTATACATGCAGAAGTAAAACCAGAGCTGAAAGTCACACAGAAAACAGGCATTCACACCTATACACTTGCTGTAGGGCAACGGGAGTTCACCATGGCAACAGGAGAATGGGGCAGTAGCTTGCAGCCTGCGGATGAAACAGGTGAGTGAACAGATATCACTTGCATGTGGATGCACACACAAGCAGCCACATTTGATGCATATGCACACGAGCAAATGGGAACTGTAAATTCCAATACTTGCTTGGGCGTTTAAGTTATTCGGATAATGCAAACATGATCCTATATTTCCTATAAAACCGTGACTGCAGCATTAAATAACTGCAGAAAACAAGCATGCTGAAAATAGAGCACAACAGTTATGCGCCTAAGTATAAGCGTGTGCAACCATAGAAACTAAAGGAGGCTCCAGGCTATAAATGTCCCATAACAGAGTAAAGCATCGTAGATATGCGGTGCAGCAGTGTATTGTGTTTACTTCTACAATCTGATTATGTTGTCAGTAAATGACCAGCTATATTATTAGTTGATGCATGTAATCACTGAATTGCTTAAAATTCAACCAACTGATTACAATGCAAAAAAAAAAGAAAAAGAAAAAAAGAAATGTAAACACAGTAACGGATTACCATGCCAACGGAAGAAACTCATGCAGTCATATTTCAGTGCACAGTGAAGCATTGAAACAACATGACTCAATAATTCAACTTCGAAATGTCATTGGGAATCAATCAGAGACGAAATTTCCAAATTCAAACATGAAAGAGTCCAAAGATCAACTGCAACTTGAAAACACCTCTCACTGTTGAGTCACAGTAACGTTAGGAGGGCACGACTGATTTGGGGCCGTCGTGTCCACGGCTAATGACTGAGTTGTCCGTGGTAAGAGGGGCGTCGCTTGCGAATTAAACTGGGCAGTGTTTCACGCTGATGCAGACGAGGAGACTGGGTTCGATGATGGAGTGAAACCATTAAAAGAGCAGAGTGACTCTGAGACAGCCACAGGGAATTGGGTCAGCGGCTAATTGGACAGAAAGACATCAGTGAGTCCTTTGTGTGTCTACACACACACACACACCTTCACACCTTCAGGCATTTAAATGACTGAAAGTATGTCCAGTAAAAGGTCATTACATTTGGATTAATATACAAGTAGATACAGTCTACCTTTGATGCTATTTAGTAAGTGGCATATATTATTCTTTAGGCCGCATGCATATGAGCATATTATCATAAAATAACAGTTTATTATTAACAGTGACCGAGCCAAGATATGAAACATGATTATTCATAAAATCCTCTCAAGCATGCATACAAACCACTGACTCACAACCCATGTGTGCACACACAGGGGGCACACTCAAAATGCATGCACGCACACACAAATGCACGCGCACGTCTCCATGCACCCTATTTCACAGTACAGAAAGTAAAGGAGGCTATAAATAGAGTTTAGCAGACACTGTTGTGATGCCGAGTAAATTCAGGGGATCTGCTCGGTCCTGCATTTCTCTGTTGCGGGGCAAAGACGAGTGGATCAAATGGAGAAAGCGTGGAGCTGCAGAAAGAGGGTGAAACATTATGCTGTATCATGCTACAGTCAGGGCTAAAGAAGGCAGGACAAAGGGCGGGGATGCATTAGGAAGACACAAACACTTGGAGAGACACTCACTTACGCCGTGATGTATCTTATTTCTCGGCACCAGATAGTTTTACACACCTTCTCTCTTTTTGCGAAACGATATTCCTCTTTTTTTGCCCTGCTCCCTTCTACATAAGAACTCTCCATATTGATTCACATCATGTAAGATGATAAAGCATGATGATGTATCCTGGCGTGTTAAGTTTTCTGCATTGAAACACCTTATAGTTCCAATCCAGGGGCATTTTAGCAAAAGTAGTACGTTGTGTTCTTGTGATTTGCTCAATTTTTACTCCAAAGTCAGAAATTCCAGGTGATAGTTTGGAAAATAGAATTGAACGCTAAAGAAGTTGGCTTTCAAAGAACCCCGAGTCTGAGATCCGATATGGCTCCTGCGAGCACTGATTTGCAGAATTAAACTACATTTTTATTACTATCTTAAATTAACCAGAGGCACACATATAATTTTCCGAGTTCCAGCCAAAACCCATTATCCAGCTGAAAGGAGCTGTCAATAATCCCAAAGCAAAAAGAACTAAGAGTCAATGTCAATAAAATAAATAACCGTATCGGACCGAAAACTCTCCTTGTGGCACTCCACATGTCAGAGCAATGGCAGAAGAACATCTTCATGCAGCATTAGAAAGAAAATCATCAAAATATTATGACATAAGAAATCAAAAGCTGCAAAAATGCTTAAAATTTCTCATTCTATGAGAAAACTTTTTAAAAAACTGTCTTTTCAATGATGTGCTATGAGTTATATGATATGGGAAGATTTTCTCTCTGAAGTTTAATGCTAAAAATTCATCTCATTGCACATTTTCCATTATCAGATCTTTTTATCATTATTATTAATATTCTGTGCAGATCGCTTTCCAGACTACTTCATTATGCATGTTTAGAGGTGGAACTTTGGGACGAAAAGAGAAGCTTTTCCTTACTTTGCATTTACTTATGCATGAGAAAGAGAGGCGAGAAAAAAGTCAGCTGGCAGGCTGAGAGCAGAGGAGGAGATGAGCAGTGTGGAAAAGGATAAAGCAGAAAGATGAGGAGAGAGAAAGCAGATAGGGGTCAAAGAGGCAGCCGGGAGGGAAGATGAAAGATCATAATGTGGAGAAGAAAAGGGCAGCGGAGTGATTTGGATGCATCTGGTACAAATTAACAGCAGGGGCTGACAGCACCCAAGTGTGTGTGCAAAAAAAGGCTGAATTATTCAGAGACAAGCTGTGGCTCACTGAGCAAATGCTAAGTCGGCATAGGGATGCAGACACACTTGCTCGGGCTCCGCTTGTGATCGGGGAGCCTCTCGCCTCCTCTGGGTCCCACAGATGGGACAGGAAATGTGTCACTGGGTCAAACTTAAAACTGGGACGGCCATTTTGGAGCAACCATTCCAGGAAAAGGGCCAGGTTTTAAATAAGGATTTTGTACCTTTTGTTGTTTGTTTTGCTTTTGTAGCGCCAACTAAGTGGACACGGTTAGCGCTGGGTGCTTTTAATCCATACGTTTCGTGTTGTTCATTCTAGTCTCCTGTCTTTGCATGTATAATTCCTCATCCATTCTTTATTCTTGGTCTACTTTATCACACGCAGAGTTGTTTGCCCTGCTCTGTTGACGGGTCGGTGGAATGTGGGATAGCTGTCTAACCTCTTCACCTGTCGAAATCTGCTGCATGAGTGCCGCCGTGGAAATTAGCGCCCGGATTATGCAAATCCAAATTGAACTGTGAAGCTAAGAGGCTCAGAACAGTGACCTCGTCATCACACGCTGAGCACAGATTGACGTACAGTTTTGTCACACACACACACACTCTGAGACACACATAGTAAAGCAAGCACAATATTTTACACACCAACCCCGGTACAGTCTGACAGCCTCACAAATCGTTGCTTTGTGCTCCTGCATGCATGTCTGTTTGGGAGTCTGTGTGCATTCCTGCCGCTGCGCATGATCTGAATTATAATTTGATCATTAGAGCCTTGTCCCAAATTACCACACACACACACCCACGCGCACGCACCCCAACATTGACGGATGCACAGGCCACCGGTTTCTCCAGCTGCGCCTGCTCAGCCGGCTCTTTGTTGGGTGAGTGCACCTCTTCTGCAAAAAACCGCACAAAGATTCGGACAGCACCTTATTAGCTGAAAACTCAAAATGAACAGTGAGATTGGTTCTGCAATGGTTCTTGATGAGGAGGACCCGAGTCTGTATATTTTAATGAGTAGATAGTATGATATATAATGGTAAACATATCATGCTAATTAAACATCTTTTGCAGCAGGTCATGAAACAAGTCTGTATCCTTTACTGTGATCATTTCTCTCACTGCTTTTTTTTTTGTCTTCTGAGCTAATAATGTTTTTTTTTCTTTATATATCTTGAGATGAGACATCAAACGATGCTCAGAGTGTGCTAAATGAAGAACTATCTCTGACCACTTCAAAGAAAAGAGCAGAAAAACAGGCGGAAAAAATGAGTGGAGGAGCAGGGAAACGCTTCATCTATCTTCTTCCGCGTCCTGCTGGAAGGTGACTTCCTGTCTGAACTCTGATAGATGACAGATACCGTAAGGCAAACAAGAATTTGTTTGCGAGTCTGCTGCACGGCTTCCCTTCACACGCAGCCTCGTGTGCGCCCGTGCTCACTCGTACGGTCTGCAGGATTTAAAATCTAATAGTCTGCATTAGCTCAGCTTTCCATTGACATTTTACGGGCAGAAGAGCTTCAGCCGCTAAACGCGAGTGTGTGCGTGTGTCAGGCACACAGGCCGACAGCAGTGAGTGTGGACGGTGTGCAGGAGAGGACAGAGTAAAACAAGAAAGGAACAGATGATGAAAGGGACATGGGTAGCTCTGAACAACAGAAAGAGAAGAGGTCAGTCATACCAGTCAGAAAAAGGGGAAGAGGGGGTGAGAATAGCAAACTGTGTCCGAACGACAGGCTTCTCTGTAAGTGGATGAGGCAATGCAAGTTTATTTGAAAAGCACCATTCTTACGCTATTCAAAGTTCAAGCATTAGAATATTAACAATAACGTGTGCGTCAGTTAAAAGGATGAAACAAATCCATCCGTATTTCCACATTTCATTTTCCAGGGAGCTGAACATTGAATGAGCAGAACTCAGATGATCTGTAAGTGCTGCTTTACTCACACCATCCAAGGCCATACTGCACCTCGCGGCAATGGCGTTTTAAAAACAGATGGTTTTACAAAAAAGGGAGCCCATGTCGTAATTTAAAGGCTGGTGTAACATGATCCACCCTCTTGGTTTAGGTCGGGGCGGATGAGCTGAAGGTGACTGTAACGGATCGTGTTTATGTGGAGACAAGCTGTGTGTCGCCCCGCAGTTTAGATGTGTGTTGATCTTAACTTTTACCAATGGAATCACAATGAATCGACGGGGGTTGAAAACAAAAATCAAACACAATAAACGTAAAAAAGGCTTCATCACTCTGTGTGCTGAAGCTATTCAGTGTTGCGCTAAACATTCAACGGCTAAAGTCGTGACTCATGAAACATCTGCAAAGACAATATTTTATGTTCTGTCCAGGATTTTTTTACTCAAATCTAATTCTATTTTCTTCCCCCTTTTTCCAGTAAACGCAAGCAAGAGCTTCACATCGTTTACTGCCATTCCTCCTCATCCTCCCCCAACCACTTCCTCTCATTCTTCATTTTTCAGTGACACAGACGATCATATCCCCTCCCGGGGGAATTGGATGTAACTTAATACGGGTCAGTGATACACAGAGAAATGCCCTGCACACCTCTAACCCAGTTAGTGCGGAGCTGGGGGTATTTGTAAAAAAAATAATAATAAAAAATAAATTCATGAATGGACGAGTCCATTTCTATGAGCTATAATCCATCATCTGCATTAATGGAGGGTCTCTCTCTGTGCTGGAGGTCATTAATAGGACCTGTAGCAATTTCCACTTCTTACTGACCTTTGCACCGCTTCTTTAAATGCTCACAATAACAATGATGATAACAGTAAGGGAGTTTTCCCATTTCTGGCCCATTTAGTGATGAATATGCCTGGGAAGAAAAGCAGCAGAGAAAGCATTTTCTGTTTTCCTCATGCAGGTCAGAGGTTTAGGCGTTGCTGTTTGAGTGGAGAAATAATTGAGCTGGATTTCTACTTAATCTCCTGTACAGCTGTAGCCAGATACTTACTACCAATGCATTGAAAAGATCATCTTTTTTTGCAGAAGTCGAATTAAAAATGACCCGCTCTTTAAGAATTTACCAAACAACGTCAAAGTTTGGGGATTTAGCAGCACTCCAAGGACTGGAAACTAGGAGACGCACTGTGAGAATTGGAAAAGAACGGAGGAGAAAAGGATTTTCGCTGTAATGCCAAATGATGACTGGGGGCAGATGAAAAGACAAATGAAGGACTGAGTGTCATTTTCACATCCTTGTGCGACGGGAACATTTGAGACGCGTCTTGCTAATCATTTATGGAGCGACAGACTCCTGCACAAAATCACCTGTAAGGAAAACGCAACGGAGGGAGTAAATCGCGTCATTTACTCTCGTTATGAAACGGCCACTCTAACGGCAGATGCTGTATTTTGAAAGTGTAATAACTGGCTGCCGTGATTTATATGAGAAAGATTGGAGAAGCTGCTTGGTCATTCGTGATTAATGCTAAAACAATGGGGCTCCGCTGAAGACCAACAAGAAGTCGATTATAGAGAACAAGAAGGCCACGCAAACAATAATCCTTTTGTTATTCTCATTTTCAGATTTCCTTCAGGGTACGCGGCCTAGATTGAGATCTAGTGTGTTTTCTGTGATCGTGCAGCGCTTTCACCTGGCTTCAAATTCACTTAAAGCTGTGTGACTACCTCTTAACCCGGCTTAGCGTTTCCCCCGCAGAGCAAACCCAGACTTAAACAGTCAAAGCTGCAAGCTGAAGAATTATGGAGGTTCTTTTGTCTACCTGGACATGCAGGATGCCATGAGAGCTCATTAAAAGTTAGAAGCTTTTCCTTGCTTTGTGGGTTTGTTTTTCTCGTCTCCTCTGTGCTTTTTCTTTATAGTGCTGACAGCTACTTCCTTTGACATTTTGTAACTTTATTTTTAGGGCTGTGAAGCACGTCATAAGGTTTGAAAGTGTGTTTCATTTCCATATCCAGGAAATTTGTTTGATTCGTCGTGAACTCTAAGAATGCTCTTCGCATAGCTAGAAAAAAAAAAGATGGCAGTCTGGTAAAATGATCGCAGTGAGTTTGATTTTCACTATATAAGCTAAATATTTGTTTGTTGTTTCACTTGGGTGCTTGTTTATTTCAGGTTTTTTTTTTTTTTTTTTAGCATTTAGTAATGGTTAGGGACAAAAAACTGATAACTATGGCGGTAAACCTTGTGAAGTTTGCATCAAGAGAAAGTAGGGGAATACTCAAACTCAGTTGGCCGCATTACAGCTAACAGCAGTCTGGGGATGTATACATCACCACAGCATGATGCTACCACTACTGTGTTTCATAGTGGAGATTATGTGTCCAGGGCAATGTGTAGCATTAGTCCTCCTCCCCCCACAAACAGAGCCAGTCTTTGGACCCAATGAATGCCATCTCTTTCTTTTATTTCATGAAAAGAGTTTATTCACCTCAAGAAACATCCAAACTGGAGCCCTGTGTGTCTGAAGAGCATCGAAACACACTGAAATACAGAGCGAGTCATGTGCCATAGGTCAGCTAAGGTCTGACAAGCCACCTGCTGCTTTTTCCTGTTTACCTCCTGATGCCACCGATGATGGACAATATCCTGCTTGGCTTTCCACTGGACCTCCACGCTTCCACACATACACTGCTGACCTATATAACCCCACTCCCACTTGTTCCCCAACATTCCTTTTCCCTGTTTTCTACTCCGTCTCATCCTATCAGTCAGACTCTGGCCGCCTCATTTGTGTGTGGGGACGTATACAGAGGATGAAAACAGAGCAGAGAACGACTGAGACAAGGTGGGGCGAGGGCGAAGCGTAGACTAAACCAGGTAGTGAGACAAAGGCACCGTCGTCACTGATCCATATCTATAGCACTACGGGTCTGCATTCCCCAGCTGGAGGTGGATGAACCAATCAGAGCATGACACACATCCATAGAGCCTTAGTATCCCGTGGCTGCAATATTCTAGACCTCCCATTGGGCGCAAAGCGGATGGAAAACAAGACGGACTGGATTCACAGGCAAACCCAATCTACCTGACGTGTCCTAATCTCCTGAAAATTACCACAGAATAATCAGATTTCTACAAACAGACTCTCTCGCCATGTACCGGCTCAGTCCCCGGGCGAGTAAAATTCAATCACCCCGTCCACTGGCTGCTGTCTAGACGGAGAGGAAAGGAAGAAGAGTAGAGGTGGAGAGGTCAATCTACAAAGCCCCGAGGCAGACAGAGGACTGTCTGGCAACAGGTACACAGAGTGCAGCACTGAGTTAAGTTGGAGAAGAGGGCAGAGCGAGGAGTTAGGTGGAGAAAACAGAGAGAGGAGTTTACAGAAAGGTAGCAGAGGTCTGAATCAGCTGGTAGCCTGGACAAACTGAGAGAGACGACCTGATTTTCACCTGGATCGGAAGAAAAGAGAAGCATGAGGTGAACGATTCAGGGCGACATATTGCTATATTAATTTCATGCTAAGTGTTCAAGGCTGCCTCAGACACTCATTCTCTAATTACATCGGGATCAATCTGTTCATTTACGTTCAGGGAGCAGATCTATTTCTCAACTACGCCTCTGATTGCAACCCTCACCCCTTCGTTCCCTTTCCTCTGCAGCTCTGGATGTTTAGGGTTAGCTTCCTGCTGGAAGGGGAATGTTTTCCACTCCGACTCCAGAATCTCGCACAAAATTGTGTTGGTCTGTCCACTTAAATCCCTACACACTGCAGAAAGCTGTGCGTCGGGTTCGTAGCATGTGTTGGTCCATATTTGGGTCAGGGAATTGATGACAAGAATCCCCCACTACCTCTCAATTACCACCTCCCACAGCTGTTGTCTCCAGATTTTTCCATCAAAAATTCACCATTCTTCTTCTTCTTCTACAATAACATCCACAATTGTGCTCAATAAATCTTTTAAGCTGACATTTTTGGCTCATGTCCTTACAACAGAAAGACAGTCAATGTGAGACAGCAGCCAGCTGCTTCTTGATTGTCTCTGTTTTTCAGACGTAATAACATCTTGTATCCTGATTCCTGGTGTTTATGAAATGGAAAATAAGAATACATTTTAGGAGTTTGTATCAGTTCTGTACATACACATAACCTCAACATTTTGGCAGTGCTTTGCGCGTTCACTTTTTTTTTTTTTTTTTTTTTACACAGAGCCAGTTGCTAAGCGTCTTGACCCAATTTCCAGAACAACTGTCTTCTTAAATGTGAGAACAAAGAGAAAGGTGAACCGGAGTAACATTCCCCCTCGCCGCCTCTTTAAGTCTCCAGACGCAGAAGGAGCAACGGCTTCTGGAAAGATTATAAAACTTAACAGGATCATGTAAAGTGGAACACTGCAGTTTAACAACAGGGAGAGGAAGTGCTGTTGTTTGTAACTGTGAAAAGTAAATCCTGCTTCATGTCAGAACCTTGGCTGGCTCGGTGGCAGCTGACACCAACCGTGCCACGTTAAACACACACCTTTTTCATGGTCCACTTCAATGGTCATCAGCAGGGACGGCATGACAGGTACTTACTGACGTAAACGTTAAAGGAACGGGGCGCATTCTTCGAATAAATGTTCATGTTGGATAAAAATGAAGCTACTGAATGTAAAAAGAAGAAAACAAAAAAAGCTGTCCAAACCAACCTTTCCATGTCTGAAAATATGATAACCTCTCTGCTAAATCATGAATTAACTGTGATTAACCACATTTTACCTGAACACCCAGACCTGATTATGGTTTATAGAACCTGTCTGACAGCATGAAGTAGGCTGAACAATTTCAAACAGCTATTTGAATAGCGTGCTCGCTTATCTCACTCATTTGGAATAGTGTGTAGAGTATTTATTACTATAATAATCAAACTTAGACGAATATGAGAAATCGTTTTTTTCACCATCCCAGGCTGTAAGTGTATACAAGACGAGTTCTGACTGTCAAAAGCAAAAGATGAAGGAGAGCATTGGCAGAAACAGGGACAGGAGAGGAGAGTGGGATGTGTTCCTCCCGAGTATGAGCCCTGGAAGGATACAGAGCTGCACAGAATCCTTAATGAGGAGGGATTTACAAACAAGAACCTTAACTGCTCCCAGGAACACAGGGAGCCCCTCCACCCCCAGTCGGTTAGACTAATCAATCCCCTCGATCTCTTTCTTCTCACAGCCCAGGAAGGGGCAAAAGACTCGTCCTGACTCTCTAAACGTGCAGCAGTAAAAAATCCTTTTTTGAAAACTATCTAAAGGTGAACAGTGCACAAAATGAAAACAAACAGGCTTCAAAGAGCTGCAGATTCAAAATGGCAAACGTTGTATACACTTAGGTGCTCACCAACGAGCTCTGGGACGTCACAAACACATTACCCTGCCCAAGCTGCCAACGCCAGAGACAATACGCGAGCGCAGGGCCGGCTGGCTATTCAATAATGGCTCAAAATGGGGGAAATGGCTTCTGAAATTACATTTTCTGGGGGTGTGGGGCTGGTTCTCATTTTAAGTACACAGCCGCAGATTCGCATTCATTTCCTGTGTGACTCGGTCAAGCATCGCATCCATCAAACATCCCATAGCTTAATCTCAGATGTGACGGGATTAACAGCATGTCAGGAAAATATTTTTCTGTTATTTATCCTGTCAGTACGTGCTTTTTTTTTCAGATCTTGTCTAAAGTTAGTAGATCTATGTTCCGCTGTTAGAAATGTCTGAGGGCGCAGTGACAGCAGCAAATAACTGGAGCAGGAAATCTTTGGTAGCATCTTGGACTCCACACTGTGAGGAGCATTTGCCACTTTACTTGTTACTGTGTGCAACTATATAATCCACAATGTCTCCAGTTATTGCACTTTTCTTCATTCAAAATCGTTATTCTGACTATTTTTTTGTTTTGTTTTGTTTTTTTGTTTGGAAATTAATATTTTCATGAGGAAGGGTTCCACCCAAGCAGAAAAAAAAGGTTGTGTGACTTTGCTGCCACCTAGTGGACAGCCCCCACCACTCCAGACTTAGTTTTTTAACTAAAAATAATACTTCTTCTAAAGGTTATCAAATCCAAGAATAATTTTAGATTTTTTTTCAAGTTTGAGGGTTTTCCAAGCCAAATTTCAGGTTCCTCCAGCTACTGTTGTTTCTTGTTACATACATACATGCCTATAGTTTTGATTTGGTAGGAAATGATGCCGTCTGGAAATGAAGAGCTCCGTCTGGAGCAGTGTGCCTTCTAAGTTGCATAGGACAATCTACTAAATACTAACTAAAAGGGTTAACAGAATTCGAATCCAAGTGAAAAGATATGTTTTTATTGGACTTTAAAGGATGACAACAAGGAAAAGGAGCAGGCTTCCATGTGTGTCGTCCAGAAAGCATGTGCAATTTGAACTAATCGTTTTCCAGGTTTGGTACATTATTAGCAGAAAAGGCTTTTGGGAAAATGTTGCTGCTTCTAGATTGCATGTCCTGCTCCGTTGTCAAAAAGTTCCACTCCTCCATCCATCCATCCATCCAACCATTTATCCGATCAACTGCTCAGCCATCCATCCGTCTAGCCACTACATTTTTTTCCATTTTAACATATTATTAAGAGCACAACATCTGATGAATATCTGTTTTAAATGTGATTTAAAGTTTGGTCTTTAAATTTGGAAAAACAGGCTGAAAACAGAAAAATATTTTACAGTTTCAGTCTGATAAATTATGGATTTTTGACATGCAGATGTGTAAAAACGGGACAGTTGTACCACTTACGCTCCACTACTAGTTATAAGTTTCCTGCTCTTTCACACATAGAAATTGGATCATTGAAGTAGGGAAGGAATTATAATGTCTATGTTGTTCCTACAGGTAACAACGGACAGTGAATCCGACAGATTGTGTGGTTGAAGTCTCCCACTACTACCAGCAAACAGCAGCATCCTTTATCAAACATTTTCCGTTGCACATGCAGTTAGTTTCTCGTCTTTGATGTACATAGCACAGTGGGGGAGGCAGAGGGGAAAGGCTCACTGTGAAAAACTTGTGAGCAGAAGAAAACATAATTTCTTCCCCTTTGAGATCACGTTGTGTGTAACTTTTCAATTCTGCTGCATTTAAACTGTGACTTCAAAGCAGGAGGCGCAACAAAGGAGTGACTTCAAACATCAAACCTGGCCGTTTCACTCCAAATATAAATTTCTTTTTTTTTTTTTTTTTATTAAACAAAGAGATCTAAGGGGTTTTTTTTGTTTGTTTTTTTTAACTCTTAATATTATTTCCTGACACAGTGACTCTCAGAAGTGTTTATGCCTCTCAAACTTTTGCACATTTTGTCATTTTGCAACCAGACACTTTGGTCTTTACTTCCTTGAAATTGCATGTGATTGACAAAATCAACAAAGTACATAATTATAAGATGGGAGGAAGCAACACAGGATTTTAAATATATAATATTTTTTTTTGCAAGTTTGAGAATCAAAACATTTGCAAAATAATCAGCTCCTCTCCACACATACTGCATACCTTTGTATAAAATCCAAATTGAATACATAGATGCAAATCTATATATAGAATAGTTTGAAAACAATGCATCACTTTCAACCGTTTTGAAATAAGAAAACGACTAAACGGTGATGAAACGGATACTTTTGGAAAGCACAGTCGGCTTGCTGTCACTTTGTAGCAGTTCGGTTTTGTGACTCAGATCCCGGTAAAAGAAGCTGATTCATTCTGTTTTCAGCAAAACCCGCAAAGGCCTCTGATAACATCTCTGCTTTGCATGTGTGTGAACGGCGGCCAAACATGCAACTGCAAAACGGCTCGCAAACATTTCCTGAAGTGTAGGATAAGGCACTTAGAAACCATATGTTCTGTTAAATTTGCAAAAACCTAAAAGGCAAACGCATAACACACATATGCAAACCTAAAAATAAAAAATAAAAAAACTCATACAAAGGAAGTAAGAAATGTGTCTGATATGTCGTAAGAGGCTCGTTATGGTTTCCTCACACAAAAACAAAACTACTGCAATATTGCATTAACACACACACACACACACACACACACACACAAGCTGCCTGTGCTTACTTCTGCCCCCTTTCTGAACGTTTGCGTGTCTGTCAGCACTCCTCAACAGCGCCCCTCAGTGGCTGTTGGGTTGAATTGAGATCAAGCCTCATCTCTGTTTTGACTGGGCCGAATGACTGGAGGCTGCGGGAAAGGATTAGCGTTTGGATTAACGTCTTTAGAAGAAGCTTAAGGTGATAATGCACACAATCATATACATGTTATTCCCACAGGCTGTATTCCACACAGACATCTTTAGCAACGCACACTATTAAAAAAGACAGTATCACTCTTGTATCTTATGCATCACTGGACTTTTTTAAAATTATTATTATTATTATTCTTATGGAAGATAGATAAAATGATCTATATCGCCTTTCTTCCTTTTGAACTTGGTCGCTGGCATGATGCTGCCACCACCAGTAGGTCCTACATAACAAAGTGTTCAGGTTCAGGTTCAGTGTTGGGAATCGGAGCTCCTCCTTCCTGGTCTTCTTTCACCAATTGTTTTCCTGTTCCCCTCCATCTGAATTAGCTCCGTGGTGAAACGAGATGATGCAGCTCAGCCCGGCATATCCTTACCGGCTCTAATCTCATGTAATCATCATTAATGGCTTGTAATTACAGCGGCGTCACGACGTCGCAGCGGGGCTGCGTCAGCGTCAACGAGTCCTGGCTGCAGATGCTGCCTTCAAATGCCGGTTGGAAATGGGAACGACCCCGTCCTGTTTGCTTCATTGAGCCGAAGTTGCAGCTCGGTGTGCGTAATTATCATAACTGTCTTTTTGACGTTGTGCAAATTAAGTTACAAGCGAATTTAGATGTCGGTTCGCGAATGTGTCATTTCTTATTCTCTTGCTAAAGGCATCTGATGGAAAATCGAAACGGTAGGCTGGCTTAATTATTTCACTGGAGCTTCACTGAACAGGGAGAGCATATTGATACGCAACACTTCACTGTTTACAACTCCACAGGGGTAGAGAGGGGGGGGGGTGTTCCAGCCTTCCGGGAGCTGGTATTTCCGCGCTGCACTAAAGGCACCAGCCGCCCGCTGCCGCATCTCTCGCTTCTTCACCTTGCGGACGCAGCGGAAAATAAATGAAAACCAGCGATGTCAAGGAAAGGGACAACACAGCCTCTCCGCGGTGAGTGACCGACCATGGCCAGTCGGTGGAGAGAAGGTCCCCGCAGCCGCTCCAGGGAGCACGGCTCCAGCCTGAAAACAGCCGCTGCGCCCCGGCAACAGGAGCCGTCCGGAGACGCCGGGGAGCCGCTGCGAGAGCTGCCGAGATGGATGCGGCTCTACCTCTACGGCATGCACGGCGTGACTCTGGACGTCCTGCTCTCCGCCCTGCAGGGGGTCCTAACCACTCGGGACCCTAAGCTGGTGGGCTTCTCCTCTCCGTACCTGTGCGTCATGCACGCGCTGACCCACTTCGCGCTGGAGAAGGTCTACTCCCAGAAGAAGAGCTTCCGAGGGCGGCCCGTGGTGTTCCACCTGGTCTTTTATCCGTCCGTCTACATCGGACTGCAGATCCTCGTCGGGAACATCAACACTCTGGCCGAGCAGGTGCGAGTGGTGTCCGGGACGCAGCTGCTGGTCCACTACATCCTGGCTTTGTATTTCTCCCAGGTGTTCCACAGAGGGCTCGCGCACCTGCAGTACCAACCCACCGACCCCGGGAGGAGCCTCGGCGGTCCGGATAGTCATCATCATCATCATCATCATCATCATCATCATCATCATCATCATCATCATCGTCATCATCCTTCAGGAGGACTTCCCGGGTTCGCCCGGTTCTTGTTCTTCGGCATGCACGGTTTCCTGGACGAGGTGTTGTTCACGTCTCTGTTCAACCTGGTGGAGAAAGGGGCCAGGGCCGCAGGGGGCCACACGTCCCTGTGGTCCTTCCTGATGTACGGCAGCTGCAGCTTCGTGGTGGAGAAGCTCTACTTCCACCTGCACTTCGGGAGAGGCTGGGGCACCTGGCGGCGCCTGCCCATCTACATCTGCTTCATCTACACCTGGGAGTTCTGCTGCGGGCTGACGCTGAGGCAGTTTGACGCCTGCTCCTGGGATTACTCCCACTACCCGCACAACTTCATGGGACTCATCACCCTCCTGTACCTCCCGGGCTGGCTGATCCTGAGTCTGTACCAGGACTTGCTGTCCAACGTGCTGCTGAGAATAAGGTGCACCAAAGAGCCAGACTGCGCGAGTGGGGAGAATGGAGAGGTCAACGGACCACTGGAGTCCAAGAAAAAATAACTCTTGATGCACAATCAGCTTCCAGACAGACCTATTAAAAAAATAACTCTTGATGCACAATCAGCTTCCAGACAGACCTATTAAAAAAACGATTCAGGTTCACCTCAGCAACTTGGACCATCTACAATGAGTTCATACGTTTCTGTGATTCCGTTCAAAATGTGAAACTCGCATTTTGATCGACAGGTTTAATATCTGAAGCATTCGCTTGCTTTGAGAATGATGGCTTCACAAAATTCAGCTTTTCAAAAGTGACAGACAGTGAGGAAGCTGGCTTCTTATTTGTGTAAAATGTAATAAAAGAGGTACATTTTCCAGTTTACAACTAATGGAAACACTCAGTCTTTGAAAGGCATCAACTAATTTGAAAAGAAAAATCACACATACAAAGTATACCCGTGTACTATGCAATGTAATGACTAAGCCCAAGTTGTTTCAGATTTGACTTTTTTTCCTTCTACACTTTTACCTTCCACTAAACTTTCCAACAATGGGCTTGTAACAGCACTCTGAACAGCCACTTCTCTACAAATGATTCTTCCTCTTAAATGCCGACATTCCCCTTTTTATATATTGTTATTAGTATTCCAGTTTTCTGGGAAACTAAATTTCATTATTTTCAAACCGTAATATTAATGGGACACTTATATCTATTTGTGTCTAATAGACTTATATAAATGTGTGAGTTTCACTTTAGTTGAATTACTGAAATAATTGAACTCTTTAATGTACCAAGATGCACCTGTATGTCATATTTTACTGATTTTTCACTTTATGACGCCCAACTGAGACCATTGACTGTTTATCTAACCCGTATAAATTACACGAACTTACTGCCGTTTTCCTCTGTACAGTGTAAAAACTTGAATTCTAAAATAAGAACGTTTTCTATTTTGATATGTTTACAACTGTGACTGCGCGTTTTGTGACGGATTTCATCTGCAGGCCAGAGCCGGCCCAAAGTATGGTGCAAAACAAAACGTCCAACACCTGACATCTTCAATGTTATGTTGTGTAAATTAGAGCAGATCGACTGCGGCAAGGTTTATGGAATAAATTATTTTGTGGTTAAATAAGTTAAAACGTTAAAAGAAACCCACATGGATTTTTGTGTCTTCCATTCTTTTTGTGTGTGCTACGATCAATTCATTTGTAAATTTAAAGACGTATGACCTGATTTCATCTTTTGAAACAAGTTTTGATCACAAGCGAGGCTTGCAAGTCACACGTTGTCCACTGCCTTGGTCCGGCTCTGGTGCAGAATCACCCGTGGAGGAATTGTGGGTAGTTTTTAATCGCAGCAGGTCGTTTAGCATGCCATAACTCCTCCACATACCTGCATGCTGAAACTGTGTTCAAAAATGTTAAACATTTTAGACTTTTTAAAAACAAAGTACAACGCACTGAAAGCTGCCTGATGTTCCGAAGTCAGTATTTCCAGAACTTGAATATGTCTGTTTAATTCTATTTTAATTTTTTTCCATAAACCACCAAAAGGGATAGTTCAAAATTGAAAAGTGAAGTTCCAGTAAATTGTTAGAAGGAGCTGAGAGAACTGCCTTTAAACTTTTCGTGGAAATTCACTTTTAAAAATCCTGAACTGTTCCTGTAACGTTATCGCATATTAACCCAGTCATAAATGTAGCAATGCAGCACCTTGAGCAGAGTAGAAATTTGGAGCCACGTGGGATTACTGTGAATTTTTCATGAACCAAACATTACTGGAGTGCCTTTCTGTGCAGAGACTCGATTAAACATAACACGACTCCTGCAAGTGCTACAGCCATGGATCCCAGCATCCCAGACAGATTACACATTGGAAACTTACATCGGTTTGAGTGCTCTCTAATGGAAAAAAGCATGCCCTTGTAAAACTGGGAAAAACAATTGTGTGAATGTTTTATGTTTTTTTAGTAAGAAAGTGAATTTTCGTCTTGTATATAATTCCCCAGATTCATTTGGAAGTGCAATTGTCCCAGAAACAGACTATTCTTGATAAATAGCGTTCAACTTCTTAAAGCTCTGAGGCTGGCTTGGTGATTTTGTTGGCTTGTTCTATGGACTCGGCAGCTATATTGACGTTCTCTAACATTTCAAATATTTATGCCATTTACTGCATGACTGAATGACTTTGCACATCCTAAACATATTCCATGACCGCATAACTGTACCTTAACCACACGTGTTTTGAGCACTTTCATAAAGAAAGAGACCAAAAACGAGTTTGACAAATCAATTAAAAAAAAAAAAAAAAGTTTGAGTAAGATGTACGTCCCTTCTAAAGAAAAATAAAATAAAACTCAGCAGCATGAACTGTATTGATATTTTTGATTTGATGAAAAGCTTCAACTTGTACTCATTCATTGTATTAATAAAACGACATCTGTCGCAGTCACCAGTGTTTGAAGTGGCTATGTCAACAAGCACACTGAGAATAAATTTACATGTCAAATTGGACCTGTTTAGTTTTGCTTTCACTTTCCTACAGATGAGCCTGAATTTTGACCCTCTACTCAGGTTACCCATTAAATGTAACACATAAAAGGTGAACTTTACCTTATTAAGTTGATTAGATATAATAAGCTCAAAGGTAAACATTGTACTATTTGTACTATTTGACCTGAACAAGCAGTCGTTCAGACAGCACACCACCCAAGACATTGCAACTGAGCACCCCAGAGACTTTCAGCACACTTCACTGCACCTCCCGCTGGGAATACATGATGGCACCTAATACCCGCTCATTAGCAATCTTCAGCTAATGTGGCAAACTGATTTGTGAGGTTTCAGGTATACGAAAACAGGAAGTGAGACGAAAACATTTACCTCACCACAGCTTCCTTTACAGAGCCCCCCCTCACCAGCCTGATACCTGCTGAAGCTACGAATAATCAGTTTGAAAGGCCTCATTATTTATCTCAAGTGCACAGCCTGAATACTGCGAAGGGAAGCCGCCGTGATGTTATCCAGCAGTTGCTGCCTTGGCCGTTTGAGAGCCCATATTTGGACAAAAGGATGAGTCTGAAATCTGATACTTTGAAACGGGTTGGATAAAAGTATATAGAGTTGACATTTTAGGCCTGATGTCTGTTCATCTGAACCACAATGTAGTAAGCAACCAAACTTTATGCAGCCTTACAACATGTATATACAATTAGTATAAAGTAGTGTAGGTAGAGTTTTGCCTGCAGCAAATGTCTCTCAGTGAAAGAGCAGACACAGTTTTATGATAACATTGATTACTTTTTGACAAAAACGTACCAATTTTTGTGATTGTTAAAAACGTTCTCCATCCTTGACCTGCAAATCCCCAAACAGTTTGTAAAAATCTGTAAGGTTTCCGATTGGTCTGGGTCGAGCCACCCGACGGTAAACTCACGTTTTAGCTCTCTACTCAACCGTTACCAGTTCAAATTCATATATTTACCTGTTTGCTTTTCTTGGCAACTGAACATTTTAAATAAGTTTTAACAAAATGAATATTGAGGAAAACGTTCAAATGTTTCTGATGATGTGCTTTCATGTGTTTGGATGGAGTCTAATGAAACATGACAGTCAGTGGGTGACTTCATATGCATAGGCATTATTTTTCGGCATCACGTAATCCCATATCCGGACAGCAGACTATCAGTAGATTACTGACCATAAAGGGATTAGTGATTTTACCCAGAATGGCCTCAATAAATACAATAAAAAAAGAGGCTAAAATCTCAAATTTTATTTTTGTTTCAGTTTAGTTGATTAATTTCCACTTTGATTTACCTGTTAAAAGGTTTGCTATAGAAGAGAAATTTATTTCAATTTCTGCAGGTTCTTACTGTAGACTGCACTAATATGTACTAAATAAATCAAGTCTCCTCTGTGCAATAAGTACAGGGTTAGAGCAAAATAATTTGCGAGAAATCTGTAAAGTTGGATTTTAATTCAGGATTTTTATTTCACTCATTTCTATCTTAAATTTGTGATTTCAGGGCATGAAATCAACCCCCTCTTGCCACCAATCTCAATGTGCTTGATTTACACATGCAGTCAAATCACAGGCAAATATCCACTGAAGGTAAGATTGTCTCTGACACCAAATATTGATTCTGGCCATTGTCGTCACATAGACAGGAAACACTTAATAGAAAGTGAAAAAAGCATCGGTGTAGTCTGTGTATTAATTTTATTAGTGGTCGTTGACTAATACATGAACATTAATTGTCAGAGTATAATTGATGTTCATTTGTCCCTAAAATGGCTATCATAAAGATTAGCTTAGTGAGAATAGTGTCTGGGAATCGGCCGTTCCAGACGAGTTCAAAATCAGTCATTTCTCCCATGGCCAAAAAACACCCGCAGACTGGAAACTACGGATCACCACCCGAAGACATCTGTGGAATCTCCCCATCGATGCTTTTGCTGGACAAAGAGTAGAAATGGGAGCACTCAGACTGACGGTGCTCCAAAACCAGATGGTGCAGAACCTGCTGACTGCTATTGTTGTTTGTTCACATCCTGCATTATACCTTGTCTTAAGTCCACGATGTCCCAAGCTGCAACAGGTGCGATGATACAGCTTCAGCTCCAGCTTCTACAAATGACTCAAGATGACGGTTGTGTTTCACTGCTTCGAAAAGATCCAGATTATTATGAGGAAACCACTTAAAAGTAAACACAGAATGATTTCCTCATTGAAAATGCCAAAACCAAGAGATGAGTGTAATAATGCATTGTATTTGCTATGCTTTAAGAATACATATAAAAAAATATTAACAGTGTTTTTTAAAGATTTTTCTATTCCTCATAGCACATGCTTATTTGTATTCATTCCATAAATAGGGGGGAGTTTTGCAAATGGTAATCTCATGAATAAGTTGTTTGTCTCTCCGCTCTCCGCTGAAACCGGGTGCGCTGGAACGTCCTGCTCTCGGAGACGTCGGTACCAGCCAGCTCAGACGGGCAACCGACTTCTTATCTTGAAGTTTCTGTTTGGTCTGACCAACATCCAGCCCGCTTTTAATAAAACAGACCGCTGCAGGGAGGCGAGTCGGAGTTTCAAGACACCACTGTGGTTGAGCGACGCTCTAAACTCTCCCTCTTTGCAAAGTATGACTACTCTCTGTGTGGTTATTTATATGTACAGGTTAAAATACCTAACAAAAAGCTTATTCGTGACCTCGAACCTCTTCACATGTTGACGCTTAACAGCCGTCAAAATCACTTTGCTCTGTTCAGATTCGATGTGATACACTGACACAAAGTAGTGCATATTTGCGAAGTGATACAAAAATAATACATTGTTTCCAATTTTTCTAAAAAAAAAAAAAATAAAAAAAAAAAGTATTCAAAGCAATATGAAGACCAAACAACAGAGGAGGTTTGTGTGGGTCATGTTAAAAAAAAAATAAAAATTTGCTTTCCAGCTTTAAAACATCTCACAGAGTTCTGCTCAATCCACCATCTTAAAATAAATACTGAACCACTCAACTGCAAACCCTCTCAGAGATGACTCACCAACTGAACTGACAGGCGCGGACGATGTTATCCAGAAAAGCAATGCAGAAAAAATGGCCAGTGCTGAGAGAGCAAACCAACAGAAGTCCTGTTTGCAGTCTGCAAAGTAGAGAACACGACAAACGTTTGGAAAAGACACTTGAGTTTGAACTTTTTGGGCTGCAACCTAAATACTACAACTGCACACAAACACATCGTCATCCACACAGTAGAACATGGTGGTGACGGTATCATGCTGCGCCATCATCCCTTCATCCTTAGCAGCTTGTGGTATCTATTGGACCCATCGTCTCTGTCTAGCTACAGCAGTGTTTTGTGACGTTCGTATCGAAGATGCACCGTGTTACCCGATCACCCACGATCCCATCGCATCTATTGATTTACTGGATCTCCGTAAATCCAGTCAGGATCTCTGCTGGTTCCACACAACAGAAACACATGAACCCTTTTTCATACTTTGTTGTCATTTTGTTATAAATTCGTGAGAGTTAAAGTGTAGATGCAGATTATGACAGGGAGAGCACCACTAGTTTTCTGTTTCACGACCTCGGCAGGGGTTTTTGTTACATTCAAGAAACCAAACGCCGGCAGAAAACTGGATCTCTCGAGTGGAAACCCTTCGCCGCAGTGATGGAAGACGTAACCTAAGACGGAGCTAATCTAATGGAGTGCGCATTCAAACAGACTTTCAACACAGCAGGAGGTTGAGGGAGCTGTTCCTGATGTTGACACTGACGACATGTATTCAGTTGTTTGTTCCCAAAAAATAACTACAAACCAGAAGCGTAGATGGATAAACAGAGCGATAATCTGCTTTTCCATGATTTTTAAACAAGTCTACTCAAAATCGATGAAATATATAAAATTTAAAAAGTTGTTCAGGAAACAGTTACCCTCTATCAAACATAGTTTTACTTCTTGGGCAGCACACATTAAATCTGGATGTCTTTACCTGCTTTTTTTCTCCTTTTAAGACCATTTTTGAGGCTCGTTTTCTCTAATTAATCGTCTAAATTGATCTAAATGATTCCATTGTGGCTCTTGCTGTATGGTTACTTAGTTGAGCTCATGACCTTTGCCCCAAAGGGGTGTGCTTTTGCTTTTACCAAAATAAAAGACTCTGGCATATTAAATATCCACAGCACATTAGATTAGATTAGATATTGTCTCTTCTGTAAAACTATTACCTTGAACTATTAAAAAATACTCAGATAATTTCCTCAGTTTATAAATTAAATAACTAAAAAAAAAAAAAAATTGTTTGCAATCTTTGATGAAGAAAACCCTAAATCCCTCACTGTGCCTTGAGAAAACGGTGTAATTCTGCCCCCTTGTGGTCACACTGGAAGCAGCAAACAAGCGGTTGGGATTTATTATCTATTATAAACAGGGTAATGCTGCTGACTTTTTTCCAATCTCCGCATTGAATAAAAATGAAAACTTTTTCTGTTTGTGAACAAGAAGTAATATTATCAATTAACATGACTGAATTTCTGGCCATCAGCCAAAGATGGCTCCTGATTTGATATTTCGGGTGCAAAGTAGCTGAACTGCAGACCTACATATTCATCAGCTAATTACTGTTTAACTTTATCACAGGGAAAGCAGGTAGGAGGTGTGACTCTGTCCAGCCCAGCAGATATTAGCTTCCTTGTTTTCTCACCAATCAAACATATTCGTTATAGGTACTCCATTTAATTACTCAAAGCAAATTGCCGCCTCTCATATGGAACGATCCATTTGGATGGCCCTGTTGTGACATTTCCATAAATCCTGGGTACCTAACATTGTGAAGAGATCCAAAAAAGCGGGCATTATTAAACATTCATGAAGAAGCCTGTAAGGGATGTCTTCCTGCAAAGAACAAAATATAATATTCATGATGCCCTCCTCCTTCAATCTCTCATACTCATAGTCTCAAAAATGGGTCAGACAAATCTTGTAGTTGTTGGCTAATAAAAATGTTCTGACACATTTCTACAGGACTTAAAAACATTTTCACAATATGTCATGCTACAACCACAAACTTTTGAATTTTGATATAAATAGGGTGTCATTCGATTAGAGAGGTAAAACCTTCATTTATGCACATAACAATCTACATTGTGTCGGTCTGACACATAACATCCCCCCAGAAACAGCAAACTTTGTTGCTGCAAAATGGCATAATGTGGAAAAACGTCAAGGGGTGTACATACTTTTGCAAGAAGGGAAAGTCATCTGCGCTACCACACCCACCGTTCTTGATGCAATGACTTAAGGAAAAACATATGTAAATACCAGATATTTTACACTAGCCTGCGACAGACTGGCGACCTGTCCAGGGTGAACCCCGCCTCTCGCCCGGAACGCAGCTGGAGATAGGCACCAGCAACTCCCGACCCCGTTAGGGAGAAGGGTGACGGAAAATGGATGGATGGATGGATGGATTTTACACTAGCAGTAGTGTTTGCTTTCGGTTCACGTCTTGGCATTGTGGAATCTAAGTGCATACCAACTGGTTTCAGTTGTCTGTGTCATTGAAATCCACTGAATGGCATGTCTGTGTCCTTGTCATGTGACTGTAGGCATGCAGCTTTTACTTCCTTACTCAGACAGCAGCACCTTTTTTTTTTTTTTTGAAAAGGTCTGGAGCAAAGTTTTGAATAATAGTTTTGTTTTTTTTGTTTTTTCTTCGTTTTTACAAACCAGAAGGAAGTGAGTCCAGTTAAGTTCCCAATAAAGTGAGGAAGGCAGGGTGGGACTGGTGTTAACGGGTTTTGCATGCTGTCTTCAGAAGTGGCACAATCATCGTCACACGTCACAAACTATTGTCAAGAATGTCACGTTGAAACTCAGATCGGCTCCGGAGAGAACAGGAAGGCTATTTTTCAGAAATTTCACATCATTTTAGCGGTTTTCTCATGAGACCTTACCTTTGTGTTTTCAGTATCATTTCTCCTCGTCTTAAAATGACACGATATTTACTTTTGTCTTGCGTAGGGAAACGAACAAAACTGGGCCTCCTTTTTCAGGTTGAGTCACAATGATACTTGCATAGCTGAGCTTACATAGGCTGAGGAAGGTTGAGTTTCCTCAGGTGTTTCTCCACCCGCCGGTCGGGTTTTTCAGGTCGGACCAAGAACAAATGGTAGCTTTTAAACAGGTGGAAACGAAGGAAAATAACGTCGACCCGCTGAACCTATGCTGAGGTTCATTCGCAGAAAGGGGTCAGATCTGACCAAGAGCTGAAAGAATCAGCTGAAAAACATGATTAATAATTATTCATAAACACAGAATTGATCAGAAAAAAAAATGTCTGACACACTTCTGCATACATCTATAAATAAAGATGATAACCTCTCATATGTATATAAAAAAAGGAAAAACAGGCCTAAATGGATAAAACAGTGTGGGGACTGAGCTGCATTGTTCATTTATTTTTCTCTAAGTGCTGAATCTCTGCTGAGTAATAATGTAGGCAGGCAGAGGCTCGCTCAAACATGTATCTGAGTGGGAAGATTTGTTCAAATGGACTGCCAGGCGAGATGTAATGTTCATCACGTTTCAGGAGGGGTGCGTCGGAAAACGATTTTAAATGGTTGGCTGCTTGCGATGTTGGTGTGGCGCTCAAAATTAACAAAGGGATCTCAGAATTTATACCATACAGTCATATTAAGGCGTGTCAGTCAGCCTGAGAAAAATGTATGAAATCGATTAAAACTTACTGTAAACTTGATGTCTGCTTTAATAAATTCATAACCGGGAAATTTCCAAGAGCCATTGCCCCTCAGCGCCCCCCTTTTGGCAGTGCCTCTGGTTTGAGGTTCAAATTTCTATTGTGCCGTTTTCTTAACAGCGACTGTAACAACCACAATGATTGGATGAGCGTTCACAAGACAAAATGCTTAAAATAGTACATGAAAATGACATGAATGGGATTACATCGACACAAAACGAGACGAGCGTTTCTGTTGCTGATTGTTTATCTGCTGATTTAAATTAAAACCGGGAGCAGAATCACAAAACAGAGCAAAATCCCAAGTTACAAACTGCTTCCGATGGTGAGCCTGACCAAGCATGTTGCCGAAAGTGACACGAACACCCCAAGGTGGACTATTAAAAATATGCAAAACCATACACGCTGCCTTTGTTTGAAGGAGCTGCCTCAACATATCTGATTCAGAGCTTATAAATAGCCTCATGTCCTGCAAATTTTACAGCTCTGCCAGCAATTTTGTAAGTGACCAAAGATGGAGAATGTTCAAAGGTTTATAACTGCCCTAAATCAACCGCCTTTATAAACCTAATGCAGCACAACTCAGGGTAATAAGAGATTTCTTAAAGATATCAATGGCCAACTGTTTTTGCTGATGTGGCTTTTATTTCATCAAACAAAGCGCGTCCCATACTACAAGCCCATATCCAAACATGCACGTTGGCGGGGTTAGCCTGACCCAAATATGCACTTTCAAGCATATGTCAGATTAGGCCCTCTAGTCCTTGAGGCGTAAGTGGAGCATTGATAATTTTTCTTATTAAAAATTGCAGGCTATTTATAGTTGGTTGAAATGCAAGTAACATTTAAACTGAATAATAATAATAATAATAATAATAATAATAATAATAATAATAATAATAATAATAATAATAATAACCTTTCGTCTTTAACCGAAGAACCTATAATTGGAAACCTTTTTTTTTTTTAATTGCAGGAAGATCATTAATCCTTCTTGCTGTACTTTCACACACGGATACGCTTACGGTTTTAGGGCCTCCCTGCGTTCAGGGTTTAATAACTCCCTTTTGGTGAGGCTTTATGACATATGTACGACTTCACCTTTTTCCTTATCTCCTCCCAATTCTGTACACATTCCCGTCAGAAAAAGCCACTGGCGAACAGGGAGGATCAAACCATCTTTGCGGGAGGCGCTTTACGTTTTTACGCTACATCCCTCGACATAATGTGCTGTACGCTTCCAGTTATATAGAAAGAGATATTATATAAATTGTTTTAGATTATTTAGTTATTTTTAAATGCTATTTAAGTGGGGGGTTTTTTATTATTTTCGGACACATTTGGGAGACTCGCCACCCCCGTTCCCAAATTTTGGACTCGCCCTAACTCTGCCATGTTGGATGAAACTGGCTCAGGGCTCCTATAACGGCAGGACTTCCCAGGAAAGTTTTCACCTCGTCCCAGCTTCGTCCTGTTGGCCCAGTTTCGACCTGGTTTGGAAGGAGCCCAGAGTCGCCAAAGCTACATCCCGACACCGTGCTCGTTTCCCCCCACCACCGTCGCCGCCACCTTTATCTCGGCGGAGCGGCGGAACATTCCCGCACCGGCGTGAGGAGTCGGAGGCAGGCCACGGATGACCGAGGGATTGTTTATGTATCTTCCCGGAGCTCCTACAAGCAGTCAGCGGGTGCAGACTTCATAAACTGATCCCTAATAATGAGTGGACACCCGCCGCAACGGCGGCAGAACAATGTCGGCTCCTTACTCTTGTCACCGCAGGACAATGAAAGCCTTTTTAACTACCTGGGCAGGAAATGCATCGTAAGTTTGTCTTACTAAATTCGCGCAAAAATGGCTAATGCTGCTAACTTGCTAACTTGTGAGGACCGATTTCCTGCGATTTTAATTGTATGTTGAGGCTGCAAAGTTACACAGCTGGTTTGTTTTGACAGTCGTTGCTGGGACCGTGCGGAGCTTTGGTTGGAGGACAACTTTTATACGTGTTCATATTTATGTGCTTGTGTTTGTGGCCACTGGGTTCAAATCAAAGTTGGGTGCTGGACACGTCCAGGAAATCCCGACATTCCGCTGTCAGCCGCCTGACCGCAGCCAGGGTGTCGGAGCTGCTAAACCCATCAGCGGAAAACGGAGTGATTTCGGCTCTCTCCTTACATAACGTGGCTGAAGCCTGCGTGTTTTTCGGGAAGTGTGCGTCCGCCGAGAAGAATGCGCAGTGGTGCAGAACCGAGTCGCTTTCAGACCCTCTTCCCCCAGTGCAAGGCAAAAAGCAGACCCAGAATAAAAATCTGGGAGTAGCCTCCTGTCCCTCCACCATGACTTCTGACTCGTGACATTGCAATAGTGCAATGTCACGAGTCAGTTTTATGTGAGATAATCCTTTATTACATAAGATATTCTCCATGTATGTGATTCATATTCATGTCGGTTCCCAATCAAATCAAACCACAAACACACACACTGGTTTGTCCAGGCGTCACCCACCTTTAATCCACACAGACTCATCATGCTTCTGTCCTCTATAGACATAGAACAAAAACACTACAAAAATAATCATAATGATAACTAAGTATTTGTGGTCAGGTGTCATGGTTTTGCTTATTGGATGGAAGCAGTTCAAACAAGGTGCAATTGACAGACAGGTGACTCTTGCCCTCATTTTAAGGCTGCACATTACAAATTGCTAAAACTTCTTGCTATATTTCCTTTCTCAGGTTGGATGAATTTGTGTTTTCTGTCCTTTTTGGTTACCACTAGAGAAGCGGATTTATTTATCTATTATTTTTGTTACTTTTCCCCAGAGAGCGGTCATTATTGGAAGCAGCAGCAACGCTGATTTTTTTTATTTTTATTATTATTATTTTTTTTTTTATCTGTAAATCATGCCTACGTGTTGACACTTTTGTTTCTTCCAGGCTCAATTTTTGTACTTGTAAGCGAACCATTCTGTACCTAAACCACGTTAATCAATTCGATTGGTGATCAAGTTACGTTTTTGTTTTTTCATTTACTTATGGAGATGACTCACAAAAATCTCTGGTATATTTTAGCTTCACTGTACATTTTTCCTCAAAAAGTGTTTTTATCACACTCTGTATCCATTTATTTTAGGACTGGTGGTTATTAATTATTGCACTCATATTTCTTTACATTGGAGCTTAAGTAGAATATGGAAATTGGCCTTCAATCTTTGGTGTCCAGAACATGTCCAGACCATCCAGCAGTGGACGAATCAAGTCCTGTTTTGGACTTGGGTTTCCAGAATGTTACAAATCTAGATATTCTGTTTGTACAGAGTTAGTAGTTGATTGTAGTATCAACTAATTTTCCAAAGATCTATTTGGAGTGAAATATTTATCGGTTGTTCAGTTTTTATCCGTTCCACGGGGGGGAAAAAAAGTTGATTACGCCAATCAAAGATTAATTGACTCTATTTATGGAAAATAGACTTGAAACTACTCTTGTAGTTTCCAGATGGCTGCCCACATTTCAAAATGCAACATGTTCTAGAACAGCTTAGAAGGAAAAACCTGCCTTCCTGTTATCTGTTGAACATCTCACTCGCTCTAAATTTACACAGTTCTTTTGTAGATGTTTGTTGGTGCCTCCTCTAATTTAATCTTTAAACTCCCCTCTGATACAAAAGCAGTTCATTTTACTTTGTAGCAAATACCAAGCAATTTCCAGCAAACTGTATTTTTTTTGTTGTTGTTTTGTTTTGTTTTTTATCAGAAGTGCTGAGCTACTGTGAGTTCACTAATCTGAGTTTCCAGTCAGCAGGTCAAGCTAAAAATATCATCTGTTTTTGGTCGCTCGCTAAATTTTTCAGTGTATCCTTTAGACTTGTTCCAAAATCTGCAACAACTTTCTCCCTTTGTGTGTGTGTGTGTGTCTGTATCGCAATCTTCACAAATGGTTACTTTAAGCGGCCTGTGTATCTCCACTGGCTGCCTGGTATGGTTAAACTGTAGTTGGGACGGATTTCGCAGCCGTCATCACAAATTCAGCCCTGACCTCAAACAACCAGGACTGGGATCGGTTCTTCCAGTAGAAGGCGCAGTCTCTCTGACTGTGTGGCGTTTCATTGGATATAAATTAGTAAGTTGCTCTGGGACATTAGATCAATGAATATCTTCTTATCATAGCAGCCGACACATGCGCTGCAGTTTGCCACTGCTGACATTTAGTTAATGATTTAAAATTTCACTCCTGTGATGGAATAGATCAGAGTGTTAGCCGAGAATGAAGTAGCTTTTGGACTTTAGGTGTTAATGGTTAGACCGACGCAAACACTAGTGCATTTTATTATTTTTTTCAAATCTTTTAAACCGTTAACACAAACCCAGGCCTTCCGTACTTGACTCATGCTGTGCTCCGTACATTTCTGCGTTATTGTGGCTCTCTTTCCTCTAAAGGCGGAAACCATCAGCAGTTTGGGACTTGCTTAAATCAGGGTTTTCCAGCCATCTTAGGCTAGCCCTGTGAACTCTCTTTTTCTCTGCTTGTTGTCTCTCTTCTTTGCGAAAACGGATTTAAATGAATATATCTGTCGATTGTGCTTCTGCTGAACTGGACCAACCAGCTGTGGAGGTTATTCAGTCGATTAAAATCAGCGATATTAAAGGCGGGGCTTCAATGAACAGTTTGGTCATCAGGCAGTCTTAAGATGCATGATACTCAACATGCATGTGTCGGCGAATTTAACTTAAAAATTACAATTGTTCTTAATCCTGCTAAAAATGAACAGACCGTATTCTTATTTATCTATTAAAACACACTTAAGTGCAATATCATCATTAATTATTGAAATGACAGTGAAGGCCAACCTGTTTTTTGTTTGCTTGCTCATTTATTTTGTCAAGTTCCCATCACTTCCCCTTAGCGTTAGCATCTCGGAATTTGAACTATACCTTAAATATTTGCTTCAAGGTTCAGGAAAATGCCTTTCAGCTATCCTGCTGGCATGCAGGATGTGAGTGCAATGTGTTGCATGCAGTCAGTCTCGTTGCACACAATAAATTAGCAAAAAGGACTAAAAGCATAGTTTATTGTTCAGCTTTATTAGTTGGGTTTTGTTCTCTGGAAGCAAGTCTGCAGGTGAACTTTTCCCCAAATGTTCAGCCAGCTTTATTGGCAGTGCAGTGAGATGACGCTTTTTCATTTGCTTTTATGACGTTATATCCTCCAGATTGATTTCGTTATCAATCAAGTGACTTTATAGTAAATGTACATTTACTGCTGCTTCACAGCTGCTTTAACTCGGCCTGTGCTCAGTTAGTTCCTTATAGCAGTCGTTTCCTGCAATTGTGCTCGGTGAAAGGTCCCTGAGCAGCCAAGAAAAGGCCTCATACAAACGCAGGCTGGCCAGGCGCAGGTAAACCAGCCGGAACGTCTCTGCTCAGGTGTACGCAGAAACGTTTTTCTGCTCCTTTGCTTAGGGAAGCGCACGTTTCCTGTCTCATGACAGGCTTGGCGGAGCCTGCATGAGGTCACCCGGTGAAATGCCTCGCCTCCTTTGTATTTTCTTTTCCTTTTTTTTTTTTGCTTTACATGAGCGCGCAGGTTTCTAAGGCGTGTCCCCACAGCTATGTAACCTGTTTGAAATCCAGTGACTGTGTTCCTCTGGCTTCCTGACTATGTTATCTTGCAGCATGTGACGGAGACGTGAAATCGGGAACATTCCTGCCAGTCCCACGCTCTTGTCGTCTCATGCAGAGAGACAAAGTGTGTGTGTGTGTGTGTGTGTGTGTGTGTGTGTGTGTGTGTGTGTGTGTGTGTGTGTGTGTGTGTGTGTGTGTGTGTGTGTGTGTGTGTGTGTGTGTGACGGATATTTGCGAGGGGAAGTGATTGACAATGTGTCTCCATACTGGATCTAATTAGAATGGCCAGCAGTAAGTGATGTCCTGGCTTGCAGAATGACTGCACATTATGTAATGTACTTATTATGCAGAAAATGTAAGAAACAGAATCTTCTTTAGTGTGTTGCTTTGCCAAGCAGCAGCTCTGTTAACATTTCTTTCTACTATAAATTATTATAGGGTAACTTGACTTGAGTTCAATTTAGTGCTTAACATGACTTTGGTTTTAAATTTCTGCTTTGCTGCACTAATTAACCTCCCCAGAATCCAGGCAAGAACCACAGAGTCCTGCTAAGGATGTAAATATTTCTTTCAAGTGTAAGGACTGAAGTGTGTCTGCTTTCCTTATTCCTTTCTTTCTTTCTTTCTCTGGCTTCGTTGTAACCTTATTTCCTCCTCTTTTCGTCTGTATGTATTGTCCTTCTTACCTCCCTTCTCTTCCTTGTGTCCTTTCTTTGCTTAATGATGTTTCCTTGTCCTCTTCTTCTCTTAACACTTTTTACACCTTCCTACATTTTAAAACTTGAGTGAAATATCTACCATAAGTTAGTGAGGATCTTTTACCTTGAATCTTTCAGAGGTGTTAAAGTGAACACGAATAACTCCGGAAAGTTGTTTGGGAAAAGTCTGAAATTTGTACCTGAAAACATAGTTGAGTGCGTTTTGGAAAACTTTAAATTCAGGACTTATGTCATAGGTTGATGATAAACTTATAATTTGCATGCGTTTTTGAATCTTTGGGTAATTTACTTGTATATATATATTTTTTAAATGCAGTGGGTTGTAGGCTGAAAGGCTTTTCAACTCAGCGTAGCACATGGCTAATTAGCATATGTACAGTATACATACATACATAATCAGACCCATTTCCAAACACATCCAGTGAGAGTCTTTCTGTTAGGCTTTCTAAATTAATGTTGTAAATTTAGAAATCTTAACACATGAAACACGAGATGCTTATAAAATAGCTTTCAGTAAAATATCACACATAAAAAAAAAAAAAAAAAAACTGCATAAGAAGAACAAATTGCTATCACATCTAACAGAACAGCAAAATTCTCGCTACAGTAAATCTGTTGAATTGGCATTAAATGCTTTGGTTTCTTGCTTTTTAGCAACTTTTGCTTATAAGAGCTACAGTTTGTAACAACAGAACCGGGCAGAAACATTTTTAAAAATGTTTTTCTCATAGTGAAATCCAGCTTTTTAATTGACATTCCAGACACCCACCAGTCCACACTTCAACAACGAGCTCTGTGATTGGTTTGGCTCATTAGTATTCCTCCTGCTGTGTTCAGTATCAAAAGCGCCGTCTTACTCGGCAGAAAGGTGGAAAGAGTCCAGTTCACTCGGCCTGTGTGTGTGTGTGCGTGTGTGTGCGTGTGTGTATGGACTGTCTAATCAGCAGTTGGGTCCTACAGGAAGTCCTGTGGTCGGCCTCGGGATTTTTTGCCTTGGGAGGGGGTCGTGGAAGAAAGAGAGAGAGGGGAAAAAAAAAAAAATCAGCTTTCCTCTGCGTTTTTTATTTAGCTGTTTTTAAAAGCCTTAAAGGTCAGGCAAACTCTCTGAGCTCCATTTTCTGAATTTCTTTCCTGGTAGAGCTGGACCTTTCAAGAGCAACATGTAGGTAGCCGCGTCGCTTCCAGTAAATAAGGGCTGACTGCAGGGTTTCTGCTCGGTTACATCACTGGATTATCACTGTTGCATGTTGGAGAGGTAGAGCGATAAAGAGGCCGTTTGCTGTTGACTCGGCGGCTTCGCGAGCGAGTGAGATTCTTGGATTCATGGTGATGTCACATTCACAGCCGCCCCCCCATCCCCCTCTTCCGTCCTTTCCTGCTGCCTTTGGGTCTGTCAGGAAAAATCAGGGCTTCATAAACAGATGAATCTCCTTGACACCATTGCGTTGCATTAAAAATTCACAGTAAAGCTGCTGTTGCTGGTAGGAATAAAAAGAACATGCTGCTTCTGTGTCTTCTAAATGTTTCACGTTGTGGCGTTTGTTTGTTTTTTTGTTTTTTGTTTTTTTTCTTTCTTTCTTTTAGTTTGATTTGTTGAGCAGTTTATGAGAAGATGTTGATGTAAGCAGTAATTCCTGGAACAAAAGGCCCCACCGGGTTTTTCCTCTCCTGATGCTTTGGTGTGTGTGTGTTTAGTGGCTGTGAAACCGGAGCCCCCCTGTGAGAGCAACACCCTGCAGCCGCATGTAAAAACTATAGGAGCCTAATCTGGCCCTTATGATCTCGTCTCTGTGCTCTACAGGTGTGTGTGTGCGTGTGTGTGTGTAGACTCTGAAGCCAGCTCCTGCAGTGTAATGGCTCAGAAAAGAACCACATGAATGTGCTTCAACAGCAGCGTTGCGTTTCGTGCTCCTTCTTCTTCTCCGACTTTGCTTACCTGTATAATATTTGTTAAAGGAGGAGGTGAAAAAGGTGTCAATTTAGTTTTGGTGTTGAATCCTTTTGGATTTTCTTGTACTTCAGGAGGGGATCAGATGAGTTCTGGGTCTCGGCACCTGTTTTTGTGTCCTTCGATGCTCCTGTAAGATTAATTGTTTGACCATTTGGAGGGAATCAATTATTGTTTTGATGATGAAACCTGACAATATTTTCTAAGTCACAGTGAGTCTAATGAAGCATTTTATTCTTATCACGATACAACATTTTTATCAATGAATGCAAAACATTTATTTATGAAAGCATTTATTTTGGCTGATCATTTTGGGAGCTTCCTCCTCCATTCAGCTGTGTAATCGCACCGTAAGGTTTTTCTGAACGATGTGTTGAACCGCTCGGTTTCGTCGTCCACAGCCAGCGCTGCTGCTCGCGTCTTAAAGTAAGGGCCACCGGTTTGACTCCTGTCATTTCTCAGAATGAATGACCTCACTCTTCCCTGCTATTTCCAGCATGCGCCTTTCGATGAATGATTCAGTTTCAAAGAATCAGCAGCAAGCGTTTCATCACTGTGTCAGCTGCTTTTTGTGCGCGTGTGTTACTACATCTACTGGTAAATAATCTTTCCAGTAGATGTGGGAACGACCCGGTTAGTGATGCGTGCTCTTCCTTTCCAGACGTTGTCGTCAGGAGTGGTCCAGGTGTACACAGCGGAACGAAACGGCAGCTGGAGCAAAAGATGCTGCGGGGTGGCCTGTCTGGTCAAGGACAACCCACAGCGCTCCTACTTCATCAGGGTCTTGGACGTAAGGGTAGGTGGAGATCGGTGGACAGTGTATCCGCTGATGTAAAGACCAACTTGTGTATATATTTTTTTTTATTTCACAGGAGGGTAAGATGATGTTCGAACAGGAGCTGTACAACGGCTTCCATGGTAACCTGCAGAGACCTTACTTCGTTACATTTGCTGGAGATGTGAGTTGCCCATGTCTGCTTCAAAGTTTTCAGTTTAAAGACTCTGGTTTTCACTAGATATAATCTTCTGTCAGTCTGTCATGTCCTCGTGCTATTTTGTGAACAAATCAGGCCTTTAGATAACTTTTTGTCTAAAAAAAATAATGATAATTTTATGAACAGATCAAATTAATTGTAGATTTAACTCTGCATATGTTGAGTGAAGATCTTTGTTGGTGAGACTCCAGCAGGCTGTGTGTGGGATTGCCTGCGACGGAGCTGAGCGCATAATTAAAAATAGGTTTGTGTTCAGCTGAAGCTGTGTTTTTGTCTCATTTTTGTGTGTGTGCATCCATAGTCGTGCCAAGTGGGTCTGAACTTCGCCAACGAAGAGGAGACCAAACGTTTTCATGTCGCCTTAACAGAGCTCATGGGGAAAAGAAACAGGAAAACAGGTACAACCTTCCGCCGTTGATCTTTGGCGACTCGCAAAAACTATTCACACGCTTTGAACTTTTTCACATTTTATCATAGTCTTTTAGGTATTTCACTGGGATTTCATGTGACGGCACAGCACAAAGTAGTTTGCGAAAGGAAAAGGATTTACGGCTTTAATTGTTTTCATAAATAAAATCTGAAGAGTGGCATGCATAGGTATTCAGCCCCTCCTACTATCAAACCCTTAAGTATGGGCCGCTCTGCAACAATCTGTTACATAAAATCCCAAATGTGGGAGCATTGTGAAAAAGTTCAAGGTTTAAAAAAATTACAAGGTTGGTTGATTTTACAATGTAACTTTTTTTTTTTTTTTTATCTGTTTTTAAGCCAAATCATGGCCTAATAAAAGCAACAAAACACAATTGTTGACTTTAACTACTCTGAAAAATGAACCACAAATTAAATCCATGCCTAAACGTCTCTCTCTCTTTTTGATGCACTGATCTTGGAAAAACTGTCAGTTATTTTAGTTTTTGGTAGGTTTAGTTTAATAGATTAATTTGACACAGAGTGATGCATTTCAAGTACTTGTTTCTGTTAACTGTGGCAGGTGGAGCAAAACCTATTCTGCGAATAAAGTTATTTAACCCTCTTTTGCACCTTAGGAGTCAGTAAAGTTATGTTGGAGACATTTTGGATTACCAATACCTAGGCCTGTCGCGATAAACAATAAGTCAATTAATCAAACGATAAATTAAAACTATCGACCTCATTTTAATTATCGGCTATATCGTTTCTTCCTGCCTTTTTCTCATACTGTTGATGACACTGAATGAAAAAAGGCTCAACTCCGGTGCTCTCCATTAACTCTCCCTTCCTTGTTTCCTTAGTGTAATGCCCAGCGCGCGCTGCACCATCTTATGTCGCCGATTGTCGGCCCATTATCAAAACCTGAGAGACACATTAGCCGACAGAAATCCTCGGTGTAACGGTTTGATCGAAACCGTGTTGTGTCCAACAATGGACACAAAATAATGAGTCCAGTTCACTAATTTTGAAACCAGGCATTAATCAATTCCTTACTACAATCTACCTGCAATGCATGTAGCTAGTGTCAGTCTGACTGAATGAAAATCATTATAACTATTTATGTCACGTTAACGAAGAACAGCTGAAAAGTTACCGGGTTTTCTGGTAGAAATTTCGCTCCAACTTCTCCCCTAGTTATTTATATTTTCTTTGCACGAACTGTTGAATAAACATTCATGTTGTTTCCGATGTCTGCTGGACTTCGGGTTGCACCGTGTCAGCTGTTCGGGATTCCCTCCATGTTTCCCCTCAGAAAGCAGGAGGAGAATCCGCGCTTTCTGATTGGCTACCGGTCACATTCAACAGGCTGCGTCACTCTCCCAGTCTGGATAAATCCTTGATTTAGATCGCAGCGGCACAACGATCTACCGTAACTCACAACACTAGTGACGATCTCAGAACGAAGAACGTTCTAAGATTGTCGTTCGGGGTAAAAAAATCCTGTAGTTTGAACTATTGCATCAGGCGGTCGGATGTCTTCTCTATTTAAATCTAATGATTACTGAAGGCCAATATACTAAACAGACTTCATAATCTGCACTCTTTTGGTTGAATGCAGTATTTATTTCCACTTTGGTTTTATGTTTAGTTTTTTTTCAAGTACATTTATTGTTAATGGAGACTAAGAATCCATTTTATTTTTGGTTTTGGTTGTTTTATTTATTTTGTGTATCAGTCCCAGTGTTAAGTGTTCTTTTGAAAGTAAAGTGTATCTATCTTTGGCAGGAAATCACATGTATTATTACGTAATTTCCATTAAATCAATGTAAAAAGGTCTTCAAACAATATTATCGTTTATCGCAATAATTTTTTGAGACAATTTATCGTCCAGCAAAATCTGTTATCGTGACAGGCCTACCAATACCTATACCCAATTTTTTTTTTTTGTAGAAAATGTGACTATCATACAAGTGGAATAAAAAGATTTTTCTAAGTATAAAAATTAGAAAAAAACAGTTTCCAGCTCCTCCCACAAGCAGGATCAGCCACAGGTCATTGCCGAAGACGCTGATGAGTCAGTCGTTAATTTAAGCTCATCTTTGGAAAGTTGAGTTGAGCTAAAACCAGGAACACTAACAGGAATTAAAGATTAAAATATATCACTCTGCAATGAATCATCTTTTTGGATTAAATTACCAAAACTATAAAAAAATCTTCATTTTTTTGTGTAATATTATTGTAGGAATATATATTGTCTCTGACTAACAGCCACTACTACTCTTAAACAACAGTGAATTGTTTTTTTCTCATACTTTGGACTATGCTCTGTCTAATCATTTCCTTCCGACTTCTAATTCCCGCGTGTTTTCATAAACTTTTGAGCAGCTTTCCATCACATTTATCATCACAAGCTCAATTAAAAGCATTTTTTGGCTTTTATTTCTTAATCTTTTCATGTGGTCCGCTTTGAATCTCCTGCGTTTTATGACTAACGCCATTTCCTGTTAAACCTTTAACCACTGGAGAACAGACTTGTATTTTTGAGGTAATCTTTTCCACCTCGCCTTCGCTTGTTTCTTTCTTTTTTTTTTTTACATATTTTAAGGCAAGACTCGTAGAAACACGTGGATGATTGTTTTCTAGAGGGTCTGGTCGCCTCCTAAACGCACCAACTAAAATTTTCTCACCAACTCTTCTCCACCTGCTGATTCCTGCACTGACCGTGATGAAACTTCTTGCTCTTTTTTTAAAAACAATTTTTCACCTTGGCGCTTTGGCGCTCGCTTTCTCCTCTAATTAATAGAACTTGTCGAATGCAGCGTTGTAATGATATGATTTATTTGTGTTCACAGAGAAGAGGCGAGACCCTCCGAATGGTACGTTTTCTACTTGTATGTCATGAAATGCTCAATAATACCATCTGGACTCAACGTCTACCTTTAACTAAATGCTGCGTTCTTGCGGCCCTCTTCGCTGACGGGGAACAACTTGATTATTATTGCCCCCTTGTGGTTGCAGGAATCCATTACACCCAGTAACCCTATGTGACCTTCACGACCTTTCAAGCTGTATTTAAGACATTTATTTGAATGCTTCTCAAAAACAGACCATCAAAATAGTGCCATATAGTCAAGATTGTAAAACCAACATGTAAATGACAGCTGGTTCCTCGAGTTTTGAGGGGAAACCAAGTGGAAAATTCAACTATTTTGGACTTTTTTTGATTTTGTATGATTTCGTTTTTCACTCTTTGATGTTTCGGGTAAAGAAACAAAATTTAAGATGACCATACAGTGCAGATTTTGAATGACTATTATTCACAAGGGTGTAAAACAGCAGATTTAATTTTATGATATAACAAATGAGGAATTTTTTTGGATTATTTTGTTTCCCTTTGAATGAAATCATCACTTCAAAATCTGTATTCTATATTTAGTCACTTTCTATTTGTCTGGCATCCAAGTGAAATGATCAACATTTAAGAGAGACAAATAAGTTTTAAAAAATGATCATAATTTGTACTTTTCCTGTCTATCCCGGTCTCATTCTCCCATCATCGCCCAGCTCTGGTCCTTTCCTACTACTTCCTGTTCCAGCTTTCCTTGGCTCGTCGACGACCTCGGCTGCTCTTTCCCCCTTTTCCTCATCATTTAATCGGTCTCCGTTTTCATCCCGTCTCAGTCTCTCTTACGCCGTCTGCCTCGTTTTTCTCCCATCCTGCTGCTTCATCGTGTTTTAGAAACGTCACAGATTAATATGGGATTATGCCCTGGATGGGTTTTAATGGTTACATAAAGGCCAGCAGCGCTCCGACCATAATAAATATCTGGGATTAGATACATTTGCGGGGTAAGACCAGGAGCTACTTGCAGCGAACGGATGCTGGAAAGCTGAACGGATCTGGCTGGCTGAATGTCGGCTGTTTTTAAATCTTTTTGGACGCCTCACCTGCTTGACGTCTTCTACAACTTAATTTTTTTTTTGTCTGTGGAGGAAGACCTGAGATCTGTTTCTTGCATCAATGCTATTTCTTTCGATCGGTTCCAAGAGCGGCCATGATGTTCTGCACAACCTTTCTTTCGGCCCCGTGTGAGGAGCTTCTTTCTGAGGGTGGGGTCGGAGGACGAGCGGCTCCGGCAGCTGCTGCTGCTGGTGGGTTGGGTCCGGGCTGTCTGTCTTCGTTTCACTGCCTGGTCCTCCCTCAGGACGAACTCTACCCGTCGCTTTCTGACTCTTCCGCTCGCACTGAGGCGGGTAAAATGCTGGTAGATGTTGGGATGAGCGGCTGCCGAGCAGGAGAAGGCGGGCGGGTTTGGGGCAAGGCAGGAGGACGATGCGCTCGCTCGGCGTCACCGCTGCCCTGCTTAACTCCCAAATGTTTCCGTAAAGCCAGTTCGAGAGGTACGAACTGACACAACACAATTTGCTTACGCTTTTATGACCAACATCTCACGAAAACCCAAACTTTTTGGTCTTATGTACATATTACATAAGACCAATAAAAATATTTTAATGCTGCTGTTCTACCTGAATTTCCCCTTTGTTTGAGGGACATTCACAACATGTGAACTGCAGTTGGAGTCGATGCTTTAAGAGTCACTGTTCTTATCCTGGGTTTGCGGTCTGGTCGGTGGATTCTTTTTGGCTACGAAGTCCAAAATTAGCACCGCAATATTTTATTGAACTCTGAAACTGAATTTCATCAAAATCTTCAAATGCCTGAAATATTTTTCTGTATGTGAAGTGAATATCATTCGACTTTTTCAACATAGATGCATCTTAACGTATCGTCTTTGTACTTAGACATTCTCTGTTTTCTCTGTGTAACGGTAATAAAAAAAAAATCTGTACTAATATTAACAGGACTCTCCCTGAAATGTTGAAAGCTTTTCTTTTCACCATCTTCTATGAATTTTTCTGTCTCGTTTCCCAACATTAACGTTATCCACACGGTCACCGTTTCTCCAGGACCTGCGTTGCCCATGGCGACCGTCGACATCAAAAACCCTGAGATCAGCAACTCGCATCGTTTTCACAACAACTCTCAGATGAACAGCCTCGTGCACGGCTCCTTCCCCCGCAGGATCAAGAAGGAAAAAGTGAAGAAGAAGAAGCTGACCAAGGCCGACATCGGCACACCCAGCAACTTCCAGTGAGTAGCCGCTGGCGTTAGCCTTGTTGATTTAGTTTCTGGTAAGAAATCTGATCGTCGCCGTCATAAAATCGCCAGTGTCCTGACGGTGCATATTTAATGTTTGTTTGATCTCATCTTCATGTTATCCAGCCTTCTTTCGATCCTTCAAGTCTTCCTTCAGTTTTTTTCTTTCTTCCACATTTCTTTGCTCCTTACTTTAGCCTTTCTTGCTGAAAGATTGCAACTCTTTCTTTCATTTCTCAGGAAAAAATCTGGTCAAATATAAAATGTTGCCTTTAAATTGTGTTGCAATCACTCAGTTACAGGCCACAAAAGAACCAAATATGACAGTACACAGCTCTTGAGTCTTATCTGACTGCCTTAACTTGCATTTCTTCTGCTTTTTGTCTTACAGGCATGTTAATCACATAGGATGGAATCCAAACACCGGCTTTGATGTAAGCAGCATTGATTTGTTTGCGCGTCTTCGGTTGTGAACGTGCGTGACGGGTAGACCGTCTCAAACCGCATCCAGTCGGGCACGCCTCCCCGCGCTGGATTATTTAAATGTAATATCAGCTTCTCGACGTTAATTCGAGCTGCGCACACCAGGAGATTTCAGATGGAAGAGAATCAACGCGCATCCGCATAATCTATAGTGCAAGTTTCAGACGTCCCAATCAGGGAAACTGCTGGATTCAAAACGATGGATCACAGCCTGCAAATGAGAAAATTAAGCCCAGGGAATTTTAGCTTAACAAATTAAGGAGTCTTTTTATACATAGCTCTGAGCCAAGAGGATTTTTACCTGGTAAATTACTCTTAAGGTAAAGATGAGCCATTTTTGCTCCTCATTGATAGTTTAGGTTTAATTTTTCTTCGTAAAATCAAAGAGCTTTTAGTCTATCAACTAGCCATGCGAGCTCATTTAGAGATTTCTTAAAAAAAAAAATAAAAAAAAAAAAACATCTGAATGCATTCCAATAACTGAATTGTATCAACATTTTACAATGTGGAAAAAGAAAAGCTCCTCAAAATAGTGTATTTGTTCAGCCAATCGTCAAGGTCAGAACATGTTCCAACACTGGCCACTAGGTGGAGGCAGAGCGGCAGAAACTGGTTTCTTATGGAGTCGGGAAGTTCAGCTCAAAATGTGAAACAAATCTTCACAGAAAACATCACCAAGGCCAAACACTATGTCAGACATTACGTTCACGTTACTTGAGATGGGGATGATGCAGATTTTTATTTACTTATTTTAGGAGAATCAGATTGCATTGGAGTCTCTTTAGGTTTCATTGTTCAAATTATACATATTTTTTAGTTATGTTCATATATATGAAAAACGGTGAAAAAAATATTCATACCCCTTACACTCCAATCTAACTAAGCTTGAAGTATTTTTGGGTGGAAAAAACATCTTTTGTAGTTTTACCACGCTAATATGCGAGAAGCGTTGATGGGTATAAATGTTTTTTTTTCCTCTATTAACTACGTATCAATGTATATACTGTGTCCCTTTTCTATTTTTGCCTCCTCTAGATGAATAACCTGGACCCAGAGCTGAAGAACCTGTTTGATTTGGCCGGCATCTCCGAGGCTCAGCTGAAGGACAAGGAGACCTCCAAGGCCATCTACGACTTCATTGAGAAAAATGGAGGCGTGGAGGCCGTCAAAAACGAGGTACGGAGACAAGGTAAGACGGCAACCGCACTCTCTGCTCCGCGTTTACGTGGAATCTAGATTCAAGCTGATTTCCTGTTAGAACGAGGCAATTAATCCTGAACAAGTAGGGATGAACAGCTGCTGAGTGGGGATGGACAGTCAGACTCAGTAGAGTTGCATATTGTTGAAAAGTTTAGTAATTTCCACGACGCAATTCACAAACCGTCTCATTAAGCCCACATTTCTTTGTTAAAGTACTTTTTAAATCGCACAAACGAGCCTCGTTAGAACAGATACTCTAATTGAATAAGACTGCATGGAAATGTTTTTTTCAGGATCATGTGAATTTCTTTGAAGCGGGCCGATTGTCTTTAGCTGACAATCTAACTGGTGTGGTGGTTTTATCCCCAGGTCCGCCCAGGTGGAGCGGTAGGTTTCTGTGCATGACCGGCTGTGGAAGCTAACTGTGACGCTGCATGTGCAGTTATGCTGAGTTTCCACCATGAGGCGTTTTGCAGTTCCTGCAGAGGTTCTGTCTGCTGTGTGACTGCACCAGACTTCCTGAATACATTTTCTGACGTTTTGTTGAATAATTGCAGAGCATCTCCTTCCTTGGGAATCTAAAGAATTTCAAACTTCTGGTTGACTTTGTTTGACTCTTTGCATGTAGATTGGTGCAAGAAGGAATTTGGTTTCATATGGTGGAACGCGATAATAATTTTGTCCCATTATGACAACAAACTTCAAAGTATTTTGGGGGGATTTTATGTGATAGACCACCAACACCTTGAAGACGTGCCCAGCTGGGGAGGGGAAGGACGGTGATTCATTGCTCGCAACATTTTTTTTTAATGAAAATCTGGAAAGTTTGCTTTTTCTTCCACCACATGACTTTAGTCTGCAGCTACAGTTTCAACTCTTAAAACTTTGGCATGTTTTGTTTAGAGGCCTTAACGTTTTACATTTGTTTTTGTGAATTGGCTCACTAAAAAAAAAAAAAAACCCAATAGAAAGGATCTATAAATGTAAATTTTCAAGTCAAACATTATATTTAGATCTGGATTTTGTGGAATGCCTGTAGGACCTAAAATACTTTGATTAGAAACGCGACACTTCACCTCTGGCTGTGTGTTTAGGCTTTTCCTTCTTACTGAAAGCTCAACCTCTGCTCTCAAGTTTTTTTTGCTTTTCAGCCTCTGAAAAGTTTTTTTTTTTTTTTTTGGTCACATTTTCACCGCACTGTGGAAATAACGTGTTTTCAACAAGTGGCGTTTTTGTGGCTAAAACTTGTTTCATTGGACCAGAGCGCCGTCGTCCATGTTTGTCTCGCCTCCTGCAGGACTTGCGGCAAACGGGAAACTAGACTTATTGTTGCTTTCTTACGAAAGAGTGATAACTCTCCTTTGTGGAAGGAAATGGATCAAGCGTCATCTATTCTATCACATAAAATGCCAATAAAATACGTGTTGTTGTGGTTGTAGTGTGACACGGTTTTATTTCTCGGTTTTACTAACATGGATATGAACCCCAGCTGATCCTGTATGGCTTAGTTATGATTGCATGGTTTGGCACATGTACAAACTGCCAAACATTTCAGTCTGTCAAATAATGGGGATCCCCTGCAGTTGTAACGAATAAAATCTGGTTGTTATGGCAACTGTCAGTGACTTCTTACAGACATGAGAAGTGTCTGTATTGATGATGTGTTTGTTTTTTTGTTTAGCTCCTCCACCGCCTCCACCCAGAGGTGGCCCTCCTCCGCCACCCCCACCCCAACATGGCTCCGCCCCTCCACCACCTCCTCCTTCCCGGGTGGTCCGGGGCGCCCCGGCGCACGTCTCCCTCCCTGTGGCCCCGCCTCCTCCGCCGCCGCCGCCGCCGGCCAGCAACGGCGCTCCTCCACCCCCGCCGCCTCCGCCGCCTCCCGGACCTCCTCCTCCGCCCTCCATGGAGGCCAACGGAGGGGACGGCAAGTCTGCGCTGCTGAGTCAGATCAGAGAGGGAGCGCAGCTGAAGAAGGTGGAGCAGAAGGAGAGGCCGGTGTCCACCGGCGGCAGAGACGCGCTTCTGGACCAGATCCGACAAGGAGTCCAACTGAAAGCTGTTAGTGTTCATCTGTCACACTCGCTGCAGCCCGGTAGCTTCGCGCTTCACGCAGAAACTCATTTCTTCCGGTCTCCCATCTTTACAGAGGGACGATAACTCTGAACCGACATCTACTGACGCGGCGCCGACGGCGGGCATCGTCGGGGCGCTGATGGCCGCGATGCAGAAGAGAAGCAAAGCCATCCACTCTTCGGGTAACATCAGCTCTGAGTGTATATATGAGTTTACTCATATATACACACCTACATACAGAACATCTTTATTTATCTCCAGTAACGTCTCCTTCAACACATTTCTCTATCAAATATTCATTTTCTCCTTTTTCCCCCCCCACAGACGATGACGACGACGACGATGACGACGACGACTTTGAGGAAGAGGACGAATGGGACGACGAGTGAAACGATTTTTTTTTTTTCTTTTTTCTTCGCCCTCGATGACACTAAAATTTATCCCAGTCTTTCTAAAATAAAGTTGATGACTTCATAATTATAATTAAAAATTTTCTATCAGTTTGCTGTACTTTTTTTTTGTTTTAACCTTTAAAAATTTTTTTTTTTTTTGTTGTTGTTGTTGATCTATAAAGGTTTCTCGGTCTAATCTTAGAGGTTTTCTATTGTCGTTTGCTCCATCTTGTCTCCTGATGGGATTAATTTTCTTCTTGTGTTGCTACGCGGCTCAGACCTTCGATATTTCCAAATGTGTTGATCACGCTCTGTTTGCCATTTTTCATATCTGCTGTCTCCTGTCACACACGATCCGACTTTGCTCCTATTTTCACCCCGATGTGCAATTTTAAATCTCTCTTAAGCATTTGAGCTGAATGTTGGCTACATTATTTTTTTTGTGTGTGTTTTGTTCTCCTCGGCGCTTTGTGAGGTCTTACAAGATAGCGAGACAAGTTGCCACAAAATCTTATTTGTATCATTGTTAGAAAGGGAGAAGAAAAAAAAAAGCTATTTTCATACCCGGTTGCTCTGTAGTTTATTTTTACATATTCAAATAATTCTAGTTTATTGATCATATTTTCTTAAAAAAAAAAAGGAGGAAAAAAAAAAGACAGCACTCTGGAATATTTAGCATTCATTCACTCTGGACTGTACATTTATTCTAAACTTTAAGTCTTTTTTTTTTTTTTTTTTTTGCACATATTGAAAAATCCGACTCGTTGCAGGGACAGAGAACATTTTAGGGTTCGAATCATAATTTAAAGAGCACATGCTTTAAGAAATGTAGCCAAATACATGAGGAATTGAAATGATAAATCATTGACACTACAAACGGTAAAGAGGGGAAAGAGGGTAGCCCACAGTGTTATGTTTGGCTCTTTTTTTTTTTTTAATCTCTGCAACACTACAAGTTTAATTGACTTTTGTGCTCATTTGTTTTTTGTTTTTTGTTTTTTTACAGTAGAAAGCAGAGTATTAATAAACACCTGTTCATTGTAATCAGGTAATTCATCATGTGATGCTAAAATAAAGACATTTTAGTTTTGCACACTGATTCTTATAATGGGTCCATTCTACGTTTCTGTACTGGTCAAACACTGGCATGTTAGCCCCTTTTTCGTTGTTGCTTTAAAAAAAACATTTATTTTGTTTAATATGAAGAAGTGCCGTTTGCCCCGAGGCATTTATTTTTTTATTATACGTGTGGATGACGGTGTCATGAAGCCGCCTAGCTACATTTTAAACACCCAGGAGTAGTGCTTGCTTGCATTTTCAAAGTTTCTCAGAAACTAATTTGGATGAAAGCTAAAATAGTTTCTCATGTTTCTGGTTATAATGCCTGAAGTTCGACTCGGTGGTGTTTGTATAATCTCTTAAACGGAAAGCCAAGTGAGATGGAAGCATTTGCCTAGCAAAGGCTAGCATTTGCCTCGTTCCTGTTAGCAACTCAGCTGCTGACCCTGACGACATTAAATCTGTTAATGTAGAAAATCTGAGATGTATTAGAAGTTATTGTTTTCCAATCCATCTAGCTAGGTTACAGAGAGCCTGGCTATATAGCCATTTAGCTAGCTATATAGCTGCATAGCCATTTAGCTAGTTATATAGCTGCATAGCCATATAGCTAGCTATATATCTGCGTAGCCATTTAGCTAGCTATGTAGTTTGACTAGCTTATAAACATTTAAACTTTGAGCTTAGATGTTTTCTGGCTTTTTCAGTTCAACCTATTTGAGTGAAATATGTACTTGTAAAATATACAAATTTTGGGGGCTAAAAAAAAACAAGAATTTTTAATTATTTGGGCAACAAAAACAAAAAGAGAGCAGCATCACAACTCCAATGCGTCTATCCCTAGCAACACCTTAATTGTAAAAGGGAACAGTTGATGTTTGTCATTAGCTTAAAATTTGCTAGCATTTGGCTTGTTCCTGTTGGAAAATACTCCATCAAAAGGTTAATGTGTGAGGAGAATTTTGCATTTCTTTTGCACGCTGAATATGAAAAACCAAAACATTTTGTTTACAAGAAGTCTCCAAACACACATTCCTTAATAGTCCCTACTTCCTGCTTTAACTATGGATTAATTAAATCAATTTTCAAAAATCTGGCTGATGTGTACAGTAAAGAAGTGTTGTATGATTAAGAAGTAATGCCTACCGTTCCTTTATTCAGGAAATTAAATATTTAAAGTCAACTGGCCTAAATGAGGCTGTGTAATTAAAATCTCAGAAAATAATGTCATTAAAATGATGCATGGGATTTGAGTTTTCTACAACATATTTAAGCCATCAAAGTATTTGACAAAAAAAAGTAAAGCGAGATGGCTAACCACATGGACACTGCATATCGATAGGAACAAATACTGAATATTTTTATTTGTAGGAAAAAAACATTTTCTTTTCCCACTAACAGTTTTTGTTCCTTCTGCTGGGAGCTACTTGACTCCAGAACACACTAAATTCAATTAGCAGCTCATGAAACTGAAGATATTCCTCTTTGTTAGTTTTAAATGACAATCATGAATCGTGGCTTCAGTCAAGAGGTTTTGAATTGAAAACTACCATCGCTGTAACGCAGCAGCGTATTCTGATAGCTCAGCCTGTAGCCCACCACTTCTACAAAAGAGAAAATAAAACATGACTCTAAAATGCTTGTTTGAAACTTTTTAGTCTTATCCAGGCAGAAACAATAACTTCTCATCCTTTCCTGCTGGTTTGTTTTTCTGTTGGCAAAAACTGGACTGTCAATCTTAAATTTCCTGACGGTGAAAGACAAAGTGCCGCTTGTTTGATTAAGTGAAGATCTCTGTTGTTGTCAGATGTTAAAATATGCATAAAAAAAAATTTTTGTCGGCTTCTTCAGGAAACTGTTAAAAAGGATGACACCAACTCCAATCCAAAATAAAACAAAAAAAAAACTTGACAACAAATGAGCTCCGGTGTTGTAAACGTCAATAAAGGTATATTCACAAAAACGCTTTTTTTTTTTTATCCTTTTGTCCGTGCTTAACATTTTCTTCAAATTTTAGTTATGTTTGTAAATCATAAAGACACGGATCTTCATCTACAAACAGCAAAACAATTATGAAACGAACTCAAGAAAAGAAAACGAGGCGACCTGTCTTTAACGTGCGTGAATGAAATGATCTATAATGAAAACGACTCTTGAGTGAGGAGGCTGTATTTTTAGTTGATGTCCACATCAGCTGAACTTTCATCAGTCGCCTTCGCTACAGAGCTTATAGAAGGGATTAGAGTAGGTATGGCACTTTCCACTGATGTTACACCACGGAGACAAACACGCAAAAGCTTTTATAGAAGCAGCAGCACAACATCAGGGTTTTGACTTGATGTAAGCATGCAGCTGGGTGATTTGAATCATTTTATTACATAACAGCCTCCTTTCCCACTTTGGGTGATGGCTTTTTTTGCACGATAATGGGATTCAGACCTGGTTTTTGTTCTAAAAGCAGATGGATGTATACATGCATCAATTTATGGGATTTTAAAAAAAAGAAAAGTGCATTTATTCCTAGCCGCATTTGATCTGAGTCACACGTTTGAAATTCTTTTGGATAATCGACGGAAAACTCTTGCGTGACGTTGATCGAACCCGACCAGCTGTTTTCATCTTCCCACTGATAATTCTGATTTATCTTCGGTAAGCAGCTCCAGTTCTGCCTCCTTGCTCTCAACCCAGTATAGCTCCTTCAATAATCAGATTCGACTATCAGAGTCGAGCCTCGTCACAGAAAATCCCAACAAAACTCAATTCGGTGTCTCTGTGCGACTTTCGACCAAGTGCAGGCAGAAATCTGGCGCAATAAGTGGCATTTTATTAACACTTCAATCCACTTCTCACTTTTATGACATAGATTGTAAAAAACAGCCTGTGCAGAAAGAGTTGCATGGTTGAATTGTTATGTTACCCAGTGTTTTTTGACCTCTAGTCAGCAAAAGCTATGTGAAATACCCAAAGAGAGTTGAGTATTAGGTCAGCTATCAATGAATGACCGTTTGACACAAGAACAGCACAGTGGTCTCCTGAACTGAATAGACAGAAAAGTCAGGGGGGGGCATCAGTTTATGGCTGATGGTCTTGACAGGCTCTGTGATATCGTGCGGTTTGGTGACATTTGGACATTTTTAAGGATGTGGTTTAAAGAACGACGCTGAAATTCTTACATGAACAATGGAACTTCTGTACGTTTCTGGAAGTGATTCTTTATGGCAGCGATGCAGTTGGTGAAAGTCTGCGTTTTATGGGAGAATATGGAAGGACTTCCCCCTCTTGAAAAATATTACAAAGCTCTCTGGTTCTTGCAGAGGAGGACCACCCTCCTGTGGCGCTTTCTTTGACGAACGCCTTGCATGCAACGGGCAGAGTGCAACTTTTGCACTTTGTCTCACCTGGTCCAGTTTCCTTTCAGGAAACAGAAATAGCAGCTGATGTAAAGATGGCACTGCTGTGCAGTCAAGGAGACGGAGACTTTTTTCCAAGACAAACGGAGGCCCCCGGATTAGAACGGCTGACAAAGGAAGTGCGTCTCTTTCTAATCTACCTCTCAAATTCTGCTGCACAGTTTTCACCTTGCCATCTTTGCACCCATAGCGTCCTACTTTATAAACGCCGAGTAGATTGGATTTTTGGATTTTTAGCCATTTTAATGGAGAATACGTTTATTCTCCATCAACCCAAAATATATATACACATTTCACATACTTTTTTTCTTTCTTCGCAGTTATTTTCAGTCATCCGTCAGTGTTTTCCCTGCTAAGTGTCACACAATATGCTCACGTCTGTCTCTAATTTTCTGTACAAAGGAACTCTTAAAACGTTACTCAGTATCATACATAGAGTTTTAGGCCTCACACAAGCCAGTTAAAAATGAACACATTTACCTGAACGCATGTGTTTCACTGTTTCCAGAAGAATTACAAGTCTACTGCTCACTAGTTGCATCATATTGGCATCATCACTGATGTCAGAGTGAGTGTTTTTATTTTTATTATGATTTCACTTCACTTGTTCTGTTTTGCAACTTGTTCAGAGAAAGTGCGCAAAAGCACGGCTTCAAAAACGCGCTCACACGAGTGGGTGCGTGTTGTCGACGTCTCTGAGAGGTTGTGTGCATCAGCGGCTGACTCACTCAGACTGAAAGAAATGCAAATAAAAACAATTTTTCAAAAATATAACGCTTCCTCCTGTACGAGCTTGTCCCCCTTTCCCCCCACCTTGAATAAAACTCACCCAGTAACCAAAGAAGACACAACCAACACGAGTAAATGGGTATATTTAGAAACAAACACATATTTCAACCAAAAAAAAAAAAAAAACACATCATATTTACAGTCTTACATTAGAAAATGTCAGTAAACAAGAATAAGAAAACTCACGTCATTTTCTACTGTGAGAGGATGCTTTTTTTTTTTTTTTTTTCACACTTTAGTGATTAAGATCATCAGACTAAAATAGCCAGAGTAGATACAAAATGCTGCTTTCAAAACTGGAATAAAATCAATTGAGGGGGAAAAAAAAAAAGTTCAAACTGACTCGTCACCAGGGCCGGTCCGAGCCTTTTTGGGGCCTTATGCAGCTTTTCGTGGCGGGGATCCCCCATACCGACATTTCAACACCAGATGATTTATAATTCCTAAGCTACTGTATGTGTAACATACCTGCCATCATTAGCATCATTTTTTATTAGCGTACGTTATACTATTGATTCCAAACTTACAGAAGTAACAAATAATAATAATAAAAAATAATAATTTGGGTTTTAAGTGGGGCATTTTATTTTAACTACCTGAAAGCCATCAACAGGAAGAGATTAATTATTATTATCTGAAAAAACAACATAGTAATAGCATTTAGTTTGCATTATTCAATGTTATTTTTAAATATATTTTTTTCCATCATGTTAGTTTATTGCTCTTGGGGGACCCCTGGTGGCATGGAGGCCACCATGGGGCAAATGCCTTCCATTAGTTAGAAATTTGCTACTGGGTGTCAAAATCTGAAGACAATTTGGAATAAATGAATTTCACCCGCTTTGAATAGCTTTTTATCTTATTATTTGGAAACTGCATTCTATATTTACTCAAGTTACTTGTGTTTGATATGAAAATTTGTTTGATGATCGGAAACAATTAGGAATTATTTCTGCAAAAGGGGATGGAGGGGGCGACTGTGTCTTTAAATATCTCAAAAAAATAGTTCAAAATTTTGAGTGCAAATTTCCAGTACAACCTTCCCATTTTACTCTGAGTAAGAAATCCAATTGGTCTCCTCTTCCATTGCCGTCGCCGCCATTATCCCTCATCGTAGATGATGTGGGACTTCCACCTGGAAAATCACAGATTGTGTCAGAGGACAAAAATGAGAGGAAGAGCAGCAAAAGTGGTCAAACAGCAGCAGCAGCAGCAGCAGCATGGACTGCTTTCAGGCTGCTGCCAACGCCACAAAGCGTCGAGTCTGTTGTTATCGAAGCTCCACAGAGCAGTTTCTATAAATACCGGCGCTGAGTGGATGGAATCTGCCAGCTACAGCCGGAGACCCCATTATCTGAGGGCACAGATGATTTTCCACAACAATGTAACAAGCTGCAGGAAAAGCCAACACTCAAATCTCCACTTACTGATATATGAAAATAGGGGAAACTCTGAGTAATACGGGCTTTTAGTTTCATTATTTGCCCTGCCATCTATGTTTTCCATGCCTCTGTTACGGATGTCAGTTTATCATCCACTTCTGGGTTAAAAAAAAAAAAAAAAAAGCAGGCTGACTGACTTTATCGCTGTCAGTGTTCTCTGTCCTACTCTGTCTGTGAAAGCAATGTGCTCATACCAGAACACGCTGGTGGCAAACAGCCTGTTTTGCCTGTCCAGAGACAGATCAGACCACATCAGCCACTAGGATGACTCACACACCGCTGACTCTGTGTCATCCTCGTCTAAATTAAACTCCTTCATTGTGCAGTTTGCCTTTCGGAGAGTTTGTCCGCTTCTGTTTTTCACAACCGAATACCCCCCCCTCCCCCCCAGATGAGGAAAAAGTGTCCCCTCCTCTCTCTCACCCGTCTGAGGTTCCTGAGGCTGCTGCTGCGGATGGACTCCATCAGCTGATCGTGGGCGGACCTCATCGGCGTGGACGGCCTGCTGCCACCCTCCTCCGCCCTCCTCTCGGCCGACACGGGCCTCAGGGTGTTCTTGAGCTCCTTCAGGATGCAGCCCGTCTCACCCTTGGTCTCCTTCGCCTTGCTCTTCTTGCCCTTCTTCCCTTTGGTTTTGGTGACCTTCTTGCTGCCCGCCTCATGGGCCTTGATGACCTCCGCGATCATTCGCGTGGGCCTCTTCTTCTCCTGTTGCGCTGGGAGGAGCGGAGGAGGAGGAGGAGGCGGCGGCGGTGGAGGGGGTGGAGGCGGAGGATTCTGTTTTTTAGCCGTTAGTTTGGGTGAGGACCAAGGTGAGGCTCTGGGTGAAGTGCAGGGCGACGAACTGGGTGTTCCTCTCTTTAGAAAAGAAAATGCACACACAGTGAAGACAGAATTGAAGATGGAAACCAGTTTTCTGTGTTAACAGGTAAGAATTTGAGGAATATCAGCAACAGACACCATCAGGTATCTGACGTTTTGGACAAACGTCATTCCTCTAATCGGGACTGTAGAAAAGGCCTTGGTCAAAACATTTTTGTGCCAATATTCATGTTATTGTTACTGTGTATCGTATAATTTGAATTGAAACAAATGAGCCAATTAGAGCTGATTGTGTTGGAAGTAATTGGCTGAAACGGAATCGAAATGTTTAATGAATCAAGCTATCCAAGTTACTTGAACAGTATGAAGCGAAGTGATTACCAGCGCAGAGGTTCTGGGGTTCACGGCTCCATCTTGCCCTCCTTGTTGCTGTTGCCGTTGCTCCTGCAGCCGTCTCTGCCTCTGACGGTCCTGGTTCCTGGTCAGTATCCCGGTCATGCTCATCCTGGGACCGGGGAGGTTGAACTGGTAGCCGAGCTTGATCAAAGTGTGGTTCTCCCTCAGAATCTTCACCATCTCCATTTCTACCTGCAGCAGGTCATCGCAGCAATTCACATCGACTGTAACGGTAACCGGGAGGGTTTCGCTGGCTGGGACTGAAACCAACCTGCCCTCCACACATGTGCCTCTGGTTGTGAAAGCGGAGCTCGGTCAGGGTGTTGTTGCCTGGCAGTGCTTGGACCAGCGCCATCACTCCCTTCCCGCTCACGTAGTTGGACTCTATGTTCAGGCTGGTGATGGACGCGTTCTCCTTCAACATCTTAGCGATGGCCAGAGCGACGTGGTCATCGGCCCGCGTGTTCGCGAGACTGAAGACTCGCACGTGGGTGTTCGCTCTTAGTGCTTCAGCAAATCGAATGAGAGTTTCCTGCAAAAGGGATTAGGAAGAAACAGAAAATCCTAAACCCACAGTTACTTTTAAGGTTGCTCAGCAAGAGCGAAAGTTTAGTGTCTGATTATTTTTGTTGTTGTTCGGCCAACCAATCGACTTTGAAAGATGATTGAGAAAGACTTTCCCTTCCCAACTGAAATGCTTTATGAATAGATGTTTTGATCCAGATTATTAGATTGAAACTTATGACAATGAATCATGCAATGAAGAGAGAAAAAAATGTGTTTTTTAGTCATGATAAATACGTACCTGTTTGTTTTTTCACATTGCCAAAGATATCTAAGTTTTAAGATATGAAACTAGTATTTTTCAACAATGTTACTTTTAAAGAACTGAAAGAAATTGGTCTTTTTCAGCTACAAGATACCCTGTGATCATCTGTTTTAACGGATTTAAAAAAAACCACACTCAAAAAGTTTAGTTCCTATCTCCTTGGAAACAACGAAAACGGAAGTCAGGGATGTTTCGAAACATTTGCGTGGAAAGGCCGACACGCTCCACTGAGAAAAAAACTAGGCTAATAAAACACCTCGTTACCTGTGTGATGTCATCGATGTTGTTCAGATTCACCTCAGTGAGTTCGGAGTCGTCACTGAGAACTCGCTGCAACGCATCATCAACAACTGTTGGGTTTCCACTGGAGTTTAGGTCCACTGGTGGAGGGGGCGGAGTCAGCCTCACAGGCTCCACCCACTGAGGCCTCAGTAGTGTCGGTTTGACCTCATGCGCCGAGTCTCTCAAGGGTTCAATGGGTTTTGCTACATTGTCTTGTTTGTCTTCATCCGTTTCGGTGTCATCGTCGTCTTCTTCTGTTGCAGGCTCCTCTTCCTCACTTTCTTCCTCTTCATCACTGTCTTCCTCTTTGTGATCTTCCCCCTTTGAATTTTCTGACCTTTGGCTTTCCTTTTCGCTCTCGTCGTTTTTCTCCTCCTCCTCTTCTTCGCCGCTTTCTTCTGTCAGACACTCGTCTTCTTGTTCTTCATCCTGTGTTTTGAGAACGTCATTAAACTGCAGATATGAGTACAAATGATCTTTAGGGTCAACAAGCGCAGCTTTTATGGTACAGAGAAAAAACAAAAATTGGTTGCAACTCACAAATGTTTTACTGTATTCAATGTTTTGGTATCTTTTCGTTTGCAGGGATTTTCTCCCATATGTCCTGACAAAACTGGAGGAACTGAGTCGGGTTTATTGAAATAAATAAACTTTTCAATGTTTTTTATTTATCTAATTTGACTGCATGGGGAATGTGCTGACATTTTTTAAAAGACCCGGTCACAATAGGATGGTTTAATTTAATTCTATGGGATGTTGATATTTGTGTAGTAAAACATGTAATAGACAAATAAGTAATGAGAGGAAAAATAGATTTAAAAAAAACAATTGCCCTGATTTGGAAGATTGATTTCCAAAAAAAAAAATTTAACCTCCTGGCTGATATCCTGAAATGTCCCTTTTATATTTTTCACAAAATGCTGACTCTTGAGTCAACAGAAGCGATGGCTTCTTCGCTGCCGAATGGCATTTCGGCCCAGGAATGATGCCAAAATAGTCCAAATCAAGAAAATCTCTACGGTGGGACAAACGAAATCTCTTTTCTGTACATTTCCTCCTCTTACCGGTTTGGGGCTCCCTCCTGCTATCTCGTTTTCCAAAAGTTTACGGGTCTCGTTCTCCCAGTACTTCATGAGGGCCTCTCTGCTGAAAGTACCCGTTGGGGTTTTGTCCGTCTGATCTCGCTGTCTGAGTCCAATGGGCACGTTGGCGTCAGGATCGATGTCGACCAGCTCCTTTTCCAACTCGGCCAACTCCTCCGGGCTGAGCGACGCCAGGAGCTCGTCCTCGTCGACATCTTCGTACTTACTCAGCTCTCGGCGATACCCGAAAAAACTCATGGCCGAAGCCCGAGAAGCACTGACCAGAGATTATTAAACTGTCACAGGGTTAATCGGGCTCCCAAGACGAAGGAGTTTGGATAAAGAAGGTCAATTAAAACATAAGGTCCACCGACAGGCTTGAGATCTATGAAGATCTCTGCAAGGTTAGGTTAAAAACCAGTCGATTCATGTCATACGATGTGACCAGTCCAAACGTATCCCTCCTGCTCCAGTCTGAACTGGATTCCTCCTGGCTGGCCAACTTTATGTAAGGGTGCACACATGTGTGCGTTCGTGTGTGTGTGTGTGTGTGTGTGTCCATGTCCTCTCCTTTTCTAATCTCGCCAGCTGCTGTTTGGGCTTTAAGAGGGAACGTAGCAACGAGCGGGCCCCATGATGCGGCGTCTTTTTTTGGGAGTCGCTACCCAGATAGGCAGAGCTACAAAAAGCCTGTGAGCTCAGAGGCTCCGCGGCCTGGTCATTGTAGCGCGCAGTCGCCGGGACCTGAACGGCTTTGTTCATGGCCAAAAAAAGACTGAGCTTCATCGAAGGAGCGGGACGAAAAGGTTCTGGTCTGGAAAAACTCAACAAGAGGCGAGAAGGAAGGTTTCTGACATTCGCTAAATGTTTTCAAAACCATTTCTAAGGTTCTTGTGAGCCAACGCAACGAGCTGCTGGATTCCTCTTGAGGTTTGCAGTTAAAGCCTCTGTGGAGGAAACCTGAGAACTGAAGGGTTAAGACGTCCGAAGCATCCGGAGCATCCAGCAGTATTTCTGGTTAATGTGTCAGGGTTATCCAAGCCAAGATTTTTTCTGTTATTGTTTGAGTACCTCTAGATTAAAATAATAAGTAAGTTATTGTTTGGAAACACATGCAAGCAAAAAGTTCTGACTCTCCTAATGGATGTTATTGTTCCTATATTTGTAGCTTCCATCGGTCCCAGTGCTTATTCACCTTCCCTCGGTTTTCAAGTCTCCTCTTTCTTTCCCACAGCTGTTTTCTATCTCCTGATTTACCACTACCTGTACTCTTCCTCAGCTGTTTATCCGTTTGCTTCTGGTTAGTTCTTCATTTCCACCTCTGCCACGGTATCCAATCTCTGCGGTTCTCATTGTTCCTCACTGGATCCTTTCCTTGCCCTGTCCTGCCGCCTGCTGCTCCTCTTTAGAGTCCCGTCCTGTCCTCCTCATGCTCCAGCTGTAAGTTTGTTTGTTTTTTTGACTCTATCAAAGATTTCTCAATCATCCTTCTGAGATCCTGTCTACATTTCGGTGCAGCTGCAACCGTAAATATATCAGATTTTGTGTTATTCGTTTAAAGAAAACCATTTGTAAGCATTTCTTTGGCTAATTAGGTCAAAAATCGGATGTTTTTTTTTGTTTGTTTTGGCAGGATAGGGTTACATTCAAAGAGCTTTTCCTGAACTGGATGGTTTGATGAAAGTTTGAAATAGGAAGGTTGATTGTTGAACTTTTATTAAAGTCTTTTTTTTTTTTTTTTGATTTACTGTGTGAGCAAAAAAAGGAAAATATTAGTTGTGTAAAACGATACTTTTACTCTTTCTTAAACATTGTAATATGTAGTGAGAATAAAAGAAATGTGCTCCATAGCAGCTTCACTGGCAATAAAATGCATTCACATAGACTCTGCAGGTTTGTCGCACTTTTCTGCAGTTTATTTCATCTACTCAACGATATTCTCTGGCTGATACCTTTGCAGGCATCTGATTACTGATACGGCGAGAAGCAGATTTACCAGATGTCACTTATTTTATTTCTCATGCATGCATTTTTCCTCTCTTCTGGTTCTACTTTAGCAACTTTTACAGCAATGTTATAAACAGTATAAATACAGGAAAGTGTAGATTTAGGTAAAAACTGTGGAGTTGTGACAAAAAAAAAATGCACACATTTACAAAATTCCCAGATCTTGTTATCATTAGAGCCCCCCGTAGGGGTCGACCGCCCTGTAGGTCAGGTAGCCGATCAGTCTGGGAGGAAAGGGAGCAGCATCCATGGCCTCCGGGTCGCTCAGCATCCTCACGTTCATTCTGCCTCTGATCACGAGTCGGCACAAGTGTTGCAGGGGTCGGGGTTCTCCTGGAGCAGAGACGGCGTTAATTAGTCTTCGGTTGACCACGACTTAAAGTCAACATCACGTGTTTACCCAGCACAGCGGAAATCTCCTCCCACTCAGGAGTCCTCTCCAGGATGCGCCTCAGGTTGGAGCAGATGCTGACGTGGCTGACGTAGTCGAGAAGAATCCTCACGACGCTGCCTGCCAGATGGGCGAGCCACGACACGGACATGAACTCGCAGAACTGAAAAGAGCAAAGACCAGGAATTTGCTTTTGGCGTTAACTCGTGCTCTCTTCGTTGCACATTGCAAGCGGGGGAAAGAATGCATGCGCGTGTGTCAGTTCTCACTGGAATGACGTTAGGCTGACAATAAATCTTGTAGGCCTGGTTGTGGAGGTCAGTCCAGGTACTGTCCAAGTCTTCACTTTTATTGTGGAAGCACTCAAAGCATCTGCAGGATGTAAGATATTTAAAAACGTGAATACTTCCATTCAAATTTAGGTTTAAATTGAGTTTTGATGGTCAGGGGGTGTACGTGCTTGTGAGCCTGATAGCCACTGTTGAGCAGCAGTCGCAGCATGTCTTGGTCTCTGAGGCAGTAGTAGAGGGCAGTGGGGAACACAGTGTTGTTGATCACTCTGAAGTAGCAGTTCACCTCGGCTCCGTAGGACAGCAGCAGCTTCACCAACTCGTACCTAGACACAGCCAGTTGTCTTTAGGGCAATCTGCATTACTTACGCATCTGGCAAAGCTTTCCAGCTGCCTCCTGCTGACCTCTCTGCCCGAACGGCTACCAAGATGCATCGCAGAGGGTCCAGGTCTGTTCTTGCTCCCGCTTTCAGCAAGATCTCAGCACAGGTCAGGTCGCCGTTGGAGACGGCGAAGTACAGAGGAGTCTTCCTCAGGTCGCCATAGTTCTCTGTAAGATTGAAAAAGGTCAGCAAGTTAGTTCCAGGAAGTAGATCAAAATCTAAATTGAGTGTAAGTTAATTTTTTTTTTTTTTAAACTACAAATAGCAGAGCATGTGATTCCATACATCCATCCATCCATTTTCCGTCACCCTTCTCCCTAACGGGGTCAGGAGTTGCTGGTGCCTATCTCCAGCTGCGTTCCGGGCGAGAGGCGGGGTTCACCCTGGACAGGTCGCCAGTCTGTCGCAGTGATTCCATACATTAAACACTATATGTTAAAAAGCATCTTTCATCATTTTCTGATATTTTTTTTTCTTTTTAGTTGTGTTCAAATTTGTAGTTCATGATAATTCTATTCATTTTCTTGGTCAAAGTGAAATATGTGAAAAAGTTGAAGATTGATGCATAGCACAATAGATGCCTGAGAACAACAAAGTTTCAAGTTAAAATTTTAGTTCTTCGGGTGGCGATTTGCTAAGTAAAGTGGGAGGAAGAAACCGTTTTAGAGCAGGCATGGAGACTCAACAAACCGGCACACAACCCAGAGATTTAAAAGTGCTTTGTGGTGAGCCTAGCGGAAAATGAGCACTTACGACGAAAAACTGAAAATCAACGTATCCCGGACCAGCTTTCATTCTTATTGTGAGGCGCTTTTTATTTCTGCAAATAGCTGTGTTGCCAGAAAATGTTGTGCGAGTGAGCCCTTTGCTGATTGTGTAAGTTAAGTCATTAAACCCATTAACAGAATCTAAAATCTTGCACTTTGCAAGCAAATTTGATATCGAAAAACAGGTTGTAGCATTTGTTTGCTATGCAAACTTAATTGTACATGTATTTGAAAACCATTTTGAGCAGATTATTGAAGTATTTCTTACAGAAACACATTCCACATGTTTGGGGTGCGCATGATTAACTTCCATATAAGTGAAAGCAACATTGTTTTTATTTCATGTCAGCAACCTCAAACTTTAATGGATCTTGTTTTTGGGTTTTATGCGATATAGGCCAACACAAGGCAGTTGCTCGGTTGGGAAAGGTCTGAACAATGAAACGCACTTTCCAGATTTTTTTTACATGGATGGATGAAAAAGGCCAGATGTATGGATTCTCAAGCAACATTTTGCGTGTAACACTTATACGGTCACCCCTACCGGAGATGTGTTTATCTAGCTGTGTGTTGACGTCAAAACCATTCTGGATGAGGAGCTCGAGACATTCAGTCTGTCCTCCATCAGCAGCAGAGTGGACCGGGCTCTGGCCCGAGAGACGGATCGCTCTCTTTGTGGTGTCAGGGATCAGAGTTCTTAGGACTCTGCAGAAACAGACAGGAAAATAAAGAGGAATCAACAGAGTGAAAAACACCAAACAGGACAGAGGGAGCGGTCATTAATCTGTGGTTTGAGTTACAGTGTATTTTAGGAACTGAGACAAACAAAAGACTCTTTGTGGAGAACTTTCACTCTATTGTTTGCTTGTTGTGATGCAGACAAAATGGGGTAAGTAATTTTATTTAATGCGGAGCAATTTCTTTATTCCGAGAACTGAATCTGCGGCGGTGATTGTAAGCCGTCAGAATGGCGCTTCATGTTTTCTCGAACTCAACCCACAGCGTGTGTCCCTCATACGCAGCCCTGTGGATGGGCAGCTGACAGGCGTAGCTGGCCACGTTTGGGTTGGCTCCGTGCTGCAGAAGGAGCCTGACACAGTCCAGGTTCCCTGACCCAGACGCGTCATACAGGACCGTGTCCCCATTGCTGGCCCGGGCGTTCACGTCTCCCCCTAGTGGAGGACAGAGGAAGTGCAAAAACAGAGGGAGTGGTTGGGAAATTAGGCAGGGTCAGAAAAAAAAAAGGGGGGGGGGGGATATGAGTAAATAGTTACATGTTTGTGTTTTAATGTTTTACCGTGCTGTATGAGTATTTCTAGGGCTTCGGTCCGGCCGTGCTCCGCTGCGATTCCCATGGCGGTCACACCATGACCGTCTCTCATGGCAACCTGGGCTCCATGGCGAAGCAGCAGCATCAGAACAGCTGGACAACCCACCTGAAAGACAAGATGGGGAAGTAGGCTGTCTTAGGGGGGAAATCACACAGAAATCTTCTAAGTATAATTTTTCAAATTTTCAGATATTTTTTTAAAGCCCACTGAGGTTAAAAGTGGGCCAACTCGAAAGAAAAATGCATCAGTTGCCTCACAGGCATAGAAACTTGTTTCACAACTTAATAGCCAAGCTAATGGAAAAACGGATCTGATGTCTCATACGTGTCGAGTGAGTTTGATTTACTTTACAGAAAAGTTTGGGCGGCAGCTTTAAGGCACCCCCCACCTTTGCAGCTTCATGAGTCGCTGTCCACTTCGTGAGACACACCTGCTCCACAAAGGCCCCACTCATGATGAGGGAATGAACGCTGTCATATGAGCTCTGTCTCACCGCTGCAAAATGTGGAAAGTATATGTGAGGAAAAAGTGTACTGGTAAGGGTTTCTTTTTCACAAAACTGCTGAAAACGCAGTGGATGGATGATAACAATGGTGAAACATGACCTTTGGTGACTGTAAATGATACACTGTCTTAACAAATAAATACTGTTGGCATATTTGACATCTAAAAGGAACAGTTGAAGGTTGTGGTTGTGCTGTGGTGGACAAGTAGTGAGTTTGCAGTAAATATCGGAGTGATATAATTTGGCAGAATCGGGAAGGACTTCAAAACCTCTTCTTTTTGTTTCAGGTCGGTCAGTGCTCCTACGGTAAATAGGTGAGGTGAGTGTGCGCCGTTTCTGGTTGGCGGTGTGATTGTGCTACCGAGGAGCAGAGGAGATTCGTTCCTGCTGTTTGTGTTGTGCGGCGAGGCTCCGTGCCGCAGCAGCAGGTTGATGTTTTCCACTTGGTCGGCTTCTGCTGCCAGCGTCAACGCCGTGTCCCCGTCCTTCGTCTGCTCTTCGAGTGTCGCGTCCGTGGATGCCATCACTGCAAGGGCGGCAAATAAGCACAGCTTAGATACGAGGATCTAACGCCGGGCTGAATCCCTCGATGCTCTCTTACCCTGCAGCACCACATGCAGCATTTCTGGCTTTGGCAGAGCAGCCGCTGCATGCAGAGGAAGCCGGCCCCTGCTGTCGCTCTCTCTGAAGGCTGACGCGCAGCACGACAGTTCCCGCAGTGCAGCTACATCACCTACAGAGATACAGTTTTAAAGAGTGTTAAATATCAGATTAATATATAATGTACTGCACATTGTGACTAGGCAGAAGGAAGGTCTTTCTTTAGTGGGCACAGGGAAGCTTTTCATGTTAACGGGAGGCTAAAATCGTAGCGTAAGAATTGGCCCAGTCAAAGTTCAGAGATGAATAAATTGGCAAAAGCTGAGAAACCTCTAGGGCCATTTGTTGCACATTATTACTCATATGTACATGCGTGTATCGCTTTACCTTTATCTATCGCCGTCATTATCTTCACAAAGCTTTCGCTGTTTGGCTGTTTCCTGGCGAAACAAACGCAGGTTACCTTCAGCGGTTTACTTTTCCCGAAGCATTCATCACGGAGTGGAGCCTGTGACCTTTTGTGCATGATCGGATTTTTCATACCAGTATGCCGGCACTGAACGCCGCAGCTTGCAGGCATCTTGAATGCTCTCCAGAATGGCAAACTCAATCAGCTCTTCATTAATGCCTTCCTGATCCAGGTCCTCCATTTCTATATAGAGGGGAAATGTGATAAGAAAGCTGCGACAGACTGGCGACCTGTCCAGGGTGACCCCCGCCTCTCGCCCGGAACGCAGCTGGAGATAGGCACCAGCAACTCCTGACCCCGTTAGGGAGAAGGGTGACGGAAAATGGATGGATGGATGGATGTGATAAGAAAGAGAGTTTGGAAAAGTCCAAATATTTTGAGCTCACGTTTGCCTGTAGTTTGTGTGAGTCTGCCCAGGTTTGGGAACGCAGCTTGTTAAAGGGTAACTGTATCACCACAGCTCATGCAGGAATGAGTGTCGAATGCAAACATGTTAGTGTCACACAGTCGTATATAAAAAACAAATCCTCGCTTTAGATTATCCAGCGATATCCGTCCCTCACCTGTTGGTGTGAGTTAGTGTCCTTGGTTTCTCTAGCGTGTTGCCTCCATGTTTTTGTTTTGCAGGGTCCTCGGCGGTCTGTGTTATTATTAGAAGTGGCCTACTTTAACCGTCATGACTAAGCTCAGACTGTGCCGTCTGTCATTCCTTTCACTTCTCCAGCAGCTGAAGCTGCCGACATTCAAATCGAATCATTTCGCTGACATGTGGATGAAACCCACATGACAAGTTTGTGCAGCGATGCCACGCTTTATACGCCGAGCACAACGGATCTGTTGTTGGCGGAGGAAAAATCTGCACTTTTTCTTTCACTTTTTAGCTCTGAATGTAATAAAGTAGTACAAGCAAGACTAATATAGCTGATTAGTTTAACGACACCTTTTTTTTTTTTCTTTTTGTCTTTTCACCCTGTAGCTAAGCGTAATCTTCCAGCTCCACAGCAGTTCCACAGTCGGTTATCTCTAGAAGTGAATTTATCCAACTTCCGTCTACAGATCCTCACCATGGGTAAAACTCCTGGAATCTGCTGCTGCAACTTTCTCTGCACTCAGGAAACCTTCAACAGCCACAAATATCCATTCAAAGACCCTCAACTTCACCCAAACACAACATCCGTAATGAAACACTTGAACTGCTTGGCAATCTTTCTCTTCTTTTGGGTTTGCTAGTATAGCTTGTGACTTTTTTTTTAAAGAAAAGTTGCTGTATAATCATAATCAGCACCGATTATTAATTTATCAAACATTAGAAGCTAGCTGTCTTTTATTCAGATTGCACCTTTGCAGTGGCTGAATGTAAAAACCAGCCTCGATAAACGTAAAAATTAAACTGATTAGTTATTGAGGTTACTGGAGACGTTCCTCAATATTTACTGAAGGCGTTTTGGGAAAATGGTGGAAGTCATTTATCATCTTTCTGACGTGAAGCCGCTCTCACTTTATCATGGGATAAATATGGTTGCCATCTGTCCTACACTGGGGAAACATAATTTCTTCATAGCAAAAGCTTCTTAATTAATTTCCAAGTTTGAAGTCAGGTGTTCTGACTTCCTGCAACCTCCAGCAGAAGTCAGTGCTTCAGCTTAAAAACCTTTGCACACTCCTGCTAACTGATATCAATGAGCATATTCCATGACTAAATCCATTAGTAGAGACACTGCCAGTCTACCACGGAGGTTAATGAATGAATAATTCACCTGGCATTAGAGTCTTTGGAGTGTAGAGAAAACGACTGTGCTCCTGAGAAAACCACCACTAGAGGACAAGCAGACAAAGTGTGCCGTCCTCAGGAAATGAAGAGTTTGGTTTCCTAAATCATTTGCTTTTCCTCATTTCCTGAATCTCTCCCTTGTGACAGCCATTGATTTGGTAATGGAAATCAATTACGGATAATGGCTTTTACATGGGTCCACTTATCAGGAGGAACCATGAGCTGGGTTGCGTTGCAAAGCGCTTGCACGTGCACACCGGGACGCAGGAGCCAGAATTTCTCCGGTGGATGAAAATGCAATAAACAAACAAAACCTTAACAAGTATACACGATTAAATAAAGCAAGAGACAACGCGGCTGAGCGCCTTCATTACTCCCCATCGCCCTGTTCTCACTTTCTACAAACAACAGCTTGGGGAATAACCCTGACATATTCCAAGTGAAGTATTCTCGCAGGAGAACAAGCACCCACTTCTCCCGATGACCAAATTGATACGTGGGAGTTTATGGAAAAGTCTCAGACAGCGTCAGAGCGTGACATAATGACTCAGCTTGTAGGCGGCATCTCCGCCACGTCAAAAAAAAAGACAAAAAAAGACCCCACCAGTTTGTCTGATGCGAGAGCAGACTGCTGGCCCATCCTCGGGTTTCACTACTCATTTGGACATCATCGACACGCATGCAAACATGCGCAGAGCTCCGAGCTCTTTCTGCAAAATACTGAATTTTACGAGGAGGATCTGAGAAACCTTGGACCCTTGCTCCATATGAGGAAGAAAGTAAGTCAGCTCTTTAAACTTTCACCTGATATTTAGCACATTGTCTGAGATTCTGTTGGTGCTTGGTTTAAAAAAACAAAACAAAAACAAATGTTTTTCTCATTTCCCTTTTGCAGCTGATCATTTTTGAGGCTCAAAATGACAAAAACAGAAATGTGGCATTTTTAGTTTTGCAGAAACTGACACCTTTCTCAAAAAGAACACATAAATCAATGTGATAAATATTTCCCTACTGTAACTGAAAGCTTAAAGATTCATTTGTGAAAAATGGCAAAGGATAAAGAATGCTCCTTTAGAAGGTGATTTACTGTTTTAAGGGCTTTGTGGTCGTGGCTCCATAATTGTGCTGCAGCTGCAGCAAGAAAAGGGGCTGCAAAGTGAAAGGATTAAAAAAATCTGATAAGAGTTTTGAGAAAATGAAAAAATCTATATGTTTTTAAGCACCAAAACCAAAATCTTTGACTTAGAGCTGCGATTAACGTTTTTTGTTTTGTTTCTGGAAATCAACTTTAAAAATAGATTTTATTATAACATCTTAATTCATCTGTTGCATTCATTGCCTAAGTCCATAAACAACAAAATAGAGGAAGATGCGGATTAGTCTGAAATATTGACATTTTAAACCTTTTTTGTTTAAAGATGAATTTAAAACTTTTTGGGGATATTTTTCCATGTGATATTTTTATAATAATGCTTTATTTTTGTTTACGTATTTGACCAGTCCGTCAACAGTTTCTTAAAGAAAAACATTAAATAAAAAACTGTTAAAAAAAAATAAATGAGCGTGGGATAAAAAACAGGATGAGTCAGTCCAGGTTTGAGCCATTTAAATATTGCTGTCTTCACACTTTCTGGCGCTAAAATCCCAAATAAACACTGTTTGTGGTTTCTTAAATAGAGTGAAGGTTTCTTGTGGTTTAAAGATGCTATCAAATACAAAGTTTTTATAAGTAAACTACAGACCATGTCAAATGAGTTGGGGGATATTTTTCAGCAGAAAGGTCTGTCTACTAGCCATAAAAAATCATTTCTATAATTGGAGAATAATTTAGGTCAGGTTTGATCAAAGTATTTTAGATCTTAGAACTACAGAGTTCAAATGTAGATTAAATTTCTTTAAAAAAAAATGAAATAAATCATCAGTAGCTCTGTACAATCATGCAGACTAAATCAACTTCTACAGATACATTTTCTTTTTCTCGCTGTGCAAAACACAGCGAGAGGTGCTCCTTCACTACCGAGTGGAAATTTAAATAAAAATAACAAAACTGTCAGAGAGCCTCTGCTGTGTTTATGCTCCTTGATTAAATGCAGCCTTTGGTAAAGAGCCACATCGGCCAATAAAATCCCTCTATTTCCCTCAGAAAGGTCATCTTCAGTTTTTTGTTTTTTTTTGTATAACTATTATCTAAAAGCGTGCTAACGGTCAACAAGAAAAACCAAAATATTGTTTAATATTTATGTCTTGGCTTCAGATCATCAGCACAACTTGTATCCTCTTGGGTCTGTTTTCAAGTTTGCATCTCTGCTCTGGGAAATTTGGAACGCCAATAACTGATGATGTGAGCAAGCTGTCTGTATTGGTGAGATTATATTCCTCATATTGACAGCATCGTTTGTCTGATTGTGGTATGTGTTTTGGTGTCTGACCCGGAAGCTGTTCTGTTCTGCCTTTCATTTCCGCCGCAGAAGCAGAATATCCCCTCTGATTATGAGATTCCAGTTAGTTACATTCCCAAAGAGGTGGTACGTACAACAAGTCGAGATGCAGTGAGAAAGTTAAATAATGAATGATGGATTTCATATTAACTGAGTTAGTGACTTATTTGTCTCCTTGGATCGCAGGCCGGCACGTGCTGGGTGGTTTTAAACATCTACCCTTTGGAGCGAAGTCTTGAAAAGCTGGCCAGCATGTTCGGTGCCGTGTCGTCAAACAGAGACGACATCAACGTCTTCATCACGATGCTGAAGAGTTTACGCCTCACCTTTGACCATGAAGAGCTGGTGGGTAACAGGCGGCTTCACTCGATGCGTGCTCTTTTCTCGAGTGCACACCTAATATTTTTACTTATTAGGTTACAAGTAGAAAACAAAAAAACAACAGAACATTGCAAAACAACTTTAGCTCTGAGTGAGGCACCGCAGGAAGATAATGTGACTGTTTTGCACGTTTAATTGCATAAGTGAATTATTTCAGGATGGTTTGTTGACTGATCCCCCAGGAAACAGCGATGCAGGTCTTCCAGTGTCACTATCGAGAAAAGAGCTTACTCTCTGGACTTTACTTTGACTACATCCAAGACCTCTTGCGCGCGGCCACTCAAGGAACATCGAGTCTCTCTTGCAAGCCACAGCCATGCCTTGATGATCAGCAAAGAGCAGGTGCGCCATTTGTTTGCGTCTGGCAGTTTTATTCAAACGGATGCCTCGAAACCACAAAGGAGAAGAATTAGATAACTTATTGATTTGATGTCGTACAAAAAGTGTGATGTCATGCCTGTCCACTATCTTATTTCATATGTGTAAGCATATTCAATTCCAGCTGCAATTATTCTTGTCTTGCAGAAGGTCAAGAGGAGAGTCGCAAATACAGATGGTTAAAGAGCAGCTCTTTGCTTTTGGTGCTAATCCCCTTCACGGCCTGTATTGTGCTGATAGTGTGGAGGGTAAGAAGACCTTAGACTTTCTCCTTGCAATCTTTTGTGATGACAAAAATAGGAAGGGGACAACCGAACTTAGGAACATGTCGTTCATTATTGACCTCTTATCAGGTCTGTAATGAAAACACAGTAGCGGAGGCTATAGAAGAGGAGAAAGTCGGAGAGGAGTTCAGCAAGGCTGCCCACTCTGAAGATGAACATGATCCATTTATGTTGAAACATGTATGTGTACAGTTGGAAGTGGCTGTTTTCTCTCATTTAATAATTTAATGTGGCAAAACATTCATGAAACGTTTGATTCCAGCAGTTAAACAGGTGATGAAATGAATCATATCTTAAGTACAAAATTGATATTTAAAATACTTCAGGCAATATACATGTAATGAAAGATTATATTTTTAAATAAACATTTTATGTGATTAAAGTAAACAATTATATCATCAGACATTTTGCAGTAAACATTTAATGTAAACAATCAAACCAGATGGAAGAGCCCATCTTGAAGTATTTAATGTGTTATTAAATAGTTCAGAGTAAAAAATAAAGGTTATGAAATAGATCACAATTTAATATTTGTTGTATTTAACATATGTCAGGTAAGAAGTGAACATGTAATGAAATAGATCCTGTCCTAGAATTTTATGTAATTGAACATTAATAGCATATTTTCTCCAAGAAATAACTATTTGGAAAGCGACTTCACTGCGGTCGGTAACACAACGAAAACAAACGTTTGTTTTGGTCTGCGGCCTTTAAAGATGGCGCCGAGTGAGTGCGCGAGACGTAAACGTCGTACGCAGTGACGTCAGTTGCAAAGCGCTGGAAGTCTAACTCGTGTTGTATTAAAGTACAAGGGAGAAACAGAAATGACAACTTAATAAAACAAAGGTAAACAAACCTTTTGGTTAACAAATAGTCCTAATGAGTCCAGAAAGTTTTTTTTTTATCAAGAAAGATTTTAAATGTTTTCAAGTTGATGAATAATTGCTACATTACATTCGCTCATAAAGTCATGGAATACAGTTGGAAATGTTCCCCTATCCTAAGATGCTTACGATGCTATTAGCGTGTTAATTTTCAGATTTAGCTCATACTACATCCCACTATGTTCACGTAAACTCTCTTTAAATTGCTTCAGTCTGTTTCAAAATGCTTTTCAAACAATTTGGACACTTTTCGGAGGGAAATGACTGTGAATGGATGCTAGCTAAATGCTAACAATTGCTAGCATTTTATTGACCAATAACAAAATATCCTACCAATATTGGTATTATAAAGTGTTTATTTGTGAACAAGTTCCTTTAGTGTTTGAATACATAAAATGACTATTGTTGCTAATTACTAGTCTCACAGTAATTAGCAAAACCGTTCCCTTTTTCAAAACTTGAAGGATTTTCAGATGAGCCATTTCCATATCCAAGTTTAGACCATTATTCTTACTTTGCAGATACAATTAAGACTGATTATTTAATAAATGTACATATTCTAAATGTATAAATTCTGAAGTTTCGAGTCGAAAACCACCTGCGAGCAGCATAAATCCGTGCACACTTGAGAATCCTTCAGAAACACTCTTAGAAAAATGTGCAAAAAGATGAATTTGTGAACAGTGCTGCACAAATAGGCAGGGAGTCCACTATAATGTCTTCCCATTCTCTGTGCAGTATGCACCGGCTATAAGAGAAAGGAGACTAGATTTTATGTTTTTTGCAGATAGATGGCATGTTAAATTTTTATACTACTATACTATTACTGTACATTGAAACTATGAGTAAAAGGTTGCAATAATAACTGAGATTATACTCATCCTTACACAATCTTCTTCTGTCTACATAAGAAGGTTATGTGTAGCCAGAGTTCTTTCAAAACTCTGGCTGCAGTTTAAAAGAACAAAATGTTGGCAAGCAACTTTGACCTAACATGGTTATGTTAAGTGTGAGATAATTCGGGTTTCACTCCCAACTTCCTGGGTAAATGGAGTCCAAGTTACAAACAGTAGACTGTTTAACGCTGGACCACAAAAGTGGTTTATTGCCTTTTGGTGTTTGAAGACAAAAAGCTTTCTTTAAGAGGAATTATGGATGCTGAATTTCCTCCCACATTGATTTTTTATGTGTTTGTATCTCTTCTTTGGTCAGTCTAACCCTGTGAGATTATCTGCCCACATTTTAGAGAGCTTTTCCAAGAAGACAAGGCTTGTAAATTTGACTGCAGCTCATAAAATATTTAGATAGTATTTGGAGCTTTGGTAATGTCATGGCAACTTTTATGATTATCTGCTGGATGTGCTGGTGTTTGCTTGTGTGTTTTTGTTTTTTTTTTAGTATTGATTTCTACTTTTCTTTTCCCCCCGTAGGTAAAGTCTGGGAGAAACTCAATAGCGTGCAACACTTCAAATGGCCAAACCGCATCTCCTGACACGATCCCAACTGTGTCTGTCTCCATCCCACTTCAAACGCTCACCCACGCCGATGACAGCCAGCCAACGGGGGAGGCAATCTCTGAACATGAGAGTGGATGAACCGTGATAAAGCATAGAAAAATTAGTGTGGTCTGTCACTTTTTCTGCTCGAGCTCCAGAGGAACTGGAGGAGAGAAAGCTGAGCTGGTGTAAAGAGAAGGTGTGTTGGCAAAGATGCCCCAGCTCTTGAGTCGACACAAGAGTTGTCCTCTCCGAAACTGGCTTCCAAAGTTTTTAAAAAAATGGTCTTGTTTTGGCTGGTGAATCACAGCTCTTTAGCTGTTCTGTTCTGTGAAGTTAAAAGCCTCTTTAATGCCATTCAAGGTGACGCGTTTGGGAACTTATCACTGGGGCTTCACATCAGTACAGTACTCCACAATTCAGAGAACCTTGTTTTGAAATGGAACAACACTCATGACGTGATTGTCCTTTCATTTCCATACAATCAAACATGAACTCCGAACTGCTCTTTTACTGACTTCTTTTGAAATCTTTTAAGGACTTTATGAAAAATAATTCCATTCCTACAAAAGTTGTGTGAAAAGAATCCTAAAAGAACCAATACCTCTCTTGTACTTGTTGTTGATATTGTTGTAATCTGTTTTCTGTCACAAATTTTGGACCTACTAGTCACAAACAACACTCTGAGTAGTTCAACAAATGTCTAACTTTATTAATCAAAGATCTGACCAGATGGCAGATAGCCATGGCCAGAGGGCCTTTGAATCCGGTCATTGTGCTTCGAAGCTGTTGCACAGTGAACTATTGCTGCTCCTCAGCCTCTGTGAGTGTGTTGGGAGGTTTTTAATGCCTCAGTTTCAGAGTCAATCAATTTCAGTCATGAGAGCATGACTCTCAAGAGTGTGAGTGCTCTTGTACTGTATGTGTCAGAGACCGGGAGCAAGAGACAGGACAGGACCAGCGAGGGAAAGTGAGGGAGATAGAGACAGACAGATAGATGAACGGATGAGCTCAGTGAAAAGCATAAGGAGGGATTGTTCTCGTCACAAAAGAGCAGGCCGTAGGCTGGAGGAAGTGCCAGTTACAAACATGACCAATGTCGACAGATCTCTATGAATCAACAGGCTAAGAATCTCTGCAGACCGCAGGCTATGGAGTTGGGTTTGCAGGGACTGGTCAGCATTTCAATAACAGTTCAAATGATTTACTTCCAAAACATTCCAGTGACATGGCTTGTTCTATAGTGAAACATTTTGGATGAGGTTCAAAACCAGGAAAACTTTCACTATCTTCTCAGTGTACTATATTGATTAAGTTTATTTTTTTTTAGTATTATTATTATTGTCAAAAATGTCTGTTTTTATGTATTTAAGTTATTTTATTATGCTCTGAATGTCTTTCAAACGCAAATAAACTTTTTCCAACTGTTGAAACAACAAACAGGCACATGTAAAAATATGTTTCTCTAGATATTTTCTTTAAAAATCCACTTTTTGAAAAACCTCCATGGTTTACAATGTAGAATTTATATTAGATTCTCGTCAAACATGATGTAATATTAGTGGTGCGCCACTAGGTGGCGATGATGTTACCTTCAACTGCAGTAAAATTAAATAGAGCAAGCTCCTCATCCTTTCTTCCAAGCCTAGAGGTACCTCAGTTTTACAATTACTGTCAAATGGTGGTGCTTGACTAGGGAATTTGTGTCAAAACAAACAGAGGAAAAAGCATGAGAACCATTTTCATGTGGGATACCTGCTTGTATTGGGAGAGGTTTGAAATGCTGACTTTTGCAGAAGTCCAAACATAAAATTAAGTGACATAAAATATCCTGTGTGTGATTGTCTGTAAAATATTTCTATAAGAAGGTTATGTTCCTCTTAGCATAATGTGCATTTTGTGCAACTGACCCAAAATTGCAACAGCACTTCCTAATAACAGCTAAAGTCTCTTGACTATCCAAATCAAATAACCATGATGACAAACCAGGATTATTTAAACCAGGAGGAACAACAGACATAAAGAGTGTACATAGATGCCATATAAATGTGCTTTATGCTTTGACATATACATATTTTCACCAAAAATAAAACACGATTTTTGTGAAAAACCTTTAAATAGGTCAGTATGAAAACCATGAAAAAGTAATAAACAGAAAATGCAGTAAGAAAAGACTGACTGTTATGCAATATGTAGAGAATGGGATACGAAATAAATGCTGGAAAAAGACAGAAAAATGCTTTAAGCAAATTTCAAGTGTATAGAAACACTCCTGCTACACTTTTTTTTTGATGATGCATTCATATCTGTATGTTTATTTTCCGAATAAACACTTAATCCTGATTATGAAGCAGTGCACTATGAGGACTAATTTGGAATTTTGTTTTGAGCCAAATTACCAGGATGCTGGAAAAATGCCGAGACCCCCATCGCATACTCAAAGACTGTGCTTTTATTTTGTACGGGAATATCCGGCGGAAGTAGTCAGGCTTTTGTTTTGGAAGGCTGGAATCCAGTGGCCGCCATTATTCTTCGTGGCTTGACGCCCGAGATAAGACGGTTAAATAATTGTAACTATTATATTTAAGGATAGTCTATTGTTTTATTAGTTTGGTTTGAGCCATCAATCAGTTGGTTGACCCAGCCGCGCATTTTGAGGCCAGTATGGACAGACGGTCCAATACAACAGGTAAGTTGCTAAGCTAACTGTAGCTGCCGCCGAGAGTGGTGTAAAATAATAAAATGAAGGAAACTCCGTCTCCTGCAAGAAGACCGTTTTCTCCTTTTCAGCGGCATTAACAAACACACGTCTGCTCCGTGTTTTGCTGGAGATGCATAATAAGCAAGTCAGCCAACTATCAAGCTTTGGCTGCTTTGTGATTTTTGTCGTTTAAATGAAGCCATCTAAATCCGCGCTCCGCCCGGCTGTAAAGCATCTCCAGAAACGGCTTATCACGTCAGTGTGGCGGACTGATATCTGCTTGCAAAGTTTGAAGTACGACATTAGCTTGGCGCTCAATCTCTCCATCACTGCACATGCACACGCAGGCGTGCACTTTTCCCAAAAACAACTCTACACCCTGGCCACTGCTGCAGCGCCCCCTGCGGCAGCACGTGGCTTTACCTGGGAGCGGACCAAGACTAAACGGGACAAAACTCTGAATTGGAAGAAAAATCCGTGTTTTTCAGGCAGTTTTTGTAACTGGAAATCTGAAAAGTGTGGCGTGCATTTCGCTAAGTAAATTCTGAGTCCTTTTGTAGAGCCACCTTTCAGCTGTTGCGTTCTGGGGTGTCTCTACCAGCTTTGCAGATCCAGAGACTAAAAGTTGTGTCCATTCTTCTTTGCAAAGTAGCTAAGGCTCAATCAGATTGTATGAAAAATATAAACATCAGTTTTCAAGTCCTGCCACAAATTGTCAACTTGATTTTATGACTTCATACAGAAACCCAGCAATGTGGATACTTTATAACTATTTTTTTTAAATACTTTATAAATTGCTTTGAAAGTCTTAGAGTTTGTGTCAGGAAAAGTATATATATTTGAAATTGATTATTTGCAAGAACCTAGATTTCCTGATTATCTTTTCGTCATACATCTGTGTGGTTGTTCTCATTGCACATGTAACTCCATCACCTGTAATGTCTTTGAACAGGAGCTGCCCTTCCTCTGGCCTCCCTCCGCCTGCTGGCCTCCCCGCTGCAGCTGACCTATTCGTACATATGGCAGGTCATACGGCAGAGGAACGTGAAGCATTACGGCAAAGTGGAGGAGTTTGTGACCATGGTGACGCAGATTGTTCCTGAGCTTCTGAGTTTCAAGCAGACAGCGCAACTTATCCTGGGGTTAAGAGCGAGGGTGAGTTTTTTTTTTTTTATGCCTACAGTAGAACTCTCAGATTATTTGTTTTCTCACCACTCTTATATTTGTATTTCCGTTCAATCACTTAGATAATCTTGGACCTGCTTCAGAATGATGGCCCACCAGATTCCAAGACTATTCAGACTCTTATAAATAAGTTAAAGATAACATCCTCAGCGGTATGCATGCGACTTGTATATGCTGTGTATTCCAACTAAACACAGTATACCAGGATAATGTGGCATGAATAAAATCTGACAGAATGTTTTTATACCTTAGAAGGACATAGAGGTGGAGAAATCCCAGACAAACTTTATGGTTCTGATCCAGAATCTGCTTAAAAATCCCACTGAGAGGAAACGGTTCTTTCAGGTATGACTTCATGTGTGTTGGAACTTGTTTTTTTTTTTTTTTAGTATTATTATTATCTCTCGTCTGTAGATCCAGTTCTATTGCATGCTTGATTGACACTTGAAACATCTTTTGCAGGAAATGTTCCCTGTTCAGTACGGCGTCAAGTTTGACACGGCCCTGCAAGCCTTGATTGCTGGCCTGGTGTGCAAACTGGAGCAACTTCTTCCCGTTCCCAATCTGTCTCAAGTATGCACACCTAGCATCTCAGCAATTTACCCTCTGCAACTAACTTTTTTTTTTAATGAATCAGAATTGGAATAGACCAAATCTGCAAGAACGTACAGAAAAATTACTACAATACAGTTTGTCGTGAAAATGTACAAATAACTTCCACTTCTTGGTGCTCCTGCTGTAGCTTGGTGCCATGATCTCAACGGATGCAACTGTTCTTGATGCGTGTGGGGGGTTCATCCCTGACCGTGGCGATCTAAAGACTCTTCTGCAGCACCATCAGACCAAAGGACTCCTTGGTGTGAAAGGTATATTTTTTCAAACACAACCACAGAGTTGTGATTTTGTGATATAAACCAATATAATGTACTAAATTGTTTTTAATTGGAAGAAAGGGGTTACATAGTTTTCAAACATTAGAGTTTAGACCTGTAATGTAAATGTGAATTTTTATTTATTTATTTTTTTTATTTTTTTTGGAGGGTATAAAATATTTTTGAAAAACACTTTTAATTAATTTTGTTGCCGATTTTGGTGACAAAGAAGAAACTTGTTAGGAGAAATAATGGCTTATTGTACATTCTTGGTTGTTTTTGTTTTCTGCAGCCACTGTCTCGACTTCAGTGGGCGACTGTGTGCTCTCCTCTCTGGCTTTTATGCCCAAACCAGTAGAAACACCGCCCCCCCCTCCACCGCCGCCTCCACCACCACCACAGCCGCAGCAACAGCCACAAAAGCAACCAGAGGTTGCAGCCATGGAAAGCAGCCCTGCCTCTCTCAGTGACAGCGAAGATGTTGGAGGTCTTTCAGATGATGTTTCGAGCCCGGCACCCTCCGTTGATGCACCTCAGCCAGAAGGGCCAATAGGCTACAAAACAGCCGATGGAAACGGAGCAAAGGAAAAGGATGTCACAGCAACAGCGCAAAACCAGCCGGAAAAAAGTTCTGAACAGCAGCAGCAGGTGGCAACAACTCCTCAAGGAGAAAAGAAGGACGGAACACCAGCAGCGCCAGAGAAACCAGAGTTACAGCAGCTGGCTCTGAAATCAATCCCTTTCAGGGTTGTTCAAGTGCCCGTCAAGCCTTCTTCCACGTCAGCGAAAGACAACCAAAAGCCTCAAACCCATCGAGTCACTTTACACCAGTGGGTGTCACAGATCGCCACAAACTCCATGTCTCTCCCAGCATTGCCGCCCCTTCCTCCCGGGAGACTGAGCGACGATGATGATGACCCCAGGCCGAGCATCAGACGGAAGAAGCAGTTGAGGCACCTGATTGATCGGTTCACCTGCACCGTGTGCGATAAGAGCTTCCCCTACCAGTCCAAACTGATGGACCACGAGCGCATTCACACAGGAGAGAAGCCCTTTCAATGCTCGGCGTGCAACAAGAGCTTCCGCACGCAGGCATTCCTCAACAACCACCTGAAGACGCACAGCACGATGCGGCCCTACGCCTGCGGCCAATGCGGCAAGTGTTTCGCCAAACTGCAGACCCTGACGAAGCACATTCTTGCCCACAGTGGACAGAAGCCTTTCTACTGCAACATCTGCAATAAGGGCTTCACGCAGTCCACCTACTTCAAGCGCCACATGGAGTGTCACACGAGCCAGATGACGTTCCCTTGCAAACACTGCAGCAAAACCTTCCCGACAGCATTCAAACTCTCCAACCACGAGCGCTGGCACACCCGGGATCGCCCGCACATGTGCGAGCGCTGCGGGAAGCGTTTCCTGGTCCCCAGTTTGTTGAAGAGACACATGGGCTACCACATCGGTGAACGGCAGTACCTCTGTTCCCAATGCGGGAAGACATTCGTGTACCTGTCCGACCTGAAGAGGCACCAACACGACCACCTGCCTAAAACGAAGATCCCGTGCCCCGTCTGCCAGAAGAAGTTCTCCAGCAAGTACTGTCTGCGAGTTCATCTGAGGATCCACACCAGAGAGAGACCCTACCGATGCCCACTGTGCGACAAGAGCTTCACGCAGGTCGGAAACCTGAAGGTCCACATCCGGCTGCACACCAACGAGCGCCCCTTCAACTGCGACGTGTGTGGGAAGACCTACAAGCTGGCATCCCACCTCAACGTCCACAAAAGGACTCACTCATGTAAGAAACCCTGGACATGCGAGACGTGCGGGAAAGGGTTCACAGTTCCCGCCCTGCTCAGGAAGCATGAGCAGATCCACGTGAAGGAGGCAAACCCTGATTTCGCCGGCAAACGGAGGGTGAGAGGAAAGCACAAGAAGCAGTCGCTGAACAGGAAATATGACGAGGAAGAAGAGGGCAGCGATGACAACTACTGAAGGAGACATGATGAATGAGAATCCCCTGATCTGAGTTTGGAGCTTATTGCTGATCGCTGCTCAGATATTCAGCACCAACTTAAAGATGCAGCTGAGTATGTGGATTTATGACTGAAAATACGTGGCTGATAAAGACAACTGATTCTTAGGATTATAGTTAGTTTAGAGTAAGTCGAGTGGCTCTTATGTGTGCTCATGCATGAATAATGGTCAGAGTTTGTTTTAGTATTGCAAACACAAACAAAAGGGTAGATGTCGGAAGTTTAGTTAAAAAAAAAAAATTATGCACATATCAGGCCTTTTTTTGTTCCTGTAACTGTAGCTCAAAAAATACAGTGCATCATCTTTGTACAAGATCTTAAATTTGGATCCTGCAAAATTTACAGAATTACAATTTTATCCCTATTAAGGCATTAAAGACTATGTTCTTAACGTTTCTAGATTATGATTTTAATAAACTCAAATGAATGTTGACTGATTAGTTTATGGACAGAAAGTGATGAAAAGTAATTTGGGTGTATTTACTGAATAGAACCGTCTGGATCTGATTTTTCACAGACAAAAATTAGCTGACTCTGGCCGATGAATCAGAATGTATTATTTGAATAATAAGACAAAAATCTGATTTTGGAAGTTGTTAAAAAAAAAAATTGATGCATTGATCATGCCTTTCCTTTCTGATAAAGACTTTCTATAAGACTTTAGAGAAAAAAGATGTACAGCAGTTTCTTTGATATACTTATTTTGTGAATCCAACAGGAAATGAAGAACTTGGAAGATTATTCAAACCACAGATCCAGAGTCTTCATCTGATTTTTAATTATGTGTTTGTTGATACATTCAGAAATCAGTCAATAAAGAGAAAATCAGTAGGGGTATAATTCTTTGATAATTGGTGCATCTCTATAAAAATCCAACATCATCTTTAGCAGAAGGTTGCATTTTTATAGTCAGCTTGTAACGTGAGCATCCAACAATACTTGTTTTTCAAAACGTGACTGTAGATATTTTTTGTTTATTAAAAAGGCCGTGGCAGGAAATGGAAACATTTTATTTCACTATTCTGGTGGAAATCTTTCTTTATCGTTTAACAATATTCTCTATTCAATCATTGATGTAAACACTTAAACTTGTCTGTTTTTTTGCTGAATGCCAAGAGCCTTTTTGTTTTGATTTATCTATGTTTTTTTTTTTTTTTTTTCTATTTTATTACTTAAACAGTAGAAATTGATTAGATTAAAAGTTTATCACAGCCATTTTGTCATTAAAATTATGCATAAGCCGTTATGTATATACCCTGGTTATAATATGCCTGTTCTCAGTATTTTGGTTTTTCATGCTGTAAAAAAATAAATAGTAAAATAACAGTTTTTCTAATGTAACTTATAATTCTTTCTGAAATAGACTCCCACTAGGTAAAGGTTAGTTATAATGTCAGGAGAAGTGGGGAAAATGCTCTGCAGGTTGCTGCATGACCACATAGGACTCAAAGAATCATTTCCCCTCAACAGAAGGAAACCGCCAGCAGAACCAAAACCATGGTTCTGCTGGCAGGAGTTGAAATTACAGAAAGGGGTCACAAGCACAAGTCCAGGAGTTTTTGTGTTAAGAAAACAATTACTGAGTTAATTGGAGCAAAAGCTACTTCAGTTGTGTTTCCAGAAAAAATTAAATAGAAAATGCATAGCTATCAGCAGTTATAATTGTACCTTATTTTACTTGTCAAATTCAATATTTGTACAGCAGTGTTACTTTGGGTTGTAGATCCTTTTGTGCATATTTATATTTTAAATTAGTCAGAATGCCATCTTGAATGATTGCAGTTTTTAATCATTTTATTTTATGATTATAAATTAAACATTGCTATCTTATATGACAAATATTATAATGTACAATAGTGGTCGGCAATAAAACACTGTATTCTGTGGGGAGGAGGGTATCTCTACCAAGATGGCGGCTACAATGACGTATCGCTGCAATGAACAGCAGAGGTTAACGCGACGGCTACGTATTCGTTCTGATTGGCTCGTGTCCGAACACGTCACGAAAGCGACCAGAAGACTGGGCGCCATTTTGAAAAAGAAAAAAAAAAAAGTGAAAACATTCCACATTAATCTTTTGTATTAGTATCAGTGTTTTGTAAGCTTCATATTCACGGTAGAGGAAGCGGACATGGAGCCAACGGTGAGCTGGTCTCCCGAACAGACCGAGGCGCTCCTCTCCCTGTGGTCGGAGGAGAAAATTCAACGTGAGTTGGCAATATCGATAAGCAATGAGAAGGTATACAGGGAAATGTCAGGCAGACTGACCGCACTGGGAGTCAGTCAGTGGTGACAAACCTTAGAGACGAGCGTGTCTGAAACACCCTTTTTATTACTTAGACTCCATCTTAAAGGTTGGTGATGCTGCAGGACCCCTGTGAATATATTGTTAAAACAACAACATCCACTAAAATCCCAACACACCGTTAGAAACCGATTATCTCATCCCTTCTTTATGAAATTGATCATCAATTTCTTAAGGTTCCCTTGCATGTTGTGCTCTAAGAGACAAAACTAGTATTTTCAAGAGCCTTTTAAATTAACATTGTTTACAATGAATGCAATTCATGCAGTTTTAACAACTATTTATGAATGTTTAGCATCTACTATTATCAAATTCCATTTGTTTATAAGTTCAGTTGGATTTCTTAAAAAAAAAAAAAAAAAAACATAGTAAACTAAAACGCATCACTGACTTCTCTTTTTATTTTTAAGTTTTATTTTATTTTTTACTGCTCTACTTGGATCCCCTTGACACGAAAATGTTGATTTAAAACGAAGTTATCGAAATATTATGAATCAACATTCAATTTTATGTTTTTTTTTTTACATGTTATTATTAGCTTTATTCATCATCATTCAAGAAGTATTTATGAATGTTTAGCAATAAGTCATGTTTATTCTCTTAACAACATTGATCCTGATCAGGCGTTATGTGATTGTGCAAAGCTATTAAGGGGAAACAGGCATTTCTGCTGTGTTGAAAACAATATGCCATGGAATTTTGAAAATATTCCAATAGGGAAAGAATAATAAAAGTAGGAATCAAATTGTTTTGCAATGCAAAATCAAACTAAATTGCAGAATATTTGCAGGGACACAAATTGATCCTTCTAGTATTAAAAAGTCGGAGGATGTAAAATGAAAATGAATTCCAAAATACACATCCTGACCACATTTTATATCGTTTGTATCAAGACAGTCGAAACTGACACACATTTTATCCTTTTTCTCCCTTTGCAGATCCATCTGTTGTGACAAATATTCCCAATTCTTTCACCACAAGTTTCCAAGGACTTAAAAAAGCAGAAATCACAAAGGATGCTGTTTTCTACCCCATTAAAGTGGAGGACTCTAATACTCCGTGCACAAGCAATGGCGCGGTTGAGACTTTATTGCAGACTTCAGCCATGTGGCCGCCCACCACTGTGGGAAGGAGAAGAGGTAAGATCAAGGACAGATTTGTCTCTAAAAGTGAGAATACTCCATCAGGGTGACGTAGATAAAGACACACTCTGGAGAGCTGCAGTGGTAGGGGATCACTTGACCCGAGAACCAATCGACTCTTCACCTTTGGCTGAATCCTCTTTGTTTTTCTCAGATAAGCCCACATGCAGCTGGTCAAAGAAAGAGGTCCTGACGTTGCTGACGCATTGGGCCAATCCGGCCGTGCAGCAGGAGCTCAGTCGCAACGTGAGGAACAACGCCGTCTACAGCAGCCTCAGCGCCAAACTGGCGTCATTCGGGTTCAACAAAACGGCGCAGAAGTGCAAGGAGAAACTGAAGAAGCTGAAGCAGGATTACAGGAGGATCAAGAACAGCAATCACTTGGACGGTGGGAAGAATATATGGTTTGACGTCATCGATCAGGTTCTTGGCGCTTCAGTTGCCGCAGCACAGAAACACGCAGAAACCCCAAAGCTGTCGTCAGCAGAGCCCGTTCTGCCGGTTTTGTTTGAAGAGAACTGCCAAGGTAATCAGAAGTAAACATCCGTCCACCCACAGGTTCCAGTAGGCGAAGCTTATTAGCTTCTAATCCGCTTTTGTTGCAGGTTTTTCCCCCTCGACAAACGATTTTGACACCTTCTCCGAGCCCGTCCCGGCGCCCACACCCTCCGACGTGATGAAAGAAACAGACTTCTTCGTAGTCAGAATTGAAGACGGCACGCCATCGACGAGCACTGCAGGCTCCTCCTCCGCTCAGCAGGCACGTGACATGTTTGCAACCGGCCATGTGGAAAAACGAAAATGTAGGTATAAAAGCCCTGAAACAGAAGATTAAAAGAGTAGTTCTCTCCTTGTTTACAATGCATTCTGTTTCCAAAAACACGACGAGTGATAACTTATCAAAAACTTTTCATCGGATCCTGGATCTTGAAAGAAAAGTTACCGCACAATTTCCTTTAGCATGTTTCACTTCAAGCATCTGTGACGTTCTTGCATTATTCCGACTAGTTATTTGAAACTCGCCTTACCGGGAATAGTGGTAAAGCTCTGTTAAATTTGGGTTTTAATCATAGATAATGCATTTTCAAGAGGGTTGAGGGTTTTATGCATTATAAAAAATATGTTCAATATGGATGAAGAGCATAGAAGCTTGTAGTTGAACGTTTGAATAATTTTGACCCTTTTTAGATCTGAGACAAACCACAAAATATCCCCACTTTGTTGGTAATGTCATTTTCTGCCTTTTATGTGTCATTTAGAGCTCAAAATTGCACGTTTATGAGTACTGAGTTGGTGCGACCTGGTTTTATTTAAACAGACGTCCACACGTGCAGCTGGTCTAAAAAGGAGGTCCAGGCTTTGCTGGCTTACTGGGCCAATCCGGTCGTCCAGGAGGAGCTCCGCCGCAACGTGAGAAACAACGCCGTCTACAACAGCCTCAGCGCCAAACTGGCGTCGCTGGGATTTAGCAAGTCGGCACAGAAATGCAAGGAGAAAATAAAAAAACTGAAGCAGGACTATAGGAGGGTGAAGAACAGCCAGCATGTCGGTTGGGCAAGGACTGCGTGGTTTGGGATTCTGGATGAAGTCCTTGGTTCTCAAGGTGCGCCGTCGAGATGTTCCAAAACTCTGCATCCTTCATCAGGAGAGCCGAGTGAAGGGGATACGGAGGCTGAGGGTTAGTGGAAAACTTCCGATGAAAGCATGAATTTCATTCTTCCGTCCATTTACCCATGTGCCCTTAAAACTCTTACAGTGTCAGAGTTTTATGTTTAAATCTTGACCGCCTTAGAAAGATCTATAAATTCATATCAAACATTTTCTCTTCTTTTTCTGTGAAATCTCACAGATGGATGCAGGTGGTCTGCTGATGAAGTGCAGGTGCTCATCACTCTTTGGGCGCAGCCAAACATTCAGAAGCAGCTGCTCGCCTCAGAGGAAAACGACAACGTCTTCGCGTACCTCAGCGACGAGCTGGCCCAGGTCGGCTTCGCCAAGTCGCCCCAGCAGTGCAGTCTGAAAGTGGACAAGCTGAAGACGGAGTACGCCAAGCTGAAGCAGGAGGGGGCAAACGTGAACGATAAGAGCGACTGGTTTGCCATCATGGACAGCGTCCTCTTCCCCGAAGAAGACGCTTCCAAGGAGCGTAATTTATCTGCCGTGCTGACGGCCTCTAATCCCCCCGAAGGTGAGCGACGATGCTTGACGGCTGAACGCTCAGGAGAGAGGTTCAGAGTTTACGTCCGTGTTGTTGTTTCCAACAGATTTTTCGCACACCCTTTGGACAACGGAGGAAGTTGACGCTCTGCTGACAAAATGGGCAGAGGAGCATGTCCAGGATCAGCTGAACTCCACCGAGGACGACCAGAGGGTGTACGCCCAGCTGAGCTCCGAGCTCGCCACTCAGGGCTTCGATAAGACCACCAGTCAGTGCAGGACCAAACTCCGACTGCTCAAACAAGAGTATGAGAGGATCAAGGAGCAGAAGGACTCCAAAGCGCAAAAGACAAAGTGGTTCGTCATCATGGAGAATGTTTTCCGTCGCCACAAGCTTGAAACGGAGTCCAGTCCGTCGTCTGTGGAGACTCCACAGCATGAACAGCCTGAACGACTAGAAGGTATTGTTATATTACAGGTTATTCACAGGTCCATCTTAGTTAATTAGGATATTATCAGAAGGCTTATTTGTTCAAGAGAGTTGATTCAAAGTCTCTCCATCCACTGTCCACACCTTATCAGTCTTTCTTCTAATGATTTTACGAGCCTTTCTTCACAATCCTCTCATGATTGTGGTTAGCTTTGTTTATGCACCTTCTTCCCTTTCAATCACCTTACTGTTAAAGGTCCTCACACCTTTTTCTAAGTAGTTGATCCTCAATAAACTTTCACTTAATGTGCCTGTGTACATTTTTGTTTTAGTTTGTTCTTCCACTTAACTTTCCATTAATATGGTTGTACATGTTTTTCGCTCACATTTCCTTCCTTCCACTGAACTTTCCGGTTAATATCCTTGTGCAGCTTTTTCTTCACATTTTCCCTTCCTCTCAGTTTTTTGTTAATATGCATAGTAAAACAAATTCTCTTCCACCTAACTTTGCAGTTATTATACTTGTGCTACTTATTTCACTATGTCACAGTTTTTCCTTCCACTTAACTTTCCAATAATATATAGCTTTTGTTTTCTTTTTCAGAGGGTGGCAGGGTGGAAGACAGTCAAATCAGCTGCCTTTCTAATGATTGCTTAGACAGTAACATACCTTTTGTATAATCTAAACTGTAATCCATAACAACCATTAACAGAAATTAATGCTTAAAATATGCCACTTTTTGAGCGGTAATGTGTAATTTATAACTAAATTTCACTTTCTGAACCAACTTACTGAATTAAATGTCAGCCTAAATAATTGAGATGCATCTGTGACATAAAAACAACTTTGCAAAAGATAACTGTAGTAATAAATAAGATGATAATACTGAAGTTTGAACTTTTCTGTCTTAGTGATTGTCAAGAAAAGAAGGTTTCTTTCATACTGAGACATCGATGCTCATCTCCTCATGCTAGGATGTCGTCTTGTTCGCAGCGTGCGGCTTGTCCATCCCGTCTCTGTGCCTCCTGGTTCCCACCCTGCGCCTGATGTGTGCCTTTGCCTGGAAGGTGATCCAGAGCGGTAATGTTCCACACTACCGGAAGGTGGAGGAGCTGGTGGTGCTGGTGACGGAGTTGTCCCCAGAGCTGCTTTCAGCCAGAGAAAGAGTTCAGCTCCTGCTCAGGCTGAGGGCGAGGGTAACTACAGCCACATATTACTGCATTTTACTGCTGTTTCGTAAGAGGAAAGCATAAAAATGAGCACTTTTATGTCTGTTTCTGCTTCAGTTTGTGCTGGAGTTGTGTCAGAGTCAGAGCACAGCGAACCTGCTGAACATCCAACCTCACCTGAGGATTATTCAGGATCTCAAGATGAATGCTGACTGCGGTCAGGAGGTTCGCAGGAGGTTTTCATTTCATACATTTTTCCTTTTTTAGTTGATCTGAATGTCTAAAAAGTTTTATTTGTATGACTCTTAATCTCTCATTCTTTAACACGTCACCTTTTGACTAAGGTGGCTGTAATGAGATCGCTAATGACCAAAACTTGCCCATATCTACTATAAGAACAAAAAACAAGACTGGACAGGGAGCCCAGTTTGAATTTTAATCACTTTATCAAATCTCCATAACAACCATTAGACACCGCATTCAAATTAAATGGCTTTCTTTTTCAAAAATATGTTGAGTGAGCTACAAATAAAGATGAATTTAGTTTGAGACTTTTCACACATCTTTACCTGAGAGGTGATAATGTGAACTACAGCATTTTGATCTTAACGTCTGTTCACATCTCGTCGTCACAGAAGACGGCTAACCTACTTCGTTGTTTTGGTTTGGACTCTATTTAAAGGAGCTGACTGAGTTGGAGAGTTCGAAGTCAAACTTTGTAGAAGTTGTTTATGCCTTGCTGGAGGACGCAGAGGAAAGAAAGAGGTTTTTCAAGGTGGGATTCTCTAAAAGCAGTCGCTGTGATTCTAGTAGGATTTTACAGTTTCAGTACAGACTGAACATGCTGGTTGTTGTCTTTCCAGGAAGTTTTCCCAATACACTATGGAGAGCAGTATGAAGCTACGCTGCAAAGATTAGTTTGGAAATTCATCTCCAGATTGGATAATCTCTTACCCATTCCTGATATAAAGCAGGTAAACCGTCAGAATGAGTTACTGAAAAAAGGTGCTGCATATTAAGGAAGGATTTATTCCATTTTACAAAGCTGGAGTCATCTTCGTTTGTTAATGTTATTTTTTTGTTGTTTTTTTTTAATGCCTGATACAGACTGTAGAGTGGCTCAGTAGCGCCCCCTCAGTCATGGAAGAATGTGGGAAGCTGGTTTTGGATCCAGAACAGCTGAGGACGCTGCTGAACTTCCAAGAGCAACAAACAGGAAATCCAAACAAATGTAATTCACTACAATTTTGACGAAAATAAACAAAATCAGCATGTTTTGGTTAGTTTAACATGGTATTCCATTCCAGTGGAATATCAGTGGATATTTTTCTGGGATTAAACCAGTAATCCCAGGCATCAGATAAGATGATTTATTTTTCTCTTACAGGCTGGCCCCAAGCTCAGAATATGTTTTTACCCTCGCTGTCTCTTCATCTGAAAGCGAACTCGAGGCAGCAACTACCAGTTCGACGCAAAGGGTCGGCTCCTGATGACGATGAAAGCCAAATGCACAATAATTCAATCCCGGAGAACCTGGAATATCAACAGAGCGATGGTGTGATAGCAGCCAACTGCTCAAGTATGTATGAAGATGTGTATTATGGCAGGTTTTACAGAAGCATTACAGAAGTTTTGTTAAATGTAGTTTTATTGTAGGAGAGGAACTAAAGAATCAGAAAAGCAGTTTTCAAATTAAAGCTATTCGGTGCTGTTTTATTCATCTCTTTTAGATGTCATGTCTATACCTTTAAAACTGCATCGCTGCTCCATGTGTTCCTTCACCGACTCCAAAGTGTCTGCACTCCTCAACCACATCCGGCAGGAGCACCTGAGTCCGATAGACGACACTTTTGAAGACCACTTCTTTCAAAACACCAGCATGGGGCTCGACTTTGAGTTTTCCAGCGAACTCTTATCAAAGGTAGCAACATCAAACCGCCAAGGTCCTCCATATCAATGCGACAAGTGTGACAAAAGGTACCTCTCCAAATCGTCCCTGATCGTCCACTACCGGATCCACACGGGCGAGACTCCGTATCTGTGTTCCCACTGCGGCCAAGGGTTCAGGTCCTCGGCCTACCTCGACCTGCACACGCGCGTCCACACCGGAGAGCGGCGCTACAAGTGTCACGTCTGCGGGAAAACCTCCAACCAGCACCTGACGAGGCACATGCGCATGCACAGAGGGGAGAAGAACTACCTGTGCACCGAGTGCGGCAAGGCGTTCCTCTCCAACTGGGAGCTGAAGCTTCACATGCGGTATCACACGGGGGAGAGGCCGTACACCTGCAAACACTGCGGGAAAGGCTTCATCGCCAAATGCCTGCTGACTGTTCACACTCGCCGGCACACCGGAGAGAGTCCCTACCGGTGTCCAATGTGTCCGAAATCCTTTCTCACGCTGAGAGCGCAGAAAAAGCACCTTAAAATCCACTCCAGCAAAAAGTCCTTACAGTGTTTGGAATGTGGTCGGATCTTCAGGCTGGAGGACACTTTCAAACTTCATGTTAAAACACATGAACTAATATAAACTTAACAAGATTCTGGTTTTTAAAAGTTCAAGTTACACCTTTGCCAAATGTTCAACGTTTTAAAAAACATCACTGCCTCTGGAATGATTAGCGCTTTTATCATATTGTCACTCCAAAGGAAAACCAGAACGGCTCAAGTTTGCAACGCGGTTATTTTATAAAATTGATTTAGACATTTTTCACTCAAATATTTTCACAGAATTTTTTAAAATGATGCACAATGTCACCCCCCAAAAAAAGGCCCTCATGAGATTATAATGAAAACATGCATAAAATGGTTCCTTAGCAGGCTTATAATAAATGATCTGTTACTTAATACTGAAAAGTATTTTGTACTGTCAACTTTTTGTTTTTACATTAGCAGTCATTTGGAGAGTCAGGGTAAACTTGGACTTTTCACCAGTCCATCACAAAATAATGAGCATGTTAGCTAAATGTTGTTTTTTGCAAATTATTTGTTTAAATACTTATGCTTAATACTTTTTAAATAAAATATTAAGCATAAGATAAAGGTAAAGATACGTGTTTTCCTAATATTTTTCTTTTTTTAACTTAATTATTTAGTTGGATTAAATATTTAGCTTGTTAGCTAAATTACAAATGTAGCTAAAAATTCAGCTGAATATTCAGTGATATTTTGAGATATGAAAGTATATATGTGGCAGCATTTGTTGGATAAAGTTTTTTGCTAAATATTTAATTTTGGTTATAAAATTATTTTTAACTGAATGTGTAGCATGCTAGCCAAACAAGTTAGCAGAGCTAAATACTTGGAAAACTAGCTAATTTTTTTATTTTTTATTTTTATTTTTAAAAAGGTCATTAATAAGACTTAAACAGTTCAGGTTTAAATCATCCTTTTTGCCCCCAACAGTCAAGAGATTTTGTTCAGACTACTGCACCGATTCCCTCCACTCCCACTGACCCCGGCCCCTCACCGGGCGACTTCCACCAAGCCTTCCGCAGAATCGCTCACCAGTCGTCTGACCCCGTGACCTCACCGGGAAATCCCCCCCATCTGAACTGGACCCAACAGAGCCGACCACAGTTAGTCAGACAGTCGGTCCACAGTGAGTACATGAGATACGTCTGCTGCTGTTCACTCCTATATGAATGTATGTGGTTGTTCTGGATGTTAGTCACACAGATCATATGCTGGAATGAGTTAATTATAAGAACTGTATGCATGAATAACAAGGAGGACATATGGGCTTATATAGCATGGAGGAATTTAAATATCCTTTATTTATATCTTTTCTCTATATAAATAAAGAAATGACTCAAATTCCTTCTCCTCATAGCCCAAAACGGGAAAAGATTTTATGCACATCTCAATTCCCTCCTGACTTCTTGGTCAGATTCTCTCAGTCCATTTCTTTTAGGTGTAAACATATCTCAGTGTGAACCAGCTAAACAACATAATTTTAAACTATTAATATAATTATATTCCTTTGCAATCGATGAGGCCAAATAGGCTGCATTGAGCAGAAACAGTTGAGATGTGTTGAATGATTATGTTCATTAATCATGTAATTTAAAGTACCTCATAGCTGTAGAAATAAAGGTTTTCACCAGTAAAGAAAATTAAAAAGAACTGCAGAAATACGAGTATAAATATATATTAGCACAAAATAAACTAGACTAGCAATGAGTCTTTTATGTCTCTACTAGCTTAGCACTTCAAGGTTATGCGTGTTGTGACTTTTAATTCCAACATAGCGTTTTGCTAAATTAGCCATTTCAATTTCATTAAATGCATATCAATAGGTGTGATCCCGCAAATGCAACTTTTATTGAAGCCTGTGAATGTTTCACTGCTGATATCTGTCATTCAATAAACGAAACCTTAAGCACAAGCTGAGAATATTTTCACATATATTTATCAAAAATTAGAAGAGTTGCAAATACCCCTCTTTCCTTTAGATTCATGTGATAAAAACCTTTTTTAGTATCTTTATAAACACAGTTGGAGGGATATATTGAGTCCACTGCTCCCTCGGCTGCTCAAAAATATTTAGTAACATTCAAGTAACTATGTGACTTGAATACTTATGCAAATTTTTGTGTGGTAACAATATTGTTTCTAATATAAAAGCAAACCTTTGTTTTCTACAGACAGCTTTTATTGACTAATACAGTATGTAAAGATATCTACAAAATGATGTGTAAAAAAATTAGAAATTTATTGTTACAATTCACCATCCAATTCAGTTATTGTCTGTATTGGACGACGTCAGAGTCTTCGCCAGAGAAACTGAGCAACTGGACGATCATCTGGTAGCTTTTCCATTTTCATGGGCATCCATCCTGTAACAAGTAGAGTAAAATTGCATGTGCAGCCCACAAGAACGGGAGGGATGAAAGTGGAGGTCGGGCTGGTTTTACCCGTTCTCCTCCTTCAGGTGCTGGTACAGCTCGAACTTGCTGTTCACCGAGCTTGCTCTTCCAAAAAACTCCTGGTGCTTCCTAGAGTTGGCCACAGTGATCCGATTGGTCCACATGCTGAGGAGTGTGGCAGGACCTGAGGAGAGCAAAACACAAACAATCAGGATTTGTTGTTTGTTGGTGGATTGTTTTGGTTTTGATGTGAAGGTTAGTGTTGGGACCTTTTGCTCTCTCTGGAGGCTGAACGTCCTCGGAGATCAGGCGAGGCTTCTTGTTGAGCGGCTCCGGTGAGTCTGGGGAATCTTTGATCACTTCAGTTTCCTGATCCTCCTTCTCCAGCAAACCCTTTAGTCTGCAGTGGAGAGGAGAATAAACCGACATCAGCAGAGAAGATAAGTAAGAGCTGCACATGCAGATAGGAAACGTTACACCAACCTTTCAGATTCCTGCCAGCTTTTATCTTCTGCCTCTTTGCTGCCATTTTTCTCTGTCCTGTCCTCTCTCTCTTCCCTCTTCCTCCCCCTCTTCTTCCTCTCCTCTTCCTCTGGAGGTTTGCTGCGGCAGGCGACAATGCAGTCCAGAACTCTTTGGTGCCTGTCGGTGGCGGCGGCGTGCGTCTTCACCAGCGTTTCCAGCTCGTTCCACATGATGCGGTATTGCTCATCCCTGCCAATGACAGCAATTCAAACTCATCACTGACGTGATTCATCCTCATTTCTGGTGAGACGGAGTAAAGTGCCTAGTCAAAGTCCAAACCTTCCAGGAAATCCAATTGAGAACTTGTTGGCAAATGATGTTCACAGACGCTTCTCCAGCAAATTTTGACTAAACTTTTAATAAGTTGCACTGTTTGTGGCATAAATCCAGCTTGTCGCAGCTTTTTATGTGGCTCTTTAGACATCAGACAACAAATTACATCAATTCGTCCCTCCAGCGTTTTGGAATCCAGAATCAATGGATCCCTGCATATTTTCACACTAATGCATAACTGTGAGTTTATTGCCACTTTTTTTGCAAAAATTGTGAAAAAAGATTGTGTTTAAATTGCTGCTAACTCCCACCTACAGGTGGCAGAGTTTCTTACTTTTACTTCACCGCTGCCTCAGCCTGACCTGATGTTGTCAGTGATTGATGACGTCATACATACCCGCAAAATGCCTTGCGAATATTTATAACTTCACAAAACCTGTGATTTTAATTGCAAAAAAAATCACAAACAATTGTGAAATCTTGGAGACTCATCAAGGTTAAGGGGAGTTCAATTAAATATGACTTAATTTTAAGAACTAATCAAATGCAGAAACTGCTATTTATTAATATTTTAATTTGTTTATGGCTTTATAAATGCAAACCCAGCCTCAATGGTGCCTAGTCAAAGTCATTTTTTCAACACCTAGTTTAGTTTACTCAAACAATTTTTTGAGTAAACAGCCCATTGAGGCAAACCCAGCCTCAATGGGCTGGGTTTGCATTAGGAACATTCATGATCTTGAAATGGTGCAAAATGAGTAAACGTTTGTCACCCTTGCGCTAGACGAAGGATGCTAAATTTCAGAAAGCTTGCCTCTTGGGGCCTTTGCCTCTGGATCCGACTGTAGAAATGGGGAGCGGGTCGTTTTTCCTCTCCATGTCGACCAGGTTGTAGATGGTTTTCTGGCAGGTGAGCAAGTCCTCCTCAGTGAGAACCTCTTTCACAATCAGGTTAGCCAACGGGACCACCTGGTGGAGATGAACAAAAACGCACGCACAAATCTCTAACTGCTGATCATCTGTGAATGAGGCGAATAAAAAAGACTGACTTCTGAGTGATGCTCACCGCCTGCATGTTGAAGATGGTAGTCTGGGAGATGATCATTGGCCAGTATCTGGTGTAACGTTCCAGCTGAGCTTTGGCCCTTTCCACCGGCAGTTTCCCTGACGGATCGTGAGAAGACTCCGCGACAGGAGTGAGCCGGTTGTCCCTCATAAATTCACCAAAGTCCTGAGGGAAAACGGCAACGCCGAGGTTAAATCGCGCGTCACATTTCAGCGCGGGCGCAGTGAGCTGAACGCACGGTGATTCTGTAGTCCGTCACTCGGCCGCCGCAGCCCTCGCTGATGGAGGGCGGGTCCTCCAAGGTGGAGCGGTTGCTGTTGAGGACATGCAGGAAGATCTCGCCTCCGTGGCTGCTGAGCATGTGGCTGATGACCTTAGACCCCGACTTTCTAGGCTGCTCTAGTAACACTGATCTCCCTATGAGCAAAAAAAAAAAAATCAATAAAAATAGGAGCAATCATAAAATGTACATTTTTGAGAGCAGCGCCATTGGAAGAGATCGACAGGTTTCCGCAGCTCACCATTCAGAAGAAAGTTTGTCAGGCATGACGATGGACGACTGTTAACGTCTGTAGGGGAGATGCGGAAGGCTCCTGTGCAATAATGCAGTTCTGCAGAGGTAAATTAAAAAAAAATCAAAAAGCTGTTCAGGCATTTAGAATTATTACACTCATTAATTAGAGTTAGTTAATTGAATAATTACGTAGTTTATGTGGCAGTTTGTTTTATACTTTTGTGCAAGATGAAAGTGAAATGAAAGCTTCAAATTGATCAAATATGCAGTTTCCTCTTGGAGATGAGTAAAAGTTTTTCAGATAAGTATAGAAATAAATAAAGCTCGTGTCGATCGGTCCCACCGATGCTGTTCGTCCGGGGTGTGCACCATTTCAGCGTCATCGTCTCTTTCACTCCATTTTCTCTAGTGCTTGTTCCTGCCATGTGCAAGTCCCCTGCAGAACACAGATCCCAAATATCGATTACTGGATCACACTGGAAAGCATTTGGTTTGGCTACTTCAACCCACAGCCCCGTGACGTATAAAGACCCACCGCTTTTAAAGAACTCGATGTGTGCGTCTCGGTGATGCAGGAGCTCGACGTCGTAATTGGCTGATGTGTTGGCATGCTGCTCCTCCTGTCCACCAGCACACAAAGTGACAAACACAGGTGAGACTGGAAAACCAGGGCTCCAGCATAAACAGATATTCAGAGGCAAACATTAACTCTGCCTGCTGATTTCATGTATCCAAAAGGAGAAACGAGGATGGGCGAAGTAAAAGAAAAAATGATCACTCGGGGAACCGTTTCATGAGCAGCTATGAAGGAAAAACTGCGTCATGTGTTTGGGATCAAGTCTGATTTGATTTGACACACAAAAGGCAAAAATGTAAAACAGAACTGCATTAGATTTCTCAAGCATGTACAGAACTTTGCAAAAGTATTCAAAAATCCAAACTTGTTTCTACCCTTTATGTTACAACCACATCTTTGAACGTATTACATTGTACGAACACAAAAGTATTGCTAAAGTATAAACTAAAAAGAATACGATACACTGGTTTGAAAACTTGAATGCATATTTTTTTGCAATAAGATGCAAAGCTGGGTTTTTTGGGGGGCATGTTTCCACCGACTTTGGAAAGCAACAGAATCAGATTTTATCCGGTGAATTGAAATTCGGTTTGAACTTTGACTAGGCTATTCTAACTCTCATGAGAAGGCTTTGATTTAAAACTTTCTATCTCCCGTTCATCTTCCCATGAACTCATCCCGGCTGCAGATGTACACAGATGATGTGTTCAAAAAGCATCTGTTCTGCCTCTTGGCGACTTCTTTGACTAATGCTGTCATTCTCACACTGGTCATGTCTTGTGGATAAAAGCAGTTGTACCATACTTGCTGCATTTTCAGATGAGGGGCAGACTAGTCTTGTGTGAAATGTTTGAAGCTTTGGATTGCATTGGATTTTATTTAGGGGTATTGCAGTAAGAGGTCTGAAAGAAGCTGAATATTTTTGCAGTGTACTGTACATTTGGCTAGGACTCCATCGGACTTTACAAGGGAGCACATGAACACACTGAATGGGGAAAAAAAAAAAGAAAAGAAAAGAGTTTTCCATTGGAGGACATTAACTGAAAGGAAGGAAAAACGGAGCAGAGCTGGATTGGAAAACTTTCCAGGAATATACACTGATGGCAGAAAGAAACTCAGAGGGAGGCAATGCTGGTCACATTTACACACAACAGCTACATAATCAAGGTTGTAGTTACATTTTAATCTGGTAGAAAAATGTCACAAATAAGGTCAATTCTCTCTCTTGAACAGTAAACACTTTCAGACCAACATTGCCTGTTCTCTACTTGAGCCTCGGCACCAAAAATGACAGTTTCAACAGCGGAGCTACATGCTGTGAACTCTTCCCTATTGCGTACTTTGATGTGTGTGTGATCAGAGTACTAACCTGTTCGCAAACATTTAATGTGGGCTAGCAAAACAGAAAATACAGCATGAAACCAGCAGCACATTCACAGTCATATCAGCATGCAGATGGGCTGAACAAAAAAGACGGGGCTGGAGAGATTTGTTACGACGATTCAGCAAGCAAAAGAAAAACAATGTGCTTTAGAAAGGAGGAAGTAACAGAAATACAAGCAATATAATGAGGAAAATAACCAAGCATGGTGATCTGAACTCTTTTTTTAAATTTTTATTTTATTTTTACGAGAAGCGAGAACAAAACACGTCAAAGTTTTATGTTGGTGAACAAAAGTACACACAAAAGGAATCAGAAGCAGGTCCCTTACCTTCATGGGGATGTTTGTTATGGTGGTGGAGGCCAAGTCAAAGTGCTGCTGGACCAAAATGTTGAGTTTAGAAGCCAGATGTCTCCCAGCACGCACGCTGTGAACTTCACTAGTGAGCAGCGGGGAGATCTGAAGGAGGCGTGGTACAGCGTGGTGTTGTAATATTAGCAGATGAGCAGTTTGTGTGTGTGTGCGTGTGTGTGTGTGTGTGTGCGTAATATGTACACTTAGCCCGGGTCCCACCCACCTCTTTCTTGGGTCGGTCCGACACCAATGTTTCCTCCCCCTGTGGGTAGATGTGAACGAGAACCAGATTACACTGCTGGATGGACATCAACCTGAAACCCACACGGATAAAACAGACCAGGATCACATTTGGGTAAAATTGACTTAACCGTAAATATAAAGCGAATTTAACCAAATGAAGCTCGTTGGCTACAGACCTGTCGGAGCCTGCTGCCAGCTTGTTTTGTTCTGAAATGGTTTCCTGGATGCAGTCCTCCAACATCCGCACATGAGTATCACTGACGGAGCAAGAAACAGATGTGACAAATGACCAGAAAAACACTTTCATCTCTTTGTAGCAATTCTGGTCTTTCATGTCTCATTTTGACTTCCCGCCATCATCTTTTGTTTCTTTGTATTGGTCCAACAGTGAACATTTTTGCTTGTAACTTTTTTTTTCTGATCATATTTCTTCTTTTTAAAAAAAAAAAAAAAAAAAACTCATGCTGCGAAGTGATGACGTCCATCATCTTATTTTTTTTTTCAAAATTATATTAATCTTCAAAATTTGGGAGATTAATGTCAAGTAATTCAGTACACACCAAATTCATACTTCCCAAAACCACAAACCTTAGTTATTCGGATAATTATTCAAGTCTTCCTAAATTTAAATGCGCACTTGTACAAGAAAGTAGCTCTATGGAACCTAAGCAGTGTGTACTGTTATTTTACCTTTTAGCATTAGTTAAGCAGATAATTCGCCCTCTGTTGGCCACTCTCTCCGCTGTGTCCATTAAAGCCGTGCGCTTCTCATGCTGCAGCTCCGTGATCTTGCACAATGCCTCCACGGCAGCAACCAGACCGTGCAAGATGCTGCAGCATTCCGGGTCCTCGCGTGGGTTTGGTGGCCCGACAGCTGCCAGAGCCGACATTAGCTGGAAATCAAAAGAAGAGATTCACTTTTAAGTTTGTTTTTTTTGTTGTTGTTTTTTTTATGTGACAATGTTCAAAACAGCCCATTCAGGTAGAGACGCTTACTTCATGGGTGCTCTGATCTTCTCGCCTCCATGTGTTTAGTATGTGGAACTCTGAGTCACTCACAATGTAATTCACCTGTAAAAGAGAGCAACACAAGTTCTTTAAACATAGTTTATCAAACCATATTCATAAAGGTTTTCATCGGGAGACTGAATTATTACTGCAGAAAAGAGTGGACTTAGGTATTATACTGAAACTTTACGACCAAAGCAGTAAAAAGATCATCAAAATTATATTTTTAAACAAAAATAAATAAATCAGAAAGGATCCAACCAGCTTGTCCTTTGGGTAAACATCGAAGAGGATCCTGCAGTACTCCATGGAGCACTCCACGGCGCAGGTCCACAAGGACTTGGACACGGGGGCCAGAGGAATGACCCCTTGGGCTCGACTCTTCGTGAGCACGTCACACTCCACCTGCTGGCGACTGGACTCGGCCATGTAGGGGCAGTGGTCCACCACGAAGACCGTCTTGTGTGCTACTGAAAACATCTTCATTTTGCAGATCTGTAGATTGTGTCAAATCTGAAAAACACAAGACAACAAAAGCATATGTAAAGCAGAGTGACAGTTTTACTCTAGTTTATAGAAACTTTGACAAATTGAATGTGTTAGCATGACGTTAATCATTTTTCTCCACTTGCTTTTCATAAAAGACGGGAGTTTGTTATCGCATTCAGAACCGAAGCTGATACATTTAACTGAGACTGATAGGTGAAACAAAACACGACTTGTTGCCCAATCTTCTCACCTGGTCAGAAAGCTGTCTGGTCTGGAAATCAGATGCGTCTATAAATAGTTATAACTTTCGATCTGGGTGGCAGTCAGTCTCAGGACATGTTTATAACGGACAACAACGAACTAAAGTCAACCGACGTGCTAAAGCGACTGCCGCGTTAGCATGTGAGCTAACAGCAGGCGGATTGTTTTGTAGCGTTCAGCAGTACAAGCAGCTACACATTGGGTCGGTTGTAAAATATTTATGTGTTGGTCTTCGGAGTAATCCACTAACATACGGTCAGTTTTCAGATGCGTCCTAAAGCTAACAACAAACAATGCACTTCATATCCATTCCGGCTAGCAGTTTTGTTGTTAGCGGAAGTAGTCCGACTGGTGGTCCGTCGCTCTTTTGATTCCCCTTGTTGATGAGATTCAATTAAAACGTTCCCCTTTCGATGCGATGTCCAAAGTGAACGAACTGAGAGAAAGGAAGTCCATTAATTTGTTCACGTTTATGACATTATAGTATGCAACCTCATAGACATAGAGAAAAATAAATGGTACGCTTTTTCTAACTCAACTGCATTTTCAGTTTATTCATGACTAATGTAAAGACAAAGGTTCAAGGAATATTTCTCACTGAAGTTAATTTACTTCAGTAAAGCACAACTTTAAGAATTACGTAGATTAATTACACTGCATAATTATTTCAAGTGTTTATTTATTTCTATTAACTTGGATGACTTTGACTTCACTTTTTGTTGTGTGATAGGCAGAAAGTGCTACAGGAAAACATATGCAAGCAGACATGGTCACAGCACAGCCATGGTAAAGGCTGGAGTTGTCCTGGTTAATTCTGCACTCAACTCTTAAAGACCAACCACACATAATTGTGTCCAGGACATGCCAGAACCGTTCAATTCCTGGTCTTAAACCATTACCAAATACTTGGACTGTTCCCAAGCTTGACTTTCAGAAGAAAGTGAAATTTGCAATTTATTTGGAAATTAAGTTCTGAGAATCTTGTTGAAGAGTGGGAGACACATTCTCCAAGGTTTTTGAGTTCCAATGATTCATTTCCCCAGTTGATTTGAGGAATGTGCAGGAAGCTGAGTCATGCTTTAAACCCGCACTGAAAAATTTCTTGCTGTTTCATTTTCCAGCAGGGCTTATACCTGCCAAAACAATGCATACCAATACTAATGTGCATTATACCAATGTTCTTGATGTGCCAGAAAAACCCCCCTGAGCTTCCTTTAAACTTTGGAGTGCCACAATCTAATCTTTTCAAAGTATTGAGTAGATAAACTGTCCAGCATGTGGAAAAAAAGAAGGGGATATTTTGTATATTACAAGCACATAGTGCCATTTTATACCACAATCAAGTAACTATTAATTTACCTTCAGTTGCTATGAAAATGCTGCATATGTCAGAAATTTGACTTTGCACCTGATAGCTAAAATAAAAAAAAAATTTTGCTTTATAACCCCTGTTTAATTTGTTTCTTTGTAAATCTCCCCAAAATTCTCAAACGCCTTACTTCATATTCCTCTTGCGTCTGCAATTATACTTGTTGCTTCTACATCTATGTCCTCCACATTTTTTCCTTCCACTCAACTTTTCGGTGGATTTGGATTTTGTTTTCGCTGTCACAAGTTTATGTATATAGAGAGTGTTATATCTTGGTCTAAGTTATAGTGACCATTGCCTTAGAAACTTTGTTCTTACTCGACATATTGGTATAACTCTCTGTCGAGTTCGGAAAACATTCGGTAAAATGTGAACGTACCGAAAGATTCCCGTCTGACGTCATCAAATCTCTCTTCAGCAGTCTTAACCTCCTCCTCCTTGGCCGCCTCCTCTTCTACCCCACCCTATTGTGTGATTTTCATTTTGTCAAGCTTCAACTTGATCAAGTTTTTTTTTTTTGTTTGTTTTTTTTTTTTTGTTCAACTGATAGTGTGTTGAAATTATGCAGGAATGCACAGGAGACTCAGTCGCGCTTTAAACCCGCATCAACTCATCTCGCGCATGTTAGAGTGAACTTCGTGGGCTCGTGTTTGTTTCGGGTGTCGTTAAAGGAGGAACCCCCCTGACTCGCTGCGGGGGAACCATGGACGACAACATACTCGAGATGGACTCGGATATTGAGGACTTCGACGACTCGAGACTCGGCATGGTAAAGGAGGAGGAAGTCGGTGAGAGCGCCTCTTTTTCTTTCGCAAGAGACCTTTTCAGTCCTCAGGTGCTTGTTGAGTCTGAGCTGAGGTTTCTATGGGTTTATCGCGGCCGCCATGTGGCGTCTTTAATCCCACATAACTCCATTTTTCTACACTCCAAACAACTTGCTGCTTTTCTTTTCCTATTGCTTTCCATCTATTGTAACTTTAACTTGATGACATTCAAGTTATTTTATGTCTACTGAAGTTCTCTCATGCTTGTATGAAACTCAGTGTTTTGTCACTGGCTGGTTGATAATAATGTATAAATTTTGTGTTTAAATGATTCAAATTATGCAAACTGGGTTCAGTGGAAACAACTGTTCAGCAGTGGGCGTGACGTTCCCACAACTTGAAAAAGCCCCTGGACTACAGTGTTTGGAGTGCTAAATGTGCCAAGATGTAATGACATTAATACGTGGTCATATCTGCAATTATTATTATTTTAGGTATTTTTTTGGCTACCTCATCCTCTGATACAAACCTCACAAGAAATTTGGGTTTGGTGTCTCAAAAAAAAGTGACTTCTTGCTTTTTTTTTGTTAGTTTGGTGTACAGGAATCTTAAAGTGCCAAAAAGTCTAAAATGTCTGAACATGATCAGTAGTGTAATTACCTTTGCCTGCTGCCTTATCAGTGTAAAAATGAACACGCTGATACATTTGACCATGTGTATTCATGTCTACCATTCAACCCCAAATTATTCATACCACTGGCAGATACTGGCTAGCATTTGGAAAGTAGCCAGGTCAGGAGCGCCATTTATTTTCCATCACACTGATTGGCTGTACCTACAAGAATGAAAACAAGGAAGACTGTAGATATTATCTTCGGCAGAAGACATAGCTATGCACAGGCGGCAGATGTGAACATGTATGTATGTTTTGAATATGTTTTGAATCCCATATTTCTGAATGACAACACTACAGTGGTACAGACAAGTTGAACTGAGAAATGAATGTGGCTTGATTGGGTTTTAATTTACATATTCATTCAACAGTTAAGTCATTTTATACTTGTGCAACAGTCATTAACGTATGTGATATATATATTTTTGGTATGTTTGGATCCCATAGTGACATTGCCTAGCTTGAAGGAATTTCATTTGTTGATACTCATTTGATTTAACTTTCCAAGTGTTTATTACAAAGTGATGACGTAATTGATGACTCAGTGTAACATAGAGCATTTAAGGTAACAAATGGTCTATGAAAATCATGCCGAAATTTTATTGAAGGAAAGTCATACGAGGTTTATTAAAACATTTTTTGCAAATGAAAATCTAAAAAGTGTGGTGGGTGTTTAATGTTGGGGCTCTGGTTGGGGTTGCACCAGTTTGTACATGTAGAGAAATATGTCCCCATTCTTATTCGTAAAATACCTCAAGCGCTGTCATTTAGAGCACAAAATCGAAGTTTACGCTCATCTGATTAAAGTGCCTTCTTCCAGGTTTCATTCAATAATTTCTCATGTCTTCACAGGACAGCTCGCTAACTAAGTCTATTACATAAGCGTACAATTAAATGCTATTAAAGTTTTGGGTTGTTAATGTTACAATGCTCAAGAGATATAAATATATTTCTAAGGTTTTGTTTGAGCTTTTTTATGTCTTATTTAGCTTCATTACATATCATGAACACCATATTGTTTGTACTTTTGTTATTGGTAGGGAAAATCCAACCACACAAAGCATCTAAACTGGACCATAAAGTGGTTCTGAATAGACTGCGTCTTCTATTGTCATTAATTATTAATGTATTCGTTGATTATGTTCAGCTGAATACACAGGCTTACAGCTACTGTAGCCCAGTTGTAATTGCTCTGTTTCCCATTGATCTGATACTTAATCTAATTTTGATTACAAAATGTTTTGCAAAGACAAAGTGCTTCATTATCGTTTTCTTTGGAAAATAAACATTTCTAAGCTGGCAGAAAGGGTTAGTCATACCAAACACTGGCTCACGCTTAAGTAAGATCTTTGAGCTGATTATTGTCATGGAGATGGCTCTTTAGTGAATTACAGATAGTACAACTGTCTAATGCAGAAATCTATTTCCTATCAGTTAAGCAGGCAGAAGAGCCTTCCTTATCTGATTTATTGCTTCAAATAGAAATCATGCATTGTGAAAAGGTGGAACAAATATAGGTCTGATGCTGCTTTCCAGTTTGGTTGAGCCATTTTGGCTTTGCGTGCTGATAGGAGGATGTTCACTTGAGAGGAAGTCAGCATGTGCTCTGTGGGTTGCGGCATGAAAGCAGATGTTTTTTTTTGTGTTTTTTTTCAGCCGACTGCATCTGTTAGTGGCAGACCCGGTATATTTTTACAAGAGTCCAACTCAACGTAATTCCCTGGGAAAGATTTTCGGAAATATTTCTCAGGTAGAAAGCCTCATTGCGACACCTTGGCTTTCATGTCAGAACAAACGTGTGGCAGCGCAGCAATAAAGATCAAACTGATTGAGGCATTTATGTGAAACTCGCGTTGAAGCAGCGTTTGCTTTATCAAAGTTTGGACTTTACAAAGTGTTTTTAAAAAAAATGTAAATACGGACCCCGCTGTCATTTTCCCAGCCAGTTGCTATGGCCTGTTTGTCAAAACAACATCTGTCTTTGGTTACTGTTCCGCTTCACGTGCCAAGAAGGCAAAACTTTCCGTATTAAAAGCTGTGTCATCTTCTTGCCGTCAAGTGTGAGCTGAGATGTGAGCTTCAGCGCTGTGTGTAAGTACTTGCGCCCCACAATGTTCACTTGTCTTTGCTTTTTCTTTATTCTAGCAGTATTTCAAATGACACATGATAAAGTTAAGATTCCTCAAAAACTTTGGAAAGCACTGTGGTTTAGTTGCCAGTTTGAAGCATTGTTCGGTGGGGGTATTTCCTGTCAGCTCTTACGTTTGGCATGACACAGAAGAAACACTCTGTCTATTGACTGGACATGCAAATAGGCAATAGAAAATGAATTTAAAGTGCAGCAGACATCATGTTTTCTCTGCACTATATCCCGGACACCACCCATATATTAAAAAAAAATGTCTGTCAATAACTATGACTGAGCATACAATCTTTCATTGCTTGCTGTTCTGGAGGAGAAGGTCCAGAATTTGGAGAAACACAACTTTCACCGTTGCAGTGGGAAATTTTAATCTATGGAGTGAAAAAGTATCAATGACAGTTAGACTGCAAGAAAAAGGAACAATGCATTTCAAAGAGAAACACTGTCCTGTTCACTTTTCAGAGTGACCTGCAGCAGATGCAAACAGTAAATCAGCAGCTCCCCAGTGACAAATGCTGATGAAATTAAGAGCCCTGTTGTCGTTTACAAATAACTTTTTTTTAAATTTCTTTTTCAGTCATGTACTTGCTCAGTGTCCTCCACTCTTATTAGCACCTTTTGTGAACCTGTGTAAAAAGCCTCCAATTCCATTTCAGGTCTTATTGCAGTTTAAATAAAAGAAAAATCCAATGTTAAGAAACTCAATTTAAACATCAGTGCAGCAGTAATTCCTATGAAAAAGTGTCACTCGTGTACTTTACAGACATTACGTTGTATTTGTATCATTATTATGGCTTAAGGTTATTAAAAATCCCCAAATCTAAGAAAAAAAATAATTCTATATAATGTTCATTACATGACTATGATTTTTATAGACTTAATGCATCTCCACTTTTTCTTAATCAAAACTAAGATGAAATTTATTTTTTTTTGCTCTGCAAAAAATTTAGATGGAAGTAATCCACTTTGTGTTTTTGTTTTATTTAAGGCTGTATTATCATTTCTCCATTACAGTGTACGCTGAGGAGTTTTTACCCACTTATTACGGAAAGGTGACAGCAACCAAAACAAATCTGGTGAGTGCCTGTCTGAATGTGAGTCAAATATAATTTCTGTGTACAGTACTGTGAATATATTTGCACCTTTAAATATGTCTTTCTTTTCTTCTTCTTTTTACCCACCATGAAGGTTTGATTGTTTAATTTATTGTATTATTATTTATTTATGATTTTTATGATGGTACTCATGAAAACATAAAGTCTGTTCAATTGTTGCCTGTCTGGTGTTTTCTTCATAACTTTGTCATTTTCTGTTTTTATTGCTGCTGAAATGTGCTATTCAAATAAATGTGAGAAATGCATTACCTCAATGCTAAGACACACATTAATTTGAATTTTTAATGAAAAACGTGACAGTGGCTGTTATTATAATGCACATTGACCATCATTAAACTCTGTGTTTCATACATTTCTAAGGCAAATTACACAGAGTTTACACAAGACAGACATTTAAATAGATTACCATGACAAAAGTGTCATTGTGTGGAGAGTGGGAAGGAGTGAGGGAGATAGAGGGCGGGTATTCTTGGGTTTGTTGACTCTTCCCCTTTTCCCTTCATAGGATCACAAATGAAATTAACTCATCAGGGGCAGCAACTGCCTGCCGTACAAAACGTCCCTTTTTTAGCCTGCCATTCTCTCCAACATGTATGAAATTATGGAGGAAGACTCGTACGAGTTCCAGGACGTCAACTTACCCGATGGGCTTTGCTTCTGCCCTCAGGTTGAGTACAACAACCAGCCGGACTCTCTGTTCTTCAACGACGGTGTGAGGAGCGTGGACTTCATCCTGGTGTACGAAGATGAGGAGACGAAGCCGTTTGACAAGAACTACACATTCAAAAGGCGCAAGGTAAGGCTCTCGTTTCTTACACATACCCGTTTGCTTGAGGTAATTTTGCAAAGTATTCTTAATTAATGAGATAAATGACACCAACAACTCTTAAAGCACTGTATTAGAAACATATGTGATGATAATAACAACCAAAACCTTTGCTTAGATTGCACTATTTTATCTTTTACAAGAAAATCAAGCTATTTTTCTAATAAAGTAAGTTCTGTACATGCAATAAAAACGTATGAATCGCAGAAAAATACGCATCATGAAGACGTTATTGGCTGACAAATTATTACGTTTCTTTTAAAAATGCATCAAAGACTTACAGTAGGAGATATTGCTCTGAGGAGTTGCATTGCTGTCGGTCCATTATTTGCACCAGGATGAAAGTCTCTGCTGACTGTGTGTACACAATATCACCTACCGCTTTACCTGTTACGTGGCTGAGAAACACAATTCATGCACTTAAAAACTTCAAAGTCCAGGCTGAGTTTGTTCAAAACTGAATTTAATGTGAAAGCTTGTCGAGCAAATTATTATTTTAAATTAGTGCAGCCAGTTGGTTTGGGAATAAAATGAGCCAAACATTAAAATAGATTGAACAGGGCACACCCATGTATGTTTGTTACCTTCACATCTTTCATAAGAGGCTTAACGTATTGTTTGTTTTGAAAACACCACACCGTGTGCAGCGCACACCCTTAGATTATTTTAGATTAGGTAATTAAAGAAGTGACATTATGGCCTTAATTCTTTTAAATATGATTCCCTTCAGGGTTCTGATATAGGGATGAGGTTTTTTTTGTGCTTTTTTTGGGGTACTATGATCAATGAATGGCAACTGAAAATATGCCGTGAAACCCAAGTCTCAAAGCTGATCAGCTTGTTTCAGTTCCTGGAAAATGCTGGGCTGGTAGAGCTACTCAAAAGTGGCGCTAACACTTATTGCACAGTCGATACACTGAGGCAATTTAACTGTCATAATGTTCCCAAACCACATACTCAGCTGACTCATTCTGTTTCTGCTGTAACTCTGGCTGCTGGAGAGTCGAATGCCAACAAAGACAATTTTAACTGATCACTGTTGCATATAAAATATAGAAAACCAGGATTTTTATTCAATCACATGACATTATTTAGTTTTCATGCAGTTCTATTTTGAGAAAAACAGGAAGAGCAATGAATTCAGTTTAATGCCTTTCCTGTTTTTCTTGGAAATGAAGTACAGCGGGTTATGGAAAAAAAAAGGAAGTGACAACAATGGTGCTGCAGGTGACAACAGAAATATTGGCGCAGATACATTCCAGTTTAAATTCACCTGGAATTACTCAGTTATTTCATAAGATACTGATCAAAATAACCTGAGTGGAAAAAATGTGATGACATAATGATAATAGGAAGTCGTGGGTTACTATTTGAAAGTTCTTAGTTTGGTGTTTTAGTTGCCTAGACAACTGACACTCCTAACTTTTTTTTTTTTTTTACTGTAGAAACGGCGGGAGTACTTCGAGGGCTGCCTGATGAAAATGGGCCTGGAGCTGGAAGCAACGTCATCTGTAAGTGGAAGCTTTTCAGTCACGTCTCCTCCTCCCCGCTTGAAACTAACGCTCACTGCGTTCTGCAGGTCCACAATGACAACCTCATATATGTGAAAGTTCACGTGCCGTGGGAGGTACAGTGCACCTACGCCGAAGTCCTGCACATCAAGATTCCCATAGAGATCAACCAGCACACCCCCCAGAACAAGATCTGGGATTTTTTCGACTGTGTAACCAAGCACTTCAAACCCAACGAGAAACTGATAAAAAAGGAAGCAGACTACTACACCGCACCCTATCAGAAGGAACTTCATAAGTGCTTCGTAAAGATGGACAAGGAAAAATTCTTCACTCCATCCATGAAGAGCAGAATGGCGAGTTGTTGCGTGTTTTATTTTTGAAACTACTTTTGCCGAGTTACTTTTGTTTTTATGCCACGTCACACTGTTCGGTATTATCATTTCATTACATTGCTGTTGTCAGGAGCAAGATAAATAATAACCCTCTGTCTAGGGCTGCACCGATTGCAGTTTTCCGGCTGATCGCAGATTACCAATCTTTTAAAAAGCCTAACTTACCAAATCCTATTTAAGCTGATACTATTTTTTTGTCTGAAATGTTGCTCAATATAGCAAGAAAGTTGCTGAATTGACTATAACTCTAAATACGCAGACATGACCCGATGGGCCTGTTTGTCAGTCAAACATCTCTCACAGGAGTAAAGGAAAGCACAGTGGTTGATTTTTTGACCTTTGCCAAGCTAGATAGGATCGGTGGATAAAGTCGGCTTCACGTGTAAAAATTAGCCGATCACCGATCTGTCAAAATTAAGGAAATCGCTACAGACAAATTGGCTGGCCAAACTCTGGCTAGGCTTTGTAGTGTCTGACAAAATTTGAGCCCTTGATAAGCCACACTTCCAAGAAATATGTATTTTTTTCTTCTCCAATTGTAAAAAATCTTAATCTTCTAAAGGAGCTTTTTAAGTGACAGGGGGTTCTTTTAAGTCCTATTTGTTAAGTACAGCATTTTTTAATAACTGAAGTTAACATAGTTGCTTGATTATGCTATAAAATGGCACTTTGTGCTTGGAAAAACCATAGCACTGCTTCTTTAAGAGCATTCTTTCTGTCCTAACCTGATCTTAATGTTGATGACGTGATTTACGCAGAAGATAACTTTTAATTTCTTCTTATCTCAGGCAAACTTCATCCTGTGCAGAGCTCCTTATGAAATCAGAGGAAATGTTAAAAAGTTTGGCATCACCAAACTGCTGCGTAGTGGAGTTTACAAAGCTGCCTATCCACCACATGATGTAAGTGTTTTGTTTGTTTGGGGGTTTTCTTGCTGCTAATATCACTGTCAAATGATTCTCCAGTGTGTAAAATGCTTCTGATTTTTTCTTTTTCCAGTGCAGATTCAATGTCAAGTCCACAGTCGAAAGCTGTCCCAACGAGAGATATCTGCTCTACAAGGAGTGGGCTCATCCCAAGAACTTCTACAAGACACAACCACTGGACCTCATAAGGTTTGCAAACTGTTTCATGATTCGGTTTTATATTCAAGGTTTTACTGGAGTTACATTTCAAGTGTGCTAAAATAAATTAAGTAAATAACGTTTATTTAAAGTGGCTTCACAGAGTTACAAATGTTTATTGAATCAAAAATCATGAATGAGAGATAGATTTAATCTATAAATAAGTGGTTGAGTTTTTTTGTTAGTTTTTTTTTTTTACCTTTGCCGAGGTTGATGACATCGGTGAATAAGGTCGGCTTCACATGTAAAAATCGGCCGATCAACAATCTCCCAAAATTAAGGAAATCGGCACCGGTGAATCTGTGCACCCCTAGTTAAAGGACGAAAACAAGTTAAACAAACACATCTCTATTTTTGTCATTGTTAGAATTCAGAATTTCCATATATTTTATCTAATAATTTAATATTTAATTTGGAAAAAACAAACCTCATCCAACTAGTAATATATCAGCAAAGTGTTTATTTATTTTTATTACACGTGCACGAAGAGTTTGATTTTCTTCCTGCAGAAAGTACTACGGGGAGAAGATCGGCATTTACTTCGCCTGGCTGGGTTTCTACACCAAGATGCTGGCTTTTGCTTCTGTGGTGGGATTGGCCTGTTTCTTTTATGGATACCACATTCAAGAAAAAAGCACATGGAGGTATTTCAGATAAGTCACCTATGAGATGTATCTTGTGCTTGTTCGTTTTTCTGTCGGATGTGAACTTATTTGGAAGAGATGCTTTTCTTTCTATTGATTTATTTTCTTTCTGTTCTGTTTAATGTGATGCAGCAAAGAGGTGTGTGACCCTGGCATTGGAGGAAAGATTGTAATGTGTCCTCAGTGTGACCTCTGCAACTATTGGATCTTAAATAGCACCTGTGACACTTCAAAGGTGAGCTTTTTGACAAAAAAAACTGCATTCCACTTTATTTACAGTTCTTATGTAAAATATGTCTCCTTGCCTGCTTCACTCGCTTTATTGCTTTTTCAAATCAGTCATAAAAATGTTTCTTTTTTGCAAAAAAAAAATTAGAAAACAAAATTTTCTACTGGTTTCTACAAAATAATGACAAATAAATCAAATATGTGACATAAATGATTTCGTTCACATTCACCTCCTTCAAGTTGGTATTTAGTAGAAACAAAACTGTTCAAGCTCTGTCAGGTTGCGCAGGGATCAGCTGTGAACAGCTCTTTTCAATTCTGGCCACAATTTCTCAGTCAGACTGAGGTTTGTGCTTTGACTGGGCCACTCCAGAACATCCACCTTTTTGCCTTAAGCCATTTCTGTGTCGCTTTAGCTGGATGCTTCAGGTCATTGTCTTGCTGGAAGATAAATGCTCATCAAAGCTGTAGTTTCCTAGCAGATAGAAACAAATTGTCCACCAGGATAGGAATTTGCAACAAAACCTTTTTGTAATTCTCTTTTGTAATTGATTTGTTGTCGTTTTCTTTTCAGACCCTAACTATATTCGACCATTTTGGAACGCTGGTGTTTGCTGTTTTCATGGCAGTGTGGGGTGAGTTTGTGTCAACGTATTGCTTTAATATTCCTATTTTCCAGGCTTTGCCACCAACTTTCTTTCCCCTAATTGTGCTTCCTCTGCTTTTCTGGCGGCTCTGTGCTGCAGTTACGGTGTTCCTGGAGTTCTGGAAGCGCTACCAGTCGCGGTTGGAGTTTGAATGGGACACAGTGGAGTTTCTGGAGCAGCAGGAACCGTCTCGCCCCGAGTATGATGCCGAGTGTGTTCATGAAAAGATCAATTCTGTCACAGGGGTAAAAAAAAAAAAAATCTTAAATGGGAGCTAATTCTGTTGGAGATATGAACCATATCCTACTAAAGCGTGTTTATGTGATGTAGGTGAAAGAGATGGTGCCATTTACATTCTGTGGACGATGTTTTCGAGTCTCAATAGGAATTGGGACAGTCCTGTTCTGGGTAATCTAATTAAAATTATTGCCTTATGCATGTAGTTTCACATGTCTGGTCTTGACTCGGCATTTTCAACATCCAACTTCTTCACCTGGTGATGTACAACGATGTATTTGCTTTTCCTCCTTCAGATCATGCTGATCCTGGCGTCCATCGTGGCCATCATTATCTACCGACTGGCTGTTTTCTTTACCCTGTCAATCAAACTAAAAAACCCAGGCAATTTTACGACTCTGGAGCCAATAAAAGAGTACGTAACGCCGCAGATGGCCACCTCTGTTACAGCCGGCCTCATCAACTTCGTTGTGATCATGATCCTCAATACTCTTTACGAGCGGGTCGCAATCTGGATCACGGATTATGGTAAGTCCGTCCCGTACTTGTGCTTTTGTTTCCCCCCAGAATCAAACTGGTTTTTAATTCAATCTTCCACGTGTCGGCAGAGCTTCCTCGGACCAGAACGGACTACGAGAACAGCTTGACGCTAAAGATGTTCCTCTTCCAGTTCGTCAACTATTACTCCTCATGCTTCTACATTGCTTTTGTGAAGGGAAAGATAGTCGGCCACCCCGGACAACCTGTTTATATCCTGGGAAAATATCGGAACGAGGAGGTGATATTCAGTTTCTTGGAAAAATATTCTTTTTTTTGTTGTTGTTGTTGTTGTTTCAATGAGACTGGATGCGAAACGACCTGTTCATGCGAAGTTACAAATGTTTTGCTGCGGCTTGTCCAGTGTGATCCCGGTGGCTGTCTGATTGAGCTGACCACTCAGCTCGCCATCATCATGGGAGGGAAAGCAATCTGGAACAACATCCAAGAGGTCCTGGTGCCGTAAGTAACCGCATTAAACCAACTCTTTTCTTACAGCTACCAGAAACCACAGACTTAAACTTGGATGGTGAATGTTATTACTTTGGATATATTTAAAATAATACAACATTGTTTCATTTGTAAGGTAGCACTCTTGTGTCATGTAATCTAAGTTAATTTTGGGGAATAATTAAAGCGGTTTAAGATTTATGAGGTATCGGTTAGTCTTTATTATTACAAGCACTTTCTTCTCCTGTTTTGGTTTAGCAGAGTAGGAGGGACGACCACTCCAAGATGGCCGCCATATTTCCAGTGCCTGAGCAACCAAAACGCTTTTATAATGTCTATGTTGAAAACAATCTGCCTCTTTGTCTGGCAGCAATATACAGCAACATTTTTAAGTTCAAACATTGTCGGTGCTCCACAGGTGGGTTAAGAATCTGATCTTCCGCTTCTGCACCCGGGAGAAGAAGGTGAACCCGCCTCGCTGGGAGCAAGACTTTGAGCTTCAGCCCTTCACAAAACTCGGGCTCTTCTATGAATATCTTGAGATGGGTAAAAATGCTTCAGTATAATCTAACATGAATCTGTACCTTGTGGACCTGTGGACATGGAGCCACATGAATCGCTACAGGATCTCAACCTCGTCGCATCTTTCGTTCTTCCCAGTGATCCAGTTTGGCTTCGTGACACTGTTTGTGGCCTCTTTTCCTCTGGCTCCGTTTCTGGCTCTGGTCAACAACATTATCGAGATCCGAGTCGACGCTTGGAAAATGACAACTCAGTTTCGACGCATACTGCCTGAGAAAGCTCAGGACATTGGAGCTTGGCAGCCCATTCTTCAAAGCATTGCCATATTGGCAGTCGCAACAAACGTAAGTTGGATTTTAGCACTTTTTGTTTATAACGTGAAATAATGTTATAAAGAAAAAAAAAAGTCCCATTTATAATAATTGAGTGCAGGGACAAAAAAAAAAAAAACTTTTTTCATTTAACTTTTATGCTGCTTTGGTGTCTCTACAGGCCATGATCATTGCGTTTACATCCGACATAATTCCACGGATGGTTTACTACTGGTCATTTTCTGTGGAGGAAGGTTACGGTAACCACACCATGAGCGGCTTCATCAACAGCTCCCTGTCTTATTTCAACACCAGAGATTTCAGTGACGCCACGGTCACCGATGCAGTCGAGCGACCTCGAAACATCACCATTTGCAGGTGCGGCGTCTGTTTCTTATGCTTCTTTTCTCACACTAGCTTAATCTCATACTGAAAAATGTTGCAAAACCTGACCTATGTTTGAACACTTTTATTCAGCAGTGAAAAATGTCCAAAACGTAGAAATAATAGTTTTTGCTTAGTTATTGGCTCTCCTGATAGTTCCTGTATAAGTAAAGAAAAAAAACCTCATTGTTTCACTCTGAAGGGCAAACTAAAATATATTTTTCCTCTTAAGGTATCGAGACTTTCGGTTTCCTCCTGGACACCCCAGAGAATATCAGTACAACATGCACTACTGGCATGTGATTGCTGCCAAAATGGCTTTTATAATTGTTGTCGAGGTGAGGGGAAATCCTACTCGGGCACAATCGTTTTCTTATTATGAAAGCACTGCACAAAAGTGCTTACTCTTTTTCTCCTCTTCACAGCACATTGCGTACCTCACCAAGTTCATCCTCGCCTCCGTAATCCCAGACGTCTCGTACGACACCAGAGAACAGCTCAAACGAGAGAAGTACCTGACCCAAGTCATCCTTCACGAGGTTAACCTCAACCTGATGTCCAAACGTTTGAAACCAGCTGTAGAAGACATGACAAGTCACATGGCAAGAAACAAAGACTATGAACTCGAACTCTCAGAATACTGACAGAAACAACCTGCAGGGGACACTTTGGTTCACTTTGGTTTACTGGGTTTTTGTGGCTTTTGTTCCGACAATCCTTAGCGTCCTGTGAAAGATTAATGATCGAAAGCTGTACCTGGATGATTTGTGCTCTCTGAAGGAAAATGCATTTGTCTGAAAAACTTAAAGGCAAAATAAGATGAGGAAATCACTTCTTCCTCCACCTTTAACCACTATATTTGTTGGTCATGATGGTTATTTTTGAGCCAGTATGTAAGGGGAATGTTGTAAAATAACTGATAACAAAGCTGAATTGTTAGCATCTTGTGCCTTTAACTATTTGACTGGCAGTTTTTGATTCATTTGAGTCCCAGTAGTTTTATGCTACATTTTAAGCTTTATCAAAGTACATGTTAACATAGAAGGGTGACACATGCTTTGCTAAAATACCTTCATATAATATCAGTATTGGATTAAACATAACATGCAGCAACATTTGAGCTGACCATAATTTGTTGTTTGTTTGTTTCTTTTCTTTTCATTTTTGTACTTGATTTAAAGGCCAAGGTGATCTGTGAAACATATTTGTATGTTACAAACAAAAAACTACCAAAGTGTTTATATTTACAAATTTTAATTTCTTAGGCTGGTTTGGTCTGGCCAAATGTTTTTTTGTTTTGTTTATTTTTTTTAAACAAGCTTCTGATTTGATTGCTGACAATTGTAAATTTGTAAATGTACACCAAGGGTCTATGCATCCTGTCAAATGGGGTCAATTTTTTGTAAACTTTGACTGTTGTGACAATAATCTCTCTTTCTGTTACTGTATTTATGAATATTGCACATTTTCTACTCCTTAAAGTTACTTTGCTAACCATTAACTGTGTGTTACATTCTCGAATAAGAAATAATGCACTTACTCTTTAGTTGTGCAATTGTGTATAAGACAAAGTTTTATTATTACCTGTATTAATCAGTGGTACTACATTCATGATATATGCAAACAGTATCGGTTCAGTAAGATTTTATATATTTTTGTGTGGTCACTCATTTGTGTTGCTGTTATTAAACTGTTTTTTTTTAATTATTGTTATTATTTAACAAGAAACAAACACTTATTTTATTCCATTAAACCTGTGGGATCCTTTTACTCTGCTTTGCTTGAATCTTCTGGACACAAAAATTATATTTTGAACTTGTCTCAAAATACTTTTATATTATTATATTATTATCATAACTAATGTCTTATTTGTTTTTGTCTTTTTGAACTTATTTTAAATAGTTTAGTTAAATTTGATCATGATTATGGGGGTAGCAGCATTCATTTTGTTTTCTTTATGTAGCCTAGATAAATCCACAGATAAATTCAACCAGGTTACATCTACGGTGTTACGCTGACTTTAGTTCTCCAGTTTAGATACCCATCTTCGGTGCATTCAGCTTGAGGACAAGATTAAATGCAACACCCTTTTCTCACATCGCCGTCGATGGAGTTCCAGTTTGTGTTTGACAACCGAGGTCCGCCAAATTATGAAATCCAGTTTTACTTTCTAACTTTCGACAGGCTTGAAATTTTTACTTCAGCTCTTGGTAATGAATTTTAAAAATAATTCGGTCCTTTTCCGAGTTCAGGCAGAATTATTACTGCCTGAGTAAAATTATTTGACGGAATTTTAGTCAGGCAGCTTTTTGGACGGCCTGAGCAGGAGAGGTCCTAATCTCTCACATGTACCGCTGTGTGCATGCCTGAGGTGGAACAGTTTCAGAAAGGGGGGGAAAAAAACACATTTTATGATATTTATTAAAGTTGGTCTAAAAGTATTTTTACATTATGAGCTCCCAGATTACGTGTGTCGGGTGGGTGAAGCGTGGCGTTGCCAAGGAAACCCCTGACAAGGTAGGGAACATAAACACACCGATGAAAACTGTCAACACGGCAGTTTAAAGCCTTCGTTATCATGGTTTAGGTGCTTTTACTAACATTTTAAAACTTCAGTCTGTATAAAATAAATGTATGGACTAACAGATGGCATACTTTCTCCTCCAGCAAGACTTCAACAAATATCACATATAAGAATCACTTCAAATTAAATGAAATTATTTGTCACGCGTGTGCTAAAAGGCTTCTGTCTTATTTTCTGTCAGGTCGAGCTGAGTCAAGAGGAGCTTCACCGCATCATCACCGAAGCTAGAGAAGATCTGGGGTAATCACTGCAAATGCAAACACTGATTTGACTTTAGTGGCAAGCGACAAAATGCCCTTTTTGTCATTGAACCCAGGGACGCAGCAGGGGAAGATGACGATGAGGAGGAAGATGAAGGTATTCCACGTGATGACGAGCCATCTGGAGAAACAGTAGATGATGACGACGATGATGACCTGGGTCTAAAGACTGGGAATGATGAAGAGGAGGAAGACGATGAACTGGCGGAATATGGGCTGGACAAGTATGATGAAGAGGATGCAGGTGAAGGGCAGGGTGTTTGTGTTTTTATTTGTTCCTCCTCTTCTACGCAGCAATTAAAATCATTTGCAAAAACATATACACAGGCTTTTTGCTGCTACTGGTTGTGTTTCAAATGCATCATATTTGAGAGACAAGAACAAAGTGGCCTTGAATTGTGAAGTGGTAGGAAAATATTTTCCAAATGTTTTTCAAAAAAGCCTGACCTGCATCCACATCCACATCCCCCCCCACATTTACTCTGATGACACCCCTTACTAAAACCCAGTCTGGAGTACAAAATAATATTGCACATCGCCTAAGCAGAACGTAGTATTCATTGAAATATTGCTGTGATAGGATCATGATGGTAGAGGAAGCAGAATAATAGAGTAGAAAAATGGTCCTTTTATCATTATTAATAAAATTGGTTATAGTAAAAGTATAACCACTACAGATTATGTAGTGTCAAATACATAATCTAAGAAAAGTATACAGCTAAAAATGAATGCATGCAGATTCCGCAAAATCTGCATATGGACAGGCAATTGCTTATATAGCAATTCTGTGTATTTTTTTGTATTATTTCCCTTCACATCTGTGCCATTTTGTACCAATAAAATACCGTTGCTTTTTTTTGTTTATAACTTTACCAAATGTAGATAAAGTCTGATATTTAATACATTTCACTGAATCCGATTCAGCTACTGCGAACCTTGGTGACAGTCTGGCTGGGCTCACAGTGTTCAGCTCCAATGACGAGGATCCCTACATCACCCTCAAAGACACAGTGAGTATCTGTTCAGATCGGGTCTCATTTGTCCCAATTAAAGTCCCACCTGTGTGGTTCTGTTTGCTCACCCCCGTCTAGGACCAGTACGAGCGAGAAGACTTCCAAATCAAACCCACCGATAACCTCATCCTGGCTGGCAAAACGGAGAAGGACTGCTGCAACCTAGAGATCTATAGTAAACATATCATTTTTATTATGATGAGTGTGTTTGATGATTGGAAAACTGGAACAATTTATTGTTCCACGATCGGAAAAATAGTAGTATGGAAAAACAGCGTTTCTGCTGTGCTCCTTTGTCTAAAAACAAAAGTCAAAATTTCTAAAGCATCCACTTATTTGATGAAAAATGAATCAGAATTACACGTCTGTGGAAACGTGTAGGAACCCCGTTTCAGTATTTCATAATTAAAGCTGAGTGCATTCTTTTTTAGGACTGAGCATTTATAAATGTGTTGTGCAACTTCCCAGTTTATAACTCAGAGGAGGAATCTATGTACGTCCATCACGACATCCTGCTGCCAGCCTATCCGTTGTGTGTGGAATGGCTGGACTTCGATCCCAACCCACAAGAGGGACGAGGTAACGAAGCCTTCCGTCCAGAATAAGAAGAAAATACAACCTCCAGTTATTTGATAAGTCATGTTTCTTTAATAAAAAAGAAATCAAAATAATGTTCCTTGTGCATCCACTCTGCAGCTAACTACGTCGCCGTGGGCAACATGACTCCACAGATAGACGTGTGGGATCTGGATGTGGTGGATTGTTTGGAGCCGGTCTTCTCCCTCGGGAGCAAAAAGGCCTCCAAGAAGAAAAAGAAAAGCAAAAAGGTTAAAAAATCCTATGAATGTTTCATAACCTGCAGAGGAGGATTATTTAATGTTGGCTTGACTATTTTATTGCAGTCATTGTGGCATAATAACTTATTAAAAGCTTGTTTTGGTGGTAAATGTTTGAACGTATCGCTGCGTGTTGTGTTGCAGGGTGCAGCAGCGGAGCCTGTGGAGGGACACACAGATGCCGTGTTGGATTTATCCTGGAACAAGCTGGTCAGGTCAGTGATTTTTACTACAATCTCAGATCTGGAAAAGTCTTAAAACATTCATTAGCTCTGGCTAAGCATGAAAGATGAGAACAATAGCTGTATTTTCAGACCGCTGCTTAAATCATCCGTCATTTGTCCGTCTGCAATAGTCAACCTTGATATGATTTACATGTTTTATTAACAAAATTTGCTCATTTTAAGGAATGTGCTGGCCAGTGGATCTGCAGACGACACGGTCGTCCTGTGGGATCTGTCTCAAGGCAAGCCGGCCACAACTCTGCGGAAGCATACAGACAAGGTACCCTGCGATGCTGAAATGTTCAGGATTTGCTTTCTCAGTGTTAGCAGCCTTTAGCCACTGTTAAACAACCGACTTCTTATGTTCCAGGTCCAGACATTGAGATTTCATCCCTTCGAGGCACAGACCTTGATATCTGGATCGTATGACAAGTAAGCATGATCTTCACTGCGTCTTTGCCGACAGATCTTTGTCATGGTTTGGCATTAACGTCGGGGTTTCCTCTTTAGGACAGCCGTCCTTTATGACTGCCGGAACCCAGACAGCAGCTTCAGAACCTGGAGGTTTAGTGGGCAAGTGGAGCGGCTGGTCTGGAACCACTTTTCACCCTTCAACTTCCTGGTGAATACTCAGAACTTCCAAGCATACTCTTTTACAATAACTTGCTGCAGTATTTGTTGGTATTTATCTATGTGTGTGTGTGTATTTAAGGCCAGCACAGAAGACGGGTTTGTCTACTGTTTAGATGCCCGCACTGACAAACCTTTATTCACACTAAAGGCACACGACGAAGAAGTGTCAGGTTTGTCAGATGCTGACGGAAAACTTTTGTCTTGTTCGGTCTGTGTCGTTTATGGGGGAATAAGATGACATTTTTCTTGAACTTTTGCAGGTTTAGACCTCAGCAGCCAGATCAAAGGATGTCTCGTCACCTCATCTGCTGACAAACACGTAAAGATTTGGGACATTTTAAGCAACAAGCCCAGCCTGGTGCACTCTCGAGACATGAAAATGGTGAGAATTATTTTATTATTTTGCAGTCGAGGGTTGAATAATTTTAGATAAAGCTGTCCCTGTGGAATGTCTTTTAAGTTTTTGGGTGGTGAATTGAAATATATTTGGTGGTGTGAACAGGGGGTGCTGTTCTGTGCTTCCTGTTGCCCTGATCTGCCCTTCGTCTACGCCTTCGGGGGACAGAAGGACGGCTTGCGGATTTGGGACATAAGTGACGTCGCTGCAGGTACGTCTAATCCCTCTGAGTTTTTCTTTTTCTATAACTTTCTCACTCTCTTCATACAGCTTTTGCTGTTTGCTTGTAGTGAGCGAGGTGTTCGGCAGCCGAGAGCGCCTGACGGTGAACCCGGGAAGCCAGACTTCTGCGTCTGCAGCCACAGCAGACATGGAAGTCTCCTAGTGACCTTCTGGATCGTCTGTTTTCCTGTTGTGCCTTGCTGTGAGAAGGGCAGCATTAGATAAATTTGAACTCACAGCGTTTAATAAGGACTGACCAACATGCATCTAAAAAGACTGGAACACAAACTTGCTAATAAAATGGATATCACAATAATTAGATGACATTATCTGATGGAGGCAGAAATGCTGTTTTTTATAACTGCGCTGATACACATTGTTCACATTTTCTCAGATCTTTGCCCTCGTGCCTCTCTCTGTGCATTACAAGTACAAATCGCTATTAAGAGTAGTGGTAGTGATTTAACGTTCACACAAAATAAGTCAATTAAAGTGTTTTATAATAATTACAAATGTAAAGTTACCAGATATGTTGCTGTTGATTCTGTTTTTATTTTTTTTATGTGGATCCTAATATTACCATTGGTTTTTGTTTGATGTTCAGTTGTAAGACGGAACATTTTGTTTGAAGTAGATCAAATGTGCTATAGATTGTTTAGAGATATTTTGCTGAGGTTTTGGTTCCTGTTCATAAACAACATTAGCACCATTTAAATCTGTTTAAAGCAATTAAAAACTGTTCATGAGTTGTAATGAATCGAAGTGGGTTTTGAATAAATTTTGTTGCAATATAGTGGAAGAATACAATCATTTCCGCTGAAGTATCTAAGTCGCTGGTATTTGGAAAAGTAACTTCTTTACCTTTTAAGATTTTTTAACTTAAAAACAAAGTCGTTATTTATTCAGGTAGTTAGTTAGTAGTACATAGGAACCTTTGATCGGATTGCTTCGTCGGAACCATTATTTTGACGCACACTCCACAATAACCGGGCATGGCGTCGGGTCACTTGTGCAAGCTGCACAGCTCAGCATCTCGGCTTTTACACGGTGCCACGCTGCGAAATGTGCAAAGTAAGTATTGTTTTCACTCAGAGCGAACCCAGAACAGTTTTATAATAGTTGAGCTTCCCATTTAAAGCGCCTTACACTGACGATAGCTGCTGAGGCTAACAGTGAGGCTAACCTTGACGTCTGTCCAGAAAGATAACACAGTTATCCTCTCAATATAGTTGTGTATCTTATTTGTTTTAGGAAATGGATAAGGTGCCCCTGTAATCAGTTTATAGTAGTTTTTGTGACACCATTCACTGAACCGTGATGTTGTCTTGATGACGAATTGTATCCCTGTTTTTTTCCCTTTGCAGCGTGTTTGGTGCCACTTCGACAGAAGTCCGGGGTTAACCCTTCATTAATTCAAGGCCATAACTGGTGTGTTACTTTGAATGTGTCTCTCCATCTCAATGCACTCTGGGCGGTGGTGGCCTAAAGCTTTGAGACTGGCAGAATCCTCTGTGATCCTCTCAGATATGCATTATTGTAGAAAAAAAAAACTTATTCAAAATTTTAATTTAGTTGCATGAAGTAAAACCAAACACTCCACATTGTTGAGCTACATCTTGGACATTAACTTCTTCATTTCTATCATTTAGTGAGGTGGAAATAGGAGTTACATCTGATGGGAAAACCATAGTCTGCTATCATCCAGCTGTTGACGTTCCATATGAGCTCACTCAGGTAAGCTCACCTGCTCTGCGCTCAGGCCAAACCGTTTGCCTGATTGTCTTGTGAAACCACATAGAGAAGTGAAACATTATTTTTTGACTATTTAAACTCATGAAGTTGTTCTTGAACTGCAATGTCACGCTCAAATTGCTTATCATAGGATAAGCAATATGAGTGTGCACATAAAAAAAACCTCTAATATGTGTATACCCCTGCAGCCCATAGAGCGACCAGACCCTTTGACCAACCACGCAGAAACCCACGATCAAATTTTGAAAGCCCACCTCAGCAAAGAGGTGCTGGATGGCAAAAAGGGGCCGACTATAGAGGAGCTGAGCAAGATGTTCTTTACCACCAAACACCGCTATTATCCTAAAGGACAGTAAGTACACATTTACCACAACTTTTAAAGAAGTGGCGTCTTACAAATGTATTGCACACCTTGGCATTTTTACATTTCAACCAAACTTCACTGTGGTTTATTGGGATTTTATGAGAGAAGCAAACAAGGAGGGGTGCCTCAATGTGAGTTGCAACAAAAATGATGGATGGTTTTTATAATGCTTTACGGAAGAAATCTGGTGTTATTTCGACCATGAGACACAGTGGCGGCATTGTGCTTTTTGGGGTTACATTTTGACAGGAGAGACAGGAAAGCTGTCCTGAGATTCTGACTCTCTTGATGTGGGTTAAAAAAAGATAAAAGTTCTTCCCCACTGCGAAAGATTAGCAGCTAAAGTTAGCCCAACAAACTCAAGAGGGCTTAATACACACACACATCACATTTCTAAAAACCTAAATATATTTATTTCCTCTTCCCAGTTTAATTACTTTGTATTGAACTATTGCTTAAAATGCCTCTAAAGACAAGCGTGAAAATGCTTTTTGCTCTTTGTAGTTTGTGTAAGATAAAACTAAAACTGGTGTTGCACCAGTAAGAGGTGCTCATACAATTTCTTCTACTTTTCTCACTTTAACAATATTGCTCTTCCTATTTGTATGTCTACTGTATACACCAGGCCTATCTTGTTTTTATTTCTTCACTCTCTGAGATTGAGATTGTTGTTTGCAAATATCAAGCAATCTTTTTCACTGTCCACAGGTACGTCTCGAGGCGCATCAATAAAAACCCCCCTAAGGACAGATAATCAGCGTGCATAAACTGATGTTTGACTTGTAAAAACATTGCTTAATAAACTGGTGAATATTCAGTCTGTTGTCCTTTACCTTTCCTGCCCTTATATGTAATGGCTTGTGCATATTAGTTTGTAGATCTAAGAAAATGTTTTTTTTTTTTTTTTTGCTAAATATTTTTATTAAACCTTTGTCGGCATATTCCTCACTGCTGGTTAGATAAACCTGGATATTTGTGCAGCCATGTTTTATAACAGTTCATTTTTAAGTATTGCTTTGTCTGAACATAAGAACTTGAGTTCTTAATTGCTGCAAGAAGCTATTTTTGTGTTGCTGGTTTTCTAAATGGCATGTTCTTTTGTCTTTCCCACAGTGAGAAATGTTACCATATTTATATTACAAACTAAAGTTTATAGACACTTAAAACTGTAAAAAAGTAAAACAAAATCAACAATATGTGGGATTGTTTTCCCTGTGGTATTTGTGCTAAATTCAAAACAATTGTTTAAAATTTGATGATGAGACTAAACTTTTTTTTTCTTCAGTTTTGTATATTAAGATTGAAAATCTAAACATGTTTAAAACACTTACCTCAATTTATATTTAACATTTTGTGCCGTTTCCTTACCTTACGATATATGTTTATCTATATATTGTGCTATTATAAAAAATAAATAAATAGCCTTCATGGAATGGCAAGAAAGAACTGTTTACAGTTTGCAACACGTTGATGAAGAAGTTGCTGTGGTGAAATGAGACCAAAAATGTTACTTTTGAACCGAAATGCAAAGACAAAGGACTTAACACTGCATAAATGCCGAGATGCACCTACTCTCACTGTGAAACACGATGCAGAAGCCACCATAATACTTTAACTAGTCTTTGTCCTGACAAAATCTATGCGCTTAAAAAAGAAGTAATTAAACCTTTAGTACCTGTCAAGGTAAAACAAAGTGCTTCAAAACAAATTTAAATGACAGGAATGAGGGAGTTCCAAAGCCTTGGGGGCACTAAAGACAAGAGAGAAAGAAAACCTGTTGGAGGATAAAAAAGACCTCAAACTGGACAGAGAAAATTTCTAAAAACCAGGCGATGAGCCATTCATTTGATTTAAACATAAGCTCTGGATGACTGAATCTGGGAGCCACTGCACATGTGTTGGAATGGCCCAGTCAAAGTTCTCTTCAGTAGATTAGTATATGCATTCACTTGAGTTTATCGGATCAAAAGAACCTTTTGGAAAATAACCTTTAACCAGGTACTTTCATTAACTGATATATTCTGATCTCAAATGTGTTTCATAGCTCTTAGTGGAAAATCCTAAATAGAGAATAAAAACGGCTGGAAAACATCAGTCTGCGTGTAATTATCAGTCTATATAAAGTGCTTCACAAGTAAAATAGTCACTGACATAAAACAGCTTTTAAATAATACTCTTATTTTAATGAATCTATGTGAACTTTTGAATGTGTAGCTGCTGAATCCACACGTCGTTAGGTCATCATCTGAATGTACCGGAGGAGTGAGTTATCAGTCCCCGCCCCGGCACTTCGCTCAATCCAACCTGAAGACAGGGCGAGTCAGCGGCTACAAATATAACTGCTAACACAAGATGGCCGGTTTGCCTCGTAGGATTATAAAGGTACACCTGACAACGAATATTGTGCGGGCACGCGTGTAAGACACCGTGGGAGTTTTCTAGGAGTCGCTCGGTTGTTATTCGGGGAATAAATTAACACTATGTCGCTTGTAGCCTCTCGTTAGCATAGTTAGCCTCTGCCTTGCTAGCTGTGGAGCTAGCTCGCCTCACTGCAACTGTTTTGTTTGCCACTTCCGTCTACTCCATTGTCGCCTGCTTGTGCTTAAACTCGGAGGAATTTTATTTGTTGTTTATTTCCTTTCTAATTAATCTCACTAACGGGCCAGTTGTTGTAATTCGTCCCAGTGGTCATATGAATGAATTCGCTGTTCAAGCTAGGCTAGCTGTTGTAGCCGATCTGGTTCCTACACATGCCTGGCGGTTTCTGTGAAACTCTGCCCTTGTGCGGTCCCGAAGTGTTGAAATTGCCTTAATTTGAGAAAATGTTCTGGCGTCGCTTCTGTGTCACTGGACGAACCAAAATAAAATGGTCTATTGTGAGTCCAGTTGCTCTGCGGTTTCCTCCCTTCGCCGCACCGCAGCCTCTTTTTGGGCCTGGCCCAGTGTTTTGCCGAAAAAAACACCCGTGTCTTTTAAGACCCCCCCCCCTCCCTCACAGGGAGCGCATTTCAGTGTTCATTATACGCATTAAAAAAAATGAACGAAAGTTGGCTATTCTCACTCCTGTCTTTAGTAAGCTCCTCAAATTTATTTAACAGCCAACCTAATTAATATCCACTTCCTTGAATAAAGTGTTTCAGTCAGCAAGGCTGCTTTTCTCGGCTCAACACCGGCAGTGAGCGCGATCAGCCTTTTTCCGCCACGCCGAGCCTCAGGTTTGGCAGGTTTTCTCTGCCTGCTCCGTCAAGTTGACAAAGTGAAACCACTTCCAGGTTTCTATTTTGTCGTTTCGCATTTTTTCCCCCCACCTTTACAACAGAAGCGTTTGTTTGAGTCAGATATAATCTATTTCCTCCCATCTGATAGTACTCAAGTCTGCACCTGCTTGGTCAGTCATAAAACTCTTTCCTTTTTTTTCTTCTTCTTCTTTTTTTTTTTTTTTTTTGGTTTCTGAAATCATTCAAATTGAATTTTGGGTATCTAGAGTGCATTATGAAAAAGGCTGCTTATTTATCAAGTCTTTGTTGACAAAATATAAGACCTAAAAAAATAATTTCTATGTATTTTTTAGAACACGTCCTATTGCTTAGTGGTACGGTGTTTGCACATTATTTTCCATTCTGCACCCACTATTTCTGTGGTTTAACAGCAGCAGCGCCTAATATTAATTTCAAAGTGATTTAATGAGTCTCTGTCTGCCCTTAACGTCACAGTTCTGGTCGTAAAGCCAAACGCTGCTGTGGGCGCTTTTTGATTTGCAGCCAATACAGATTAAGCAAGAGAGCTGAGTGACAGAAAGTGGAGATGGATGAACGCAAGAATTTAAGCTCTAAGACAAATTAGTAAAATTAGCTATCAGTGAGTGATTAGTCATGTTGTTTCCACGCTGAACTTCTGGAATGTAGTCTTGCACGTATGCGGTTAAAGTCAGACGCTGTCATCTGTCGCCTCCTTGAAAGAAACACTTTGCATGTTTATTTTAATCGAAGTCAACAAGCATGCATGTCGTCTTCCCGATCACACGCAGGAGACACAGCGGTTGATGGCAGAGCCCGTCCCGGGGATCACAGCTACGCCCGACGAGGGGAACGCACGCTACTTCCATGTGGTCATCGCAGGGCCTCAGGACTCGCCGTTCGAGGGAGGCACGTTTAAACTTGAACTATTTCTTCCAGAAGAGTATCCCATGGCAGCTCCCAAAGTGCGATTCATGACCAAAATCTATCACCCCAACGTCGACAAACTGGGAAGAATATGTTTAGACATTTTGAAAGGTGAGAAAGTCTCTTATTTCCTTTTCCTTCAAATTAGCTCAAGGTGTTTAATAATAATATTAATAATGAAAGCGTTTCACTGCAATCTGAGTTTACATCTTCAACTTTAAAATGTTTTTCATTTTGCTTTTTTTTTTTTTTTTTTTTACAAAAAAACAAACTAATTTGTACCTGTCAATCTAAAGTTATTTGTTTTGATTAAAAAAATATGCTTTGCTTTTTTTAATAATAGGGTATTTTGAGTTTAGTTGTCTGAAATAAGACTGACTTCATGTGTGTTTGAACATTTAAGATTAGTGTCAACATTTACACATAAAACAGAACCTTTCATTTAACCAACAAATAATCCAGTTTAATTGGGAAATGAAACTTTTTTTTTTCTATTAAGTTTCTTTGCGAAAAAGTAAAATCAAATTTAAAAGCTTAAAGAAAAACATCCGTTTTAGTTCTATGTTATTTAAAACAGCATGGAAAGGTGTAAAATACTTATTATAGCCTTTCACTATGCACACCTGATGAACTTTTACATTTTTGGAAACGGGACTTAAAATGTACTTCAATAGGATTTTATGATGTTTACAGAATTTGATACATGGGGTAGAAAATTGTTTGAATTGGTCTTGCACATAGAACTTAAGTAAAAGACGTTGCGTATTGTTGCTGTATCCGTTTTGCATCGAAATGCATCATTTTGATTCATTTCTTCTCCCTGCTACTGGAATAATTTTGCTCAGCTTCTGCTCTCCAGTGGATCCGTGTTGTTGTTGTTGTTTGTCATCGCCCGGATTCTGTCTGCCGTTTCTATGTTTTGCATATTTTGCATCACTATCAATAGTTGTCTCTTTTACATCTTTTCCACGCTTCCATCAGACAAGTGGTCTCCAGCCCTGCAGATCCGCACAGTGTTGCTATCTATCCAGGCATTATTAAGCGCTCCCAACCCAGACGACCCCCTGGCAAACGACGTCGCAGAGCAGTGGAAGAAAAATGAAAGCCATGCCATCGAGACAGGTCGGTGTAAGATTTATCTGTTTTGATTCGATTTGATGTGAAAACAAGGGGATGAGAGCAGCCAAACCGCATTGCAGCTCCTTCAGCTTGTCGCCGCTTTGCAGTTGGGAGAAATACTTTGACAGATGGCTGGAAATATTAGCTGAATTCCAGATCTTTGAAATTCCACCCACATCCGAAGCTCGGCGATAGTTTTACAGGCTGCAGAAGAATCTCCAACCAGTGCTAACTCTGCCTGCAGCTTTGTAGGAGGGACAGCATTAACATAATCAGACGGAAAATACAGACAACAGATGGAGAGGTGAAAGAAATTCCTGAGTCCTCCAGGGTGTACCTGCCTTTCTCCCACTAACACTGGAGCTAGGCTAACCTTGTTAGGATAAGCGAGTGTAGATGATGGATGGATGTTGTGAGCTGTTTGGAGGCAGAAAATACAAATAGCCTGCAGCCATTTGACTGTGGCTAAGACTAAAAAGTCTGGATCCATCAGACTTTTTATTTCTAAGAATAAAAATGTGCTGCATGTTTTACAGAGGCAGCCATTTTAAATGCAACATAAAATGATAAGGACTCATACCGTAGTTCATTAGGTGTTTTTTGTTATTTTTTAATTAAACCTTAAAGTGCATCAGTGTACATGGAGTTCAATAATGATCAAAACGTGGGAGTCTTCTGGTGTCAAAGTCTCAGAAAAAGCAAGATTGCTTGTGTTTTTGTTTTTTTTTATTGTTACTGCAAAGGAAAAATTAAAGCTGAAAAAACACAGCTCTCTAAAATATGAATATAAAATAAAATGTAAATATTATGAGATTAAGCTAAAAAAATGGATATAAATAGCTCTCAGTGCAGTCATGAGAGCTATTGAAGGAAACTGAACATAAAACGGCTTGTATTTATTCACTTTATGTGCGTTTTTATAGGAGTTTTTCTACAATATGACACATTCCTGTATTTTCAGAACAGGTTTTTGACAATCGTCAAAATGTTTCGGTGTCATTTAGATGATTATTTTGACCGCACGTTACCACTGACGACGTGCTAATCAGTCAGATGAAAGTAAAACAGCTGGAAACCTGCCAGAGAGACAACTTGTCTAACCTCATTATAGATTGAGGATTTTATTTTAAGAAACTCCTGTTGGCAGAGTCCGAGAAAGTGATTAGACAACTTCTGTCTTCGAAAACAAAAGTCAAATCTGACTATATGTGTACTAGGCATTTATGCTCTTTATGTTTATGATCTATTTGGTCACATTTGTTTTAAATCAGTGGAGGTTACATCAGCATGAAAAGGTTTGAGAAGTGAGACCATTAAGCAACTATCGTCTTACATGGATGTTTACAGGAAAACTGTTGAAACAAAAAACCGGAAAGTCGTGATCAGCGCATCTGTATTTTATAATAAAACCTTAACACAGCGTTTTATGCACGGATGTATCCGGAAAATACTCAATTTGCTTGCTCTTAACTTCTTTTTGTCATGTATTATAGTTTATTACCAAAACTCTGCTCCGTCATCAGTTTCGCGTCCTTAAAAATGTCAGTGAACCACATCTGCGCCGTTAAATCTTACGATCTTATCTCGGAGGTTACTTTTACGAGCTCCCACAGAGGAGCTACCGAAGGCCTTGCTGAGCTGAACAGCACGAGCGCAGATTAACTCCGCTCCGTTTCGATGCGCAGTAAAACTGCTGCCCGTTCAAGATTAAATAGATTTTTATTCTCTCAGAAGAGCTTCGCTTTATATTTAATTTGAAGTCAAGAGTGTTGCAGTCCAGTCCCTGCTGGATCGCAGAGAAAACAACTTTACAGTCTCAAGTCTTTCTATGAACAATCCTCGTTATTCTGAAGCACTTCTAGGTGATCCGGATCGGCCTCAAAAATCGTTTCACCACATTGCTCGACATCACAAGCTTCCTGTTTCTCTCCCTTCCCTCCTCTCCCCTCCTGTAGCCCGAACATGGACCAGGCTCTACGCGAGCAACACTGAAGTATAGAGGAACCGAGAAGAGGCGCCTGAATGTGATCCACAAAATGTACTCCTATACTGTCAACCTTTGAATTTAACGGACACATAGAAAAAAAAAACAAAAAAAAAACAAGAAATAAGTCCAAATATATTTGAAAGAAATGATGAGAATTACTGCTGCAGACCCCTGGGTGACTTATTTTCCTCTCTTAAGACGCGTTAAGTGTGTGTTAGCCTTTTGATTTATTATTTTTTTTTTTTCTGTGTTGCTATTTAAATGCATGGACAACCATCAACACCCTCCCCATGTCTTAAAGTACATGCGACATGTTGTCCTGAGCTAGTCACAGACTGGTACGTTTGCAAAATATTCATTCATTAAAGTTTTTTTCTTTTAACAAACCCATCATTTGTCAACACATTTTTATGCCTTTTTTTATTTTTATTTTTTATTCAAGCAGCAGATGGAAAGTATTTGTTTTCCCTCCAAGAGCAGTGAAATGAGGGATTATGAATTGTATGTCCTGAAAAGCAAGAGGATTTTGAGGTTAAAAAAAGATTTTAGTAAAAGTTGGTGAAACTAAAGAATTTGACACAAAAAATTAGTGATCAAAATTCCTGCAGTAAATTGTTCTCTCACATTCTTTCAGCCAAGTGGGAGAAAACATCCAGGAATTCAGAATAGTTCACATTATGATTTGCTAAATTTGTTTTATTCCGGAACATAAAACCTCATCTGCATGCGGATTTTATCATTTTTATCTCCATGCAATTTCAAGTTTCTGTGATCAAACAGGTATTTGCAAAAGCTGGATAATGAAAGAAAGTCAATACAAAACCTGAGGCAACATTTTTTTTGTTTTTGTTTTATTTTTGTGTCAGAAATATTTTTGGGCCCTTTGGGGAGGGTGAGCAGAGTACATCAACACACTCAAAGTCATTTCCCAACACGTCTAGAATGATCTCAGTCGGTAAATAAAGAAGGTTTAGAAGTGTTGAAAATGACTTTTGCTTTAGCTGCCTGTCCGTCTTTGATTTTAAGAACAATAAATAAAGGCATTCGTCAGACCCAAGCTGATCAGAGCAACATGAACTGGTTCATATGGGTGTTCATTTTCTGTCTTTTGAGTCAGTCACGCTTATGTTCAAACTGTCTGTAATAATGTAATGATTATGCAAGTGCATTTACTGGACTCCAGAGGGGGGAATAAGGTCAGCTTGGTGGCAGAAAGAAAGGCGACGTTACAAGATGAAGCATTTCCTCAATTCCGACAGGATTTTGTGTTGGGAGGAAGAAAGCGGTCAGCATCTAGTGTGGGAGGCTGAATGATGATTTCTGTGGTCAGATTGTGTCTCAACAGACTTATTGCCTCAGTAACTGGGTTAGGACTTAACATGTTGTAAAATACATTTTTGTTGGGGTTGGGAGGAGGGTTATTGTCCTCTAGTTGTTGCTTAGATTTGTCATCCACTTACTAACTACTATGTTTTCTCTAGCTTAAACCCTAAAGGATGGCCATAAATCTTTAATTTATTGTTTTCCAATAGGAGTTTATGGCAGGAAGTGGTTGGAGCAGCTAGATGGAAATAATTTGAGATCAAACGGATAAACCAGCTCCCCATGTGTACTGGAAAAAAAAAAATAAAAGAAGAAGAAGCAATTCTGTCGATGATTTGAGTACATTTGCTTACATGGCTCTTCAAACATGCTGTAAATAAACTGAGTTGAGTAAGTAAGAGGAGTCTCCTCTTTTTTTATTTTTTTATTTTTTATTTTGAAGGTGTGCAGCGTGAATCATTAGATCACACTTAAAAAATTAGCGAATCGAAAAGCCCACATAGAGTTGCACCTGAAATTATTCACCCTCATGGCAAATTTCGCAAAACTCAGGCGTTTTCTGTAAAACATAATCACTAATTTTATCAAACCTTAATGAACTTTGTAGGCAAAAATTCCACAGGCGTGATACGAGAGGCATGTTTCTGGCTATGAATCATGTCTGCAGCGGGTCAGAACAAATGCTCGTCGTAACTATGTTGAGTAAGGTTTTACTTGTTAACGGTGTGCATCATTTGACCTCATTTCTGCTGGAGTTGCTGACCAATTGTGTCCACAAGGGGGAGCCGTTAACACATTTACGATTAGTTTCAAAGTGACCCCAGGTTTTCTGGTTCTAATGACCTTTAAACTCATTCAGCTAAACAGCATATTGTTGTCTTGATAACTGAAATAACAAAATTATTCCACATTTATTTGTGAATTCATCAAAATGACGATGTATTCAAAATCAAACAAGCTTAATCAATGTTATATTTCTCTTCAGAGTAATTCTGCCCCAGAAAATATAGTAAAACTAATTTCAAAAATAAAATAATTTGCTGTAGGTTGGTCAAATAAAACCTGTTATATGTTTATATTTTGTCATCCACAAGGATGAGTATGTTTTATTAAAATATGAGTTTAACCAAGACAAAGTAAGACTTTACCCTGAAGCAGAAACATTTTTTAACAAATATTTCAAATTTCTGCCCATTTGAATTCAGATTTATTTATTGTGATTCCCTTAAATAAAGACCAGTGTCTTTAAGACAGAGTGTAATTTAATCTCATTATAATCCGCCTGTTTTGCGGCGACCCGATGGGGAACATTGGGAAGGCAGCAGACATGTCAGGAAAGAAGTTGTGGAGACGTTCAGAGCAATGTTACAGTTTCAAACAATACTTCAAGCTGTGAACATTTAACAGAGCAGCTCGCCTTTTAAAATGGAAAACGTATGACAGCGGCGCAACAAAACGCAGCTCTGGTGGAGGAATCTGTGAACAGCACAAGTGTTGGACGTGAACTTGAACAAGAAGTCCATAAGAAGTCCAGCTTGGCCACAAACCATGACGGGAATGCAACAAACGAATGTATTCTGGTCAGGTAAGACCAATTTTTTTTATTATTTTTATGTAAGTTTACTGTCCATCTTCTCTGAAATATAACCAGTGAAATATTAAGCAAATAACTCTGATTTGGAATATATCGAGCTTATCTTCTCAAGGTTGGTTTACAAGCAGGAAAATGGATATTTGTTGTAATCCTTACGGGTTATTTCTTCCTGAGGCCACCAGGGGTCACTGCAGGCAGAAAAAAAAAAATCACTGCTCACAAAAAATATACAAACAAGGTGAGTTATTAAAATGGCCATTTATTCCTTCAGTTACACATGATCTTAGTAAAGTGAAGTCTTTCTATTTTTGGAGTTTAAATCTATTCCTCTGTGAAGGGTGACTTTTCTGATGACCAGTCCTGTTTAAAAACAGCTCCATGTTTTATGATCATACTTTGGTTTATATGGCAACAATGAGTCATTGAGGCTCGATCTTTGGGTGGAAGTGCAGGAAACGATTCTCCCGTCACTATCTGCAGCAATCTGAGAAAACATTAACCAGCCTGTGAGGCCTCTGGCTCCGCAAAGGGCTTTGTTGTTGCAGCTTTGTTGTTGGGGCGGTCAGCCACAGCTAAGCAAAGTGATATTTCCTACAGTTAGTCAGTCTCTGACGCACGGCGACCTTAGATATATCTGGAAAACTATAAACGGAAAACATGTAATTACCGACCACACGTACATGTTTTTGTATTACATGTAAGTGTAATACAACTGTGTCAACTGTGTTTTGATTGATTTTCTTTTTTTAGTCAAACGCTACTATTTAGTTGAATTATTTTAATTCTAAGCAGAGGTAATACAATGAAGCTGATCGATTTAGAAAAGAGAATTTTCCGTTAAATCCTGCTATAAAGTGCATCAAATTTTTAAATAATTTAATTGATAAATCAGAGATTTCCTTGTAGGTCCGGTTAGGGAGATTCAAAAATATTAACAGGGAAAACATCCATCCATCCATCCATCCATCCATCCATTTTCTGTCACCCTTCTCCCTAACGGGGTCGGGAGTTGCTGGTGCCTATCTCCAGCTGCGTTCCGGGCGAGAGGCGGGGTTCACCCTGGACAGGTCGCCAGTCTGTCGCAGGGGAAAACATTCTAATTTAAAAAAAATCATCTTTGGCCAAATACAAAGGAGGAAAAGGCTCCTCATGGATGTTGTTAAGTAAGGTGGAATATCTGTGATGCTGTGGGCTTGTTCCACCTGAAAAGGTTCTGAAAACCTTCAAATTTAGAAACTTAAAATCCTGTTGAAAACTGGAGAGGACACAGAATCATGAATGACTTTGAACAACTTATTCAAGGATTTTGACTAGATCTATTAAGGATGGAGGGTGGGGTAGGTGGGGCAAGAAATACATGATTTTGGATTTTCAGCTTTGAGGGTTTCTATCAAAATTTTACTCTTAACTTTCGATACTGACATTATTAGGTTTGCAGGTTTTTTTCTGATGTTTTTATGAAGATCCAGAGAGTGAGGATTCTAAACACAAGCCTTCTCCTCTGACACAGCGGATCGTCTCTCTGCTGACTGCAGGTCAAAACATTCCCGTCACATTCTGCCGCCGATGAACCGTCAGGTGACGTCGGGTTTACTGGCCGTACCTGATGGTTGCTGGGCAATACGAGGGAGCTTCTCTGACCAGACGATATCTGCTATCTGTTATGAAACCTAATGGTTTTATATAACCTTCACTCCCTTCTTCCCTGCTATCTTACCCATTTATTATTTTTTTTTATCTCTTTCATATTTCTTGCGTTTTTCATCAACGCTATTTTCTTAACTTCTCGTCCTCTGCAGATAAACCAGAGGGGCAATGCAGTCCGAACCTTCTCACCTCACCTCACCCGCTCCCCTCGTTACATAACCACCCTAATTATCCTCCCATGCGTAAAACCAAAACTCAGCAAGCCAAAAGGGAATCCCTTGTGGAGGCTGCAGCAGGTACCCCGAGCTCTCAATATTTGAAGAGATTTAGGGTTACACAAGACAGCTGCAGTGGGATATTACTGCAGGCAGTGATTTTTTTCCCCCCAGTTAGTTTTGATCCATTCTTTCACTCTGCTGACCTGTCCCCTTTTTGTCTCCAAGTCTTTAACCTCTTGATGCTGCTGCTACTGCTGTATGTTTTTTTTTTTGTTGTTGTTGTTTGGCTTGCGCATAAAACAGCCGCAGCACGCTTTAGTGTTTTTTAGGCATCCTGGTAAAATGCACAAAGGAGGTTCTGTGCATGTTAAAGCAGGCGTCACGCACAAACAACAAACAAACCCTGGTCCTTGCAAGTGAAAAACAAAACAAAAAACATCACTATTACTTCCTGAAATATTTAGCAAGAGTAAAACCAAACAAGTTCCACCTAGAAAAAAAAATGTATACATGTGACTTTGTGTTTGTGTGTGGAATGTAATAAGAGGAATTCCTCCTGAGTTTTTCATCAGTAGCAAGAACAGGCTGTCCTGAGCCATCCTTCTACTTCGCTCTCTATATATAACAACACTGCAGACAAGGACACAAGAGCAAATTTATGTGCGTGTGTGAGAGCGTGTGTGTGTGCCTTAAAATTCTTGCCAAAGACCCTGGATGCTGTTGGACTTTAACAGATAATTTACACAAGTTGTCAGTACTTTGCTACTAGGATTAAATGACGGTTTGACCTTGTATGAATTTCCCCTGTTCAAACGTAAACAAACAAATCGCTGCGATGCAGAAGACGACTGATTTCATTACATTTTGCCAGGATCCAACGCTATAAATCACACAGAGTACAAAACGCGTAAAGTAGAAGGACAAAAAGATGGGTTTTGAATGCTTTAACGAATAAAAGCTTAGAAAGTGTGACCTCTGTTTGCATTCAGCCGTCTTAATGTGGCACAACCTACTGTTTTCAGACGCTACCTGTGTGTGCCTGATGCTCGGTTTATATCCAGATGTTCTGTGAAGGAGGTTTTGTTAGAGAACATTAAAGAACAGACAGCATCATGCAGACCGATGAGGAACAAATTCACAGGCGTTGAACACAACCAGTATCTGAAGTTATTTTGAACTTTTTTTTTTTTTTTTTTGCCTGTAAACAAGCCACTGTGCATGGCAGGAAACGTACAATTCCCATAACCCATTAAGAGGCACGGTGGTGGCAGAATCATGCCATGATAGAGGCTGAGAAAGCCTTGCAACTGGGGCAAAAGTTCACTTCTTAACAGATTAATAACAAGTAAAAAAGCCAGAATTATACATATTGTTTAGATAAAAGCATATACATGTGACAGAATGGCCTAGTTAAAGTTCTGCCCTAAATTCAGTTTAGAATCTGTTGGTCCATCACATAAGATGCCAATTTAATATAATGAAGCCTGTGGTTCAGAGTAAATTATTGTCTTGTTTTTTATTTTGTTTCCATGTTGTTTGTCACAAATAATGGTGGATTCATGCTGTGCTGGGTTTTTTTTATGTCTTTAAAAGGGAATGACGTCAGTTTGCACCACATATTGTGGAGTAATCCAGTTGGAGCATGGGTCTTGTCACACACACACACACACACACACACAAAACAGTGCAAACACACACAGCCAGCGGTCCGGCAGTCGTCTCGTGCTGCTGTGTTTAATGTAAATAATTAACAGCCTCCATTCAATGTCTCTGACCCGGAGCCACGATAACCACCACACGATGCGTAAACAAACCCACCACGACTCTGTGTTGCTGCTTCTGAGGGAGTCGCGCTCACAGTGCTGACCGGCAGCCCGTCCAGCAGCGAGTCGCCGTTTTGTCGACTAGTTTCCATGGAAAGTTTGAGGTTTGAACGGCATAACGGCGACGGAGGCACAAACCTGAAGTTGTCGATTTCCAGAGCAAATTCCACCTTTTTCTGACCGGTGGCTCTCTCTAAACCCTGATTGGATTATTAAAACAAACTTTACTCTGACTGCATGTTATCAAGTGCTAATCATGCTGACGTGACCCAGACAGGTCGACACTTGACCTTTGATGCTTCACATGAAGCGATAAGTTGATGAGTTGGGGGGGGGATGCAGGATTTATTCATGTTGAAATGATCATTAAGAATGACAATTTAATCATTTTGCAATTATGTCAAGTTCAATCTATGATGCTCTTGTTCTGTAATTAAGTAATTCAATCAAAAGGCTTTTGCTGGCTGCAGCTGAATTGCTTCTGGATCTGTGTCAGAGATATGGAAGGTCCAACGGGACGACGTAGAAACGTCTGAGTCGAGTTGCGTCATATCTTGTCTAGATTGTTTTTGGTAAATGTGAGGCAAGTCCTTGTGGTTTTTGTTTTGTCAGAAGTGGAATTTAGTGGCTAACTATATTTTCACGTCAATACAGGAGAGTATAGCTTTTAACCCTTAGTGATTAATATCACATTTTGAAAATCGCCACTTATGATTGTGTTGAGTTGACATTTGCGTGACGATCTGAAAAACAGAGGAAAAATGTTGATTTTTCACAGCGCCACATCTGCCTGGGTGACGCAAGACGTGAAAGAAACTACAAAATGTCTTCTGGTTGTTAGGAGGATTTTGACCTCGACCAATCTGAGCAAACACTCATAAATCTCCAACTTTACTGTGCTTTCAAACACGACAGTTCTTATAATAAAGAAGTACTGAGCAGAAAAACAGTTGCAATGTAGGTGTCAACAAGCACAAAGAAAATGAGTCAGGATTTCTTTTCGCAGGAAGATGATGTTACTTGAGTTGCAGGAGTAGATTCTCCTCCGGTCCTCTTCCTCCGTCATCCTCCCCTCCTCCCTCCCTTCATCTTTTTGTCTGTCTGTATTCAGGTCACTGTTTCTTGCATAACGACTCATTCATAAAACAGCACCACACCTCAGGGAAGGGACGTGGAAAAGAGACTTCAGACGTTTAGAAAATGTCTACGCAAGGAGAATTTTTGCTGCAGCATAAATGCTCGTCCTGCCATTCCAGGAGGCAAATCATGTGCTGCAGCTGTCAAGAAACTGAAATCTGGACAGCTTAGAAGAGATGTGGCACTTTATTAAACAAAAAAAAAAAAAAAGAAAGAAAGAATGCTATTCTAAGAGTATCTGTTTTGGGTTGAGAAAATGTTTCATAAATACTGTTGCTGCACCATTACTGAGCAGTTTCTGGCTTACATGTCAAAATTTATTCCAATAACTGATCACATAAAACATAACAAAAGAGATAAACTTGCTAATTCAGTCCTGCATATATTGCAATACGAATTCAGCTCGTGATAACATGTTACTTATTAAAAAGTTTGCCAATTGCATCGAGTCATTGACCTCTTGTAATCTCTCCCGTTGGGCCATTGGAGAGGTAGAAGACGCAGAACAGAAAGACAGAGCAAGCGTTGCCTTCGATGGGATGGAAAAACAGAAAGCACAGAAATCCTGTGACAGCAACAGCTACGTCAATAACTCTAAAAACGAAAAACACACAGATCAGATCAGATGCATGACATCAGGAGTCCTTTCCAAGAGAATATAGGATTATTGGCAGGAAAGGTACTGCTAATGGCTCAGTCCAGTAAGAAGATGATGCTACACACTGAAGCACTGAACCAGGGATACTTTCAATGATTAAACCTCCATTCAAGAAAGAAAGCTAAACACAAAGGCATTACATTAGGCGTATTGTCTTTAAGTGAAAAACTACAATTTTCATTCGTCTGAGGCTTTCTGTCATCAAGTATTATGTTATTTGCTCTTTGATCAATAACTTTGTTACTGTTGGAGATAGGAACAGTTGATGCTGTCCATCGAACCTGGTAGTCGTGTTGTCATGACGTTACATTATTTAAATGGAGCGTTTTGCAGAAAAAATATCAGCAATCTATGAAAACCAGCAGCATTAAAGGGAATAAATGAAGCTGTTTGTCTCAAAGGTTAACATGTTTACACTCATCATTTATGTATGATATGGTATTAATATACTTTCCAATGCTTATGCAGACACACATGCTGGTGAATTTGTTGTTTATCCTTCCTCCCCAGTATTTTTTATATCCAACCTTTCGTTGTCAGCCGTAGTTGGGCGACTCTGCTGGGCACCAGACAATGTGACCAGCCCGAGTCGCCATCCTGCCTTTCGACAGCACTCAGTCAAGCCCGTTACGACAGCTCGGCCTGTTTTGCACTCCTCAGGGATGTGCAGGAGATATGGCAGACGTTAATGTTTGATCGAGCGCAAAGCGAGTTGCCGGAGGGATTTCACGTGAACGGCGAGCTGCCGGTGCTGTTTTCCCGCCTTCGCACCTGCGAGGGCAAAACAAGGCCTGTCAGGTCACTCATTACTGCGACTAATTTTAGCTAAGAGTTTGTTGGCACATCACGACGTTCCAAAGCTTGATTCTAGTTTTTTTTTTTCATGTGTGTGTCACCAGAAGACCTTTATTTACACTCAACACATACTACTTGTTTTGATTTATTTTTCCAACTATTCACCGACAAGATGTGTTCAAGGTATCCTCGCCTATTCGGTTGGAAACCTTAACTGACTTTTTAAACTCTGTTGAGCTTTAACGCTTCAAACTGAGAGTATGAGCTCGTCGTGGAAATGCAGTTTGCTTGACATCAGTATCCATAACTGAATGGTGGATTGAGATTAAGAGATCATGACAATGCGAAAAATGTCATTTTAGAAAAACGCCACACAAGACAAGAAATATTTCAGAAACACTGGAGACCAAAGACGTCCCTTCAATCGTCTTTATTTGACGTTTTATGCCTCTGATGTTACCCAGGATTCACCTCATTATTTAAAAACCTCGAACGAGGTGGTCTTAAAGGGAACCGTGGAGGATCCTGCTTAAAAGGCCTGTGTGTCATCATCGCTGCTGTGTGTGTGGGTTCGTTTCAGACAAACTCTCCCACACCCGATCACACTGTCTGGCTTTGTTAATGCTCCTTAAATCTCAACCTTCCCATGATTACACAGTGCCAGTGTTTTTGTTCTCAAACAGACAAAGGCATCATTTTATCAGCAGCTAACAATGGCATTACACAGTTCTCCCTCACCCCCCCCAAAATAGCATGTCGTATATTCATTTTTTTTATATATATAAATATATATAGAGGACGCCTAATTAAGCTAATCTCCTGTCCAGAAAGTAAACACCTGATCTGCTCATTCTGAGAAATTCATCAACAGTAATGTTTCTTCCCACTGAGCCAGGATTATCCACAGCTATCATTATGATAGATCTCAGTATGTGGCAACAAGTGGCCATCAGATCTCACAAACATATTATTACCAGTGATCCATCACCAGCAGCTTCACATCTTTCCAATCTCAACAGACAGTGCCATGCCAACACATTCATGCCCTTTAAGCTTTCTGCCACGTTGTCACATCATAGCCACACATTTCAGAGTGTTGCATTTTATGCAATAAGTCAAACCAAAAGGGGATGCGTGCTTTTTGAAGCAGAACCTCTTTTACTCTCACGCCACTTAATGAACCGCCAGAGGATCTTCAGAAGGTGGTGGAGACCAGAAAGTAGCAAAGAACAGGAAGGAAGGTTTGGTCGTTTATCCGTTGTCAGAGATGATGGGATGCTCTCGGCTCTCCGCTGCTGGCTTAGCGGAAAAAAAACATGTTCACATGAGCCATAAACCATTTACAAGAGGACGCACCGTCTGTGTCCAGCATCTGACCACGAGTCAGGTCTATTTCGGCAACCTTGACAACAAGCCATCAGAAGTCCCAGCTGAGTTTCACCCTCATCCGAGAACATTCGTCCAGTTTCCCAATGCCGCCCCCCCCCAGCTTTGGTTGTAATGGAAAATTTGTGAAGAAGGATGAGTTTGCCAACCGAAGTGTTGTCGAGAGCAGAGCTCGGATTTATATTTAAAGCTTGTCCAACGGCCAAGAACTTAGAGTTTGGAGGTGTTAAATTATTTTGAGTAATTTATGTTAGCTGCGGCTGTGATTTCTGCTTTATGATGCCCTCACATGGCTCCTGCTCGGTGTTGAGGTCGAAGAAGAGACTTATGGCTCAGCTAATCAGCTCGGGATTTTACCACTCAGAGAGTTGGCTACCAACCCCTGAGTAGATCACCGGCGAACGAACAAGGAGATTAGACTCTTAAGTGTGGGAGCTCGAACATCTGTGTGCGCGTGCGTGTGTTTTGTGCTCCTTGTGCGGAGGGGTCTGTGATGTTTGACGTTTGTCAGACAGCAGACGTCGCCTGACGGCAGTGACAAAGTCGAAGCTGATGTCCAACGCCTCCATCTGTCGAAACAGATTGAGGAAACCGGACCCTCCACCCTCCTCCCCCAGCGCCATACCTCGGTTAAAGGAGGAACTCTTTGCTGCTCTCCTTTGCCATGAGGGAAGATGGTGATAAGCTGATTTAAGTGTATGATGACAGCATCAGATTATACCATCTGTTGTTGTATTTGCGGACAGGATTGAGTTCAGCAGGTTAAATTCTAATTTTAGTCTCTTGACGGTGCGCGTATTATAAATCACATTGCAATGCTTATACACCATTATTCTAAACTCTCCCTTTTCATCAAATCTCCCTCGCGTCACAGTGCAAAACGAGCTGACAGTGCTTTTAGCGATGACATCAGCGTGGAAGCAATAGGTAGCTAGATCTCTCAGCATCCATGTTGTACAAGTGAAATAAAAGGGGATTTTACTTTAGTCATGAAGAGTTGGTCCTGTGACACCTTGCGGTGAGTTCATCAGACAGTTCTGCAATCCCAAAACCACTTCCGCTGATTTTCAGTAAGTAGCAGGTTTGAGTGTTAAGAGGTTTCTGGACAAGGCCTGCATGCTTTATTGCTCCAAACCTTGAAACTCATGCTTCATTCAAGCAGAAACGTTTCGAGAAATCCAACCATTAATTCGAGCACATTTATTTGGTGGCGAAAAGAATAAAAATCTTGTGTTGATTTGGTGACGTGCTTTGATCCCCATGGTGGTGAAAATCCAAATGACGAATTATTTTTACTTTTCTGGGAGAATCAGCCAGATTTTCATTTCAACTGACCTCCTTTTAATTTGATTCTTTGAATAATTTCTACATTTAGCTTCACAAAAGATCAAATTTCACCCGACTGCTTTTAATAATCATGTCCCTTGGTTATGTAAAGGAGCCTACATTAATTTGACCTTATTAATTACCATGTTTTCATCGCTCAAAGATAATTTACCAGTGAAGGAGGGTGCTGCAGAACTGTGCAAAAGATTTGCCCTCGATTTTTATTGTGCCGTCAGCACATACACTCTGCAATTTGATTATCTGCCTAACAACATCAGCTGATAAGTTACAGCTTCTCACTGTGCATTAGCAGTTTCAACCTCACCTGTTTATAGTAAAAAAAAAAAATTATGAGTTTGACTTTAAATGCTGTGGGAGTGGTGCTGATTCACATTGACAAAAAACCCCAGCAGTTTTGCAACAGAGACCAACGATTTTTTTTCTTTTTGTTTTTTTTGTTGTTTTTTTTTTGCAAAAATCGTAGCACTTTGAACTGTGAGCTTAAATCATTGAGCAAACACTTCTTCCCCTTTTTGGACTCCTCTGCTTTAGTGAGAAAGAAGAACGCATCATTAAAAGGTCAAAAAGTGACCAAAGTAATGACATGGAAAACAGTGAAAGGAGGGAGTCACTGATTTGTTCCCTAATACATCAGACTGAGGGTAAAGCACCCGATCTGGTGCTTTAACCAAATAATCAGCTTTACACTAAGTAACTGTGTATGAAAATGTTATATAAATCATGTTAAGCAAACACAAAGCCCCAGACTGTTGCGTTGCTGTGCACAATCATGAAAAAGTAGAACCTGAAAAGTGGAACTTGCAGAAGTGAAATGATAAAACCTGCAGTAAAACAGACATTGCCTAATGATTGGTAATAAATAAATGAGGCTGGACTTTAAGTGGAGGTTTGGTGGTGACTGACATTTGGTTTGATCGGCCTTGTGTGCAGATGCTTTGCAAATTTGGAAATCCAGGGCTGGAAAGTCCAGGACTCAGCGTCATATTTGATTGAATCAAGCCACAGCCAGACTTCTACCAATATGAGGATTTGTTGTCACAAAAGCCAAAGTTCAGTTGTTATTCCTCCTTCCTGGGACAGAGCCTTCATGCAGCTTAACCATCCAAGCCAAAGCTGTTGGGGAACATTTATTTCTGCACTGTCATCTAAATTATCCAAATACGGAAGTGATAGCTTTCATGGACTTTATTTCTTAAATCACTTGTTTATATATTTAAAAAAAACTAAATTGGTTAAAAATAAAAGAAGAAAGTTTTCTCCCCCTCTTTTATGTTTTTAATGACTTAATCTCTTTACATCTAAATAAGTTATTTAAGATGTTTCCTAAGTATGCTAGCTGTGGTTTGGTTCATCGTAAAGCCGTCAGTTTCATAAATACTGATCTATTTTTGTTTTACGAGGTGTGCTTCTCACTGACATCAACAGGAGCATTCTGTTTTATATAAGACTTTTGCAGGGGCTGATTATGTTCCATATGCTGCATAATTACAGCGTATGGTGTAACTCTTAGACAAGCAAAACAAAACAAAACAAAAAAAGTATTTGAAACAATACCCCTGAAAATTTGTCTCATTTTTTATGTTACCATCGATCACAACAGTCTAATTTGTTTGGATTTTTTGTGTTGGACCGACACAAAGTGAAGTGAATTGTGAAGCAAAAGTTTTTACTAATAAAACATTCGTAACAGGGTGTTTTTGTTCATCCCCCTTTACTTTCTATAGTAAACATTGTTTATACGTCCATGTTGGAACAATATAGGAGATCATTTACACACTGAAAGCAGAGCGTAAATAAACCTGAGCGACATCAGCTTTTGATGAGATATACAAAAAGTAAAAACTCCTTAAACGCATCTTTGGACCTTTTAGCCCCCATCGCAGACTGCACACACTGTCATCATGTGAACTGCTCCTGCCTGCACTGCTAGAACATGTCAGCATTGTTTTGAGCAGCAGCGTAGCTCCGCCCACTGACAGGCGCTCAGCCAATCAGCTGCTCGCCTCCTCAGAACCCCTGCATGTATGGATCCAGAGGAGGACTGAGGAGGTGTAGTCTTCATAAGATCTGTCCCTGTGGGAACTCACACATTTACCGCTGGCTCAGGCTCTTTGAGCTTTACGTTTGTTGTCGGGAGTATTTTTTATTTTTCTGTTTGGAGGTGAGCCGCATCCCAAGGTGGTACGGCCGGGACATCTCTTGTTTTTACCTCGTCACCCGGCGGATGACAGATAATCTTGGACCTTGGATGCGAAGGCGAGCGGCGATGCGTCGGCACCGCTGTTAACTCCTTGGACACAAACTGAGCTGTTTTTTGTTGTTGTTTTTTTTTTGCTGGCTTCTATATTCAAGAAGGACAGAGGAAATCTGGAGCCCACAATAATGAAGCTGAAGCCGAACCAGACCAGGACGTACGACGGAGAGGGTTTTAAGAAAAGAGCGGCGTGTCTGTGCTTCAAGAATGAACGGGAGGAGGAGGTACGAGACCCCGCAGTGTGCTAATCTGTTACATTTTCATGTTGTGAATCTCTGGCCTGGGCTGCTGCTCGTCACAGATAAAAGCAGCCATATTCGTTTGTTCTCCATATTGGGTTTATTTTTGCGGCATTTGTGTCTGTTTGCGTTCCGTAACGCCTGCCCTGTCGCCACCGCCGCCGATGCGCCCGGGGCCAGCCAGTTTGGGCTAGTTTGAGGAGTACGACGTTGAGAAAAGGCGCCGACGTCAAGCCGTCTGTTTAAACAGCCGAACAACTGACTGATTCTTGCAAAATAAAATCCCCAAGTTGAAGTGCGCTTTTGAAAGTACGCTATTAAAACCAAAAAGCTTTTATTTTGAAGGTTAGCATTTGGCACATCCTGCTAGCTTGAGCGAAGTAGGGGAGCGCGAGGGCGAGGCTTTCGGTGTTTTAAAGCAGTTTATCGCCCCGCATTTAGTGAAGGGACGAAGATATGAGCCATGCATCTTTTTTCTGAAGCCAGAAATCAAAACATAGCTTCATACAATAACTCTAAAGTGGCGTCAACATCTATGACGGAGCGGTAGTCATTCATGAAAGCCGCTGCATCCCGCCGGCCTTCAGCAACCAGCTGCGTAACAGGTATGTTCACAAGTTCTTAAAGGGACAGTGACATATAAAAACAGACATTCCTGTAATATTCGCTCGAAAAAAAAAAAAAAAACTAATGAAAATGTAATGTGTTGGCTAATCACAGCATGGATTTTGTGCTTATGAAAACTTTTTGGCATTGGGAAGTTACAGAAATTCTTGTTTTGATAAATCTTTAAGATATTAAAACTAAACTGATCTAATTTGGCTCTAATCAAAAAAGCCTTTCACTAGACTACAATGTTGGAATTCAACTTCAATAATGTTTGTTTCATGGTTTGTGTAATATGCAGATAATTAAAACAAGCTTGCCAAATATTTTATTATGTGGTGTCCAGAGTGTTATTAAAAAAATACCAGAATAGAGATTAAAGTTTTGTCTGACGTAGTAGGAAATATTAAAAAGACAAAATGCACTCGCCTCAAACTGGTAAACGATTACTTTCAGTGGGGTTCTACATGTTTCTAAGAGATTGCACAGAAAAACAACAAAAATCAAGACAAGTTTTTGACATGCATGACTATTTTTTATAAAGAAGAAAAGCAACACAACTTTTAAAATTAACTGTACACAACTAAAATACAAGTATTCTAACATTTCCTTTGCTTCCTTCACTGTTTGTCTTCTGTGTGTTTTGTTTTTGGTAGCCCCGAGATTCACATTCATGACTTGTTCTTTAAATTTGTTAGCATATGCCAAACCCATGTCCTATATATTCCCGTTGGTGTAATTTTAGCCCTCTCTGACCATGGCAAGCACAAAGTTTTACACCTTGTGCAGTTATTAATGTCTGCAGAGGGGCGGCCACTGCCTGGACGTTCCAGTGTTTGGCTTTACAACACTGCGAGCGTCTGTGTAATCACATATGCTCACGCCCTGCACCTCTGCTTGGAGCTGAAAGTGTGACTATAAGGTTGAAATTTGTTGGATAAATCCGTCAAAACATCTGGATATAGTATGTGTATTCATGCAACAGCTTTAGACTTGCTGCAACACCTTCTATCTGCGCTCCCACCTAGCTTTTCTTAGAACATACAAACATACAAATTCATGGAACAGCTTTCGGCTTGCTGCAACACTTTCCATCTGCGCTCCCACCTAGCTTTTCTTAGAACATACAAAGAGCCTTGTTTATATCGTTTTCTCCAAATTTCGAACAATGTTTTCTTTACCTGGAAGAAACTTCAGAGAATACTTGCGACAACACGAGCATTTCTCAGAAATGCCGGGTTGTGACAGTTGTGCGCTCGTGCAATCGTTTGGACAATACGGTAAGAGAACCAGCAGGATGCTTTGATTGTAACCGAGCTTTGCGTCGGATATCCGGTTTCCTTAAACTCACAACGCAATCAATTCTTCTCAGACACATGACACCTGGCTGTTGTTTAATCGGAGCTGCGCACGCAGCCAGGTAGTTTTGTTATGGAGAGGAAAAGGAGAAAGTGGAGCCCCCAAGTCACGATACCCTGTGACAGCAAATGAGCAAACCAATAAGAAGTTGGACAATGCAGAAGGACAGCAGTGACAGCTTAATTGCACGAAGCCTCTGTTATTATTTTATATTGCAACGACCCAGCGTTGGGTGAAAGAAAGCCTTTTTACTATTTCAGTGTTTCCCAAGTGTATTAGAAGCCTGGCAGGCCACCAGGCATTACTTGTGCCTCCACCAGGCTAAGCATTGCTTGTTTATTTAAGTCTTTTTAAAATGTTCACATTTTTAAAGACGTGTTCAGGTGTTATTCTTCTAATCTTTCAATAACACATAATTATCAAGTGATATTTTATAACTTTAAACATTTCTTAACTCGAAACCATGACGGGCTGTGTTTTTGAATGACCAACCAGCAGGCTTAGCAAATATTCTGGGGGAAACCTTGCTATTTGTTTGATACTGTCCATTTTTAGAAAACTAAATGAATGTCTTCTGGGGTTTTCCAAATAGACAACGCAAACTATGTGTTGGTCTGCAGCTGACTGACATGCAAAGTGATATTTATGAAATGTATTCAGTTAAAACAACAATAATAGTCCACATCAGAAGGTTCCCTGTGTGTCTTTATAGGACTTGTCAGTAGCAGCCTCGTACAAAAAAAACAAAAATCGAGAAAGAATTTCCATTTATTGGTTCAAATTAATAGTTTTTAAAACCTCCCAAAACTGTCCGTAATGATGGGATTCTGTAGCAAAATCCTCAGAATGGAGAGCTGTTCACTGACCAGAGAAAAAAAATAATATTTTTCACTTTCAAACCACTTGATCGCTGGTCTCTGCTGTTTTGAAACTCATCCGATTGCAGTCACCAGAAGTTTTTCTTTTTTCTATTTTTTTATTTAAAGCATTTTAAATGACTGTTTTTTGCGTGTTTAATCTTTTCAGCGAACAGCAAATGGCATCTGTCTCAATTTAAGGTTGAATGTAACGCCTACATTCCTGCATTTAAAATGATATAATTACAACTTTTCATTGAAATCATAGTTTTCTCTAAGTAAACTGAGGGTAATCACTCAACAGATGGATGTCTAACCTTTATTATGACAACCAAATTGCAGCCCAGAGGTTGAATGCTGCAGCAGGTTGTTAATAAAGTCATCCTGGGACAATTAAAAGGACATAATCAGTGTTTCCTCCCACATTTAATGTAACCTGAAACATTTATTATGTGCATTAGTGGCTTTACTCCCATTTTAGCAGCTCCGATTTTGCACTTTCCATCAGTCCCTCCTCTTGGTGCCGTGCCCGCTCTGGCATTCAGAGCATCCTTTAGTTGACAGCTACCAGGCGTGCCTCTTTGGGGAGAAGCAGGACGTGTTTATGTCCGCTGGAGAGTCCGTGCCGGTTGCCTGTTTTGGGCGCTGTCATCGCCTGGGTTTATTCATATATTCAGTGATTCTCTTACTCTAAAGCTCCACGCAGGATTTAAATTGTGTTCAGATAACCTGGCTCGTCAGTGTTTTGATGAAATGCCGTCATTCCTCTGAGGTTTTTCCTTCATCTTTGTCCTCTTTGTGAATGCATGTGGAGCTGCGGTAAGGTTTCACCTGTCAGCTGACTGTTGACCCTGCTCTCATCATGATGCGAGTTATTTTGTTTTTGCACTCGGGGCCACTTTAAACCGCTGCCTGTGAAGCGTGAGCCACTGTTGCTTGGGAGAGCTCAGAGAAAGACAAATTCATTCTCTGGCAAAATAGTTTTGCTGCATGGTAATTTTTTTTTTAAAATGCATATTCACAAAAAAAAAAAAAAAAAAAAAAAAAGGAAATAAATAAAGCCTGAATAAATCCTGTGCTGCCGACTGATCCGACTCCCTCTCCGGTGACAACAAAAAGATAAAAATGGAGCAAGCAGAGCAGAAATCTCTTTTGTCCCCGCTGCCACCGGAAGCCGTCCGGCTTTTGTTTTGTACACATCCTCGCTGTCAGCTTGGAGCACGTTCCCTTTAAGCCACGCTGCCTGCAGGACAGCAGACTGACACTATTGGACAGATAGAAATGAAAGAAAAAAAATATATACAATTTTATCTTGACACAGCTAAGCCAATAAAGAACCTGAAGATTCAGTAATGAAGAAGGAGCTCCAGGCTCCTGAGGGGATGTTTAGGCAGCCTGGGAAAGAATAGAAAATGACTGGCTTTCCATGTCCTGGTAAATAATGAAAACTGTCTCCAGTCATATAAACGTAATACTGCACTTTACAAAAGAACTCAGACATTTTGAACCACATTTGATCCCTTTACTGCTTCTTACTTCTTGGGAAACAAAACGGGGGATGTTTGTGAAGCAGAGAGAACGTTGACGTCTTTGTTTTTTTTTTTAACAAATAAAAACCGGAAAAGCCTGGAGTGCGTTTCTGTTCACGCCTTCTCTCTGGAGGAGCTGAAGAAATCAGGTGGAGGAATCTGTCAATAGGACAAGCAGTAGTCATTGAAGTCAGAGAGAACAAAGCTATTGTTGAAGGCAAACCTGTTTGTAATTTACAGCAATCTTCAGATGAGATCCAGAATCATGTCATCTTTGTCAGATGAGGCCAAAACTGTGGTTTTCGTCCAACTTGCAAACAGTAGTAGAAAACTGCAAATACCTGTGGAAACCACTGTGAAACATGCAGGTGGCAGCGTCATGCTGCTAGGATGTTTAAAAAGAGGTGAACCTGGAAGGAAATGTGTCACAGAATAGGGCAAAAATTAAAAATAAAACTAATTAGAGACAGTGGTAGTGTAGCAACCTACCACTGAAATGTTAACTTTGCAAGTCACCCAACCACACATCTGTTTGCCTCATTGATACATTTGTCTTTCATTAAGTGTGTTTTGTGCAGGTTTTATTTTCAAAGATTAGCCTTGATGGAAATATATGTATAAATGAATTGAGAGCATTTGAGTTTCAGCTATAAAAACCAACCTGAGACCTACTGAAAGTGTGCTAACCCCAGACCGGAATGGCTTTACATGTATTTTTTAAACTCATTCCTCTGCTTCACCCTGACCTCTCGGTCTTCTTCTCGTGACGCCGAGGCCGGTGTCTGAGTGGGACTTCTGCTGCACGTGCGGGAGGCGGCTTACGGTTGGGTTTTGGCCTCTCGGCCCCCGATTCAACCCCTGAGAGGAGCCTCATCCGAGGGCCTCCTGTGACTCAATCCCATTAGAGAATGTAAGGAAAGCTATGCGAAAGCCCTGTTTGGATTAAGTGACAGCCTGACTCCTGCGGCAGATTACTGCCGATCAGCTGCTCGGTGGAGGTGGATTTCACCATCTGTTGCTCAAGCTGTCTGATGCACGTTTCCGTCGTTGACATACATTTTACGCTCACTGATCTGAATTATATCTTAAGAGTTGATCCAACTTGAAGCGCTTCGTCTTCTTGAAAGTTTCTTTTCCTCGTCCCCCTCCCCTGTTCTTCTCAGTTAATAAAGCTTCTAGCGATGTCGGGTGTTGATATTTTGCCACCCTGTGGAAACATCGGCCGCGTTAACGATGGAGGAAATGTGGCGATGCTGACAGCAGATTCTCTTATGTCTTGTTTTGATCCCTAAGACGGATGCTGCCACCAAACATGCAGACGGATCTGATCCATTCGGATCGGTGAACACTGCAACTGTATTGTAATTCAAGCCTTTAACAAGGCCTCACAGGGGGGGAAGCGCTGAGAATATCTTCGGTTTAGCCGACTTTGGTCTGTGAGGAGCATCTCGGTTGTGTGTCGTTTCTGCTTAAATGCATTGTGGTTAATCGACACGTTTTTGTTTTCATCAGGTTCTGCTGGTCAGCAGCAGTCGGCACCCGGATCAGTGGATCGTTCCTGGAGGAGGGATGGAGCCCGAGGAGGAGCCCTGGGGCGCTGCGGTGCGAGAAGTCTTCGAGGAGGTCAGTAAATCTGTGGCCTCGTTTTTAATATCGCAGGGATTCGTGCCATGAGAAAACACAAAGCAGGGCTCAGAGTTCCTGCTGCATGTTTGGACACGGCCTTCAAATATAGAGCAAAGATGCAAAAGCTTTAAAACTCCTGCTTTAACATTTTGCATCAACGTGTTTGTTTGTTGTCATCTTTTCCGTCCTATAAAACTGAGAAAAGTAATTTGTATTTATCTTAGTAGATTTTAGGAACTTCCTTAACTTCATGTAGCATAAATGTGATTCTTTAATGTGGTTTTTTAAATATTCCCCCTAAAATGAACTACATTTTTTAGTAAATGTGATCCGAAGCTTAAGTCTCTCGTTTACCTTTTGCGTACTTTGGTTAGATTACCCGGTAAGGGGAGCGTATATGTTTGGAAGCATGACACATCCTGACGAAACGATTTCCGAGCGGCGATAGTGACAGCAGCTCGCCGTTTCTGAGGTCTCGCTGTTTGGGAACCACTTGTTCTTTGCTGCGTCAGCCGTCTAAACTTGGCTGTGAAGACCCCTGTGCGGCTTCGGTCATCGGACCCACCAGTGGACACTTGTCAAGCATGCTGAAAAGCGGGCAGGACACATGTCCTATGTCCTGACAGCTATTTGATACGTGTTAAGTACATCTTCGCTATTGAATAACCGTAATGGAAGATATAATGGCCTTCCTGCAGTGAGGAGACAGCAGGGGTTTTATCGAGGCGATAAGACTCTAGAAATGATAAATGTGCCTTTTATTGTGTAATGGACTCCACGTGAAAACCTCATTTAACATTGTGTATGGTCCTTTAGACATTATGGCCCCTGAAAAGGATGAGGGATTGGAGCAACAACAAACAGCCTGTGTGTTTGCAAAAGTGTCCGTCCATTTTTAAAATGTATTTTCTGATATTATCGCCTCAAATTTGAAGTTTTTATGTGATAGACTAACACAGGGTTGTGAATTATGATGTTTAAAGGACAATGATTTATGGTTTTCAGTCTTTCACAGAAATGAAAAATGGCAAAAGGGTTAAAATAAGATTCAGTCAGTTTTATGTATTAATCCTAAACAGAATTCCTGTTGTTTTGACACAAAGAACAAAATAATACCGGAGTGCTGCCGTTTTTTCTTTTGTCGTGCTCCGTTTTTTTTTCTTTTTTTTGCATGACTGGTTTTTGTGGGGAAAGAGGGAATCTGTCTCTTCAGCTGAAAGTAAAACCTTTCGTTTGTTCCCCAGGCCGGCGTGAAGGGCAAACTGGGACGCCTTCTCGGCGTGTTCGAGGTAAGCTTCTTCTACGTTTGTGAAACAAACGACAAAATAAATAATGCAGCACTTTCCAGACAACGAAAGGATTCTAGCCAGCTTTTATTTACGCCATAAACTCGGCGGTAGCCATAAAAAAACATATGCATCATTGTCTCTTTTTTTTTTTTTTTCTTACATAAAGCAAAACCAGGACCGGAAGCACCGGACGTACGTTTATGTTTTGACCGTGACGGAGACGCTGGAGGCCTGGGAGGACTCGGTTAACATAGGTACAGCTTTCCTTCTTATCCAACATACACAGCATGGCTTTTATTTATGTGGAGGCCAACGTGCTGATTGGAGACTGAATAGGGAATCCAGTGATAACAGGTGACTGCAAATCTAGGCCATGGATCTCAGCTGCAGTAAACCGCTATCGTCAAGAGCTGCAGATGGCAGCGTGTCCAGAGAACACCTTCTACCTGCGTTACGGTGTTCTTTGTAGGAATAGAAGTGTAATACTAATGTGTACATCAAAGCTGGAAAATCCATCATGTTTTTTTTTTACTTATTGCCTCCCAACATATTCGTGTCCTCTGTCTCCATCTGCAGGCCGGAAGCGGGAGTGGTTCACCGTGGACGAGGCCATCAAAGTGCTGCAGAGCCACAAACCCGTTCACGCCGAGTACCTGCGGAGACTCCAGCTCAGCTGCTCCCCCACCAACGGGAACTCCATCCTCCCGAGCCCGCCTCCGAACGACAACTACCCCCGCTACAGCACCACCACCGGCGCCCCGTCGACGGGTAGCGTGCTGGGCTCCTCCTGCAGATAGGACCCCACCGCGCCGCCGCCGCCTCGCCTCGCCTGACCCGGCTCGGGCAGTTTACAGAAAGTCTGTACAGTCTCTTGCATGAAACCTAAAAGACTTCTCAGAGCCGCGGCTCGCCTGTATTTATTATTTCTTCCCCTCGCGTCAAGACTGACCAAAGCTGCTGCCAGGACTGTGATGGAAGACTGAAACGTCTCTTCTGCTGGCAAGAGTCAGACTGCAGCGTCGGGGAGGGAAAAAAACAAGGATGCTGGACACTGCTGTTGCGAATGAACTTTAATTATGGGATGCCTTATTGAAACTTTGTATGAATGTTTTAATTCACTTACCGTCGCGGTTACCTTTTTAGCGGCGACGTGCGGGCTGCGGGGAAAACGTTTAAATAAAAAGAGCAGCGGTGTGCAGAATGTTTCCATGGTAATGTCACCAACACACGATGGTAACGGTAAATATATCACACATGAATATTTATTAAAAAGAAAACACCTTCAAGTTCAAAAATCCCTTTGTTCCACTTTGTGTAAACATCTTCAGTTTTCTTTCTTTTTTTTTTTTTCTTTCAGATGCATAATATAAAGATAAATCAGCTATTAAATCTGCTTTCCTGCATTGCTTTTCAAAAACAAATGAGTTTTAAAATGTACTTTTTTGGGGGAAAAAGCTTACGTTTCCAATACGTTCTACCTCAGTAAACTTAAACTGGATGCGACCATCCTGTTCGGTAACCTCTTCTGACGCAATGCTACTAATTAAAATTCAGCCTGCAGCGTTACCTAACTAATGTGTGCACACCATCTTCCATCGGAAGTGTTAAATCGAGCAGACGGCTGGTTTTACTCCAGAGTGAACTGATATTTCTAGATGGCATTAAAGTAGAGATGCACTGATCAGTTGGTTGGCCAGAGATCAAAATCAGATTCTATTTCTTAATTCTTCGGTGGTGCTGATCTGACGGGGAAATACCAAAATATCACTTTTTTTTTTTTTTTTTTTTTCCCCATCATAAGCATCAAAACTAAAACCAGCCCCTATATTTGTTTGGTAAGCTAGCATTTCATTTAATTATTTTTCTATCTCTGGATAAATATGGAAAAAGTTCTAAGTTTGTTCCTTGTTGCAATTTTTTTTTTTTGTTGAAAGAATCTGAATTTCTTAAGAATAAATATTAGTTGTCTTCTTAAATAAACATTTTTGTGGCTATATTAAAAACTGAGATTCTGCTCAAGATCCAAAAGCTGCCACAATGTTTTTTTGTTTTTTTTACTTCTAGACCTAGCATTTTGATTTAAACGGTACAATCAAAGCATTTTTTTTTACAAACAAAATTAATCAGAAATGACATCGTCAATTAAGGAATCTCTATTTATTGTTGAATAGATGAATTTGCATTTGACAAGTGGCGTATAGATTGTAAAACAAGAACTAAACTAGATCCAGATACCAGAAAAGCTGTGAAATTTCCCTTTACCACCCTGAGAGGTGAGGCATTTTTTTTCTTCCTAATTTGTTGTATTCCTTTACAAAAATCAAAATCTGCATCTGTAGTGGCCAGAAAATGTCTCTTTTTTTTAAACAGGAGGACGCGTTTGAGTTTGTCTGCTCTTTCTGCGAACATCAATGGTTTTCCTTCAAACCAGTCTGATAAAGTGATCCAGTAAAAAAGATGGATCTCCCTGTACTTGATCACTGATTTATTTATTTTTTTCCACAATATCTTTAGTTTCTAAAAAGATTCCACATATAAAAATTAAGGAAATGTTAACCCTCACATGAGACCCTGAACCGAATTTTCCATGATGTTGTTTGTCACCATTGCTTTTTTTTTTTTTTTTTTTTTTTTTGTACGTTTCTGGTATTATTCTTGTTTAAAAGATCATTTAAAGATGATAATGTGTAAAAGATGCAATAATCATGTGTTTTTCTGGTAAAAGCATTGGAAATGGAGGGAAGGAGCAATTGTCCTGGAAAGGCTCCTGCAGTAGAAATGCACCCACAGTTTGTGAAAACGCTTTCACGATACCGCATCCAGATTTATTATGAACTTTCTGTAACATGTAAATTTTAAACAGATTGAACATCAAGAGAAAATATAAACTGTATAAAAATTGCCTCCCTACCTTTTGCTTCGACAGCTGAACGAGCACTCGATGTGTGTAAATAACTTTAAGAGGCATTGTAAAATGTGTTTTTAACCTGTACCTCTTTAATATTTTCTATATTTTTAAAATGATGCACAAACAGGACGTGTACAGTGTGGGATGTTCATGATGGGCAGGCCTTGGAAAAGGAGAGCATCGCCTCATTCATGAGAAAACACAAGATTATTTTTCATTTGAGGACTTGATTGATATTATTTGATTTCTTCATTCACTCAAACATCTGCAGAGCCTGAGTATAAAATAGGACGTCCCGTATTATGTTGAGGCTAAAGTGACATTTTTTGAGAAATTTCAAATATATCAGATTTATATTTGTTCTTTTTTTTTGTTGTTTTTTTTTCTCCATTTTTGGACTACAACCTGAAATGTGTTTCCGTTTCCAACACTGGCAGAGCAAACCGTTTATTACGGTTAACTTTGGACTTATTTTCCAAACATTTTCTTTATTTTATGATCACTTTGTTCTGTCTTCATCACATAACCTTATCTTTTGTAAACGTCTCCCAGGTCGTCTGAGGTGTCATAAAGCTTCGGCTTCACCTACTGCTGTCTGCCTGTCCGCGTGTGTGTGTACATATGTATTACAAGGGGTGAATTGAAAATGAATTGTGCCAAATGTCAAAATTTGTGCTATAGTAGGAAAAAAATAACATCTATATATGTTGAAAATTAGATAAGGTCTAATCATGACGAGTTTCTACAGAGTATTTAAAATGTTTTATGAAGGTTTATTTCTTAAAGACCAATTTTATATATACATATATAGCTTTTAAAGGCTGTATCATTCACCATCTAACTGGTGGTTTCATTCTGTCGGCTGCGTGTGCGGAAACGCCGTCGAATGTTTCAAGTCTTGGCCAGTTTTCATCTGCTCTTATTCTCCTGTCGAAAAGCTTGTAATCGAGGCAAATGAAAGTGTTCTTACTGCTATCATGGCGTTTTGCGAAGCTCAATGTGAAAGTGATCTGGGAGGAAGAGATTGCATTAAAGGAAGAACAACTTAACTCCGACTGTTGAGCGTTCATTCATTTTGGAGGTTGTGTTGCGATATTAAACGCTTAAAATCACTTTAAAATAAGACATTTTCAATCTGTGCATTACGTTATTATGTCATTTCATGTGTATATTTTTGCATTTTTGAATATGCTGTCTGTCCCTGAGCATGACGGGGCCACCTCCATGCTTCTCGTTGGTACTTCCTCAGTTTTTAAGCACAGAATGTTATTTTTCAGCATAGTTAAGGTTGGATGTGTGTTCAGGAGCACTGCCCTTTAAATCCTAACTGTTGAAGTGAGATTAAGCAAGTAGGAGGCAGACTTCCTATGTTATTTCATCCATTGTTTGTAGTTCAGCTCCAACAAAACCCCGTCTTGATGCTGCTGCCACCATGCACGAGAGGCGGCGCTGTTTCCTTTGGTTTAAAAGCCGTGACTCGTCCAATCCAGACTTTTAAATCATGTGTAGTTAAATAGTAGAGCTGTGAAATTATCCAGTCGTGTTATTGTTTTAGGGTTCATATTCTCTGACACCTGAATCTGGGGTGTCATCGTTTCGTCACAGGTCAAACCTCTTTTTTGTTGATTTTTTTAAACCTTATTTACCTCTGTTGCATACAGAGGTAAATATATATTTACCTCTGTTTTTATAGCTTATACATATATATATATATAGATATATATATTATATATATATATATATTATTATATCTATATAATATATATATATATATATATATATATATCATTGACCTAATCTTCTTCCTTAATCTTGAAAAAATTGCATATCCCAAAAAATCAAGACAATACACAGAACCCAAGAACAAGCAGATTACAAAAACAAAAATAAAGAGAGAAAAAATACATAAATAAATGCGAGTTACAAAAGTTAAATTCTATACATCACAAGTATGTATATATTTTTTGTTTTGTTTGGAGCCTTTTTGTTGTTTAAGGAGAGGAAAGGAGACGTCGGACACTTCAGGTGCGCGTTAAGCCCCGCCCACCGCCCCGCCCACCGCCCCTCCACTCAGGTCGCGTCTGCACATCAAAGCAGAGCTCGTGGACCCGCGGAGGCTCATTATCCTGCACGAGGACAGCATGGACCGTTGTTACTACCTCCTAATGGAAAGGAAGCGTTCAAAGTCGAGGTGGTCTAAGTCTCTCCACCTGCCGGACAGCATCCTGCCTCCTCCGACCGAACCGAGTCCGAACTCTGACCTGACTGGAACCTTGTCTGGCGGGAAGAACCTTCTGGTGCATCCGAACCCGGTTCAGCGCTCACTGCGAAACAATGACGTCTCCAATGGTAATATCGGCTTTTACAATTTTGTAGATGAACATTTTACAGAAACATAACAAACGAAATGCACAGCAGGCTTCTCTGTTTGAATGAAACAACATATTTGAAGGTTTTTTTTTTTTTCAGGAAACAAGTCATTTCATGTTTCACATCCAAGAATATTTATTATTCTTGTTAATTAGAGTCGTTGTGAGCCTTCTAGGTGCGTTTAAATACTAGTGTTGTATAGTGACGAAGTAAAAAATACTTCACTACTTTACTTAATTATATTTTGGAGTACTTCATACTTTCCTCGAGTATAAGAATTTTTGGTAACTTTCACTTCACTATATTTCTGAACTTAATTGCATACTTTTACTCCGATACATTTTCAATGTGTGGTTTAGTTACTCGTTACAAAAAAGCGAGAGAGAGAAACGCAAATGTTTTGACCCAACATACTGATTGACTGCAACAAAGTCGGTAGCTTGTTTGCCTGTGTTTGTTCATCACCTCCAATAGGATGCACAGGTTTCGCTTCTCCCAAGTTAACAAAAAAGCTCTCCCTCTTCAGATGCCAAATGAGCTGCATTTCCCTCCCAATTCTTTTTTTCTTTTGCATAATGACCAGTTGTGTGCACCTATGAAGTAGAGTAATCATAACGGCTTTTTTTCTTCATGCTGGCCGCATTTTCTGTACTGACTATTTATTTTTCTCATTTTCAGCACTGACCTTACTGAAAGGGAAAACTTGAGGCTGATAGAAACTTTGTATTTTCTGTCCTGTAACATGAAGCTGGTTCAGTTGTAAAGCAGGTTAAGTTAACCTTGTGGTTTAGGTAAAGCACCTAATTTTCTTAACTAAATGATGCCTGCAGGTATATCTGTTAGCAGGTTTCATTTTGCCTGCACTTGGTTGTTTACATTATTTTAAGTGTATTTAACAAGTTTACCAAAATATAAAAAATGTCATCCAAACTGCATTTGCCTTGTTTTACTTTTTACTTTTACTTTTCATTACATTACTTGAGTTCATCCATTTTTACAGTAACTTCCATACTTAAGTACAAGACGTTTCAGATACTTTAAGACTTTAACTCAAGTAACATTTCAGTCAGTGACTTGGATTATTACCAAAGTCATATTTTGGAGAGAAACCTATACTTTTACTTGACTCTGAGATTTCAGTACTTTATGCAACACTGTTAAATACACTCTTTACCTCCTATTTTAGCCTAATTAAGGCTCACAAATGCTAAACAGGTCATTTATTTTCTCCTGAGTGAACAGCAGGCCTTTTGTCCAACAGGTTCCTGCAGTTTCATCGATCCGCCTCAAGGCTCATAAAACCACAGGAAGTTGAGGCTACATTTCACGCTGCAGACTGGTCCCACTGACACTTAATTAAAGTGAAAATGTTTCCACTAATTGGGCATGTTCTACAGAACTTTATGTTCTACGGAACTTTATGTGGAGAAGCAGGCCTCATACTTTTACTGTGTGACAAGTGACTCACCAGTGGCAGAAAAAGGAGGCAAGTTTAGTGTTTAGTATCGGCATGCTAAACACATTCCCATCGTTGAAATCACATCTTATCACTCCTCCGAGCTCGTACAAGCAGAAATGTGTTATCTCAAATTTTTTTTTTTGTTTTTGGTTAAATAAATTTCCGGTATTGCCGAATATGAACATTGCCAGGCAAACGCTTTTTGTTAACACAACTTTTTTGTCATAAAGTCCACACAGAGTCGACGGCTGCGGAAAGGATCTAAATTTGAAAGAACCAACGTCATTTGGGCATTTTCTCTGGAACTAAAAGTCTGCAGGAATGTCAGACCTCATCCTTTCATACTTTGACAATTGACTCACCAAAGGCATGAAAGGAAACCCGCTCAGCATCATAAACATGAATCACAACATTTTCTCCATTATCTCCCTGGCAAATGTATCCACAGCATATATATATATATATATATATATATGTATTTTTTTATTTAGTTTATGCCGACTGACATATTTGTTTAGCAGCTTCTAAAGATTTTCTGAGTGAGGATTGTTCTCTTAGTTGGGAAAAAGCCCCCTGACTGGAGGAAGTGTTGCCATCGATTTAGTAAATACCATGTTGAACTCAATACTCTATAAAGGATTCTTTTGGACTTGTTTCAGGGGGAGCCATGGCGGGACAGAACAGCCTTAGAGTTGGCCAGACTCAGAAACAGAGTTTTGTAAAACCTGATAAACAAATGGTACAACGAAGGACATCTGGGTGGCTCGGATCCACCCACATGGACAGAAGATTTGCCCAACAGCTCTTGAGCCTGTTGGAGCCTCGAAAGCCTCCAGAGATGACAATTAAAAGCGCCGTAGAACTTCTGGACCAGACAAATGGCAACAAGCTGATCTATGCTGCCGCTTGCATTCAGAACCAATGTTTTAAAAATGATGAAGCCAGAGTTGAGGTACATTTACTCAGAATAAATAATCTGGGAACATTTCCTCCATTATCTGCCTAGCCAAGCTTCAGCAGCTTTAAGGAGGAGGACTCTCTTAATGTTGACATTTGTTAGCTCAAGTTCTCCTTGTTTCAGGTTCACAGGGCAGATGGGGCTAAAAAACTTGTACAGCTGCTCAAAAGCGACAACAAACAGGTGCAGCGTGTCGCAGCAGGGGCCTTGCGTAATGTCGTCTACAAAAACGAAGGCAACAAGAAACACGTGAAGGACGAAAACGGCCTGACAGTCATCCTGAATTTACTGAACAAGACGTATGATAAGGACACCATACGCCAGCTTGCAGGTCAGGTTTTTAGATATAGTTTATTGTCGCACCAACTGACCAGTTATATAGATGTATTTTGAATTTGAATATATTAATGAAATGTAGTGCTGATGCATGTTTGCCTAGGCAGGCAACTAAAAATCCTCCAGAGATGACAATTAAAAGGGCCGTAGATCTATAGAAACAGAAGCTATAGAAGAGTAAGGTATATTTTTTTTTTTTTTTTTTTTTTTTTTTTTTATTGTGCTGGATTGATAAAATGGTAAAATTAGATTTGATCAATTATATAGAAATAGTAAATGTTTTAAATTATAAAGACAATACTGTAAATCATGATATGCCAATCTATTGACAAATTCTCCACATTGGCTGTTATTGCTGATTAGCAGGTCAAATGCTTCTTTCTCTTCTTCAATAAGGCACAAAAATCTTATTTCAAGAGAGATTTAATTTAAGAAAGATATTTCATTTTGACTATAAAGATATAGTAATTTGTGTAAATTAGTCATTTACACAAAATGATTATTAGTCATTTTGTGTAAATAATAACAGAGCTGATTATTATAAGGTTCAAATAAAGGTTTGAATTTCACATTAATGGTATTTTTACGTCCCTCTCCTCCAGGTCTCTTGTGGAATCTGTCTTCAGATGATGAGATCAAGATGCTTTTTGATGAAAATGTCCTTAAGGTCCTCACTAAGGTGATTTTGGTGCCATTCTCTAACAGAAATAAAGAGGCAGAATCCAGCAGTTATTTGACCGTCCGTCCCAACGCCTTCCTCTGTGCTATACGTTGCCTAAGGTAGGAAATTCAACCAGTTTTTATTTTACTTTTTTAATTTGCTACCGGAGAGGAATCCTGCATTCGGTATTTTCCAGGTCTGTGAAAAGAAAATGAGCATGGAACGTTTTCCTGCTTCCAAATTTCCATCTTTCTGTCCATTCAGCCTCCATATTTAAAGTTTATCTGCTGCAGAGACGCATTTGATAAATTCATCGGGGAGTTTAGTTTTACAATGATCATACAGGAAAGCAAACCCTAGAAAGCTGGATCTTGAAAGGTGTGAGTGAGTCTTTTACCTGAGAAGTGTAAGAATGTTGTTTACATGCCAAACGAGGACCTGTTTGGCATGATTAGTTGGCATGAACCTTTCCTGCTGAGAATGGAGCAGGAAATACACATCTGAATTCCAAAGAAGTGTTTAGTACCATGACACATTTCTTGTGAAGTGACGATACTTAATATCTTGGCATGTTTCTCACGACTACAGCTTGAGGAAAAGAGCGATAGCCTGAATCATTCAGGAGGCTTTGTCGCTGCTCCACTCAGCTGAACTGAAATGATGCTATCAAGATCTGCTTACCGGGTTCTCAGACCTCTTTGTTTACAGACTATGCATAAAACAAACAAACAAACATCCACTGTTTCATGACTGCACAAAGATTCTGTTTTCCAGTTTGATAAAGCAATGGGTGATAAATATTTTTTCACCCTTATCTAAATGCTGATAACTAGTCGCTTCATGACGATGATCTGTTTGTGATCCTGCAGGAATCTGAGCTCCGACTGTAACCACAGGAAGAATATGAGGCAGTGTGGAAATCTCATTGACTCTCTAGTTTCCTTTACTACAGAAACTGCAACCAAACCCACACCTGATGACGAGGTGAGGAGAAAAACACGCATGTTTGTTTGCATAGGGATTCATATGTCCTGAGTGCTTTTTATTGCCGAAGTACAAATATGAATGTGTAGATCAAAAACATGAGGTCAGAATAAAATGCAAAGTAAAGCTTAATTATGAAGGAAAAGGGGGGAATTTGACTTCTTTCTTCCGTCACAGTTGGGCCGAGTCCACAATACGGTTTAATATTTTAGAGGTTTGGGTTAGATATTCATATCATCACTCTCTCTGTTTGAAGTCCACACAAATCTGTGTCTGCATCCTTCATAACTTGACCTATGAAGCTGAGAAAGACTGGATCCCTCAAACCACCAAAGATAAGGGAGAGACTCAACGAACTGCGACTCCCAAAGAGACAACTTGCAGCTGTTTTCCTTATCGTCCTGCCAACCTTCGAAAGGTAATCAATTCACGATTACAAGCCGATTTTTGTTGACCAACAGAACTCAGTGCATTATTGTACAATGTAGGATAGAGGCATAATTTCAATTATTTTTACAAATAAAAATCAGCAAAGTGTGGCTTGCATTTTTTCACATGCACTACGAAGTTCAAGATAATCAGCTGCCTTCAAAAGAACTGGTATTTCTATTGAATTGTTTTGCATAAAGTTATTATGAGAATAAACTTCATTATCTTTTAAATGAATGTCTTAAATTTTTTGCGAGTGGAAAAGAAAGATCTGTGGCTCTTGTTTTCTTTAGAAATGTTATTTTTAAGCAAACGTTTAGAAAGTCCGTCATGATCGTGAAATGCATGACGCATGATTAAAAGTCGCACTGGTAAATATTTGGTTACATCTCCTGGTGGATCAAACCAAAATAACAAGAAAGAGCCTAAATATTGTTAAACTTGATTCAGCTGCTGTTTGTGACCCTAGTCAATGCCCGTCGCCTGCCTTGACCTCTGCACCTCCAAATTATTTCCTCCCAGGACCCAGAGGACGAAGAGAAAGCAGAGGAAAGTCGCCCCCTGCTGAATAGTGATGGCCCACGGGGAGCTCAGGGGCTGTGGAGCGGTCAGCTCGTACAGGCGTATCTGTCGCTGTTGACCTGCAGCAAAAACAAGATTACGCTGACGGCTGCCATGGGGGCGCTGCAGAACCTCACAGTGGGAAAGGGAAAGGTAAAACGAGACAAAGTTGACCTTTGAGGCTTTGTGTAACTTCTTTAAATGCAAATTCTAATTGGAAAAATTAATAAATTAATAATAATAAGACTAACAAGTATTTAAATGTAAAAAAACAAACATCTGTTTTGTTTCTGGGCTTCTTAACTTCTTAGCTTATTAGGAAACTTTGTTGCTGCTTCATGTTTGAGGTGTAGATGGAGATGGTTTTAAAATATTTCTTCTGTTACCTGACAGATCTCTGAGAACGTTGCCAAAATTATCCAGGAGCAAAATGGACTTCAGAAAATTAAGACTCTTTTAGAAAAAGATGTTACGCTGAAGAAACCAGCCTTGCTTCTGATGAGGAACCTCTCCTGCTTTCCAGAACTTCACAACTCCATCCGTAACTCCACACTCTCACTTTTGAACTTTACTGTTCCAGAACATTTATTTTCAAACCCTTTGACGTAAAAAGTAAGAAAACTAATTACAACTTCAGAGCGATTTGTGTTTTATTGGATTTTTATGCAACAGAGAACTGCATGATTGTGAAGGAAGGGCTAAATAAAACAAGTTTGTAACATGAAAAAGATGTTCAGTGAATTCCGACGGGAAAAAAATGTTACTGTAATTTAATGCTAAAAGTGACACATTGTTGAGATTTTATGACTTTTTGTTTTTTACTTTTGCAGTTGATAATTTGTTGTGGAAAAACGACACAGAAACCCTGTTACGCCATTTGGACATCAGTGCAGAAGAATCTTCTGAGCTGATGCCGGTTCTGTGTTTGATCCTCATAAACCTGAGCAAGAACAACGCGGCGACGGCCTCGCTTCTTAGCCATGAACAGGACGTGATTGATATGTTAAAGAAGAAACATGAAGGGTTAGTGGAATATCCAACATCTAGCTCAAGTCAAAAAGAATCGTTTTCTACCTTGTTAATGGCTCTATGTGTCCCTCTTCACTTCAACCCCCATCTTTTCATTATGAATCCAGTACAGCTAAACGGGCGGTGAAGAAACTGAAGAACACATTGCAGAAGTCTTCACAAACATCTGAAGAAGTGAGTCCACTCACACACCACTCTGTATCCAATGTCACGACCATCTGTACATCTTCATTTAATTCCTAATTTTTCAACCCAAAAGAGCAAGAAAGACCCTGAATAATGTTTAACTTTGCTTAGCTGCTGTTTGTGAACCCAGTTATAGTTTTAAAGGATTACTTGAGTCAAGACTGGGTCTAAAAGCTGATCAGTCAACAACAAAACATGTAAATGCCCTTAAAATGGAGCTATGGTGCATATTTTGACCTTTAGGTGTTTCTGCTACTCGATTGCAGTCCACTTGTGGTAAATTTAATTGCCTGGATATAACTTGGACTGGAGGAAGCTTATAATTGATGTGAATTTCATAGAAGGAGCCAATGAGCAATAAGGTCAGAGAAGATGTTGCAAGACCCCACAGACTGGATTATGTCAAAGCACAATTTACCACTGCCTTTCAACAGTAGAGCAATAATGTACACAAGAGATGGTTAGAACTTAGTATGAACACACCCAGAGAAAGAAAAGTACTGCTTGTCTGTAGAACATGTGCATTGCTCATCACCTTACTAACAGCATCATGTTGAAGGACTTTTATGCAACAGATAGTTGCGTAGATGCATTTTGAACTTCATACTAAGGCAAAATTTCAACTTTAAACAAAAAGTTGACCCCCCCAAACAAACACCCGGGGGCTGCCTGTGAATCTCCTTAGAGGGAACTTGAATCCATCTGAATTTCTTTGGAAAAAATCTCAAACTTTACTATCACCTCTCATCCGAACTAACTGAGCTGGAAGAGATCTGCAGAGAAAAATAGCAGAACGTATCCAAAAATATTTGACTTTTCCAGATGTGGACTACATAATAAGTCTTTCTTGTTTTTTCCACAACAGGATTAAACCAAAATGCCTCAAAATCCTCTTCAACAAAAGCTACAAAAGATTCTGACGTCCTGCACTAGAGCCGAACATCAAGAAATCTGATTCCATAATCAGTAATAAAATATACAAAACACCATTTATTTATTTTTTTTTCCATTAGAAGTTTTTTTAAAATTACTTCTTATTGTAGTGCACAAAGAAATATGGGATGTTCAAATGTATGCCTTTATAAGTGGGAGATGGAGACATCAAAGCACTTTTTATTAATCCACAATGAAGTAAGCAAGTATTTCCAGCCACTGTCCAGTGCTGCATGGATTGAAGAAATTCAGCAGACTTGAATTCTTTGAGGCAACGATAATACCAGCTTCTTTTTTTTTATTTTTTAAATGCATGTTTGTTATATTGTATGAAGACAGCTCAACACCTAATGATGGTAATTAATTATTACTAAGCTCTTTCTGTGACAATGCTGCGAAGAATAGAAGGCTAAAACAAATCAACAAATTACCTACAATATAAACAACTTGGTAGATGGGAAGAAATTTAATTATTGAACACATGAAATGCAAAGTATTCAAAATGTATTTTTAATTGTAATTTGTGAAAATAAACATTTTTGAATACATTTGAATGGCTTTGGAAATTTTGTAAATGTACAAAAGAGATTCACAAATATCAACTTTTTATGAATACTGCAATTTAGAGGAGAAGGTGATCAGATCGTTTAAATGAAACTTGCACGACAACACCAATGTTGACCTAGTCCTTTTATTTATATATAGAGCCACAAGATAACGTTGCTTATCGCTTCTCTAGCAATTTCAGTCTTCTTATGCTACTGTGTTGAAATCATGTCCCTTGGGAAGCTGCAGTAAAGAACTATTAAAATCATTTATTTCAATGAAGAGATTAGAAAAATGTTCCATTTGAGAACATCTGCTAAATGGTAAAAAGTTAATTACTTTTCAGCGCCAGTTTGGAACATAAGACTTGTGACTCTGGACTTTCTGTTTGCGTCGGTTATACGTATTAGTCCTTAGAACCGGTAAACTGAAAATTGTCATTGGATGTTTTAGCTGGATTTCAATCAAAACGATGCAGAAATGATCAACGTTCTTACATGGTAATCTGTTTAATTCCAATTAAAAAAAAAAATAAAATAAAAAAAAAAAGGAAATGGGGTGAGCTAAGAGGAATCTGGATGTTTCTGTAGAGTTTTGCAAGAACAAATGTTTTTTGTCAATTGAACATAAAGTATAAGAATATAAATCTATTAAATAGCCTTTCTGTGAATAAAATTAGGCTCCTTTTACAATTCAACACATTTCTAATAGAGGAATATGATCTTTCTGTTGTGCCCACCAGAGGGCAGCGGCGCTTCGTCAACAGAATCAAAAGCACATTCATGAATGGAAAAGTGTGTTGCATGCTTTCTCCACACAAAACCCCAGGTTTTATAAACTAATAACCTCTTTTCTTTCTTTTTGGGTTGCAAGTTCCAATTTCACCCATTTTGAGAAGCACTATGACAATAAAGGCCACGAATTAAAGCTGCTGTCTTGGCGGACAAAGGATAAGACTAAGTAGAAGCCAAATCCCCTTATCAATAGCTTACTTGTTTTCCACATCCTTTTCTGTGAGAATTGGACCAATTTCTAGTTTCACAAGAAAAGCTTCATCTTGTCGTAACTTTTAATAGAAAAGGCATTATGGGATTAGTCAGAAAAATGTCACGCCTGTTCCGTCTCTTCACCTGTCGGACTTTTCTCGAAGAAGCCAGCAGAATATTTTTAGACCACTACAGAAACAAAATACGTCCAAAACACCAGAATAGCCAGAGGCAGCAGGTGTGGAGAAACATGAGAATAGATTTGTTTGCTCCTGGGGTCCTAAAGTGGAACATGCTGGTGCCGACTGCTCTGCAGTGGAAACTGGGAGGAAGGCAGATGGTTTTTACTTTACAGTCAGGTCTTTGTTGTTGGGGATGTCAGCAATCAGGTCAAACTGCTCGAAATAATGTGCACATTTTTTAAAGCAAGGAGGGAAAAATTTTTTGTTAATGTACTTTTCTGAGAATGTCTGGAATGAAGTTCCGCCCTTTGGAAAAGAAGTGATTGTGTGGATAATAGTGGAAGTTTGAGACTCAAGGAGGAGTAATGCTTTTATCCTGCTGATGATGTAAATGAGGAATGACTTTAAAAAGACAGAATGGCAGAAATACCATCAGTTTTATCAAAACTTTCAATTGCAAACTGTGTAGAAAGTGTCTCTGCCTCCGATGACATAAACTCCCTCAAATCTATTATTTTACTAAGATATCTCCTATTGGTGGCTCCCCAATTGAGGCATTTCAGCCAACCTGCACACTGAACCTTTTAAAGGCCAAATATCTGCAGCTCAGGTGCAACTGGTATATTTGTTGCTGAATGGAAACACTGGGCGGCGGTGATGCATTGGTTTTACTGATTTGTTTTTGGCCGCAACCTCAAAGTCTGCAATCTGGGAGACAAAACTGAACGACTTGATGCTGAATTTTTGCTGTATTGGACACAATTTAGTTCCCAGAAGTAAAAGACTAGTTGATGCCCATCTGAACACTTGCCATTCTAACTTCTGACAGGATAAACATTTTTCGAAGCTGTCGGATTTACGTACATAAACACACTGAATACCCCGACAGCGATCCTGTCCAACCTGTTTTCTGAATTACTCATAAATACTTCATAGCTCATAAATCCTTCAGGTGAAATTAATATGTCTGGTTATTTTTTAAATGATTTTTTTTTTACTTTTTTCTATTTATTTAAGAAAAGCTAACATGAATACTGATCTCTAGATTTGTATGTCGACTGCAAGTAAAAACAACAATTTTGAAATAATGAATGAAACTTTTATATTGGAGCGACTCAGAAAAATGGAGCGACTTTTATTTTTTTATTTATTTTTTTTTTGATTTATGAAAACCTGATGATGTCAAGCGGGAAACGGATCAATTTGTTCTTCTGGTCAGCAGACTGAGTAGATTAGCTGTCGTAAATGCAGCAAGTAACCAATAAACTCGGTGACAAAAAAAAACAGGAAAGGTGAAATCACAGTGGACTCAATGCTGAAGGTTGCCCGATTCTGTCCGTTCAGCAGAACAGGCAGCTGTCATGATTAATGCTGCGAGACATGAAGGCGCCAGAGCTGACTGGAATTTTAAGCGAGCAAAATGGGAGATCAAGTAAAAAAATAAAGCTGCATGTCTTTAAGCAGAACTCAGGCTGGTTATTGATAAATTGACTGGCATAATGTTTGCTTACACTGAATAGGTCATTGAACTTGTAATGGTAGAAAGATTATTGACAACCAGGTTGACTAAGTTATGCTGTTATGGTTTAAAAGCCACTTTGAAATAATGGATTCAGTTCAACTCTGTATATTTATTAGCGCTGCTGATTCATAAATGTCTTCTCAAGACAAATGGATTCATTTTTCATAGAAATATGTAGTGAGTGTAGACAATTTAATCCCAACTATAAAACAAAACAGCCAATTGCATGAAGTCGTTAATTTTTGTTTTGCTTGTTGCATGAGACTCAAATAACAAATAAGATTAATTCGTTAAATCAGTCAGTTAGTCGTAAGCTCTTAATATTTAAACAATATAATATAGTCTCACAGAAACGACAAAAGAAAAGATTTCTGGACAGATGCAACTCACATCACAAAAAGAAACTGCTCAGTTTCTTTTGTTGCATTAGTGTATATGTTTGAAGTTCTGTTGCAAGATCCAACATGTACTTTCAAGCATATCTTTTTCATCTTTAATGAGGACAGAGAAGAGGTAGAAGTTTGTATTTGTGTATATAAAACCTGCTTGGATGATGTATTTGCACCTTTACGGGTGTCTTGTATTTTTGATTGCTGTCACATCAGAATATTTCTCACCAAATGCCAATAAGTGTTTGAACCACCATTTAAAAAAAAAAAAACCCTCAATGCACTGAGTGCGTCGAGTTTAATAAAGCTGTGCCTCTTATGACGTCATCGATCCAGGCACACACACAGAGCAAAACATATGGTTTTTTTTCTAAATTGCCTTCTTAAAAACTTTGAAATTAAAAAAAAAAATAAATAAATAAAACATTGCTGAGGACATCCGTCCTTTAACTGGGTGATTGTTGGTGATGAAAGTCTCTCTTTTTTTTTTTTTTCCTCCTCGTTCATCGCATCTACAGCAGCTTTGAACGTGTCTGCGTTGGACCAGAGCCGATCTGGGTCCATGTGTTCACCTCCAGCACGGCGAGGCTTTAAAAAGCTCCATCATGCCTTGCGGCGCTCCGGTGATGTTCCGATCCAATTCACCAGTCGCGTCCCCCGCCACTGATGGGCAGAGCAGCGGATGCTGCATCCGGGCAGCCTTCGTGTCGGATGTCCGAAGTCGGGACGGACCGAGTGGTGTTTACATCCACACGGCTTCACAGAGCAGCAGCAGCAGGAGGAGGAGGAGGAGGAGGAGGAGGAGGAAGAGGCTGCGCAGCGTTAACTCCTGCAGGAGCGGAAAGTCGCGGATTGAACCCGGGATCTCAACCTGCCTCACACGCCACAGGAAGCGGTGAATTTCAGTCGGGCAGACCGGGGCCCCGGAGCACCGAGACGGCTCCTCCACAGGCTCCGACAGGCGGCGAGCTGCTGGAGGTATGCGGCACTGCGTTAAAACAGAACGGACACAGTGTTGGCTTTCAGGCTGTGTTGTTTAGTTTCACTGTTCAGCTGTTGCATAACTTTCATATTTTTGTTGTTGTTTTTTTCCTGCTCCTATATGAGCGACAAGTCCAGAGAAATATTGCAGAAATTGTCGGAGGAAGTAAAGACACCATGTGGACAGAACAAACCAGATCAATGAGCCGTCATTGATCAGTGAGTGTGTAGGGAATTGGTTTGTGTGTGGGTGAATCCCCCTATAGAGCCCACTCAGCAGTGGGTTTCAATCAAAACTTTCCTAATTTGAGTGATTGACTCACAGCAGAGCAAACAAGGGGCCTGGAAGGCAACTTGATCACAGCCAGCAGTTGTTTGTTTGGTAGTAGAAGCACTTTGAGGCCAAGCCGGCCCAGAGCATAAGCAAAGTGAGCAGCTACAGCAACCAGCATAGAGTTATTTAAATCAAATGTACTGCTGTCTGTGTTTTGTAAGTGATGCATCAGAAGCGATCATACAGCAAAAACCTTTGTTTTTAAATCTTTGGTTAAAAATGTTAGCGGTTATGTTAAGCGTAAGGAGAATATTAGGACAGTGGATGTGGTAAGGAACGGTAAGGGTTGCTTTGACACACAGTGTTAAGCTTGTGGTCATAATGCATTAGGGTTTCCCAAGTGTATCATCAGCCTGGCGGGCCACCAGGCTTTACTTGTGCCCCCACCAGGCTAAACTTTGCTAATTGCAATGCTTAGCCTCATAAAGGTAAATATTATGTTATTTATTTACTTTCAGCTATCAGGTGATGTAATAGACTACGAATCAAACACCAAAGTGAGTTTTTCAGGACAGGAAGTAATCATCCGTCCTGTTCTTTGCCTGCGTGATTTGAGCCTCTGCAGAGGAAAAAAGTCTTAACAGAATTACTGGAGTAGATCTTTGTCTTTCATCAGACTCCCCCCTCCTCCCCTCCCTCCTCTCATCACGTGGTCAGCTAAGCCGCCAGACTTACAGGCTTATTGTCTTCATCAATCTGATTAGTTTTAACTTTTGAGGTTGCACGGTGGCGGTTTCGTCGCTACGATGTGGCGATCGCGACGTCTTTCTAGTAACTTAACGCGGCGCACCCGAAACGCTGCCCTCATGTGCGTTCTGGTTTCACAGCCGACTGACGGCGGCTGAATGCACCACTTTCCAGGCTGATTACCTCCTGAAACTTTTCATTCAGCACCTCCGAGGAACGTTTGTCCAAGCCTGCTGGTCTCCAGCCGTTGACATTTTTTATTCATTTTTTTTTTAACAAACTCTAAACCAGAGACAGAAAAAGCCTCACTGAGCGGAGGTAATTTAAAGATTGCAGTAGATGTAACGCTGAGGGGCAGGAGGAGGATACTACAGTGGGAGGAGGCGACTTGCCAACTCTAAAGCACAAAGTCATCAGTGCATTACTGTATGAGAAGGGACCACTGAGTCCAGGACACTCCATCAAGGAAAGTGACGTCGTGTCTCTGAACAAGGGTCTATATCTAATTGAATTTCCTCGTATAGAAAACACCTGCTGACATTAGCGTTTCTGGCTGCCATTTTACCCGCGCGGCACTAGCATGGCCCTGAACATGACAGTCTGTCGCTTTGCTGCGTCTCAACAACAGGAACTTCTGCTCCGTCTTACAGCGTTAGGCTGAACAGACTGTAAGTTGGGATTGTTGGCTGCCTGCAGAATTGCTGTCAGGTTTAGGTTTGACCTTTTTTGTTATTTCATCGTTATTTTATTTTTTTTTTAAGTGAGATCACATTTTCACTCATCCACCTGATCAATCTCAAAGGTTGCCAGCTCCAATTACAGTCAGCGGGTTTTAGAGCATCTGCTAATCCGGAAACCTAATTAGGTCAACAATATCAGTGGATGTTGAACACTGGGGATACACCCTTCACCCCGTACGGATCAAGCAGGATGAATGGATGAATGGGATTAAATTTCCACAAGTTTGACAGAGTGAAAAATCAGAGTTTGGAGTCCAGACTGTAAGTCTTCGTACAAGTAGAAAATGCTGTCGTGTCGTGGACTGATGCATCAGTTGAATTACTGCACAGTCAGTAATTAATAACTTCTTTGGAGGGATTACGCAGTTGCTCCATGAGTTGCAGCAGGAGACAAAAATCCAGCCACCTCGCCCAATCGCAAAGTTGAGAAACCCCGCTGCGGCTCACACCGCCGTTCTTTCTCGTTCCCTCGCTGAAGGGACACAAAGAGGAAGCAACAGGAAAGCGCCGCTTGCTTCTTAATTGTCGCAGATTGTTTGGCCTCCTTTTCCCGGTCCGTGCACAAAGCTTGGACAAAGCCGGAGCCGGGTTGCTATGGCGAGGGATTGTTTGCGTCCAGTCATGCCACCGGGCATGTGGGCTCACGCACACATTGCAGCACGCTCTTTTGTTTGAGCGCCATTCGGTTCGGCAGGCCCCACCATCCCCTCACAAACTCCAAAACACTCTGAGCTCCAGCAGTCATCCAAAAAAAAACCTGTCCTCTGATTGCATCATAATTCTGAGCTGCTCGCTTCTCTGATGCTTGCTGTGGCGTTTGCTATTTATTTTTCCTCTTTTTGCTTCGCTGGAGTGTCAAATTTAAGGGTCAGGAGTTCAACCCCAATCACTGAGTTTGTTCAACTTTAATTAAGCGAAAGACAGAGAGAGCGGGGAGCTCAAGACAAAAGGAAATGAAGTGTTAGGTTTGCAACTAAAGCCAGATTTTAACTCCAATTAGTTTTTCCTGGGAGGTTTTTTTTTTTTTTTTTTTTTTTACGTTCATCGTCCCGTGCATCGCTCGCTGTGTTTGAGGAAAATCTAATAAGTGACCCAGCCTCGGTGTGCCGCGTCTCCTCCTGGGCTCAGCCTTCCTGTGGCATCCCGGGAATGAAACTTCAGGGGAGGCAGACTGAAGTCACAACTAAGATTAGCTCTGTGGTTTGCAGGCCAGACAGCAGGATATTCCTCACGTCGCTAACAAAACGGCTGCTGCAAAAACTGCCTGACTGAGGGGTTTCGTATTGATAGCAGCAGACTCTCCGTTTTGTTGCAGTTTTCCTGATGTCATGAAAATAATGACACTCAACACTTTACATTGTTTTCATGTCCTCTCTTGATTCTGACATGTGCTAGTAACAGTACAAATACTCACTCCTTCAGTACATCCCTTCAATTGATTCTTAGCACATAAGTGCACCTTGTAAACACCCCTGAATAAATTGTTTTTTCATATTGTTTTTTTTTTTTCTAAAGTTGTAGTTTTCGAAATTTCTTGCTCTATTGTTATCCTAGAAATGCTGCAAAACAATACTTGTGGATGGGTGCAGTGAACGCGACACTCGAGCACAAAACGTGTAAAAATCGCATCGTAACACACAGGACGACACCTTTGACTAAAAAAAAAAAAAAATCTGTTCCAAGAGATGAAGGTTATTCCTATTTATGGATGCTGGCAGTGAATACTTGACACATGGGGACGGCATTAGAGCCGTCACCTCATATTCACTATTTGGACACAAGTGTCCGAGACAGGACTCCTGACCTGTGGACATTTGCAGCATGTCTTACTTCCTTCCTTTTTTCAGTTTAAATGCTGACAATGTATGCAAATAATCTTTAAGAGAAATGCAAAAACAAAAAATGTTACTTTTCTCGACTCTCCACACATGAAGGTTTTATTTTGGTCTCACTTTAGAGAGCTTTTAAGTAGATACCAGAGAGGTTTGTTTTCTTCTCTTTTTTTTTTGTTGTTTTTTTTTGTCTGAATGGAGAATACAGGAATGCAACACTGACCCTCCCCCACTTGTTGCTGCTCAATTCTGGTGTTGAGGGAAAGCAAGTTTGAGGAGACAAATTTGGCTGTCTTAAATGTAGCGAAACATAACCCTCATCCGTATTCTGCTCAAATTCAGCTGATCATAAATGGTGCCATAAAAATACATCAGATTATTTCTAACAGATGTAATCTCTTTTCTGTTGAAAATGAAAACACTTAGAGGTTTTTATTTTTTATTTTTCTGTATGATGTTCTTGTATTTTTTCTCTCGATGTGAGAATGCATGAACTGTTCAGTGGAGCTGAAATATGCAGCGCTGACTCTGACACTTTATTAAAACGGTCGCAGCACTTCTCCCACATGTTCTGACAAAAGTGTCTGGACACAGCCGGCTGAGCAGAGCGGATCCAAAACATGAGAGCGTGCATTTACAATGAAGCGGCTCCAAAAATAGAAGCCTCCCCTCCCCGTCCAGTCGCAGGACGCTAATTTATGTACGCTCGCTCGGAATGATTTATTTATTTACACGCTGGCAGAGGGAGCATCAAAGTAAGTGCTGCCGAGGCCATAAACGAAGAAAATGGAAACGGTATCGTGGAAATTCAGAGCCGCTGCGTTGCCGGCGGCTGCGGGGAACGAGTGGCAGAGGCGTAGCAATAGTCTCCATAGTGACTGGAGAGCTGCGCGTTCCCGGCAGGGGAGAGAAAAATCGAAGCTCATTTCCACGAGGAGGCAGACTCCATCGACGATGGAGCTGGATCAGTTTAGGACAGAATTCGGCTTTAACAGCCTGACCTTTAGGGTTTCCAGGTCAAAGCCTCATTAGCCTGTGGGTTTCAACTAGTTTCTTCTGACATCAGCCATTGTGAGTCTCTTAAGTTGTTCAGACAACTCAGTCACACAGACATCCAGGAACATGGAGCTTTTAGTTCTGCTTATTTGGACCAGAACATTTGAACATCTGCCTCGCTTGCAAGAGGGCAACTGTTTCATAGGAGGGGGGCTGTGGGCACATCAATGTTACTATTTTGCACAATGCCTGCGACTCTGTTCGACTTTGTATAGCTTTGTGTTGTTTTCTTTTGTTTGTTTTTGTCTGCCTCCTGTAGTAGCAGTGCTGTGATGTAATGAAACAGCAACACAGGGAGAAGAATCACTAGAAACTAGACAGAAAAGGTTTCTGTCCTGCATGGCTAAAGCTCACTTTACAAATTGGCTGAATATTTATTTATTTATTTATTTATTTATTTATTTATTTATTTTATTTCCATCCACCTGTGGAAACGCTGCTATTGATGAAGGTAAACGTCTCTGAAATGAGAAAATATTCAAACCTTCAGCAGCAAAACTACCAATACAGGTAGAAAAAAACCCCAACAACCTGCATGTTATTATTTTACACTGTGGAAACCAAAAATTTACTTACTTTGGCCTCATGCTTACAGTTGTTGCACTCAACCTTTTACTTCCTGGCTGATGTCTTCAGACGCTGCTTCAGTATTTCCTCATAATGTTCTTGCTTGCCCAACAGAAAGCAGTGAGTCCCGGGTGTTTTATAGAAATATAGAAATCATTTTGGAAATTCTAACTGATCTATAACAAGAGAAACTTGGTCTAATTTTTACTTCAAATAGTGAGGGAAAAAAAGGTGTGTTTGTGTCTTTTTCTGGTCTCAAGTGTGACTGATAATAGATAGCATTGATAATAATACTGAAGTATTAGTGAGGAATCAATATGTTAGAGTTGTGAGTGCTGAAGTTCACTACCACTGACTGTCAGGGAGCTTTATGGACATCATTTATAGTATTTCTTGTTTTGTAAATTATTCCTGGAAAGGCATACCTGCTAGTCCTTCTTTACACAACAAAATAAATAACAATAATAATAAAAGCATTTATTTTTCACATTTCAGTCTCACTAGAGCACCAATTATTTTACTGTTGATGCCATTGATTAGGAATTTTGTTTTCTGCTTTGTTGGGCTCTTTTTGTTGTTGTTGTTGTTGCAGATTGTATCACAGAGCAGTTTGAAGTCTCGCCTCGACGCAAAAAAAAAAACCGACGTGTGCATCCAAGTGTAGTTTCATAACAGATTACATTCCCAAGTTGGTGGCAGATGTCATTTGCTGAGTGGGATTTGGAGATTTGCCATGAGAACGATCACATTGGTGCAGCATGTGAGCAGGAAGTGTGAATGCTACAAAGTGTGGCTTCACGAATGATAGGAGAACAGAGCCGGACTTTGTGAAAGCCTTGACGTCTATAATGCCTTAAGCTGACGCAGTCACAACTTGTTTCCTGGCCTAATTTTGAAACATCCGCCATCTGCTTCGTTTTGTTTGTCCTGCTGTTGGTCTAAGCTTTCACCTTGGACAGATGCGGCTCAGATGGTCGAGCAGGTTGCGCTCTAATTGAAGAGCGGGCAGTCTGATCTCTCGGCTCCTCCGCATGCCAAAGTGTCCTTGGAAAAGCCACACGGTTTAAATCCGGAGCCACAGATCAAAGAGTTGGTCGCTATAATGAGCAAAGTTGAACAGTCTCTCGCCAAAGTATTAACACAAGTCGAGCTTGTTTAAAAATGTTGTCTTGATAAAATCAAAGCGTGAACTTTAAGGTTCTGAAAAGTCTGGTGTGTGTTTAACCCTTCTAGTCATCGTCTGCTCTTGTCCGCTTGGGGTCTCTGCCCACGCCATTTTCACGACCAAGTCGGCCATCTTCACCTGCAGCCGGAGTTCGGCCGAAAACACGTTCTACATTCTGCTGAAAAACAAAGCTTCATCCTCACTTTTCAGTTCTTTTTCTTCTTACTCTGAGTAGTCTTCATGCATTGTCACCCCTTTAGAGATTTGAGTGAAAGCTATATTTCAGCTAAGTTAAAAGCAATATGAATAGGACTCTAGTAGTCCTTTGCTCGACCCAGTGCCTCTCATACATGCACACAGAGAGGTATGTCAAGTTTTGAAAGGAAAACTAGCCCCGCACAACAACCTGAAGCTGATTTTGCAAAGAGGAATAATTTTTAAAAAAATTCTCAATAGCATTTCTATAAAGGATTCACTCAGGAGGTTAAGCACAAATTCAAGCCAGACTTTTCTGATTTCATTATATAAAAAAATTATTGAAAATCTCGTAAAACCAATAAAACACTTTGAAGTTTATGACTCTAACATGAATGCTTTGCATTAATGCTTTTCATTTGATCACAGCTGGCATCCGAGATCAGATTTGATCCGTTTTTACCTCGTAGACAATTATTCCGTGTGGCTGGGTGTGCGGCGCGATGCCGCCTCACCGGGAGAACGTCTAGCAGTTAAATTACCGGGGGGAGGCGGGCAGCGGTCCCATTCCAGCTGTGATGAAGATGGAAGCTGCCTTTAACTCCATGTCCAACGACATGAGCGTTGAACAATTAGAGCTGAACTGATGGCTCGTTTCTGCAGCTCAGTGAGGTTGCACCACTAAGCATTAGGCTGCTGCACTTTAACTGCTGTTGAGGCGATGCCAGCTTGGTAATGACCGCCCCGCTGCTGATGCTTGTGTCAGCACTTTGAAAATGGCTCTCATTTTGTGTCCGTACGCTCTTGCTTTCTTTCTTCCTTTCTTTCTTTCCTTCTTTTTTTTTTTTTTTTTTTTTGTTTCCAGCACCGAGCGCCTGCAAATGAAAAAATATATTGGAACTGTTCTATTACACGGCTACAATTGCTGAACCACAGGGGTGCTTTTTGCGACTGTTCATCGGGAGCATTAAATGAAACCGCTTTCCAAAGAACAAGTGTCGACGTCAAGTCTTTTTTTCAGCTCGCTTACAGCCGGGCTCTCTAGTGGTTGGAAAGTCGTTTAGGAAATAACTGGAAGGAAACAAGCTTGTTGATTTTGTTTTATAATTCGCTGTAGGGCAAAGAGCTTTGATTTTAGGAGTTAAGCTCAGGGGCGCCGCTAGGAATCTAGGGCCCCATGACAAAAAATTAAATTGGGCCCCCACACACAGCTGCTGTTACAATTTCTTGAGTCTATCTGACCCATCAAAGGCGCCACAATTTTAAAGGCTTGCTCCATTGTTTTTTTTTTTATTGTCATGAACAAAAAATTTTTTTTAAATTTAAAAAATTGTGGTGGGCCCCTTGTTGGTGAGGGGCCCTTAGAATGGTCATAACTGCTCATATTAGCTGGTTTACTAGTAAGGCTGAAGTGATAATAGGGCTCCTTTAGTATCAACACTGTTTTTGTGACTGATTAATTAAGCTTGGAAAAAGTTTGATTTTAAAAATTTAGCCTTTACACAACTCTGACAAGTGACTCTGACACTATTATAAACTGACTTGTGATAAAGATGATAAAAGCAAATTTTAACTTTCAAAACGTTCTTCCCGCTGATTGAATTGTGTCTTTTTACACACATTTGCTATAATTCTAAGTGTCGTTTTTATTTGCTGGCTTACAGGGTGCGAGAATAAACCCCTAAGAGCTCCCCCTGGTGGAATGGAGGAATGAGGGCCTCTGGATGAAGGCCATGGAGATGAAAGTCTGGGTGGACGGCGTGCAGCGCATCGTGTGCGGGGTCACAGAGTTCACCACCTGCCAGGAAGTGGTCATCGCTTTGGCACAAGCGATTGGTAAGTTCAACGCTTCGTGCAAAACAAATAAGAGGTATTTTGTCGCACACTCTCAATTTGACAGGACATCAGGTGTGAGTTAGATTACGTTTTAAGTGAGATAAATTTGCGTTGTCCTCTGCGATGCGCTTAATATCGGGTGGGCAAGTTGTCAGACTGACTCTGGGTGATGGATTGCAGAAAGATGAGAGGTGACCGTAGGGCATGAATATTTTCCCCATAAATAAGCCTTTACAGAATGAGATGAGTCATACTGCAGCAGTTCTTGGTTTATTGACAAGGAGCTGCAGTGGAATAAGTTAGCATGCCGCCTTTAACAGACAATATGTGAGCAGTTCTGTGCGGCTCCCTATTTCTCCGATTCGTTTTCGCCGACCCTTTAGACACATTAGAGCTCAAACATGCCTGTCAAAGTGGCAGAGCAGCAAGATGTGTGGCATTCGCTGTCCTTTGTGTCCTCTTTGCCTTTTGTTCAGGCGGCCGGGCCACTTTGATGTGAATGGCTGCACTGATGAATGCTCCTCTTTCTCTTTTTACAAGGATCCTTACTGTGCAGGATGGGGGTTGAGGGTGAAACAGGCAGTGTTCTGCTCTTATCTACATGTGTACAGGCTAGAATGCAAAACACACACACACACACACACATGCACGCACGTGCACGCAGATAAAAAACTGCAACACCATTGAGCCTCCAGCCCCTCACAATCGCTGCTTGTTGAGTCAAATTTTCCCACCGTAAAAACTCTTTCAGTCAACACGCTGGTGGAGCGCTTTGAATGCGCTGGTGGTGTACGAGTGTGGGAGAGCCGTGGAAGAATTTATTGAGCAAGTTTTGTTCTTTTCACTTTCATGCCCGGCTTTCCGAGTTTATTTGGGATTTTGTTGACTCCGTAGCAGAGGTTATTATCTAAACTCTGGTCTGGCCTCATATGTCCACTGCCTCACAGAACTATTCAGCCTCCTTTAGCCTTTTCCACGTTTCAGCCACAAGCCTCATTGAGCTGAATTTTATCGGACTTTTATGTACAAGTGTGGTGTTTATTTATATCTAGCCGTCTTAACTCACTACGCAGAACCACCTTTTGCTGGAGTTACCACCAGTTTATACTGGATTTCTTGAAGCTTTTTTTTTTTTTACTTCAGGATTGAAATCTGTCAAAATTGTTCCTCCTGCAAACTTTCATACATCTCTGACCTACTGTGTTCCTTATTATGTTTGTTCACATGTATTTGTACTGAGGTTAAATTATGCACAAGTCGACTGCTTAACTTTGGAACAGATCAGTGAGACTTTTAAATCTTTGCTTCATTTGAGCAGTTTGAGTTTTATTTATGGAGTATAGTTGCATTTTGTTCTGACCTTACTTTTAAATATGTTTCTTGTTCATATTGTTGTCTTTATTTCACTGAATTATGCAGCACTTTAGTCAACATTTGTTGTTGTTGTTTTTTTTTAATGTGCTAAAGACGGGGGGATACACACAAATTATATTGTTCGTGTTTTTATTTGCGGAATTTCAACTATTTTTGTTGATCTTTATTCATCCTTCCAGTTGTAAATATTAAAAGGTAATAAAGCACATTCTAAATAACGCCACAGATTCTGACTATCCTTTCTTCCCTCCAGGACGCACCGGCAGGTACACTTTGATCGAGAAATGGCGAGACACGGAGCGCCACTTGGCCCCACATGAGAACCCCGTGGTGTCCCTCAACAAGTGGGGTCAGTATGCCAGTGACGTACAGCTCATCCTCCAGCGGACCGGCCCCTCCGTCAGCGAGCGGCCGACCTCCGAAGGGCTGGTTCGGGTCCCGGAGCGGGGCCTGTACCGGCAGAGCCTGCCACCTCTAGCCAAGCTGCGGCCCGCGGGGACGGACGGCTCGCTCAAACGCAGGGAACCCAAACGCAAGTCTCTGACCTTCAGCGGAGGAGCCAGAGGACTGCGGGAAATATTTGGAAAAAGTAAAGACACCGAAGGTGTTCTTTTGGGTTTTTTTTACAACAGATATGAACTTTGTGTGATTTTTATTTTGTAACTTTGTTTTTACTCTCAGCCAAACAGCCTCAGCAGCGGGGCGTCAATCTGAACCTGAGCAGAGTTGGAGGCGGTGGGACGGCATCTGTACCTGGGAGTCCAGCCAGGGAGCTCAGCCGGCTGGTCCAGCTGCAGCGAGGCAAGCTGCAGGCCCTGGAGAGCCGTCTGCAGGGCTGCGAGGCCGAGCTGCGAGACTGGGAGGAGGCCAGCGACGTGAGTCCGACCGCGGCCAGCCGAGTGTTTCCGTGAAGTAGAAAAAAATAAATAAATTGTGCAACAATTCCACTTATTTTTCCACTTGCCAGGAAGGAAACGTGGAGGACGAGCTGCTGCTTCTGGAGCAGCAGGTGAGGAGGAACGACGCCGAGGCGGAGGAGGAGGAGTTCTGGCAGAACGAGCTCCACATCGAGCAGGAGAGCGAGCGGCAGCTGCGGCAGCAGCTCGTCGAGCTGCGGGGCCGCGTGCGCGACTGCGAAAGCAGGCTTTCTGAGTACTTAGCGCGCATTCAGGTGAGCCGCTCGACACAGAGGAGCTGCGTGATTCCGCCGTTCTTACTGCACCTGCAAACAGCAGGAGTCCTGCGATGTTAGAAATCCAGTTTGCAGTGTTTCAGCATCTTTGCAGTTTTTTTGGAACTGAATGCTACTTCTCCATACCACTGTTTTCAGAGACCTATCAAAAAAAAACAAAACTATTTACGCACTTTACCCCCTGCAATTATGGGTCGCTACTGTGGGCTGGTTTAAGACATAAAATCCCAATAAAACATATTTTAGATAGTGTTGGAACAAGAGGGAACATATCTGGAAGGCAAGAGAGGCGTACTGAGATAGATGACTGTTTCCGTGAAGGCTTTGCAGTGATGTTTGCTGCTTTATTTAGAGTATGGAGGCAGGACTAGAGAAGGAGCGACTGCAGCAGGAGGCTGAGCTCAACCTGAAGGTCAAGGAGGAAGAGGTACAAATCAGTTCATCTTGCTTTTCCAAACACACACCGAGCTGGAAAGAGAAAGGAATGTCCTGTTTAAACTAAACGCCTGACAAATGAAAGGTTTATCCCAAGCAGGACTTTTTGCTATCATGACATATTATTAATCTCGACCTCCTTTGGCTTTTTTTTTGTTTTGTTGTTAATTACCCAGTAGAAGTTAATAAGCTACCAAACCCCTTTACTTGCTTCTCCTTCAAACTTTTGATGAGTGTTTTCCTTCAACTCCTGGTTCCAGGTGCAGGCCCAGCTGGAGAAAGTGAGGGCAGAGCTGGAAGTGCAGAGCCAACAAACGGCGCGGCTGGAAAGCAGCTGCAAGGCGTTGGAGCGCTCGCTTTGCCAGTCGGGCAAAAGACTCCAGGTCAGCTCCCATTTTATTCATTTAAGTCTGATTTTTTCTTTCTTTTTTTTTGGCACTCCTGCCTCAAAACTGTCAGGCTTTTTTTTGCCTCAAAAAACAAATAAAACCCAAGATGCTCCAAATGGCCTCGAAAGTTTCCAGAAAAGGTTGTGAAAGTTTCTATGAAAATGCCGGATAACTTTGGAGCTGCAGAGAAAAGCCAGTGATCTGTGAACAGGTGGAACCGCAGAAGTCTGAGCTCCTTAAATTGCAGGCAGCGATGCTTGCTGGGATGTGCAGTGGATTTTTGCTTCTGTGCCTCCTCTTATGAAACGAAATTTTCCTCTACAGACCGCGTCTGCTGAGATGTGAGGAGTATGAGGTAATAAGAAGAGGAGGGGAGGGTATTAGCAGCATTCTTTGGCTGATTAGAGCGGGGCGTAATAAATACGCAATTCCTTCCCAGAGGTTGCTTAACCCTCTGGCAACCCGCTGTCGCAACTGGGTTACGGCTTGAGGGATTTTGAGCAGATTTCAAATGTGTACCCCTCAGATCTGGTCAAATTTATAACCACAATTTTAGAACAGTGGTTATTTTATGATAAATTAGCCGCTTTTGCCTGTGTTCTTGTGGAATAACTTTAGTAAGATTTGATAGTGTGTCTTTATGTTAAAAAGTTGAATTTTGAACTTATCAACTATGCAGTTTGTGTTTTCATACCTGATACAGTTCCAGTACAATACAATATAATAAATCAAAATGCATCGCAGTAAAAGACACCTGTAGCAATGTCACACAAAATGAAAAAAAAATTCAAAGTCCTCTGAACATCTTGCATGTAAGTTAGCCTTACCATGAAGAAGTTCCCACGGTGTTTTGTTTTCTACCTCAGGAGAAAGAGAAGGAGCTCGAGCAGCTAACGAAAGAGCTGCGGCAGGTCAACCTGCAGCAGTTCATCCAGCAGACTGGCACCAAGGTCACGGTGCTGCCCGCTCAACCCGTAGGAGACAATAATGGTGAGCACCAGCCCAGGAACCTAAAGCACACACACACACACACACACACACACACACACACACACACACACACACGCACACACACGCACACACACACACACACACACACACACACACACACACACACACACACACACACACACACACACACAAATCTAAGACAGGAGTCAGTTTCATAAAACTTCAATTTCATAGCTCATTACCTCTTTGGCTCCTGTGTTGTTTACACATCATTGACGTTTTATCTATAGAAACTCAGTGCCACCTTGTGGACGAACCCAGAATAACACATCAGATTGTAACTGGATGAGTCAGGAGTCTGTGACCGATTTAACTTAAGCTTTAGTTGTGTCAACAAAAAGAAGACGGAGGGTTCTTGATCAACTCTTGCGTCTGCAGATGTGGAGTGTGGCTCTCTGAAACGGCTGGGCTCGTCGCGGCTGTTGCCCAGCGATCTCCGCGCTCTGCAGAGCAGGGTCTCCTCCGGTCTAAACCCAGAAGGCATCTACGTCTGACTCCGCATGGCCGACGCAGACAGCCCGGTGGTCTGGTGTTACAGATTCACAGGAGAGCTGAGAATCCACATCAGAGACAGCCATTTTGACTGGGAGACAAACTGAAGTCATGTGTACAACACCTTTGTCTGAACATGAGAGAGATTTCCGCCTGTGCTGTTGCATAATGAGGTAACGAAAACAAACAGCTACAAACCAGCAGATCTTTACTTTTTGCTCCAAGCAGCTGCTTGGGACTGACTCTAAATGACGAGAATTTCAGGAGTTTAGACTTAGGTAAGAGTAGATGCATGAGCATGCACATCTGTGCTATAACCTTAGCCATATCTGATTGCCTTATTTTGGTAAAAAAAAAACAAACAAACAACAACAACATATAAATAAAACCAGACATGAAGAAATATAATGTTAAAGCAGAACTCAAGGTACCTTCTGAATGCCATAAAAAATTTTTAAAAATCAAAAATATTTAGCAGCAATCCAGGAGACTGCTGATTGTACCTGATGTCAATGTGTTTTAAAATCAAATCTAGTGTTGTTTTTTTTTATATGGGTTGAGACTTTTATATTGATTCAGTGGATATAAAGTAGCCTTATACTCAGTTTTTAAAGTATGAAGTAAAACATCCAACTTATAATTTTAAATAGGAGGTGAAAGCAGAGTACCAAAAGTATAGAAAATCAATCGAACTATCAGTGTTGACTAAACAGCCACCAGGTGGCGACAAACACAAACTATTCAGGCGAGTAAGAGTAATTTGAATGGATGTCATCTGTGGAGCTTAGATTGTTTTATAAGTTTGTGTTCACATACATACACTGTCATATTTTTTTCATTTTATTTTTAACAGTTTAACAAAATAAAGATGTCTTATTTGAACCAAAGCTAGTGCAAGAAAATAAATAGTTAGATGAATGTCATTTTTATATATACATATAGTTTGAGTGAAACACTAATTACTTAATTCTTTTGTTGTCACACAAAAAATAGGATTTGGTGGGAAGTAATGGAATGAAAATATGAGAAATGTGTAAAACTTTTTCTTAATAAAGGTTCTGTATGTGTGCATAGCCAATCCAGTTCCACAAAATTAATCAAATCCAGCCCATGATTTCCTGAAACTGGATAGATATGCAATCCAGTTTCTAGGGAAATGCACCATTTCCCTGCGCATCCAGGGAAATGGTGCGTTGGGATTTTGATTTTACAGGAAGTAAGCAGGGATCTGATGGAATATTGTTGCACGAAATCGGAAAATATATTAAAACAGTCTTTGTCTTGGTTTGAGACTCTTAATTTGAAGTCGGAAAGGAAGCAGTTCTGAGCCTTTTGTGGTAATCGTGGTTACAAACATTATGCTCACTGTTTAGTGTCTCATGATGTAAAACTTGGGATTTACCAAACAGGATTAGGAAGAAAGTAAAGCAAAATAAAGTCTATGAAACATCATATTTTAACCACTGTAAGGTGATATAGCCACATAACACTAACCATAAATCACTATTCATGCTAATAGTAACATTTGCTAAATTAAAGGTGCTAAATTAAAGGGCTGTTTCGCAATATTTCAAAGTCTCCGGGCTTCTTTTGATCATCTTTAGTCCATTCTTGTAATGAAACCACAGCAGGTGTCTTAATTCAAGCCAAAAGTTGTTTTTATTGCAACCATTTATAATAACTTGTCAATAACGTAAGTTATTACCAGATTGGGTACTTAATAAATAGTCAGTAACGGTTTCTTCACCAGCGTGTCTCTTTACTTCCAGATAATGACATGCAAATATGGTCATACTCAATAAAACATTCAAAATATTACTAATTTTAGCAAATTAATTCACATGCCAGAAATCTAAAGTTGTAGATTTTGAGCGTGAGCTTTGAATGTTGGCCACCACTGATGGATGCAACGATAACTCATAAATAAAACATGCAAGTTTTGATGCACAAAAATATCTTTTATATCCCACATGTCCAGGCCTACGCCTATATTTTTCCATTAGAGGTTAAAGTGTTTTCATTTTTTGTATCGCTACACCAAAAAAAAAAGTAGCAACCAGCCAATAATGTCATAACTTGTTACAACATTAGCAAGTTATTATGTTAATGGCTTGTTTAAAAATAACCAAATTATTATGTTACTGGACAATTACACATTATTGGTTGCTGCAGTCCCTATAAATGTGGATATTCTTCACTGTGCTTGCTGCTTTATTTTAGTGTTAAAGTGGCAGGAGTGCACACATCAGAGCCTAACACTCTTCAGCTCTGAATCAGTATTCATCCGAGGCAGCTCTGTTGTTTCAGGGCGCTTTTAATTTGTGCAGCCATAAATCTTTTCTACTCATCCACGAGATTGAAATTTCTTTGCAGTTTCTTTCAGAGTGATAAACAACCTCAGCTTTTATTTCATTTTTTCCCCCTCCAATTACTCCATTTGACAAGCTGGAAATCCAACATGAGCCTTTTGTAAAGACCCTCACACTTGTGCTGTGAATGTGTAAAGGCGCAGAAAAGGTCCACCTTCCGCCTGGTTTGGATCAAGAAGACATTCATGCTCCCACTTTAGTCGGACCTTTCTGTAATTGTTCGGCGACTGAATATGATTGTTCTTGTCGCTGCACAAGTCTCAGCTGGAGACTGCGACGAAAGGAAAGCTTTAAATAATGCCGTGCTCAGCTGAGAGGGGGGATGTTGACGTGCCACATCAGGCTATTTTTACAGTGGACTGAAGACTTATATATGCAGAGTGCCAGGCAATAGACTGTGTGTGCATGCTAATGTGTGTGTGTGTGTGTGTGTTTTTTTAATTTTTTTTATTTGGACTCCCAATTAATCGCTACCAAGCATTTGGTTTTTAACAAAGGATCGGCTCAGCAGAAAAATGACAAAATCTCCTCATTATTTTCATGCTTTTTTTTGTTTCCATTTGACAACAATAACACTTCTGAATGGAAAAAAGAGATTTGTGTTGCATTGAAACATAACAAAGTCAACCATCGTGGCGTGGATATATATATATATATATATATATATAAGTATATGTCCCCACCTCCTTCCGATTCAAGCTTAAAGATGTCGCCAATAATTGGCTTCTGTTGTGCCATCCGAGGCGCTACGCAATAAGAGCGCAGCCCACAAATGAGATGATGGAGCCATTATGGAAACAGCCATCACCAGGTCTTAAAAGCTATTTGAGGAACGCCGTGGCCCAGGGATATTTCAAGGCACAGAATCAGCCAGATGAGAACGGACGCAGAGTAATTACGGATAAACGCTTTTTCACAAGGTCTCGGTTCATTTGAGAAGTTAAATCGAATGTTTGCTCTCGTGAGGAACGTCAAGAGTTTGATGAGTTGTTGCGTCGCTTTGCTTGACATGATACAAGTGATTATTGTGCAGCGGAGAAGATTCTGAAAGTTTGCTCACGTTGTACCTAATGTATAATGACAGATGCACCAATGTAGTGAACAGCATGAGTTCAGGTTTAAATGATGGGTCTGTGGTGTTGTCCTGTTCTTGAAGCATCCAGCACAGGGGCGGAGCTTCGTGGTGGTTTGGAGGGGCGGTGGGCCCCGGATGGGAGGCAGAATATGATTTCAGGGATCCACACAAATTTAGTCCTTATTGTCTCCAAGTGTATTCTGGGTAAAGCTTGTCACCAACGTCATCATCGGTCACTTGGCAACAGATCGCAAACTAGCTAGAGCATTTCTACAATCTAAGCTAACATGAGTGAAGCTCCATGGAGCGGCGAGGAAAAGCCAGAAACTGGACCAATATTTTGTTCCTCGTCTTGAAGATGAACCGGATTTTTTGATGGATTTCAGAATGACGTGGTCGCTCTCTGTGGTGGTGAAGCTCCTCTGTTGCAGGCATGTCTATGTTGTGAAGTTAAATGATCATGAGCTTTATTATTTGGGTATAAAGGGCCCGGTCATTAGCCACGCCCCCCAACCCCACGCTGACTTGTTCCACTAGTGATCCAGCAGATTGTTCAAAATGTTAAATAGATCTGCTATTTAACACCCGTAACTCTAGATGTTACAATTTTGTATTCTCTGCCTGTTCCATTTGTCTATTTCCCAGAGATTCTCCAATTTTCCTTTTATGGTTAAGTTATATATCTTTAAAAAAAAAAACATGTTGAAAAGAGTTATGTAAATATATGGAAAAAGAACTCAAAATGATCAAAAATCAATAAACTGCTGCTTAGTTCTGAACTCCATGCTTCTTGTCTGATTGCTTCATGTGTTATTCATGTAAGATCTATTTTTAAAAACTGTCTTAACTATTTACTTTTAGTCTTTTAGTCATATTTCCTGGTTTAACGGGTGTTATTGCTTCAGAAAATGAAGCCTAATTATTAGAATTGAAGCCATTTTTGGGGTTTTGACCTCAGTTACTGACTTAAATAAACACTGTTTGTGGGGAACAAATTTGCCACCTGGATTTAACAAACCAAATTGGTTCCGTCCTCCTATTGGATAATCACTGAGGAGATGCAGAAGCTGCGAAAACTAGGCTGAGTACCGTCCAACACGTTACTAAAAACTGGTAGAAGTAAAGTAGACATGATTTGTAATCTACAAGATGTTCATATAATAAGGACTCCAAATAAACAGATGTATGAAATAATGCAATATTACCAAACAAATTATATCTTGGAAGTTAAGCAGCGGTTTCTGTGAAAGTGTTTTTTTAAAATGCCTTTTTTCCCTCCTGTGATCTCATCACATATCACCTTTTTTTTTTTTTTACATAAAATTACAACTATTGCTTGCAGATTTCATCAGTATAGAGATGGAATAAAGAATAAAGGTTTTGGTGATTTACTGTGACGCAGAACTTAAGAGTTAATGCCTATTCCTCGGCAAGCCAACAAGTTAGCTTAAAACTTAGGAATCTCCCATTGCGGGAGACACACAAATGGAGATTAAAGTCTGTTTATAATCTAAACACAATAAAAAATAAAAGCTGCGATTCTATTTAAAGCGCACAACTTCAATGTGAGAAAATAAGGCTTCTCTGCATCGATGTATCTTTGGGTGGACAACTGCTGTTTTGACCAGAGGAAGGGATTTAGCTATCAGACAATTAACTAAACCCAGCTGACACAGCGTGAACCTGGGGCTTACAGGGGCCCCACCGGATCTGGGGCCCTGGGGCAGTTGGCCATACTGCCTTAGTAATAATGGAGTTACAGGAAAAATGAGGCGGATTACAATCTGTGTGGGCCGCTTGCCCATGATTTACTCCCAATTAAAAAAAGAGACTCCATCTAATCTTTATTGGAAATTGATTTACTTTGAGAAGACAAGGTCTCCGCTCGCTTCCCGTTGTTCCCAGCTCTAATGCAGAGGAAAGCCTGCCTCCGTGCATCAAAAATAGATCAGGTAAAAAGCAAGAGTGACCGTTTCTGAATCTGACAGGCCTGAAAACGGCTTAATTTTTAATATGTTTCTGAAGCTGAGGAAGCAGAGCCACAGCATCCTGCGTACCTGCGCCTCAGAAGTCCAGCAGCTGTCAGAATGGCCATCCAGCGGCGGCGGTGGGGGGGTGGAGTGGAAAACAGCGAGCTGTCGCTGTGATTGTGAGTATAAAAAAAAAAGTTTTGGAGAAAAAGATCCAATTTCAGATTCATTTCAAGTTTAAGTGACACTTGTGGTACTTTACAAAGTTTAAAGAACTTCAGTATTTTTGGCGTAAAAAGTCATTTGTCTCTGTATCTCCCCTGTGTATTCCAGCTTTAATACTTTAAATCGAGCCCAGCCGTCGGGTCACAGGGGCTCTGATTACATCTGTGACCCTCTAACACCAGATGATACTTGAAGATTCGAGGCCATAAATGTGAACTTCAGATTTTCTTTGACCACAGCCGTCTCTTCTCCAAATTCAAGTTGACTAATTTGTGATCGTCGTCACAAATGCACCTCAAACTTCTGGAGTTTCGTGGCTTTACAAAGAGTGTCTAGCTTAAAATGAACGAGCATTATGGTTTTGAACACATTCTGTCTGTTTATTCTCTGCAGTTTGACTTCCCTTTGTTTGCTTTCGCTTCATAAGCTAGCGTTAATGTAGCAGGGTTGAAAAGGCCACTGTTTTTAAGGTTTACATTAATAAAATTAGTCATTATTAGTTTGCATGTTTAAAAATATTCAAATTCAATTTGATATTTGGATTTGTGCTGATAAAAAGTCTCAGTCTTTTGACTTTGATGCAAACATACATACATTTCTTCAGTGAGAAGAATTAATCATTAAAGAAACATTTTGAAAGTTTCTTTTTATAATCACCTACGTTACTGCACTGATTTTATTTGAATTAATGTCATTGTCTTAAAAATATGTACTCCGAATGTTTTAATGGCTTATGTGGTGAAAGCTTCTATGTTAGCACTACGATTTTAAGAAGAAATTAACACGCCGTCTATATTCGGTTACAATTCTGGACTCCAGGTTCTTTGTTCGTCAATTCAATGAATTGCAGCAGAGGCGAGCAGAAGGCAATGAAAGCAGATGGAAATACTTCAATGACCAAACAACTTCAAGTGTTAAATGTGGCATGTTTGGAGCATCATGAATTTCAGAAGAAAGGCCTTTTTGAGGACGTTTTTGTCCTCAAGTAAACATCACAAGCAGACCTCGGCCTCCAGCAACTTATTGCTAGCGGCGGCTAATTCGCTACCAGCTGGTTTGTGATCTTCAAAATGTACTTTTCAGGATTTTTTTGAAACTGCATCCAGGCAAATCTTTTACACTTGGCAGGAATTTGTCCTACAAGCATCTACTTTTTCTTTCCATATCAACCACATCTTACGTCTCTTGTTTGTCTCAGCAGAGTTGCTCTCCTTGTTTTAAAAACTTACCTGCTAGTTTAGCAAATCTAGAAAGTTGTTCAACTATTTTTTTTTTAACAATTAATGTAATCTTACTGAGACACAGGGTTTAAATGGGTGTTGAAACTATCAACGCTCATTTATTTTAGGAACTTTATCAATAAGTCAAACACGTTACATAGATTGACTACATCAATATAGATGCTTGAAAGCCTTTATTTCTGTTAATTACGATGATTTTCAAGTTTCTGCTGATGAAAACATGACATTTAAAATGAGAAAATTACATCAAAAACATCATTTATTACATAAATAAAGGCTTGATAAATAAAAACGATATTTTTAATTTGACAGAACCGGCCTCTTCTGAATGCATAGTCACATTTTTTAAATAAAAACAATGAACACAACATCATGCAATGAATTAGCATCCCCACACGACACATTACAGATCGAGATTAAGGAATTTTTCACATCATGTGCATCATCCTATCCTTTAACTTCAGGAAATGGCACATGTGAAGCAGAGAGACACATTTACAGTAACATCGCAGTAAAAAGAAGCTCTGAGATTTAATACGAGGCTTTTTTTTAAAGGCACAACACAATAAAGCTCACTAAACCTAATTACTTCACCACTGCGTGTAAGTTGTGGAGCAAATATTGCACCAGAGAAAGATTAAACAATTAGTTTTAAAATGAATTATGGTTCACCCGAGAAGATGCATTAGACTTCATTGTGTGTGTGAGTGTGTGTGTGTGTGTTTGTGTGTGAGAGTGCTACCTCTGCTGTGTGAGAGTGTGAGCCATGGCGGATGCTGTCATTAAATAGCCCCCTGGCCCCTCTCCTGAGTTTGTTTATGTTGCACTGGGCATAGGAGTAGGTGGCAAACAGATGGGCATCCATGAATTATGGAAATTATGGGCTTTGATTAACCACCACACACTCTGCTGGATAAAAGTAACTCCAGGGTTGCCAAGTTATGTGGTGCAGTGGGCTGTGCTTCTGGATGCACAGCGTGTGCATCCCCTAATATGTCGTGATCCTTGGAGTTGAGCTATTAGTTTTCATTTGTGTTTTATTGTATTATTTTATTTTTATTCGTAAGGTCTCGCCATACTCGGTTCATTCCCTCCTGTTTGTTGTTGTCTCTCCGTATCAACTAATTCATTTAGTGTTTTAGTTATTTGTTGCGCTCTTTTGTTTATTCTCTTCAATGGGTGAATATTCCTCCCTTGGTTTTTAGTTTTCTTTGTATCCATTGTTCATATTAACCTGGCCTTCCAGTTTTGTGATCCTCCGCAGCTGTTCCACATTCACCTGATTAAACTCGCCTCGATCCCACATAGTTCTGCTCTTTTTTGCATTTTATCCTCTTCTAACACACAAGACATCACATAATATGCCTCAAAAAATGTGCATTTCAAAAGTTAATGGCAATATTAACACTTTACTTTACCTTCATGTCAATACTTTGAACTATTGTGTTCAAGACCAAATATCCTATATAAGCTTACTGCAACTTGACCTTAAAGCTACTCCATTATTCCAGCTCCGCGGAAGGAAAAAAAAAAAGCTATTTTAAAAAGTTGTCAGGGAATTTAAAGTTTCAGACACTTTAAATTCCCTGATTGATTCGTCCAGATCAATTAGGAAATTTATGTTTATTATAATTATATGCATATGTTACAATATATTCCACCCAGACTCCTTTGGTGCAGAGAATATAAAAAATGAAGTATTGTGTGTCCTTGTTCTCTTTAGCGCCGTGATTTACCCTTTGCGGACGAGCTTCAGGAATTAATATTCATTTAGCAGCATGCAGCTACATAATTAATCATGCAGCCTGTATTCTAATCATTTAAGTCTTCCGTCATTTCATCAAATAAAGGCAGATTTGTAGTTTTAATCAAAGCTTTTCCAAAGTATTTGATTTGTTTGAGACTTCCAACAATTATCAGAGCCGTGCTGGCAACGCAGCCGCCTCAGCATTCGATACTTCTGATACTTCTAACACCTCCACCCCCAGCACACCATCAACTGTCCATTACACACACACACACACACACACACACACACACACACACACACACACACATATACCCTTGCACAATCCCCATCTCTCCATTTTCATAAATGAAGAGAGACGGCCTTATCCCGGAACCAACGCGGAAAAGCAATTAAAAAGGAATTAAGGATGTGCAGGGAGAAATTGGATATGATACCCGACGCCTATTGTAAATGTCAACGTTATTACTGTGTTGTTGTTTCCCATTCCTTCAGCTGCTTTGGCCATTCGCAGGAGTGACAGTCTATAGTCTGGTGGGCTTAATGAAGCCGTCTCAGCAGCCAAGGTCTTGGTACGTAAGGTGAAGAGTGCTGCTTATCCACTTCTGCATGCAGTTCTCATTAAGATCAGTTTTGCCGGTGAATACTTCACCACCCACTCCCCCCTTCTTCCCTGTCTCTATCCTCAAGCAAATGCCTGTTAAACTTATTTAACCATTCTGCCCTGAAGCTTTACGAAATTCTGCTGTGAAGCATTTTTTCCCCCTGGGTTTTGTTCTTATTTATTTATTTATTTATTTATTTTGCCTCAGATAAGAAAGCCTTTTGCAGATGGGTTTTGGTAAAACAAAAGCAAAACAAGCAACCAGAAAAATGCATTTTTACACCTGTCACTAACATTATTGTGGTCCATTTTTCTGAAATGCCGGTGAATGTGCACACATAAATTGGTAGTAGGTGCCAGTAGTCAAATGACCGGGTATAACACAACTCTCTGTAGTTGTCCATTAAAATATTATGTTTTGCCATACCTCATAAAATCTTGTTTTTATAGTGAGGCAGCGACAGAAGTTGTAGACTAAGCCTCTGCAAAGAAAGATAATAACAGTGAAAGTGTTGAACGTTTCTTCCAAGTTTTCGGGTAATTGAGGAGATTACTGTTCCGCATTGGCTGCCTCTGGCAAATGTTCCCTCTTAATATATTTCTTCAAAAAGCAATAATTGTCTTCAATATGTAAGGGAAAAGGGGGCTTTCTTTTCTGGAAAATGAAGAAAATTTACCCAATCAACGAAGAAAATGTGTGATTTCTCAGATGGATCTGATGGTGAGCAGCTGCTTCAGTATGTAGTCAGTTCCTCACTACAGACAAAACTGGAAACATAAGAGCTTATTCTCAATATTTTACATCCAAATCAACCCTGACCCTGCCTCTTCATCTGATATAAGAAAATACTTCCTTTTTTTTTTTTTTTTTTTCAAAATTGAATTTCCATAAGGGACTTTTATTTTCCGTTTCATGGCTTTGCCACGAGTGAATTGCCGTTCCTCTGGGCGATGCCTGCATTGGGAGTTTCTTTTGAAATATCCCAGAAGGGTTTTTTTTTTTTGTTTGTTTTTTTTTTGCTGCTGCTTTTTCAGCCTCCTGCTTTAAATTCTTGCAGACATTCGCTTAGTGCGGCCACAGTCTGCTGCCGGCGGCCACTGAGCAGCTCCACTGGAGCAAGCTGAGGTTTAAGTGGCTTCCTTGAGGGCGCCACAGCGTTGTTTGTTGAGGGAGCAGCTCGTTCGCCTTCCAGGCTCACTCGAATATCTGTCCTTCGATCTTACAGGGAAAGTTCAAGACGAGCGATTCCTCCTGTAATTATGACTCGACCAACCTGGTCATCAAGGTGTGTGTCTCTTGAGTGTGTGCGCGCGTGTTTCACGGCGTCCTTTGTTCTCGCCCTCCTGCCACTTCATCCCACTTTATAATGGAAGTGGATGACAGCCACATCTGAAGTCGAAAGATGAAAGACATCATTTACAAGTCGGTTTCTGCTCTGCGTCTGTGTGCCGTCTTCAGAAACCCCCTCACACACACACACACACACACACACACACACACACATTTTATAACAGGCCACTCAACACAGCTTCACCGGTACAGAATGCTGCAAACATATTCACACCTGTTTATATTGGGTTTTTTTTTTTCATTGTGTTACACTACAACCACAAGCTTCAATGTTTAATTTGATCCAACACAGAGGAGTGTACAGCTGCGAAGTGGAAGGAAAAGCTATAATTTCCGCTCATCTCCGTGTTTTCAGGGAGTCGATTCCAGAAATTCAGAGCAAACGAAGTGAATGTTGTCTCTGAAAGTTTCATTTATTTTTGTTGAATCTTCAATGATCCAATGACATTCTTAAATCAGACTCTTTGATGTGCATATATACTGTATTGCTATATTAAGGGGCAATGCAGTGCAACCATGCTGCATCTGCGTCACCCGTTAATATCTAAAAAGGTCTCGTGCTGACTTACCTTTAAGACCATACAGAATGGCTCTGCAGCTGACTGTTTCTAAATTTACAGCTCTCCGAGGAACCATTCATGCCACATTCATTGAAATGTCATTTAATTTCTCATTTCTTTATGTGACGGTAAAAATAAAAAAGAGAACAATTCTTTGTTTTTCTTCTATGTTCTGCTTCTTCCTTATCTTCTATAAGGTAAGGAGTATATATATTGTTGAGAATAATTTCAGGGTTTGTCATTTTTTGTGCTGTTGATGAAGTTTAAATTATATCAAAACTAGTTAGTTTCTGTTTTGGTTTTTGTTGCAGTCGGTGCGTGGCAGAGATCTGAAGCCGAGACACAAACCTGGTGCTTCAAAGGGGAACTCGGCTGATTTCAGAGTCTGTTTATTGGTTTTGGGGAGAAAGGCTTCAAATAAAGCCCACCGCTGCTCTGGTGGGGAAACCTGACGGACAAAAACAAGCAGCGCACACTGGGTTTGTTTACCTTATGATCTGCCTCTTACCCTGCGAGCCTTCAGGTTCAGGAAGCACTCTGTTATTTGACCAAAAAAAAAAAAAAAACCCAAACAAAAATAACACTATTGATTATTTATTGGGAATTAGCTTTATTATATGAAAAAAGATTACACTTTTTTTTAAAGAAAACTCTCCATATTAGATCTTTTTTTAATTTTTTTTTATTTGTCCACATACTTTTACATTTTTTGTTCCTTCTGATGAGTATTTGGACTGGTTTCACTGCAAAACTTTGATTTTTATCATATTTCTGACAATGTAGCTGTTATGTCAGGAGTTTCTCTGCCTGTCCTTCTTAATGATGCTTAAAGTCCTCCAGAATGAGAGACTCTGGGTGTCTTTGTGGTAAAGCTGCATTTCAAAAATAGGAGGGAAGGAAAGACACGAGGTTGGCAAAAAAAAGAAAACATAACGAAAGGAATCATTACAGAAGAGTCGCTCTTCTTTTTTAATAAATAAAAGGATTCTGGTGAATGCATTAGCTGAATTTATTCATCAAACTTGTCATCCACCTTTTGCTCCCCCCCTCGCCCCCGATTTTGTTTCTGCGGCCTGATAGTGATCGTCTTTCTCACCCAATTACGAGAGACATAACATGCCGAGCTCCGTTGTGTTGCCGTAATGTCTGCTCCTCTGCGTCCTACTGTACCCTCTGGCTCACACGAACACCATTAGGTGTTGGAGTACAACATGCACCGGCATCAACTCTCCGCGCCTTGTCTTGATGCCCTTGAGCGGTAATTGGTCGAATCCCCACAGAATCTGACTTGAGGGCACAGAAATCCACAGCTTCCCAATCAGCCAGCTGTCAGTCATTCTGCCAACTAAACTAAAGCCGGGGATAACTAACGGGCTGAGATTGGAATTTAGAGTTAGTGAGACATAAATCTTCCCGACAAGTTTGTGCTCGGAGAGAAAATGCTCTTTTCGGCAGGGATATCACCAAATTGGATGACAGGGATGCTGCCAACATGGTGGTTTCGAGGAAAGCCCAACATCTAATTTTCTTTTCACAGAATGAGAGAATGTGCTTTTTTCCCCTCCTTTTTCTGTGCTGCATGTGCAAAAGTGACACGAGGAAGCGAATAAAAGCCCTGAGTAGCAACATGTGAGCAAATACATTTAAAAAGCATAACATTAGGATGAAAATCTGTCTTATTAGTGCATTGGAGATACATGAAGTGTGCATTTCATTTCTTTTCTCTGTGTTAAAAGTTTTCCTTGAGCACAACACCACAAGAAGAGCCTTGTGGAAAAGAATTGGTCCCCTGCGACTCCACACTGGATCCCCATAACCCTCAGCCTCCTCCCTGAAGTTTCATTTTAATCACGGTTCTAAATCTGCGCCGGGTCCAGGGGCAGCCGACCCCGCTTCCTGACCTTCCTGCTGGGGGGAGGGCAGGCCGTATCACAGCTGCCGGGGAAATCGATAGAGAATTAGATGATTCACACGTCATGCTGCTGCTGCCCGTTGATCACGCTGGAAGCAAGGCGACTGACTGTAATCCCATTCGGTGGTGATTAATGCCGCAAAATGATGATCTGTAACAACCCAATTCGTCACCCTCCTCTGGGGTACATTACCCCCTTCTTCAAAAATAATACAATTGTATCTGCAGGATATACTGAAGGGCTTGCAGAGTTATGTCCTGGAAGCAAACAGAATGGGAGAGGAGAACACAAACTCACACAAAACCAGAAAATAACAGATCAAGCTTGGAGTTTTAATGGTCCTGTTTTGAGCACAAAATATTCACAGCCTGGGACACTGTCTTGGAAAAGTATTCATTTCTTTATTGCTTAGTTTTTCGTATTTTGTCTAAATAAGATCAGGTTTAACCAGTTGCTTTCAGAAGCAACCAGGAGGTCTGTGGATACTCTGGAGGAGCTGCAGAGATCAGCAAATCAGGAGAGAGAGTCTAGAGAAGCCACTGAAAGTAAACCTTTTGAACTACAAATGCAATTTGACTTTCATGATGATGGCCAGGCTTGTCGTTATCAGCATACTTGTTACAATACCTCCATGAGGAAGTACATTGTGAAGAGAAAAAAGAACGATAAAACATATAAATAAATCTGAAAACTATATATTTTTTAATTCTTTGTATTTAGTAAACGTTTTTTACTTTATTTTATTTGCAGTTTTTGATTACTTGTTACCTTTTCTCTATTCTTGTTATAGTGTTTTTTTCTTAAAAGTACTGATTGGTGTTTCTTCAGTCGGACATTTCTGTTTATATTGTGTCTTTAAACGTTTTTCTGACCACTTACTTATTTTTTCTCCACTGCAAGCAAGAAGCCAAGTGGATAAGAAGTCCGTATTGTTAAGTGCAAAGGTAAAAATCATTAATAAATCCTCAAATTTCGGAAAGGTTGAGATACAACGTATGCTCAAACGGAGCTCCAATTTCCTGAAGCAGTGAACGCACCGCGTGAGAAGCTCAACGGCTAGTCTGACGAGCTTCAGCTGTGGACTTTGTTTTGGCGCAGAAACGCAGAATATGACTTCGGAAGGAATACGGGAAACTGATATTTGAAGAATTTAGTTTTTATTTATTTAAAAAAAATACAACTAATTTCAAAATGGACGCTAGATGGAGCAGTTTGGGACAACAGGTGATACGCCGTTTCCAGGAGTTTTGAAGGCTGGGTAAGCTAACCGTTAGCTCTGGTTTGCTAAATATGCTCGACTGTTTTCAAACAAAATTAACAAAACTTTAAAGCCGATATGTACTCCATAAGAGGATAAATTAGTAGTAGAAATAGGAGGTGTCAGTTCTTGTATTGACTTTTGCTCTTCTGCTAGCTCTTAATTGTATTTCTGAAGCAGCAAAAGTGAGCCATTCTGATACAACAAGAACCTGCAAAGTTCTTGTTTTCTCTTTTTATTCTGTCTGTTTTCAAGCCAGAAAACAGACAGAAATGTCTTTGAACAGGCCACTCCTTTATCTATTGGCCTGTTCATAACTAAAGGCAAAGTCTCTTCAGGATTTTATGGTGGACAGAAGAGTTCTTGGTTTCAACAGTATCAAGTTGTTGTGGTAGCAAAGCAGCCAAAAACCATTTTGGGCTCCATGTCTGTCTAACATTATGATGATAACACTAAATGTTGCAACACATTTTGAAAAACATCTACAGAATCCATTTTTTTTTCTTTCTGTTTTGCAAGTTGACTTTGCAAAAAAAAGTTCTTTAATGGTCAGAGAATATGTAGCTATACCATACAAACTCATTCAAATGCATTTGATCTTGAACACTCGAATACATTTGTAATGTTTCGAATACTTTTAGATTAATTTTTGTCCTTCATAAAACAAAGGATGAGGTGTTAATTGTGCTGCTGCTGAGTTGGCACTGTTGCCTCAAGGTTTAGCTCTAAATCCTTGAGCCTCAGCGTAAAATCAGAACCAGTTGGACTTTTTGGACATATAAACGTCATATTCCTGGGTGAAAGTTTGCTAACTTCTTTAGAGCTTCAGCTTGTTGATATGAACTCCCTGGCTGTAGTAATCAGTGATTATTATGAGCTAGTAAGGTGGTTGAGAAGGACGGTGATTACATATATATGCAGAGGCGATAACAGCTGATAACAGCCTTTTACTGAGATTATTTGAATGTCAAGGTGACTTTTATGAAGTTACTATGAGGATGGACAAGACATACAAATGTGACCACCACCTGCTAATGTATACAGCTATTTATACAGCAATAATTTCATATTCCAGACTTTAAGAAAAAAAAGCTACCTTTGGAGTTGTGTGAAGCTTTACAGCACCATTATTGTCTGTTTTGAAATATTTAAAGAGAACTGACGATGATGAATAAGCTGTATGTGGTGTATCCTGCTGTTTTGACCATAAATCAAATTAAAATGGCCTGATGCATGCAAAGTTTATACACATCTACAACTTGGAGTTTGTGTGATTTAAATAATATTTCTTTTTCCATTGCATATTGAGCTGAAATGAAATTGTCAAAATGTTCTAAGTTACCATTGTACCTGCCTTTAGATGATTGTAATTTTTTTATTTATTATTATTGATTACTCTAACCAGAAATGTTTTGTCTATTCTGTTGTCGGTATGTCTCACACAGGAAGATAATTGGTGGCACACCGCCTTGTACACTTCCTGAAGTTTCTATGTAAACAATTGTCTTTTTTTAAAATTATTAAAGCACAATGCAAACAAGACTTAACATAAAAAACTGTATTTTCATGAACCACCACATTGGTTCTGAGTCTGCCGTTCTTATAAGATAATAGGAGCCCATCTTGGCCTTGGCCCCTTTTGACCTGCTGTTAATCTTGGTTTCCAGTCACAACAAATCTGGATTAATTCTGTACTAAAGATGTTGAGAGTTATCCACGGCAGGTAAGATATTAACTGCTTAACGCCTTTTTACCAGAATCCCACCTCATAAAATGAGGATTATCTCTTTAAGCTTGACTTCTTGATTGCTTTCTAGCAGACGGCTGGTTTTACATTTTACATGAGATCCTACAAAGAGGGCCATGCAGCAGAGCCACTGCTTGACTGCACAGAAGGATGTTGGCTGCTAACACTACTTGCATGTCCAGCTGGCATAATATTTTTCCTCTTTGTATTTACTGGCAAATTTGATATTTTATTAATTTTGGGTTGTTGAATAGAATAGGCAGTGTTCCTATCGGATGGAGAATAAAAGCATTTATGAGGACACTATAAATACTTTTTTTTTAGATCTTGTATTGAAGACATTCTCGTTACCCTGTTGCCTAATCTGAAAATTTAAAGATATTAACTTTGTACTTTGATTCCCTTTTATACACTTTCACTAATAGTCTGTGTTCCAGTAGACCAGATATCATAGATTTCCATTCAATGACATCATTACAAGAAAAGTTTGTGATTCAAAGTTGTTTAGATTAATGATCAAGTGATGCATTTGGAAAGCATTTATTAAACATCCATCAATAAGACAGATGGCCTAACCAACAGATAGGCCCACACTGCATAGTCATAGTGATGGGTTAGTTAAAACACTAAAGGAGAATTTCTTATAATGCCCCTGAATGTTGTGCATAATGTTATCACAGCATTCAACGTGGTTTATTCCGTCTCCCCAGCTTCATGCAGCAAACCCGTGCTGAGCACCAGTCACATTAAAATTCAGATTGATCAACTCTCCGATAATTCATTTCTGCTCTGGTGGGAGCATCGTCACAAAGCACAAGTGGCCATCTAGTTATTTGATGAGCACCATAATTATTTTAGCCATATGCCAAGGCTTTCCACAGCACCTGATCCATCGCAGACACCAGCCAGGGATGGACCCGAGCCGAGCGCGCTGTTTGCTGCCGACAAACCATCCTTATTGACATTTTCTGTATTCACTGTTTGCTTCTTTATCTCTCACTGTTTTCTTTAATCCTTCTCAACTTGGCTTTTCCATCCGCGCCCACCCCACACACCCCCACCCTAACTTACGATTTTTTTCTCACCCTCAACCCCCACCCCGTTCACTTGATTATGTCGAGCCAGTCGGGGAAAGTGTCACTATGGAAACAGGGGCAGAGGCAGTGTCTGTGGAAGCAAAGGAGGGGGAGAAAGAGATGAAGGAGAAAGAACAGGAGCTGGCCGGTGCGGAGGAATCCAGGAGTGGTCATCTGCTGCAGAGCTGCTTTTCTTTATTATTTAAAGAAAATAATAGCAACAGATTTGTTATTCAGGAGGAAGTGGAAACTGCAGGTGCCCCACTGGGTGGTGTATTCTTATCCATTGCGCCTTGCTGTGCTATAAGTGCTTCTTTTGTTTCTGTGGGTGAAGCTGCACCCTCTCCAGCAGTTGTTTGCACAATCGGCACACTGGCTTCTAGATTTTTACAAACTCTGGAATTCCTTAAACCCTGGAAGTTTAGGTATTTAAATCTGGCTTTGTTTGAGATCCTTTCAAACAGGATTTTTACATGAGCATTACAGTGATATTTGCCTAACTTCATTTAGACACAAAATCTAAAGCAGTAAAGATAATAAAATCTCAATTTTCCTGGTTCTGCCTCTTCAATCTGCATATTCTTAGTTAATAATTATGGGGTAGGATAAGATGCTAGCACAATGATCTTAACTAAAATAAGTTCAACACTTGTTTTTAATTAAAGCAAATGTAATCAAAAAATTTAATTAAAACGTAATTCTTGTTCTTTTTGCTACTAAAATACTATGATAATCATAACCTTCACATTTGCGTGTTTGGTTGTAACATGATATTAGGCAATAATTCATAAAAAAGCAATTAAATTAAGAAGTTTCTTAGTAAATGTGATATTTGCATAGAACTTTATCTTTTCCCTTTATCCTGCAATAAGAGTGTGAAAACCTGTTTCAATGGTTAATTATCAAGAGAGACATGATAGTTTCTGCTCGTCATATATAGTTTTAGCTTAAATGCGATGCCTGGTGTTTCTTTAGTTTTCCTACAATGAGGATCTATACTTTTCATGACTTGAGTTACTCACTGAAAGTCGCTTTTTCTACGTAACAGAAAAGGTGTAGCAGCCTGCTGACCAGCAGTGTGTGGCAACAGTTGTGAAAGGAGCAGTCCTATACTACATTATGCCTTATATCAGCCCCTAAATGTACAACTTTAGCACAATATACTTCTAACAAAACATTAAGTCTTACTTGGTCCAATGCCAAACAAACTTGCATATTTCTTACCTTGGAGGGGCAGAACTTGGACTTAAGAGATTTTAACAATCTGGTAACAATCAGCACACTTTAAACCAGAATCTGTGTTTGACTTTTACATTGTTTGTCATTTTGACAGACATGGGCAAAAATATCCCATCATTTTTTAAAATTATGATAATGCATTCAATGCTTAACAGAGAATCCACTGTCCACAGCTTAATACATGTAACATTTTTACACCGTGGTCAAAACCACTGACTGTGACCACAATAACTAAATAAGTAAATGATAAAATTAAGCAGTTGAATGATTCACCCTCTGTGGCCTGAATGCACGGTCTCACAACTTCCTCCTCACCCACATGATCCTGAATTTTGCACCTGCTTATGCATAATAAAATGTCTCAAGGAGGCTTGCTTCAGAAGCTGGTGTTGTGAGGTTTTGGACTTTCTTCAACATCTCTTCAAGTGTTCAGATGTCTGCAGGACTCTCTGAATCAGGGGTTTCCTGATCCTGCAAACACCTGATTTAGTTGTAAGAAAATCCTGCAGCCTGCATTCCTGTACATCCATCTGTGACCCATAAGGCCCAAAACACACCTGATCCAATTTTGGTGTGTTTTGTCAGCTTCCGGTTAGAGATACGTTTTGAGTTTTGTTGTTGATGATTAATTTTAGTTTCCTCTGCAATGTACTCTGTTCTGTCCATCAAGTGAACAGAACATTGCATTATCTGTCAAAATGTCAGATGACCTTCATATTTTTCTGTCAGTTTAAAAAAAAAACGGTCAAAGATGGAAATTATTTGGTGCTTTAAACTGTAGAGATGGCATAGTGAAACTTTTTGGCATTATATCCATCTGTGGAATTTAATATTCATTCTTTGAGTTTTCTGTGTTTGTAAGATTTATTTTCTGTCCTTTAGCTGAAGTTCATGATTTTTTTAACCAATTTTTTTTTAAATAACCAAAGATATTCCCAAAACTGGTAAAATGATCTTTCCTATAAGTGACAGAAATGTGCAATCTTCTTTTAACCAGCTGAATAGCAGTGTGCAGCAACAGGTTTGGGAAGCATCTCTCAGAAATAAGATTTTAAACTGTAGGCATGTTGTACCGACAAATGTTAGTGATTTTGAAACTGCGGTGTTGTAACCTGAAGACAACAGAGGAGAAAATTCAAATTTTTGCTAATTATATTCTGAAATACCCAGAGAGAGGAAAATCAGCAAAATCTCACATTTTGGTGAACTATCTTTGATCAGTGTACGTTGAAACCACTGAAATAAGAAAAGATAAAATATCCATACATTAGCAGCAGTAGAAGAAGGAGTGGTAATTCAAGACTATTTTGTCACAATCAAGTTTGAGGAGAGAGAAGAGATTGGAGGGAGCAGGTTAGAAAAAAGGGGAGGAGTAGAAGAGGAGGGCGGACGAAGGGAGGGAAGGAGTGAGGTATGATAGTGAGAGGGGCTGAGACAGTAGCAGAACGAGCCGGAGAAGAGAAGGAGCAACTCTCCTCCCAACTCTTCCTGCCGGGGAAGACGCAGAGAGAAGGTGGCAGTCCCGCTTCAGCTGTCCTGAAGTGAAAACCAGTCACTACGAGGTATGTTACCTTTTCACTTATGTTCTAGTGCCTCCTTTTTCCTCCCCGTGCCCTCCTTTATGAAGGCTGTGGTGCTGAGTGTTAAACGGTGTTTGCAAAGATCTTGCTGAGTTTAAAGCTTTTCCACTAGCAGGTGTCTCTCTCTTTCTGTGTGCATGAGTGAATAGATGGATAAAAATGGGTTCCCATTTGTTAAAGGTTGCTGTTCTACTGAGAAACACTTTTCTTGACATTTACGGAAAGGTAACATTGCCTGCAGTCATAGTCCTTGTCATTACACTGACCTGTTGTGACAAGAGTTGATCTCTTCACAAACTTGTGCTGTAGGTTATTTGTTTTTCCGTCTTTTTTCTTTCCATATTTGTACTGTCAAATAAGTAACATAGAATTTCAACTATACTAGAAAAGCACAATTAACTTTCACTTTTTTCTAAATTAATGTTTTTGATACCTAATTTTTATATTTTTGTTAAAGGAAAGTGACCAGAAAAACCAGGCTTTATCTAATGAACTCTTTGCTAACAGGCTGCCTCTCTGACCCTGGCTTCAGAGTATCTGTCAGCAGCTCTCTTCATTAGTGCCATTAAGGGCAGTTTAATGTTATAACACACACACTGGTCGTATTGATCGGGAAACCTGTTCCCAAGGGGACCGTAGACGAGACGAGCTCGCACTCCATTTCTAACCGTTTTACTCTCAGTAGATCCCAATTCAGAGGGAGACTAGCAAGTGTTAAAGTGCAGGGATTGTCTTTGTGGCCACGTCATGTCATACTAACTGGACTGTTTGCAGAAAATCATTTAACAATGCAGAGCCGACGAGTTTGGCAAAAACTAAGTTGAGATAAATTTGGTGCTTTGAACTACACAGTATGTTGAACTACAAAAGGCTGCTTGGATGAAAATATCAGTTGTTAAATATTTTAACATGCAGTCACATCCTCCATCGCAGCAATGTGTTTGACCAGTTGCATGGTATTTCCTTGCCATTGATTTTAGTGCCTGAGAAGTTCAGGGATGGTGGGGTTTGGTGTTATTTTCCATATTGATGATTTAAGAAAAATGTACTGAACCTAGACATGCTCATTACAATATTCCACATAAATATTTCCTTGCATGTTTTCTTAATATCATGCAGGCCTTTGTTTGTGTGATACGACTGATTCTTTGAAAGGTACCAGGTATTGTACCAAACCTGTTTGTTTTTATGTTACTTCTGTAATGGTCGACATGTTGAAGAAAATTTTACTGACCAAATCAGGGTTATCGCTTCAAAGAATCTCATTACTCAAATTTATTCCAATGTTTTGACTAATGTGGGTTTGTTTGTAGTCTCGGCAAATAAGTATGTAAATTAGCAGAATTCTAAGCCCCACTACTGAAAACACCAGTTTCTTGTTCATGCTTTCTGCATAATGTAGTGACTTGGCATCGCCACCTGTTAGGGGGAAAAGGATTTCATTTGTAATTTCCATCCAGTAACATTTTCCTCACACTAATAAAGTCAGTTTTGGGTTGCTTTGCACCTGGAAAGATGATAATGCAGAGATCATTCTACTACCACTAGTAAATAAGTCATTGAAATTAATTGCACAAAAATGACAAAAGACAGTGTTTCTGGCACTGCGGGTTCTTGCATGAATGCTGCTCTGGTCAGCTCAACCATTTGTGATATAAGAATCCAGATTTTGTGCCATCTCACAAAGCAAATCTGTAATCTATTGAGAGTCATTTATTCTGAGTTGTACTTGTCCATATGTTGAGATTAAGTTTGCCTTACATTAATTCCAATTCCAGAAAAGTCTTTTAAAAAAGGCCATTGGTCTGGATTTTTAAAGAATTAAAGTTTCATAAATCTCTCAAACTGTTAAAAAAAAAAAAAATATATATAGTGTGAAATTATCCAGTTCAGATTTGGTCAGTCTACACTTTAAACTAGGGAGAATAAAATCTACAGGATTCTTGTAAGAAACTGTTAAATGGCTCTTTGGTTCAGATCAGAACTTAGTGGTGTTGACTCATAAAAATTTATGAAAAACTCAGTGAAGATGACACTTAATTTTCCTTCCTATTCAAGATTTTGTGCTGGCCCCAGTAGAAAGGCATCCTGGATGCAGAGCCAAAATATGCTCAAATCAAAAACAGTTTAACGATAAACTAAAGCTAATAAAATTAAATGTAGTTCCCAGTTTGAGGCAAGCACCTAGCAGATTTATTGCACATTAACTATCCTCAGCTAAGCTAATGAATTCCTCCCTGTAAACTGTTTACTGCATTACATGCCACAAACTGGCAGAGTGTGACAGCCCAGGCTGAAGCAAAGTACAGTAGATGCATGTATTCATGTGCCTGCAGCTGTGTATGTGTGGATCTGCGTATGGAACGGCAAAGAAAGTATATGGAGATCAATGCAAGCAGATGTTCTCTCTGCACTTCAAACGCTCGCTCTGTTGTTGGCGCTGCAACGCTCCGACAGGCCTTGCGCAAGGGGGATCAAAGGCTAATGAGACAGCCATCGCACAAACGCACCCGGCAGACCCATGAATATTGATACGGCTCTGGAGAAAGAGAGATGGAGGCGAGAGGATTTCTTCGCTCGCTGAGCTGCAGATTAAAGAAGGCAAGTGTAGGAGGGGGTGCAACTGCATGTCAGAAGGACTTTGGGGTTGAAAGAGCAGCAGGGTGTATGGTCAAATAGTGCACAGGTTCATGACAGGGCTCAGACTGGTAAAAGCTGAATTTAAAGTGTCAGCTTGACTCCATTTTATCTTTAATTTATTAGTCAGTCAGAGATTGAACTGATCCCAACAACAAGGACTCACTATTTTTGAGTTAAATGTATAAAAAATTTAAATTTACTCAAAAATAATGCTGTATTAATAAACCTGCAACATGATTTTTCTCACATAAATAAGTGAAATGTGAGACATTTATATATATATATTAAAAAAAAAAGTTAGAAATTGGTATCTTTTCAATATGAAAATCTCTATACTGTTGAGGCAAAAAGGGGAAAAAAAGGCAAAGCACACATTAAAACAGAAATGACAAACCAGACATTTTTTTTCTGGAGGAATAATGTCATGGAGACAGCAGGAATGTTCTGATTTCTTAAACACCAGACAGCGGACATCCATTTTGTTTTATACATTGTGCTGTACGATTGTCTTAAGTTGACACGTTCCTTCACAAAACACTGCATTATTTCATCCTGCAGGTTGTTATTTTGTCTACTGTTGCAGTTAACCTCCTCAGTGTCCCTCACTGTTTGCCTCTGTGGGCCACAAGAACATAAAATATTAAATTTAGCTCCGTCCCCTGCATTAAATCTGTCAGACTCAGACAAGCTGCTTCCCCCTCTGGCTAAGTTTGTAAAAAAAAATGACTAAAATCAGCTAAAGGTGACATCCAGGATTTCACCATCCACAAAACTAAAGGTAAAGATACGGAGGGATTGTGTGTGTGCATTTTTTTTAAAGGGAAAGAGTGTCATCTCAGCCCTTTCCTGCTTGTCGGCATGCAGGCAAAGAGACATTGGAAGGAGGAGAAGTGAGGCAGGCAGACAGATAGGGTGAGGGAGACTGATTTTGCTAGAGGGCCGTCTGAAGCTTGTGGGCGATCCTGCTTCCATTTCGACTTGGGGTTGTAAATCAAGCCTCCCCTCGGGGGCCTATCTTCCATTCTCAGACCTTCACAACAGCTTGTTCTCCAGCCTGTGACGAGAGGGACTGTTGTCACAGCAGCCATCGATCGTGCGGGATGAGTTTGTCGGACCGGAGGATTTTACCATCCGAGCGTGGTCACTGAAGTGTCCCATCTTGTCTCTGTCTGTCTGTGGGTTGCATACTCTGTCGAATGCCAAGTCACCACAAGCTATTGTCAGCTGTGTCTCACATCGTTTCAGACTAGAAAAACATTCACTCACCAAGAAGAAAACACAGATTACAGATTTTAAGTGAATACAGATTTCGGGTTCTATGAATACTTGGTCCAAGCCAGACATAAATTGCTGAACATAAACTTGATAAAACAGTTAATTTTAGAAAAATAGGAAATTATTTTGCCTTTTAAACCACATTGAAAGTAAAATCTGATTTGAAAAATGCATTTTTTATTTCGTCCGCATAAGTCAGTGCAACCTCTGGGTTGTTCAGTCCAATAAAAGCCTAAAATAAGAAAACTGCTGCATTCAGTAAGTGCTCAAGTCAAGCCAGAGAGGAAAAACAATTGATGCAACTGTTGGTCACTGATTAGCACAGTTGTAAAGGGGAAAATTGTAAAGCAAAGGAGCAGAGTTTAACTTCAACCTGACTCTGGTGAAGTGGAGGCAGAAAACCTAATCGTGTCTTAATAATTTAATCAGAAATCACCCAAATCAATCAGGATTTTATATCCATATTCTGATTGATTGGTCCTCTTGCTGGGGTTGGTTGTCTACCACAAAGTGCTTCCATGAGTTCAAGATTTTTCTCAATTATTGGCAGTGAACAGAAGTGACATCATACTATTGCTGAACTTTTCTGTCTTTTTGTTTCATTTTCATCAAGGCAATGTCTCAGAACTTGCTTTGACTTGCGTTTAAACTGCAGCATCTCGTTTCTCCCAGAAGGGTGATATAGATGGTATGCAAATAAGACTATGTTGAAACACCAAACCTAAAGGCATACTAATCTGAACAGTAGAATGGTTTAATATTAAATGCAAGTCATTATGAGTTTTATACTGCTTCAGGGGACCCCTGGTATTTGTGGAGGTTGGGGACCACAGCTGCCTGTGAATAGCTAAAATCCACAAATACTTGAGATCTCATCTAAAAATGATCAGACCTGTGTTCAAACACCATATATACCCTAATGCGCTTTGGTCCGTTTAGCAGAAATTTTCTCTGCATTACCACAGAACCTGATTTCTACAGTCTCTCTTATTTTGAGTCTTGAGGGTAAAGCGAATCAGTGCCAAAGACAATGAAGGCCACTCCCGGACTAGCTGTTTTACTTTTGCATTTTCTTTTTGGAAATATCTGATTATAAATGATTTTCACCTGTTTTCAAAAGAAAGTTGATTGAATTACTGGTGTATCTCTGACTTGGATTGGCAGTTTCATCTGAATTCAAACATACAAATATGAATATTTAAGTTTGTTTTTTACAGCATCTAATCAGCTATTTAATTAATGACGACAAAGAACAACTTTCTTATATTTTAAAGTCTTTGATGACTTAAACATTTCTAGGAAGTATTGGTGAAAACATTCCTACACTGTAAATAACTGACAAGCACATTAGTTATTAGTTATCTAAGAAGATAAACACTGCTGCTACAAATTTTTGCCAAGTCTTTCTGTAGATCTAGATATTTTTGGGCACAATACTGCTTGTTGTGAAAATGTTTCAGTGTGACATGATTTCTTACTAAAATGTCTCAGGATTTCACAGAAATGCAACTTGGTTACAGCACCAAAGCTCTCTTATGTAACCTCTCTTTTTAATTATTGTTGAGACCAGATATTTACATGCACTCAATGAAAAGAAAACCATTTTCTCAACATTGAATTAATTAAATCAGTAAGAATAATCGAAAATATTTAACTGCTTCTCATAGAAATTGACCAATTTTATTTCGAATTCAGAATTCCATGCAAAGCTCACATGATCTCAATTTTTTTTTATGTTCTAATAAAATAGTTTATAACATTTTAGGTTCAGTAGGACCACATCAAGCACACTGCATCCTTGTGTGATGACATGATATTAAACAAACATAGGCTGCAACAAATGTTAAAGCAAGTTAACATGGCCACTGACGATGGCGAAACTTAGAAGTTATTTCTCTGCTATTAGCACATTGATCAGGATTGATGGTGATAGACGCTCTGATTGGTTGTTTTTGACTGGGAGCGTTTCTATGAATAGCTAAATGTTTTCACAGATTATCTCTCTCATACTGTCAGGACATGGTGGCAGTTTTAACAAATGGTGTAAAAGTTGCATGCTGCAGATTTAAAGACCATAATCTTGTAGTTTAATAAAAGCGAAATTAAGTTTGGCTCTTTATCGTACATTGTTACATTTGGAGGAAATGAGAGAGCCTTGAGAACATGAGGGCATTATCCTAACTGTAAAATAACCAGATGCAAGCATCGTGTTGTGTGTGTGGCTGCAGAAAGGACTAATGTGTTTGACAAAATTTATGCCATAATGAAGGAAGTACATTTTGTGGAAATAATGAAGGAACACCTAAAGACATCAGCCAGGTTTAACTCAGTCATGTAGTTTAGAAATCAGTTTCACCAAATATTTAAAACTAAAAAAACTCTGCATGTTTTCATTATGTTGGCATTTACCAAGAAAAAAAAATTATGGTAATCCCAATCAAAAACAGTAAAAGTTTAATCTGTCGGTGAGGAATAAAAGATTATCTTTTAAACATGGTAAATTTAGGATTTCCCTTCAATTTAGAATCTCAAATTGTGTTTTGATTTCCCTTCAATTTAGAATCTCAAGCACATCTAACTCGGTGCACAAGTAAAAGTAAAACTTAGTCTTTTTTGGCAGACCATTAAAAACTGCTGAGTTGAGCAAATAGAGCTGCATCAAAGTAAAGCAGATTTCTAAAAATAAAAATGTTAACTTTAAGAAAATCTTGAAACGCAGTCAGGTGATGCAAAATTCATAGTGCGCCATTCCAGAGGCGATGACAATGGGTTTTTAATGAGCATTGGGACCTGAAAATATATTAAAATCAAATCAAAAGCAAATTAAATTTGAGTACTAGAGCAAAAAGTTTTCCCTCTTGCCATGATGGATTCTATCCAAAATTGTGCTACTTTTAAACCAAAGGGATGAATTATTCCATTTTTAAAAAGCCAATTAGCTGATGCTTTCATGGAAATTAGAAAGTATTGGATTTTCTGATGTCAGTTTGAATTAAAACCAGAATAAATTACTCACGTTTGACAGTATAAGGAATAAAGACACCAATTCCTTTGACATTTGTTGGGTGAATACTTAAAAAGGTAAAATTGACACATAAATTATATTTTCCATTTGTGTATTGGCCAAAGGAAAAGAAGAGAAATTAGATTCTTATCTAGTATTTGGCACAAAAAGCTTCCATGTACATTTAAAAGATGAATTTCAAGCTTTCCAACGGAAACATCACAAGAAAATTTAAACACAAATAAGTTAAAGCTTGCTTTGAGTGCACTGGACATTATATAAAAATATACTTAATATGATAAAAATGACTGATATTGCAGCACAGTGTCACCAGCACTTTTACGTTTAGGTTTCTTTTCTCCTCTGGCAATTTCAAAGCATTTCTTCATCTTGTTTCCTCACCCTGAAACCCACAAGAGCACACCCACTCAACCTCCCGGCCTGCTGAGAGCACTTGAAAGCAATTTTCTTTTAATCAAGTTTACTATAAAGGGCCCTCTGATGCCAGCCTCAGCAACACCTCCATTTGTTTCTGTTTTGTTTTTTTTCCCCCAACTCCATCGCTCTGAATTATATTGATTTCTTTATGAGAAGTATAAAGTACTGTTTACTAAGAATTTGCTGTATTTATTGCTCACGCTCTCCCGTGAAGGTCTCGTTTTTCAAATACTTATATTCAGGGATTTGAGTACTCCTTTTTAGCAGTAAACAATATGGTTTTCTGAATGATTAAATCTGTAAATGCTTTCCATGAATGTAAGAGGGCTTTACATTTTATAATTTGCTTTATGATATTCTGAAAACTTAGATATTTTATTAACTGCATAGGAATGAAAAGCAGCAAGGTAAGTGTTACCTTTAGCTGGATAAAAACTGATAAGTTTTAATTATTTCCAGAGTGTCAGTTATATTCCACTTGCCCTAACAAATTACCTTTCCTTACTGCAGTTGAGTCAATTTAGCCACTGGAAAGGAAATTGGATCAACATGCAAAGAACTAGTCCTGATTCAGTAGTTTAAAGAAAACTTACACTATCTGTGATACCACTAGTTTATCGCTGCACCAGTAAACCAGTGTTAATCACTGGTACTGGCCCATTGATAACTAAGCATATCAAAACCAGTTTCCTGACTTTAAAGAGTGTCTGCAAGTCTGAAATCCAAGATCACTCCCTCATTGAAGACAAGTATTGACTAACTGAAGAGTAATAATCCTACATGATCTGAATCTCTCATTTTAAAGGGAATTACTTTTATTTTGAAAGTCTATAATAATTTTTTTTGTTGATCACAGGGAAGTTATGCAACCCAGAAGTAAAAATGGAGAAGCGGCATTCAGCTTCCATGCATCACAAATCTGGAACTAACATCCAGAAAACTACAAAATAGCTGAAACACTGAGTGCCTTTTAAAGGAGACTAAAAAAATCAGCTGTTTAGCATTGCTTTTGAAACTTAATCATAAAAAATTAATCAATAATCTGATGTGCAAAATGTCATGTTGTTTGTGTGTTCAATGACTTTGTAATTTTGTGTTTTTTTTATGATGTAAAGCACTTTGAAATGCCTTGTTGCTGATAAGTGCTCCACAAATAAAATTTGATTTGATGCAATCCAGCATATGAAGACTCTTATTTTGAAGCAAGTTTTGTTTTCGCAGTGTAAATGAATCTGCTAATTGCTAGCATGGGTCCATTTGTAAAACCGAAGTATTAATATTACATGTATAGGACTAAATCTCTGGAGACTGCATCTGCTGAAAATATACTAGCAGGTCAAAATAAATTGCTTGACCTCAAAACTGATCAGTCTATTTCTGATTAAGCTTCTTTATTTAAAAAACAAACAATGCCTTGTTGTATCAAAAGAAACTATAAGAACTGATGCATGCTTAAGAACTGTAAAAAATTCGAAATGGATTGAGAAAAAGGAAGAAAGATTTTGGATGTACTGAATCTTTTTTTAAATGTTCTTCTTGCAGATCACAAGAACAAGCTGTACCGAGAGAGCTTCCTGTTACTGAACCTGAAGAGACTGGCTGTCCAGGACACACAGGTGAGTCTCATTGTTCTACATTTCCTTTGAGACTTGATAACAACAATCCAAGAGATGAAGTATGTAGCCAAAAATATCCAGCTATAATGTGTCAAAATGGCCAGTAATGTGATCCTGTAAAGTACTACATGGTTCTAACGTTGCCTGTACAGTTTATGTGCAAAACCATCAATATTAAAATTTCACTCCCATGTTTCTCACTTCTCAAAAGCTCTCAGTTCATTTCATTATTTAGGTATCGACACAAATTAAATGAGTTACCAGGAATCTAGTTTGTGCACATTTTAATTTATTGAGTTTTTTCTATACTTCTGACTCGTCGAAGTGCGGCTGGCTCCACAGTAGACCTACATGTTACACAAACTGACTATTTTCTGCACCATGTTGAAATTACTGTGTAATTGTGTAATTTCCCAATACACACAATAAGCAAACCTTTTCATATAAAGTCATTAAACAAAACTGCAGCTTTTATATTGAAAAATACTTTATTTAAATCTACAAAAACCTATTAGAGAAAAATAAATCTTTTTCTAGAAACAATGAGAAAACAGTCCAAAGTTTTCTTCAGCACGTGAGGCATTGAAATTACAACCTACACAGCTGCTTGCCTAATGTGTTTTAATGAAACTCCCCCACAAAATAAAAAAAAAACAGCCTCTTCAAAGTACTTTAGCCAGGAAAAATGAAAAATGAGAAAGGAATAAAACCCTTAAATATCTTTATGTGCATTATTAAAAGCACAGTGCCTGAGCAAAGCTTTTTCAATAAGTGGAGAAAGAATAAAAGCTTAGATTTTATTTATTAGTATGGCTTTTCTATTTACAGCTTCCATCCTGTGCTTGAGTTTCCTTATTTTCTGCATCCCAGTTTATTTTCAGGAGAAAGTGGTTTTCAGAAAAAGGCCAGAGATATACTAATAAACTGAGCCTTCTTTGTAGGTATAATGCAGACTTGAACCGAAATGCTGAGTTGCATTGGAACTTGCAGTTTAAGGGAAAAGTAAACCATAACCTGATACCAAGAGAATAAAGTAGAAAGGGAATATGAGAAATACCCATGAATTCAGGGTAGTGTTCACATTTGGGGAGTTTGATTTATTGTACTGAACTTTACCACATTTTGTCAATGTTTAACAGATAATTGTGGAAGTAAAATTTGTTTTATAACATGATATTCTAGACAAAATCTAGCACCAAGTGTCATGTGATGACACCCGATTCAAAAACAAACATACATTTTATTTAATTTCAAAATAATTTTGTGTAAATACGGCAGTTTTGAGAAGAACTGAGAAATATTTTTGGAGAACATTAGTGAACAAATGGCACCATTCAATACATCACCTGCGTATGACGCAACTGCTAACCTACCAAGACATGGCCGTCCACCTGAACATGTAGTCTGGTTAAAAAAAGCGATAATCAGAGAAAGTCAAGCAAGCCATGATGACTCTGGAGGAGTTGCAGAGATTCATTGCTTATGTGGGAACATATTTCAGAAATGCAACCGTCAGACGTGCACTCCACAAATACAAGAGTGGCCAGAAGAAGACCTGCAGTTTGAAACATGTCATATAGAAGACACTGCAAGCACTTGGAAGAAGGTGCTCTCAGAACTTCTTCCTGGCCTAAATGCAAAGTGATATACACTTCTGGATCTCTATTATCAAACATGGTATTGGCAGGATCATGCTGCAGCATTGCTTTCTTCAGAGCTGATGGATGGAGCAAAATACAGGACAAGGCTGGAAGAAAACCTGTTTGTAAGCAGTGGAGGACAGCAAGATACAATGACAAGAACACCGACCCTCTAGGTATACGTAAGAATGCCAAAATCAGCGAGGGCTGACTGATGCAGAAAGCAACGACAGCAACAAGCTCAAAGTGAACGCATTTTCTCCCGGAGATAGTTGTACAGGAGAGGATGATGTGAGCGGAGTGAAATATCAGCCTCTGAGAGCACAGGCTTAAATCTCGTGTTTTGTCAGGGTTTTTAATGATGCTACGCTCGGTAAGCTCAGGTTGCTTCGTGTCGGCACTGACCCTCATGGCCAATCTCTGGTGACACCTTCCCATCTGTGTTAATGAGATGACTCCACTCCGTCTACGGGTCACAGTGATATTTACAGAATCCGTTGTTGCAGCAGAGATCCACGCCTCCCTGTGGCGCTCCCTTGTCTCATTTGCATTGCTTTCAGACTTCCCCTTCCTGGCGTTCCCTCCGTTTTATCCCTCTCGCTGAGCTCCTCTGTGATAGACAGGCTCCTTCACACTTCTCTTCAGTTTGTATCGCACATGTTAATTAAAGCCTCTAATTAGCTTTCTCCACTAAAAGGCCGCATTAAATCAGAGTTGGAATGGCAAATGATTCCTGGCATTAGCATAATTGTGTTTTTGAAGTGGAAAGACTCAGGCATTAGGGATTTTTGTTTCAGTGATTTGTTGTTTGTGGCTCGGCGCCTAAGGGGCTACTGGAGGTTGGTCGGGTGGATTGTGGGGCCAGGGGACCCTACAGGGGCCCCAAACACTAATGAGGCCTGCTACACTCTGATGGAGCAGATATAGGGGAAAAAACAATGCTGCGACGCTTTGCCGTGAGGTTCTTCGGAGATTGCATCAGAGTGAAAAAGGACACCTGTGGTGTCTGTCTGACAGAGGAACAGAGAAATAAAGTATCTGCAAATTTTACTCTCACCTGTGTTACCTGGCTTACTTAGTTTTTAAGAAATTGCATCATGTGGTACTGATTCTAACTGTCGTCTTTTCCTTGAGTACAGCACAAAACACAACCAGTCTACGGAAGACAAGGACTCACCATCTGAAAACGTGCAGAAAAATATTCAAATCTGACACAGACTGGTGGCACAGATTTTTTTCCAGGAAAACTTTTCTCTCATTTGATGTACATCTCATTATATTTGTGACCAAGCAAGATGGTTCCCTGCAAGTAAGTGCAAAAAGCAGCAGGAGCAAAAAATGTGGCTTTTCTAGTAAAATTTTACTGACGGTGGTGGTTACATCATAGGTCATAAATTTAAATAAACTATCTAATTGAATCTGTGCATATTGTTTATGTTTAGCTACAAACTAATCACACTGTTTGTAGCAGAACTAGGTGCTACAGGAATTAAGAAAAGTAGGAATTTGGAAACAATATTTGCATGTTTTCTGCCAACAGTGGGTAGGTCTTTGAAAAAAACATCTGCACCAGCAAATGTTCGTGATGGACTGGTGCCTGTTTCCCTCAGACTCTGGGCAAGAGACAGGGTGCACCCTGCAAAGGTTGCCCATCTGGACAATATAGAGGCGCACAGGCCAGACAGCCATACACACACATTCTCACCTAAAGGCTTATTCATACACAGGGATAATATGCAAACTACATGCAAAAAGTCCGCAGGCTAGGATTCGAACCCAAGTCCTTCTTGTGCCAAGGCAACTGTGCATTCATATTGATTCAAATGTTCTTGGCTGCTTATAACCAGATTATCAATCTTTGCTACCCTGCAGGAGTTTTGGATAATTATTTAGATGCTTTGAACAGTAGACTAGGTAAAGTTGTGGCATCAGCAATAATGTCCACAATAAAACATGCTGCAGCGATAATTACTTTGGAGCCAGTTTGTGTGAAAAACTATAGCAATAGCGCTCTGCTCAAGGAAAATGCAGAGAAGGTAAATTATGTTTGCATTTACAGAGTACAGTACTGTTTCTTGTTTTCTTTGTGCGGCACTTTGAATTGCTTTGTTGCTGAAGTGTGCTTTTACAAATAAAGTTGACTTGAGTAGTTGTTCTACCCACAGGCCTTAATCATTGCCTGTCGGTACATGTAAGTAGGCCAACTCACAAAATGGAACATGGTGCATTTTTGCTACCTTTTGTGTTACATGTGGACCATATTTGTTGATTGCTAAACAATGACATGCTTATTTTTCAAATGCCAAGTCTTGATTTTTGTGCTCAAGACACCAAACAACAAAGCACTTTCAGTCAGGAACAAAGGCTAAAGAAAAGGAAAAACTAAAACACATAGAGTGTGCCAAAGAAACAAGATCTGAAATTGTTCTGGAAGAATCTTTTGGTTAGTCATTCTCAGAATCTTTTAGATTTTGGCATACATTTATTTTTATCATTGCCAGCTACTGGAATCAGCTTATGTTTTTGCTTAAGTCTATGTATGAACATAGAAACTAAAGATAAAAACATTGCAACTGTTTCAGTACTTTGTTTTAAATAAAAAAGTTCAGCCATTTTTGCTGTATTTTTCAGCTAGAGAATTTCATACATGGGAAACTTGTCGCTAACCTTTTGGGATGCTTTGTGGGACTTTTCACATCACATGGGGTTTTGGTAAGAGTCTTTTAAGTTTCAGGAACTCGGAAGGTCCACTGTAATTGACTCCCAGTAGAAAACACAAATTTTTGTCTTATTGCTCCCCAAACATTTGACTGGCACTCCATGCACAGTGATACTGCAGACCAAATCAGATGGATGTTATTTTCCCTGAAGTCTGCATGAGGAAATGCCATAAAGTTTCTGCAAATTCCATTTGACCTTAATAATCTTTGCATCTCCACTCAACACTGCAAATCCTTCCTAATGCAAGAAGAAATGATCAAAAGCAAGCCTCACGCGTCATTGAGCGGTAGTGAGACATCCCTGCCAAGTTGATGAGACTTTCTGAATCCACTCACTTATTAGTGTGAAACTCTTATGCCCCAGGTTATATTCTTTTTTTGTAGTGTGGCACATATGGATTTACAGCTGATTGCCACTGTGCACATCCTCACCTATCAAACATGAGTGAAGCTGTCACCAACCCATGGATTGCGCCTCCGGGTAGACATAATGTACTTTTCAGAGTCTTCCTCTGGGCAAGCCTAGCTCTGTGCTGCTGTGGTGAAATTATTCACGGTGAACTTGCCTTCCCAAAGGCGCGGCGGTGGAGCGGTGACAGTTTGGGGCTTGTGTGATAGCCAGGAGTGTTGTTATATGAGTTATTATTGAGCCAGCCAGATATACGGAGCACAATGCGGCACATTTTCACTCCACGGCCTTAAATTTGCTTCAGGCATGAAAACCTATTAAGATGCATCGCAAGAAGCAGAAAAAGGGTTGAGGAAATGATGTAAGGAAGAGGAACTGGGGATGAATTCTTCTTCATAAGGATGCTTTTAATCTAAATGTTTATTATTCGATTCTCTTTCTCTGAACCACTGCAGCCAGTTGAAGGACATTCTTCTTTGTTCCTCAGGAGACTGATGTAATTATCTGGAATATATTCTTAACAGCAAAATTGCTATGGTTGGTAATCTGTTTAGAAATGGAAATTCTTTGAGAAATTAGAAGGAAAGTGGGAGTTGGGGAGGAGGATGAAAACCCAGGAAAGACCAGCAATGTCAAACAAATATGGAGGTTTCAGTTACTGCCAGTGTCATTTTAGAAACGTCCAACACTCATTATGTCCGTTTTACTGGTGCAGATAGTCAGAACTCAGTAGGAGATCAAACCAAGGGCACCGCTGGAGGCTTGTGTTATACAACAAGGCATTCACCTTCTGTGACCTGAAAGCATTTTATTTGTAGTTTCTGTAGCTTTTTGTTGCTTCACGCAAGTTTAAAAATCGAACTGAAAGAATGTGTCCACATTTATTTTTCTTCTCCATCTGCATGCACTGGATGTGCACAATCAGACCAGTGTCAGTGACTTTCAAGTCCCATGTTTTAGTTGAATGCAGCTTCAGTTTGTTGGGCCAAAGTTTTGTTTTCATTTGCCGTTTGGGTAAAGTTGGAGGGAAGATTGTGGCTGTGGGTGGAATGTTTTCTCATCTTGTTAGAAAACATAGTTTTCTTTGCCTCCACTCTGAAAACACATTTTTCAGTTAGTGAAAGTCACTGCTTTACAAAAAAAGAAAAAACAGTAATAGTGGTAAATTGTTTGCACAAGCGTGTTGTCAGTTCTACCAAGAAAACCAGTATAAAAATGTATTTAAAGCAAAGGCAAAATGCCAAGCAGTGCTGTATCTGTTTTTGGACCAATAATGGCTCATCATGACTAATCCATTTTGCTCTCAAAGTAAGTTGACACTAAGAGATCATTGATGAGTCGACTGAAATGCGTAGTAACACACAAAATGAACTTGCAATAAAGCATGATTATTTTAGAATCTTACTGATTGAATTTACGTGAATAAATGGTCTGAGGGCCGGAGTAAGTTGCCAGTGTCGAGACGCAATTACATTTTTCACCATTTGTCAATTTACTTTTCCTACTAACATTAAAAACCAAGTATTTAAGAATTTAAATAGTTTCAGCTTTATGAGTGGCAGTTTTCATAAAACTAATCTAGACTTTTTCTGTCTCTTATGACTTATTCACATAAAAACTAAGAGGATTTTTGGGGCTATTTGGCATCGTTCAACCAACATCATTTTAATCTGAAAGACCCTAAATATTTACTTGACACCAAAGTTTCTTTAAAAGCTTCTCAAATACCTCTATGGCCCATTGAGATAAACCAATCCTTGGTACAAAAAAGTGAATTAAACAGTTCAGTCAAATTGTTCAGTTTGTCATTTGCTTGACCATGAAACCAGTTTGACCTTCATTGTTTTTGTTTAACTAAAGTTTTGGTATTTTTTTTTTTTAAAAAAATAAATTTTTTTCCAGGTGGCCTTACAAACATGTCTTATATTTTTTCATTTTTAGGAATCACTATATGGTCGTTTAATAAATATTGAGCATTTTATACTTACAAGTTAATGTCTTAACACTAGAATTTAAATAAACCATGATGTTCTTGCAGGTGTATGCATCAGCGTTTTTACAGCAACAAAAGTTATTTAGGTGTAGTCTGTTTTGGTTAAAAGTATTTTATTTATTAACAAAGCAAAACCTAAAAAAAAAAATCCACATGGAAAATTTTATCTGCCAAATTTTTTTGCAGGTTGTTTTCTTAACACTAAATTAAGATTAAACACCTGTCTAATATGGAGCAATATTGTGAAAATCCCCCTTTTGAGCAAAAACATATCTGCTAAATTAAACTAAGCCAGCTGAAAAATGTGAGGCACGAGAATAAACTGAAATTCCCAGTGCCTCAGTGAATATAGGCAGCGATCCGAATATCAAGATAGAAATACGGCAGATAAACACTTACCAATGGCAGCCCTGATTGAGTGCAAGTGTCTGTGTTGGCGGTCAAGGTCAGCTGATAATGGGAGAGATTGAGGACGGGATGATGCGGCGGGGGGTCGGCAGCAGTCTCAGGTAATGAGATTTACAACCCTGAGCTCTTGCTGCACCCCTTTCTCTCCCCCTCATCCCTCACCTAACATGATTTATAGATCTAATAGACGTCACCGCTCTCACCTAAGATAGAGGCCTCACATTATCGGTGAGGGAAAGTAATCTGTTCAACAGGGCAAGATTATAGAGACAATTCTACCATGATGTACCTGATCATGCCTGGTAAACTGATATTCCTGGGCGTCCGAGAAAGAAGTTAGTTTGGCAATTGGCTAGGAGTAAAGATGAATTAATGTAAAACCATCAGTTTTAATAAAACTATAAAACTGCATTGATCATTACGTTCTATCACAGGTAAACCAATAAGACAGCATTATGACCAGCACACTCTCAGAGGTAATGACTATATAGCCACATTCACAGCAACAGCATCAACTTCTGGGACAAAATGTTCTCCTGCGTTTAATATATCCCATCCACCAAATAGTGTGATGATGATATTTGGTGTTATTTACTTCACCAGTCAGAGGTCATAATGTGATGCATTTCTGCTCTATAGTTATGTGAAAAGGGTGAACTGAAGGTAACTCAGACTTTTCTCTTTTTGGACTATGAAGAGAGGATGAATTGCATTTCCTAAATGTAACCAAGCCTATTTCTGGACCCCTCGTTATTTTAACTTAATACAGGTAGTGGTTAAATGTTCCAGGTCATCGCTTTAGGACGCTAGTGTAAAAACAACTAAACTGAGTCCTATAAGAGAAAAGTTCCAACATTAAAATTCCCAAATAAGTCTTTTGAAATTTGTAAGTCTTTAACAGACCGTCATAGTTTAGCTTTGGTCCCTGAAACTTGGCTAGAAGGTTCAGGTTCATCAGCACGATTCACTCATTTAGCAAAAAAATGGATACTCAAACAATTAGTCGAGTAAAACTATTAGAAACCTGTGTATCTCAGACAACAAATCCAATATGTAAAATGAATACAATTCAATTTTTTAAAAAGTAGCAGGACGTATTGTAAATGAAAATGTATCCAATAAAGAAATCTACACAATTTAGCTTCAGCCTGAAATGGACGTCCTCCTTCAATCCTTTATGCAAATCAGGTGGTTGGTCCCTTCGTAGATCCAGAACCAATTGTTCTGTTTTAGCAGACTATATTCTGCTTTAATGTTCACATGCTATTTTGAGCTTAGGAAAACCACAGACATCCAGAGATGTAGTTGCAATGACAATCTTAACAATTTGTTTCTCTTCAGTCTATCCTGAAGAGAGAGGATTTCTCAGGTGTCTCCTCAAGATGTAAATTATTCAAATAGATGAAGTTCTAGTTTTCAAAGCATTATTTATGAAAACAAGAATTTTTGTTTTTCTTCTGATTGTGATCTGACTCCTGTTGTTTTCCTGTTGTGTATTTGATGTCAACCTTTGAAACGGACTATTATATTCAATGGTGGTGTCTGCTGTCAGCACAAATCTGCATGTTTTGAGTTGGCAGACATCCATAAAATTTATGTCCATAGATTCAAACTTGTCATATTTGCTTCATCACTTTATCCTTAAATGTATGGATGGAGGTTGACACTCCAGGGATGGGGTATCCCATCACTAACTTAGTGGGTCCCTTTTTGGAAATACTTAGTTGAGATGAAGAAAATACCAAGATGGTCATTTTGCATCATTACAATAGAAGAAATCTGAGAGAGAAATGAGTTTTAAGCTTTATAGAGAAGCAATAAGATACAAAAAGCTGCTTAAATGTATTATTTTGAACCTAACAACTCCATCCTCCATTAAATATGTAGGATTTGTAACGTTGGCAGCCTGTTGGTTTCCGACACTGCCAACATGTTTTTCAACACTGTCAGCTAGAAATTTCAGACTGCTGTTCCTGTTGGCAGTGCTGACTGCTCTACCAGCAGTAAACATTTGAAACTTTTAACAACTTTAAAATGTCACCAACCAATGTTCTTGACTTAATTTCTCCCAAATGGCCTGCTCCTGTTTTGTTGAGCTGCTTGTCTCTTATACACAAACAGTAATTCATCAAAGTTTTACACATCGACAAATCCGGAGTTTACAGTAGCAGGTGTTTTTTTTTTATTTATTTATTTTTTTTTATTAGTTTTCAAAAACATTCTTGCCTTTTTGTTGTCTGCAGTCTGTAGTTAAGATGAAGCGGCTCTGCAGAACACAAGAATGTGACTAAAGATACAAATTGAACATTTTACTCTGAATATGTAATGATCAAGTCTGTGAAACGGTATAACAAATCGGCATAACCAAAAACGACTTAAAAGTCGAGTAAAGGCATTCTGAAATTATAAACACTTGTACTGAAGGACAATTACGTTCTATTTTGTGATTGCAACAAAAACAAGTGGATCAGAGCATGCCTAAATTAAGCTGCTTCTCTCCTAACATTTGATTTAACAGATATTTAGTGAAGTAATGTTCACTAACATTCCCTCATTATAAAAAGAAATACAGACTAAGTAAGGTTATGAATTTGTGAAAAATTCATAACCTGGACCTGGAAACCAAAGGTGCTGCCACTAAGAAATGATGAAATTATTTATGCGTGCGATGCTCTGTGCTGCTCCGTTCTTGTGATGACACTCTTACTAACATGACATTCAACTGAAACAAAATACAGGCTGCACTATTGTTCCAGTACACTGCACAGACCAGCTGAGGCACAGCAGCAGTGAGGGTGGAAGCCACTAAACTCGCTGCTCATTACCACAACAACCTCTCCTGCAGCAGCACAACAACCGAGGAAACAATCGGCGTCTGCTCAGTTCTGTTTATTGGCTCTTGTGTGCAAAAACACAGCAATATGGTGACAGCCAGATTGCCCTCCAGTAGACGCAGTGTTAATATTTGCACCAAGTCCGCAGTACGTGTTGAAAATTGTGCTAGATTGGATTTCGGGTGCACAAACATCCCCCTTTGGTTGTTTGTTTTCTAATGCAGTCTCCCATCTTTGTGTACTTTGAGAATTAAACCAATAAGCCCCCCTGCTAAGCTGAGGCGAGCCGTTATTGATGTGCTGCCTTTTTATTGTCTGGAGTTTATTCAGTTCATATTTATTGTGTCTGCCTTTGTGCCAAGAAGCATTTACTCTGAGCAGAGCGACTCAGAGGGACTCAAAGATCCACAAACAGCTGTGGAGTTTCAGGCAACAATATGTTCTGTTAACTGTTTCAGACGAGAGTTTTATTAAATTTTCAGTTTTTTATTAAAATTCTACATTTAGTGGAACAATATGATTAAAACAGCGGCTTAAGAGACATTTTGACATTGAAAAACATTAATTTTAGGAAGAACTCCAGAGCATTTAATGGCTGTTTACACTTTACCAACATGGCTCATTTTCTCCCATAAAGTGTACAGAGACATGTCTGCAGTCTATTTGAGTAAGAGATGCCAGATTGCACAAAGAAATGACTAATAGTGCAGAAAATGCCATTTAGGTCCCAGCCTTCCTTCATTTAATTTTTGTTTCATCTTTTTTTTTTTTTTTTTTCTTGCCTTGTATGGGCATAAGTCATGCTCTGAGAAACACAACCAACTCTGCTTCTGATTAGATTTTATTAACCATAGACCACAAAACTGCACTTAAAAATTATAAACAGCTATTAATTTTAGAATTATTTCAAACTCTCCAGTTGTAAATAAATTTATAAGTATACATTGGATGTGGAATACAATATGATGAAAACTGACCTGGATCTTTGGGATGGTGGTGACAAATATGGTTCAATTATTATAGTCAAAGAGTTGATGGTGTAGCAATTTATGGAGAATGTATAGCTGTGTTTTTTTAACCATGTTGTATCTTGATTAGGGCTGTATAAAATTTTGCAGATCATTTAATTGAGATTCTGCTTTCAAATGGTGCATGCAAGTATATTTTCCCAAATCAATTTACAGATTTAACTCAATTGTAAACGAATACCTCAGAAGTGTTAAGAAGTTTCAAACATCTCCTTACCAAATTAACAAGCTGAAATATTATATACAACAAAAAAACTGCACTAAACTTTTAAAGTAATTTCATTATTTCTCTGCACATTTTATTGCATCTCCCCAAATCAATTGCCTTAGCTAGAAAAATTATAAACGGTACCTCAGGATCTTTGGTCCTTGGAGATATTGGCCAAAATATTCTCTGGGAGAAGCCAGCTCCTAAAGGGCTTAGGAGCTGGTATTAATTTTGCTCGTTTGTCAGCCACTTAGCTCTTTCACCTGAGGAAACATTCTCAGCTGTGAGGACAATAAATAGTGCTGTCAAGTGTCTCAACAGTTTTAAGCATGGTGGAGAAAATGCACCGTTGATTTCTCAGCGGTGTAATGCTGCTTTATTAGTGCAAAACTAAAGGCACACATTTTTCCTCCTGTTTTTTCCTCTGCCGGCAAAATAATGAGTCTTCTGAGCTCTAAGTGAACCATGAATATCAGGGAATTGCAGCGATAATCCACATGCAGACAAAGAAAGTAAAGGTGATGCAGAGGACAGCAAAGGAAACTGGTCTTTTTGCATCCCGAGGCATTTTGTGAGCGTACATTATGTGCAGATGAGTTGAAGCTTCTCTATTTTATTCATTAATTACCACACATATTATAATATCTACCAGCTGGTATAGAACATAAAATGTAACAGGACAAGTGTTGTCAGTGAGAGCTTAAAATGGCTGCTGAAAGTCAGAGAACTGGAGCTGCACCAAGCTCAGCAGACGGTGGACAGGCTTGTGGTTGGATGGCTGAGTTCGAAGGCAGCAGCTTGTTAGGATGGAAATGGATTAGCAAGAGGCACAATGGGAGTCTTAGGCATGTCTGTGGTGTTGTGTTAAAGCTCTGCCTATGTTGCCCGGGCTGCTAGACTCATTTATGCCCAGCGGTGCATGCGGCAGCCAACTCTCTCACACACGGCGCTTTTCTAATTGCCACGGTTTCTTCTGCGCTCGCAGCCCAGCCTCCATTCGGCATCCATCAAAGCCATGAATTAACCTGCAGCGTGGCACAAATGTTCTGTTTGTCACATGCAGCTGCAAGTGGAATTATTTCTACCAACACCGCTGTGTTACATTGTTGAGGATACAGAGAGATTTTACACACAAATGAACAATTTATTTACAATTTAATTTTATCTTACCATCAAATCCAATGCATAGAAACAGATTTTGTTTTGTGAATCTAAGCTAGTAGAAACTCATTTCTGAGCTGATCTCACAACTTTGTAATAGAGCAACACATTTAAATACTACTAAAAAAAGAAACAATGGGTTGACTGGCATGAGGTTTCCTCAGTTTTTCAAAGATTATCCATCTTGTCAGTGACTGAAATGTTGCAAATACTTTTTGAAGTGTCTCAGACAAATACAATTAAGATAATTAAGTGACAGATTTTCATTTAGGTCACCTTGCAGTCATTCGAGTACAAGAACATATGGAAACCCTGGGCAGACGCCAGGAAAGCTTAAGAATCCACACGAAAACTTATTCAAAGGAAGGATCCAAAGAAAACAACCCAGTAGTGGGGGCAGTGTCTGACTGACAGGTGATGTCTTAGAAGTGAGGTAAAAACAACATCACAGCACCACTTTGAACTTAAGATGTTACTACAAAGGAAAAACTCTGGGTGTTGCCAAGCTCTTGGTTTAGAAAAAGAGAGAAATGTATTTACTCTTTCTAAAAAAATCCCAACAGCAACTCTTATATCTTTGTTTACATGTTATTGATCCTGTATAATCTAAAGAAACCAGTCTGGAATTGATCTACCTTGCTTGTATCTCCTGCCTCAGGGTTTGCAGAAGCTAATAAAATCCTATCAATAAGTCCTGTTGTGACATTTAGGGATATGTTGCTTTGACATAATGAAATTGCTTTATTTTTATTCAATACTTAAGCTACAAATGTAGGGATCTACATACCTTTTTCTTTTTCTTTTTTTTTTTTTTTTGTAATATGTGGCCAGATGGGGGGCCTGTGGTTCACCGACATAAAAACCATTTAGGTTTATTTATGTAGGAGGGGGCAGGTCTGGGAGGGATATCCAAACATTCACAAGAACTTTGAATAACAAAGGTTATACTTGTATAATACTTTGACATTCATTAAAAATGCTTGTAAAACTGCCTAGACTAGTAATATTTTAATGGCATAGCAACTGCACCTCTCCCTTTCTCCAACTTCTCGCTGTCCCCCCTGTAATTGTGAACTGCTAAGGTCTTTTGAAATCTCCAACTGGGGTTTTTTTCAAGATCACCCATCTTCCCTTGCCCTGCTGAAAAAGCATGCCCACAGCACAACACTGCCACCACCCTGTTTTACCATCATAATGCAGTTTTCATGCTCATGTGAGGGATATTACTTCTTTGCTTTGACGATTCCTATAGAAATATTTTGGGAAAGTCATTTTTTGCTGTACAAATGATACGTTGCCACCTTTTAAGAAGGAGTTTATGTGAAAATTTCTCAGGTAGAAGAGCACCAAATGTGTTTATGGTCACGGCTCAAGTCCCGAGTATGTGCAGGCTGGGTAAATGAGGACTGACAGGCCCCTAATGCCCTCTGCAGCGAATAAATGGATAATCTGGAATCCTGTTGTGATGCCCCCCACCCTCCTTCGTCCTGTGTCTGAGATGAGACACAAAGCCATCTGAGCACTCCAATGACACAGCCAAAGATTGATTTTCTGTGTGTGCGTGTTTGTGAGAGACAGAATGTCAGAAAGATGAATTTATTCACTGGGTTTCACAGTATCAGACAGACCATTTACATATTTATTTGTCGAATTAGAATGCGGTGACAGTGATGTTATTCCATTGCTCTCTCCGTGGTGTCACTTTGGGAGGTTTTGCATTTGCCCGAGACCCAAAAAAAAAAAAAAGGCAGGGCAGCACGTCATGAAATTTGTATGCATCTTTAACCCTTCACATTTTGATCTCTGTTTATAAATGAATTGACATGGTGAGATGCACATGGAGAGACCTGCTGTTACGATAAGATCTGTCTACCTTTATTATCTCAAAGGCAAGTAAAAGTTAAACTTGTGAATTGGCAAATTTTGCTCCTAAATCAGCTTCTGGTAACTTTTCTGGCACAGTCTTTTAAATTGCATCTGTTAATTTGCAATACAATTAAGTAAAGCCATGTCAAAAATAATAAATGTAAATTTAAGTTGCATTTGTGGCTTATGCTGAACTCTTCAGCCATATCGATTGCAGTTTTCTCAGTTTGTATCTTGGTTGTAGCCTTCATATGTGAACCGATCAGCTAATTGTTACGTTAGGCGGAAAAAAATAGATTGATGGTTTCCAGTGTTTTCGAAACAAAGTAAAGTGTGGCACGCACTTTTGATCAAAAAAGATAGAGAAGTGTAATGAAATAAAAATCCCCACAGAGGGGATAGACTAGTGGGTAAGTCACGTCCAGCTGTAATGCTCTTATCAGGTGGGGATTTTCTGGAAGTGTCAGTCGGTATAGGAAGCCTTCAAGGCTCTCAGGGAAAAGGGGATGCGGCGGTAGTGACAGGGCTATCTTCCTCTGACAGCCCAAAGACCTAAAACCGGATGGCTGGGACAGATAAGGCTCTGTAGGCAGAGAACACGCACAAGCGCACAACACACAAGCACACGAGTGCACAAATACACACCAACAGCGCTGGCATTCACTTTGCATGAACAAATTCCCTATTGCCTGACCACTCGCTCATTCATTCACTTATATGCACTGACACACACACGCGCACACACACACACACACACACACAAACTGGTTCCCTGCCTGCCAGCCAGCGAGCCTTCCCATTAGCTCTGCTGCAGTGTGCTGGGTGAGGAGCGCTGGGGCGAGAGACATCAATTTGCTTCCTCTAATGCGCTCGCTGCCCCCACAAGACATATTGATTATTTCTTCCCCGCAAAGCGACAAATAGCAATTTCGGGGCCATAATGGAGATAGATGGTTGGTTTATAAGAAGCCCCCAAAGAAAAGTTGTAAAGGAGGGGGGGTTGTTGGAAGGCGGACGGCGGGAGTGGGCCGTGGATGGAACTGCTCACACTTTTTCCACACGTCCTTTGCCCGTCTGTCTCCCATCTTTTAACTTGACACCACTTTTACATGACGCTGCCCCTTTCAGCGGAGGATAAACAATTAAACAGAAAACTCCAGGAGAAATAAAGCGGGGAAGGATTGAAATTAATGAAAATACATGGTAACAATATCTTGTTGAACCACCAACTGCAGCAATAGGTGTTCATTACGGTCCACAGGATCATCACCTCCTCTCGTTTTAATGGGTGGACTGCAGAGAGCAGCTGCTGCCGCAGTGTTTGCTCTGTCTCGCCTCCTGCCTCCATTCCATCTACCACATATCTCCTTTGTTATCATCACTGTGACTAAATCCATATGTTGCTCTTATGAGATGAGAAATATTTGATTTGGGTCCAGTCTAGTACGGGGTTAAAGTTTGTCGTAAACCTTGAATACTTATTCAAGGTGTGTTTTGTTTGATGTAATTTATGTGGCAGAACAAAATAAAGTGAAGCACTGAATTGGAAAGAAATGATGCAGGTTTATTTGAAATTTGAGAGCAGAAGGTTCTTGAAATGATTCTCCCGTGGGTCAGTTGTATGTACAACTACCCTTCACTCCAGTTATAGCTGCAGGTCTTCAGGCATGTCACTTTCAGCTTTGCATACCTAAGACACATTCTTGCCTTTTCTTCTTTTGCAAAAGGATCCATTCTCAGATTGGAGTAAGAGCATCTGAACATCAGTTTACAGATCTTTTCAGCTTCTCAACTGGATTAAGTTGATTTTGAATAGTTTGACACAAGAATATACATAAACAATATATTCTATTAGAGCATTTCTGTACATTTAGGGGTTTTGTCCCCTTTCCTCCATACTCAGATCTTTTTTTAAACAAATTTAACAAATTCACTTCGAACGACTGCAGGAACACCAAGTTTCATTGTCGAGAACATGTTCAGTCTAGTTTGAATCATGTTTCAAACATGTTTTGCGTGTGTGAATGTTTACTTTAAGCCTTATCTATACAAAAAACATCCTCACCATTTTTGCTATTGCCATTTTTTTTATAGCTTATAATAATTTATTTATTTTAAAAAAGGTGCATCTTCTGCCTTTCTTGCTTTGTAGTTGTTCTATTGATGGATTTTCCACACCTTCACCTGTTTGCTGTGCCACACAAACAGCTTTTTATTTGTGATAATTCTCCAGACCTTGCATTTCCTCCGTGTTGAGAAATCACATAAAACCCTAATAAAACACATTATTTGCAGTTACAAAGTGACAAAATACGAGAGATACAAATTATTTTTCTTGGTTCTGTATAAGTATAATTTATCCCCATATCTGGATGCCTTCTTTATCAGAAATATTCTCCAAAGTTGTGTCTGCTATTTTTACACATATCTGCCGTGACCTCAAATAGCTCTCCTCCATCAGAGCTAAGTTTATTATATGACATCCTTCCTGTTTTGAGGAAGCTGATAACTGCCAGCTGAGGAAATCATTGTTGCTGCAATCTCCAGGTAACAAATGAAGAGGTTCCCGTCTGCTGCTCACCCAATGGTTGGAAATGTGGCTTGATAGCTTAGCTGCAGAAAACAGTTTCTATCCAAAATTATCTGCTCACTGCTGATAAGTACCAACAATAATCCAAGATCTCGTAGATCTAACACATATGCACTGCTTTGTCACATAAACTCTACTAGGACCCAGTGAGTGTGAAGTCCTGAGCCGCTTGCCGTGTGAACAGATGGTTTAAGTTCAGGCAGACTCGCCCTGAGGAACTCTAAGTAAATATTTGACTGCTGGTGCTTAAATTAAATTCAGTCTATATTCACTTTACTCTGCCAAATCCTTATGTGAGTGAAATGTGGTGCGAGCATGATTTTCTAAGATAAGAACAAAAATCCAATTAGTCAAACACAGGGAGGTCTGGTTTTAGTGAAAAAGTGGGGGTTCAAAAACGAGGCAGCAACTGTGTTAGGATGACCCTGGCTTTATTTTTGAGCTTCTCATAATTATGGTAAGTTAACATTTCACTTCTTTTATAATTCTTAGATGACCTTAGTGAAACCATTGTTTTTAAGAAAGCGGAAATATACAAATAACATTGTTACAAAATAGTCTGAAAATTATTTTTTAGCTGTTTCAGCAAAATGTTAATTGACCTTTTTATTTATGATGCAGCAGCGAGTTTTATACAATTTATCCAACATTTATCCTTACCAAGCAAACTCTTCCTGCAAATGCAGATTTTGCCTGGAGGAGGAAATCCCACTTAATGCAGGCTTACTGAGTATTTAAGCACGTTTACTTACAGTTCAGGCACATAAATTTAAAGGAGCATTGTGTTAGACCTGGTGGCATCTACTGGAAATGATATGGATCTACAAATCAAAATGTTCTCTCTAGTTCAAAATTCAGTTCAAACCCATGAAAAAAATAAAATAAAACTCAATCACACTTCATAAATTTTTTTTTACCTTAATTTATGTTCCCAAAATGAGCTAATGCATGTTTATTTACCAGATAAGAGATGGATATTGAAGTTCCTCAGTTAACAGTTCATTAAAAACCATGAATTTAATAGTTTTTCATGAAATGGTAAACTTAAATAAACTGTAAGCAGCCTTATTTTATATTAGTAGACACAAAATTGTAGTTTTTCTTTGGATTACAGAAGCAATTATTCATCTAAGTTTAATGTAGTTTAATTTGCAGCATTGTGGAAAAATTACTATAATCCTATTTCAATTTAAAGTTACTTTCTAAAGTTCTTCTAACAAGAGACAGCTGGTAAAGCCATCTATGATGGATTCTTTTTTACAGTTTCATAAGCACTTTGATCTAAAGTAATCCTCTATTTTCCGCTCAGTCTGCTGTTGTCTCTAGTCATATTTGTCCATCAGGAGGTTAATAAGGAGTTACATTCTCATATTTTAAGGGTGAACTTGAGTATTATGAGAACAGATGCATAATCAAAGAAAATAAAACATATTTTGGCAACAATTCATCTATTTTTCTAAACCTACTTTAACTTTTCAAATTCATGGCTGTGGCATGGTAATTATCTCTAGGTGTATTTTCAGGACATTTTGCACAATTAGAACAAAAGGGAGTATTTCTAAATGATGAATTAAGCCTCAGTCAGTTCTTGTGATTTCTGGTCATTTCACTCCTTTTCATAACTTTGCAGTTTTGTTTGTTTTGTACCCGGCTTTTTCAGCTGTGGAACTGGAACACTTGTAATGAGATGTTTCATACCATCCATGTCAATTCATATGTAGCCACTTTCCACATTTCTGGAAGTGATTAATTTTCTTTAATGAAATCTGCTTTTCCATCCAGTAAATACATTACTTTGCCAAAACTACACATTCATTTGCCAGCTTCATCTCTTCTGTAAAGGTTTGTTAATGGAAATATTTTGAACATTTGTTCAGAAGCCGTCTTTGAGGTCAGGCATTGACGTTTGATGAAAACCCTGTCTCTGCTCCAATTCATCCCAAAGATGCTCCGTAAGGTTGAGGTCAGGACAAGTCAAGTTATTCCACTCCAACCTCACTCATCCATGGATCTTGTTTTCTGCACTGGTGTGCAGGCGGTGATGTCGGAACAGGAAGGGGTCATTGTAAACTGCTCCCTCAAAGTTGTTTAGCAAAAAATTATTATCTTGGTTTTGAAATAGTCCTCTGCCAGGTGACATTTTGCACTTCTTATGAGTAAATTCACACACAGATTAGGAACATTTTGTAGTGTACATGAATGTAGTTATTTAACTCCATTAAATATTTACAGGAAGGTACTGTAGTTGATTTGGTTTAATAAAGTCAACTGGCCTAATTACAGTTGTGCATTTTAATATTTTATATGACGGAGCATTCTTTTGGAAACTGCAGAAACAATTACCCGAACTAAATCTTAAAAAGATTTATACTTTAATGTTAAAATAATTATGCTAACATACAATAATTAGGTACACAGATACGAAACGGTTTCTTTACGTGTGCTAGATGGAAGTAATTAAGATTTAAATGGGAGCAAATGGGAGCAAATGGGTCCAAATTGGCGATACGAATTGGGACAAGGATGCAGTAAGATGGTGTTTTTATTTTTTAATTTGTGGCGAGACCTTTAAAGAATAACACTTGGATCCCATCAGATGACATGGTAAACAATGACAGTGATCCAGCTTTGTAGTTTTTCCTTTCCTCCTGCAATGCATTAAAATGTCTTCTGTGACAGTGTAATAAAGTAGGACACCATAACAGAGAGAATCCATTTTTAATATCAGGAAGTACCACACTTTTTCTTTCCAGCCTTTACATCTTCAAACATAACCTGTTTGTTGGGGGTTATTCAATCTTTTGGAGCACATTTGCTTTTTGTCCCAAACGTTTGACCACTGAAATGTTCTCAACCGTTTGCTTAACATTCGTGTTTAAAATTTCATTTACCTCCTCACAAAACAATCAAAATTATTGATCCAATTTGCTCGCCTTGTTTAAACACTAAATGAAAAGTGGAGCAGAAACTTGAGTAAACATTCCTTCTCTCACTCCTCCCTAGTTTAATAATATAGACTCCAACAATATAAAGTTATTACTAAGCAAAAAAAGCATTAATAATTCAAGATTGACATTTACTTTGTTTCCCAGTCGTTTGCCATCGTACCACAGTTTTTTTTTGTTGTTTTTTGGAGGGTTTTTTAATGTGAGTCGGCTGATGGATCTGTTTGGTTCACCAACTCCACCAAACCCGTTATACTTTCTACGCATGAGTTTCAATGTGGGCCACCAGAATGCTCTGCAACCTGAACATGTGAAAAATTGCAGGGGAGGGTTTGAGTCTTTGATCTCTGATTCTTCTCACCGAGCCGTCTTCCTCTTCATGCTCCTGCCTCGCTTTATCACAGCTCCCTTGAATATTTCAGGCACTTTTATTGCCTTCTTTTCAAACCTCTGTCATTGTTTAGTCACTAGAATATCCTGAAATGCCAAGATGGATTATTAATCTTTAGGATTAATTTGTAATCCTAAAGATGGACTATAAATTATTCAGTATTTCTGAGGATGTAGAAAGAAAGGAAAGAGAAGTTACTACTTTTTTACTTTGACTTGTTGTAGATGGGTATTATGTGGTATTTTATATTTATAACACTATCGCTTTAAAAGTATACTTTTTTTAATTTTAGTTTTTACAGCTTAAAGTCTGCTCTGTTTGATGCTAGATGTAAGCATGGCCCCATTAAATGTATTAAGTTCTGACAAGTTGTATATTCAGAATGTTAAAATTTTCTCCATTTCCGTGCCAAACATTATGGTAAGACTGCTTTTTCATATGAAAGCAGAGAATTCCTTGACTTTTGACATTATGAGGCAAGAATGCTGACTTCCTGCTAATGATCATCCTCCTCTACAGCCTTAGATCATTGGTAGATCTGGGAAAGGGGGCTTTTGATGGTTACATCAATTAAGGCAAGTACGCCAGGCCCAGAATATCACAAGTCATGTTTGACTGTGGGCATGATTTTTTTTATTTTTTTTCAGATGGTGTTGGTTTTACTCCAAATGTAAAGTCATGCATACCTTTGAAAATGTTCTATTTGTATCTAATTGGTCTGCAAAAGACTTTTCCATTTATTTTCATTTTGGTCTGTAGTTGTTCTTGTCTTGAAACTCTCCTATAGAGTTTCAGTCCCTTTGTTTCTCTTGATTAATGATCTGAGGAAGTTGAGGCCTGAGTGATTTAAAAATTGTTTGTTCTTCCACGCTCTTGGAGAACTCCTTGGAAGTTCTCCAAAAGATTTACCAAAAATGTTTTTTTTGGTTTGAAGATAATGTATTTGACATCGTTTCAGTGGAGTCCCATAGTCTTAAAAGTGGTTTGTAACCATTTCAAGACTGATGATGTTAGTGACTTTATTTCTGTTGTGTCCTTGTATTATTGTAGATTAGGACAGATGTTCCTTTCTTAATACTGATAGAAGTTGGAAGAATTGTTTGTTTTTTGTTTTTTTCAAATAAAAACATTGAAAGCTTTAAAATTTTTCAGATTTTTAATTTTTTTAATTTTTGCTCAAAGATTTTTGAGAAATCTCATGGCGGTTGTAAGAATTAAATAATCCGTTGTGTTTATTTGCAGCAGAGCTCATCTTTAATTGTATACAAGAAGACTGCAATGGGTCGTTAACCACAATAAATTATTTCATGAGTTAGTTTGAAGTCTTGGAGAAACTTTCACCTTTCTCGTCACTTTTTATTTCCCGTCAGTTCGGCCCGTTAAATGAAGGTAATATATCCATTACAAAGTGTAACAGCGGCGAATTATCTACTCACATATAAACTGACATCCCTAACGAAATGGAATTTTAAACACTAGGAGACAATCCTCGCCGGACTAATAACGATGTCTTCCCCAGAGATGCTGCACACTCAAATTATAGGAAGCGGCCGCGACGGGCACAAGCAACACAGAGACCCCGAATGGAAAATGAGCTTATTATCCTCGTTATCATGGATGCGGGCGCGGCCAATCTGTCAGTGATCACAACAGACATGTTATATACGATGGCAGCATTACAGGCGCCTCGCCTGATAAGAGCAATGACCCGCAGCGGTGATGAAAACAGACAGATTAGATGGAGAGGAAAAAGGGGGATGGATGGATGGTCAGATGAAGAAAAAAGACGGGTAGTTATGGGGAAGACTGGTGCTGGCGCACAATAATGTTCTGAGCATACAAGGCGAGAGTGAATGTGAAAACAGCTAGATGAATGGTAGGAAAGGACGGATGGAGGGATGCTGGGGGAGAAAGAGGGATGAGTGTGTTGGCTATTATTCTGCATCGATTTACTCCAGTCAGGGATGGCAGAGCGGGTAATGAAGTGTGGGATCTAGGGGTTGCCGCATGCGCTTGTCTGTGCCTTATAGCGTTTTGGATGTGGGCTGATGTGTCACTTGTGTGTGTTATGCACAGATGGTGAAGTCAAATCTGCTGTGGTTCAGCACAAAATTACATCGGTAAAACTTTGAAAATAAAAACAGAAGCATACTACAGGTAATTGCCAACATTTTCCAATAATTAGCGGCCAAAGTCATGTTTGAAGCTTGAATGCCTGAAATTCAGTAGATAGGCATCAGAAAGAATGCCTGCTTCTATGTCAAGTAAACTAAATACCAATTCGCCGCAGTGAGTTTAATCTAAAAGATATCTGATTTTGGAAAATCTAAGCAGAAGGGAGATGACGTTAATGCTTTTTTTCTTCTTTATTCTGTTATTTTCACCCCACTCCTCTGCATCTATCAACTTTATTTTCTGCATCCCTTTTCCCTTGATTCTCAATTCCCACCTCCCTGCACCCTCTGTTTCTCCGCCTGGTCTAATCCGCTGCTCGACATGCTCTTTCTTTTGTTCTGCAACCCTGACAAGATGTCTCGTTCCCCGTTGCTCCAAGGACAGGCCTGGTGTGCTCCGGATAATGGAATGAAATGTAGGAGTGATAAACCCCCAAGGATGCAAGGCAAAAACACAGGAGTGTGTCAACGAACGTGATAAAACTCCATTCTCCCGTGTGCCCCGTCGGAGGACCGAGGATTACGCTTTTACGGGGAGAGGCTTTGGTGATTTGCAGCCCCGAGATGTTTCACGGATGTCACGTGGCTTCGCAGGAGTGTTCCCACATCTGGCTTTGCACAAAGGTCTTCATTAGTTCTGAGCATTGCTTCACATTGTGCAATCATGTGCAGGTGATTTCCAGTCATCCTAACCAAGTTTGGTGCTCTCTGAGGAAATTACAATTCCAGGACAAATTCTGCCTTCGAAAAGAGTTTGTTCAGAAGAATTGCACACTAAAGTTGAAATCACCATTTTCATTAGTGCAGCATCTTTGCTGGAACTTTCTAAAGTAATGCAGGTGCAAAGTTTAAGTTTTGCATTTTCTTATTAAACAAGACAAAATACTGAATAATCTAAGCAAATTGATTATTCTACTGCAAGTGAAAAGCAAAACCCACTCCCAATCAGAAATGTTGGGACATTTGATACAATTAGATTATGATTCTCACATTATGACCATGGGTAAAAGTAGTTGTCATGGTAATACACAAAAAATATATACAAAATTATTTGTAACAAACCCTTCTTGTAAAAGGTTAGATAAAATAGTCTTTTTTATTTTACAATGCAGGTATACAAGCATACCTGCATTCACAATCATCCTTAATAATTTTGCTGATTGAGAACAGTTCCTAGTAGCACCAAAAAATAAACAAGCAAGAGAAAATTCCTGAGAACAGAGACTTGGAGCCAAAATGAAAAATTGGTTATTTGGAAGGATTTTGGCGACCAGGGAGATTATATTGGTCCAACACTTGTTTTCTGTTTGACCATTGACATTGACATTAAATACAGCAAATACAAAATGTCAGATCTGAGTTTCTTCCAAAACAAAAATCATTTTTCTAAAATGGCTGTAACATGCACAGTATGAGCAATACTGTTTGTGACAAGAACAAGATACCATGTTTGTTTTCTGTCTACCATTTAATTAATTTGTATGGTAACTATAAAAAGTGACCCAAATACAAAACAAGAAGACTCCCAGCTTTGTTTCACTTTGCTGTTTGGGAACATTAAGTTCAACTGAACCGAAACCTTGTTAGTATACGCATTTGTTTACCATAATAAGGTACATAGCTTGCTATGCACTTAACTTCCCCACCCGAATTATCCACCTGAACAACATAAATACAATTCCCTCATATGATGAGATCTTTCCAACAGCTGGGCTATGGTTTAAATATAAAAACAACTCTTATCTCAAAAATGGAAACGGTGTCATTCAAAAACTTCCAGATAAGTGGATATATTGTTGTATAATCTATCATGTGATCAGCTATGTCTGCTCACTGTAGTGGAAGAAGTGCCACAAAATCTCCAATCCCTTCTAAACATTCTACTTAAAAAACATAATAAAATCAAACTAATTTTAGAAATCGAAAGGACTGCTAGAACATGATAAACATGACTTATGCACTGTTACACCGGTAGAGAGCATGAGAGTTATTTAGGATGATGAAATGGACAGCACAGAGAAAAATACCAGCCATTCAAGCTTTTTCATGAGTTTCCAAAGGTCTCCAGTAATGTGAGGAAGATTCGAGACTTGTTGCTAATTGCTTTTTTGACAGGGAGTCACTGGAGGGCTCTAAATACTTACATCATACATTTGCAGCCATGACAGCTTTTAAAAATCAAATAAAAGGGGGATAATACCCAACCTATCAAGTGAAAGATCTTTGACAGAAAATGCCTTTCAAATTGTGACATCTTTGAAATTGGAACAAGCTGTGTCTCTGTCACTGTCTGTTGTCACTAAGGTGCCAATAGACTAGTAAAAAGTGACTGGTAAGGCAGGTAATTTTCCAGAAGACAATTACCAGAGTTCAAAGCCCTTGGTTGAGTTCAAAAGATGAAACTTTTTAAGCAAACCTTCAACAATATCTTGTGCTATTACACAGCTCTCCACCTACTCTTGACCTCAATCTCCCACATATCTTCACAGTCTGGGGGAGTGCTTTCATCCTAACCTGCCACATAATACTTTGACGTAACAGGCAATCGAACATCCTCTAATCTGACCTTGACCACACATTCACAAAAGGTGAGGAAAAGTGTGGGTGAAAGCCTTGTGAGAAAACCTCCCACCCTAAAAATAGAAAAGGTGGCAATTAAGTGCCGCTCCAATCATCCCTCTGGTAAACGAGCCCTATAGATTCCGCCCTCATATCCCTAGGCTTTTTTTTTCATACTATTTCCTCATCATTGACGGCTATCGGCTTAATTACGCCCCCACAGTCCCCCAGATAAGAGAGTGATAGCCTTATCACCACGGCTCATTTCCAAACCCATAAAATTAATAAAGTCTACCTCATGTCCCCGTTCTGGAGACAAACTTTTTATTAGCCATCACGTGCCAGAACTCACTGAAGAAGTAGTACTTTTTGTGTTCTTACTATTGGGAAGTAACAGATTTGGGAAATTATTCACTACAGGAGGTTAAAGACAGCGGAGGAAGACTGTTTTTGTGTTGCAGGCAAAATGATCTCCAAGTTGCAGTTTTTCACTCTGATGGGGGTTATGTCTGCATGTTAGTTTTACGATTCTTGCAGTATCATTCATCATTCTGAGTAGCTGAATTATCCATTTACTTTGGGTAATTTTCCCTAATCTCTGCCTTGGGGGAGCTGCTTAATTGCACATTTTTGTTGTGGACTTCGCAAACATTAGTGTTGACAGGTCTTTTCTCTATGTGAAATATAAATTAGAATATAAATAAAAGAGAATAGACAGCCCATAATACCCTCTGGTTTCTACAGCTGATAGTTCACATTAATAAAGCTCTAATAATATAAACAGGAGCTTAAAAGGCTCTGCAGTAGGATCTGCCTCGAGTCCTCCAACACTTCATGTCGGCTGCTGTAATCAGTGGGGAGGCAGCTGGCTTCCCCATGCTGTTCCACCTGCCTGCTCCCTTGAGTAAAGGGCTGTGCTTCAGACCAAATCCACTCTTTCTGAAGCAGACACCAGCGTGACTGGCAGGGGTCCCTCACATCGATTTCAGGGAGAAGGGAAGGGGAGGTTGGGCGGACCCATCACTGCCGCAGCGAAGCTGGCAGTGGAAGGAGACGGGCTCCCACCAGGTTTGGGCCTGTCATTTATTTCTAAACGACGGCAGATGGTGGGTTTGGCACTCGCACCGTCGTCTCCGTCTCCCAAGGTGCGCTTCTGTGATGGATGTGGCGAATGGGAGCGCTGCAGAGACGGCTCAGGCACATCTGCGCAGGCCGATAACGGGGGGCAAAGTATGCCTGAGCTTTCTAGCCTGCGACTACCTTTCACATATTGCTCATTCTCGTGCAGACCTCTTGAGGACACGCATCTCTTTGCACTTATTTGCTGCTCACTTTCATAAGGGCTTTTTGTCCCCGTTATCTGCAGGGCACCTTTTGCTTTGCTATTCATGCAGACTCTAAAGTTTGACATTGATACCAGCACTGTCCTTCCATAATGAAACTTTACAGTTGAAAAACATAGCGGGATGGGCAGTTAATCCTTGAATAATGTCTCCATTTCAAAGCATAATCTACAGCAGGTCAATAAATCTCCGTGAGCAAATTTTTCAGCTCTGTATTAGACGAGAGTTCCTTGAAACTTAGAGGTTACTGTTAGATGTTTCTCTAACTTACAAGGTATTTTTATATTACTTTTTCTGGCAGGTTCTGAGAAGCATCTCTAAAATCCAGAAAGCACCTTCATAGTTCTGGGAAAGTTATTGAGGGATTTTTGGAAACTAACCTTCAACTACATTCTACAACTGGCTTCTGTTTTTCTATAAACCTTCACCTTTACTGTCACATAAAAGCAAAATCAGCTACATAAATATAGGCCAAAAGTCCAAAATACAGGTCATTAGCACTTGCCTGGTCTTGATTCAGATGGCAAAACAGTGAAAGAGACAACAAATTATGGTGATGAGAGCAAGCTTTCCAACTTCAAAGACTTAGAACTCATCGCGAAAGGTTACTTGCCAAAAATACATGTAAGCATTGCAAATATTCTCTCACTTTACATCAGTTTTTTTTACAAAGAAGTCATGTGAAATCCTTTTTTAATTGAGGAAGCCTTATGAATTCCTGAACACTGTCTAAAAATACTTTCATTGGTTATAAATTTATGGCTTCTTGCAGTTAAATTTCATCATTTTGGTAATTCTTTCTAAACCACACGAATGATTAAAGCAGAATTTATGGAAGAGCTGTTGTTCTGGATTGCATTGGATTTCATCTGAACTAACAAAGTGGCTGCTGAGCTGCTACACTGAAAACCTTTGAGACTAACTATATATCTGTGGTGCAAACACCTGTTTAGTGAAACTAAGCTGCTAAATTAAATGTTATCCTGCAGCAGCGTGGGTTTACCTACTTAAAAAGAAATTGATGGAGCAATAAATAGAGCAGTGAAATACAATATGGAGTTTGAGTTTTCTGGGAAAAAAAAAAGAGCTTTACAGAAATAACCCCACATGGGGAAAGGATGTGGCTAAATTGCATCAGAGAATATTTTTTTAGCTCCACATCAAATCCCATTGGTCAAGATTATTGGCTTTTTATTCAGGATTAGCTTGACATTTACATCGCCACCACGGAGCTGCTTTGAAACAAGCTATATTAAACATTTAATGATAGTCTAACAAATTTGACCTTAGTGTTTCTGGAAGATGCATTTGATCTACAGCTGAATAGGAACTCTGCCCACACACAGAGGATCCAAAGACACATTAAAGTGAGCAATCCCTGCCTTATGATGCTCTTGCAAAGGTCACATCAGCCTCATCATAATCACAGAAATCCATTTCCTTCCATAATTTAGTTTTTGCAGTGAAAGCATCATAAGGCGCCCAGCCACATCCCTGCTTGTATCCACGGGAACGCAGAAGGCCTCTCTGGACCCGGGACGCTGCATCTTTGGGATTCTCCACGCGTCGCTGCGGGGCGACAAGTCAGGCGTAAAGAGTCGATTTAGCCACAGCACCAGGGAGGCCCGCACATTAGCAGGAAGGAAATGGGAGCCAGCAAATACTTAGTGGGTGATTGGCTCCGCAATAACAGAACACCCCCTTTGGCAGCTCGTCAAGCGGTGCTATACGGATGCCATTACAAATGGGAGGCCATTAGAAGGCAGCAAGGCTTTGTGAGGCATGTCACTGCACCACGCTTTTAACCTAAGTTGTTTATGGATAGATACTTACTGAATTTTTCTATATTTTGCAACGTTACAACAATAAACTTGAATGCATGTTCATAGGATTTTATTTGTTACACCAAAACAAATGAGCATTTCATTTAGAAATTGAAGGAAACAGTTTTCACAAAGAATATGATCGACACATTTTCAAAGTTTTTGTTCAAATCTCCTTGCTTTGGGAATTATTGTTGGAAGTCTAGTAGGCTCAGTCTTCACTTTTACACATCTATATACTATTTTTTATTATTTTTTTTGCCTGTGTTTTTTGTTTCGTTTTGTTTTTCCTTTGCAAAACTCGCGCTCAGTTAGTTTGACTGGAAAATGACTTTGAACATAGATTTTATACTTTCCACTGACTCTTAATTAGATTTAGGTGTGGACATTAAGTGGATCATTCTAACGCATGAATATATTTTGATATCAGTTCTTCCATGTTTAGAGTCATTGTCCCGCTGTTGAACCTCCTGTAGTTTTGTCTTTTTAGAGTCTGTAGCAGATTTTCCTCCAGTACTGTATCTTGTATTTGCCGCCGTCCTTCTTCCAATCCACTGTGCCTGTTTTTCTGCTGAAGAACAGCTGTATTTACACTGAGAATAACATATACTCTGGTAGACAGTCAGATGACCATAAAGGGCAGTTGCACTGTATGTGGTGTATCAGAATGAAGGAGACTAAATAAAAATACTAGCCCTACTTTTTACATTTACCTGTAGAAAAAGAAGGAAATGCATTATACGTAGATAAAAAATTTTTAGTTTTTTAGTTTTCCCCTATATCTTTGTTTTAAAGAGATGAACCCTCATCCTCCAAATTCCTATTGATTCTTTCCAGCTTTGTACAGCAGAGGAACAAAGCAACAACTACCTCCCTGTAGGGAAAAGCTCTTTGTGCTTTTTTTTTTTTTTTTTTATATATACTTCCTGCAAGGTCGAGGAACAGTACATGCTGCATTTAAGTAACTCCATCTGCACAGAGGCTCTGTAGGTGTGCTCTTAAAAGCCAACCAAAGCACTGATACGGCGGAAATACTTTATCCCCGATGGACATGACGGTGTTTGCTCTGGATGTCTTCATTTTGTGGGACGAAAGGACTTGTCAAATGTTGCTTTATGTCCAAATGTTCAGACTCCCCGTTACAACTTTGTGCAGCTCATTACATTTTACATAGTGACTAAAGAAAGCAGATCTTATGCAGACCTGGACCAAATATTTATAGATATGTAAATCTGGAGCCAAGCGAGAAAATGAAATGAATGGCAATAATGATAAGAGAGCAGGAATGCTAAAACAAATCTCTTTTCTGCTGCTTGGCTCCGATTGGTTCACGCTTCACGGCATTACCAAGATGAGGGAGCAGAAATGGCTTTTCGACTTCCATTTGTATCAGCGTGCAGATTATATTTTACACGCTAAACTCATATGTTGTTGGAACAAATCTCTGCTTATGAATTTTTTGGAAAACACACGGTGCATTTGTGCAGAAAATGGGACTTGGAGCCGAGTTACATGCTTTCATTGACTCTGCTGCCCTGCTTAAGAGTCTTCAGCCAAATTCAGACACATTCCATGCATTCGATTGCTGAGTGATGCAAGCTTTGACATTTTCTACCTGGATATTTGTCTCAACTATCTTATGAAGTCTTGTAGCTCAAAGTTCTGATTAAAATAGAAGTGAAAATTCAAATTTTAGAGATGTAGTGCTACTTGAATTGATGCTGAACCTGAGTTCGAGTTTGTGGTTTGAGGGAGCAAAACTTTTTATTTTTCAGTCAAATCCCAGGTTAAACTCTTCCACAGCTTTTACCTTTTGCTAAAAATAGATAATAAAAATACAGTGCCTGTAAAAAATAGCATTTAAACTCATAGTTTCATAAATATAATTATTTTACAGATCTTACAAGACGTAATTGATGTGCAGTGGAAGCAGAAGAAATTGTTTCAAAGTGAAATTGAAAAACAAAACTACCAAGTAATGTGTATCTCAAAGTAGAAAATAGCACTGAAAAAAAGCATTGAAAGATCAAGTTGCAACTTTCCTAAAGACCTGAGGTAACTTTATAAAAGTTATAACGTTAAATAGACGTTATAGATATGATTTTATTACTAAAAATCAATAAAGTTTTTCCACATATTAGGATCAGTGCAATTTTATGAAGTTTGGGGTGACTGCACTTGATTTTTACTCATATTTGCTGTGAAACAATCTGATGTTAATGACAAGCTAGACTAATTTCAAAGTTTTTAATCATATTTGCAATTCTCACAGTTGCAGTAAGATATCAGCACAGTAGAAACGCACACAACTGAAGGTATAACAGAAGGTTCTGATGTAAAAATATTTCAGGTTGCATAATCCAAGTGTGCTTTTAGCAAGCCGTCAGCCTGTTAACAATGTAGCATTTCTCCTATGTTGAATAAGCGCCATGACTTGTCTGTGTTACATACTGAGTGGAGAAAGGTCATTATCAAGAGACAAAACTGATTGAACAGAGAAAAAATAACACAATGTCACTGCAGGTGACAAAGCCATCCAGTTCAGTCTTTTCCTTCTAGATGCAGCTTTTGTATCAAAATCTCTAGCACAGACAGGCTTTTAAAGATTCTGTGTAGTACTGCGAATGCACAGCATCACAGTAGACTACTGATTTGAAAGCCTACCATCTATTGTGTGAATCATGAACATTTTAACTGTCCAGAGAAACTGTGCACACTTTAGTCTTCTCCTCAACCACCCCCATGATATGGTGCATATATTCCTAAAACCTGAGGTTTTACATTTCCTTTTATTTATTTATTTTGTTAATTTTAATGCCCTGCAGGGCCACTTTGACTGACTGGCATCTCATTAGGAGAGCAGAGAACCATCGCTTGCTCACGTGTTCTTCTCCAGACAGACCACGCCACAGGCTGCATGCTAATTGCAGAGGCGTTGCCGGCTTGAGACGACCTTGCCTGTTAAAAGAGGAAGGAGGCAGAGAAGTGGTTTTGTGCGGCTTCTGTTGGGGGCTCTTGTGGGGGCTCTTCTCTCCGACCTTGTACAGAGTCTGACCACTCACTTGTAGAATATCACAGCGAAAGCCTAATTTAAAAGACGAACTTGAAGTTGTCTTGTGCTTATCAAACATAATGTGGGAAGGACAGCAGCTCAGAGTGACATTTTTCAGACACTAATTTGCGGCTTATCATAATGTTACCATATTAAAAAACACTCACTTGAATGAAAACTCATAAGGGTGCATGGTGGGAGTGAGAGGCACATTTAAAGCAGACATCAAATGTTCACATTTTGTCGCTAATATGTATACTTTCAACTTTCGAGACATTAATTCTCAACATGTCTCAGCTTTATTACAGTTTCTTGATTAAGGTCATCTTCTCAAAGGGTGTGCCATTGCTTTTGAACATAAAAAAACACTTTATAGTCTCTAAATATTAATACACGTAATATGTTTTTTTTAATCTTTTATCTAAATAGGCACTTCAGGCAATTTGAGTTTAGAATTTGATCACAACTTTAGACCTTTTTTATGTTCAATCAGGCTCAGAGTTTCTATCCAGCTGCTGTTCTGCTTTCAAGGAGCAGAAAAGCAAAGCGAGTACGGACTCGAATGTAAACATGACACAAGAAAAAAAGAGAAGTCAAAAGGTTCATTTCTACTTTCTTCCCCCTTGCCCTAATATAGAAAACATGGATGAGTAGATAAGGAATGTCATAGAAAGACATTCTCAATGCTGTTGTGTGGATAAAAAAGTCGTTGAAGATTTGGAAAAAAAGAACCTTCGTCATGAGCCCTTCAACTTTGGCATAACTCAAAGAAAGGGGAAGATAAAAACAGGAAAAAAAAGTTTATATTTTCATGTAGAAAATATAAACTTGACATGAAAGTTTTACTAGCAAGAAAGTTACGCAAATGCAATGCAAACGCAACAGCAACGGTTGGATAAAAGCATCACTAGACCTCATGCTTTGATATGCAGATGTTTGTTCTGCGTTGATGCAGATCACTTTCCTTCACATCTCAAATCCTTTAGGTATTTAAAATATGTGGATTAGCTCAGACACATTCAAAATATGAAAAAAAGCACTTATACCTTATACCAGAAATAAAAGCTACTTGCACATATGTTTTGGCACCATAAACATATGTAAAATTTCCTTTATTCTGTGGTAACTGAATCGTCTTGCCATATAACAATTTATTTCTTAACCAAACCTTAACCTTCCCAGATACACTCAAAATCCCCTGGAAGAGCAATTAACTGTTTTTCATGTCTTAGCTAGAATTTTAACTAAACTGAATATATAAATAAAACTGTTTGCTGTTATCCGCATCAGTTGTTGCATATGTTTGAATTACACGGACATAAACTAAGAGATGACGCTGCTTTTATTAGTCCTTCCATGTCAGTCACTGATAAAGAGGTGCTGCCTTGAGCCAAACCAGCCAACTCCTCAGTCCTCATTAAAATGTCATCATATTAAAAAATCATTTCAGGCCCTGGCTTATGAGAGTCTCATTGCCTTCATGGAAATGTTCTCCTTTTGGCTTCAGCTGGAGAGAGAAAGCCCTGAGAGAATAATGACAATACAGAAAAGGAATATGGCTGAATTAGATAATGGTGGCTTGTGTGTGTTAGAGGATGGTTTCAATGTTTTAGACCATTATTAAGTTATTTAGTTGCCTATTCTACAAAGACTGACCGCCGCAGTGTAAACAGATCTGGAATCAAAGTGCAGATTTCTGAGAAACCGATCAGCCTAGTTCAATTATTGTAACTTTATTCTGTGGTAAGGAGGTTTTCATCATTAGGTCTGCTTAACCCAAGCAGTCTGTATTTTCCGTTTTTCCTTTAGGACACAACTTTGCATTAAATACTTCAATAACATTAGAAATTTGGTCTGAAAACGTTTAGGGGAAAAAAGAAAAAGAAGGCACCTTTTGGATTTGTTTATATTTAGCCAAGTCACTGACATTTTGTTGTTCAGTGCAGCATATATGCAAGATTTAAAAAAAACTGGCACTCACCGGTCATTTTTGAAACCATAAATATTTTTAAGAACCCAAATCTATTTCTTATAAGCAAGGGAAATGCTTATCAGCTTTCTTTCAGCCAGCTGACATACAGTACAGTGTAACAAGTAGAGAAAAGACAGCAGTGCATTAATCCTTGCATCTGGGGGAAATAAATAAACATTATTATGGCAATTCCTCTGGCTTCTCAATAAAAGCACTTTAGATAAACAAATTTAAACCAGAAACTCCATCAGATCTCGAAAAATGAAGACAATTTAGCCTTGGAGCAAAAACACCCGAGAAGTCATTTGAAATAGAATTACAGGAGTATAAATAGCCAAATGAGGAACTTGGAAATAAAACGAATATCCTAGACAAAGAAAAATATGGCCACAGCTGTGGCAGAAAGCAGCGAGATAGAAAAACTCATTTTGTAGATTTACTACTCAGCAAAAACCTGCAGAGAACCGGAAAGATAAGAGGTGAAAGATTTATCAAATCTATCAACACCATTGTTGAACCAGGTTAGTCAACAGCATTAAGGTGCATATTTTGATTAAAACACATCCAATTCTATGTTGGATTCTATTAACCTCAAACAAAGAGGTGAGATTAAGTGTAAAGCTTATGTTCATCACGGATCAAGAACAAAATGCAAACCACAAAACATCTTGCAGTCTAAACATCTTCCAGCTTCTCCTGTGTTCAACATTGCAGGAAGATGAAACCTAATCTTTTAATCAGTTTGACAAAACAGTTTTGCAAGCATTTCTTGCAGAGAGGTCTAACAGAAAATGTACAGAAATGGCTCCAGTGGAGAGTTGGAACTATTATTTGGTGTGTAAAGGTCATTAACAAAGGAGTCTAACACACACCCTAACCATAGGCTAATGAAACCCCTGCTTTAATGCCATCAGGACTTGCAATTGCTGAAAGTTGAAGCTCAATGAGGCTTGCCTTTTGTAATACCTGGTCCTTGAATGAAAGTTCTTGGAACTTAAATTAGAGATTGTTTTTAAATGGATGCCATCATGCAGCTATTCATCTTCGTGAGCTCATTTCACAAGCCAGATTCTGCTTCACTACAGTTTTATTCCTGTAATTTCTATTTTGTCGCTTTGTCACATAGATAATGAAAACCCATTCAGAAAGCATGGTGTATTCTGAGAAAAGACAGAAATCTGACTAGTAAGAGTAAAGACAGCCGTGCCGCACATCACTCCACGAACCAGAATGAATACCACCATATGTTGTTTTCTAGCGCTAGAGTTAATTAAACAATTTGCTCTCGTCTGATGAATAACTAGACGATTTCGCACCATTTGTTATGTTGCAGCATGCAATCTGTCTCTTCCCGATAATCAAATTTTCATTCAGTGTGGCGTCAAATAACAACATTAGCAGAGTGGAGAGAAAAAACAGTCTTCCTTGAGCAGTGTGTTTTGTATATTAGATATTTTAATTGTAAATAGAAGTAAGCGCTCACTGCAATTTATTAATGTGGGAAGCTATGAATTATGAAAGCAAATTAAACTAAATTCATGCACAGAGAAACAACACAGTTCACAGTATATTAGAATCCCTGCAGAATGCGCACATAACTCCTTGATTGTCCCCGAGGGATGTAATATCTATGCTTTAATTTCACATGGCAAGTAAGCATATCCTGTTACAAGCCATTACAAGCTTTTAATGCCTCACACTGTGCCTGGGATATGCTGCTACTTTATGCCTTTAAAACTAAATATTTAACTATAATGGGACAATTTCTGATGTTTATTTTACAGGCAAAGTTGGTTTTGCGAAATTTACCCATTCAATTAGAACCATTTATTGGAAAAAAGATAACATTTATAAAAGCTTATTCCACAACAAGCATTGCAGAGATGGGAGGTAAATAAATGCCTTCTCCCTCTGGGGTGTGGCATGTTATTAGCTATTTTTCATGACTTTATTTGTACTTCTTAAACATCCTTTCTCCACCGTAGCTGCTGGGCAGCCATGTTAATTTTTTCTGCTGGCTCTGTGTTTTTTTGTGCTGGTGCCAGGCAGAGTTGCAGAGCAGCAAGTAACGGACGCCAAAGAAGCGCTGGTTCGTTAATAAACCCACATTCATACCGGCCACTTCAAATGTGTGAGACCTTAGGTAATAATGTATTTGAGAAAAACAGAGAGGTTTTAGAAAATCATCTGATCTATGCTATTTTAAAATTAACAAACAGATGATCTGCATGGAAGAGCTTTTTCTAAATAGTTGATATCCATCATTTCCTGTTCAGCAGCTGAAAAGAATTACTTGAAAAATGACTATAGTCATTCCTAAAATTTTTCAAAAAGCCATAGAAAAGGAAAAGTTACAGGAATCTTTTTTGGCATTGGTGCCTTTCAGCTTCTCCAGACATAAAATTGGATTTGAGTTCAAACTCCTTACTACAGAATCTGTCATTTGTTTCTTTTTCTTCCCTCAGAGTCCTTGTTTTCTAACTCTGGGTGACTCATTTTGCTCAGAAAAGCACTGGCAATCATCAAGTTTGAAATTCAATTCCTCTAATACATGGCACTGTGAAGCAACAATGCAGCATAGAGCTTGTTATGAATCTTTTCTGTATGCATTTTGTTTTGCTGCTTGTACAAAAACTAATGCGGAGCACTACTTTGGTTTTCTCTGTATAGCGCATAATCCTTGAGAAAATCATTCAGAAAGCCTTTGCAAACATCCATCCTTTTTCTAATAAGAGTCTCTTTGGCTCATTGAGTTTTTCTAGGTTCATTAGATGTTTGTGTGTTTTTCAGAATCTGCACAAACCTTAATAGGCTTCAATTTTATCAAAGCAGCATTTCCTGGTGGTGGTCTCCACTTTTTGTGCATTAAGTCGCCTCCAAATTGAAAAATTGTACACAAGTAGTGTTAGTTGGTTAAAAAAATTAGAATATGTTTTCTCTATTTGGCTTCCAAAACACTTGTTATATCTGCTAAGCACTGTGTAGTTATTTTAAACACTAATAATCCTAATTACATGTTGCATACATACATTAAGTATGTACTTGAACACTATACTTAATCTGAGATTATAGCTGAAGGTTTGCTCTAAATAATGTAATCTGTTTTCAGAATATGGACATAAAAGTTTGATTTAAAATCTCTTTTTAACCACTAACCAGTTGCTTTCGGTATGTGACTCTCTGAAGTGTTGACTTTTCATCTTTTCTTTGACTTTACTGACATCCTATTCATTTATTTCAAATCTTTATTTGTCCATGTGCTTCGTGACCAGTCTCTATTCTCCTGCAGTATTAATCCCGTTGTTGGGTTTGTGTCAAAGGTAATAGAAAATCACCCACAAAGTGACCATATTTTTGGATATTCACCATATCTGGTGAAATGCCTTTTCCAGGACCAGAGAGCTAATGTGGACCTGTCTGCACTTTTCCCAGTGCTAATCGATGAGCAGCGAGTGTGTGTAGATGGCATATGTCATTCTGGTTCATGAATGCATATTGGTTAGACATAATGTTGACAACACTGCCAAGATCCCACTTGATGATCCACTAATGGAGGAGGAGAGCTGGCAGGTTGATTGATCGTTGAGTCACTAATGTTACTATTTTCATTCCGGGGTAAGGACGGAAAATGGTATACTCCTCAAGTCTGGATACTTGAGACAGACTTGAGACAGAATATCTTGAACTATTCAGTTAAGAAATATACCTTGGGTGCTTTCATTTCCCAAATATAGGCTGGGATGTCATTATGGTCCAGTTGTCTTTAAATTTTTTCAACTTCCTGATTGCCTATCAGAGTTCTGCTCAACATATTGGAAGTTTAAGTCCAAGGGCTCAGTCTGATTTATTTATTTTTTCATTATTATTATTATTTTTTTTTTTATGTTGCTAAAGTTTAGCATGTTGTTAAAGGTTTAAGGTCTGTCCAGATATTGTGGGCCAGCTTCATCACTTCAGTCTTAAAACTTTGGACTTGTTTATTGATGCAACTCAGAGTTTCTGCTCGTAGTAGTCTATTGCAATCTCATCAAGTGAAATGTCTGGTTCTTTTCTTGTGTTCAGGGAGATTCCACCACTAAATGCTAGAGTCTGCAAGACTTACAATCTTGAACACCACCAAATGGCTGAATCACTATGTAATGGACTATAAAGTGATGGCGTAAACAACTTAAACATCACAAATTTCTTTCTCCAGAAGCAGCTATTTTATTTAGGCCCCTTAAACTGTTTAAACCATAAGAACAAAGTGAAATTAGTTTTCAAGCTGAAGCATGTTTTTGGGTTTATCTAATAAATACAGCTATCAGTGGGGAGGGATGATGGTCATTTGTGACAACCTCATTTCATATTCTCACCAGTTGGGCATGCCTCAGATTTTGAGGTGTAATATAGCCCTGCCAAATCAGCAGTAGCCCATTACTCATCCCCCTCTGTGCTGTCTCCTGGCTGGTGCTCCGGCACTAATGCAGATTACAGGGATATATGAGGGCTATTTTGTTCGCTGCAGGGTGGAAACGATCACCAGCAACCCCATCCCTCTCTGATGCACGACTCTACATCTGTTCCCCCCGCAAAAGCCTATCTGGATATCCATCAGAGCCAAGCCCCTTATCAGATCTAAGGCGGTTGCATCTATTGCACATCAATTATAGATGCTGTGTGTGAAAAATTGGGTCACTCTATCAACACTCTCCCTCGATCCATGGAGACATTGTTTAGTTAAGTGATTAGTGGCTTATCTTTACATACAGTTGCAGTTGTAAGTGTTAAACGGTCTGTTTATGGTGCATGGTTACAGCAGCACAATTGCCTCAAGTGAGGAAAAACTATTTCCCACAGCAATTTTGATATGATTTAATGTGGCTCCTTTTCCCCCAATTTAGATCAATTACTCAGATATTTACACAATTTTTGCTTTTATGCCCTAAAGTGGCCTTTCTTTGACTCATCTGGACAGGAAGTTTGCACAAGTGTGCTTACATCACAATCCATTAGGACCGTTTTGCTCTCCTCTTGCACTGACACAGGTGGTGACAAATGAGCCACGCTGCATTCTTGTAACCCAAATTCATTTCCAACTTGCTCCCTGACGGAGAACACAGACGTATTATTCAAATTTCTAACCCATTCACTCTGAGTGGTGCACGTCAAAAAACCTAAACGTTTTAATCTTCATGCAAGTCTCTCCTCATCTGTTACATAAATAGACCATTCATCATATTATTGGGCCTTTGCAGCTTGACTGTTTGAGTGATCCGTTTCTCAAACAGCCCCCTCTCCCTGCAGCCCAATCAATCATTTTTCAATGAAGATGTCACAGCTCATTGTGTGGAGGGTTACCCCGAATGATTCCCAGAAGGTTTTCAGATGACAAAGTGAAAGCCGGAGCCATTTTGATCCAGTGGATGGTTTGAATAATTTGGCCAAAACACTGTTCCATTTTACTGCTGGCTTGTCAACAATTTTCACCTCAGTGGAGGTGGTAGCAGGTGCGGAAATCTCTAAGCATGCTTGCTATTAACTTTTCATTAGGCGCATTAAACTGCACGAGTCATCAACAAGTAGTTGCTGCTCGACATAATTGGTTTGTGGTTAATGTCTGTTTTGAAGCTGTAAGTGTCAGTGAGCTGCAAAAATCCCAGCGGGAGCTCTTTAAGACTTGAGAGTTTCTCAGGAAGAAGCACTTTTTAAAGACAGACGGCCTTTAAAGACTGGCAGCCTAAACTGCACGGCAACAATTTCTTCCAGGCTGTGCATTGTTATCCCAGCCACTCATAATGATCCTTAATTCGATAACCAACCCACAGGATTGTATCATTAAATAACCAGCTGCAATGCAATAATAAAAATTTCATTTCTCGTCTTGAGTTCTTGCGCGTGCACATCTCACCTTTCCACTCTTCTTTCTCTTTTCTCTCCTGCAGCCTCTACCAAGGAGTTGATGTGGAGACCTGTGACAGCTGGAGCCGGAGACATAACCTTCGAACACAAGTGTTTTCACCAAACACACTTCAGGGAAAGTACAGGGCTGTGCAGAAAGTTGGTAGCTTATTTCTTTGTGTTTTGTTTCTAAGGAGCAGGGCTTTTTTGGGTGTTTTAAGTTGGCTTCTTCCTGACAATTTTCAGTAGAATCCATTGTTGTTTAAGCCACACATCTCACTGGCTTGTAAAAACATGCGTATTTTATCAACCTCTAAATCTAAACCAATATAAAAACTGCACAAAGTTGTGTTCATCTCTTGGAAGCGCAGTATAAACCAACTATTGTCTGGTTTACAGCTGTGTCGTCTTCTAATGATATGCAAATATCTAAATTTGTGACACAAAGGATGAAAGATTTATCAGTTACTGGGTTAATAATGATGTACTTCTGACCTTTTAAAAGAAGGATAGTTTGATTGAGGTTAATTTAGGATCAAATCAGTAAAACGCCTAATTAATAAACTTGGTAATTTGCATTTTAATAGAAAAGTTGTATCTCATATCGACATGTCACCAATATGTCTTATGCGCGGTCGCTTATTACATCACTATGACTGATTTATGCAACAAGTGGCACTTATTGTCAATCTGATCTGCTTTATCAACATATGCAGCGAATTTATCCATCGAAATGACCAATATCTAAAATATGGGCTTATGAGTTGACTTTTTAAACCTTTGAATATACTTTCCATTTTTCTGATTGTCTCTTTTTATTAATTTTTCTGTTCTATTTCCTCCCAAATGTCCATTGAACTTGGCAAAACACAATGAACATCACACACATTTATCTCAAACCTTGTGGATTTCATGGCCTGTATCATCAGCTGCAGTCTTTGTGGTCCGCATCTAAAGCTCCACTCTTACTGCAGTGAGATTAATGAGATGTAATCTTTTACCTCATTGCCAATGCTTTATCTCATGAGGTCATTCATTGGTGCGCTAGCCCTCCTCCACCTCCCTACCCTCACCGTACCTATGTTGCAAAATTAAACTTGAATTAGATCATTAGCATACAAAGCAGGAAACCTACTGCCGTGGAGTCATACATATTTATCCGGATGTGCCTGACTTGTGCATGCACACCATCATACTGCAACCCCCTTTGCATGCAAACCTCTTGCGCAGGAGACAAGCGAGCACAGACTATAAAATGGATATTAATTAGAGGAGGTTGGTTTTAAGAAGCATAAATTTAACTGTGAACCATCTGAGTAAATACAAGGTTTTCATCCAAAACAAGCTTTTTGAAACATGGCAGGTTGACTGCAAAACGTGAGCTTTTGGAACCAGAGCAGATGGGTTTTGATTAGGATCGTTTGGGCAGGTTGCGTTCAACGCATCAAATATTGCTTACACACAGAGGAAACGCGAAATGCCTGCAGCCCAAACTCATCTGCTGCACATTAACAAACAGAAAAAGACAAACAGGGAACACAGCCTTCTGAATAATCATGCATTGCCTCATGAATGACTCCTTTTCTCTCTCCTTTCCCCTCTGTCCTTTCCACTAGAAATTAACTTTCTCCTTAACCACTATCCCTGCTTCCTGGGGATCACTTTCCAGCCTTCTTCTTCCTTCCAGCTGGGAGAACAACTCCCTCCTTTAGCAGCTATGTGGACTCCTCCATTAGTATTCCTTCTTCCTTCCCACTTTTCCCTCCCTCCTGTGAGATTGCTGTTGTGTCTTATGGCTTTTTATTCCTACGTGATGGTAGATGGGTTCATGTAGGAGTAGAAGCCACTAAACACGCGGTGAGTGCTCGACATGCTGGCCAACACATGCAGAGAGCTTCCTGTGGATATGACAGCTGCCATGTTCACATCAATGTCCTGCCCATTATCCCGAATGCACACAGGGTTTAAACATAGTTCAGGGACCTCACTGAAGAGCGGGGCTGTTTTTAGCCTGGAGTCACAATTTGGTTCAAATTGGAGTGAAAACTATAGATTTAAAGTATTTTGGGAAAAATCCACAGCAACTTTCAGCTGAAAAATCAATCCTCAGTGCAGAATTGTCTTAACCGACCTACTTTCCCCAGCTGCATGCTGGCTGCTTGTGTCTCCAATTCAATATTAATTTCTTCACTTCTCTGCCCTGCAGTCCTTGATCAGAACTGCAGCTTGAAAGATCTCAAAACCACTTTCGAAATAAAATGACTCTCTCAGGTAGGTCACTCAATAATGTCTGAATATATTTGCCTTTTCCCTGTTAAGTTGTGCAGAAAAGGTTCATATCCCTCTTTAACAGCACTAAAAGGTTTTCAGACTGTAGTGCGGTGTCTTACAGTCAATACTTTAAGTTCTGGAAAGCAGGCGTTCCATCAGACACTTTTCCATCATTTATCAGGTATTTTATTGCTTTCTAAGGTCCTTCTGAGTAATAACTTATCAAGTACTTTTCTTGAACTTAGAAGTTACTTTGATGAATTTACCAGGTATTATCATATCCTGGAACCTAACAATAGTTTCAAAAATGTTGTCCAAAGATATTTGGTAGGTCCCACAAAGTTATCTCTAAGTTCTGGGAAGATAACAGATCCCTTTTATTGAACGTTGCAGGAACGTACCATGAAGTTTGCGGAAAGTAACGAGTTCTGCAAAATTATAAGGGTAAAAATAAATTGTAAAAATATTTATTTTTACAATTGTAAAAATATTTATTTTTACAATTGTAAAAATATTATTTCAAACTTTTTTACTCATCTATAAAAGTACAGATTCCATACCCTTATAATTTTAGAGCTCTTGCATCTCTGATTGCACTGTCACTGAATGTATTTTTGAACCAAATTTGTAACTGTCTCAAACCTGAGTGATTGATAGCTTGTAAAATCACAATTTAAATGTAACGTAGGTTACAGTGACCCTGCCTCAGACAAGTAAGGCCATATTACAGTGTTCTTTGACTGAAATGCTTGTACCTTTGATGACAACACAGATGAAACAAAAGATCTTTTTTAAAACGCAGAAATTGAACAGGGAGTTCCTTGAAACAGCTGGAGCCTGAAGAGACCAGCAGGAGACCAGCTCAGTCTGTTTTGTTAGACCTGAAGGGGTCGCAGACTAAAGTGCCAGATTTTGTTGTAATTCACAGTAAATTTCCAAGCGGTTTAGACATTTCACTCAAAATAGAAGGAGATGGTAACCTTAAAGCACCAGATTTTGAATGTTTTTCCAACCAGCTTTCCTGATAAGTTTCTCAATCCCTTTAAAACTTCAAGGCAGGAAACTTTAAATCAACTCGGAGCAACCCCCTTCATTTTCCTCTTAAATTATGTACAAATTCTGGCGCCCACATAATGGCGCCGCAGTAACTTTCGCCTGGGCTGAACTTGGTGTCAACTAATTAAGCAAGAAACTCAAATTATCCTGCTGCTGGGTTCATTCGTGTGCTGCAGGGTTTGGGTTTAAATGTCAACTCCCTGTTTGTGTTCGCTGCGAAATACGCTGCCAGCCTGCGCTCCTTACACACAAGCTGAATAAAGTCTAAACAGGCTGAAGCCAAGAGCTGAATTATTAATCCCTGGATATTACAAGAAGCTGACACATGTTTGCAATTGTGGGACATCACTTCTTCGCTCATTTGAGATGCATAATAATTTGAGATGAAAACGAGATAAGTTCTGCCGAAGTTTAATGATTTCTTTTCAAGCTATAAGATGTTGTGATCTAAAATTCAGAGGGGAAGCTTGACAAGTTTCGGTTGCCTGCATTATCTGTTTAATTTATTTTTCAGGTTCCCACTCCCACATAAGGTTTTTTTCCCCCCGCTTTATTGAGTCGTGAGGTGGTCTGAGAGAATATTTGAACAGAAGGAAGACATTAAAGAAGGCAGAGGAAGGCTTCGATTTTTAACCCTGTGGGGTTCCATGGGAATCTAAAGGTGGGAATCAACAGTGATGAAGTCTATGTGAAAGAACCTGCATTATTTACAGCAGCACAGCCTCATAAAGGGGAAGCAGTGTTTGAATAGATCGCTCCTGTCTTTTCGTCTTGCTCAAGGGTTCGCTACACCGTTATGATCCAACCAGACTGCAAACCTCACATTCAGATGTCAAAATAATAAGGCAGGCAGCATTTGGGCTCATTTTAATATTGACAGCTGTTCATTTTTTTCCAAATTACGGCTTTCATGACTCTGTGACTCATGATCAGATTCTGCAAGGTCGCCGATTCCTCAAGTTCAGGTGGAAATCATTAACTCTGGTGTAATGGGATTTTCCTCTGACAGATGCAATAATGCGGTGTGTTTGTGTACAGTAGGTTTAATGTATGAGTGTTGTTCTACTTTATCTCCACCCTGCTTCAGGCTCTGCTTTGATTTTTCTGTAATAAATAATGCTCTTTTGTCTTCTGTGCTGCATTTGTTCCCAGTTGTAATCTCTCTACTGCTCAATAAATTATGAATAATGCCAGTTCAACCTGCTGTACATCTCTTTTTTCATTTGTCAGATGGTGTAGTTTTACCCCTTTTTTATTTTCTAAAAAAACATGCACAGGCATCACAAACTCTTTTGGTGAGCAGTTTAACTCAAATCTCACTGTGCAAAACCAGAAGCAATCTGTTTTATCTGCACAGAATGTGAGCAGGAACGCAACAACACAAAGAATATTAATAGTCTTCTTGCACATTTAGCTATGTTTCAGTCTTACATGTAGGTACTGATAAAAAAAATCTTCCACCATCTTCCTGATTATTTGGATACAAAAATCAACTGAATACTTTTGCTCCAAGTCTTTTGGGACAACCAGGCTTGTATATTCAGAGACTAATGTTCTTATTTGTCTTTGCAAAATGACTCAATCTCTATCAAATTGGAAAGAATGCATCTGTGAAAGGAGTTTAGGTTTGAATTAGCATCCTTATAAGAAGCATTTGTTTTGATCTGAACCTTTCTAATGGGTTTTTGTCCTGCTGAAAGGTGACCCCAGCCAATCCTCAAGCCTTTGCAGCCACTAATGGGTTTTCTTCAAGGATTCCTCTGTGTTTAGCTTCATTTGATTCAATTCCTTCTGAAATAAATGGTCTCCACAGCATAAGGAGAAACACCACATTTTGAAACAGAACTGTCCTCTGCCATAGGATGATGTGCAGAACTCGATTTTCTGCTGAAACGTTTGCGCAATGACTAAAATATTCATTTTAAGTATCTGAGCAGATTAAATCGTTTGTGTTTGCGTGGTAGACGACGTCTTACGAAACACACCCAAAGCACTTTCCTATTCACCTAGTTGTTCTCTCATTTATTAGACTCAAACACTGAAATACAAAATAGGAGGCGACTTGTGGTCATGTGCCTTTCCAAAGGTCATGGGTCAACCCTCAGGATTTAAGCCCGCAACTGATTGCAAGATGTCTTCTCTTCCCACTGAGCCTCAGCCATCCAGTGTGGTATGTGGCAAACCTTGAACGACACTTATGATTTTTAACAATGCTTCCTTCATCTGTTAACGCCAGGATCGTGAAGATTTAAACTGTTGAATACTGAGAGTTCAACAATAGTACAGAGCCTGTCGCGCCGCGGAGCCTCCATGTGATACAATCTTGAAGGTAACTTTTGTCACACTGTACAATAAGACTCAATATGCCGTTGCTGCTGAATTGTATCAGAAAGGCCCGACAGACATCAGTCCAACAACCGAAGGACAGCCGGTTAAAGGAGTGATCACACCGAAATGGAAAAAAGAGAGGAGGGAGAAGAGACATCTGCGGAAGAGCTAATAACTTTGAAATGGAAGATAATCAGAAATCTGTCTCAGCAGCAGTCACCCTACATGACTTTTCATTAAAATATCAAGCTCTGCTTGATATTTGTTCTAGACTGATTTGGTGAGAAGAATAATCTCCTAAGAAAGATCTAACGATTCATTTGCAAACGATTTTGACAAGGAAAGCCAATCATCACAGCTTTGTGGGACTATTATTCTGGTTTAATAGTTGTCCTCTCATCATAATCTCCACCCTGAGCTGTCGATCTCTGCAGCTCACCCAGAGCTTCTCTAAATATCTTCCCTGATTAAAACTACTTGCCTGATTGTTGGATTTTATTGGATGTTTATGCAGAGATGTCAGATATCAGAAGGAGGCTGAATGCAAACACATGCCTGATGTTTAAGACCTTCATTTGTAATTGTGAAAAAGTTAAATTGCTCGGGATGCATTTGATTGTGTAACTTTAGTTTCTTTGTCTCTTAGTCTTGCATTTAACTTTTGCTTTTAGTGGAGTTCAGAGAATAAACTGAATGAAGCTCTTCCTCTAAAGCTTGTAGTAAAGCTGCAGAGTAGCTTTATATTAAAATACTATTCGATGTATTAATCATTAAAGCTAAACTTTTATTTGCAGACTTTGACTAGAACGCTTTTACGTCAGATCGCATTAGATGTATATTTCAAGACGGTCAAATTAAAGAAATGTATTTTTTTAAAGTTTATTTAATCATTTTTTCCTTGATCTGATCTTAGGGAGTTTCATTTTTGTAGGGAAATCTGTGAAATTCTGAAAAGCCGCTTAATTATGTAGACTCATCCTTCACATCAGTTCCACATCACAGGACACATCTGTGTCAATATTTGACAGACTTTGTCTTTTAATTACATATTCCCTTTTGTGCACTCTCCCAAATTTCAGGCATTATCTCATTACCGCTTGCGTGCCAACAAACCTCTTTGGACTTCCTCTAATTGGAACGAGGAGCGGTGCCAGTGTTTACAGAGGAGAGGAGAGGCATGTCGCTGGAAATTTGTGAGCGGAGAAGACGCAAAAAGTGTAAAGGACAGCCTGTGGATTTCCTCTGATTTCATCAGTATAAAAAAAAAGAAGACGTGCGAGGCGATCCCCAAGACAACAGGCAGCTGGTGTAGGCGAGCTTCACAGTCCAAAATCTCTGAGAGAAGAAAGTGAAAGAGTCTCATGAAGGCTCTGCAAATCATCCTCGGCTTTAGAGTTAACTCCATCTTTCAGCTTGACTGCCGTGAGTCATCTGCGCGTCGGCGCAGGGTGCTGCAAGCGTGGCGCCTGGATTTTGTGACGCACTGATGGAATCGCATGTAGCAATATTCAATTCAAATCATTGCATTTAGACATTTGCTTGAAAGTATTTTTGATCGCATCAGAAACATCCAGCTGCCCACCAGATGGGTCAGGGAGCAAAACGGAAAGCAGAGAGAAAATTATAAAACGATATCCAGAGCATTATTCAGTCCATCGGCTGGAAATCTACCCAAACATAGCCGCCTACGTAATCTTACGGGGTGGAAGAGGAAGCCACCAAAAGGCTTGTAGTAAATGTGGTGGAGTTGAATCAGGTAGTGGTTAATAAGTCTGTAATCATCGGCTGTGTTTTTTTGTTTGGAAAAACTTTAGTTTCAGTCTTTAGTTTTCTTTCTCCTTCCCAAAACTTCAACAATATCGAGGAGTGTCAGTATTTGTGCACTAAGCTAAACTATCCCTTGTTGTAAAAGAAAGCCATAAGATCTGCTGTCAGGTTGAATATTTTTGCAAAATAAGTTTTTAGGGTTTATTTTTGGTGCAACGAGTGTTTTCAAGTCATATCTTCAAAGTAAGGCTCATCTGGACTCCAGTAACTGTGGTGCGTAGTTAATGCTTGCTTTAAACTCTCCAGCTTCTTTGATCTTAGTTGGTAGATTATCACTTCATAGATTATTTCACCGGACACGATGCATGTCTGCCAGAGAAGTCCGATTCAAAGAGTGGGGGGAGGGGAGGAAGGGCAGAATCAGCTGGAGTTCTTGTTTTGCAGCCTCCAATTTACAAAAGTTGTGCCTTTTAAAGGTCTACATGACATTTTGGAAATGATCTTCTCACAGCGTGACCTGCCGAGATCTCATTGTGACAACGACGTACTGAGTTCCACAGATTCTCCCCTACACACACACACACACACACACACACACACACACACACACCCGACATCTCGCTGGAGCCCATCACGATGAGACGACCACTGTTTGAGTCCACTTAATGAGAGTGTAGAGTCAGCGCTCTGGCTGCAATTACAGTGTTTAGGACTCTTTAATGATATGTTAATGGCTTGGCTGTATTACCTCTCAGCTGCCCAAACAACATTAAATACCCCGCGGCTGATTAATCCTGCCTTCACAAAAACATCCAATTAGAAGGAAAACGTTGAAATCTGGATCTGCCAGCAAGTTTTTTGGGGGGGCCAAAAAGTACACAAGCACAAAATGAAGCGTGACGAGATTTACTCAAAGAAATAAATAAATACAATTAGAGATGACGAATGAAGTTTTTAAATGTACGTTTTAATATCTTAAACGTCCACTCAGGGATGCGATGCCAAAACACACGGCGTCATAAAGGTTAAATCCGTGGCCCCTTGGTTTTATGATGCTCCGCCGACGCGGTTGCTGCTCACCGCACCGGCCGCGTCTGCCCCAAAATCAGAGGAATCCTGTCCAAACATCTCAAACAACTTTAATTATGTAGTTTTTCTGTTGCTTATCTGCTGAATAAAAACCACAAGACGCAGCGCTCTAGCCGAAGTAAGACGGTTCAGAAGATAGTTAAGAGCACCTTGTTTTAAACATTATCAGTAGGAAGATGGTCCAACCTGAGCCTTTCATAAACACTGAAATTGCCTGTTAATTTAGCACCGACTCATGAACTTCAAATCCAATTCCATCTTTGATTTGCAGCAGAATTTGTTTTCCAACGTTACGCTGTCCACATGACCACCCGCTTTGCATTGATTAGAAATGCAAATAAGCAACGCAAAATTGGAATCGGCGCAATTGAGGGGGAAAAAGTAATCTGGCATCCTCCAGGGTGTGGTGGACTGGAGGATGAATAATGTTCAGAAAGACCTTCAGGAAACAGAAAATGTTCTACAAACTCTGTTGAGATGGGAGAATATTCACCACAAGGATATGTCGAATGTTGAGCCATATATCTCTTGATATATGGCTCAAGGGATCATTGATGTGTGCATGGACGATAAGGACACCCATTGTGTGCACAAGACGAGCACATCGTGACGAACAAGAGGCGTTTCAGTTCAGTGGCATTGCATTCACCGAACTGGGAGCCACGAGAAGGTTAACTTATACGTTTTGAGTTTATGTTTAATGTCGTTTCGCACCATTTGTCTCCTGATGAGGCGGCCGGTGCCAAGGCAGGCGTTTTGGCCGTTTCAAACTGCTCATTACCCGGGTCATACCCGTCGACAGCGCCCGACTCCCACTTTGACAATTATGAAAACGAATAAAGTCAGTGATTCTGCAGATGTTCTGCGATCCTCTCCCATGCGTTTCCCTCAATGTCTGCTTCCTTTACAGCTGTTTCTCATTAGTAAATCACCTTGCCTGCCTTCTATCCAGCAATCTCCCTCCTCTGTATATAAACCGCCATGTTTCTCCTCCTGCCTGTCAGATCATATCCTCCTATTTGGTCCAAACCACTCACTTGTTTTTGTCTTTGGTTTCCTGCTTTCGGATAAATCAGCGTTTTGTCGCCAACTTTTATTTAAGTCCCATATCACCAGCCTTTAGCAGACGTCGTCTTTTTAAATCATTTTCATCTTTGTAGTACATTTTAAATCACAAACACTGACCAAAGCACTCACAGATTAATAAGACGAACTAAAAGTCACGAGTGCTTAGTTTTATTATTGTTAAACAAACCTGTAAAAAAAGTTTAGCGTGGCAATCCACTAAGTCAATAAAAGAGGCTGCTAGGAAATATTGATTGAAAGCAACAAAGAACCCACACAATTAAACAGAAAGCCTAATCTCCGAAAAAGCCAGCGAGCGGATATTTGTTTAAGGTGAGATTTAAACACTGACAATAAGGGAGGAAGCTAAATGTCAAGGGGAAGGGAGGCTGAAGAAAGCTGAAAGCTCCCAAACCAGGTTGAAATGGTCTGTAGATTCCACAAGTATTATCTTGCTCTAATGAGAAGACAACGCCGCAGATATTAATGCCGCTGTTCCAATGGGCGGCATAGGTCTTTGCTTTCCTGATGTTTGGCATTGATTTACTGAAACGAAATCAATTTGTGGACAGAAAGACAAACTGTCTTTGAGGGCACTGAAAGTTTATTGTTGTTTGAATGTCCTTGGTTCCGCAGACACTGTAGCAACACTAAGCCAGCCTCGTTATCACCCGATAATTGAAGTGCGTCCCAAAAGCATCAATAGCCGTTGATCTTCTTCGCATTTTCATCACAGTACAATCGCTAATATTTCATGTTTTCTTCTGATGACTAGTAAACCAAACACAAAACCTCACACAACTTTAATTTGGAAGGGAGAAGTTAGCAAATGCTAATCATCACCAAATGCAAAGGGTAGCGATTAGCCACCTTTGCTTAGAAACCCCTAATTAAAATCCAGGTCAACTAATTGGGTCAGGAATAATTTTATTAGTGATTTCCACATGAGTACCATTATTCAGTGATTTCGTTTCCTTTTATATCGTGACTGACCTCTGGTACCCCAAAATGAAAGGCGTTAAATCCAAAAGCTATGATTTTGTCATTTGAATGAATCAAAGGTTCCATTTAAAATCAGGCTTGTGTTTCCCATTTTGAACCTGTCAGACTAGCACTTGTTGCGCTGCCGAAAATAACCATTTTCTCCAGCATAAAAGCCCTTTTCATGTTGTCAGGGCGGATGTGAGCTTTAAGCTCCGTCGTGTTTGCCTCTTATCAGGCCTCAGAAAGAGGTTGGAAAGGTGATTGGGGTGGAAGGGGGGTGGGGAGGGGGGGGAGGATGCTCATCCTCAGCAAAGGGGCGGCGGCCGCCTAAAGAATGTAGCATCCTTATCAAAGGCCCGGGTGCTGAGCCTCAGTTAAAAATAGAAACCGAGGGAGATTGGCATCGATTTCTGCAGGCGTTGACGGCCCGATTGACAGCAGCACCGCAGCATCGGGCCGTTGAGCCATCGAGGGAATCCGCCAGACAGCCTATGATGAGATGAGATGGGAAGATAACTTCTGACAAGCACCTCCACCCGCCACCCATTTCTAATCACCCCCGTCTCCACGTACACACAAACATGCACTCAAGGAGAGAAAAGTAATTACCGCCTGCACACACACACACACGCTCATACACACACACATATATACACATTTGAGGCCCCCTGAGCAAGTAACGGGTCTTTGGCTGGCTGAGCATCCACCTGTCCTGTGTCTGCTGCCAAGTCAAAGCTCATGTGCTCACGCACATACAAAATACCTCTGGAAGTCCCTCCACAACAATCAGCCACCATCCTTAAGGGTTATCTCACTTAATTATCTTCCATCAGTGAATACTACCTAATGTCCACGAGGCGTCCTGGACGGGGATGTCAGTGACCTTTGTTTTATTGCTGGGACTGAACCACACAAAGTCATTATTTTGGTTACACAGTCATCTCTCAGTGTAATTCATCTCTCTGAGGTATTAGAAGCAATTCAGTCACACTAATGGACTGAGTGGCCTTTTTAGCAATACTTCAGAGATGATGAAATCCTTCCCTGAGATAACAACATTTACAAATGACTTGTTTGCCGTTTGCAGATTAGATCCTGATTATTGTTTAGTTGCAGCCTGATGCCAGTGGGCTTAGACCAGACTCAATGTAGACACATGTCGCAGCCGGCTGCGCCTCACTTCTAAACAGTTAATTTATTCAAAACAAATTTCATCTCAAGGCAGGTCCAACGCAGATTCGGTTAAACAGGATCCACGTTGCTCCAAATCTAATTAAAACCGAGCCAAGGCTTCGAGCGCTGACTGCAGCGCAAAGTGATGCGATGCACTGTAATTTCAGAGAAACACTCAGCGACAAAACCGAAATGAACATTTGTTTGCATAATAATGAGGAGGAGAGACTGGAAATAAAAGGACTTGTTAATGTAAGAATGTGAAATACCGTTAACATCTTAATGAAAAGATCTTAATGGATTTCGAGGGCATCGTTAATAAAAAATGGGGAACAGTTTTTCTTGCACATTGTAGAAAAGAGAGGTGTATGTCTCCCTCTAGTGGTAAGAATATGATATGTTCTGCTTTAGAAACAGCACCTGGATAAATGTAAAAAAAGAAACACAAAAGATGGACGCAGCGTTCATTATTTGTTAAAAAATGGTCCTAAATGTAATATATATATATATATATATATATATATATATATATATATATATATATATATATATATTTGCGTGTGCCTGCATAAATCATTTATAGTCAGCTTTTAATCATCATTCTGGTGGAGCTGCAGTGATTAACTGGCAGCAAATAACTAGAACCCAGTCTAATCAACTTTCAGAATGTTTTTCACTGCATCAGTCTGCAAAAACTTTAAGTTAATATTTCTCTGTCAGAAACACAGTGTGTTAATTGGCATCCATTGATTCATCCATTATAATCCAACTCAGTGAATTGTACGACTCAAGCCAGGAAAATGCAAGAGCTTGAAACTTTATTCATTTAGAGTTTTCACCAACATTATTTCTTTTTGCTAAATGCCACAGAAATCTGAGAAATGCGTCAGATTTGTTTGTCAAAATCAGAAGTTTGCATATTTCCTCGGTATTTTCTTAGCTTAACCTATTGCTTTGAGTTCCCTTCATCATAGTTTGGTGGATTTTGGTTCATCCCTCTTGACAGAACTGGTGGAACTGTTTGTAAGCCGCATCACTTTCACATGCCTGTTCAGATCTGTCGACAAATTCTCTCTAGGATTTACTTTCTTATCCTTAAACTACTTTTTGACCACTTTGACTGCATGCTTAGGATTATTTTCCATTTGGAAGTGAAAAATTTTCATTGCGCAACAGCCACAAAGGAGGTTTTGTCAACAGTTTATTTAGCATTTTCTTACAAATCGCATTTCTACCGGCTAAGCATATTTGAAGAAAATGAAAGAGTGACATTTTGTCAAAAGAAATAACAGTTACAGCATGGAGTTGAAAAACAAGAATGTGATGGACAACATTTATAGGACCTTTAAATGCTCCGTCCAAATTTGCTTCCAGGATCTGACATTACCGTTACATTTTTTTTCTCAATTATATTGAAAGAAAAGTTCAATCACACTTCAGATTGACATCAATGACCGGCAAAATGAAGGCCCTCTGCTATCAATCATTAATCACTAATCTTCACTAATCTAATCTTTCTTTTTTTCTTAATATGTGCAGATTGCTGGATATTACAGTACAGAACATTTACGTCAAAGTCTAAGTTTCTACTGAATGTCTAATAAAAGTTAGTGTTACTCAATGTCTAACTAAGGCATCAGAGTTAAAATTAGCATTTTCCCACTAATCCTTTTCCTGTTTCGCAGGCTGTAAGATTGAACCAGTTAGAGGCAGATTAGATTATCGTTTCTGCCTTTACCTCTTTCTACATCTATCTTTTTAGATGCAGGTTCTAGCATAGACTGAAGAAGAGGGTTCGTTGACGAGTCCAGCCACATGAGACGAAAAAGAAAAGTATTAGTGCCATGGCCTCTTTTCTTGAAGACTACGTCTTTAAGAAAAGAGGCCCCCCGAGTGGCAAACTCAAACCACTTCTTTTTTTAAAGACTAAGTCTCTAAAAAAAAAGGCCAAGGCACTAATACTTTTCTTTTTCATCTCATGTGGCTGGACTTGTCAACGAACCCTCGTCTACAGTCTATGATAGAACCTACATCTAAAAAGATAGATGTAGAGTGGGGTAGAGGCAGAAATGATGATCTCGCCTGCCTCTCACTGGTTCGTTCTTACGAACAGCCCGCAAGACAGAAAAAAAGATTAGCGACCAAATGGTCGCTGAGGCCCGACATTCAAAGACTCTGGTTCAAACGGTCATGACGTCAATCTGTGACGTAATATTAGGGCTTTGAATATGCAACAGGATCACGTGATCAGATGAGCCAATCAGGTGCATGTGACGTCACAGTACTATTAACATACAGCATTTGCGTGCGAGCCATTTTATTTTTTTATCCGTAGGATAATCTGACGACTGAAATGAAGTTCATTTTGACATACAGGAAATGTTCATTTGCATTAAAGGTGACCAGATTTCAAAGACTAAATATTTGGACATTTCTCACTCGGCGATAGAGAAAAAGCAAATTTATCAAGATAAAATGAAGAAACTGGGACAGTTATGGTTTACATATTTATTAATACTTAAACATTAAAAATCAAATATAAAAGCAGGAGCGCGTCTCTCCACACAGTAGTAGTATTTCTAGTAACTTATCAGACTTATCACGATATCCTACAAAAACATTAGAATTTATATGACATCCTGAAAATGTATAATTTAATAAATAAAATTAGAACTTTTAGAATTTGATCATTTTGAGATGAGAAGCTGGATTGTTCCTAGTAAAATCTTAGAATAAATATTAACCTTTTTCATCAGTTGATGAAATCTCAAAAATGCCATATTGAGCAAAAATAAATAAATTGGACTAAACCAACAGTAGAGAAAATCTCTCCATCCTCATCAGTTTCAATTCATGTTCAGTTTTCTTGTCATTGAGTGATTCCGTTTATTGTGAGAAACTTTATATGTATAAAGTCATATCTAACATCTTTAAACCTGCAGCTGGTGGAAGACACCTAATGGACTCTGCGTTGTGTTTGTTGTGTTTTGTGCAGGAGAGGAATCAGACACAAGGCTATTCGTTGTGGGGAGACTTTGGCGCGTTTATTTCGTCCACCTTACAGACAGTAAACACACCGTCAGCATTCAATAGTTTTCTTTTTACAAAATAATCAAACATCACCAGGACACAAATGTAATCTGTACTTAACTGGTAAACCGAACAAACAGAAATAACTCAGTATTTTAATGTAATGTATATTTTACACCGGGCTAGCAGAACCGCTGCTTACCTTACATGCGGTAAACACACCATAAGGAATACAGCAGCTCACGCACAAAAAAATCCCCGGCACTACGGTGTCCCCGGCAGGACAAACATGTCAGAATTGCGTGTAGTGCTCTGCAATTAGAGAAGACAACAACAGCTTTATTTTATTGATCCAAATCTTTATGACGGCAAAGGTAGCCCAGTTCAAACAAAACACGTTGTTTCACACGTACCGAATCAGGTCAGCTGGTGAAAACTCGAGCTCTCTTCTTCCCGCTTGTTGTCTTTTCTGGCAGCGCGCGCTGCTTTTCTTGATTTTTATTGGCGGTTGGCTACGATGCTCGTCTTCTTCTCTGTAACGTTAACAGCAGCGAGCAGCTACCGTAAGTGCTATTGTTGCGCGCAACACGCTTTTTACTACTCCCTGCAGAGCCGGTGGAATAGGGGCAATGAAGTTTCCGGCCACCGTAATAACGATCAATAGGGAACGTCTTTTTTTTTTTCCTCATTCATAAAATGCTAAAATCGGGGACTTTTCCGGGGATGGCTTCAACCTGGGACAGGTCACATAAAACTGGAACTTTCCCCGGAAATCGGGGACGTCTGGTCAGTTTTGGGTAACGAGACGTTCCGATTTCCGGGGAAAGACCCAGGAAATAGGGACTACTATGTATATGTAAGTCGAACTGTGACGTTCCAAACTGACGTCACAGGAAATCGGGACTACTATGTGTATGTAAATGAACTGTGACGTCACAGACTGACGTCAATGACCGGCTGAACCAGAGTCTTTGAATGTAGGCCCTCTGCGACCATGACTGATCCCTTTTCTGTCTTGCAGGCTGACTGTAAGAACGAACCTCTTAGAGGAAGGCTAGATGATCATTTCTGCCTTTACCTCTTTCTACATCTACTTTTGTAGATGTAGGCTTTAGCATAGACTGAAGAAGAGGGTTCGTTGACAACGCAGCCACAAGAGATGGAAAAGAGAAGTATTAGTGACATGGCCTCTTTTTTTTTGTTTAAAGACAAAGTCTTTAAAACAAAAGGCCCCTCGAGTGGCAAGGTCAAACCTCGTCGCTTTTTTTTAAAGACGACGTCTTTAAAAAAAAGCACGGGAACTAATACTTTTCTTTTTTATCTCATGTGGCTGGACTTGTCAATGAACCCTCGTCTTCAGTCTATGATAAAACCTACATCTAAAAAGATGGAGGGATAGATGTAGAGGGGTAAAGGCAGAAATGATAATCTAGCCTGCCTCTAACTGGTTCGTTCTTACAGGCTGCAAGACAGAAAAAGGATTGGTTACAAATGGTCACAGAGAGCCTCCATTCATAGAATTTGGCTCAGACGGTCATGACGTCAATCTGTGGCGTGTGATTCGGGGTTTGAATTTGATTTTTGCCATCTTACATACATTATTTGGCATCTGCAAATAGACTTAACCTTCTTCTCTGCATCACAGCATCGTTTAGGAGAAATAGTTGTAGGTGTAGCTCTACATCTATATCTCAGTTGGTCTTACTGCACTTCACTGAAATGAAGTTCAGTTTGGCATACAGGAATTCATTCATTTGAATTCCAGTGTATGGCAGGCCATTGTAACATAAATTCAGTTCTTCTGATGATCCATAATTACATTCTGTTTATCTCAAAATACATTTTGACTGTCCGTGTCGAGGGGTGAAAAACAAGTTTCTAGAAAATAAAGACAATAAGTAAGAAAATAGACACCCCAAACATAATTTTTCATTTTGTTTCTTTTAATTTCTTGTTGTAACAAATTATTTAGCGTTGTTTCAGTTAGTCCATGCAATTCTCCACATGACCACTAGGGCCGCATTGCATTGGTGGCATGGAAAAGATTGAGCTCACAAAAAGAATTAATCTTCCGTTGGATGTTAATGAGAACTAAACGTGTGTATATCATCTTTTCTGTGGCACAGCACCACACGTTGGAGGAAGATCTTTTCTAATACATTACTCTGCCACCCGAGGTTGCAGGGTAACATCCGGAATGATAAATTAAGATATCTCCATTTACATTGTGGCTAGTAAGAAAAGTAATTCAAGATATCTTCAATACCGACAAGTCAAAATTCCTTTCAAGAGTTCTCAAATGACGTCACCGGATGTGTCATATGATGGGACAGGTATCCGTAATTATAATGCAAGATATCGCGAACGTAATTATGACTAGTCAAAATTACATGTTTAAATATCTGAGTTGACAATTCAGCCCACATTGCTCCAAACAGAATATTATGTTTTCTGCATAAAATGCCACAAGAGCTGATGCACATTTAAATATCAACATCATGTATCTATATCACATGTCATGTAAATATCATGACATTATTAAAGAAGACAAAAACATCAGTGTTAAACAAATAACTTGCTTAGCCAATCAGGGACAGTTGAGCACATAGCCTCGTTCACATACAGTGTATTTAATTAAAGCACCTTTCATAAAGTTTTTTTTATTTTGATACATTATCAACCTCAAGGTATTCGCAACACAAACAAAAAAACCAACAGAACTAAACGAGAAAATAAAAAAGCTCAACACAAACGACCTAAAATGTATCGAGACTTTAGCCGTGCATCTTGAATATACAACAAAGTGCACATGTTTTCAAAAAGAAGTCAGCTTTAAAGAATTTTTTGACTTGGTAAAATATAATGACTTATAAAACAGTAAAAAACAAACAAAAAATATGAATAAAATTAGGAATGGTTTTAAAGAAGCGACATTGGTATGTATAATGTTTCGCTAATAAGAAACTATTTAAATGTGGCGCACCTAGAAAAAAACGCCACTACAATATTTAGGGGTTTTGTTTTTGTTTTGTTTTTTGAAAACTGAAATACTTTTAGGTACAATTTATTATATTTTCTAAAAGAAAAAAATATGAACAAATTACATTTTGTTTGCAGTTAGGCATGTTCATCTGCTTATATTAATGCTTTCCTGAGGTGGGAACCGGAGCGGTAGTGGCGAAGCGGAACCTTTGTTTGGAGTGGCGTCGCTTCCAGGTTAGTTTTGGGATGGACTTCCGGTTTGCCCCAAACGCAATCTGGACACTAAAGACAGCGCTATGGTCGTCATTGCTGACTCCTTTTTCTTTGTCCTCCAGGTCAGTATATGGTGAAAGTACCCCACCGAAACTACTCTGTGAGGCGCCTGCATTCTGATTGACTTAAATATATAATTGAGTGCCATGGTTGTCTTTATCTGGGGGAGACGAGGGGTTGATGTCTGAAGTTCATTATTGCCTGTGATGGAGGTGGACCAGTTGCAGTGTAAAGCATTGATATTGTGTAATATGGAAGTTTTGTGTGTTAAATAAAAAACGCAATCTGGACACTAAAGACTGCGCTACGACCGTCATTCATTGCTGACTCCTGTTTGTTTGTCCTCCAGGTTGTATCATTACTTTACAGTAGTCCTGACACCCGGGACCTGCAACATAAGCAATAGTCAATGTTATGGTCAGTGATAAAAAAAAACAAGTTTAACCTCTTGTATAGTTAAATCTGATAATGGTATTCCCTGACTGCAGATAAACTGCTTGTCATCCAGAATCTGAATGTGAATCTGTGTTAGTGAGTGCTGTCACTAACACAGATTCTCGGTGTTAGATTCTAAATATCAATTCTCCCATTGTATTTTTTCAATTTCATAAGAGCTCTATCGAAGATTATTACTAATCTAATCTATTACTAAAGAGGTGGACATATTATTATTTGGAACTTTTAAAAAGTCTTTGGAAAATAAACATCAAATAAAGAGGCAATGATTTTAAAAGATGCATTTATTTCGAAACATGACCCATAAATTTAAAACATTTTTCAACGTGGGAATAACATACTTTCATGTTTTACATGTCGCTTTCATTCAAAGATAGCTTATCAAAAAGTTGGGCATCCATAAGAATACAAATAACAGTACGTTTAACACATTTTTCTTGAGTTATTCAAAGTGCAAGGTGGAAAAGTATTGCATGCAGTTCATGTTATAAGATATCGTAGATTTTCTTTTTAACACATGCAGATTGCTGGATATTACAGTACAGAACAGGCCAACCTGGTATTCAGTGCCATCATTTACAAAGTCTAAGTTTCTACTGAAACTTAGACATTTCACTCAGGGTTAAATGTCTAACTAAGGTATCAGAGTTAAAATTAGCATTTTCCCACTAATCCTTTTCCTGTTTCGCAGGCTGTAAGATCGAACCAGTTAGAGGCAGATTAGATTATCGTTTCTGACTTTACCTCTTTCTACATCTATCTTTTTAGATGCAGGTTCTAGCATAGACTGAAGAAGAGGGTTCGTTGACGAGTCCAGCCACATGAGACGAAAAAGAAAAGCATTAGTGCCATGGCCTCTTTTCTTGAAGACTACGTCTTTAAGAAAAGAGGCCCCCCGAGTGGCAAACTCAAACCACTTCTTTTTTTAAAGACTAAGTCTCTAAAAAAAAAAGGCCAAGGCACTAATACTTTTCTTTTTCGTCTCATGTGGCTGGACTTGTCAACGAACCCTCTTCTTCAGTCTATGCTAGAACCTTCATCTAAAAAGATGGAGGGATAGACGTAGAGGGAGGTAAAGGCAGAAATGATGATCTCGCCTCTCACTGGTTCGTTCTTACGAACAGCCCGCAAGACAGAAAAAGATTAGCGACCAAATGGTCGCAGAGGCCCGACATTCAAAGACTCTGGTTCAGACGGTCATGACGTCAATCTGTGACGTATGATTAGGGCTTTGAATAGGCAACAGGATCACGTGATCAGATGAGCCAATCAGGTGCATGTGACGTCACAGTACTATTTACATACAGCATTTGCGTGCGAGCCATTTTATTTTTTTTCCCTAATATCTGACGACTGAAATGAAGTTCATTTTGACATACAGGAAATGTTCATTTGCATTAAAGGTGACCAGATTTCCAAGACTAAATATTTGGACATTTCTCACTCGGCGATAGAGAAAAAGAAAATTTATCAAGATAAAATGAAGAAACTGGGACAGTTATGGTTTACATATTTATTAATACTTAAACATTAAAAATCAAATATAAAAGCAGGAGTGCGTCTCTCCACACAGTAGTAGTATTTCTAGTAACTGATATAGATTCTGGCTCAATTAAAATGATGGTATTTCAAACTTATTACCAGTTTGGTGTCTGTGACCTTAGAGCTGATGGACCTTTTGTCTCTTCTGTCCCAAGGTCTCTGTGGTAAATTCCAGCCTCACTTTTTAATTATTTGCTTTCCTCCTTGGTCATCTCACATGAAGCCCACCTTGACCTTGGAGTTCACCTTTACTTCCTGGACTTGGTTGTTCTGCACTCTTTCTTAGTGACCATTCATATCATAATTCTCTTGAGTTTGTCATTAATGTTCTTCCTGCGGCCACAGCCAGGTTGAATGGTTCCAGTCCTGTGGACCTTAAGTTTCAGAATTATCTGCAACTGCAGTCATCTTAGTCTGTCATTTTCTTATCCTGTTCAACCTCAATTCAAAACAATGACTGATTTTTTTATTGGTTAATTTTCAGTAAATCTTCATTTATCACTTTTGTCAGTTTCATGGTGTTTCAGTGACCACTGTGGGTTTCTCAGTCTTTAATACCAACCATACCAAGAAACCAAAAAACTTTGTATACATGTGAATGTTGTGCACGAATAGACACATATGTGTGCATAAATACGTGACGTGTGTGTGTGTAAAGTTATGTAGTTGATATGTGAGGACACTGTGTGTTTGAGATGAGTGAACTCTGGTCAGGAAGTCCACCAACGTGAGCTCATCTCTGGACCCGAAAATCCTCTTATTTCTCAAGAGCCATCAGCCACATGGTCAGAGAGGTCTAGATAGAATAAGAGCAGAAAAGATGATGTGAAAAACTGAAAAATACCACAACAATAGTAAAGAGAAACATTTAAAATGCAATATATAAGATATTAAATATGTTTATATTTCATTCCAGCTTTTTTCAGTTTTCCCATTTTCCTCATTCATTCAGTTTATCAGAATATTTTTCTCCTGTCTCATCTTATCATTCTTAGACAGAGACATATCACAATATCCTACAAAAACATTAGAATTTATATGACATCCTGAAAATGTACAATTTAATAAATAAAATTAGAACTTTTAGAATGTGATCATTTTGAGATGAGAAGCTGGATTCTTAATAGTAAAATCTTAGAATAAATATTAACCTTTTTCATCAGTTGATGAAATCTCAAAAATGCCATATTGAGCAAAAATAAATAAATTGGACTAAACCAACAGTAGAGAGAATCTCTCCATCCTCATCAGTTTCAATTCATGTTCAGTTTTCTTGTCATTGAGTGATTCCGTTTATTGTGAGAAACTTTATATGTATAAAGTCATATCTAACATCTTTAAACCTGCAGCTGGTGGAAGACACCTAATGGACTCTGCGTTGTGTTTGTTGTGTTCCGTGCAGGAGAGGAATCAGACACAAGGCTATTCGTTGTGGGGAGACTTTGGCGCGTTTCTTTCGTCCACCTTACAGGCAGTAAACACACCGTCAGCATTCAATAGTTTTCTTTTTACAAAATAATCAAACATCACCAGGACACAAATGTAATCTGTACTTAACTGGTAAACCGAACAAACAGAAATAACTCAGTATTTTAATGTAATGTATATTTTACACCGGGCTAGCAGAACCGCTGCTTACCTTACATGCGGTAAACACACCATAAGGAATACAGCAGCTCACGCACAAAAAAAATCCCCGGCACTACGGTGTCCCCGGCAGGACAAACATGTCAGAATTGCGGTAGTGCCTGCAATTAGAGAAGACAACAGCACCCTCTGTTGGAACACTTATGCACTGCTTTACACTTGGAAAATACGACCCGATGATGACCAGTTAATTCCAAAACATCTTCCTTTGCGATGATTTATCACCCTGTTGCGATTTCTCTCACTCTGGCTAATTCCGTAGCTGTTCGTCGTCTTGATGTGTTTGTTAATAAAAGCTTAGCTTTATTTTATTGATCCAAATCTTTATGACGGCAAAGATTAGCCCAGTTCAAACAAAACACGTTGTTTCACACGTACCGAATCAGGTCAGCTGGTGAAAACTCGAGCTCTCTTCTTCCCGCTTGTTGTCTTTTCTGGCAGCGCGCGCTGCTTTTCTTGATTTTTATTGGCGGTTGGCTACGATGCTCGTCTTCTTCTCTGTAACGTTAACAGCAGCGAGCAGCTACCGTAAGTGCTATTGTTGCGCGCAACACGCTTTTTACTACTCCCTGCAGAGCCGGTGGAATAGGGGCAATAAAGTTTCCGGTCACCGTAATAACGATCAATAGGGAACGTTTTTTTTTTTTCCTCATTCATAAAATGCTAAAATCGGGGACTTTTCCGGGGATGGCTTCAACCATGGGTGACCAGACGTCACAGATTTCCGGGGAAAGTCCCAGGAAATAGGGACTACTGTATGTAGGAAATCGAACTGTGACGTCACAGACTGACGCACAGGAAATCGGGACTACTATGTGTATGTAAATCGAACTGTGACGTCACAGACTGACGTCAATGACCGGCTGAACCAGAGTCTTTGAATGTAGGCCCTCTGCGACCATGACTGATCCCTTTTCTGTCTTGCAGGCTGACTGTAAGAACGAACCTCTTAGAGGAAGGTTAGATGATCATTTCTGCCTTTACCTCTTTCTACATCTACTTTTGTAGATGTAGGCTTTAGCATAGACTGAAGAAGAGGGTTCGTTGACAACGCAGCCACAAGAGATGGAAAAGAGAAGTATTAGTGACATGGCCTCTTTTTTTTGGCCCCTCGAGTGGCAAGGTCAAACCTCGTCGCTTTTTTTTAAAGACGACGTCTTAAAAAAAAAGCACGGGGACTAATACTTTTCTTTTTTATCTCATGTGGCTGGACTTGTCAATGAACCCTCGCCTTCAGTCTATGATAAAACCTACATCTAAAAAGATGGAGGGATAGATGTAGAGGGGTAAAGGCAGAAATGATCATCTAGCCTGCCTCTAACTGGTTCGTTCTTACAGGCTGCAAGACAGAAAAAGGATTGGTGGTAAAGTGTTAATTTTAACTCTTTGGCACCTTAGTTAGACATTTAACCCTGAGAAACACTAACTTTTATTAGACATTCAGTAGAAACTTAGACTTTGTAAATGATGGCACTGAATACCAGGTTGGCCTGTTCTGTACTGTAATATCCAGCAATCTGCACATATTAAAAAGAAAATCTACTATATCGTATTACATGAACTGCATGCAATACTTTTTCCACCTTGCACTTTGAATAATTCTACATACTCAAGAAAAATGTGTTAAACGTACTGTTATTTGTATTCTTATGGATGCCCAGCTTTTTGATAAGCTATCTTTGAATGAAAGCGACATGTAAAACATGAAAGTACGTTATTCCACGTTGAAAAATGTTTTATAATTATGGGTCATGTTTCGAAATAAATGCATCTTTTAAAATCATTGCCTCTTTATTAGATGTTTATTTTCCAAAGACTTTTTAAAAGTTCCAAATAATAATATGTCCACCTCTTTAGTAATAGATTAGATTAGTAATAATCTTCGATAGAGCTCTTATGAAATTGAAAAAATACAATGGGAGAATTGATATTTAGAATCTAACACCGAGAATCTGTGTTAGTGACAGCACTCACTAACACAGATTCACATTCAGATTCTGGATGACAAGCAGTTTATCTGCAGTCAGGGAATACCATTATCAGATTTAACTATACAAGAGGTTAAACTTGTTTTTTTTTTATCACTGACCATAACATTGACTATTGCTTATGTTGCAGGTCCCGGGTGTCAGGACTACTGTAAAGTAATGATACAACCTGGAGGACAAACAAACAGGAGTCAGCAATGAATGACGGTCGTAGCGCTGTCTTCAGTGTCCAGATTGCGTTTTTTATTTAACACACAAAACTTCCATATTACACAATATCAATGCTTTACACTGCAACTGGTCCACCTCCATCACAGGCAATAATGAACTTCAGACATCAGGCCCCCCCAGATAAAGACAACCATGGCACGTACCCCAGACAGGACAAGTTAACACAAAGCTTCACTGCATTCTAACTGAATATCATTCAAACAAAGCAAAACAAAACTTCTCAAAAACGTAGACGTTAAAATGTAACGGCCCAATATGGAAACGTTAGCAAATAACGGTCCTACATTGAGATGTTGAGAAATAACGGTCCTGAGTGAGCCAGCATACTGCTAACGTCACCCTCGCCTGATGAAACTGGCAAAACGGTGCACAGAAACCGTGACTCAATTATATATTTAGGTCAATCAGTATGCAGGCACCTTACAGAGTAGTTTCGGTGGGGTACTTTCACCATATACTGACCTGGAGGACAAAGAAACAGGACTCAGCAATGACAACCATAGCGCTGTCTTTAGTGTCCAGATTGCGTTTGGGGGTTTAATTGGTAGCTTAAATTCTCTAACTTTCATCGGCAGGCACTTTTATCATGGTTACTCATCTACAAGCATAACTTTTCTCCTCACCAGTATTTTATTTGGAATAATAAGGACATTTTACATGAGAAGAAAACTATATTTTTTTGATTCCTGGTTTAATCGTAACATTGTTCTGGTTGACCAATTGTTTAACAGTGATGATATGTTGTTGAGTTATGAGGAATTTCTTAGTGAATTCAATTTTCCTGTCTCTCCTGGGGAATATGCGAAAGTTCTTGGTGCCGTTTCTACAAAGATCTGTATGTATTTCAGGCAGAAGCCGAGAGTCGATTATCAGTCTCCCGTTCTATCACCTATACATTCTCCTGTTGGCAAAATATGTCTGAGTCCTTTTCCTCGACTTAACAATAATAAGTCGATCAGATCCCTGTTTCTGAAGGACGTGACCTCTGTTCCTGTGGTTGTACATCAGGGGTGTCAAACTCCAGTCCTCAAGGGCCACTGTCTTGCAGTTTTTAAATGTGCCACAGGTACAAAACACTGGAATGAAATGACTTAATTACCTCCTCCTTGTGTAGATGAGTTTTCCAGAGTCTTGCTAATGACCCAATTACTCTATTCAGGTGTGGTGCAGCAGAGGCACATCTAAAGGTTGCAGGACAGTGGCCCTCAGGACTGGAGTTTGACACCTGTGTTGTACATTATTGGAATCTCTTTCGTATTACTGTCTTGGAAATTTATCTGGCTGCTCCCTAATCACTTTCTTCTCACTAACAAGGTAAAAGAAGTTTCTTTTAAACTCATTCACCGAATCTACCCCGTTAAAGTCTATTTAAAGAAATTCGACTCGATTTATTGTTTATCGCGATAAGCCTACATGTTCTTATTTCAACTTTGATTTATAATCAGTTAAAGCAATTCAGTGCAGTTTTGGTGGGTTTTAAAAACTGGACAACAGTTGTTAACGAGGAGGATTTTTGTACTGATAATTGTCTTGTGAATGTATCGATACACTTATATTATTTTACGTCATCTTCCAGCCATGGACATCTGTGTATTTGATGATTATGCCAGACTCACTGGTTGAACTCCAGCTTCCCTTGACTTTATTTTTCCCTTCTGCATTCCTCATGTCACCAGAGAGTGGACGGTTCAAGCTGCAATGACGCCATATATCCATCTCATCGAATTAAAAAGGACGACACATAAGCTACATGTCGTTCATTTGTGTTTGTATTTGAGTTCTGCTGTTGCTGCAGCTTCTCTCTGCTTGTCACCCACTGGTGGAAAGCAGTAACTCAGTTTCGCTGCAGTGCTCATTTACACGTCTCCATGCATCCCGGACGCATTTTTTCTTCTCCCAGGCTTTTTACGACGTCTCTCCGAGCGATTTGGGTGGGCGGCGTCTTCCAGACTGACCGCTGCTTCCGGCGTGTCCTCCATCTTGACTCAAGGATAGGACGCATGCGCAGAGCGTGAGAACGGCGACGCGCTCTTAACGCCTTTTGGAAATTGGAGGAACTTGGACCGGTGATGGGAATTCCGTCCCTTGACCTCGGATTCGAACCATGTGGCTCAAGAGAATATTGAGCCACATGGTCTTTCTGTTTGCTTCGCGGAAGGACATCCGCAGCATCATGGTGGCAGCATCATGCTGTGGGGATGCTTTTCTTCAGCAGCACTGCACTGATATGCTTTTTATATTGTTTCTTTATTACAGCAAAACGTTTTATGGTCGTTTCTCTTCTTGGTTGCTCTGGATACTGTCTTTGTGGTTGTGTCTTGAAAGCGTTTTATATGGCCTACTTTTATATTGATTGCTTAGGTTGATGCCAAGGATATGATCAAATGAAAAATAGTTCCAAACATCTGAAATCAACTAGTACACAACACAGTAGGCGCCGATATCCACTGATGGTACAACTAAACTAATGCCATCTCTAGTTGTGTTAAAATGACATACCAATAACTTTTTGTTTGTTTTTAATTATTACTTTTTAACATGGTTCTTTTGATTCGGTTAAGTTTAAGTTCGCAACATTACATTATGACATTACTAAATGGTTTTTACTGTGTTTTATCTACAGAAAATGAAAACAAGCGAGTTCTTTATTCTTTTCAGTTTTTAAGGAGTTGTATAGTTAGTATTAACATTTACCCATATCCCAGTATTGTATCTTTTAAATGTCTATAAAAATGTAAATTTTTCAGATAGTTAAAAGTAGATATTTCAGCTGATCATAAAACTGATTACCTTTTCCATTTTATAAAAGTATCACTATTAGTTAGTGTTAGTGGGGGGTTTTTTCATGCCACATTAAAATTGACTTATCTAAAAACAACTCTTTAAAACGAAAAAAAAAAAAAAAAGTTATTTTATGTATTTGTTCTTAATTAGCTCATTTAATTAGGCATTTTATTGCCTTTGATTAAAGCGCCATTATAAAAGCTGGCAAAAACAGAGCCTTTGGCGCCATCTGGCGGTAAATAAGCAGCATTGCTCGGTCGATCCGGTCTTCGTCAACCAACCAGGAAAGAGGGTTTGCCATGATCTGGACTGAGGCGGATGAGACCAGGAACCATTGTTCTGCTCATAATCCGAGTCCAGGACAAAAAAATCCAGGAGGTTTTTCATGCGTCCGGAAAAAACCGCACCTCCTTTTCATGGGTTGTCGATCGCAGATGGTTGACACACTTATCAAAAAATTTGGATTTATTTATAAAGCTATCTCATAAGGCTTTGCTCTCTGTGTCTTCCTCTCTCTCTCTCTCTCTCTCTCTCTCTCTCCCCCCCCATACCCAGTTCATTTTCTGTAGCAACCACAACCCGAGGGCGAGATCCAGGGCCGTGCGTTTTTCCCTTTCAGTCAGCTGCTAAATGGAAATAAAACGCGGAGCGGAAAGTGGAAACAGCCGAGGTGCGTGCATCCTCCTCAAAATAATCCAAACGTTTACGGTTTTGTTGTGCTGGATTTCGTGCTGGCGACTGCCGGCTACCACGAGATTCACAGGAATAGAGTAAAAAGAAGAAAAAAAAAACTGCTTTTGTTCTCATCACTGCCATTTCTGTTATTTATTTATGAATAATGCAATCCGGTCTTTGCTTATGGTGATGGGAGGTGAATGCTGTTTTATTCCCACCCCTCCTTGGGGCACGCATCTGTTTGGCTGAATATTTGTGTGCCATATTCTTTCCTTCCTTGCCGATCACAGCGTTATTCAGTGTTTTTTATTTATTTATTTATTTTCCTCCCATATTTGTGCCAAAAGCCCAACAGCTCTATGAAGCCCTCAGTACAACAGTCGGATGAGTTTGTGCTTGATGCTTTCATATCATTATTTTACGCAGTAATTCTCCAATGTGAGTTCACCTATGCGTGCTGTGCTCCTAGATGGATCGTTTCAGGCTTCCGGAGGAGGCTGGAGACTCAGGATGCAACCATGAGTGGATGCATCTTGCTAGCATCCTTTGCTCTTGAATATTGTCTGTTGTTTTTCATGTCACAATCTCAAATTTCAGTGTGTTTTTATTGGGTTTTCATTTGACAGACCAAGGCAAAGTAGTGCATGATTGTGCAGCGAAGGCGAATTGAGTAATGCTTTTCAAATTTCCACTGTTCAAATGCTGAAACGCGTGATGTGCATTTGCATTCAGACTCCACCGGGTCATTACTTTGGACAAACCATGTTCCATTGCCACCACCAAGTCTTTTCAGGCTCTTCCTGCTGGCTTTGCACTTAAAAACTGTCAATTTTTCTGTGCAGATTGGCTTGAGCTGAGTGTCACTGGACGCAGAGCTTCCATGAAAAGCTTTTTCCAAGTCTCGTCCAGGATTTAATTTATGTTTGGACTTTGACTGGGCCACCCTAACCCACGAGTAAACCTTTGCTTAGGGTCGTTGTCCTGCTGGTAGCTGAACTTCTGCCCTTTTTACAAGTGTTTTGCAAGCTTTAAATACCAGTTGTATTTAGGCCTGACTTACATACTGATATGCTTTTAATCTTGCATGCATGTATGTATATGTGTGGCATCGTTGTGTAATTATCTCACCCAATCTGACATGCATCCTCGTCTCTGCTGAGAACAGCTTCCCCCGCAACATGACGCTGCCACCACCATGTTTCACTTTGGTTGTCGTCTGCTAACGTTGACACTTTAGATGCACGGTGCATCGCAAATATGTCATCAGGTGGGGAGCAGATGCTCACACCTGACACTAATGACATTGTACCAAAATGTTAAAGGTCACAGAGTGGCGGAGAATCGTATGAGGATATTGTCGTTTTAATATTTGACACACAGTGAGGACAATCGGTTGAGCGAGATTTTGCTCAGTTGTGCCTGTGTAAAAGGTCGTCGATGCAAATATATGTAAATGCAATTTCCATATTTGCATTTACATAAACCGTTAAATTTGTGTGATAGACCAACTTCATGGTGGTCTATCTCTTCTCGTCTCACAAAGGTTGTAGCATGTCAAAATGTGGAAAAGTTCAAGGTGTAGGAATACTCACAGTAAATCCACTACTTCATTAGTGTGTGTCGTTGGATATACTTATTTTATTTTAGAAGTAATAAAAAAAACATTGTGTGAAGCTGGATTTTAGCTACACATTTAACATATCTTGAGCCAGTTGACTCAAATATTATCATTATTTCCCTTTTGAATTAAAATGTGTAAAGGTCACATATGCATTTCTAAGTAATTTGCTGAGCTGTTGGGTATTTTACGCAACTTCTTTAAATATTTCAAGGTGTGTGTTTGTCTCCAGGTAATGATCTCCCCGTCCGTTATCTGCGGCTCCTGGCCCCACCCTTGCAGCTCCTGTCGGCTGCAGTGTGGCAAGTCGTGCAGCGGGGACTCGTGGATCACTATGGGATGCTAGAGGAGTTTGTTACCATGGTGACGGAGCTGGTCCCCGAGCTGATGAGCTACAGTCAGAGGGCTCAGCTCATCCTGGGCCTCAGGGCCAGGGTCAGTAGAGGTCTTTTTTATTTATTTTTTTCTTGATTAATGATGCGTAATAAATACTGCATTCATGTTGTTGTTGATGCTGTTTTTAAATAAAGCATAAAATCAGCATCAACTTGGTTCTTTATACTGTATTTGTGTTGTTAATTTTAACCACCTATACACCCGTATTTATATTCTCTGTAGTAACCTTTCATGAAATGACCTGCCTTGTGTAACTAGTTGGTCCTGGAGCTCTGTCGAGGAGATCACCCAGTGGACATGCAGACCATTCAGCCTCATCTGGACAGAATAAAAGCCCCGGTCAGCACAGCCAAGGATCACCATGTGAGCAAACCAGGACTCCCAGTTAGTCGAGTCACATCTGCAATTTTAAACTTGGATGACATACGCCATATCTGTGTGTTGTTGTTGTTGTTTTCCCTTTTTTAAGGTAACCATAAACCAGGTGGAGGAGTCTGAGGTGAACTTTGTAGAGCTGGTGCACTCGTTACTTGAAGATCCGTCTGAGAGAAAATATTTTTTCCAAGTAAGACTTCTGACTTTGTTTCCTTGTTGTTCCATTTATGTCAACATTTGCGGACAACATGTTTCAGTTTGCGTTTGGTTTAAATGAATGCTATGGATAGGTTTGACATTTTAGTACTTTTCAGTTGCAATAAATAATAAAACAAAATGAGATTTTTTGTTACGACTGGACTTTCTGCAGGTTAATATGCTGCCTCTGCATGTTAAGGAAGTGACTGTAATATTCTGCCAGCACGTTACCTAAAACGGTTATAGCTTTTTAATGTCTTTTCTAAAGTTACGTCTGGCTCATCACATGCGTTCTGCGGTTTGCTGAAGTTCAATACTTTAGCAAACTCGACGCATGTTCTTGTTCTGTTTTGATATGGCTCATTAGGGTTGCAAAATTTCAGGAAATGTTTAAAGTTTTACACCGTTTTTGGGAATGAACAAGAATTTAAGGTATTGAATTTAGACCACAACATGAAAATGATCCGTCTTCATCGGACCTCAGCTAAAACGCACAGTTGAACAATTTACAGTAATTTCTTTTCGACATGTTTTTAGATTAGACTTAGATATTTAACACTTAAAATGGAGCTGGGTGTGAATCCAGTGTGAACAATTTAAAGGAAACTGTCTGAAATATGAACCAAACATGTATTTAAAATCAATAAGATTTAAATACATGTTTGTATTTAAATCCTAACTAAGATAAGCAGGAGGTCCCAAAAAGGACAGTCCATTCAACATAACATTCAGCTTTAAAGATGTTCACTGAGGTAATCCAGGTTGAGATGAGCACAGGATGGATAACGGCGTCATTTTAGGTAACTGCACTTATCCATCTTGCGGCTCCACCTATTATAGAAAGGCACTCAAATTTACATCTTTCTTAAAATGATCATCTCATCACAGCAGTTGTAGCACACATTCACTGCTGACTGCAGGGGTATTGGGTACTTGCTCCTTATGTGCGCTCTGCATTCCTCCATCTCACGCGCTGATGATTTATAGAGCGCTGGACTGTTAAGGCCACATTTTGGAGCCCAGAGCGTAATACTACTGAAGCCACACAATTACATCCCCAGAACACCAAAAAACTAAGAGTTGACCACCACATTGGGCTGCAAATATTCTCATTCTTCATAACAGTTTTATTTAGAAAAAGCTCCATGTATGACTGAATGAAACGGCATATATGAATGATGCAAAACCAAATGTTTGATGGTTTTTCTTCCTGGTTTTTCACTGGTGATTAAGCATCGCGCTCACATGGGAAGCAAAGGTCAAATCCTCCACTGATGCTCTATGCTGCACTTCTTGTTAAATTGCCTAAAACTGCTGATTGCAATGTTTATTCTTGTTAAACAAAAAATGGTTAAGTAGATTCAGAGAAATTCAAGTTTTAAGAATATGTAATCCTTGTTAAACCGATTTATATCTTTGATGTTTGGTTTTAATCTGTCTGACTGCAGCCTGGTTGGAGCTAAATAAATACATTTTAAAAAATTAGCAATCTTGTTAGCTGTTTCTCCAAAATGAATCCTCTTGTTGACTGGACGCTCGTTTCTGTTGCAGGAAATCTTCCCGGTGTATTTCGGCCCAAAGTATGACGCTGCCCTGGAGATGCTGGTGTGGGAGTTCATATCGAGACTGGATGAGCTGATGCCTATTCCAGACTTCAACCAGGTGCTTCATCTGGAGCATAGAAGACATTATTAGCCACTTATATTAAACAAAACTTCGGCATGTTACATTTGACTCCAATATATTGATGGTCCAAAGCCAGATATAACACATTTTTGTCTCCTTTAATCCAAATTGAGCGCTCAGTTGTGCGATGTATCCTGAGTACTGAGGGCTCAGGTGTGATGAAAGGATGGTTAACTGGGAGCAGATCGGCCACACTGTCCCAGTAGACTCTTCCTCATAATCCTTCCTTTTTTTTAGCAGAGAATCTCTAGAGAAAAACACAATCACAAAGCCTGTTAGTCATCTCAACATAGGAAATTACTGCATTAAATTGACAACAGTGATTATACCTCTCTTTTAAATTTAGGCTGTTTAAGTGTAATTAGATGATTTTAAATGCAATTAAAATTTTCCAACTAATGCAGTGCATCTCAATCAACTCTACGACCGCATTCAGGCCAGACTAAGACAACAACTCAACGTTAGAAATAAAATTAGACCCACTAGATTGTAGAGGGTTTTGCTGATCGTAAAGAAACCTCTTAATACAGACGCTTAGGATGGAAGACCTGTGATGATCTGCAGGTCTTTCACAATCCAGTGATGTTTTCATGGTCTTGGGCATCCTGGAAGCTGCAAAACAATTTTCTGTAGCTGTACAAAAAAACAACAACAACAACAAAAAAAAAAACCCCAATGTGAATGTGTAATAAATGCACTAATGTAATCTCTCTTCTCAGTTGGCAGCTTTGCTGACAGACGTCCCTACATTTCTTGAAGACTGTTTACGAACATTTTTCCCACCAGATGACATGAAGGCTTTACTCGATCACCACAAGAACCTCGGCCATTTTGAAGAAAAAGGTGGGGCTTTAATTTGTCAAAGCGAAACGCTAAATTTCAACCAAACTTTGGTCACTTTTTTCTTTTATTATAATTATTATTACCCCGCAGATCCAGAACTGTTACCAATGGATGACTGCATCCTCTCCTCCCTCTCGCTGCCTCCTGGAACCAGGGCTGTTATTAAAACCGCCTCCGAGTCTCCTGCCCAAGCTAAAGACTCAACCTCTCCAGCACATCTTGGAGCTGCGAGCAACGCCAGCAGCCAAGAGAAGCCGAGCACGAGGGCTTCTGACTCGCTCAGACAGAAACTGAGGGAGGAGCGGGAGTCCGGCGCTTGGCAGCTGCAGGTCAGGAACATGACCACTTCTCAGGAACGGAAAATGCAGAGCTCGACGCAGCCGTGCAACGAAACCATTGACCTCACTATTTCCAACGAGGGGGCGGACTCGGATTCGGAGGCCAGCGAGAGCACCCACAGCTTGCTGGGCTCCCAGAGCTCAAGGAAGAGGAAGCTGAGTGGAGGCGTGGACGTTCCCAGGAAGCAAAATGCCGAGGCTTCAGCCATTCTGTAAGAGAAGCAGACATACTCAGTTCATTTCTTAAATAACGCGTGAAATATTGTTTCACGTTTGCAGCTATCGAAATTTATATTCCCCACTTTTGCAGAAATTCCTCAGTGGATGATGAGAATTCAGGTGAATCTCCCCTGATATCCATATGGGGAGAATATACAGGTTTGTGCCGTTTTATGTATGCAGAGTTTAGTCTTTTAAATAAACTAGCTATTGAATAGGCTGTGTCTAATTTTAGACTCTCAGGAACGTTCCTTCCCCGTTCTGATGGACTCAAAGGTCCCCTGGTCAGATGAAGAGACGCTCCATCTGCTTGACATCTGGGGGAAGGATTCGGTGCAGCAAGCCTTGAAGGGCTGCTTGAAAAACCGCCACATATTTACTCAAATCGCACAGAAGATGGCCGAGAGGGGCTACATGAGGACTGTGGAGCAGTGCCAGACGAGGATCAAGCGACTGAAGAAGTGCTTCCGCCAGAGCCTCAAGTAACGCTCCTCTTTCATTTATGAAGCATTGGAGAAAATGTGAGTGATCTGCATTAAAAACGCTCGTTCCTTATCTACCATCAGAGGGAACTCGAGGCCGGACCATAAATTTTACTCAAAGCTCGAGCAGATCATCGGCTCTTCATCCGCCTCGTCTCTCCCTGAGATAACCTACGATGTGGAGGAAGTCGTTGACGACGACGACGACACCCAAGACGGGGAAGAAGACTTGCAGTTCATCGGACACTCTGGGCAACTAGAAATCGGTACAATGTTGCATTCATATCATTAGTTTTAATCTCAGAAATTTAAAGTGTTAGTCCTTTTCTTCAAGTACTGTGCAAACCTTCAAACCTCAATATTATGATAGAGAAGTAAAAAGAAAGCTGATTTGAAACGGAAGATTGATTTCAGGTTTGCTGCATGTGACTCAAATATGTTGAAGAAAGGGCACATCAAGCCTGAACATACGGTGAAGCATGGTGGTGGCAGAATCATGCTTTGGGAACATTTATCCTCCACCAATTTAGGAATACTGATCTGAGGTGATGGAGAAAATGGATACAGATAAATAAACTCTCCCTTGTTGTGATCTGACCTATAAAATCCCAACAACAAACCAAGACGTTTGCCTTTGGGAGGCGAATGAAAATAAAAAAGTTGAAGTGGAATCCATGCTGTGGTAAGCCACACAGGATTAATGGAGTACTCATCCGTCGTTTTCATCCAACTGCTTTCGTCATGGTAGGAACTCGAAGTGTGCCGTGGACAGACATGGAGACGCTGGCCCTCATCAACATTTGGAGCACCGACAAAATGCAGCAGGACCTAAGAGGGAACCGAACGGGACACCTTTTCTCCATCATATCCAGCAAGATGGCTGCCCTGGGCTTTTCCCGCACGCCGGAGCAATGCCAGACGAGACTGAAACGGCTCAAATCCAGCTTCAGGCAGTGCTACCAAAACAAGTGCGTACGCTCACACAGGGAGGGATGAAAGGAACATGTGTGATGTTCTCTAATATTTAAATGTGCCTTTCTAGTTTGAAAGGACATGAACAAGTTCAGTGCAAGTTTTACAATGAGCTGGGAAGGATTTTGGTCAAGGACTTCCAGTCGGTGATGCAGCTGGACGACATGTCGATGAAGGACGATGACGGCGACTTTCCTTCCTTCAGTCACCATAACATCGGTAAAAGGTTTATAATTATCTTTAATAAACATGCAGAAGAAGCACTCCTCTGTCCCAGTTGCCCTGCCATTTAATCTGTTGATAAATTTGATTAATTTCTTGATAATATGATAGTGTAAGGTTTATATTCTTCACCACTGAATTACTCGCTCATCAAGGGAATCTTACCTTCTCTTTTAAGCAATAGTTTGGATCTTGTCTACTTTCTGGGGTTATTACTTTTTGACAAAGAGGCATATTAGGGGTTTTGATAACTTTTTTCCCTCCTTTAATAAATGAAAGCAATATTTTAGCCCTACGTTTTGTATAAACTCAGCTTAAAATAGCCTGAAAATAAAGCAGAAACAGAAGAAATCTGGAGGAGAGAAAACTCTTTTTCACAGCACTCCAGTCACACAAACAGAGCAGCTTGAGATTTATTGAAGCTTGCTCGTCTTCTCAAGTTTATCTTCTCAGTGACGGCTACTGCCGGTTTCCAGGTGGCTCTCAGTGAACCCAGGATTGTTGTTTGCATCTGCTGACGTAGACAAGCTCGGAGCGCTTTCACCAGAACAGCCCAGAGAGAAGCAGTCTCTGGCTGTCACGGGCCTCCACAGGCAGTTTAACCTTTGACCTCTTCAACCACGTCATTACCAGCAGAGCTTGTTTTTCTTTTGTCAGGACTCTTCTAGCGACAGAGCTGGAAGTTGTCGGACGGAACCAGATTTCATACTGAGAGTTGCTGACGGGATGTGAAATCATTCTTACACAACAACCGATCGAAAGACGTAGAAAATAAACCATCTGTGTTATTTCAGATCCAAGTTGTGATCCGCATTCTTCCCTAAAATCCATAGTTTCCTTACAGAGAAACAGAAATTGCAATGTTTATTTCCAAAGTTCTGCACCAAACTATTTTGTTTCTCCTGCATTTGGGTGTTTTCTTCTAGGAGCAACACAGCAAACGCAAACTTTGCTTAGATTCTCACCAAGCGGTAACTCCGTGTGCTCCGCTCTGATTATTTTTGGAAATTTTCTGACCGGTCAGCATTTTGATCTACGTGTGGAATTTGCTGGGACTCTCCGCTCCTGGAAGGAATGTCAACAATCCTGAATATTTTCCACTCGCGAACAGTCTTTCTCCCTGCAGACTCCTAAACTCATTTCTACATGGAAAATTCAAACCGGTTGACCCTGACTGAGAGACGCAGCTGCTAACATGCTGATAATAATCCCAGGTTAATGTTTGTGACTCCAGAGTCCGCTGTGGGGGTTCAGGAGGACCGAAAGAAAGTGCCGTGGTCCGACAAGGAGACCATCATCCTCCTGGAGGTTTGGGGCGACCCTCAGGTAGAGAGCCCAGTTCGTTCATGCGAGATCTGCGTTACTCCCACTGCGAAACCAGGCGGTTAACTGGTCTAAACCCAGTTTTTGATTAACTGAACACGCTGTTTAGATGCTTCTCGAAGCAACATCTCTAAAGATGCTCTACTGTTCAGATGCAGCAGTGCTTGAGGCGCTACCCGCACAACGGACACATCTTTACAGAGGTGTCAGAGAAGCTCAACGCCAACGGTTACTCCCGCACCCCGGAGCAGTGCCACACCAGGATCAAACGGCTGAAAGCCGCCTACCGCCAGTGTAAAGAAAACATGAGGTAAAAACAACTGAAATGTTGTTGATCGCTGTGATTTTATCGTTTATTTTGTTGTTTTTCTTTTTCTGTTTCGTGGGCGCTCATGACTTCGTTTTATATCCGCAGCTCATCTGGGACGGACCGAGTCGACTTTAAATTCTACGATCTGCTGGAGCAGATTCTGGACAAGCAGCCGTCAACGTCGTCCGCCATCATAACCGACTCTATTGAAATATCAGAAGACTCCAATGGAGAGTCTGGGACAGAGAGAGGTAGGCGACCTCTTCCCTTTATGTCTTATCCAGCTAAAGAGAACAAACTAGCGTCACTCTGTTGTTCTACGGCACTGAACTGCGTGACCTTGATACACTAAGGTTGTGCTGCATTTGCTGCCGGCTCAAAATTTTCCACATCATTTGTTTTTTTTCTGCTTTGTTGCCAAGAAAGGTCAGCAATCCCAGAATTACCCCCAACTCTCAGGTGACCACATACTTTACGCAAGCTGCTTCCTTTGAAAAGTGCTGCCTTTATTCCAGTTGGAGCTTCTTAAAATCCTTATAAATATACCGAAAAATCTGCAAACTTTCACCCAAATGCGCCTCTTTTTAAATGTGAGAGGCTGTTTCTTTTCTAATTTAAGGAGCAAATCTTAGGAAGGCTTGTGGGTTTGTAGGGATGGGTTTTGTGGAACAGACAAAAATAACAATGTTTGGTTTGCTGCAGCTTGTTGAGACTTTCAACTCTGTAATAGATTATCTTCAATAGATTACAAACAAAACATGAGGTCTGATGGCACATCATATTGAAGATACCTTCAATATTTATGATTCCTTTCAGAAGTTTGAGGCCTTTGTTTGAACTCAGTTTTTCTTTATTTTCCTGGGGTTTGATTTGAGGTTTTTTTTTTTTGCAAAGTAATTAAAATGGAAAAAAAAAAAGAATCAATAATCACTTTGGGTTAAATCACTATACGTCTGCATAGCAATTCATACCAAAGCAAGCTGATTGATTTAAAATAAAATAAAACATTTGCCTAATTCAGTTCAGTTCACTGAGTTCATCTCTCAGCTCCTTTTTAGTCCTGCAGGCTTGTTGGGTTTGTCTCATTAAAATTGCAGACTTTGTCTTGTGTTCGCCTCTTATATGACTGTAGACTCAGGTGAATTTTCTTAGGTTTTACTTGCATGGAGTCAACAAGCCACACAATGTTATAACCAGTGCTGCTTGTTCTGCACCAGATGGAGAGACCCCAGACCTGTCGGCAGACAAACCAGCGACCAGCACCTGGTCGGACGAGGAAACCCTGGCTCTCATCGAGATCTGGGGCGACGTGGACATCCAGCGGGCTCTGAGGGGCTTCATCCACAACGGGCACGTTTACGCCGAGATCTCGGAGCGGCTGCACGACCTCGGCTTCTCCAAAACCCCAGAGCAGTGCCGCTCCAAAGTCAAGTCGCTGAGGATCAACTTCCGGCAGTGCTACGACAGGAAGAAGTGAGGCCTTCCTCTCTGTTCTCCTGTTAAACCTTTTTTAGGGCTCCTACAAATTGCTACGCAAAATTCTTCCAGGGTTCTCAGTCCTTTAAAAATCTTATACTTAATATTTGCTATAACTTTATGGCAGATATTTCTGCATTTTGATGCATCTGCAGTCAGGTTTTCTATATGGAGGCTGGAGAAGACGGACACTGGAAGAAAAGATAAGAAAGAAAGTACACACAGTATTTGCATTTAATCGTACTTTCTGATTTCTTTGTTTTTTGATGTTCTCATTCGACAGTGGAAAAAAATTTTTCTGACAATAATCTCGACTATACAGACATTTTTGGGAGAAATTTAAACATCATTAATTGAAAGTTATTGTGAAATAAATAAATAAATATTCAGATCATAATAAGAAATTTAACATATTAAAATGAATCATTAAATACCTGTTCCTAAGAGGAAGGAAAGTAGATTAGGAACTGAAGTACGTAAATATAAATGTCTTTCATATTTTCTTTCTCTGAATTCATCTCGACTTGGAAAAATACGGTGATACTTTTTTTTTTTTTCCCCCCCAGATTTTTTTTGAGACAAAAACCAAAAAATCTATTTGCTCTTTCTAGGAGTGGAAGAAAAATGGATTACAAGTTCTACCACCAGCTGGAGCAGATCCTGGGCCAGGAGGCCATGGGCATCGACGAGTTTGATGAGCGGGACGATCAAGCTGCCATGGATCCAGGTACCGCCTCGAAACGTCCACGCATTCTCAGAACGCGTCCACGCGTCAGAACAAGCAGCGACGTCCCAGCAGACCTTTGGACGTCTTGTCCTCCTGCAGGGTCTTCAGATGAACAGACGAACACGCCGTGGTCGGAGGAAGAGACGGTGGCCCTCGTCGAGGTGTGGGCCGCTGACGACGTGCAGCACAGCCTGAAGAACTCCATGCGCAACGGCCACGTGTACGAAGACATCTCCGAGAAGCTGGCCTCCTACGGCTACCTGCGAACGGCGGAGCAGTGCCAGCTGAGGATCAAACGGCTGAAGAAGACGTACAGGCGCTACTGCAACAGCCGCAGGTACGAGAACCAGACCGGTTTGTTTCTTTTATCGTTTTTATTTTCCCGCGCATTTAAAAGGATTTCACGATGTCCAGAAACGGAGGGCGGCCGGCAGTGTTTCGATACTTCAACCTTCTCGCCCCGGTGCTTGGCAACGAATTGGCGTTCGCAGATGTGGACGGTTCGACCACCGATGCAGCCGTAGAGCCCCTAATGGACCACGATCCTGTAATGTGTACGTATAAATGTCATCGTCTTGTATGCTCTTTGTTATACGCATTTCTTGATTAACCGACAAAGAAAAATGTAAATGTTTGGGGTTTTTTTTCTTGTTTTAGACGAGCAGCCCTCGACCAGCCACATCCTGACGGACATGAGCAGGAAGACGCCCTGGTCCGACCTCGAGACTCGCACCCTCCTGGAGATCTGGGGTGAGGACAGCGTACAGCTCACCCTGAGGGGCTGCCTGAAGAACCGACACGTGTTTGAGTACATCTCAGAGAAGTTGAGCAACCACGGCTTCATCAGGACCACCGAGCAATGCTACACCCGCATGAAGCGCCTTAAATACAGCTTTGTCCACGAAAAGTGAGTCAAACTGTAACAATGTTTTTGTTATGAGGTTGCTTCCTTATGATTTTGTTTTTATTTCCCTTTAAATCCAGGGAAGAATTCAAATTCTTCAATGAAATGGACAAAATCTTTCGGAAGGACCTGAACATGGACGACTCTGCTGTCAACCCGTTCACTGTCGACGAAACGGATGAGCTCGCCGCTGAAGCGCACCAAGCGAAAGGTAAAATGGAGGCATTTTTCTGGCTAGTATCTTGGCAGTGAATATTTGTGAGGATGTTTTCCTTTTAAAATGTTTTACAAAACAACAATCTGAAAGGTGGGGAATGAATTTGAATTCTGCCCTCTTTATAAATAAGATCAACTCCACTCTATTGACATGGCAACTTCAGCGTTGTTACACTTTGTGGAAGAGTAATTAAATCACCTTATTTGTCGTTTAATTGCCTTTTTCCCCCCCATGTAAAGTTTTGCATTATGCCACCTCGACGTTGCTCCTCAGAGAAACATTCCTGTCTCTATGCGTTTCCTCGACAGCCTCAGGTAACCACTGGCTGGCCGACAGCTCCAAGATGGCCTGGGGGGACGGAGAGACGGAGGCCCTGCTGGACATTTGGGGGAGCGCTGAGATCCAGGAGAATCTGAAGGGCGGCAACAAGAACAAAAGCATCTACAAGCAGATATCTCAGGTCATGGCCAGCCAGGGCTACCTCCGCTCCCCTGAACAGTGTCAGTCCAGGGTGAAGAGGCTGAGGGCCAATTTCAGACAGTTCCTGGAGGGACGACAGTAAGCGCAGAATCTATTGTACAACTATTATCCACCACACCGAGCTTTTTTACGACTTACAATTATTCCTTTCTTTCCTGTATTCAGAGGGGATAAACAAGAGTGCAAATATTTTGAGCAGTTGGTGCAGATCTTTGGCACCAAGTATGTGATGAACTCTGATTCGCTGACTGACGATACCCCTGAAGTCATAGGTACAGCTAATCCACGTCGCTTTTTGTAATTATTTCACAGCTTGTGTTTGCTGTTTACTTTATATTTCTGCTTGTTGCAGAGTCATAAAATCCTTCCTCTTCTCGACGATGACGAAACAGCCGCAGATGAGCGCGCGTCATCCAGACGAACTGAGACGTTAACGCTGAAATATTTACAGAAAACCTCTCTGTACACACTTTAAATACTTCGACATTCTTTAGAAATACAGACCAAGATCACACTGAAATTGTGCGGGTGTGTGTGTGTGTGTGTGTGTGTGCGCGTGTCCCTTCGCTTGAGTGTCTTGTGATAAATAAAAACCAGAGCCATGACACGAGGCGCTCAGGACTCGAGGGAAGCCGAATGCAGCGCTCCTCGGCGAGAACATGTTTTTGTAGTGATTAATTTTTACTTGAACCTAAAGAGACTGAATCCAAGCACACGTGAGTTAAAAAAAAAAAAACACAAATCGGCAAATCAGCCGTCGCCACAAACTTGCTTTTTCATCGCAATTTCTGCCCCACTCTGTCGCCTCAACTGCACATGTTTATACCGTTTGAAATCCACACGCTTAAAATGAAAAACATTCGAGTCTCTTGTTCTGTACTCAGTGTGAGTTAACGTTGTCCAGAATTTTATTTATTTAATTTATATATGTATTTTATAGGTTTAATTGTGTCGCCAAACCTTATCGCAGTACATTTGTGCCACGAAATGTGTCAAAGTTTTTCATATTCATTAAAAACAAACATGAGTTGCCTGTTTGTGGTTTACTTTTTGTAAGTTGTTGCCACAGAGATTCATAGTTTATTCAGGGTTGCTGTGCATTAAGAAAGGAGCAAAACGTCATTTAAATACTCACCAAATGTGCATAAGTGAGGAAAAGAAAAAAAATTCATACTATTCTGCTTTCAATTATTCCATCTAACAATCTCTCCTTATTTTTATTTGCCTTTAAATCTTTTCATCCGTCACGTCCACTCAAATTCAAAGTTTCTTCATGGAGCAGTTATAGCTGCTGATGGCTGGGAGGAAGGATCTTCTGCAACTTCTGACTGAAGGCGATGGCGTTGATTACTGTCCTGAGAAGTGAAGCAACTTACTTAAATTTCATCCCTGAATTGTTGAACCCAGGGTTAACAATTCCATCATTACCGTAGTGATTGGTAATGATGGAAGGCAGGTTAAAACCTTTTTATAATATTTTTACCTGCCTGATATTTCATCTTATCCATATGTAGATACTAACCCTTGTTGCGTGTTGAAGCTCTATGAGCTGAAGTTAGCATGCGAATTGTAGCTTCTGGAGGCGCTGTTTTCACTCACTTAACGTCGGAAGAGTGAATCAGATGCTAACTTCGGTGTCTTTCCCTTTTTTCGTTGCTTGTTTTTCTCTTGTCATTTCTTGGCCCTTGTAATGGTAGCACACATCTCCACATTGACATTTTAATGTTTAAAAAGTTGTTGCTTATTTGTAGTTTTATCTTCCACATGAGAGGATCTCAGAATTTGGATCCCAGGAGCTGAAATGTAAACAAATCTCACATTGGCCACTAAGTGGTGCAAATGGACAATAAAAAAAAAAAAACAAACAAACAAAAACAAAAAAACTAGAGTTCACATTCACGTGGTCTTGAAGCATTTTGGCATTTTAATTGATTAGTGATTGAAGTGAAGAGGCTCTGCTGGGACTGTAACAGTAAACCTGCTACATGCTGGCATTTAAAAGTATATTTAGATTGGCGACTTCACACAGACACATACTCACAAATATACAGTCCGCAGAAGTTAAAGCAGTAATTACAGGTCTAAATCTGACAGAGCATCTAACCACCAGCGCCTGGCTGCAGCCAAGAGTGTGTGAGCGCGCAGTGTTGCTGTAAGGACACAAACACACTAAAAAGAGACATGACTCTCTTTTAGGGTAATGTACTAGTCTTCAAAAACAAGTAACTCACTGTTTGTGTGCCTGCATGCCATGAGGTAATGACTACAATGGTAGCTGTTGTGGTTTGTCATTGTGTTGCCCTGAGAAGTAATGGAGATTTTACGGCCTGAGAGTTTTTTTGGGGGGGTTGTATAATTGTAAATTGTTGAGGAGGACAACCACTCCGAAGGCGATAATGCTCTCAAAGAGACATCTGATGGGATTTTTACGTTTTGTTTGTCGAGAGCCGTGGAGAAGCAATGACCAATCAGTGTCTCGGCTGCAGGAGATGACTTTCTAAATGTCTTTATGTTTTAAAAATAAATAGTTTTAATGTCAAGGCAGGTCAGAACCCAAAGCAGCACAAGAGCAACATTTCTGACTTCACAGTTTCAGTACTGATCTGAAAAAATCTTTTTTTTTTTTTTTTTCTCTCACCCCTTATAAACTTGCATTTGTATATCATTTAACTCATTTCTGCTTTGTTCTTGGTCACATTTGCCTTTGAGGCCAGTTCATAGATTTATCCCTTAAAATTAAACACACTTAATATTGTTTGAACATATGACATTTTTACATTTCGATGCCCTTGTTAATTTTCACCTCTCTTTGTAAACATTTTCCTCAGGCGTAAGACGACAATCTCCTGCCGTTTTTCAATAACTAAATAAAAAATGCAGTTGATTTGATTCTGATATGGTATGAATTCACATTTTGAGCCATTTAAAGGATTATGACACTTTTGTTTCTCTATACTAGGCACTATATTTCATATAAATACCTTTTGCGGATTCTGTTTATATTGGTCTTTTTTTTTTTTTTTTTTTCTCAACATAAGCATCTTCTCTAAGTTGACTGCAGTCTCTCTGTGCTGTGATGAAATTAAATTGATGACTGCAGGGTGAAAGCTCCAGCCACATGGAACTATGCACAACATTAAGGAGGTCAAGGAAATAGATGGATGGATAATTAGGTAGACAGGCTTATGCTCCGCCGTTAATATAAGATTTCATAATGCAGACGTATCTAAAAGTCAAAACCAAGTTTAGACAATCCAGAGACCTTCCAGGATGAATATTATGGAGATATGTCTGCAGAACATGACATAAGCACTTTAACAAATTCCTAAAGAAACATCATTCTGTATTTTTCCACTAGGGGAGAGTTTTGGAAAAGCACACAAGCTTACAAGATCTAGAAAGAATGAAGCGCGATCATAGTAAGAGTGTTTTTTTTGAAGGACTTGACTGATGACATTTCTTTTAAAAGAGCGACCAAAAACCTGCTGGAAATGAATCGCTGCCTTTAAGTTGGATTGATAAAGTTTTACGAATTCTGACAAGTGTTTTCATTGGACGAGTTGGCGTTTGGTTTATGGCTGCAGCGAATACAAATTCAGCTCTGGCTGTAATGTGCTCAAAGGGATCTCTAACTTTGAAACTACACGAAGCACAAATATATTTTTTTTAAAAAGCAGTTTTTCTGCCTTTTTATCATACAGTGCTTTGAAAAGAAAAAAAATATTCAGACCTGTAAACATTTTTCACTTTCCAGCCATAAAATTCAGTGCACTTTATGTGACCGATGCTTATTTGTCAAGAGAAAATAGGATCATGCTGCATGCCTCTGTGCTCTGGTTCCTTTGCTCCCTAATTAAAATAAAAAGCATCCGATTGCGTTGAGACGCTAACTAATTGGTAAACAGTCTCTACTTGTGTATAAATATAATTTTTGGAAGCATCAGAAGCAGAATAAAGATCAGACACACAGCAGGCAGGTCAGGGAGAGTGATGTGCAGAAATTAATTCATTAATCAGTTAATTAATAAAAACTTCCCAAGCTTTTGAAGACCTCACAGAGCAATTTTCAATCCATTTAGCCCAACCTTTTAAAGAGGCTCTGGCCAAATCTGGTAAAACATGATAAATTGTGAAAAAAAAAAAGATAATTTTCAAGCAAGTATGACAAAAATACTTTTAAGCCCACATTTCTGTGCTAAAAATTCTTTTTATTGGTACTTGGCAATATTCTAATTTAATCGTTCAGTAGTTGTAATTATACAGCTGCTGAAATAAATTTTTATTATACATCATAATAATCATAATGTATTTATACTTCACAATTAACAACTTTTAATTGTTAATTGCTGCCTGTTTGCAGTTTTTCATTCAATGTGTTTCACTTAGTGAATTGAGTTACTGAAATAAATGAACTTTTCAATAATATTCTAATTTATTGATAATTGTACATTTAAAGCGCAGTGTTGCAGAAACAGATGAGATTAAAGGAAAAATAATGAGACTCATTTCCACACCATGAGTTCTGACAATGAAGCGGAGATGCATTTTCTGCTGCTTTATCAATCGTTTTTTTTAAATATTTTTTTTTATTTTTATTATTATTATCATTATTATTATTCTTACCCAACCTGCTGCTGCAGCACCTATTAGTCACAAAGCATGACAGCGTTCGTATTGACGCGTGCCCGCACCGTTACCAGTAACTGACTGATATCTGAAGCAGGCAGGGACTTGGTATGGTTGTGTAACCTTCCTCTCCTTTAAGGGCCCACGGGGCAAATCTTTTTTACGCTACTACACGGCTGCGTGTGCCAACCACACGTTCCCATTTAACCCCGCTTTCCAACGTGCATCATCATGCTCCTCTCGTCCTCGCGGATGAGCAGACCGTGAGGAAGTGGAAATCTTTGTTAAAGCGAAGAGAGTCATGAGGAGGGAGGTTTTTTTCTTATTTGTGTCCTGTGAGCGAGTGCAGGGAGCCTCCCTACCTTCAGGGTTATGCATGGACTTGTTGCAGCAGCATTCCTTCACTCAGCTGCTTCTGAACGGCACATTCCAGAAAGAGAGAGGGAGGATAGAAAAAAAAAAAAGAAAGAGAGGAGGATAAATGAAGGGAGAGAAGCGGAGATAAAAGGAGGGAACAGAGGGGATTAAAGAGCAAGACAGTGTGCCGTGTTGAAAGTTAGAAAGCACAGCCGTAGTTACAGGGAGAGGAAACGGTTTAAGGAAGGGGACGGAAATAATAAGATGATATGTAAATGACCCCCGATGTGAAATAATTAACCTCTGGCCCCTTTTTTTTCCCACGTGGGGATCAAAGGTCAGGGTCAGATACAGTACAGAGTAACCAGAGCCAGCGCTGAGAAAAGAAGGAAAGGTCACAAGTTCATTTTATGCATCTATTAGAGAAAACACACAGAAGACTGACTTCGCTGAAGCATTTATTCATGGGATTTGGATAACGAAAGTGAATTTTTATACACAAACTTGACACGCAATTCCTTTCATGTATACAAACTACAATTTTCATTTTGATTTATTGAAAGGAGGGGATCCTATGTAACTCTCATTAAATCATTAATTGTAATTAACTGCAAAAGATTATTATTCTGTCCTCTTGAAGTGATCAAAACCCCCTCCAACAAGGTGAAGAAGATTTCACAAAGCAAAATTGTTATAGTGCATGGCATCATAAACTCTTTGGAATAACAGAATAAATCAACCCAGAAATGGTTCACTAGACACAAATTGGCCGTTTTTGATGATTGGTGCTCCTACAACTGCAATCCTGCTGAGACCAAGTGGGTGAGCTGAAGAGAGAAGATTTAATTTGATTTAATTTGATTTATTTATTTAAAACAGAAAGACAGCAAGACTTTGGGCAATCTAGAGATATTGGAAAAAGATCAAGTCATAAAACTTTCATTTTTGCTTTTTTTTTGTCATGTATGAGATGCATAGATATGAAGAAATTAAAAATGCTTTCTCATTATTGTTGTTTTTTTTCACCAGAATAGTTCATTTTCTAAAAAAACAAATAAAAAAAAATTAAAAAATACTGGGAACGGAGGAACATTTAAATTCTCTGAGCTGGTTCAGTCTGTTGCTGAAGAGACCTAATGAGGACAGAGCAGAAGCAGAAGTGGGAGAAGAAAAAAGAGCAGAGACTGAATATGTACAGGAATAACAAGCAAATAAGTTAGAAGACAAGAGCAACAAAAAGCAGCTAGTGGGAGCAATACGTTTGCTGGCACAGCGGCAGCGTCCCTTCTCTGTTTCGCTCTCACTCGCAGTGAAAGGATGGGTTTGTGTGCCGTCGCTGCTAGAACTAAAGGAAAACAAAGTTGCTTGATTCCTTGTTTTGGTGTGTCTCTGTATGTGTTTACCAGAGGACAATTCCTGCGGCATAAGAGTCTATTGAAGTCCTTTGTGATGGCAACATTACGGAGTATTATGTGCTTCTCTTTATTGTAAATCATGTAGTTGTAAGTTAGCTTAAATCTCAAATTTGCAGCCCTAAACATGTGGTTTTATAAGCATGAGAATCTATTTAAAAAGTTTTTTCTGCACCAATTAGCTCTACCTCAGTCAGACTGGGTGGAGAGATTAAGAGAAAACTATTTGTCTTCAAGTCTTGCCACTGTTTTTAGATTTTACTTAGGTCTGGGCATTGATGAACTGTGTATTTCATCTATTTATCTTCATCCACATCCAAATTACTGTGATTTGTTCTCATCTGACCAGATCAACTTTTCCAGGTTCGCTCCGTTCCCTATGTTTCTTGTGCCAAACAGGATTTCTCCACAGCAATGTGTGCATAGTGGCCAACCAACAGTTGTCCTGTCTTAAATGAGTTGTGGATTGTTGGAGTTCCTCCAGAATGAGAATGGGACTCTGGGCTGCTTCTATGATTAATTGCTTGACTTGTTAGTTTAAGTGAACAGCCATGTCTTATTAAATGGGCAGGATTTTTTTTTCTCCATTTTCCAATATCACATATTAAGTTGAACAATTGTATTAAAGTAAAGGGAACAGAGATTTTTATTTGTACAAATGTTTAAAGACCATTTAGTTATTTATTTCTCTTCCAGTTCAAAATGATGACTATATTTGTTCTCCCCAAAATTAAGGTATGTTTTTCTTTTTTCTTTTTTTTTTCCTGAAAAACAACATGAATTGTTGTGGTGCTTTGCAGATGGATTTTATGTTTATTTACTGTTGCATAGTTTGAGCTGTCAATTACTATCACTGAGGATATCACCAAAATGGGAGCTTATTAAAAAATATTTAATTCTGTATTGAAAAGTATTTCAAAAATACTTTTGCTTCTTAGCCAGTTATATATTAGTTTATTTTTATGCTAAAGTGTTATTTGTAAAACCAATGTTTTGGATTCTAGGTCTGTGGTGGTTTGTTCTATTTTATATAAGTATTACTCAATTCAACATTGGCAGCATATTTGATTAAATAAGTTTTGAAGCAAAATGAATTGTTGCATTATTTACATTTTTTGCTGTCTCATCTTTTATTTTTATTTTTATTTTTTTTTTCACTTTATTTGTTTTACTTTTGCTGTCATTCAAGTTGTGCAAAATAAGAAGCCTGGCTAAACTAAGTACTCTAACAATATATTCAAATAAATATGTCTAAAAATACCGTATATGTAAATATACTGCACATTTTCATTAGTATGTATTTATTTTTTATTTATTTCTTTCAGATTATTTTCTGAAAGCGCTGACAACTAATACGTGTCAAAACAACGGACATGCTTTCTCTCCAATCACACGCACCTATTTAGTGGAGCAGCATCCATTTTATCCAATGGGATTCCAACATTGTATTTTCACTAACCAATCAGAGGCGGGAATTTCATGTCAGAGGCGGGCCTACCTCTTGTTGGCTGTGCCCTGTCCGGATGTTCCCCCCAGTAGCGGAATAGCAAGCAGCGGAGGCAGCAGTGTGTGAATGTGGCAATCGAGGTAGACAGGGAGGGGTGGAAATACTGACCGGACCGGTGTGGTTCTAATTTTTGGGTCCTGTTCTGCTTTATTTTTCGTTTCTTGTACCGCCAAGCCTTTACGGTTGACACCGCGCAGCGTTTAGGAACTTGTTTGCTGGGCTGCCGAGCCGGTTGGCGGTTTTCTTCGGGACTCAGTGCTGTCGTTGTGGAAACAGTCCAGAAGAAAGAAGGGAAGGCAGGAACAACATGGGGCGATGATTAAAAAAAAATGTGTTGTGTAGCGGACCGACGATGACTCTCTGGGAGGACCCGTGAAGCCTATTTATTTTTATTTATTACCCCATTTATTGCCCCCCGTCTCCTCTTTTGTATTAATCCCCACCTTGTTAGTTTGGGGGATTTTTTTTTTTAAAGGAAAAGGCAACGTTAGAAGAGGACTGAAGGATGGACCAAGCCGGCATCCTGAGAAACTTTATCCAGAGGGTGAAGGCCATGAGCGAATTGGACGAGGACAGGGCAGAGGACAACTTCGGCAGCGACTTTATGGTGGGTCAGAATTACCAGGAGCACAAACCTGGACTTCTCTATCTGGCATTTGTCTCACACAGGACCTCCTCCATGTCCCACCGCCTCCCCTTCCCGTCTCTTGGTTCCCCTGTATCCCCCAGGAGGTGAGGCAGGGGCGGCCACACTGCCCTCTTCCTTTTCCTCCCATTTCCAGTCTTTATATGGCGGCATTGCATTGTCTCCCAAACCTCAGAAACAACCACCGAGTTCTGCTTTTCAGAAATAAAACAAAAGAAGAAGAAAAAAACACAACCAGGCCACTTTTTTTCTATTAATGTTTAGGTGTTACTGGAGCAGCTAAGCTAAGGTTAAAGTGCTGTGTTGTTGTGGCTTTTACTGTCTGTCTCATCATCATGATTGTTGGGTTACAGTGCAATGCTTCGTTTGTAGTCATTTAAAAAAAAGGATATTGGGTGCAAATTTGTTTATTTCAATTTCCTAGTGACTGGATTGGTATAAAAAGGTGAATTACATACAGTAGATTAAGATTTCTCCACCAAGTCTTAACATTTAATATGTAAGTAACGGCATACAGAAAAATAGATCAAAATGCATGGAAAAAAATATTCATTTAATCAAAATAAAATAATCTGATTCCAAGTGCAATCATTCCTCCTCTACGTTAAATGAATCAAAACTTAAAGCTCTCACCATATTTGGTCTGTGAATGCATCAAGCAGCTTCCATGTTTTTGGTGGGGAGCCTAGTATTATCTACGTAAATAGAGATATTGAAGTTAGTTAATTTTCTGTTACATTTACACATATTAAAGAACCTTTAGCTTATTTGTTTTCAGATATGGCTGTAACACAAAACTGTATCCAACAGCAGGTCAGACGTCAAACACGATCGATATCTAACAAGAAAAGCCTGATGAGTGCATTTCTATAAATAGTCGGTCTAACAAGCAATATGACATCAAACCCATTTATAGTCTAATAACATTAGTCAAAATGAGACTGTTTTTTTGGATAATTGTGGAACGTAATGAAATTAAAAAAGATTAACAGATTGCGTCTGACGAGGATGATCTTCTTCCTGTATCGCAGGTCAATTAAACTGCTGCAGTTTAAGGACCTGCGATGCATGTGTTTTGCGTTTTCTAGTCATCTAGACAAACAGTCATCTGAATTGGGAGGTCTGAGCTGAAAGAAAACGAGTTTTGGCCAACGTCAGCTCAGCATTTCAGCGACCTGAGGCAAAACTCAGCGTATCAGCCCGGTGGCTTCACTGACGAGAGCAGTTCTAAAAGTGCATGAGGGGTCTGACGGTAGAGCTTTGACAGACAATCAGGATACTCAAATCACCCTTTCTGCTCCCCTCACTATCTTCTGCAGGATCCTCATGTCGGCAAAGTCGCAGCTGAAATTGATACGCAAAGTGAAATCAATCCAGACAGTTATTTCCACTCAATAAATGAACAAATGACTAATTAATGATTAAGCTATTTGTCTTGTATGCGTGGAAGGTTCTTCTGATATTGGAAACAGTAGTTTACTGGTGATTTCAACATCTTATTGTGTTTGTCTGGTGACCACAGACTGGCGGCAATAAGTTTGTGTTTGTTGCATCTCTGGATGTTGCAAATCTGAACTCTTAAGTAAGGCCTCTCCTTCTCCCTGGACTTGCGAAGTAGCTGAAATAGCATGAATGGCACTTCTATAATAACTTCTGAGGCCTTAAGAATTTTGTTTTAAATGGGTGGTGGAAGACTTTTAATTGGCGTGTTTGCATTCGGACTAAGTGTAGCGAGGGATTAGAAACAAATGGATTCAGTCAGTACTTTTTATTTATTTATTTTTTTATAGCAATCCATTTTTTTTTTTTCCTAAATCTTCGAGTGTCGTCTGGGCTAATCAGCCTCAGCATTTAAACTTTTCTTGTATTTGTCTACACTTGCAAACAAACACTCCTTACTTCCCTGCTTCGTGCACACGCTGCTTGCTGGAGCTTGCAACATTCTTTCTTGGCTATTTCATAACATTTTATACATGGCTTGCAGTGTGAAACCTTATCAGCACATTAAGAGTCCAACAAAACAATTGGAATAAGAACTGTTTGTCTTTGAAGAAGACAAACTGGTGTCAGAGGTCTCTCTGTGTATTCCAGCGAAACGACTGCTTCTCATTTTACCACCAATATACCAAACATTTACATATTTAACACTTCTCCACGCCTTGTTAAGTTATCTGCTTTCAAACATCTTTGGCGTCTCTCTAAGGGATTTGTTGTTTATGAAGTTGTGTTTCTGTACAAACCTTCCTTTGCTTCTTATTTCCTGTTTTCTGTTAGGTTACTGTGCTTCTCCCAAGGAACGCTTTCTCTCTTGCTTTTGCGTCAACTCCCGTTATATCGCCGTTACAGTAACCAGATTATCTCAAGCGAAGTTTTGCAACTTTAAACAGCTTCAGGCAAATCTTGTTCCTTTACATTTTTTTATTTATTGTATACGGTTTCTGAAAGCGACTTAGCTCACACAGCCAGGAATCGAGAAAACCTGTTCTGACTGAATGCAGGTGGGCTGTGTGCCAGCATACCGATTAGAGTGACGCAAAGGTTGACCGGCCACAGCCTTCGCGTCGCAGTCCGTTTTACCGAGCTCCAGCCTGCTGTGAAGGACGCGTTTTAAAGTCTAACGCCACAAGCACATGGGGTGTGCTCCTTCTGCACTGTGAGTCACCAGAACACCCTGATGTAACTCCCACTTTAACTGTCTATTGTTGTTTATATATAGAATGTGTTTTATAGGCGTAATTACAGGCTCCAGTGTGGCAAGGAGTCAGAGATTATACTCTGTGTTCGCTGGGCTTTTTCAGCAATTTGATAGAGCAGCATGGATACATATTTCTTTCCCGTTTGGCTACAAATCCAAGTTTGTGCAGCTCAGTTCTGTTGTTGTGGCATCCGATCCCTTGGGAAATATGTGGTGTTCATTTTGTAATGTCAGGATTATGTTTCTCCATAGATACCAACATTACCAAAATGCCACCAAATACCAAAATTGGGGTATTTTTTGATTGGGCTGTTCATAATCGTGAATTGAAGTTGAAAGAAAATAAAATCTTTAAAAAAAAAAATAAAATAAATAAAATCAAAACAAATCTACTAAGTCTTCTACTAGATTTGCCTATTTACAGACTAAAATTTTTAAAAATTTGTTTAAAGCTTAAACTCAGCCAGTGTGGATGGTCTGTGACAATTCTGAGTTAGAATTGAGTCTAGACTTTGACTAGGCCATTTCAAAGCATGAATATATTTTGACTGTATTCATTCCAAATGTCTCAAAGTACCTATTGGACTGCATTAACTCATAAATATTTAGGATAAGATGTTTCATTAAGAAACTACAAATAAGCGTGATCCTCTTAGGACAGCATATTTAGCCAGAAGCGTCTTTTTAAATAAAACTTTGTTTCTGGAACTAGTGGCTCCACTGATTACTACATAGATTCAGTAAAATATATGCGACACAATTATTTTATCCATATTGAGGTGTGTTGAGGGGTACTACCTTTCCACTCTGCTTCGGGTTATCTTGAAAATACTGATTGTGCAAGAAACAAAACACGTACTGCTGCACCCTGGAGTCGGTCTCATGACACCGGTTCTGCAAAAATGGACCATCTGTGGAGTTCTAGTTCCCCAAAACCAAACAATAGCAATCTTACTTGTTGCACAAGGTAGTTATCAACTTGCTCAGTCAACCCATGACTTTTCAAATTAGCTGATGAAAGAGACACTTCTTTTCTTTTCTTATTCTTTTTTTTTTTTTTTTTTGATAAATTAACCAAAAATTAACCAAACACTAACAAAATGTTGGGAAAGGATTCAAGATTAGATTAAAATATCTTTAGTAAAGTTTTACTAAAATGTCTTATTAAATCCCATATTTCAGCAGTAAAAATGAGAAAAGGCCACCACAGAGTTTTTGTGCATCGTTTCTATGTCCAAATGCCATTCATTGTTTCAGACTTAAGTAAACTAACCAAATTCTTTTAATATCAAACTTTCAAAAACCACAAGATGGATCCAACAAAGAAGAAAGGAAGAGACAAGGAATGAGGAAAGAAAGAAGGAAGTTAAAGATGGAAAGTAAAAGAAGCAAGCACTGAAGGAAGAAAGGAATAAAATAAATAAGATAATGACTAATGAAAGAAGGAAGAAGTGAGAAAAGGAAGGAATGGAGGGAAAAAATAAACAGCAGAATCAAGGAAGGAAAGAAGGGAGGGAAGAAGGAAACATGAATGGACTGAAGGATTAAAGGACTGTTGAGAGGAAGAGGATGAGGAATGAAAGGAGGAAGACAGGAAGTGTCAAAAACTGGGGAAGGAAGGAATCAAGTAGGAAACAAGAAAATATAGATAGATGCATAATCTGAAGTCACTTGAAAACAGTGCAGATCTTCAGCTGTAGCATAATACGTAGTCTTGCCACAATTTATTGGTTGTTGAGGAGCTGGAGACGATACCCTGAGGCAAATTGCATTTGAGCATCAGAAAGTCCTGAATGTCACATGACTCTAGCAAAGCTTGTCCAACTTGCCGCACATTCGCGGGGGAACCCAGTTACCGCAAAACTCACCACCAGTCATTTTGTCTTGGTTACCTTTCATCTTTAAGCTGGGTGTCCTCCTTCAAAGTACTAAAAAAAGTTATGCAGCAAACTCTTAACCTTTGCAGTTTCTCTGCATGGAGCAGTCTTTGGGGAAAATGAACATACAGCTTCTCCTTTTTGAGTTTTGACCTGGGTTGCAAACTGTATTGCGTTTGCTTTTCGTACAGTTCAATTTGATTGAATTTGAGTTTAATAAACACCTCCAAGCTGCTGAGATGGAGCTGGGAAATGTGTTCAGTGAAAAATGCCCTAAAAGAAAGAGGCCACCGTGCTTCACTGCAGGAGATAAAGTTACAATTCATTTAGTCTCTTAGCGTTGCGTGCAAAAAGTTGAGCAAATGTTATTGTTTTAAAATGCCTCGAATGTATCAGTGGATAAGGGTAGATGACATTATTTTAAAACATAAAAAAAAACCACATTGAAAATACTCTGATATACAAGTAAAATATCACACAAATATGTAATTTAATAATAACAATAACTAAAAGTTATTGACAACATTGATATATACTAAGTGATACGTTGGAATAAAACTGAAACAAAAAATAAAATCATGTCAGATTTTCTGGAGGAACTGCAACAATCCTCAACTCAAACCTTAGTATTTTTACAGAATATTTTACTTAGACTTCATAATATTCCAGCACTTAATCCAAAAACCACCTCACCTGCACATTTTAAAGTATATTATTGCAAGTTTGGTGTGTTGTATTTTATTTCAGAAACATATTGTCCAGAGTAGAAATGCACAATTTCAGGAAAATATTTTATTTTGGAATGCTGAGATTAGTAATAGGAAGATTTCCATGAGCTCTGCCACAAAAATACACGTTGGTGTAGAAATAGAGTAGTTATCCATCCAGCTGACCAGATATGCTGTTTATATTAAGAGTTTGAGAGGCTAACGATCCATCTTTTCTGATAGTGATATTATGCTCACCGATATTGTGATTATAATTATATTTCTAGAACCTGTGCTGTTCTTGAATATGCAAGGAATCTGTTAAACATCTCCATTGATAGCAGTCCATAGCTAAACTGTTGCTGCTGTTTTTCTTCTTCTGTTGCATTAATAGCTGCTGACAAACAGTTAAAGGCACATCAGCGCCACCTTGTGTTAAAGCTCGGAGTAATAGGAGCGCTAAGGAGGTAATTTAATACAAATTAGAAGAACTTCCTTAGTAGTTTTTTTTTTAATTTTTTTATTTTTTAACACTTTGCTCTATACAGTGTAGTCAACTGGCTTTAATCATTCTATAATTACAATCAAATTGGATTGGGACAAGTGAGGGCTGAGTTTTGGTTTGTTTTTTTACACAAATTTACTCTCAGGTGTACTTAGACTCAGTCTTTCATTTTATAAACATTTTTCAAAATTTAAGTACGACTCTTAAGTGTCTGTGTAGGTGTTTTAGTCAGCAGGTGAAGCCACAAATATTTTCACTCAAGAAGTCAAAGGAGCTTGAAGCAAAGACAGGAAGCGGGGTGTACAGCCAGAAACTAAAAGAAGCACAGATCTGGGTGAGCTGTTACCTTTACGTTGTGTCACTGCAGCAGCTTTGATATTATCTTACCAACTGTTAAATGTGCCAACATAAAGCGCATATGTAGCTACAGTGGAGCTCAATAATGCAGTCTAGACAGGGTTTAGGAGTTCAGCCGCTGTTTGTGTGTGTGTAGTAGTAGTAGTAGTAGTAGTAGTAGTGTGTGTTCCTGCCACACCTCTGCATGCTGATGACTCCAAATCAGCACATCAAAGAAAGCGAAAACATGCAAAAGCACACACTTCTGAGAAGTGTCCTGTCTGGTAGATAGAAGAAGAAACTTAGATGGGATGCAGAAAAGGGGAAACGAGAAAGTGTCGAACATAAGCTTATGTACGTGTGTGGTAACAGTTCCTAATAAAATTCTCTTGGTTTTGCATGTCTATTAATTTTGAACTTTGTCATGCAAGTTTGTGTTTTCAGTGCATAGAAGCGTGAAGGCGACAATTTTTTTTTGTGCAGCTGTGAGACATAGTAGATTAGAAAATATGGTGTGCTTTTAATCCAGGATTTAAGATCAAAATGAAGAAGTCGGACTGGTTCGGATTTACTTTTGGTGAAGTCATTTACCACCTGGAGGATGTTCGGCATGCTGAGGTCTTATTTCAGACTCATCAGTGAGGCATGCCGAAATTGAGGCTTGGTGCTTCAGAAAACACAAACCAGACACTTGATGAAGCTTTTTTTAAGATTTGATTGGTTTAGACAACAATTAAAAGAAAAATAATAAGAATATCTATAAAATAATTATAGTTTAAAACATTTTTCATACCTCCTCAAATTCCCAGCTTTTTTATCATTTCACAAACACAATCTTCAGTGTGTTTGTATATTATATACACGTAAAATAGCTCATAATTGAGAATGAGGATGAAATTATATATTTATTTCTGGTACTTGACTCAGCCATTCGGTCTTGTGTAACAAGTCATTGATTTATATTTAAATGTATAGATTATTATCATCAAGGGGTGAGCCTTTATTATTTTATCATATATCGCAATAAATTTCTCTGTCACCATAAATTGACTCCCTTTTATCGTTATCACAAGATTTCTGCAAAATATCGTGATAAAACTCGGAAGTCCATATCAAACACCTCTTTTGCCTCCATTTTATTAAGTGGTATCAGAGTAAAGGGGTGTACATACGAATGCAAACCACATTTTTGTGATTTTAATTTGTAATTAAAATTCAGTTCTCCTCCACTTAATTTTTGTGCTGGTCCATCACATAAAATTTGAAAAATATGATATTTGTAGCTGTAAGTAATTGCTAAGCCTTTCAGGACCTATGTGAACTAGCCCAGAAAATGAAAAGCATTTATCAGTTTCCAAAGCATATTTGTAGCTCTGCTTTGGCTGTGCATACATATTTTAATGTATGTGCAGTGGAAGGCTGGTAAAATGCGCCTGGATGGTTGCATCCCCTCAGAAAATGAGAATCCAGCTGTGTTTGTTCGTCTGAGCTTTTATGAGCTTGTTTTTGTGCGTGGGTGCAAAGGGGCGCACCGCAGGGCTCGGCTGCTGGTCCTCGGTGCGTTTGTGTGTGGCGACTACTGTCTGCCCGCCTCGTGTTACTACACCATGAAACACGACTTCCCAATTTCTTCTGGTGTCACAAGTCTCCCTGGTTCTCACCCAAACCCTTCCCACGGCTCAACCCAAAACGCAGCCTTGGAGACGGCTGCTTCCGAGTAAAACCGTAACACAGTATTTCCGTTCTGTAGTTCTGTGTGTGTGTGTGAGTGAGAGAGGCTTTAGTGGATGAAAGCGAGCTGACCCACCGACATGGCAGAAGAACTTAATTGATCAAGATAAGGAGGCCACACACGCTCACACACAGGAAATTTCCACTGATGCCGCCTTCTGGTAATATGTGATTTATGTGAAAGGAAATGGTTCAATAGATGAGTCGTGTTGGCTGTATGAGAAGCAAAGAAGCAAACTTTTAAATTCAAAATGGGCTGTCTTTAAATAAATAAAAAAAAAATAACAGTGGGGGGTACTTTTATAATCTGATTTGAGAAATTAATCTTGGCAGTTTTTGTACTGAAATAACTTTCAGCTGGGAAGCAAAAACTACAAACTTGGACGCACTGAACACACAATGACCCTCGGTCCCAGATGACTGGGATTATGTGAGGTTTGTCCACATCTGCTTCCTGCTGCAGGGCTGGATCCAGTGAGGGAAATTATATCCACACTAATACCACTTAACCCTTTTTGCCGACATACAATGAAGACTACATTTTAATTTAAGTCACTAAAGCCGGTCGTTTGTTGTGGGCGCTCATGTTAAAAAACAAAAAGTCTAATTTTATATCGCCTTCATTTATTCAGTGAAATAAATAAATTCCATGTTAAAAACTAATGATGATAAAACATTACTCAAGCATTTTCTAATTTGTCACTTTTTTGTAGATCAGTTTCTAGGATATTTTAATTAGTAATCTAGGGTTCAAAAAGTTTCCGTAGCAACCATGAAACCTGTTCTTTGGGAGGCAGCCAAAAGCATGTTCTGTCCTATTGCAAAGGTAAATGTGTGGCGTTTGCTAAACCTTGCCTGGACTTTAACTGTCTCGTCCGAGCAGACAAGACTGAACTGTTTCTCCACTAAATCCACATGGGTTTGGGGTTAAGTAGAAAAAGAATATGCAAAATAAAGAATCTGGTTTTTCGTTACGAAATTGGGACATAATTCATATTTTTTCACAGAGATTTTAACATTAATTAATCTGCAAAGCAAAACTGAAGATCATCCTCATGGATTACTTTTTTGTCACGTCAGACCTTTAAAGATGCAGAGCTCAGACAAAAAATAATCACAAAATAACTATTTTTACTTTTCTCCACATTTACCGTGTTTTGTTAAAGGCTCATCTGACTTCTTCTGCCTCCTTCCCTTCCATACCTCTGACCTCTTAGGAAGCCCAGTGAGTAGTTTTTCTGTGGCTGTCTGGATTTACAGCAGGACACAGACAGTGCATGCACGTTTGACAGATTTCTGAGGAAGTGAGCACCCTGGCTGAAATGGCTGGCTGAGCTGACTCCTCTCAGTTCAGTGTAGGAGCTTCCTGCAGCCAAAGTTAGTTCAGTTTAATCTGACCACAGTTTGCATCAATTGTCACAGATGCAGACTTTGGGGTTTGCGATTGTCGCCTGCGTGGTTACTCGCTAAACAAAGTGGTCCGAGATCCTGTTTTTAGCCAGAAAAGCCACATGGCAGTGTGTTGCATAACTACGGTTGCGTACAGTGATTGTGGCAGATGGCTGAGAAAAGAAAACGAAAGGGAGACAGAAAGGAAGGGAAGCCTGGTGGCTGATAAAAGGAAATCACATTCTGCTTTGTGTCACTGAATGACAAGCTGTTATAGCCAGCGCGCGTGCATGTGTGAATGCTGCCTGTGCTCCACTGACCTATATTGGCCAGTTGTCATTAAATGGAAATGACAGCTCCATGATGAAGTGTGTGCTGGTGAGTGTGTGTTTACCTGTTTGGTAACTGATCCAGTCTGTTTGATGTCATCTTTGGAGAGATCATCAGCTAGCAAAGGCCGGAGTACCGACTCATGCTGCTTATCAGGGTGGAAGGTTCACGTTTTTGGATTTGTTTTCTTATAACCCAAAAGACTTAATGCATTTGATTCATGAGTGGCGTTTGAAGGAATACCTGTACCAGTCCAGGCTGGTCCAAAGCCAGTCCTCAGTATGTGTCCTTCCTGAGGACTGGATGTGTCCCTGCTCCAACACAGATCAATCAGGTGCCGAGTTCCCCTCCTCAGTATTCTACAGAAACCTGCCAGAATGCCATTCATTTGATCTGGGTGTGTTAAAGCAGAAAAACTTCTGAAACTGATGAGGCTCCTCAGGGCTGGAGATGGTCAACTGTTTCCTCTTTTGTGCACCTCAGTCTGACACTGAGGGAGCTCTCCAGTTCTGCAATAGCTTCTTGCATGAGGGTGGCAGACGTTGCCCAAAAGTGAGGTTATTTTAGTCAGATTTCTTCTGTAAGGTAAAACAAAGCGTCTTAACCCTTGACCTCCTTAAAAACTGTATGTTAGCTTGTTAAATAGGCTACGTGTAGTTTGCCAACTGTGCTGTTTTGACAGCACAGTTAATAAATAAAAGCAATTAAAGGCGCTTCAATGATCTCCATAACTTGATTGCCAATGTTTTTCTACTGAAAAAATGTCCAGTTGGTAGAGGGACAGAAGAAGGGAAGCCAGCTGACCAGCAATGCACAGCAAAAGGCTGTTTTGAGTTACATTTCATACAAACCGAGAACACTCTTTCTCTGGGATCTCACTGCAGAGACTTAGCCTGTAGGAAGAGTCTGACGAAACATTCTCGTGGCTTAGAAATCTTTACATGCCTTACCTACCCATACTGCCTGATTTTTCTTATTTTTTTAAACATTGGGTAAAATATTTCAATATAATATGGAATATAACTTCAAAAATGAAGATCCAGCTTTGGTTCTTGCTTATTCCACTTATGGAACAGATGGCTTCAGCCTTTGGCCCTGCAGATCACCAGGACACACCTTCACCTCACTGTTAAAAACCCAGCAAGCGTCTGACTTTTACTGCCAAACCTTTTTGACGCAGTATTCCCCTGTTTAATGCATTGTACTTTATTCAGCTTTAAACACGAATGCTAAGCATTCACACTCTTCAGGATGCACTTTGCAGCTTTGTGTCAAATCATTGACGTTCCTGTTGCCCCGGTGAATAAAAAAGAGAGAGAGAGACAGAGAGAGAGACCACCACTGACTGGTTCTGTAAAAAGCAGGAGGCAGACCCTTTTAGTCTCTGCGCTGTTGCAGGGCATCTTTTTCCCCGCATGCTTTTGCGGCGTGGCAGATAGATTTTTCTGAGAGCATTGTAAGGGCTGACCTATTTTAGCTTTTGTGTGTCTGTGTGCATGGAAGGTGACCGTCGGTAAAGGCTTTCTACCACCCGCGCTCAACGAGCCCACTTCCTGGCCGCAGTCGAAAACCTTTTCCCCACCGCCTCTGCAGGAAGAGCACGTTTTCAGCCGATCAGCGCTCTGTGCTGGGTTCAAGAAACGGAACGTATTTCTGTGTGTGTACGTTTGTGTGTGTGTGTGTGTGTGAATTATTTATTGTGCCAGGGAAGTACGGAGATGATGGCTTATTCAGAGAAGAGTAGAATCTAGGTTAGATTCAATATCATCTCTTTCAGCTCACCTCCTTTAGCTCTAACCCTTTCATCCAGTAACTGTTCTGGCATCCTTGAGTCATGTCATCCATGTCATTGTCTAAAATATTTCTCTTAACATGCATGAGTCACAAACACCCGGAAGGGGGTTTCTGAAGTTGTTGTTTGCCCCTGTGCGGGCTCCTCCCTGTGAGTTCACAGGAAACTGACCGTGTCAGTCATGCTGGTGACTTCTCTGACTGAGAGGAAGTAGAAAACAGAAACAGGAGGAGGAAACGTGTAGAAACGGGGGCACAGTCCATCTCCAGAGGTGAAAATAGTTAAACTTTCTTCTTATTGCTGTCCAAACGCTATAGGATCATCGGCTTTAATAATCTAAATTAGAAGAGTGCTGTTCATGTTTATTCAGTGCTCTTTAATTTGACACTATTAGATAGTCAAATGAAACCAAATGATTCATCTAATAGGGTTCAGATGAGACCAGAATGAAAACTCATACTTTATTCACACTCCAGTGAAACGTGGCGGTGGCAGCATCATGGTATGGGGTGCTTTGTTAAAAAATGCCATTTTAGAGTGGGAAATATTGTTCCATGTCAGTATATCGTCTCCTCTAGCCTGTTGGCTGTTGCCCTTTGGTGGAGACTAATGCACAGTGAAAGGTTGAAAAGATAAATTCTTGATAGCAGCAATATTTACTTATTTACCTTCTATCTTTTCACACTCCTTCGGATGCTAATAGTGTGTATTGAGAGTGTGGGAATTAAGTAATAGCTGCAAAGGAAAGGGTCATTTAGTTTAGTTAGCAGGAGTTTCAGAGAAAGCCCTCGACTATACTCTCTCCTCAACTTTTCAGTTTGTTTTTCCTCTGTATCAAAATACTTTTCCTGATGTTTTTCTTTCATAATATCACTTCTACCTTCTTAGTTGGTACGTGATAAACATGCTCTCCTTTTATACCGGTCTGTCCTTGTGCTTGCTCGTGTCAGTATTTGATGAAGGAAAGGAAGTAATTAGAGAGAGGGTTCAGGACAATGGTGACTCAATGTTGCACATGCACCTCGCTAATTAGAAAGAAATTACCATGTTTTTCTGGTTTGTTCACATATCATTGCAGTATAAAACATGTGAACATGAAAAAATAAAGTTTTTGGAAAATATTCCTCTGTCGAGGCTGATAAAATACAGCTTTATTGTATTGCACAAAAGACTGGGATGAAAATTTATGGTTGATTCATTTCTACCCTTAACGACGACTGGAGAAGAATTACAGCGTGTTTTCTTTCTTATCCAGATATTAGCTGGATTATGAGGAAATATCGCTTCTTTACAGTTTATGAAGATAAAAAAAGAAATGAAGAGGCCTTACTTTTTGACATCTTACTGATTTAAACCTAGGTTTGAGTAACTTTGACTTTTTCTTTACTCAGTGAGAACTTCTAGACTAAAAATGTTTCACTCCTAGTACAAAGTGGTCATTTGAACTCTATAATCTCAAAAAATCACCCGTAAAACACAGATGACTTAGTTTGTGTTCACAGATGACGTTTTGTGGTCTTCAGCCAAAATAAGCCATCATTTAAGTGCCAGAATGCGCCCCAGTTTACTTTTGTAATGAGGAAATTGTGTTATTTTCTCCACTTTGCTGGAAATGGAGTGAAATGTTACTACAAAGGGAAGCTGCTTATCATCATTACTGCTTGAGGGTTGTTTTTTTTTCTTTCTTTCTGCTGTTTGTGTATTTCTGTGTGCGCATGTTGTCGGGCTGTAGCCCAGCACAGAAGCAGACCTCTGTTGCAAATGTAATTCACATGAGGCCAGAGGAGCTGTAATGCTATTACCCCACACTCAGACATAAATGAACACACACGCACAGCTGTGCTGCCGCCCACGTTCACTCTGCGTACCTCAAACTCCCTTTTCTCTTTGGCTTCCTTTCCCTCAGTCGCTGCTTGTCTCTTTGTTGTGGTTTGCAAAGATCATCATGTTTTTAGGGCACTTCTGTGCTTCTGGTATTAACTGGTTGTGAGTTTTCAGCAGCTCATTGTAAGCACTTTTTTCAAAAAAAAAAAAAGAAAAAAGAAACCTAAATTAGTCCAGAAGTTGGAGAAGTGAAACAGGAACAGGAGGTAGGTCTTTGGAGATTTGGGGAAATTCAGGAAATTCGCAGTACATGTCCGCGTCAGTAACAGGAGGAAAGCCTGCAGCCACGGCCAACAAGCAGAGGTGGGGCCATTTTTCACACAAGGCTTCAGAAGCCTGAACGCCCACGCCAACTTTCTCAGACTCACTAAGTAAGGGAAGGGAGGAGAGACAGTCGAGATGCAGATATGCCTAATGTTTCACAAAGAAAAGAAAGTTCTGAGAGAATAAAAAGGACCCCTGAGAATGATACTACATGAAGGTTATTGGAGCTCAACAGGACTTTTTTTTATGACTCCTCAAGGTTTTTAAGTCGGCGTGCTTTAAAAGTTTTACAGTGATGTTCCAGGGGCTCTCATGATGTACCAGATTCTGAAACTGCTAACTAAATGTGTAAATTGTTATTTTAGCAAAATTTTCTTGCTATACTCCAACCTGGTGGTTGGGTCAGAATCACTCATCCGTCGTGTTTTTGAGTTTAAAATGTTTAAAGTTAACAGAAAATTTGAAAAGAATGCAATGTTCTCCGTGTTGTTCAAGACGGTTCCGAGAATCTTTTCAGCATACACAAAACCTCTGTGATGATATTGTAGTTCTTCATTATGAGCCCAGTTCCAACTTCACCATGTAAACACGCTTCCTTTTTAAGATAATTCATTCCAAGGCTCTTGGAGATGTGCTCTTGCTATATCAGGAACGACACAATATCCTGTTGAGCAGGATGGAATGCTTGAAGAGGTTTTGCACTCTTTGCGGTCATTTACTGATGGTTGTTGCTTCTATAAATTAAGATTGAAACTGATGATGTGATAGGATTTTGTAGGAATTTTACAAAGATTTTGAGGAACCATCATCGTGAACACTAGTTGGTACTGTTGTGATAGGTTGGCCGAGAAAGCAACAAGAAACAAGTACTAAAAGAATCCTCTACGCTGTTATTTTGCTTTTGATTCAGCAGCATTCATTCTTCAAGCTCCTGTGGATGATGGGGCAATCCTAACCCAGTCTTTATTATATTTGGTGCATTCTTTTTATTAGGGAGTTTTGGAGAAGGCGCATGATGCCATACAATGCTAAACACTTTAAACTGTGGTTGTTGAGGCAAGATGTACAAATGTGGTGTCTATGAGCTGTGAGGAAAATATGCAACGACCCACAAAATTACAACAACCTGGCATTATTTAATTTTCAAAGCTCAATGCTACAAAACTACTTCCCTCTATTCCTCTGCCTCTGTTCTCAACATCAGATAGTTTCACTATTCGTCAGATAGTTAATGCTACATTTTAAGATATCTGCTGACTAATGAGCCCTCCCTCTTTTCTGAGAAATATACATGCAACTATTGATGGATTGAACAAAACACTTGCTTCAAATAATTGAAACATATGCTTAGAACTGACAAAATTCCTAATATACAGTAAAAAAAACATGTTTATTACCCTGTACATATTTTTTTCCCCCCCTGTGAAACTAATCTCTTTAATTAAAAAGTTCAGAAAGCTGACCTTTTTCTTTCAGACATCCTCTGCTGAATTTGAAGATAATGTTGTACGTTTTTTGTACCAATAATGCTTTCAGGCATAATGCCTGACGGAGGTCACCTTGATTTCAGCAGAGCTCAAATCACAGCACATGAATACTAGACTGATGTCTATAAACGGTAGAAGAATACCCTGGCTTCAGAGCTTGATCGTTTAGAAATAATGCCGCTCTGCTCTTTGAAATGTGTGTGACATGAATGATAAAACATTGTCATACTGCTGGAAGACTCTATTCTCGGCCAGTGTTTTTGCGGATGTCAGGCTAAGTTTTGTCCTGTCAGCTGAGAGACTGTGTAATTGTTCCCTTCCCATTAACCCAATGCGTCTTCATCAATGTCAGCGTATATTAGATTATTCTGTGCTGAACTTTATGCACTGTCATACGAAGAGAAAAGGGAGTGTGTTTGCGAAGCTTTGATTTGGCAGTATTAACAGCGATGTCAGAGCTGACAAATGCACACTAATATGCAAGTTTGCAAGCAGGATTCCTGTAAGGACAAATATAAAGCACAATGCCTTTGTATTCTGGCTAATTGTAGTTTTACCAGGATAAGACAATCATATTGACAGGCTGCTTGTGTTCTCTGATTTTGATACAGATGAGCTGACAAGTCGCTCCTTTTTTAGATTTCTATCTGTCGTACTCTATCATGCACAGATTTCCGACACGAATGCTACTAGTCATCATTGGTGGCGAATCTCAATGTAGTAAAGTATGAGGACGAGGTTCTGTGTCCTCTCTATCCTCCCACTAGTCTGTTGTGGTTGTGTTCGGCTCTCTTGCACCGTTTGTCAAATTAGTAAAATGTTAATTAGCCAGCATGTTTTCTTGTGCCTGTTGCCACCAAATACAATGAAACACCATCACATCAGACTCAACTGCAGAATAAGCTGTTTGGCATTGCCAGATGGATTTGGCATGTGCTTTTTTTAACTGCTCAAACACACATGATCAACTCTGTTGGTTAACCTCCGAATATATCTTCTACACCAACGTGGCACCATTTTAGAAGACACTAACAAGTTTTCTAGGTATAGGATTTATAGCAAAGACAAATATTAAAATGAAGAAAAAATTTATAAAACACAAGTATTCATAGAACCTCCTCAATATTTAGTTAAATGCCTCTGAAGAGGTTGAAGAAAGAATACTCTTCCCATCAAAAATGGCATCCGACACATTGTGCAATGCACCAGTACCACTGGTACCATAGTAGCCCCTCGGTATGACGTTGCCACCATCGTGCTTGACAGCTGGTACGGCGATCTAAGCCTTAAAAGCCTCAGCACGTCTTTCTGTGGTTTATATAACCATAGTGTTTGAGTGGCTGTTTTGGTTAGACGATTGAACCGTAGTTTAAGAATTGTGCAATCCCTTCTGTAAGAGCAGCATCAGTGCTTATTATCCACTAATGTTTCTTTTTCTTTCTTTTGTTTCGTTTATTTTAGCGGTTGCGGCGGCTATCAACCAAGTACAGAACGGAGAAGATCTACCCCACCAATGTAGGAGAGCGGGAAGAAAATGTGAAGAAGAACCGATACAAAGATATACTGCCATGTAAGTTGTGGTTTACCCCCCAAGAAAGCTCTCAGTGTATATATGCATTCATGTTGTTTGTGTGTGTGGAAGATGTGGGCATTAGACCATTAGAATAATGGTCTCGTAGTTTTCGTCCGGTCGCAGTGCAATCACAATCTCTCTGCAACCTTGTGTCCTGCAAGGGCTGCAGCTTTAAAATTTTGTGCATCTATCAGCTCAGCTTTAAAGGTCACCGCCTGACTAGACAAATCTACGTTTCATCGGAGATAATATGAGCTCCTAGGAAAAAAAAAAATGGTTAGAGATTAGTATGAGTGCAAACATTTCAAGGATGACATGAAGATTTTACAAGAAAATCTATTCTTTTTTTTTCTTCTTTTTTTTTGTTCCGTGTACTGAATAAACGGTCATCTTTACAAGTCATGAGATGTTTTTGTTTCTCTACGTAACAACCTCAGGGAAGCTTATGTGACCCAACGTCTGTCCTACTTTTTCCTTAATATGTTTATCCTCTGTTACCCTCTCCTTTCTCCCCATCCATTCATTAAAGCTTTTAGTGAATGAGCTGATAAGGCAAAGGAAGAACTGGTTCATCCATAACAGATGCAGACACGCATGCCAGCACACAGATGCTGCCGTAAATAGCCATGAGGTTTTTTTTTTTTTTTTTCTCTTTCTCCTCTGAAACCGAGCATAAAACCTTGTGGCCTCATTTGACCGTTTTCACCTCCTGTCTTATTCTGTCATTGCTGTTGTGCTCACTATTAAAAATAAATAAATATATTAAACCACTTTTGTTTTCCTTCCCACAGTCGACCACACTAGAGTAAAGCTGACATTAAAAACAACCAATCAGGACACAGATTACATCAACGCAAACTTTATTAAGGTAAACAATCATGTAGATTTGCAATGAGATTATATCAACTAGTTTAGATTCAGACCATGATTTCTTTGATTTATTCTTCCACTGCATGTTTATTCAGGGTGTTGCTGGCCCAAAAGCCTACATCGCAACTCAGGGTCCGCTCCCAAACACCGTCATCGACTTCTGGAGGATGAACTGGGAGTACAATGTCGCTGTGAGTGTGTTCCGCCGTAGAAGAGAGTCTACATTATTTAGGTGCTGGGAAGGTTATAAAAAATATGAACCAGACTAAAAACAGACATTTTTGGCCATATTTCTGCTTTTAGAAATGTTTTTTATTTAAACAAAAATCATTATCATGAGTCAAAAGGATATGTCTGAATTAAAAGTATATTTTTTTCTCAAGGGAATCGGTTAAAATAAAACCAAAATTAAAAGAAATTCGTAAAGGTCATGAACAATATTTGGGCCGAAACAAAAGGATGAAAAGGTTTTATGAGTCACAAAATGTGTTTCTTAGAATCTGTTAAAAGTGTGAAATATTCCAGTCTCGTTGTGTCCAGTTCTTATATATTATTTGTTTATTCATATCCATTTATTCAAATGGATTCAAATGAAGATACTTGGATTTTGAACAAGAGACGATCAAATTAAGTCAACAATCATTTCTGAACCGACTTTGCGCTTTAGTTTAGCACGAACAGGAAGCCACAAATGTGTTACTTTGTGTGAAGGTTTATGGTCTCAAGAGTTGACTGCATGAAGGTTCATGTAGGTCAAAACGTAGTCAAGAAAGTATGTTTGAAAGCTTTTAAAAATGAGCGGGCAAAGCAGCAATATTGAATTTCAGTATTAGGGCCAACGAGGATCACAATATTTTATTTACTATTTGAATGCTTCAAATATCTGTATTTGTATTTCTGTGTATTTACTCATTTATATGTATGTTTCCTCATCTATGTATTCTGTAAAGTTGTAGCAACCTCCTAAACAGTGTTTGGGAAACATATGATTAAAATAATTCAGGATTACAGGCATCATGAAATGTATTGGAAACTGTTTCCTCGTATTAAAACCTGCACAAACACAGCATGTGCAGATAATATTAAGGATCTCTCACCAAACATGCAGTTTTCAGCTTTGTGCATGTATTGATTTGTATTAATTCCTCCTGTCTGTGTCTCTGCAGGTTATTGTAATGGCTTGCCGAGAATTTGAGATGGGAAGGGTAAGGCTCGTGTCAATTCAGGCAAAGTGTTTGCACATATATCTGTGTTTTTTTTATTGCCTCCATCAAAGCTGCAGCACGCTGTCTCTGCACAACCTTCAACAAAATCTAAAAGAATTATTTTTTTTTTCCCTCCAAGGTTTCATTCTTTTGCATTACTGTCGAATGTTGTTTATCCTTGAAGATTTTCAGATTTTCTAGCATTTCTTTGTGGATGTTTTTGTCTCTCCTGCATGTACTGGAACGTCTTTATACAAAAAATAAAAAGCTTTTTAAAAAGCCTCGAATAAATTTCAATTGATCCACATTTGGGTTGGAATAAATTGCTTGTATTTCCTCATGAGTATTCATGCTACACTGTTATGCTCATATCTGATAAGAAGGTATTTAAATAAGCAGCTTACGGCCGTGGGAGAAAGACTTTGTGTATTTGATTGTGTTTCTTTAGATTGATTTGAAAAATCTTTCTAATCTGTTGAAGCACAGCGTATGCATATTTTAAAAGCTTTTATGCATGATTAATTAAAGCAAGAAAACTTCAAATTACATAAAAGAAGAAGACCATTTCAAGAGAATAGTTGAAAGATTTCTGTCTTTGCTTTTCAGTTCTATTAAAAAATGTTAATAAAGACGAGAATCTGAACAGTTATGTGACTATATGAAATCAGAATTTGATATTTGTGTTAGAGAAAATGAAGGCAAACAAAAAAAAAAACTGATCGATATATAAATTAATCACAAGTCTTATTTGTAGTTTTTCCCTCACCAAACATTCTTCAACAGTTCAGAGTCCATGCTTGTCAAAATGTAGTTTTCTGTCTTTTTCTGCTTTAATTCTCTCTGCCTTTGTTCTGCGTGTCACTTCGACTGTGTACTTCAGACTACAAAGGTTTGTGTGCGCAGGAAGCAGCGGCATCTCCCTTTGTGGTAACGGCTTCTCTGTTCTGCTTTAGAAAAAATGCGAGCGGTATTTTCCATCACGAGACGAGGAGCCCTTGAGTTTCGGCCCTTTCAGAATCTCCTGTGTAAGTCGAGAAATGTGCGATATTACGGACGTGTGTTGAAATAAAGAGACTCATTCATCTCCCAGATTGTGTTATGATGTGTGGCTTCGGTCAGGGATTATTAAAATGTTGCTTACCTTTGTTTTTAAGGAATCCGAGCAGCAAAGAACAGACTACTTTATCAGGACTTTGACGTTGCAGTATAATAATGTAAGTAGTAAAAGAACCAACGATCACAATTGTTTGTGTGTTGTAGCTGTTCATAATTATAAAATTAAACAAAAAGCATTAGCTTTATGTTTTTTAAATAAAGCCGGAAAGTGCTGTTTACTTTTCTATTGGGCCTCTTTAACTCTAACACCCCTAAATAAAATTCAGTGTAATCAGTTGCCTTAAATACAGCAGTAAAAAGTCAATCTGTGTTGCGTAATCTCAGATGCTCAGCTGTTCTGTGAAGGCCTCAGAGGCTGTGTGTGTTGTGGAAAACTAACACTGCATCAACCCATGCACACACTTTCTATGATGAAGCATAGTGGCGGATGCATTTTTTATGCAGGAAGTGGTCAGAGTAGAGTTAAGGAGGGTGTAGCTACATACAGGGCAGCCATGAGAAAACACTCCTGCTAAAGACTTGAAACTGAGGCGGAGGTTGACTTTTAGTAACTTGAACCATAAAAAAAATAAACTTGAACTGAGAAACAGAAGAATCAGAACACTTTTTATGTCGTCTGTCTATTCTTGAAAAAAAAAAGAAACAAAAACAGGATTTTATCAAAATTTAGAATGTTTAGTTTATTGCCAGGTGGCTCAAAATAATATCTTTCAACGCCCGATTAAATACAAAAAAATAAAAAAATAAAAATCCAATTTCTGTTCCCCAGCAATGCTTTCAACTTGAACATTTTGGTCTTCATGGCAAAATGCTTAAAGGGCAATAGTTTTGAGCCGGTCATACACAATGCCAGTTCGAGTTCAACCCGAAAACCAGCTGAGAAAATTGACATTCACAGATGCTCGCCATCCACTCTAACTGAGATACTTAGCAAAGAAGCTACAACAATTTCAGTTTCCAGATGTGCAAAGCTGGCAGAGATATTCCCTGAAAGACTTGCAGCTGTTGCAGCAAAAGGCGGTTTTACAAAGTGTTGGCTTAGAGGGGCTGAAAACCCATTCCACTCTTCAGATTTTTAGTTGGGTTTTTTGTTGTTGTAAAATGAAAAAAACGACAAATTCTGCTCTGCTTTGTTTCAATTAACATACATCCAGTAAAAAAATAATAAAAGAAATTTTCAAAATGTGGTCTTGCAGGAAACACGGAGGATATCTCAGTTCCATTACATCAACTGGCCTGATCACGACGTCCCGTCGTCGTTTGACTCCATATTGGATATGATCGGACTAATGAGGGAATACCAGGAGAACGATGACGTTCCTATTTGTGTTCACTGCAGGTAAGCTCTCGCAGAAGCAAAATTTGTGGTTATTATAAGACATTTCACTATATCTTTTACTATTGTACTGATTAAAATAACAGCAATTATTAAGAATAGATAATTATTAAAGAGATTGCATTAAAGAAATGAGCGTTCAAGTTCACTGCTGCACATGTGTTTACTCATAAGCGCACAGGCTTGCCTCCATGTGTGTGTAATAAGCTGTAATGAGCAGCCTGGGGACGTTTCCGGGTTCCTGTGTCACACAGCAGGACTCAAAGCTGCGTTTCTGTTTCTGTGAAGATGCTTTGTGTGGGCTGATGTGGAGACAGCCGGCTCTTTCGAGTCACAGCAAGCTGTTTGACAGCATGAGATCAGGTTTTATGATTTTATACATAAGCAGCGATTAGCCTCTATAGCTTCTGTCGCCTTCCTGTCTGCAGAAGGTGTTGCTGTGCTTTGAAACATACATTTTTCAGTGCATATTTCCTGGCAACTAATAGAAAATAGAGCTAGCATTTGGAGAGTTTTCATCTGAGCTGTAGGATTAAAACTCTTGTGTGTGAGTGTGTTCTTTGATGGGATCTGTTTGTGTGTGCAGTGCAGGTTGTGGGAGAACAGGGGCTATTTGTGCCATTGACTACACGTGGAACCTCCTCAAAGCTGGGGTATGCAACAAAATACGAACCTTTGATACCTCGTTGCAACACACCCATCTTTATGTATTCTTCACATCAATCTTAAAATCCAATGTCCGGTCCAATCTGTCCTCGTTTTTATACCTTATTGTGTCTTTCTAGAAAATTCCAGAGGAATTTAACGTTTTCCGGTTGATCCAAGAGATGAGGACGCAGCGGCATTCTGCTGTTCAAACAAAGGTTTGTTCTCACTTCTTTTCTAACAACATCCAACATAGATTTCTTTTTTTCTAGCCTTAGAAGGGCATGACATCACTTCTGATGTCACAACATGTGATGAAGTGATCAGTAAAGATATTACAGATCATTTAAAATGATCACTAGATTTATTTCAAATGATCTGTAATATTGGTGGTTCGTGACTTTGCTGTTGTTGGCTTCCTGTTATCTGCTGAGGTTGGACTAACACTTTGAATAAAAAACAAACAAACTGCGTCTTACATATTTTGTGCATCCTCCCCTCACTCCTACCTTCGCCACCGAAGTGCTTTTAGAGTTCAATGTGCTTAATATGCATTTGTTGATGAAAAACATCACATTGTTTTACTTTTTTGTTAATTTTTTTTTTCTTTTTTTTTTTTTTATTGAAGTAGACGAAGAGCAGATTCTTTCTCTTTTGTTTTTCGTTTCAGTTTCTGACCAGTTCATTAGCGCGAAACTCACTTATACTGGTCACTTTTTTCCTTATGCAGATCATCAATATTCAGGAAAAAAGCCCTTGTTATGATTTTATTATTATAACATTATGGATTGGTATAAAGAAAGTTGGACCCAGTTACATCAATTTCTTTCATTTTAAGACAGACTGGATTTGCTTCAATCTGCTGCGGTCTTCTTCCCTGATTCTTGTCTGATGTTTTTCTCCAGGCTGCTTGAATGATATTCTTCTTATGCCAGTATTTCCAAGTTCGTTTCTTATAAATTTTCATACCGTGCAGATGGGACTTTTTTTTTTTTTTCTAACATGCTTTAGATTTATGGTCCCTTACTAAGAGAAACATTCAAGATGAATGAGTGTTTTAATTTATACCGACTCACTGAATTTTTCAATTGTATCATCAACATTTCATTTTCCTCAGATTTTACTCGTCTGCTTGGCGTCCCTCACTTTGCCTTTATCTCTCTCCGTCTAGGAGCAGTATGAGTTGGTTCACAGAGCAATCGCTCAGCTTTTTGAGAAACAACTGCAGCTTCTGGAGAGCCCCACCAGCACGCAGATACATGATGGCATGGTACGACACGCTCACATTGTACTGATTTCGTCTGGTGTTGGAGAGACAGGATGTGGTTCAGTAACACTTGGAGTAGGAAGAAGCCAAATAATTAGTCACAGGGGGGATAGAGGGAAGGAGAAATGGAGGAGAGTCTGCCGTCTAAAAACTCAGAAGATCAGGAGGGATTGTGCCTGAAGGAAAAAGATCTTTTCGTTCAGGCTAATGCCAGACAGCTCCTCTGTTGGAAAAACAAAAACTTTTGTTCTGTCTGCCACCACTGACCTCATGCTGTCTTCCATCATCCCGAAAACATGGATACAAACCGATCTCATATTTTTTTAGAGGGGATACCGAGTCAAAAAGTTCTTAACGCTTCTCTCAAATTCACAAAATTGAGATGAGTAAAACGAGGTGATTATAGGTGATTTTCAAACCTGTAACTCCAGTTACAGGTTTGACTGGAGTTACAGTTTCTTCGGGAAGAAACTGTAACTCTTCCTAGAAACCCGCTTCCCTACTGAAAACCTCTGATGCTCCCACCACCGTGTTTTAAAATGTGAACTTTGTGCTCTTCTGAGTTTTCTGCAAAACAGCTGTTTGCACAAAGAAAAGTTTCATTTTTGTCCGTCTGACCTGAAAAATGTCTGACACGTGATGGTTTCTGGTAAGCCAACACGTGGATAACAAATAAACTTTGTTTTATTTATGGATAACAGAATAAAATGGACTGAATGCAGCCCACATTTTTCAGATTGTTACTTGTTGACAATTGAATCATGTCATTTTTTTTTGTCTTCCACTTTACAATTATGCATTACCTTCTGTAAGACATAAAATCCCAGTTGCTATGTAGGCGAGATGTTTGTTTTAATGTCAGAAAATGTGAAAAAGATCAAGCTCTTTTAGCACCATTTCACGCTTTTTTCTTTTTCACATTTAAAGCTGACATAATGTGAGGTCTTACAAAATGTCTGCTTGCAGGGTTTGGTAAGATTACCACATGATTTCAATACTGTCACAACTTGCTCAGAGTCCTCTTCGCAGTCATCTCTTCAACAACTGTTTTTGATGCGTTTTTGCTTCTCTACAAACAATAGAAAGATTGTAAAGTCTAAAAACTACAGATGATGAGAGTTCTGGCAGAAAACCGGATGACTTCCTGTTCAGGAAGCTCTGATATCGATGCACTTTGACTCTAAAAAGAGACACCAGTCCATTGGGAAAGGGTAACAAATCTTTCAGTCTTTAAAAATACAGAGTGTCTGTTTTCCATTGTGCATCTTTGACTCCAAAGTTGAACCAAAATCTTACTAAACATAAGATACTGTCTTACCTTATATAAAAAGAGAAAGGGACTGGAAAACTATTAAGTTCTATCACACTTTATGAAACAATGTTGCTGGATACAGCTGATCAGACTGTTTCCCTGCAGAGATCACATCCTGATGACAGTGACGCTCCCACATGCCTCCGCTACTTCTGAGCCACCAGATTTTTAATTTACCCTCCCCGGATCTCACAGCGGTGTCCGGAAACATTCAGGATTGATGTGTGGACGATTCCAAAACATTGGCTAACCCCGAGGGAGCCGACTCTAGACAAATCCAGCAAGATAGAAATAATTCTACACTAAACAGAAACAGTCTTTATTCCCTTAAAAACATCACATTAATAGAAAAAAAAATTGTGGAGGGCCCCCTGTTGGTCAGGGGCCCTTGGAATTGTCCCAACTTTCCCCCCATACAGCACCCCAGGGTAGCATAACTTATCACTCAGTTTTGAACAGTTATAGGATGGTTATAGGATGGTAGCCATCCTATAACTATACGCTGTATATATAAATATATGATCATAAATAGATGATGTTTACATCCATTTAACTTTAAGCATAAAGTTAAATGGATGTAAACATTAATTTTGTTCTGAGAAATTCTGATTTATATTTTAAGAAACTTAACCCATACACACTCAGATTTCCTTTATTTTCAGCCACATCGGGACACTCAACTGAAAGATCATCCACAATTCAGCCAAGAATAATGGAAACAAAAATGATTTTAGTTGAGGGTAAATCTGTAATTTAGAAATAACGTCTTAGTTATAAGTATTTATTGAGAAAGGAAATAAAACCCTCATAAAAACAATCTTGTATATATATTTTTTGTCTGTCCAGAATGAAAGCAGTCCGGAGAAAACGAGCACTCAGTCAGACGAGGAACGATGGGACACTCCGCCGCCTAAACCTCCTCGCATTCGCAGGTAATACTTCATCCTTCTCGCGTTTTTCTGTTAATATTTTTCCAAACGAGCTAAACTCAACCATTAAACGGCGTGAAGAATAAACCGAGTCACATTCATCCTCCACAGAGATAAATTAACAGGTTCATCCCCGGGTTGATGAGTAGGTGGAACGCTGTCGAACATGGCAGAGGTGGCGTTATGTTGGGAGAGAAAAAAAATAAATCACAATACTGTACGTTTTTGTCAGTGACGAATACATAACCTGACGAAAGAGAAGCAGTTCCTGGCTCCTGTGCTCTGAATGAGCCCACAGATGCAGCCAGCCTTTGGTTTTTGAGTAAGCTTTTGTTTGGCTGGTTATGGCTACCAGAGGCAAAGTTGTATCTATAAATCATTTTGCAACTCGCTGCAATACTGTGCAACTCTACATAACGTTGGATATAACACAACCCAAGGCGAGTTAAACTTTTCATCTTTCTCTGTAAACAAAAAGTCTTTAAAGCACATTCAGACGCTTTGTTTCAGACACTAACTCTTTGATATGTTTTTTATATAAATACATAGTTATCCTCTTTTTTAAAATATATAAATATATAATTTCTCTTTGTTTCTTTTTCATCTTGTTTATTGCTCATTTTTTCCCCCCTCTCTCCTTCCTTCACTTGACATTTTTCTACTTCAGCTGTGCAGTATGTGCCCATCAGGGGTTCTGCTCCACTTCTTACAGTCTATCCACAGAATGCATTACCCTCCCCCCTTTACTTGCAGCCATATATAACACTTGACAACTTTTTAACAAGGTTGAAGGATGCCTAAAAGTTGCCTCAGTACTAAAGCTTTAATGTCTGAGAGGATGTCTTCTTGCCAGGAGGCAACATACCATTTCATATCTTGTTACTTAAAGTTTTGACAAGAAATGTTTGCTTTAGCATCATATTGGGTGGTGGTTTTTTCTCTGCTTGATCATTTATGGCATTTAGTGAATTCACTGTTTGCACATGCAGCTGCAGCAAAACAGCCTCGTTACCGTTGAAGGTGGTGTCTTAGGTCTAAACTCGCCGACTAAATTTAAAGTCTTGCCATCATTTTTATGGCTTTTATTTCTGTTAGCTTCATTCTGGCTGGTTACAGTGGGTTATTTAATTTCCATTTCAATTTTTCAAAGTTGAAAAATATTTAAAAATGATTGAAGTAAATTATAGGAATTGTGCAACTAGTGCTGCTAGTTTTTCTTGGGTCAAAAACTAGCAGCACTAGTTTTTGACCCAAGAAGAAAATTAATATGGCGATTTGTCCAGCAATTACCTGACCAGCATTATCATTAGATCCCCCATTTCTCCTCGCAACTGTTTCCCATAATATTTCAGATTAGCAAGCTGTCCAGTTGCTTTGTAAAAACCAGTGAAGGGAAGCAGCTAAAAGTCACAACAGTTCATTGTCTCCCTCAGCCCTCAAATTCTAATGCAAGTCTACATTCTTCCAACCTAAATAGTAACGTCTGGATAATATTACATGTTGGTAATAAAAACTCAAGATATTAATGTTTTGTAACCTGTCAGTCATGTGGCTCAGACAGAAGACAGAAGAGCAACTGCCCATTATGAGTAAACATATTTAGTTTAGTTTAAAAACATCAATATTAGCAGATGTTTTTGTACACAGTACACATTAGAAAGTGGAAGTCACTGTAAAGGCCCATATTTTGTTTTTGGAGAAATTTCACATTCACAAACATTTGTCTCTGCTGTTTCTTTTGTCAGGAAAATATTTTCCTGTTACCACCAACCATTTTTCTGAGGTAAACAAAATCAACCAAAGTTCTAGTTTCACAAATAGGACAGCATCCAATCTACTTCTTATTACTTTCTCTTATCAAATTCAGACTCTTCTACTCTTACTTTTCGTATTTCTCCCCCTTTTTTAACTAACTGGTTTGATGGGAAACATTTTCCAGAGCTCCTAATTTTAGGATGTAGCTGTAAGTGAGCTGTTTACTGAAGAGTTTCTTTCCTGTTCTTATTAAAACACACAAATTTGAAGTTTGAGACGCAGCCAAGAGAGCAAGATTTCCTGGAAGTGGGACAGAAGAGGGTATTCTGGGTGTCTCTGATGCCTCTTGTACTTTGACATCTCAGTATGCCTCCTCTGTCTCTCAAGAAGTAATGTGAAGAACTTATTCAAGCCTAATCTGCTGATGGTACGAGCTATTTTTATCCAGATAAGCCACGTTCTGCCAGCCGCGCTCCCACCGGGTCACTTTGGTGACTGTGTGTGTTTAAGGGAAATTATAGTTGTGTGTGTGAGAGAGAGATGGAGGGAGATACAGCAGGAAGTGTAAAGGAATGGAGTCATGGCTTTGTCACGTGCTTATTTACACACACTCGGCTTTTAGTCCTCAATAGCTCTTCAGTTCTCACTCAGAGAATCTTAAACATTGAAAGAAAGGGCCTTACTTGTCCGGCTCTGGAGAGTGAGGGAGCGACCTAAATATCTGTGGCCTGGACGTACGGTTTGCCACTTTTCTTGGTTGTCAGCGTGAAGCTATTGAAATGCAACGGGGGACACGCAGACGTGTTTCTAACCTTCCCATCTAGAGCGTCTACGAAAGTGAGCAGCAGAAACCGTGCCACTGTTTAAAACGCAACGCGCTCTCTAAGGAGAACTTAGCAGAGGAGCTGGATGGAGTAATATGTAGGAGTTACTTAACAGATGCCTTTGTTAATCTTATTATGAAGTGTTTGAATCGTCCCTCGCTACTTCACATTCCGTTTCTAAGCAGCCAAACCTTTTTCCTAACCTTTTAAGCTGATCTTCTCAGTGGTTCTCTGAGGTTTCTGAATCTCTCTCAGAGTTTTTCTTTGGACTTTGACCACTTGTCTTTCTAATGAGGAAAGCGAGTACTGCTTCAGTCTGTCGAGGTGAATGCCAAAAAATAAACAAGTTTATGATTTATCAGTTTAGTATTCCAAACCTCAACTGACATCATGAGATACGGATTATGATTCTAAAAAAGATACTGAAGGCAATAAGCTGATGGTTGTCATTTCTTAATAATACGACATTGAGGTTTTTTTTTTTTTCTGGCAATTCAGTTGGTACGGATTGAAGGAAGAACTGAAGTCCAGAGAAAGCTTATAAAGGTTATTTAGACCACTTTGATGGACTAATAATAATAATAATAAGCAGGGCTAGAGCCAACCATTATTTTAGTAATCAAGTATTCCATCAATTATTCCGTTTTCATTTAACCACTTAAGTCGCTTTCATACAATATTAGAAAGACAGAAAACGATTCGAATGAATTCCTTATGGAAAAAAGGAAAAACGTTTTATTGCCTTAAAGGCAGCAACGTAACGTTACTTTATTGACTTAACATTCAATAAACTTCAAAAATACAAAATGTTATTTGTATAGTTTTTGCTTAAATACTGCTTTGAGTATGTTTTTATTGATTTATTTATTGTTTTGCAAATGGCCTCTTAGCAATCGATCAATTACTTAGATTAGTTGATGATTATTTCAGAAACGGGTTCATTATGATTGAGTCAATAAATCGTTTTCTCGTGTCTTGTGCAGGTCTTGATGTTGGTGCCGCTCGTTTCTAGAGAACAGAATGATTTCTGTCCCCCAGAAATCATTCAGGTTTCAAGTTTAATCCTGTGCAGTTTTATACAGATAATCCAAATCCCTATAGAAGCAGTCAGTGTCAGGGGAAGCCGTCATTGTTATTGTTAAACATAATTTTTGCCTCTCGAGGCAACAAATACGATAAAAATGAGATATCCTCTGGGGTGGTTTTTCTTTATTAAAGAAAATAAAAGGATAATGTTTAGCCTAATGTGCTACAGTTTCCAATCGGTGACTTTTGGGATTGAGCAGGACATTTTATTTCAGCTCGAAAAGCTCTGCACTTCAAAAACAAAACTTAATAACTCGACGTTCTACTGTTACCGTATTTACAAAGCAAAGCAAAACATCTCGTGGGCTTACTTTCTTCAATGTTTAACAGCTTCAGCGTGCCTCAGCTGAGTGTAACACAGAGACAAATAAACAATGAAAAGCTCAGCAGTTCGCAGCCTCTTTCAAAGAATAAGCCAGTGACAGCTGTACTCCAGAACTTAGGCTTAATGACAAAGGCTTTTATGGCTCGACTGCCGCACAGAAGGAAAGGAAATCCCCTTGTGCTTCTAGCCTGTCTGACTTTCTGTCTGTCTGCCTTTGATCCACGCAGCATCATGTGCAGTCACTCCTGCCTCAGCTCTAGCCTCAGTCATGTGCTCTTGAATTAGCACACCACCACATCCTTTCGCTGTTTCTCCGCATCGCTGCCGTTGCAGGCGCACCAGCATGTAAAAGCCTGTTTTGGGGGAGTGGAACGATGCCTTGGTGTGTAACTTTGTATCCTGTGTGAGATTCACACTTATATGCAGCTGAATTTGTGCAACATCTAAAGCTCTGCAGGACTACTTGCGCATTTTAGAGATTTCTTTTTCTTTTATTTTTTTATTTATTTATTTATTTGCAAGTAATTTACAATCCCTGAATGTAAAGTTTGTTAAAGAGAAATAAATCAGATTCTAAGGATGTTTTTTCAGTTTGCTCAGATACTATTTTAACTGTAAATCCACAAAATATGGGCTGAAACTTTCTGAGAGTCGAACCCTGAAATCTGGGAACATGTAATTTGTCTCAGCAGAGCAACTCTGGACTTTAGTGCTAGACTCTTTAAAAGCCTGCCCTCTAGTGGTGACATCAGATCCGAGGAATATCATTTTTCCCATTAAACAGTGTGTGAAACAAATGGAATGATGGTTACATTTAGCAACTTTGTCGCCAGAAACTAATCATTTACTTCCTCTGTGGTTTGGTGAAGTTCGCAGGTGGAAGGTGACGTTAAGGAGGAGATTCTCCAGCCCCCCGAGGCTCACCCCGTCCCCCCAATTCTCACCCCGTCTCCCCCGTCTGCTTTCCCCACCGTCACCAACGTACGGCAGGACAACGACCGCTACCATCCCAAACCTGTCATACATGTCCTGGATACCACACAGCGCAGCCTAAAAGAGGTAAGCTGAAATATATTTTTGTTATTTATTCATTCATTCATTTTACGTGCAAAAGCTCATGACAGATAGTAGAGAGCGCGGCATTTCAGTAAAGTTAATTTAAAGAGTTATGTTAAAAGCCTGTTTGTGTTGTTCCTTCAGATAATTTTATGCTAATTGAACATTAAGTTTGTTTATAGAAGCTTTGTTGTGCATCCAAAATGAAATCATATGTGACTGAGGCTTTATTTACATAAAGATCTTTGAATAAAAAGTGATTTAAGAAAATGAACAAATTCCCTCAAGGTCTGATTTTCATCTCTTCTCCCACAAAGCAATAACAAACTCTACCGTGGCTCAGCTTAAGCAAGGAAATGAGGGAACTACAATGTGTAGCTCTCATAAACTGTATGAATGTGGTTGGAAAACACCAGAGGCAGAAAATGACAACAAAAACAAAAAACAACAACAGACTACATACTAAACTATTACCATTTATTACAATATGTGTGCTCTAGGAATATGTCACAGAAAAGTTTTGTATTTATCTTTAAAGTTGTCTGTAAAAGTCTCCATGAACCATATTTTGGGTTTTTTACACGTACAAAACCAAATTTTATTTGCATGTCACCAGATTAACTGAATGGTCCATCAACAAAATAATACCTGAATGAGATGCAGTCATGAATTCAAACAAAGCTGCTTAGGTTTTGCTCTCATAATTGTTTGACTGATTATGTTTAAGTCTGACTGACATTAAGTTGTTACTGTCTCACAGCTTGATGGGTGCTTTTAAACAAATGCTGACTTCACCATAAAACCTGATTTGTTCTTGTCTTTACTATTGGCTTTTATTTGTAGTTTTTTTTTTAATGGTACAAAATGGGAACAAGCTCTTGTAAAACAGACTTCCTAGAAAAGAAGCAACAAGTTCCAGAATTAGTTATTTGTGCTTTTTAAAAAAATACTTTATCAGGTTAAATCCAGGATTGTTTCATCCCATATCAAATAAGAAAATCAAAGATTGCTTTGTTGGATGTTTTTTCTTTTTTTCTGTTCAGAATAGAGATCACATGTCTCGTTTCTTGCTGATTACAGAACGAAGACGTGAACAAGCAGCAGAACCAGTCCGAATCCAGTCTCAACAAACCTGCCAGCCAATCAGAGCCCAGAGATCTGAATGTACAAAGCCAGAATCAGCAGACCCAGGTCTCGCACCTGGATCTCAACGACAACTACAACAACAAATCTTCGTCAATGTCGACAAAGTCCGAGTCGGGCCCGAGCCAGACTCCGACGCCCTCCTCGACCCTGTTGCCGGTCGTCGAATGCTGCGGCGCCCCTCGGATCGAGAGGAAGCTCAGCATAGAGATCAAAAAGGTGCCGCTGCAGGAAGGACCTCGCAGCTTCGACACCTCCACCTCCTCCACGGGAGCCAACAATTCGACTAACAGTGGCTCCACGCTGCAAAGGGCCCACGCCTTCAAAGCCCGGTCCGGTCAAACCCTGTTGACGTCCAGCTCTTCTCTGTCGGAGGACTCCGGGACGGAGGGGGGGTCGGGCGGATGCGGAGAGAGCCACTCGGACGACGGCGTCCTGACCAGACCGAACCACCTTCCCGTGACGAGTGACAGCAAGGGGAAGACGCAAGACGCGAAACCTGGCCACGCGACGTGGACGCACTCCTGCAACAGCCCCGAAAAACCGTTTCCCAAAACCTCCTCCTCCTCTTCTTCCTCGGACAGAGCCGCTCCATCCTCCTCTTCCTCGTCCCACATATCCTCCTCCTCATCGTCGTCGTCCTCCTCCACTCCTGTCAGGACTGCCCTGAGTTTCACCAACCCCCTGCACTCCGATAACTCTGAAGAGGAGGGGAACGAGGAGATGTCCGAGCTGAAGGAGGGTTGTCATAGAAACGTCTCCACGGCAACAGGCACCGTGACCACCTCGCCTCACCTGGAAACCCAGCAGACCGTCAGAAAGGTGCTGCCCATGTCCATCGCGGGGCAGACCATCTCAACACCCTCTGCAAGCCCAGCAAGTATGTCAAGCTGTTTTCATTTTCTAATTCCTCTCCTGATTCTCTTAAAACCCTTTTGCTTATCCACTTGCACACTTTTTCACTTTTCACATTAAATAATTTAAATGTATTCCGTCAGGATTTTGTGTCATAGACCAACTCAAGTCGTTGCATAATTATTAAGCCTGTCGCAATAAATAAGCAATAAATCAGTTAATTGCACGATGAATTAAAATGATCATTTCCATTTGAAAAGCCGCCATTTTGATAAACACCCAGTAGTTAGTTTGCATTACGTGCAACTTTGGCTGCTTTCCCTGCCTAAAGTGGACAATTATTAAGTTAAGTGATGTTTAGAAATTATTACATTTTTTATCTTTGACTGGGTGTACTTGCATTAAAAAGCCATTAGTTGAATATGGTCTCAAAATGGCAATGCTATAATTTATCACAATAATTTCTGGGATAATTTATCATCCAGTAAAATTTGTTATTGTGACAGGAATAATAATAATAATAATAATTGAGTGGAAGGAAAATGTCACATCTGAAAACATGGTGTGAATTTCTCACTGATATTAAAGCTGCTAGTTTGTATATGTACTTTATGCATGTGTGCGTATACTCATTTATTTATTTATGGTTGAAAAGGAATGTTATTCGTTGTAGATCCAAAACTTCTCTATTAACTGAAAAGCATCTATTTTTTAAAGTTCTTTCAGTTCTTTTCTTATATTTTAGCAAATATAAGAAACACCTTCTTTCACAATGCTTGCTAAATTTATCCAAGTTTAAGAAATTAAGTAAAAGTGATTTGGGTGCGGCATTGTCTTTTCAGTCAAAGCACCTGGAGTTAAATTATTATTAAAGTTTTGGTAATTAAAATAGAAATACTTAATGTCGTACTTAACATTTTCCATTGCATGAAAATTGTCAATAGTAATGTTACCTTGATTAAAAATCTAAAGTATAATAAACAAATTTATATCATTCTTTAGTCTTAAGGTATTTAGGGTTCTTGTTATAAAATTGCTTTTCCTTCCACTTCACATTTATGCACTACTTTGTGTTGGTCTGTCTCCTAAGTTTCTCTCAAGTTTGTGCTTTAGTTGCTTCAAAATGTGGGAAAATCCAAGGATCATTTTTTTTGTAAGACATTGTAAATGTCAACAAATTCTCTTAACTTAGTTCAAGGAAAAAAAACTCATAAGACACAAAGGAAACTTACAAGAAGAAGCAGTGGGAACAATGTGCAGCTCTATTACTCCATGTGTCTTGCTTAAAAGCATGACTTCTCACTAATTGGTTGGGTTTGCAAGGAATGCTGCAAACATTCGCAGCCAAACATCTGTCCAAACTCCCTCCTCTTTCCGTCCCTCCTGTCTGTGTTTGTCCAAGCGATCGGTTTGGGAATGAGAGAAATCCTGTGGGTGTGTGTGAACTGGAGTGCATGTCAGATGGCTAAGGATCAACGCTGCATGATACTGATTGGTGCCACATTTGTGCACGGCGGGGCTGAACAGAGCAGGGTCACCATGTTGGCTTGTTTTGTCCTCTGCTGCCATGACGACAGGATGTGGGTTCAGTCAGTTGGTGGTTGAAAGGCTGAAATTCCTCCTGATCTTTTATTGATTCTCTTTTTTTTTATTTCTACTTTAAGATTCTGGTTTATGGTGGTGGAGATGTTTGTTCTCGCTGTTGTAACGAGGGCTAATAAGGTTGAGCATCTTGGCCTGCTTCGCTTTCTGGCACTCTTTTCAGCAGCGGCGGTTTTATTTACCACTGGCTAGCGGCGGCTGTTTGATTGTTGCAATGATCTAATGGCTGCTTGTTAATGAGGCGCGCTGAGCAAGCTGCTGCATTGTGGTGGTTGGATGAACTTTATTATTGAATTCATAACTAACATCAGAAGATGTAAGTTACTCCAAACGCTCTAATCAGGGTCGGCACTAAACAGAAACTTGAAGACGTGTGGCTGCATTCTAGTCGTCTGAAGTGTTCAAATATTTTAATCTGAACAAGCATATTCACTGTGATTTACTTGATTAACATATTTATTATTATGACTAAAATGCACGAAAGACTCTGAAATAGGAAATCATCATTTACATCAACTAGAAATTATTGTAAATACTAATCCAGGTCCACAAACGTATGTTTTAACATTTATTAAACCTTGTAGTTGTTCAATTTGACCAGTTTTAAGAAGATTAATACAATTTCTTACTAGCCCTTATCATTTTTGTTCTTTGAAAAATAGCGCCTAAATACAGCTGGAGCCTGCAGATTATAATCAATTAAATATGAGATTGTTTATGTACAGTTATGTTATAACTATTGTTGTCGAAATTGACGTGGACACCTTTGAGCATATTTATGTTTGGAGTGACACGCAAATGTTTAAGCAGTTGTAACATCTGTGGCAAAAAAATTAATAAAGAACTGAGCTGTGGTTTTCCATAATAAAGTAATTAAAGGCTCATTTTTACATGCGTTATCAAGTAGTGTCAGCAAAGCTACATTTTCTCCCTCAAATCGAAAATGCTCTGTTCAAGAATAATATACGGGCTCTCGCTGGCGGGTGAAACCTCAAACTCGTTCTTCATCAAACAACCCAGCGAGAGCAGCAGTAAATCTGCAGCCTGGCTATAAATGTGTCGACTAATCCGGAACACACATCCATAAAATATTAACATGATAGACAGACAAATAAATGAATATAATTTCAAACCTACACAGTGTGCAGGCATAAAATTTTAAGATGTGAACTGCTTGTCATCTAGGCCTGAAAAACAGCAGCGATATTGATGGAGGAAGAGCTTTTCTTTTGGAAAGTTAATATTGTGGAGGGTGAACGAAAACATGCATAAATATCACTGTAGCACTCAATCTTTGGATTATTATTATGTCACAATCCCTCTGGAATAATAAATGATACTGGGAGCAAGAGCAGCATTTTAAATCATAGCAAATTATTTTCACTTCTCTTTTTCTTCTCGGCCAGTTGTTAACTTTCCCTCTCGTTTGCCCTCTGACCTCTTAACCCAGACTGCTGGGACAGTGACGACTCTCCTCCCCCTCTCCCTGAGAGAACCCCCGAGTCCTTCATACTGGCCACAGGTGCGTTTGTGTTGGTCACAGTCGTCAGGTGGGTAAATCTGTGGTGGCGCAGATTTACTGGGTTGCCTCCATGCTGTCGGCCATCTTTTCCCGAGCTGGATGGACCTGTGAGGCTGAAATACAGAAGAGATGAGTCGTGCTTGACAAAGATCCAAGTGGTTGGCTGACGCTCTTTGGGTTGTGATTAATCCATGATTAATTTTAGCAGTGTGTGTGAAAAGGTACTGATGTTTTCCTCATGTTTTGTGATGCGCTGCCGTCCAGACGAATAAGTCGGAGCAGAAGTGGTTTTCCTTGAGTCTTTACCACTGTTGCAACACTAGAGGGCAGGATTGACCACAGGTCCAGTGAATTCACACAACGAACACTTTTTCTGGTTTTATCACATTAAGCCCACATTATGTGATGGACTAACAGAAAGTAGGGCATCATTGTGAAATAAAAGAAAATAGGTATGCTGTGTTTTTTGTTTTTCCTTCAAACAAGTCCCAAAAGTATGGTTTAGATTTTATAGTAAACGGTTTATATGCCCTCTGAAAGTTTGCAAAAGTATAGAATTACACTTTTTAATGTCTAGATGACATGGGAATAAAACAGTCATTTATTTTTTATGTTTTTGGAGTTTTTTATTGTCTAAAAGAGAAAGATAAGAGAAAGATTTCTGGACAATACACAACTTTATATAGTAGCTTTTGCGACCTGATTACAGTCGCTGGTGTTTTGGGGATTGTCCTAGGCTGCTCTGCAGACATCTGGATGTCTTATTTGAATTTTATTTAGGTGCATCAGAGTCAAGGGGACAGGACAGAAAGGCATGCCACATTTAAAAAAAAGAAAACTGCCTTTTCTTTCCATCTTCCAGTTATGCCTCATTTTCTTTTGGTCTATCGCAAAAGAAATTGCAATGAACTGAAGTTGTGTGAACATCTTTTCAACGTGGGTTTATATGACGGGACATAAAAACAAAGAATTAAAAATTCACTTCGGAGTGAAGGTTTAGATGGTTGGTAAAATCTGAAAGTAGCATGAGTGGAATGAGTGTGTGACGGCATGTTCCTCTTTTTTTCTTAACGTGTCCGTGGATAATACTTTGAAACTGACCGATCGTCTTCCTCTCTCAGATCCTCTGGAAGTGAAAACATCATCCTTAGCTGAATGGAGCTGCTCACAAAAAGGTACAAACACTTTGGTTGACCTCGATTCTCTCATTCCTCAGTTGTTTTTGGTTCTTAGCCTCGTTGCGTACAGGAACGATCGTCTCCGCTTATCTTCTTCCAGATTTGTCCCGAGTGCTCACAGAGGTGAGCGGAGAAGGAAATGGAAAGCTTTCATGAATTAGCTGCCGAGTGCTAATCGTGACAACAGTAGTCAGGGGCAGCTGTTAGAGAAACAGTGTGAGTAAAGCGGATAAAGAAGAGGGAGAGATGAAACAACTCTGCAGAGAGGTGCAATAAAAATGAGTGCTGTGAGGATTGTTTAATGATTGTTGGTGCCAATTTACTGCTTCAGTGGTTCTGCTGCTTCACCCACATGGAATTACTCTTCGACGTGGAAGTGTTTTCACTGAGTGCAAATTTAATTTGAAGAAAATCAAGAGACGTCTTTTTATTTGGTCCCATCAAGTCCCAAACCGGTACTGCAGGGAGGTATCGCCTTGGTGAACTGGATTTCACTTTGAAACAGCAGTAGTGCAAAACAAGTTGCATGAAGGTGCAGCAGCTAATACAGTCTCTCTTTCACTCTGAATGTCATTGTAAAGGGTACAAAAGCACAATAATTGATTAGATGAACAAAATAATAAAGCCTGAGTAATAAAAGTTCTGCATGTCAAGCACATGAAAGCAGGTGAGGACCGTGACTGCAGCTGACATACAGTACAGGAAGAAAAGGTTTTCTGTGTAATCACGTACAAAAAATAAAAGTCTAGAGTCGACCCCAAGCAGTAACTGAGATTGGATAAAAATATCTCCAGTCTGATTAATTTACTTTGAATCTAAAACTTTAAATCTGCACTCGTTGTCTTTCATGGGACATATCTCCTTTTAGCAGCTCTGTTAAATTTTGCAACGTTTTACAGAAGAACGTCTCACAGAAGCAATGAAGGCTCTTCACTGCAAATACTTGTGGCTTTATCCACATTTTAAGTATTTTGAAAAGTCTCAAGCGAAGCTCGTCAAAACATTTGTATTAGCGGGTTTGAATTAATCTGTCTGTTTTTTTGTTTTGTTTTTTTTTGCTGTTTTTTGTTTTTTATGTCCAGATGTCTCTGATTGTTGTGAGGCATCGCCGGTGGTGTCTGCATCAGACGGCGGCACAGCAGGAGTTAGCCAAGTAGACCTGGGTGGGTAAGTGTGCCGTCAACTTTCACTAATATATTTCACGTACTGGTCACTTCAGTGGATTGCACAAATTATTCATATTCCTTTTCCACATTTTGCCATTTTTGCGTATTCTTGGACTTTGTGTGCAATGCAGAATAGCATCAAACATATCAGTGTTTTTGAATGACACAGTGGGTAGCGCTGTTGCCTTGCAGCAAGAAGGTCCTGGGTTCGATTCCCGGCCCGGGGTCTTTCTGCATGGAGTTTGCATGTTCTCCCTGTGCATGCGTGGGTTCTCTCCGGGTACTCCGGCTTCCTCCCACAGTCCAAAAACATGACTGTCAGGTTAATTGGCCTTCCCAAATTCTCCCTAGGTGTGAGTTTGTGTGTGCGTGGTTGTTTGTCCTGTTTGTCTCTCTGTGTTGCCCTGCGACAGACTGGCGACCTGTCCAGGGTGAACCCCGCCTCTCGCCCGGAACGCAGCTGGAGATAGGCACCAGCAACTCCCGACCCCGTTAGGGAGAAGGGTGACGGAAAATGGATGGATGGATGGATGGATGAATGACCCAGTCAAAAGTTCAGACCTAAATTAAATTAAGAATATTGATGTTCAAAGGTTCGCCATACAACCCACCATTTTACAAAAATAAATTGACTAATTTATTTCAGTCTCTTGATGTGCAAAGCTGGTAGAGAGACGACCTAAAAGACTTGCAGCTGTAATTTCAGCGAGCTGTTGTTCCACAAAGTGTCGACACTGCAGTTCCGAAAATATATCCAAACCACTTCAGGTTTTTATTTGTGAAAAAAACAAACAAAAAAAAAAAACACATTTGAAAACCATTCATCATTTTTTTTTTTTGCGTTACAGTTATGCGCTACTTTGTGTTGGTCTGCCACATACATTTCAGTAAAAATCATTGGAAGTTTGTGGTTGGAATGTGACAAAATATGAATAAGTTGAAAGAGGTTTTAGGGGTAAGAGACTAAAGGAAAAAAAGGAATCTCAGCACATTTGCAGAGAATGTTGCTGACGGACATATTTTTGATGTGTGGCGGTGCCTTTGCTGAAGGGAAATCTAGCTTTGGACCGCGTGTGCAGGAAATATTTGGCTTTAGGAGCAGGCAGAATGGAGGGAAACTTTCGGATGCCATTTATTCCGTCCAAAGAAAAGCAAACCCAGCTAAGAGCCTTTCTCCTTTCAGGGTTCGGTAACCGCTGCATTCAGCCCAAAGGCCCTCAAGAACCCCCTGTGAAGTGGACATGATGGAAGGATCCATCCATCATCGGCTGCTTTTCCTATTAGGATACGGAGTCCTGACTGGTTGGACCAACAAAAAACAACAAACAAAGACTTTTATTCCTAAGTTTTTGCTCCTTACATTGTTGACTTTTGTAGAAGCTGACATGGGATCTCTTTCTGTTAAACTGATAGCGGGCTAAAAGAAGAGCCTGGTTTCTTCTTCTATTTCTTCTTCTTCTTTTTTTTTTTTTATTTTTTTTTTTACACTAAATGAAGCGAGATCTAAGAGACTTTTAAACTAGTTTCAAGCCAAATGAGAAGAAAAGCAACTTCATCAGGAAAAGCTAGAGAGCGGGGAAGCAGATCTCTGTCCCAGAAGTGGTTCTGCTGCCTCCCGCTGAACGAACAATCTTCAAAGCGAACGTGGATAATCTCGTACTCATGATGCAACCTTTTCAGTTGGGTATGCAGAGGTTGCCAGGGTACTTTCTCTGACTTCTTTTGTATTGCTGTCTCTCTCTTTGTCTCTTCTTTCTGGTGCTACTTCACACGAGATCAGGATAGATACTGGAGCCCTGAGGGTTTGCCACCGTTCAGTAATTCGTCAACTTTGTTGTGGTTTTTCTATCGGGTTCCACTGTTTTCCATTTTTATGCCCTTTTTCGTTTTGTTGGCGTCCGTTTGCTAACAGGATTTGCTAATTACGCTGTGGAATAATGACACCCTTCACCTCCTTTCAAAGAGCTTGATTTTACCCTTAAATCTGACTTTGAGTCACTAATGTGTGAGAATTTGCTTTCTTTCTTATGTGCTTTAATCTATTTCCTACTGAGTCTGGCAAACACGAGTACAGAAAGTTTTTTTTTTCTTTTCTTTTTTTTCTTCTTTTTCACTGAATCTTTCAGACCACTCGGTTAGATGTAGCTTGGGCTGCAAGGTTGACGGGGAGTTTTTAAAACGGCAGAAAATCCATAATAAGTCGTTTGCAAAATTGAAAAGATCAATCATTTATTTATTAGAACTTAAAGTCTAAGAAAAGAAAATGTATGTTTCTGGTTTCACTTTTCGGGCCCCCTGGTAAAGATGTGTCAAAAGCCTAAATCTAAATTCATTTTTTTATTCCAGTAGCACAATCCTACACTGAAATCTGATTTTTATTTAAGAATATCTGCTATTAATTAATATTAACAGAAAGACCTCTAGTTGTTTTGTACTCTCTTCAGTATTCCCACTGTCTGTGGAGGAGAAACGGGCCCACAGCATCACGGATCCACCACTGCACTTAACAGTAGGCACAAAACCGCATCTTCTTTCTTTCACACCAAACCCACCTGGACTGATTAATGTGGAAAAGCTTAATATCAATCCTGCCTGACCAAAATGTTTCTGATCACTGTTCTAGAGCTAATAGAAACTTAGTAAATTATGAAATAATGGTAAAGTGTATATTATGACATGCTTAAGTTGCATTTAGTTAATTGAAAGAGGGACCAACGATTGTTCCAGCTGTGACTATGTTTAAAAACAATCTTAACTTTCGTCCCCTCCCTGAACAAATGTACTGACATGACATGCTGGACTCTTCGACATTTCTCTGTAAGAAATTGTTTCTCTAATAAAAGATAAAATTTTTTTAATTTTTTTTTAATTATTATTATTATTTGTACAGTTTTTCCACATCTTCACCAGGGGTGTCAGTAGCTGCGGCCAAAATCGTGTTACTGTTTTCGTCCTTTTCCTAAAAATAGCTCCTCATGGCTTCTCACGATGTATCTGTGTTTCAGAGTCTGAATGTTACACCTGAAACACTTGAATCTGGGATTTGACAGAAATATTAAACCGCCAGCTGCTCCTCTCACACACACACACACACACACACACACACACACACACACACACACACACACACACACGCACACACACAGGTGAACCCCTGTAGCTGTTAATGATCCTATAACACACCAGGAGCAGCTATAAAGACCAAGGACCTTTTTTTTTTTTATTATTTTTTAGCAACAGTTGCTATACAGTATATGCACAGTTTTTTCTATAAAGATAAAGAACTGTACAGAGCAGTTTAGATATGTAATGTTTCCAGTTTCTTTTTGCTATTCTTTAAATATTTGTATTAACAGAAGATGTAAGAAGTTCAGTGCATGATGATGATGATGATGATGATGATTCCTCCCCCATAGATAATGTAAGTTATTCTGATATCTTATGGTGAACATGTTCAGGGTTTAATTTTTGTTGTTGTTGCTGTTTTCAGACTTTATGGCTAACAGGTTAATAAATGTTTAAACTGGTGGGCAGAGCAGGAAGCACAGACCGCCTACTGGGCCCTGAACAATGACTACAATGGGCTCTGGATAAGATTGTATTAATGATAATAACATTATTGATGGAAATAATAATTCATTGTTTTTGTACATGATATTTTGAAAGTTATTTTTGTACACAAAGTTGTTTCCCACATGCTCACTCAGCTTCTCCATTTCATAAAATCTCCACTTCCCCTCCCCAGTTATTTTGTGCGATAACATATTTTATTTTATTTTTTTTTCCGTCTTTCACTTGGCGTCTTAGGGTTTACATTTTTCTTAAAGCTGTGATACTGTACTGATCGCTTCAATTAAGCAGATGCAAGCTGCTGGCGGTTCAGAATTACACGAAAAGAAAACACAGACGAGAGACACGGGCTATTTAACTGCTTTCGTTTTCTCGTTTTTCTGTCTCCGCTTCACTCATTTATGCAAACCTCAAACTCAGAAAGGAGCCCAACTGTGCCTTTAAGCGAGAACGCCTCCCCATCCTCTCCTGCCTCTCCTTCGATCGTCGTCTAACTAAAATGCGAGTTGATTCGCTGCCTCTTGCTCCACCGTAACACAAAAACACACACAGAACCCACTCCAAATGTTTGTATGTTGCAGAAATCAATCAGTAAAGATGAACCTAAAGTAAACATGTTCCTGTTTTTGTTTTGTTTCTCACTCAGGTTTGTCAGTTGGATGAATGACGGTGTGCGTGGACGGTAATCGTTTTAGGATGCGCACAAGACACTTAATAATTCACTCTGACTTATGAAGTTATAATGCTGTCGAATAAATTAGAATATGATGACGAGATAATGGATCACAAGTGAACTGTTGGAGGGAGATTAATGAACATTTGTCATGAAGACACCATGGTGTTTCCACGCAGGCTTGAAGGGAAATCATTTTATGGGCAAAGGGAAAAACATCAAAATTAGAAAGAGAAAATTGAGCTGAGTTTCCAGAATTTATTCTCTTATATGAAATGATACCAAGCCATAAAATAATTTAGCCAAAAATGTTCAAGAATAATTTTGTTTTGTAATATTTTTCTTGTGCTAATTGTGCAAAAATAGTAAAGGTTTTTTATCGTTCTGCTCTTTAAAGAGTAACATAAGTCTAACATACTTGCATAAGCTGGTTAATTCGTGCTCTGGCTGCTTCCTGAAGCGCATCAGTGTTTAGTTTTCTGTTTGTTTTTGTTTCTACAAATTTTTTCAAGCGCTTTTTTCCTTGTAAAAGAGATCAAAGCACAACTAATTCGTAGTCGTTAACAAGAGATCATAATTTTCAAGTCCACAAGTCGTCCTTAAACTGGGTGTGGTTAAGATGTCGTCCAGAGCTTATTTTCACAAACAAAATAGTTACCACAGTTAACATTTTATTGTTGCATAATGCATTCCAACTTTTTTTTTTTTGTTTTTTTTTGGGGGGGGAGTTTTGTTAGTTGTGAAACAGCTGATCTAAGTTCAGTTAAGAAAAATAAAATGTGTAAAAATTGTCATTATCTTTTGTTTTTAAGTCAGGGAAATGGAAGCGATTTCAACTGGGAAAAATACTGAATTTGGAAAGTCAGCCTATGCTTGATTTGTGTTAATTACACTGGGAGGCAAGGACTGGGTGGGGGGGGGGGTCAAGGGTCAAGATGACCTGCGAGGGAGCCAGTTCCCACGCTGAATCCTGAATTGACCACACGCACTAGTGCAAAATCTGGCAACGTCCCCCACAAGACATAAAATTATAAAACGCATGACCTCTTAGTGCTAAACAATAGAGCTCTGATCCACATGCTCCTTTAGAGCCTTTGCTAATGGACTATCCATCTTTTTTTAAGTGCATTACTGTAACTAAATTCTGCTGAAAGCAGAGAAATTGCATTCGTGCAAATTAATAACATCTAATTTAGATTGAAATTAGCGAAATTGAAGGGTCGGCAACATTGTGCTTAAGGGCAGGGAATTAATTAGGCATGAACAGCATATTTCATCAGGAATCCGGAAATCATTAGTGTCTCTTATTTACAGTCTTACATTAGAGGTTAAGAGTTGTGATCCAAATACACAACTATTGAACTTCCTGATCTGAATGTTTTAATAATTAAGAATAATTCATAAAACTATTGGAATAATCTTACACAGCTTTACCCAAATGTGCATTTTGTTGTTTTGGGTTTTTTTTCTACACGACACAGAGACTGAACTGTGCATAACTGAAACAAACAAACAAACAAAAAAAAACCCCTCACCATTCTGTCTGGGAAAATCATTCAGAGGGACTGATGCAAGTTCCCATATTTTATTTGGCACAATATGAATTAAAAATGTTTCAAATGTAGCCCGGTTGCTGCCTTAACTGGGCCACCTCTGTTTCCCCCAAAGAGCGCTTTAACTCGTTATGTAATGTTATAAATATAACCAGCTACAGCTGAACATGTGGTTGTAGCACCAGGATGCACTGGCGTCTGAAGACACTGCAAACTGTGTCGGCTCCGATTGAAAACATGTAGAAAATAGAAAACTTGCAGGAAATGCTTGCATCTAATCTCAACAAATGATGCGGTTTACTATTTTAATAACCGGCTGTTGTTTGCTAACATTTTTGTCTTTTTTTTTTTTTTTTAATTGAAGAAAAAATTTAAAATTCATTGAATCAGAGTTTAAACCTAGCCAGAAGATTTACAACATAACAACATAAAAAGTGAGAGCAATGAGCCTGTTGCTGTATATATTAGATTTAAAAAACAAAAACCAGAAGGCTTGTCTTTTAAATTACAATAACAAGAGGGGCCACATTCACACTGACTTGATTAAAACTATCGAAGAGTAATGCTTTGAATCAGATTGGCTGGCATCTGTCAAGGGAGAACAGACACCCAAACCAATGTCAATCATCCAAACCATCAATCAATTTTATGATGCTATGTGAAATTGATTGCTCCAAATGTAACAACTGGTTGTGCTAATGACTCTTTTAAATTAGCGAGGAGGAATTTTTGCTGAATCGTTTTATTTTAGCCACACCAGAGGATTTCAAGCATGAACAACCTGTTTAACATACTTCCACAGCATCTCAGTCAGAATTTAAGTCAGGACTTTGACTAGGAAAAGTTGAACCAAGTTGATTTGGACTTTTCTCCCATCTAATAAATAAAATTAAAACTGCATTTGCATCTACTGAATTGGGAAATTCAGCCTATGCTTGATTTCTGTTAATTACACTGGGATGAATAATCATGAGTCAAGATTCACTATTAGACCCTTTTCAGTGCAAAGGGTCTGACTAGTAAATTATTTTCATAATCCATATGTAGTAAATGTGCTTTACTAAATCAAAAATATAGTTTACTAAATTGAGTTTTGATGTAGTTGTAAATGCATTTATTTTGTAATTACTTGAGGCAATTTACATCATTCAGTGTCTAAGATGTTGAGATTACTTTAACATCTGATGTAAAAAAAACAGTTCCTTATTTATTCAGGCTAGCCCCGCCCCCTGCTGTCAGTCATAATTAGACCCCGCCCCCGATTCCATACTTGTCAATCAAGCCGAAGCTCCGCCCCTACATAGCTTGCACGTCGCGGAAGAAAAAAAAAAAAAAAACAGCAGCATCGGCGGCCGTTGGAGAAGAGAGTAAATAGAGGGAGAAGCCTCAAGATGGCTGACTCGCAGGGCTCTGTTCACCTCTCCGGAGCTCCGGGTGTTGCTGCTTCTCCTTCCGCTGCCGGAGCTTCGGTCAAAAACGGACTCGGTAAGGCAGCCGAGTCGAAGGGAGCCGCTGACAGCCGCCCGCAGTGTTCCGGAGATTTTAGCCCACCGCCACCCAAGAAGGTCCGAGTCGAGGAGAGGAGCGTTAAACCCAAGAAAGTCAGCAAGGACGGCGGTGATGGAAGCAACGGCAGCGGGAAAAAGAAAACCCAGCAGCTCACCAAGCAGCAGAACCGTAGCAGCGGCAGCGCGGGCTTATGGAGCTTCAGCCCGGTTAAGACGAGCGGCAGCAACCCTCCGGTGCCTGCTACCGACGGATCCCAGCCACTCAAAGTCTTTAAACAGAGCGATTTCTTCCTCCACAAGGCGCCTTCCTCAAAAACCAAGTGTAAAGATAAACAGAAGGAGGAGAGAGAAAAAAGGAAAGGAGGCGGGGAGGACAAAAAGAAACATAAACTGTTGGTGACCTCCGGAGTTGGGAATAATGTTACTAACAGCAACGACATTAAAGGGTTTAACAACGTTTCTGCAGCGAAGAGAGAAAATGGAGATGTCCTGTTACCATCTAAAGGTAGGCCATTCTAATTTTCTTTTACGGGTTTCAACACCAGAACTTTCATGATTCTTCAATTCAATAAGTGGTCTCGAGTTGTGCCCTTTTATAGCTTTTTGGCTGGTAGATTCAGCCATTTGAACATGTGGCCCTGACCCAGAGAGAGTCTGCCTTTTAATTTATCCCAGCAGTCCCGCTTTTAGCTCCCGTTTCAAAATCCCCACTCGTGAAATCACACACGAACGAGCCCAGCGCTTCCGTAGTCGACATTTGAACGCCAGGGGGAATGTTTACAACCTGTTTAGTGATTTTTAAACTCGGTTTGATCGACGTGTCTATGGGCTGAGCTCTGCCAGTTTTTTTTTTTTGTCGCTCGCTCATCCGCGCGTGAACCCTCCAGCTCTAGAAAGAGCATCGGTCCGTCGCGCGACCTGGTAGTTGGAGTTATAGTCAGCCGCTCTCATGCTGCGGCGGAATAGTTACGTAATTACGACGTATGGCTACAATGTTACACATTTTAGTAGAAAACGACAATTATAGTGAAACTAGACCAAACGTCGACCCAGAACTCAAGCCGAGTTGTTTAATTTTTTTTTTTTTTTATCGTTCTAAGCTTTATTTTAATTTCGAGTTGTGAGCTTAGCAGAACTACACGCTCATTCTGTCAAAACAATATGACAGCCGCCCGCCATTATAGGATAAGTGTTGTTTTGGTAGTGCACCACGCCCCCCTCTGTAACCTCAGGCTGTATTGATGAGCAGTCAGACGGCTTAAACGATTAGGAAGGTGGCAAAAATTCATTTAGAAATTAGCACAGTTTGTTTCACATTAGTTGGATTTACTACTAAAGTGTTACCACGGGCAACTGTGTTGTTAAGTATTACTTTCTGAGAAGCAACAATAACATTGTCGCATATAGTTACCTAAATAAACTATTCAATGCTTCTATGACTTAACCATTGCATGCTGAAAGTAATTTAATATATTTGTACGGTTTTATTTGAATTTTGCCTCAATTAAAAAAAAAAATTCTCTCTTCTATTTATTCTACATCATGTCATTGGTTGAACCAATCTCCTACTTCATCTTACCAAGTGTACAAAAGCAGTGCTAGAGCATCTGTCTAGATTGGCCAAGCTTAATATTGTAAAGCTGAGTTTAAATGCAAGGCTACTAAAATAATATGAGCTATTCTAAATATTGAATCCATGCAGTTTTTGCAACAACTCTGCAGCTTTATTATATTTTAGTGACAGGTTGAGTGCCACAGTATAGCAGTATTCATTCACTTTTTACTTTTCCACATTTATTCAAGTTAGAGCGAATATAATTTTTTATCAATTCTGAGTCACGCATTTTACTTTAAGTTTTAGTCTGTCTTTTGACAAATATGTAGTTTTGTTTTATTGTTATTTGTTATTTGTTATCTGTTGTTATTTTATCACTAAATTTACTGTCAATATAGTTGACTAAAATATGAAGTCACATGGATGCTTTTTATTGGATCTTGAGTGTAAATAATTTCTTTTTTAACGGAAATCTCCTTTGAAAATCATGATTTCCACCTTATGTTAGATGCAAACTGACATTCACCCTACAACTGGAGAATGTTTGTAGCTTTGGAGAAGTTTAAAGTTGGATTAGGTTAGGAACCAATATCCCAAGCGTTGATATTGTGGATGATTTCATCATCCTCAAATCTGGCTTCTATGAAGATTTGGCAAAAGAGAGCTATTGTGGAACTAAATCTTGTTTTTAGCTTTCTAAAAGGCATGAATGGGACACGGCAAGGTGTTCAGGTAAAACTGAACTAGGGATGAACAATGTAACCAACATCCAAATTGCGTGGCAGAAAATTAACGTGGTTCACCCATCCCGACAGTGAAGTATACCGCGAGATCGACTTTGAAAATAATGTATAATTTTCCTCCCACTTTACTATTATGCATTTTATTCTTTTGGTAAGTCATTTAAAATCTTGATAAAACACATTGCTGTCTGGTTGTAATGTGAAGAAACGTACAGGGCAGACACATTTTTAGACAGATCCGTGTTTTGTTCTCTGTGTGCCTCTGTCTCCTCACAAATGAACATTTTTAGTGCTCTTTCTCCAGCGGGGAGATCCGGTGGGCACATGTCGGTATGTGTGAGCGCATGATGTCACCCTTTTCCAGTTGGTCAGTTTAAGAGGTCATGACACACCATGAACAGCCACTGCTGTCAAATTGGACACTAGGATAGGATGTTATTGCCCAGAAAGGTTGGAAGATGCAGTGCTGTAAACAGACTTGGGGGTGGGGGCAACACTTTAATATTGTGGGTGTAAAAAAAAACAACCTAGCAGGCAGTACTTTAAAAAACTACAATATTGATAAAAAATGGTGTACATCTGTGTATTCTTGCTTTAAAAACAAGGTAACAATTTCCTTTAATGCTATTCATTTGACATCTATGGTTTGCAACATGAACTATTATTTTCGAGTAATATTCCTTTCATTGGTGTTAAACATTTTTCTCAGATGTAGTTTAAGCACAGAGACGAACAGGTTCAGAAACACTTTCTTAAAGTTGCACGGCGCTCTCTCTTGAAGGGCAAGAATTCTCCTACGAGGATCCAAGCAGTATCAGGTCATCAAGTAATATTATTAGTGTTCGCTGGTGTTAGTGCTTCCCTGAAGGAAACGGCGACTTGCTGACTGCATTTGGTCCTGCAACAGAAGAGTGTTGGTTGTTATCGGCATAGTGAATGTAAATGTTTTAAGACAATTCTCAGAATCAAACAAATCAAACTTTTGTGAAGAAAGAAGTGGAGCAAATTTTTACTCTTTTAATAAGTAAATAAAAAAGCAGCAATAATTAATGTTTAAGTAGCTTTAAAAACATCCTCAGCCCACTGTCGATTGTTGGAAACATGCAACAAATGTCTCTCTTTTTTTTTTTTTTTTTAGTTTTCCCTCTAACTCTGACCTGTGTTTGTACCTGGGTTTATTTAGAAGTTAAAAAATTACTTTGTGTTGATGTAAATGTCTAATAGTGACCTTGGTCAGTATGAGATGACTCAACAGATTTAAATAAGAGGTCACAGAATGTCTCAGAATATTTTTTGGTCACAGACTATCACATAATCTGTGACCAAAAACATGTAAAACAAATCTATTTAATTGCTAAACAAAAAGAAAAAGTAATATTCCTAATGCTTTTAAAGTGAAATTGTTACCTAAACATTTTTCTTTTACTTTTAATACAATTAAAAGTACATATGCTCATCAAAAACATAAAATAATCAGCTATTAAATTTAAGAGTAAATTTTGAGTGATTATTGTGTAGAATATACATTTTTTATTGTTTTCCACTCTGTAAAGCAAATCAGCACAACAAGTTTATGCTAGCAGGTTCGTTAGCCAGGCTGTCTGCTCCGGTAGAAGCTACAGTTTGCTGCTTCATCGACATGCTGCCGGTGTCTTATGTGCTTTTTTTTTCTTGCTCAGGAAATATTTTTCATATTTGACTCTTGGAAAAAACAAAAACAGATGGACCCATAAAATCTGTTTACTCTGGCAACTTCTCTGACATCTATTAAAAGAACTTTAAGTTGCTCTAAAGTCTTTGTCAGTTACGCCTGGGTTGGATTTAGTTTCCCTTATTAGATATAATTTTTTTTGAGAAGCTCGGACTTGCTATACCAGAAGTAGCATATTGATGTGGGGGTCTCCTTTAGAAGACGTCTGTGAACTCGGCTTGCTTTCATTGGAAATAAAGGATATCTTCTTCCCTATAGCTATTTGTGAATCAAAAATCTGACTTCATGCACCTTTTTATTATGAATAAATTCAGTTTCATTTTGGGGCTATGTGTGTGCTGAGATGGTGTTGACAGATCCACAGTATGGGCCTCCTGGAAAAAATATGGTCTTCATTTAACTCCTTTTTGAAAAAAAAAAAACTTGTATAACTTTAAGAATGCGACAGGCTTGATGGATTACACTTCCCAGCATTCCTGGGTACACAGTGTTTGTGCTTGTTTGAGTCTCCCGTATTCAAACATGAAACATCCATTAAACTAAGAAGAGTGCTTCTTTTCTTTCATGCATTTGTGTTCTGTTTAAAAAAGAAAAAAGTGCACAGCTTTTTTTTAATATTGATGGTCGGACGTTGAAGCTGAAAGAAGCTGTTTGTCAGTATTAGTTTACTACATCAAGATTTTGTACAGTAGCAATGTCATGTTGCTGCAGGACCAAATGTTCTCCTGCGTTTAAAGGTCACCGGGGTCACCATGTAGCAGGTTTGCTCAGAAATGTCTGCAAAATACACAAGTTTTGAACACCAGTGAAATGAGAGCAAAACTGAGCAGGAACAGTAAAAGAATGAAGCTGTTTTTTATTCTAAATGCATTTTTTTCCCCTCCCCAACAGACAACATCAAATAAAACCCAACTGATATATGCGTATATCTCATTTTCTCATTTTGTTCCCCTGGATTTAAGACGCTGGATGGGAGCAATGGGTGGTGTAGTTGGAAGATTGCGAGCCGCCTGCCTCTGGCGTCTTTCCTGTGATCATCGGAATGGTGAAAACCGCCCGCTGTGCTCCCCTTCAGAACCGATGGCTGCAGCAAAATCAGAAAACAAAACAACCAGAAAAGAGCTGCACATTCATTTCTGATCATATATACCTCCACAGAAGTCTATATGTTAGAACTAATGAAGCCTATGAGAAAGTTTCTGTTCAGTTCTGTGGGGAATTCCCCTGTATTGAGCTGTGATGCAGTCTGCTCTTTCTCTTTTTCTTTTCAGTGTAGTTGAGTTTAGGTAACCCATCTGGGCTGCTGTCTCCTAGATGCAGGAACAGATCATTTATGAATCTAATAGCTCTGGCAGGGTTCATTTTTGTATAAATCTGGCAGTAAAGTTGAGGCTCCCTCCACCAAAGCCTGCTGCTTCCTGTTAAGCAAAATTGATATGAAACCTGCAGCTTTTATTTTCCTAATTTCTTTGAGTGATCTGACATTTATTTTATTCTTGATGTTCAGTTTATGAACAGCCACAAGAGTGTATTGAGTTAGCTTTCCCTTGCTAAATTTTGACGGACCACTCTATTACAATATATTGACATTTCAAAATCTGAGTGCGATAATTGTTGGCTCGTATGTTCCAAATGTTATGAACTTGCATTTTGTTTGTTATTATATTAATTCGGCAGTTGGACAGAGTCTCAGAAGCAGATGCTAAAGGTCACAGAGAAATGGAAGCACAAATAAGAAATACAGGAGCATAGAAAGTAGACATATGCTTACCAAAACTGCCACCATCGCAAGCCTGTTCGGTATCCAGCTCTAAACGCTACTAGACATTCACTGATCAGAGATTTCTGGCAGATGGCGAAACTTTAGAGAAAAATCTACTTTTTAAAGTTCTTAAAATCCTGATACCGCCTTGAAATGTTTCTTTCTTTCTACAGTTTCTGGTGTGAGCTGTCATTCATTATTTATGATAGGATCAGATGTGTTTGTGTGAAAAAAGTACTATTTCTGTAAAACAATGTTTCACATTTTAATGGTCACCTCCACTGATTTATTTCCCTGTAATCTATATGAACAATACAGATCTTTACCCATCTGTAGTATGAGTTTACATACTGTGATGGATGCCTCTTTCTTTCTACCTGGAAAAGGCGATCAGGAAATGACCAAAATGGCAAAAAATTGAAACAAACACCGCCTAACTATTTTCTTACATGTTTGCTCCTTTTTGTTAAAGCATCATTGATTCTGATATAGTAATACTTTAGAGTCTTTTCTTGCTCAGTAACAACTCCCACATGCGGAGAGACGGCGCATTCACTGAAAAGACAGAAAATTGGAATTTTTGTGGTCAGCTGGTCAAGTTGAAAATTGGTAGATTTCAGTTACCAGCTTACTTGGCGTTATTTGAGTGTTAATATCGTGCCAGCGAATCAGTTCACTTATTATTCTTCTCTGCTCCTGCAAGGGTTCTTTTATCTTTGATCCTGCAAACAGTGAGCAGAGCCAGACTGTGGTCTTCTACCCGCAGTATGAAAACACAGCATCCTTTTTACCAGCTGCTTCTGCTGACAGGGTTCAGAGAAGAAAGTTATCAGGGTTTTTTTAATGAATTTTTTATGGGAAGTGAAAGGAAGCAAATGATCAAAGAGGGTGAGTAATAAAAGATCGGATCAAACTTGGAACTTTTATCAAGAAAGGTGGAGGCTCGTTGCGCAGCCGGGAACTTCGGGTGTTAGTCAGCGTCCTTGCTGTGCCTTTCCACAAAAAAACCACCCCAGCAAACAAAAGAGGAATATTCAAATTTTTAAAAAGTTAACCTGGACTAAGTGCGCATCAACTTGTGTAGCCTGAAATAATGAAACCCACGTTATCCATTTTTGCAGAAAACCCCAACAAGGACAAGATGAAGGCGCGCGAAAAGAAGAAGGTGAAGGAACGAGAGAAGGAGAAGAAAAAGCACAAAGTGATGAATGAGATCAAGAGAGAGAACGGCGAAGTCAAGCAGCCGATTAAAGGTTGGTGGAAACACTCATGCATACCAAATGATGAGCGGGAGGGAAACAAATCTCGTCTGTTTAAACTGCAGTTGGTGAAAGTGGCATTTTAAGATGTCCAGCTGGAAATGCCCTCAAACCAATTAGTTACTTTTACAATAATTATTTTCTAATTAAATTAATTATTAGGAAAATGTAATTGTTAGATCATAGCCTAAACGGCAGAAAGTAGCACAAAACTTTGACATTCAAAAATGAAAACGTTTGAAATGTCTGACATCAGACCGAATGTGCTCCATATTTCAAACTCTTTCTTCCACAAGATGGTGTGCAGTTAATCATTAGTCCAAGATTAATGTTCAGAGGTTATAAAAACTCCTAATACGGTGCCGTAAAAATCTAAACGTTTCGCAGTAATGGGGCTGGCAGCAGGAAGCTGAAGGTGTGACGATAGCATTTGTGACATTAGGTTGACCTTTGGGACAGCTTCCTGCCATGTGATGAAACGGAGCTCATGATTTATTTAGTCGGACCATCTGACTTTCTGTGAGTTTCTGCACTCTGATTTTAAAGCCAAATACTCCTTGTTTGGCTTTTGATCACTTTTATTTATGGTTCATAAATTTGTTTCTTCTCCTACTCTTTTTGTCTCGCAAACGCATTAATATCCTCTGAAAGGTTTCCTATTTTGCCAACAACAAACTTAAATTTATTTTGATTTCATTTAATAAAAAGTCATAAGCTGATGTAAAACAGCGAAGCTAAAGGAAAACAATATGAAGCTTTGTGCCCCCCAAAAATCTGAAAAGTGTGGCATGCTTTTACATTTAATCATTTGATACCAAACAAAACCTACTGTGACAACACGTGGATATTAGAATATTATCAATTTATTTATTTGAGGAATACTGCTCAGTGACAGTTGTATTATATATGGGCTTATATACATCAAATTTATGTAATTTCAATGCCTCTCGTTTTGCCTGTCGAAGGCTAAACTCAGCATATTTGTATTATAATAAAGCATAAAAATATTTTCTTGTTTTTTTTTTTGTTTGTTTTCCCAATTGGGAAAAACATACGTTGAGTGAAGCTTACAAGGTTAAATCGGCATCACACAGGCATGCAGATCTCAATGAATACCGGCTTTATTCCCAATGATTTGATTTGTTCTGAAACTACAGTCGGACTGGCAGTCTTCCATAGCATAATGTCATGGCCGCGCCGTGACATTTCAAGGACTTAACTGCACTTTAACCACACACCATGACCACTGGCTCCAGATGGAAATTACATAGAGATTATCTGTAATATGTCACTCTTCCTGCTCTCTGGAAAGAGGAAGTGCAGCCTGGTAATGTTGATTCATCTTCTCATTACTTATGAAGACTTGGGAGATGACTGGTATAGCGAGAGACCGAGAGTAACAGTGAGCGCTAATCCCGCAGTCACCCTGCGCGGGAGTCTGGTATTTAATCATGTGTGTTTAGGATAATAGAGACGCTGAAATCCACCGTGAGATTTCAAATCTTTTGAAGGAGGGTGGGGAAAAAAAAAAAAAAGTTTACTAGCGGACCAGAGCGGGAAAGTACTGTGGTGTTAAATCAGAGTATTCAACCTGCAAATGCTGCAAGTGACATAGAGACTGTGAGGAGAAAGTTCGAAATCTAATCAGCGAAAGAGTGTTAAGTTTACAATTGAGACAGAGAGAGAGCGAGCGAGGCAGCCAGTGGAGGAAAGGATAGGGAATCAATAAGCGGCAAACGACCACTCTGACAGTAAATCTTTTTTTTACTGCCGCTGAGGTTGTTTGTGGGCCTGTGTGTGGATTTGACTGCAAACTTATCTGACCTTAAACAGATCACGACTGTTCAGCCGAGTGGCACAAGGAATTTTAGTTATTCATTAGACGTGCTTTTACTTTAAAGCAGGCGGTAGAGGGGGAACAGAAGGAGATTTCCTGTCAGGTCGAGCTCCACTGGTTTTATTACGGCAGTCATAACATTGAGGGTTGCAGTGAATTAACTGATGGAGTGGTTGTTTTTTAAAAATGGCTTTTCAGTGTCAGTCTTTCAGAGCTTCCTGCTTAACCCGCACACGTATTTTAACTAGATTTAAATAATAGTGATGGGATCTTCAGTTTATCTCCCCAGTTTATTGATTGATCAGAACGGAAAGGTTAGACCTCAAAACCTGAATAGGTTTCAGCCTGATAAGTCAATAATAGTGTTCTTTGAAGTTTTCAGTCCGTCAGACAATGGAAAGCCAGGTGAAAATATTACACAGCATATTATGACTTGGCTAAGGATTAGAAATATATAAGCCTAATTATGTGAGTGATCCTAATTAACCCAAATAATCAGAAATGTATAATTATGTAACAACTGTGAAGGCCGACTTCTCTTCTGTGTGAAATTATTTGGTCGTTCCATGGAAAGTTTTTATTGAAATTTTCCATGTTTTGGTTGAGACAGCCTCCGCAAAGATTTAACCTGTTCAAGGGTCATTCTAATAATATTGATCATACGTGTGTCATACTTAATGGAGGATGAAAAACCAGCTTGTGCACTTTTGTGACGTACAATCCTTCATGAAGTTAGGTTAGTGCAAACAGAAACTGAAAACGGCAAACAAATAACGTAAAGACACAAGCAACTTTATGTTTATTGTAAGAAATATGAGAACATGGAATATTAGTTAAAGCACAACCAGACCAGAGGGAGATGCCAGCGTCTTAATATTTTTTGGAGTAAAGAAATATTTTTGCGACTCTGCCAACAGATGGGCAGACTTTGAAAGGCGACTCTTTCTTATTTTGGGTCGTGAGACAAGCACACGCCGCACTTTTCAGACTTTTATTCTTTAAAAGATGAAATAACTGAGGCTAAATTTATTTTCTCATAAAATGAAGTGCACTGGAGCTTGCGGTAGCAAAAAAAATAAAAATAAAAAAAAGCTGTAGAGCGTTTATTAAATTTAGTCCTGGAAAATAATAACAGAAATCTCCACCAGACTGATTATGATCCATGCATTTTTGTCCATATCTGGCTGGTGTGATGAAGGTTCACATTTGGGAACAGAAGTGTTTCAGTTTGTGTCCATATTTAGTTAGAGTTGGGGGGGAGGGGTATTTTGTGTGTTAAAGAGCTTTTGGATTAGTAGCTCTAGTATTGTACTCTAAATACCCCGTCTCTCTGCTGCTCTCTTTAATACCGTCTGTCCCTCTGCTGTTTCATATTCTGCATCCCCTTCCTCCCTCGTCTGGCAGGAAGACGAGCAGCGTCGCTCACACACATATATGCACACAGATAAAAATGAGAGTAAGAAATAATCATCGTCAGAGTCTGGAAGATTCAACCTGGTAATTGTTTCCCTCACACATGCAGTCACAAACAGCGCCGAGCAGAAATTTCCACGTTCCAATTTGTCTCGCTTCTGGGATTTAAGGAGATGAACCGTGGTGCAGTTTTTTTTTTTTTTTTTTAATCTCTCTTCAGATATTGACTAAACTGTTGCCTGACTTAGTCGGAGCTGCTTTTCTCGAGGGATTCTGTTTCCATTTATTTGGTATGTACACCACGGGGAGACGCATGTCAGCTGGGGAGAGCGATGACTCATCTGTCTGCTCTTGTTTAAAAATAGTTAGTGCTCATTTCTTTCAGTGTTCTCCTTTAAATGCTTATTTAAAGTAGTCGCCTTGTTTGGATTGTTAAAGGCTCAATGTGGATGTTTTGATTTTTTTCCACTATTATTTGTTGTTTTCCACGGTATCCCGAGATCAGAAAGCGAGAGAAATTATTCAAATGCAGCGCTTTGCTTTAAAATAATTCTTGAACTTGTTTATCGATGTTTGAAAACTGAAGTTCGATCTCCCTTTCTTTCTGTCGGCACCGTGCAGAAGAAAACGAGAAGGCGAAGATCAAGTTGGAGGAGCTACAAATCAAAAAAGTGAAGAAGAAAAAGAAGAAGAAACACAAAGACGGGGAGAAGCACAAGAGAGTGAAGATGTACCACCGCTCCTGCCAAACCATCTGCGCCGGCCTGCTTCTCCTACCACCTCCTCCCTCCTCGTCCGCCAACTCCTTCTCCTCCTCTGAGCAAACAAACAACTCTTCTGCATCGCCCTTCAAGTCTCCTCCACCAGTTTACCTGACGTCCAACAACAAAAACTCCAATCTCAGGCCCTCTTCTCCTCCTCCTGCCTCCAAGTCGCTGTTCAACTCTTCCAACTCAAAGCTCCCCTTTTCCACAAAACTCAACTCGCAGAGCATCCATCCTGGAATGGCAGGCCTCGAGTTTGCGCCCTACATTTACATCGAAAACCAGCCGAATGGAGGGGCTCTGGTAGCTCATGCGTATGCATCTCAGCTCTCCTCTCTCTCTGTGGACCAGAGGCAGAGATTTGCCCAGGAGTTTGTCACGTTATCGTTCAGCGAGGACCAGTCCAAGGTAAAGTGCCTCTGAGAAATAAATAACCTTTCAAGTTGCTTTTTTTTTTTTTTTCAAAGAGCGCTTTTAACGTTGCACGTTTTCTAAAAACCTAATCAGTCGTTTCCGAATCACATTCCAGATTCTTCCTCTGTTTTGTTGCAGGCAGCTCATTACGTCATGGGAATTGTTCACGGAGAAGCCAAGAACCTTCCCGACTTCTTGGATTACTTTTCAACCAAGTTCCCATCGGCTCCTGTCAAAATGGAAATACTCGGAAAGAAGGACATAGAAACAACCAGTATGGCTAATTTCTACTCTCAGGTAGGTTGAACTCAATCGCAGAGAAAATGGAGAACAAACGGCGCCAAAATAAAAGGACCGACGCGCAAATGCTTTCACGTTCTGTCACGTTCCAGCACAACCTTTTTAATTTTGAAGTGGAATGAAAATTTTCTTTGCAAATAGAATAACCTTTTTTTTTTTTTTTTTTTCAAATTAAAGCTAGAGCATTAACTTTTTAAGTCTTCTAACAAAATACTTAAAACCACACATCTGTTTCATTTCACTTCAGTCATGCACCATTTTTTTTGCAGTCTATTGCAAAATATTTTTGTAAAATACACAAAGGTTTGTGGTTAAAACGTAAGAAGACTCCTGGTGTGTTTTGCATAAAAGGTGCAGAAGAACAGGCATGCATAGTTTTGCTTAATTCTTTCTTTAGTTGGAGAGAAGGTCTTTGTTTAGAAAACAGTCAAGCAGTGTAGGTCCTACTTAGATAAAGATCACTTGCAGCAGAAATAAACCGAGTAACGAACACCAACACGGCATTTTAGGCTTTAAACTGTCTCACATTATGCAGGCTTGCAGGCACAGGAAGAGGCGGAGGCCTGCAAATTGAAGCTTGTTATTTTCTGTCGTACCAGGAGAGACCAAGACATTCACACGCTCACCGACCTGTTGATGTCTATTTACTCTTTAGCGAGTCAAGTTGCATGTTGCGGTCTGCAGCAGGGAAGACGTCGTTGCAAGTGAAAATGGCCTTGGCTGGTGAAGTTAGAACATGCTTTGAAGAGTTTTCACAGAGATATTTTATGAGCAGAATTGCTCATAAAATATGGTTGTGGTTTCCCTCTCGAGGCACAAGATGTGAACCTAAGATACTGAGTAGTTTAAGCTGTGATCAGGGTTGTACAGATTATTGGAATTATAATGACAGGATACAGTAATATGTGAACTTCAACCGGAGCAAATTGTCCACGATTTATTTAAGTATGCTTTTTGTATTTTGAAATAGCCTGTCTGCCATGCAGTGGTTTCTTTTAGAAGATAAATATTTGAGCAGGGCTCTTTTGGTGCAAGTTCTTTATGATTCTCTCTATGGGCTCTTTGCACGTCAGCTTCTGCGTTCGGGGAAAAGCGGCTTGGTTGTTTCCGGTCTATTGAAAATGGCATTTTACACTCGGTGCTTGCCCAAGGTAACAAGTAATGATGTACATCAATCTGAAGCCCCAACAAGTAAGCTGGAGAAAGGTTTTAAGATGCACGCCGTGTTATACATTCACAGATGCGAAGGTGAGTTTTACTTTATGATTAACTTTAGCTTATGCTAGTAGGCCATATTCTCAGACATATTTCTTGCATAAATGTACTATTTAAGTATCTAAACATTTTAATTCATTCTAAATGACAATGTTTTACTTTATTTTGTACTTATTTTCAAGTATATTATGTGTTCATTGTTGTTGGTGTCAGTGACCAAGTTACTGGGGAGATTACGGTTCAGGCTTCTGAAGCATGAGGAAGCACAACAACCCCATAGCTTAACAGCAGAGCAGCTCTGGTGTCAGTTTGAGTTCATCTTACTGTTCAGGTTCAAAGTTGCTTTTAGAAACATGTGGCCTTGATCCTTAAGGTCTCCGTGTTATTTTGTTTTATGACTTTTGCATGCTTATTGTGACGAGTTCAAATAGGCTTGTGTTTACAGCAGCGCGTCTGTGGACCAGTTGCTCAGCTGTCTGGCTCTGCTCACTCGTTCCCATACACTCGCTCTTTCAGGCTGAATACAGAAGTGATTCCATGGAAATAACGGCTCCGTTATTTACCGTCCGTCTGCCCCCCAGTAATTTTAGGCTGAAGAAGCTGATCTGGCATGAAGTGAAGGCTGCAAACTTTGCTGTGCGGCGTTAGCTTTAAGTGGTTGCGACGAATATTTACAAGCCACCGTCTTCTTAATTCGGGATTGTTTGGGAATCCATAAAAACTTCAAAGCCCATTATTTTAGGAAGACAACAACGTTCATAGTATTGCTTTATTTGTGTCTGAAATACGACTTTATCATTTCTGGCTGCCATGGTAACTCAAAGCGGAAACAAGAAAGCCGCATTTCGCTCATGCAGATTTGATGTGGAACGAGCTCATTGGTTTGTGGAAATGCATCAATCAGAATTTGGTGGCCAATATTCGATCAGTGTTTTTGTTTCTTTCATTATCTTAGATGTTGTTTTTTTATGATTCTGTAATGTCTTCAATGTTAATAATACACAAAGCTTTAAACGTAGCATTCAAAATAATATTTCTATCTTTGCGGCTGTAAAAAAAACAAGCAATTACAAATAACTAGAGTTATTTTAATTTAAGCAGTAATTCTTCTAATATTAGCTGTTAGCATGTGTACCATGACTAAAACTGTTCGTAACTTTCTGTTCGTGTTCTCTGGAGAATGTAAAATGTTGCCTAAGGGTTGCAAATATTCTCAATTTCCAGACAAAGGTTGAAAACTTTTTAACTCAAAAGGTTAAAAACTGTCTTCCATTCAGTCTCAAAAAGTGCCTCTAAGCACTACATCCAGCCGCATAGTTACTCTATGTGCATATTGCCTCAGAAACGTTCAAGTGGTTAATAAATGAAGGAATAAATTTGTTGTTTAACTGCTGAGTGCTTGATCGAGTTGTATGGTTGTGGTTCTAAGCATCTGGTAAAAGCATCTGCCTCCATCTGTTCAGCATTATTAACATGCTGGAAATCTGATCTAAATCTTTTTTAGCCTGAACAGTAACAACAATGTCAAAACTTTTATGCAATAGACATTTGGGCACAGTTTTTATGTCAGAGTTATCGAAATACAATTTAAATGAGAACTGAAAACCTTTTTTCTTACTTTCTGACCTGAAATACCTTTACTGATTTAGGTAAATTATTATTATTAAACACAAAGAGGCTTTTTATGCAGTATATGTAAGTACCCACTTTCATCTGTGCCTTTCTAGAGAAATTAAATTCAAAAGTAACAAGTGGTCATTTAAAAAAAAAAAACGTAGAAAGAAAGAAGAAAATACAAGTGATGGTAGAAAATGAGAAGTGGCGTTACCAGGCTGTGAGAGATGAAAGCTGTAATGCAGGTAGCAGCGGTTCACAGCATGTCAGGCTGGGAGTCAAAAACCACTTTAAAAAGAAAAAGGTGTTTTTCATCTTCGCCATTTAAAACGCTTGAGTGCTGCAGCAGTTGATAGTCTGAAACCTGGTGAGCGCAACCGTTTGAGGGCAACTGGCTAAAGGGAGGAACGTGTGTGTGTGTGGGGGGGGGGGGGAGGGGGGGTCTCCGGATGGTCTCCAGAGCCCGGTGACACAGATACACCTCTTCATTTCAACTCATCTCAGGCCTACAGTTTACTAATGAAAAGCCTTTTGTTGCCTCAGACCTCCTGAGCGGGTCGGTCGTCAGAACCTGCCTGCTCTTTTTGAGTGGAAGCGTGTGAATGCTGCAGGGGGCGTGTGAGGGGCTTTTCTTTCTACAACACTCCCTTTGGGTTTACTGGAACTGAAAAAAATAACCTAAAGGTCCTATTATTGTTTTGGTCTTTCTTTGGAGCTTCCCTGCATTAAAAAAAAAGCAAGAAAAAAAAAAAAAACATTTGTAATCTCTGCACATTTTGAAGGAAAACCCCAGAATATCTAAGTAAATTTTCTACATTTGATATAATCTAACTAAACCCCTTGTCTTGCATCTCAGAGTAATGTTCCCTGCGGGGCTAACGTCATTGTCCGCTGGCCTTGTTAATTTTTTTTCCCTCCCTCGTACCTCTCAGCAGTGACCTTGGGATGTAGATATACAGTCTGCACATACACACAGATGTGAGCATGCATACTGATAACATGCCCACACACACATGGATTAATGGTGTATCGGGCACAGTTTTCTCTCCCTTTCTTTCTCTTTTATTGTGTGCCTCACTCTGTTAGTCTTTCAGTGTCTTTTATCCCCGTGCTCCACGGTTCTGCTCAGTTGTGTAGTAGCTCTGTGTTCCAGCCATGAATGACTGCACTGCTGCCTTTTATATGGTGTGAGGGCAGAAAGGAAGGAATAAAAGGAGAGAGAGAGCGAGGAGAGGGGGGGGGAAAGCAAAAGCTGCTTGTGCAGGTTTTTCACTTTGGCTTCAAGAGCTCACGGCTTATTTGCAATGTTCGAATTGTGAAAGCGTGCAGGAGCCGAAGTTGGTGCGTCGGGTGTTCTTTGAATTTAGTACCTGACAGAAGCCATTTTCACTGCTGGGAAGGATTATAGAAGATTACAGCTCTCCGTTTTCTCAGGGTAGGCAGAGCCTAGCAGTCGATGCATGATGTGCCTGTACTAAGAAGTAATTTGGTCTCTTGTTCAGTCACAGGTAGCAGGAATGTTGTCACAACATCAGGTGATAAGCGAGCAGGAACACAGTGCAACCTTTGGAAGGTGGGACAATCATCACCTCACATTGTACTTATGTAGGTTTGGGGAATTCAAAAATTTATGGAACCAAATTGACAATCTAGGAGCTACTAATGGTAAAGCAATGACTCAGAAAACTTTCTGCTGCTGCTAAAAACATTTTACAACCATTCTGATAATGTTATGGATGACATGTTAGTAATTTTACTGTAATTTCCAAGTGTCCTTTAAGTCAGTTATAAGTGATAAATGTCTCAACTGTTGCTCAGCCTGCCAACAGTAGTGTTTCCACTGCCTATACAGATGTACGAAAATAAATTTGCTTGATGGAAACTGAAAATTCACGTCTTTTGATTAAAATGTTTTTGCGGTGGTTGAGGTGGTTTTTCAGCTGTTAAGATATTTGTGGATTTCACAAAACCACAAACGTCATGTGATTAACAACTGGATGCAAAGATGATGAAGAAAACGACAGGAGGTGGTAGAAGGATGATGGCGAGGCTTATTACATGATTGAGCAAATAAAAACACTTTTTAAAATTATTTCTTGTCGTGTGTAAATTTTTTTTATTTTATTTTTTAAAAGAAAGCAAGAGAAAATTATTAAAATCGGATCTGGAATAACATCTTTACTTTCAGTCCATATCGCTGGGGCCTAAGAGGACAGCAGTGATCTAAGTGAAAAATTAAAGTATGTTCACCATTTAAAAAAAAATTGATAAGTCGTTTATTTTCTTAAGTGTTTAATAGACACTGTTTATGTCTACTTAAGCTTTTACGTTCATCTGTTTCACTTTGAAGATAGCCAGGGGAGAGATTATTGTCCAAAAGTGTGTCCAGTTGTGTGTGAGGCCCCCAGTCAGCAGCCTGAAGCTTTGTTGTGACGCAGGCACAGTAATGGACTAATAGACTTAGCAGTCAAGAGATGGGCCGGGCCTAATGACTGAGACAGAGAGACGCTGAGATCCGAGGAAGAGGGAGACGCAGGCAGACGCAGAGGTTGCAGAAAGGTCAGCTAGAGTAGTGAGACGATGGCTTAGCGTAAACTCAGCCAGGATGAGTTGATTAAAGGCAAGGGATGTTGGTGCAGAATTAACGAGCAGAAGAACAGTTTAACTCTCCAGCTGGGATCAGAAGTTTATGAAGGAAATGGAAGGAGGGGCCGATGGAGAGACGAGACCAAAACAATAGAGAAAGTGAGACGAGTGAGACGCAGAGTAGACGGTGTGTGAGCGCGCACGTAAACGGAGGCGATGAACCGGAGGATCTCGTTGATAACTACTCAAGAGGAAGTCTGCCGCATTTCCCTTTTCCTTCTGTTTTCCTTCTCTTAATATAGCAGCGAGTAAACCGCAGACTGTAAACCGCGTCTGTTTATTTGAGGCCCGGATAGTGTTTCCTAATGCCGCTCTTTGCAATCGACACAGGGGTTATTCAGCTGTTAAATTATGCACATGTAAACACACAAACACGGATAAATAGATGCTCGTGAGCGGGGCTAATTAAAACTAGACACAGATAAATGCATCCACTCACAAACGCACAATGTGACACTGCGGAAGTCATTTGTGGATGTTATGAGGAATCCATGTGTGCACAAACATATTTGGGTCATTGACTTAGTGGCACTTTTTAAAGTTGTGTGTGTGTGTGTGTGTGTGTGTGTGTGTGTGTGTGCGTGTGTGTGTGTGTGTGTGTGTGTGTGTGTGTGGGTGGGTGGGAATCTTCCAAGCCTTTGTCATACATCCTCTTCAGTGTTGGGACACAGATTTAATGAAGTGGGAGAAGCACAACATATAGTCATGTTGCGTTTTGCCTCTCAAACAGAATGAGTCAGATAGTTTTATATTTAGCTTGTTTATAAATTACACACACCGTTAGGTCTGTTGGTAAACAGCAGTGTGGAAAACACCTGCAGCCTGGAGGCTACATGTACGCAATGCTCTTTTGGATCCGCTTCTAAGTAGCTTTAGTTTGGGATCCGGCACCAGGCCCAGAGATGCTCCTGGCAGCTGTCAAGCACTTTCTCCTCAAGTGTTTCTCCGGATTATACTTTATACTCTTATTACCTATCCTTCATTTGCCATTTCTTTAACATTTTCTTTTTCTGTTTTTAACCAAACCTGACATGATTTGCATCCTCTGAGATGTTCAAATCTTGGCGTATTGTTGGTCTTCATGATTCTTTTTGTTCACTAATTGCCATCAACAAACTCAGTTCGGTTGAACTGAGATTCAATCGAAAATCCTAAATTGCAACATTTGTCAGACTTTTCAGCCAGTGCGGTTCGGAAAACTTGTTCACTCCCTTGCCCGTGGTGTCGCTGCACCAAGAACCACTGAAGGAACAAACACAAAAACCTGAGAAGACCCTGAGCTCAACTTCCTTCTTCACAAAATGTAAACAATAATACAATGGCATCAGATTTCTCTTTTGTTTTTGGTAAAAGACCACAAACCATTTCCTCTGCCAGCGCTTGATTCAAGCATTTGTTTTGGTTGTATTTACCCAGAATGCCCTGAAATATAGTCTACTTCCTGCTTTTTTAGCGGTCTCTGATCTGTTTGCATCCACATCATGCATTCGAACTGCACCAGGAAACTGAACAGAGACCTTAAAGTTTGATTTTTGGTCTGCATCGGAGTTGGTGCATTCATACCTCTGCAAACAAACCAGACTTTTTAGCAAATGAATCAGAAATTAAATTTATATCTATTTTCCCAATTATTTGTTGCAGGAGAGCATCAATAAATATTAGCACATTAGAAAATCTAATTAAATGCAGTTACTGTGTGCAGTTTAGTCGTATAAGGAAAGTGGTGTCCCGAAGATGCCTATTTCCAATGGGAATGTTTTTCAACAGCTTTAATTGTAGCTCTATGAAGGCTGTGCCAAGCAGTGACATCCATACAGTTACCAAATAATGAAATAAGATTTTTTATCATATTGTCTATCATTAACACAAGAGTACCACAAAATATCATAAAATTCAAATTTTATATCTCCAGTCCCATAGGTCAATTAATAAGCAATTAGTTGACCCATATGGCCCAAAAGATGTCCAGGATTTTATTTAGGGACTTCAAAGCAAAAAGAGGACATCAAATAATGCCGTACAAAATATTTTTTTTCTTAAAACAAGAATACAACATGCAATTAGCTTGAGGTTATAAAGTGACAAAATCTCGAAAAAATCAAGGAGATTCTGTTTTTTCAAGGCTGTTTTTGTATTTCGATTTTTTTTTTTGTCCTTTTTGTCCATGTTCTGTCTGCGCTCACTGTGCTGTGGTGATGTCACCCTCCAGCCTCTCTCTCTCTCTTTCCTCCCCACACTTCCCTCCACCTGTTTCTTCCTCTCCCGGGTATCCTGACTCCTCTCCACCTCCATCTCTGCCTCGTTGTCAAGTGGTGACTCACTGAAGGCGCGCAGCCAAGGATTTGGCTAGCCCGGACACACACACACACACACACACACACACACACACACACACACACACACACACACACACACACACACACACATGCACTCACTCCGCCCGCATCCAAAATAAGCCAAGAGTACAGCGTGCAGGCCACATGCTGCACGTACTGCATTGGCAAGCACACACAGAGGGACTGTTGAGGGGCCAAAGCTGTGAGAGACGGGTAGCTGCACTGTCACACACACGCAATGCTCCGTCAGCCAAGTGAAAAGCCCCAAACCGTCTGAGTCACATCAGTGGAGCAGAAACGAAAAAGTAAATCCGCCGGCACTCACACATGCAGTGTCTATTCTGACACCCAGTGATGATTTTACAGCTTCCATGTAGCTTTGTTTCTCTCCAGTTCAGACTTTACTGCATCTGGTGTTTGTTCCCCTGAAACTCACTGGAACAAAGAATAAACATTGCTGGTGGTTTGGTGGCTCTGGAAGCATTGCATTTAGCTGTAGATCGGTTTTGTGTGTGAGAATCCCTTGAAAAATTAGGCATTTATAGGGAAAAAAAACATCTCTCTTCTATTGAAAGTCAAATATGTCCTGCAATTTAATTTGAATTTATATTCATAATTGCATTTTTAATACATTTACAGTTTTTGTTATAAGATTCTACCACTTGCTTCCACCTTAAAAAAACACAGTCAAATCTTGAACATGTCTGCTCTTCTTTCTCCTAAATCAGGTGAAGAGAACTTACAGCCACGGTACGTACAGAGCCGGAGCGATGAGACAGATCAGCCTGGTGGGAGCCGTGGATGAAGAGGTCGGAGATTATTTCCCAGAGTTCCTCAGCTTGCTGGAGGAGTCCCCCTTCCTGAAGGTGAGGCTGCTGCTGCAGCAGACGCGTGGCAGTGATCCAAAACACTCAGCAGACAAATGGATTGAGCTTTGAAAAGTGACAGAAGGATTGAGACCGGCTCAAAACATTTAGAAGGTTTTTATCTGGGACTGCATCAGAGGACTTAGACCTTGTGAAAGATTAAAACCCTTAAGTGGATGAGAGTCGCACTTGATTTTGTTTAATTATACACTTCAGATGAGGAATTATTCCAGATCCAGCCTTGTTAAAATACTGGGTTTTTAATGCCTTTTGTCGCATTGAAAACAGAAGTTTATTTGTCTTATTAGGATTTAAGGTAAGAGATCAACACACAGTAGTGCAGAATGAAGTGTAAGGGAAATGATTCATTGTTTTTAGCATTTGTTCATAACGATGGAATGCATCCCCCTCAGCATGTTGCTGCTACTCCCATGTTTCAGTGTGGGAACTCTGGTTTCAGGGTGATGTTGCTTTCCAAACAGGCCAAGTGTTTTAGGATTTTCTCTGTCAATCTTGTACTTGTCAAGTGGCATAATTTTAATTTCACCCAGTTCAAATTCTGTAAAGGAATGATATGTTATTGCATTTTAGGCAATAAAAAGTTTCTCTTACTTAAAAAAAGAATTGAGTTATTTGTGTCTATGCATATCATAATGTATTTTTAATATTGTATAAAGAGGCTAAAGTGGTTAATTGAGAAATATGCAGAATATGCCAATTTTTGATTGATGAATGATATTACTAAAACAAACACTCCTTGCAGCCCTTGTATCAGCCTGTTGCTTTGGTGTTCCTCATTGCTTCCTCCTCCCTGTTTTAATGCAGCGGACTCTTCCATGGGGAACTCTTTCCAGCCTCAGAAACATGAGTCCAACAAAGAGCGACGACGGTCCAATAATGTGGGTCAGACCAGGAGAACAGATGATACCTGTAGCCGATATACCAAAGTCTCCTTTTAAAAGAAAGCGGTGAGTCCAGCTGGAAACCCTTGCAATAATCCCGAGATGCATTGTTTCTACCTTGTTGAGCCGACTCGCTTCTGTTCTCTCCACGGTGCTTGTGAGCTCTTATCATACAAAAGAAAACACACACATTTAAATCAAACACTTACCAATTTCAAGCAGCAGCCGTGGTAACAGCATGAAGCTTTGTTGTTGTCGAGCAGGGATGTATGAGGCAATTACCCTCTCCGCTCGCCTGTGTCACCGTGTCGCCGTCGCTCGCGTTATCGCCGGCGTCTCAAATGTGCGAGCGCGCGGCGTCTGCGAGCAAGACTGGTGGAAACCAGCGAGTGTTTACGTTTGTGATGTTAGCGGTGTGTGGCTCACCGCTCCAATGAGATCATCGTTGCATCAGACTCTTGCTTCTCCTAGCTGGGAGGCAAACAGGGGGCAACACACACACTGCACTCATTCCTGTTGAACCCAATTTATTTCAGTTTTATTTTTGTTTTTCATTTTAAGCTCTTAACCGTGCTTAAAATACTGTCAGCTAATAAAGCACTGTATAATTTATACATGAGGCTGATATTGCCTTTGAAAACAATAACTTATTACTGGTAATATTAATGAATCTCTTGTCTCTTTCCACCAAGAAAGTATCCATTTTTATTAATTACTATTAAGAACTGACATCCAGTGTTTTCTTTTATTTCCTCCACAGTCTTTCTCCTTTCTGTCCTTGTCCTCCTGCGACTTGTAAACATCAGCGCTATCTCTCTGTTTCCATCTTTTTTTCAGCTTCATCCTCTTGACCCCCTCTTACTGCTTTTAAGTTGATTTATAGCAGAGCTATTATGCAGGTGTTTTCAGGAACCCAGATAGTGTATGCTAAAGCTCAGATATTGGAAATGTCATCAGAGTGCAGCCGCTGTTGTTTACGTCTGTCGGTACTTATAGAAAAAGAGAGGTTAAAAAAAAAGAAAAAGAAAACTGTTTTAGAAAAGCAAGTAATATTGGAAAGTGGAGCGGTGCAGAGAAAGATGTGAATGTGATCATGTTGGCAGTTAGCCCTTGGCTGTGGTTTCCCTAGACTTTGTTTTGAAGGAAGTAACTGCATCGCTTCGTGGGCTCTCGTGCTGTTCGGTTGGTGGTTTTGGTGAAAAGGTCAAGACTTGGAGCATTTTTGACAGCGCTGAGACTCTCTGTCTGAGAATCTGAGTTGATTATAGTGACACACTTTGAAAATAAACCCAAATACCTCAGCTTTCAGTCAAGGGGTGTCCTGACTGCATTATTGGTCGGTAACGGCAGCCGCAGCCTTTTCAATACTAATGTTACAGCATTGTTAAAATATCTATGTTTAAGTATAACGTTCCAGAATAAGACCCTCAAGAGCCACTGCTCTGCAGTCATAAGTTTAAAATAGTCTGATCTTTTATTTTCTGTTAACTTTAACTGCAATGGATTTTACACATGCACATTTTTGAACAAGCCTGAAGTATATTTAGTCTGAAGACTGTTGTAATTGATGGCTAAATTATCCGTCATTTACTTTTACTGCCTTCTGCCTGGTCTTATTGACACAAATGAACTTTAACTCGTTTCATTCTTCTTTCATGTAATTAGTGGAAATTACGCCACAGTAAAAGTTGTAACTGGTAACTTTTTCCTCAGTTTATAACCATAAATGAAAGCAACATTTTACTAATTATTTTTTTGTGTGTATTTATATGAATGAAGAACTTTTTTAACTTTCCTTTTAGGCCAAATGAAAAGTGAAAGCAGCAGGTGGGAGAGATAACGAGGATTCTTCGGTCCACACTAGAATATAAACGGTGGTGCTTTTTTGAACAGTATATACCCATTCTCTGTTTTCTACTCTGCTATAGCTGTGTTTTATCAAATAAAATACAATCAGGACAAAAGTATTGTTTTATAACAGTAATACCTAACAAAAATGCAAGCAGATTTTTTCTCAACGAATAACTTTGTTGGGAATAAAATGGGATACATAAAAATTTTTCTTGGATTTGACTCCAACATCCTTTGTTGCCCATTCCTACCATATTTCATATCACCTTATCTTGTGATTCTTTTACCCACTGAGTCTCTTCCTCCTCTTCATCATCTCCATACTGTTACAGCGCTCTCGGTTGTACCTCACGTACTCCTCTCTTCTCCTGATCCCCACGTTATCGGGCCATAAATATACATAAATGCATCCTGACGGGGAACACACTCCCATGCATGGAAACAAAAAACAGGACCTCACATACTGAGGGTATTTTAGGGTTTAAGTTAAATGTTTGGGTTTTTTTTTTCTCTGCAGTCCTTCCCGGCTGCTTCCCTCATCATCTTTTCTGCTTTTACATTTATTACTGTCAGGCTGCAGTCAGCGCACACACACACACACACACACACACACACACACACACACACACACACACACACACACACGCTCGCGCGCACGCACACAGAGCTGCGTGTGTTCGCTTTCATCTGCCCCTCTGCTCTGCAATATTTTCCTCCATCTCAGTTTTTTTCTTTTTTTTCCCCTCCCGCCGTTCTCCACCAGCTCATGCATCTTTCTTCTTATCTCTGAATGAATGAGCACAGCACGGATAGTCTAGCTGTTCGTCGGTCTGTGCGTATGCGTGCGCTGTGTGTTGTGCTCTTGAAGGATTCTCGCAGATTTCCTGCATGCGTGTTCAGCCTCCCGTTTGAACCTGACTGCAGCTCTGGTGTGAGTCACTGATCTAGCAGGGAGCTGACTGCAGTACTTCTATTGTTGGGCGGTATGGCTCGTTTCTATGCTTTTACTCTTCAGGTTGTCTGGTGAATGCTGCGAAATCCAGTGTAAACATACTGTACATATTCTGCATTTCTTGTGCCTTGCCTTATTTGTAATGTAAAAGTAAAGCAGATTATACTACGGGTTCCCTGTTCTTACTCTACATTAAGTTATTTATTTTTATTCACTAAGAGGATGCATTACCCTTATTTTTTTGCAAAGTGTTATTTCTTTTTTTTTCATATTACATGCATTTGCCTTTGATCTTATAATATCAAACCCAACATTTAATGGAGTTTGGCTGTTTTTTGCCATCAGGTTAATATTAGTTAATAATAAAATAAGTCTTGAGTTGTAAAGTTTTAACACTGAAGGGTTTTGTGTGGACAGAATTAAATAATTTAATGGTGCAGCTCAACAAATATCTATGAAGAGGTAACTCACTTTAATGTCAATTTAAAAAGAAATTAATTAAGAAATACATCACACACAGTGCGATAAGAATAATTTTTTTAGTTAGCTGTAAGCCAAAATTATAAACAAACAAATTTGTATATTTACAAGCTTCACTTTTTAATTTTATTACTGAGATAAAGTAACTTTTTGATGATATTCTTTATATATGTATATTCTGTATCTGCAGATTGATCCAAAAGCAAATAAATATGGTTAAGTTGGCTTTTAGTATTTAATTTATGGACATTCTAGATATAAATCAAGACATAATAATCAATAATGAGAATTGATTATTATGATCATTGTTATTTATGATCTTATTTCACACTGTTTGAAATCAAACACATTGAGACACATTTACCAGACTACTGGCAGACTTACACTCTATTTGTGTTTCCTCTACCATCTGAAAATGTTTATTTTTTGTTGTTATAAAATAGCAGGCAACAAAGATCATCCCACTCACCTTTAGTCACTTTTACCTTTTATTTGCACGTCAGGGAAGCAGACCTAAAACTGTGTTTGTGTGTTTGTTTGTCTTTATTAGCTCCACTAACGAGGTAAAGAATCTGCTCCAGTCGATGCCCCGGACCAGTGAGCCCAGAGAGGTTCTGTTCGAGGACCGGACCCGCGCCCACGCCGACCACATCGGCCAGGGCTTCGAGCGCCAAACCACGGCGGCCGTGGGAGTGCTGAAGGCTGTCTGCACTGTAGAAAGGTAGAGAAAAAAAAAAAAAAAAGCACCTTTAATGGCAGTTTGCCTGCAGGTGACACACGCTCAATGTTTACACAACTCACTCCATGACAGATAGTGTAATCAGCTCAGCTTTCCTCCACCTACCCTCTCTGCCTTATTCAGGTCGGAGCCGCCTCATGTAACCAAAGACGTTGTTTGTTTCCATGCCGGGGATTTCCCTTACGTCGTTCAGAGGCTGCAGTTGGACTTGTACGAGCCGCCGCTGTCTCAGGTGTTCATTCACACACAACCGCAAATAAATAACCACACAGCAGCATCTCCAGATAGACAGAATGTGTCCCCTTGCAGTGTTAATGATACACAACTCAGAGGATCAATGCTGCCATCTGGTGGAAAAAGTGTAATCATCTCCGCTTTGATGCCGTGAGGAAACTTTCATAATCACGTTGGTCAGCGGTTAAAAAAAGACTGAGTGAGATGGAAAGTTGATATCAGACATAACCAGATGGTTGCTGCTTTGATTTGTGGCTTTCCAGACGTGTCGTATTTTTTCCAAGAAAGCTCACTGAACTTCAATGACTTGTGCAGAAAAAGGCAACAAAACAAACAAGCCTTCAACAATCAAAAGGCTTCAGAAACCATTACAAAAAAAACTAAGAGTTCAGGAAAAGCAACTCATCTTCAAACAAAATGGAAATCATTTGTTTCAGTTGTGTTGAAATGGATGTTTGCTTTTATACCTTATTATAAAACCAAACATCTTGTCCTCTTACAGTTTTATTTTGTTCTTTGCTTTATTGTCACATTTAGATGTTTCAGATCATTCAACTCATTTCAATATCAAACATAATCTATTGAATACAAAAAGCTGTTTTTAAATGATAATTTCTCAGTTTGACAGGAAGAACCAATATAAAGCAACCTGGCTGCTTGTGTAATTATAACCTTGTTGAATCATAATTGAACTGATTTACCAAACGTAAACACAAACGCTTGGTTACCGCTAGATGATTAGAAGTAAGAAATAAGCTAAATTATTCCAGGAGAGGATAAAAAAAAAAAATCCAGGAGGTTATCAAAAAAGCCAGAGCAACATGAAAGGCACAGCATGTTCCTTTTGCCTCAGTTAAGGTCAAAGTTCAAGATGCAACAATAACAAATAGAGACTGGGTAAAAGTGAAACATTTTAAATAAATAGCCGCTGATTAAATTACATTTTACTCCTCTTTTTGGATTGAGTGACTTTGTGTCTATTTCGACTGCAGCTCTTCGACGTCCTGTGTCTAATCACCCTCTTCGTCCTCTCCGCAGTGCGTCCAGTGGGTGGACGATGCCAAACTGAACCAGCTTCGGAGGGAGGGCATCCGCTACGCCCGCATCCAGCTTTGCCACGACGACATCTACTTTATCCCCCGCAACGTGGTCCACCAGTTCAAGACGGTGTCGGCCGTCTGCAGCCTGGCGTGGCACGTACGCCTGCAGCAGTACCACCAGGAGGAGGAGGAGGAGGTGAAGGCTGGGCTGAAGGAGGAGGAGACAACGATGGCTGAGGAGCAGGGTGGAGAGAAGGAGAGGATAAAAGAGGAAGAGGAGGAGGTGGATGTGGCAGAAAAACGGACGTTGTTCACTGATAAAAAAGAAGATGGCGATGATCGTCTTCTGTCGTATCAACCCTTGAATGACATCTCAGATGCCAGCAGAGACGAAGAGGAGGCGACGCGAAGGAAAGAAGAACCTCACTGGGTTTCTCCTCCTGAAAAGGCGACGAAAGAAGCTCCAGCTACTCCTCCCTGCAAGAATAAGTCACCCTCTCCTCTTCATCTTCCTCCCCCTGCTTCTCCTCATAAGGATGTGAAATCCAAAGCCTCAGCTAAACCTCACCTCCACAGTCACCCTGACATCAGGACGGCGTCTTCCTCCTTGCCTCAGAAACCCTCCGGTTGCTCCAAGTCTTCCGCCCACGTGCCGTCCTCCCCTCCACCGGGAGCCGCCTTCACTTCCTCGCACACTGTGTCTTCTACCTCCCCGTCTCCGTCGGTTTCCTCTATCTATCTGACGAGTCCCACGTCTGCAGCAGAGGCTCTCGTGAAAACTCTTCCTCCTTCCAGCGTCTCCTCGTCCCTCCAGCTGCCTTCGTCTTCCCATACGGAGCAACTCGACGATTCCCGCACGAAGGACTCCGCCCGGACGCCGGCGCTGTTCGACTTCAGGACACCGTCAGAGGGGAGACCTGCGGCGGATGCACAGACTCGCTCCGCCCCGGCCGAGCGCTGGACCCGCCCGGCGGCGGCGGACACACGGACACAAACCGCCTGCGATTCGGAGACGAGGACTCGCGGCTCGGATTCCGACTCCAGGACTTGTGTCGATGTGCAGCAGCATCTGGCGCCAGACGTGACACGGCGAGGGGTGTACATGCAGCAGTACCCCCCCCAGCACCTCCCGCAGATGCTCCCCCCTCCTTTCCCACCTCTCCTGCCCCCCCACTCCCACCTTCAGCCTCACGTCCTTCCCCAGACGCCCGTCTCCAGTCCTCATGAGCAGCGCCCAATGAACTCCTTCCTCAGTCAGGCGGCGCCCCCCCCCCCCTCCCCACACAGGTTCCCCCGGCCTTCTTGGGCCCTCCCTCCTCCTCCCCCTCTCAGCCAAACGCCCCCCTCACCAGCTCCCAGTCGCTCTCGCCTCATTTCTCCTACCACCACCAGTTCACCAAACCCTTCTTCCCCCCCCAGCACCCCGGCTTCCCCTCTCACCCTTTCCTCCCTCATCAGTCCTTCCTCCCGCAGCCGCCCTCTTCTTACCCACTGCAGCCACAGTACCAAACCTCAGCACCGGTGCAGCCCCAGCTGCTTCTGTCGCAGTCGTTTACCTCCCCTCTTGCCCCGCCTCCCCCGTCCTCCACGCCACCGCCGCTCCCTCCCCCTTTCCCGCCTCCTCCCCCCTTGCCTCAGCCCTCCCCTTCTGTCTTCCCCGCTCCCCCCGAGGCATGACGACGAGCAGAAACAGATTTTGTAGGAGTATTTGTACATACCGATGGTAAATTTAAATAACTGTACATGTAGGAGGCTTTGTTTTGGTTGTGCTGTTGTAAAGCTGTAAAAAGGAAGTAAGGTGGGAGGAAGTAAAGTTTTTTTTCTTTTTTTTTTTGTTAATGAGCAGAGTGGGACTAAAATATGGTGCCTTTCATAAGGATTTATACCCTTAACTTCTCATTTTTTTCACCGTACAACCATAAACTTCAGTGCATCTTACCAGGATTTTATAGGATGGACCAGCAGGAAGATGTTTATAATCTGGAAATGGAAGAAAAATGGTACACAATTTTAAAACGCTTTAAGACCACCTTCAGCTGCAATTACAGCTGGAAGGCTTTTGGAGTTTGTTTATGAAGAAAAGTATTCCCACATCATGTTGCTGCCTCCACCGTGTCTTGCAGTGGGGGGCGAGGAGTTCATCCCTCTCATTTTGTTTGGTAGTTTCGTTCTAATACAGGAGTCTGCAACTTTTACCATCCAAAGAGCCACTTTTGCCCTCAGTCCTACTTTAATTTCATTCTGTTGTGGAAATGAAATACAATTATTCCAGGATGAAACTGAAAAACAGCTAAAACTTGCATTTTATTTTTATCTTTTAATCATTTTTAGTCAAAGAGCCAGTTGTGGCTTCGGAGCCAACGGTTGCAGAAAAAAAACCTTTAAGGAACACATATTTTCTTCCCATTTCGCAATCATGCACTACTTTGTGTTTAAAAAACTCTTTAAAGTCACAGTAGAACGCACTGAGGTTTATGAGTCTAACGTAAGAAAACGTCTCACTTTCTGGGTGCGAGTCCTCATGAAAGGCATCGTTTAAACCCGCCGCACTAAACTGGCTCAGATTTTACTGAGTCTTGAAGTATAAAACTGTTTCACATTTCATTTCATTCGCAGGAAGCTGTTGCTTTTAGAAAGGGAAGGGTGCGCCTGTTTTTAACCCCGAATGATGCAAGGTCATGGTTCAAACGAGGCCCCTGGTGTGCAGGTGTGTTGTCCGGGTCTGTTTTCGTCCTTCCGGAGCCAACAGAACCCACCGCCAGACATAGGAAGAAAACTTATTTATTTAAAAGAGCTTTTTAAACTGTTTTTTATTGAAACTTGCAGCTAATGCTTCCATTTTCAGGGGGTTTATTTAATTCAGTTGTGTATTGATACAATACTGCATCATTTCGTCCTCTGTATTTATCAGTATAAGTCGACACGGATACTGGCTGGACTTTTCCACCATGTTGTGTTTAGAGCAATAACTTGCTAATATCAAAACCTGTGTCTGTCTTTTTACTCGTGTTTTTAAGTGGACAATGGAACATAATAATGAGGAGTGCAATTAATAGATGTTTCTAAACTTTTCAAGCGTTTCATTGGTTCAGAAAGGAATGTTATCTACTCAACTGGAGGCTCCGTGTGAATTGTAAGTCGGACCGTTTGCCTTCAGTGGCAGAGCTAATGTCATTTTTAATGTCTTCTGGCTGTTTAGATGAGTTTTGGTTGAGGAGTGTGTTCAACCGCAGCCGAGACGGTCTCAGGAAAACACTTCCATCAAAAAGAAAAACAAAAAAGACGCTCACTTTAATGGTTTCACTGCTCGGTTTCTAGTTTCACACAGTCAATTCGTAAACGTTTTGACTGATGTTTCTGCAGATTTGCTGCTCCTGTTGAACATTCAAACTTCTGGATACTAGAAAACTGAACTCAGAAAGCAATACAAAGACGTAGGAGGTCAAACCCAGGCACGGGCCGGTTAACAGAGTGTAACCGAGGATTAAACGGCTGCATTAAAACTCACCGTTATTGTGTTTCTATGGTTTAAGTCATTTCTTTTCTGGCTGTATGGAACATAGAGTTATACACTGCTGCCCCTCCCTCACCTGTTGCTGCACACTGCCTCGGTTACAAGGCAGATGCCTTTCTCCATGAAATTATTTGCAATTACAAAATAAACAAAACTGAAGAAAAAAAATTACAAAGTTTTTCAGGTTAGATTTTTTCTGTCTAGGTGTTAAAGTAATAAATGCCAAATTTGTATGAAGGTTTGATTTCAGCTGTAATAATCAACATGATGTTTTTGCGGCAGTAGGAATAATTGTTGCCGACCCGTGCCAGGTGAACAGTTCCCATGTGTGCATCACTTACTTACTAAACACACTGATTTCCTTCTGCTTGCAAACGGATATTTCTGATGAAGTGTTGGATTCTTATGAATTAACGGATATTTCAGGTTCTTCCCAGACTGAAATGTAAAATGTATTCAGTGCTTCGTTTTATATTTTTTGACACTTTATCAGAACCGTCTGGAGCTCATCCCCAAAGCATTATTTGTCGGTTTACCGGCCTACTTTTGCCAGTGTTCAGATTTTTATTTATCAGCCAGAGACTGAAGGGACCTGTGTGCGGCCTACATCTGCGGACGTTGTAACAATGACACCAGTGTTTTTTCTTAAATTATTTTCACTGTCTATATTAGAATACAGCCCTCTTGCTAATGTAGCCCTCAACATTTCCCCAGTGCCTGTCCTTAACTGTGAACTCCTCAGTGGTCCAGAGGCGCTCAGTGCAGGGAGTTTCTTCCTTTTATGAGTCGCAGTCGAAGTTCTCTCTGAAGTGCGAGAGCACCGCCTTAAATTGGGTTCCCACATCAGCTGAAAAGCCTCTAAATATCTATGTTTCAAATAGGGAAGACTTAGAAGGTTGCCACCCTCAAAGAAGGGTTTGAATTGTTCCTCTGAAGTCTCACCACAAGCCTGCGAAATCCAGATAAATGTAAGAATGACGCCTTAGCTTTTTTTTTCTTTTTTTCTTTCCTGTCTCAGACGACCCAATTTGAGCGACCTTACTCTGTGCGTCTCTGGGGAGATAAAGGCGATAACGAAGCACTTGATCAACAGTCGTAAGGCGCTCTGCAGCTCCTTTTGTGCTTTTTGGGTTTAAATGTTACAGAAACATGACAGGATCTTTTTTTATTTTATTTTTTTGTACAATTGTAACAACACCTTTGGTTGAAAACAGATGTCCTCAGGGGCTAGCATTGTTTTCACCGGATTTATTTATATCAATGTTTTTTTTTTTGTTTTTTTATTTTTCATTTTAGTTATTTCAACTGTCAGCACTGTAGTGTACATAAGAGGTTTTTGTAAAGAGAAAAAAAAACTTGTAGTGTGATTTCTACTTTAAATATGAACCTAGCTAATAAAAGGTTCAAAGTATGAAAACCCTTTGTACGTTTCTGTTCTCTCGTTTGAAATCCTCATTTGTCATTTTAAGACATTTTTTAAAAAAAAGGATCAAATTCTTATCCGATTAAATCCTATTTCAGTTAAAATCGTAACAGAATGATGCATTTAGTCTGATTACTTGAGTAAAGTAATCAGAGTAAATGACTTTTTATCTTCTTGGGCTTTCACACCCAGACAAAAGGCTGGACTTAGCTGTATGCTAATACCATAGACCTGCCAGCGTCACTATAATGTGATTTAAAAAAGCTAAATGCAAAAGACCTACTGATAGTAGAAGACCTTAAACACATCAGTGTTCTCTGTTAATGAGATTATGTTAATAAAATCAAAGTTCACATGAAACTCCACAAACCAGCTGGTATCAGTTCACACACAGTTAATGAACAGTGAATGACTAATGTGAGTTTAGAACAAGTGATCACAAATAGTCCAGTTCTAAGAGAAATAACATTTTTACTTTCTGTGGGACAGAAATGCAGTTAACAGGTCCGCCGTTGGCTTTGTTCAGGAAAGAGAATTAAACCCTCAATAACTGAACCAGACAGGAATAAAAAAAAAAAAAAGTACTGGATGGCAGCAGCAGTTCATATTTGTGTTACAGATTCATAAAAAAATGAAACAAGCAACTTAACATTTCAGCAAAAAAAAAAAAAAAAAAAGGAAAATTCAAATAGATTTTTTTAATGCATGTCTCTGCTTTGTGGTTATTTTTCTCCTTCTGTTTACCTGCCTGTATGTTCTTTACAGCTGTTATGCAACCACCCACCGCCTGCAGTCTGCATCACGAAGACCACCACTGTGATTCAGGCAGGCAACACACACACACACACACACACACACACACACACACATACTAATGCTGTGGCTACATAATTCAGTGGTGGTTTGCTTCGGCTCAAATTCACCACAAAACTAAATTTTCCCCCTACTTCTCAGATTCCTGCTGAGAATCATTTCCTGCTGCTGTTATTATCTTTCTGTCGACTTATTAATGTTTAAGCGTTGTGTAATATTGGAGAAAACTTTTGCATGTTTTCTCATCTGGCTGCACGTCAGATGAGCTGAAGTTTCCTTTAAAGGGCAGCCACTCTTTTGGCGGTGTGCCTCCTCCTCCTCAGGCTATTTCAGATTGCGTCTTGTTTAGATTTCCCCCAACAGCTTTATTATCTCCTAATAAGTGAGCCTCCTACATTTGTAATTTCTTAAGTATGAATATGAACTGTAACCAAAACAAAAAAACACCCAGTGTAATAGAAATCAGTCATTTATTAATTACATCACATGCACACAGTCTTAAACAGTGTTGTTTTCTCTTTCTTTTTTTAGTTAAATAAAGTGCAAAAAATATATATATACTGGGGGAAAAAAAAGTGTTTGGAGCAATTGTTGGCACAAAATAAACATTAGTGGTACAAGAATGACTTTGACTGAGATCCAATCCACAAATAAACTGCTGGTAGAAAGGATTTAATATGAATTTACTCTGAGGGTAAATTCATATTAAAGGGTGACAGTTTGAGACGAGTTACTACGTATGGAGTAGAAAAAGGAGCTTGTAGAAATCCAGGAGCAGCCAGAGGATAAATGACCGGATGGTGATTGCTAGCAGATAAACTAACTCCCAAATTTGCCAGCTGAGGAATGAAAGAAGTGTGGACATGTAACTCAAGTATAACAATTAGAAAGTAAACAATTGAAATACTAAAAAAAAACAATACTGACCATGAGAATTTTTTTTTTTTTCAGTGTTGGCTTCACAGTAGATTAACAAACAGCTGCTCTTCAATAAAGAATTGATTGACCAACTAGCAGCTTCTTTCAGAGGCCTGTTCTCTGCACTGCTTCAAGCCTCTCTTCTCTCAGGACAAATATTCAGCCCCAGCTCCACCAGTGCTCCCAGCAGCATGGTCCACAGCGGTATGCAGACAAACGTCAGCTTCACGTCGGCCAGCTTCTCCAGCCTGGCGCACAGCGTCAGGCAGAAGCCCAGTTTGAGCAGCATGGCGGTCAAGTACCAGGTGCGCAGGCGCAGGGACGACGAGCCGTTGCGCAGGTCGTACCCGAGTTTGCAGCGCCCCGCCATCTTGACGGCGAGCATCAGGATGAGGATGCCGTTGAAGACCCAGACTGGGAGAAAGATGAGGAACCAGTTCCATTGCACCTGGAGTGAGGAAGAGGAGACAATCATGATTAAGGTATTGAATAGTTGAGAAATAAAGGGGAAATTATTGAGTACAGATCTGAAAAGTGTAGTGCCCATTTGTATTCAGGCTCCTTTACTCCAATACCCTAAAATAAAATCCAGTCCAAACAAATATAACTATTGTATTGTTACAGCAGTCCTGACACTCGGGACCTGTAACAGATTGTGGGCGCTCGTCCGGGATCAGCACGCTGCACATCCATGGGCTACTGCTGATCCAATGATACTGACTGCCAGGACCTCTCGTGTTATATGGTCCTGGAGTTAGGAGTGACCCAGTGTGCAGAAGAGAGGCCAGTAACCGGTGAAAAGGGTATATTAATACCACAGTATTAATAGTGAATATTTAGTCTCAGTAGAAAAAAGTACAGGTTTAAATATAAGACCAGAAGTACAATGACGGACTGGGTCTAGATCCAAGAATACCAATGCTAGAATGGTCTAGTCAAAGTCTAGATCCGAGTCCATCTGAAAGTCTAAGCTACTGCAACCATTTCAGTCTAGCTGTGAAATACCTGTTCTGTAATTCTACCAGGAGGTAATGCATCAGAGCAAATGAATACAAATACACACCACAATTATTATTTTTTTTCATTTGTTGAATCTAAAATTAAAACACAAAGAGGCCAGTCTACCTTCCCATCCAGTTTGAGCACCAGCATGATGAGGAACACCAGGGTAAAGACCCAGGTCAACAAGACCCTCTGGGCCAGAGACATCTCACTATGTAGGGACACATCAGAGGAGGAAATAAATCCATGATAAACACGCAAAAAGCTACTGCTTTATCAATGATGATTTTCGCTTATTATTTATAGTAGAATTGTATGAAGCTAAGAAGAAAAGGGGATCCTTCCTTTACCAGAATAAGCCTGTCAGTTACAGTCTTGCTAGAAAAATATATTTATTTGATACAGTGCAAACTGAATCTATATGTATTCAATTAAAGCTTTTCATTCATTGTAAGCAACGGGTTGCTCTCGGCTAGCTCAAATAGCATTGTGCTAATCCATTAGTTGACTTACATTAGTGTATTCCCAAATCAATGTCAAGCATCCTCTTCTCTCTCTGCGCCTCAAACATAGATAATCACAATAATGTCGCTGCCTATCAGTTATATTAAGATTATTATAGTCCACAACAGTAATAATGACCACAGTCCCGTTATCTTCGGGTTTGTCCCACCCCTCCAAGAATACGATTGGTTGTTTTTCCCTACTTTACGTTGGTCGTACGTTCCTTAGACGTAAAAGTGTAGAAGTTGAACGGCGTACGTCAACGTCACCGCCATGTTTTGAGTTGCAAATAGGTTTGGTTGTTGTTATAGCCACAAATAAATTAAATGTGGTGCTTTGGTACATTTGAAATCATTACTGTACCTCCACTCCTGAATATTTTTTTTGACAAAATAGCCGAACTTAATACATTTAAAACTAGGTTAATTAAATTGAGTTCTGTGGTATATTTTTTATTTTTGTTTTAATTTATTTTAATGGTCACCATTAGTTCTAAAATGAGCAAATTTTCTACGTTTTATAATTTATCCATTGTTTACTTTTTATATGTAAACTTAGATGTTTCTTTTATACTAAAACCCTCCTCTCAAAGCGAAGTTAAACAGCTGTGCCAGGCACAATATGTCGGACGCCCTGACGGTAGCCGTTTTCTCTTGCATCTCGAGAACATGTGTAACCATTTTTGCGTCAAACCGTAAAGGCTTTGTAGAGGCGCACAGTCTGTGGTTAGGTTAGACGTCCACTAGATGGAGGTGGTGCTTTTTTTTCTCCCCACTACTTCATATGTTTATTGTTGTATCCAATTGTACGCACAACTACTGAAAACAAAAACAGCGGGATTTGTACTTTTCATTTAAATATTGTTTCGAGTCAATTCATACAATGTGTTGTATAAACTGGTGGCCAAGTTTAAGTTGATCAAAATGTAACTTCACGTTTTCACGAAGCTTTACGGTAATATGCTCCAAGTAGTATTTTCACACCGAGCGTTAGAAAGGGAAAAGCTAGCGTTTCAAACATCACCGAGCAGGACTCTGAGCATCTCCTCCAGACAGTGGGAAAAGCTCGCTAACTCTTTGAACCACAGTTTACCTTCAGATAGCAAAGGTATTGGTTTGACGGAGTTGGACCTGGAACAACTGCGGCGTGAAAAGGAGGTAAGACGGAGCTTATGCTCGTTGAGAGATATTAAGTGCAGCTGTGCGGGCTCTTTGTGGCTGCTGCCGGTGTCTTAGCTAACTGTGTAGCTCGGCTTGAGCTAAAGAAGCCTGGTGGGGAAACAGTTTCTGCGCCCCAATACATGGTAATTAGAGTTTAAAAATAGCTGCTTGACAAGCCGTTACAGCACCACAAAGGCTACGATCTTTTGTTTCACTGAAAAATGCAGTAACACGACCTTCCACACCCCTCCTCCTGCACTGAAATCACCCAACTAACCCTTTAAGCTAAACGTTTAAAATCGGCTACATTTACAGAGAGCAGATAATAAAGGGTTAATGCGGAACTAATTCAATTTAATACAAAAACACTTGCCGTGTGGCTGATTTGTGGTTGCTGGTTATGTTTATTTTCAACATGGTGCAGGAGATGGATGACTTACTGGGTTTAAATATTTCTTGCTCACTCAACTGTAGTTGCTTTCAGTAAATCAAGCAACGCATCCTTTTTAAGATATGGTTTTGCCATTGCACCAACAATACAGAAGGTTCCATACATGTTATGCATGATACAAAATTATGTTGAATTACAAGGTTTAGTTTTTATTTTTCGGACAAAGACTTTATGTGGAATTAGGCAGTGCTTTACCCAGTTTCTTATGCACACAGGTAGCAAACATCAGAACGGAAAGAGAAAGAGAATTTATTTATTTATTTCAGATACTTCTGATCTGCAGGGATTTTATGCTTAATCATCCCTCGTGTTTGAAGTGGATGGTTCGAAAGAAAAAAATATCTTGTGAGCAGCAGAGCGGAAAGGCCTGACAGGTTCAAGATCATAGAAAGGCAACAACAGCTCGATAACTGAGGGATCCAGTGCAGAAAACCATTCAGGAACACAAAACCCATTGAATCTCAGAGCAGATGGATTGTAAAGAGCATCAAGTATCAATCCTACAATCTGCTGAGTCTAAACTTCACTTGTAATGTTCAGATGATGGGCCAAGATTTTGACTTTAACAATGTGAAAGCGTAGATGCATCCTGCGTTTTGCATCCAATTTTCTAAACATGTTAAATTATTGTCAAAGCTGTAGAAATTATTGGTTTTTCTATTTTATTGAAGCTTTTGGCTTGATATAAGTATTTATGTGATACAAGTTGAAGCATTGTATTTGCACTTAACATGAAAACCTTGGACAAAGTTGAGGCGTATATTTGCATACAAGATGTAACTGCTGTAGTGAAGCACAGTTCCTGATAACAGGTAACTTTGATTCTTTCTTTTTTTTTTCTGATCAGTGTGTATTTTTTGTGACACTCATCATTTTATGATAAAAATATGGCTCTTTTTTTAGGGGTATTTTTGGGTGCTGGTGTCTCTGATACTGGATTATGTGCAAACATTGATCTAACTGTAACCTGAAGACGCAAGTAAGCTTTTTTTCCCCCAAGGTAAACAAATTCTCCATTAGTTGGGGAAAGTCACCTTGACAATTGGCACAAAAACATATTGGTGTTTGAGGGGTAAACACCAATAGTGTTTCAGTGACTTCAAACCCCAATTGAAGTCACTGAAACACATTTAAATTGTTTGAGCCGATTGCTGGCGCAATTGAGTAGATTGGAGTACTTAACTACCACAATAGAGCATGTAATGCAATTAATGCATTACCCAGTATTTAAGGACTCATACAAAAATCTTTTCGGAATATATTAGCGAGTAGTTAAGTTTCTAAAGATATATTTCTGTATTAAAATTGAAGAATGTGTTTCTGTCCTAAGTGAACAATAAGCTTGGTTTGAGAACAGGAAGCTCAGACGCTATCTGCACTGGTGAATTTTTTCTGCTTTGAATGGTGTGTTTGAGACAGAAAATATCTTATCAAAAAGACTGTAAGTCAGCAGAAATGTCTCCACCACAAGATCTATAGAAGCACAAAAAGAAAAATGCAGTGAAGCCTCAGCCTACGTTTATAGACCTGACTGGAAAAAAATATTTAGTGTTGTTTTATACTTAAACATTTCAGATTATCAAGCAAATTTTAACACCAAACAAGATCAAGATAACCAAAGTAAATAGATAACCAAAGTAAATACAAAATGTAGTTTTTAAATTAGAATGTCACTTGTTGAAGGGAGAAACTGTTCAAACCAGCCTGGTCCTGTTTCATTGAATCACAGATTACCAGGCTTGTACTTCTTTTTGTGGATGAATTTCACAAGCAATAGCAGCATAGTGGGCTGAAATATCCTAAAATGTAACTACTTTGTAACTAAAAATTATTACAGTAATTTTGTCATTTTGAAACCATTTTCAAGTAACATATTTCAAGTTGACCCTCTAAAAGACTATCCAACTGTTACTTTGTAGAGAACACCACACACTGGAATTGGAGATTTTTCTTTTAAATACCCAAAATAAAATACAACTACAAGAAACAATACATAATAAAAACCACAGTGATGTAGGCGCCTTGTATGGCAAGACTCAAATTTTTCCATATTGGATTTATGTTTGCCATCATTTTATTATTTTATGCGTCAGAAATAAAGGTATTGCTTATTTGCAGTTTATCAAATAAATGTGAACATGTTGAGCAGATTCCACTTTGTTTTTTAAAACTTTTGACTGCTATAAAAATAATTAGCTGCAGGATGATGCAACTCTGGTCTGGAATGTAGTTTGTCTTAATTGGTTTTGACATGTATTGGAGCTGGTATGTGACTTCTACTACAACTATTTTGCATGAACACTGTTCATGCTCATGCAACTCAACAAAGGACTGACATGTGTATTGAGTGATATGCTTGGCTTCTATTCATAAGACAAAGGAATGTCTTATCTACTTTGATAAAACAAGGAAGCTGCTTTGCTGCTGTTTAATCCCAACTTTTTGCTTCTTAATTAGCAGTATGTTTATTACATGGGTGTTTCCAATTCCATTGGCTAAATCAATATTTACAAAAAACTTGTTTTTCACTTTTTGACGTATGAAGGATGAGTTATCTCATTTGAGACACTGACATTTTACCTAGTAGTGTGATTAACAGCATAGCTATGTAACGCTGTCCATGGTGCAGAAGTTAGTGCATTTTACTGACGCAGGAAACATCACACTGAAGTCATGTTAACAGAAATGTCTCCACCATCAGATCTATAGAGGCACTATTAAGAAAAAAGGTGCGGCTTCACTCGTCATTTTGAAGAAGTCAACGTAAAGCTTTAATTTTCTACATTTTCTTTTTGTTAAAAAAGCACAAGATATGTGAATGACATATCTACGCACTGATATGTCATTCACAATTTCAGCTGGAGATTTAATTATTCATCATACTTGTCATCAAGTCCTACATTTTTAAATCTAAAATGGCTTTTTGCTCCTGAATATTATTCTTTGTCTCGTTAAACAAATATATTAAATATTAATGTTAGACCAAATTCAACATGAAAATCTTGTTCCGAAAATAATGAAATTAATAGAAACAATTGTTCTGAAGATGATCTGGAGCTACAGCTGGCAGATTTGACTGTTTCCCCTTCAGAAAGTTTTGCAAGGAGTCCTTTTTTGGAAATATTTGATTAAACTTATGTGACATTTCAGGTAAAATATGCTCTATTTGCTCTGTATGCAAAACCAGAAAAAAAGAGATTAATATGATACAGTGAAGCACATAGATCTTGCTCAACCAAGATTTTTCAGGTTCCCAACTTCCCAAATTGCGAAGTTGGGAAACTTTGCAATTTCAAGACCGAACAATAGGGTTCAATCGCTACGTTAGGGTTAAACATCAGAGGAAAAGTCAACATTTGTATTCCTACAGAGTTAACGCTCTGGTCAAGCATGTTCTGTCAAACATGCAAATATGTAGACAAGAAGTGAGAGTCTGCATCTTTGAGCGGAAACATTTGAGACAGTTGTCCTCAGTAGTACCTGTCTGTTGGCATTGCAGTGCATCAGTTTGTCAAAGGGATCAAAATCCGTCAGTGCATTTGGGTGTGTTGTTTGACGCAACTGCCTGATTTAAAATGAGTGCTCATGTGTTGTACTTTAATGTGGACTCTTTGTATGGCCTCTCTCTCAGATGATGGTGAAGTGGTGTGTTTTGTGTCGTTTGCAGTGTAACCATACTGCAGCTGGTTACGTCACCAGCTGCAGTATGGTTACATCACACACAGGACTGCTGTCATTTTATGTTTCAGCGAAAACACAGAGACCTGCTGGGAAATTGTATATTTTACAGAAGCATAAAACATTCTGAGTTGTGACATTTATTGGCCTTGTTGCTTTGATTCACTATGGAGTGGATTCTGATTGTGTTGCAACCTGAGAAGTCTTGTTTTATTTGATCTCGTGTTTTCTCTTTGTGGAAAACACATCTCCACCAGGCCAACTCCAAATCAAATGTGGTGACTTTAATAAATGGGACACAAATGCAACATTTTCTACTTGTTACTAATTAAATCCAGTTTCCCCCAGTGTATCATAAGCCACCAGGCTTTACTTTTACCTTGCTTATACATCGATATACAAACTATCTGTGCAAAGAGTTGACGGTCCACTCTTCATTGTGGAAGTAGTTACTGAAGGAAGATGTTAGAGACCTATATTGGCTAAGAAGAAGGCTGAAGAGAGTACAGCACAGTGGCTTAGGGTTACCTTTTTTAGCTTTTATGTTATCGAACATTTTGGGTTTCGGAATCTTGTCAACCTTTCAGAAATCTGACTTGGTCACTGGTATCTCTCTAAAGATAATGAAACTGGGAAATGAGGGTCAAATTTGCCTTTGCCCTAATCTTTAGCTCCTCCACATGTTCTCAGATTCAACTTGGTACTCCGGCTTGGAAACTCCAAAACAACATTACTTCCTGACAGGAGATGCAATAAAGCAGAGCCCATGCCTTTAATGCTTGGATTCTGGGAAAAAGTAAATAATCGTTGCATTTAGCAAATTTTCCTAGAAAGTTTTCTGCTTTGCTGTATGTTTGAGTCTAATTTAGCTGTGAGAGGCGTACATCAGCTATTAAGTCTGTCACACCCAACGCTAAGATCTAATTACAAATCTGTCAGGATGACGGACTTTTTTCTACAGCAATCCATAATCCCACAAAGTAAACTCGATATAAGCAGATCAAGTGTCAGTTTGATCTAAGCAGCAAAAGCGAAGACTGGAGAATAATAGAGAAATAAGTACTTTAGTTTACTTTCAGGAGTAAGTTCTGGCAATGACATCCCTATTTATATTTCCCTTTCTGGCACACCATAAATTTTTGTAAAGCATAGAACTGGTGGCAATAAAAAGGACCTGTGTTCTGATGTTAAATTAAGAGAGTTTACAGCTTCTTTTTAATCCAGTTTTGTATGTTAGTGGATAATATTTTAGAGTTCACATGGTGAAAATCAAGGCTTACTGAATACAACCAAAATTTATACAATATCTTTGTTTCTACATTTTTTTTTTTATAACCAACTATGTCTTCATTTAGGGGTTTGGATATTTGTAACTCAGATTTAAGGGTTATTTGCAGCAAAAATCCTGATTTTGTGTGGCTCTTTACGTTGGTTAAAGAAGAAGTTAATGAATCCATTCATTGACTAGAAGCCAACAGATTTGCTATTTTTCTTTGGGTGAATGTTCATCACATTTTATTTTGAAATGCATTTCAGAGTTAATGTAAGAACAATGTTCTATTCCAAGATTAAACATTACATCCAGTCAATGAATCTTGAAGTCGCTTCTTGCATGTTTTGCCCTGACAGTTTATATGAAACTGCAGTGACTGAGTAAACAGAGCAGCTGCAATTTTACATGCAGATTCAAACTTTTACATGCCCTTTTTTATTATTTGGTTTTATTTTGTTTTGACATCTGGAAAACACCCTTGAGGTGTAATTTGTTTACTAACTAAGACTGGTATGCAAATTAAGTTTAAATGAGTTGAGCTTGCAAATGTGGAAGCATGTCAAGGGTTTAATGGACATAGTCTCTGTTTTCAGTGGACTTGAGAGCGGCGCTAAATATTTTACCTACTGTAGGTTTACTGGAGCTCTTCCATTTGTTGAGGACTTGTGGGGTTTCTCTTGGTAGCAGTGAGCTAATAACTACTAATGCTCTAATTGGTTTGGCCTGTATCTGCTCGCATGGTCCTGAAAAGCAGACAAACTTCTGCAAGTAATCAGTGCAAAGCAGTTTTTACCACTGGCGTGGTTGATTCAAACAAGCTAATTTATTCCTTTCCATATGACGGGGAGACGTTGCATAATTCTCTCTCTGAAATGAGTCACTGTTTCTTCACTTCTGTCGCCAATTTGCATCACTTATGGAACTACATTTATAGCCTCAGTTTTTACCACCTTCAGCGCTTTAAGTCATTTTGGGTGAGTACAACGTAGACAACAAACATAAAGAATAAGGAATCGTAAACTCCTGTTTCAGCCACTTCAAAATGAGAGTTTAGTTTTTAAAAAGCTGGATATTTATTACTCCTTTACTGCATACTGAGCTGGGATCAGCTGTTTCTCTTAGATGTGATGAACTACAAACTAAAAGCTGCAGGAGACTGGACGTTTCTGTCGTCCCCCAAAATTTAATTCAAGCATCCTTTCTCTGTGTTTTGTTCTTCATTTCTTTCCTTTTATTGCAAGTGTTACCCTTCTTTCTGTGTCCTCCATATCTTCTTTTTGTTCATTTTTCTTTTTGTCCTTCTTTCTTAATCCTTTGTTGTTTGTCTCATTCCTCCCATCTTTCCTTTTCTGTGTCCTCCTTTCTAGCCTTCTTTTCCTTCCTTAAATGATACCATTCTTCCTTCCTTTCTTGAGTTTTTTCCTTTCCTCCTTTACTTCCCTTTTCTACTTCCTTCCTCTCTTGCGACTCTCCTTCTTTTTGTTCCTGTCTTTCCTTTTTCTTTTTTCTTTTTTTCTGCCTTCTTTTCTTGTTTTATGCAGTTTCCTTTATTAAAGTGCTTTCATTGTAGAAATATCAGCTAACAATTCATTATGAATTTTTGTATTTCACATTTTAAAATGAAGATAAAGGATAAATAACTCTGGAATGTTGATCGAAGTATGACGTTTTTACGTGGATAAATTTGTCAAACCTTTTTGTTACATGAGGATTTTGGTGGAAGAACTGAAGCTCTGTAATTATTTCCCTTTATATAAAATATTATAATGTAATCTTGTTTGTAAGGATCAGAAATCTTTTTGCTAGTATTTACATATGTACAACAAGAGCGTTGCTCCTAAATTTTCTCTCTCTTTTCTGTGCAGCTCTTTGGTCGTGAGGACAAACCGTCACTCAGCTAAGAGGCCAGACCCGAGGTAAGTCCTGGTTCTTCCACAAACCCTTCAGACTGTTCTTGTTTTTCTGCTGCTGCATGTTTTAGCTGCTTCATCTGTTGCTATGAGCATGTCAGCTGCCTACATGCACGCGTACGTGGACAGAACCTTTCTGCTTACACATTAACAACCCGTCACGAAAACTGACGGAAACAGATGGAGGAATAATAGTGTGGTTTTTAGAAAATAAACTTCCTGTTTTGGGAGCGCACATAAGACGCAAACTCAGGGCTCTTATTTTTAGCACTTGTCTTCAAATGCTGGCCTACAGTCAGCAGCAGCAGAAACCTCTTTTTAAGTTTCAGTTCATCTGCGGTTACTTGGTTCCTGCCCAGCAAACTGCAGCTCTAGTTTTACATGACCTTTCTGCACTGCTAGCTGCTTTGCATTCTCTCTTGGTTATGCTATTGTTTACAATTTTTGCAGCTTGGTGAGGCATCTGAATGTCTCGGGAGAAATCAGGACTGATCACGGGAGGCTGCATTTCTCTAATCCCAATTGTCCTGCTTCGGTGAGTTTATGACGAGCCGATTTGAAAACATTGGTTATGCCTCGCTGGCGTAAAAATCATGTCCTTGTGATGCAGCCACCGGTCGAATTCTTCCCCACTTTTACAAATGTAAAAGTGCATTGTTGGATCATTTGCTGTAAGTTATGGTGGTAGGAGAATCTTCTTGCTCGATGCAAACCAGGTCTTCATCATCTTGTTACTGATAAACACTCTTGAACCGATTACCAGTCCTTTGACCTTTAATCGCCTCCTGGGCTGCAGTCTCGGGTTTCCTGTTGGCAGGCAACATACTAAATCGCTGTAACATACATGCCTCCACCCAGCAGAGATGGAGGGGAGAAGCTTGTGTTACACACCACTAGATCGTAGATTCATGAAGGATATCTGCCCCTGACTTACCGCTGACATCAGTTTGTATTTATATCAAGCTGAATTCAAACATATGCCATCTGAAACTGCAGGAGCTTTAATTTGACAACCACAGCAGGTTAGTGATGAGGGTTTTTGTACATTTAAAAGATGGACTCTACTAACAACCTGGTTCTGTGCTTATTTTAGATATCTGAAATATCTAAAATAAATATTTTAGATATTTTAGATATATTTAGATATTTTAGATATCTGAAATATCTCAAATAAAACAAAACAAACAAAAAATAAAACTACACACTAGCAAAACCATAAATTAAATTGATTATAAAGCCTCTGTAAACTTATATTAAATATCTGAATAGAAATTATGGAGTTAATTTTAATTTATCACAAGGTTGTTTATTGCGGCAGCCAGACTTAGCAAATTAATAGCGTTTTGACTAACTATGTAATAATACTTAGTCACCACTTCCATGAAAGAACGTTTATGAAAGAATGTGTTGCTCTCCGGAGCTAAGTGATAATATGCCAAAATAACCTTTGGCATATTATTAATTTGCTTGTCAAATTTCCTCGCTACTCAATATTAAGGCCGGCTTGAGACCAGCCAGGGGAACTGGAGCATAGACTGTGAGCCAGGCCTCTTTGTCCAACATTAGTGCCTGACCTCATTAAACCTCTCCTGGAAGAATGGTCAGATATTCCCATAAACACACCTTGGAATATGAAGCATTTCATTGAGATATGAAGCTGTTGCAGCTGCAGAGGGTAGGGCAATGCCATTCAGTATTAAGGTAAGAAAGAAATTGGAAGTTGTATAAAGCAAAACCCTTGAGTGATGCGTGGCTTTCACAAACACACCCATTTTCACCCATGCTCACTCACCACACCCACTCTCATAGCTCTGATTTGGCTACGGTGAATTCATTTTAGTCCTTGATTAGTGGAAAATCCCAGTGTTTGAGAGTTCAGCGAGATGTTTGTTTTTTGTATGGTATTAATGTGCAGGCAAGCAGCCCATTGGAAAACAACAAACGCCCCGTGGCTTATCTGTTTTTTCATTTTTAGTCATTATTCATACCTACCTCTGGACGCACACCGGCTGCATGCGTTCAGACACTCATGCCATGAGCACAATAAGCCTAATTTAAACCATGGCCTACTTAGAGCAGACTGTCCGACTTGACTGCTCTCTCTGTAAATAGGTCAGTTCAGACAGGCTGCTGGTCAGACAGATTTGGCAAGATTCAAGGCTGCAGGCTGTGTGAACACGGATATGGAAAATCTTCTCTAAGAGCTGTTTTTGGAATAAGTTTTGTTGTAGACAGATTTTTGTTGCATCAATGCCTAAAGCTGACCCATAAATGTAGGATTTTGTTATAAATCACTTCTTGAATTTGTGCGATTTTCCTCTTGTAACCATCTTAGGATAATAAGTGTTTTTGTGTCGGTTCTTTAAGCTGCGTTTCATGATAATCCTAGAGGATAACCCTCACATATTTTGGAAAACAATGTTTCAACAAATATGTTTCTTTGTCACAGAGGTAATTACCCCTCATCACTTCAAACTCAGGCTGATGTTTGTAGCTGCATTAGGCAATAATGAGCATCTCTGGGTTTGTTTTTGTCTGACAAGGTGTGTAGAATCTCAGTGAAGATGAAAATAGGATTTAAAGGCTTTAAGTAAAGAGGCTCTGGCTGTTTTTCCTGTCACTGTTTCTGCATGAGGAGGATTTGTGGTCAGAGAGTTGCCAATCTGAGAGTTTGTGTCATACTCCAGTAATGGTCGGGTGTTGCTCCTTTGGGTTTGTTTACATGGCTGTACTTCCTGAATACCTCATGGTGATGTGTGTTTTTAGAGGGTTTTTTTGCAATCCTGTTGTCGGACAATATTTTTTGAGTTGCAAGGTGGTGAAAGACTTGAAGGCAAATATAATTTACCCTGCAGCTAAACATTAATTAATATAAAAATAATTTTTTTCAACATTTAAAACTGTTAAATTTTACAAAGGTCTTTAAACTACTGATAGTTAATTTACCACATAATTATAAATTCATAATCTTTACATCCATTTTTATTTAAAGACCTCCACTGATACTGAAACGGCTCCAGCTGGTTTCTAAAAACCTGCCAAATTATTTGATTTTGCCAAATTATTTCTATAACCATAAACAAAACCACTTTAATGTGCTTGGCTTTGTGTTAATGCTGGAAGTTAGGATTTCTAACTAAAACAATGCTCTTAATCTTGTAATTTTTAAATTAATTTAATACTATCAGAGGATTTTGTCATATGTTCTGTTTTGTTCTGTTTGTTGCTGGGCCAGTTGATTAAATATCAGATAAAGCCAGAATAATTGAGCAATTGTTGTTTATTTGATTCAGATAATCGCATTTCCTTTCAGAAGTTTATTGAAAATGATGTTAAGTCATCGCTTGTCAAAATGGCAATAATTTTTGTCAACTTAGTTCTTGTTTTGGGATAGTAAATCTCTTTCATTTTGCATCGATTTGCCTCAGAATCATGCATGTCAATAAATGTTAGGAGAGTCGGATGAAGGGAGGTGTGATGGCAGTTCTAGCTGTCAGCGGGAGAGAGAGAGACTTCCTTCCTGTTTCCAATAATGTCTCTGAGCAACTTACAGCATGCATACATACAGACACTGACACTGCATGCATGTGTACAGAAACTTTTAAACAGTTTGCATGGTCAGACTCCTGAGAACATTTCCATGTAGCTAGAATATGGAGATATTGCTTTTTAGTTTTAACTTCTCACACATTTCTTACATTGGTTTAGTTTGCTTTCATACATCAGGCGCTCACACTAGCAGGCCTCTGAAGTGGTAACTTTATCACTGATATAAACATAGCATGTTGTTTGGTAGTTGGACGACACGCTACGCTGGCATCAACTGATCTCTCATTTCTTTGAGCCACAGGCTGCAGATGGTCACCAAGCTGCCTCATGAGATAATCTTAAGGGTTTTTATTTTTAGCCCTTGCACGTGTCACTGCTTTTGGGCAGTGCCGCCCCTCAAAACAGGCAGCAAAATTGTTCAGTACTGACAGAGAAGCACTCTGTAAAATGTTGACTGTGGTGCTGCGCTGTCGAGTTTTCACATGCAGAACAGGACGTCTTCACTTGAAAATGTTGAAACCAAGAGTTCAGCTCTGAGAAAAGAAGCACAAGAGATACTTTTGTTACTTTACAAACCTTTAATCGGACGGAAACTGATTTTAAAAATAGTACTAGTGGCAGAAGTGCAACAAAAGAACAAATTTAGTTTTGCCTCTTGTCATTAAGTACAAGAATTTTGAAAATACCATGAATTATCTTAAACTTAAAGAGGAAACTTTCCCTTCAGCTGCTCTGCTTTCAGGGCCACCCTCTCACTCAGCCAGACAATACCAGACTTGCGTAACAGAATAATAAAGAAATTCAAAGAGTCTCAAAGGAAGATGAGGAAGGAAGAGGGGTTAAGGCAGGCTATGAAGGAAAGGACAGCGGCTAACCACAAAAACCTCTGAGTATTATCTGAACAGTGGTTCAATAACCACATCTTTTGTTCATATATTACCTCCACTGATGAGAATAATACATTTTATTAATTTACTTGCACACCAGACAAAATCATAAACAAAAGTAAAAAAAAAAGATAAGTTTCATGTCAAACTGATTTAAAATGTAAAAGCTGTCAAAGCTATGAAAGAGAATTCCTACAATGAATCTGAGATGCCTTATGTTTCAACAAAACATAAATATGTATATATGTGTGTGCATTAGCAATGTTAAAATAAACATTCGAATCATATTCTTTTAATTCTATTTATTTTTTACACAAAAAGATTACTTTGTTTGTGTCATCTTCAATGCCATTTAAGTGACAATTAAGTTTCTCCAATCTATATAAAATACAGAAATATTTGTAAAAAAAAAAAAGTTAAGTGGAATTGAAGCACTATCTATTGTTTATCTATAAAATATAGATACAGTCTCTGTGATATCTAGCTCACAAGTGTCGAGCTCCAGTCCTGGAGGGTCACTGCCCTGCAACTTTTAGATGTGCCTCTGCTGCACTACACTGAATAATTAGGTCATTAGCAAAGGCTCTGGAGATCTGATCTACACAAGAAGGAGGTAATTAAGCCATTTCGTTCCAGTGTTTTGTACCTGTGGCACATCTAAAAACTGCAGGACAGTGGCCCTTGAGAACTGGAGTTTGACACACCTGACCTAGCTGTTCAGAAGCTAAATGTTAGGTGTCAGTAATTTTGTTTTTGAGTTTCTGGTTTGACAATCTTTGAACAGCATTCAGAGCTTCAGGTGACATAGCAGATTTCCAACTAATTGTGTGACTAATGGTTCAGTTCACATCAGCTTCACGTTCTGACAAGTGAGCAGTAAATTGCAAGTAAACACAGTGCATAAACATGCAGACATGAGATGTTGAGGAAAGGCTTCAGATTATTGATTTAACCTTTCATCCAAATTTTAATTCTCTTAAAATTCTGACTACTATTTTATAGATTGTATAGATGTAGTGTTTTATTTCTATAATTTATCGCAAAGTCTCACCCATGGATGTTACTACTGCAGCTTCTTTCACAGATAACCTGTTGAGAAACTTTGAGAAACCAACACACATGCTTGAAAACTCAGCTTTAAAATTCAGAAAATCACATTAGTACTGTGATGTTATTCAGTAACTGATATTTTGTTGATATGCCAATAGCTTTTTTTTAAAATATTGACCTACTCCATACAATTAGTCTTCAAAAATGTCGTTTTTGATATTGATCTCATTTAGACCAGTGAACTAGAGTGGTAGGCTACCATTAGCATGTTCTTTGTTTTGATATGACTCATTGATTATCTTGCCTGTAACATATTTTATTGTTCTTCTTGCTTCTTATGAGCAGACGGCTTGGGAAAACATTTTTCTCATATCAAATTGCATTTTTCTTTGAACACTGTAACATTTACTGTCTAGTGTTTCAGCTGCTTTCTGTGTTAATCACATGGGCAACAGCTGCACTTCCACTGTTACGTTTATTGTAAAAAGTCTGATTTGTTGCATTGATAAAATGAGTGCAGTCGGTAGTGTTGTGTTGCCAGCTGTGCAGACAAAAATAGGACATGATATTTAAAATCTGGTTTCACAAATTGCAGGTGTGCAGCTCCCTGGGTCTGCGGATGACAGAAAGTTAATCTTCAAGTTGTTCAACTTAAAGAACTGAATGCTCAACTGTTTAAAAATTGGGATTAAAGGTGTTTTCTTGTTGTGAATAAGGTGGAGTGACGTTAATATTTTTTACATGTCAAACAAATAAATTCTTCTTGCCTGCTAATACTGAATGACGTGTAATGTTGAGTGTAATGAGTTCCTCTACCTCTGTTTTTCTACATGTTTCCCAGTAAATTATAATTCTCCTTTTGTAGGTTAAGGTACATATATATTTTAGAAGAAACATATTCTAAGATAAGTTTATTGTTTTTAGGCTCCATTAATGTTTTGGTGATATGTAAGCATGATTTTAAAGTGATATAAAATAAATGTTTTACACTACATACCAGCAGTACTCTGGATAATCATGTAACGTGTTTAGACATTTTGACCTTTACTCGGAGACAGATGGGAGTTGCTCCAAGAAAACCTTTTCATTTTTATTTAAGAAATACATGAGTGTGTTCTCCTCCCTCACTCTTTTTAGATCTCAAGACACACCTTCTCTCCAGGTGTAGATCTCAGCCGTCCTCTCTGCCTCCTCATTACGTCGCCACTCACTCTGCTGTCTTCTTCTGTGTCTCTCTGGTTTCAGCCTAAGATGCCCTAGGCGGGAGAAAGAAATGTAAATGGCTTCCAAAGTAAAAGATGCTGTTGTTTGGTACCAGAAAAAGGTAAGTCGTTTTGTTGTTTCAGACACTTTCTAATTTGAAAACAAGGTCCTTTTATTTTTTGTAAGATTTGTAATAATTCTGCAGAGACAGCATGGCAGATATTCAGATTTAAAGCAGGGATGAGGCAGAGAAAATGTGCTCTTAAAATCAGGTTTACTTCAAAAATATGCAGAACATTTGATCTTTTTCTCAAAGCTGTGGTATCTTATTGCTGAACTATGTTAGCTGGACAAAATACGCTTTATTTTTGACCACAAGCAATGAAGTATACCACTGTTAAAGTTAGACAAAAACATTTTTGTAGAGATGGGTTGCTGCTGACTTTCCTGTCCCTTTTCCATCTGCACACATGCAGAAAGCCAAAACGTTTCGGGTCGTCCGGCTCAATGTGTGCCAGGCTGGTGTTGTATGTCCTCTTCTTCCATGGTCTCGGATATCTGATCTTCTGCTGGACTCCTGCACCGTTCCTCCTGCGCTCATCAGCTTACACTCTCATCTGCATCTCTTGTCATTCCAGCCTCATCTATCTCGTCTTTGCTCTGCTTGGTTTTACTCTGAAACCTCTGCCTGCGTCTTCCATCCTTTCTCCTCTCTGATGTCCCGTTTGCATTTTAAACCATCCAAAACGAAACATAACTCTCGAGTTTTAGACTTTAATTACAAGTTTATATGCACAGTTTTCTCCAATACAGTTTTCTCCAACTGCATTTTTGCTTAAGTTTAATTTGTCTTGATATAATTACAATGAGAATTTAATTTAGCTCAAGTATTAGATGAGAAATCCTAAATTATATTACATAATGTAACATTTAATCTGGCTAGATTAAATGTCAGAAACTGGACAAAAACTGGAAGGCATTCAGATCAAAGTTGGTAACTCTCAGTGGATTTTGTTACATGAGCTTCGTGTCAAACTAAGCTTGTCTGGGCAGAAACATCACCCGGGACGACAGCCACTGAGTCAGAGTGAATGAACATTTTTAAGAAAAAGGCACACCTGTTGTCAGGGTGTTTATTTCGTAGATGTATCACTCAGTTGCTTGCCATCTTCCCCACCTTGAACACCTGAATAAAATGCAAACAAAAGTAATGTTTGTGGATCAAGGCAAGGCGTTGTAAAGTTAGCTGTGATCGGTATGCTGTTGGCAGGTGCTGGAAAGCAAAGTTTGCTGGGTTGGCCATGCAGAGAAACAGGATAAGTGAAGAGCTGAACCCATGCCAGATTAATAATAATAAAAAAAAACTTCCTTTAGGAGATTCCCAGGGGCTATGCAAGCCTCAACAGGTGGGAAAGGTTTTAAGAAAAAAATCACAAGGGAGACGGAAGTAGTTCAATTATTCCTGCTTTGCTTTGACAATTGTCTACATCTACAGATATGCAGATGTCTGTAGATGTAGATGATCTACATGTCTGACAAATCATCAGTAAAGTAGGTGTCGATTAAAATTAGCTAATTGACCACAAATATCTCTTAATAATAATCACAGACTACACATCAAGACTAAAAACATAACACTGTAACAGATTGCACATTCTGTTTTTTGAGTGTTTATTTGTTGAATCCTGAAACATGTAGTGGCGTTGCTATCAGTTGCTTTGGCACATGTCTGTGTGTAGCGCAGAGTGAGAAAAGAGTGGCTTTGAGTTGTTCAACGGGTTGTTTTTTTTTTTTTGCGTTATTGTTTCATTTTCGGTCGTGCAGGATTAGTTCTCAGAACCAAGTTTCATTTCATTTCATTAGTTAAATGAAACCTGGTTGTGGTGCAGCAGTGCACCACAACCAGGTTTTCCCTTTGACTCCATGATGATTGGCTATTTGTATTTTTGTTTGTGAAATAACATGGCATAACATTAAAGTTTAATCATAGTGTTTGCTTTTATTGCATAAATCTAGTCAGCAGTCTGGCTGTGCTAATCTGTCTTACTCAGGCATGTTTTGCCCGCACATGTGGAAAATACAGGAGGTATGTTCTGCTGCACCTTTACACACACCTACTCAGAACAATTGAGGCAATGTAGCTCAGTGAATCATCCTGCAGAGCCTGAATAACTGCTGAATTATTTAATTGAGCTCCTTTTAAACAAACTTCAGTCACATAAGTGTCAAGTTATCTGTATTTTCCATTAGTTAGGTGAGAAAACTGGAAGATCCATAACCTGGCATGTTGAACTGGGCCATGCAGACCACTCAGACTTGTACCTTGGTCAATAATCTTAATGGTCCATTTCATATTTCAGACTGATTCTGTCATCTGCAGCCTCTGTGTGCACCACAGGCGATGAGTCACAGTGTATTTCTGACTCTGTCTGGACTTTTGCTGCAAATAGACTTGAATCGTTGCTATGTTGAAAGCTGTTTTTCTTAGACTACAGATTCGGCTTAGACCCAGATCACAGTGATGGGTCATGCACTCTTGAGTCTGCTGGGTGCCAGATAGCAATATGTCTGTGCAGCCAAGCAGTTTATTTTGGAGATGAATTATCATAATTGTGAGCGTTTTGATTCGTAGTATGTTTTTAATTTCCACAATTACTATCGAAATAATCTGCTTGTCTGAAGAATTTAAAGACTGAGGAGTGAAGTGAAACAGCTCAGGTTTTCAGTCTGTGGGCGAGTTGTGAATGTTAATGGATTTACATAAATCCAAAGTGTTGGTGTGAAGATTCTCTCTGGATTCAGTGGGATGTTTGTGGAGGATGTTTAAATTTAGACCAGAGAGGAACTTTTACAAATCTAGTATCAAGCTTTCAGTCGTGGGTTCTGCTCTATTACACCAACATAGAGAGCCGATTCTTGACTGCTTTTAACTTCTCCACCAATGAAATATTCTGAAATGTACAAGTGAAAATAAATAAGACACCAAAAATTTGAAAAACATGTCAGATGTGGTTTACTCTTTGTACTTCAGCTTCTCTTCATTCTTCCTGTTTTATGATTTCTCAGGAAATCATTAAACAGGGAAAACGGAAACAAAACTATGATGCAGTTGTTTTCCGTTTACATGTTTTGTCTCTAAAACAACTTTAGGAGTCAAATTTCTTCCGATTTAAAATGGAAATTAGTATTTAGAGTTTAATAATAAAAACAATTTGTGTAATTATATTTAATCACTTTATGCTTAATTTTAGCTCTAAACACAACAACAATTAAGAAACTATAATTTGACATGAGAAGTATATTCAGCAAAAGGCATTTATAATCTAAGCAATAAACCTTGAGATTTTTAATTTAGATATCATTGCACTTTATTAGTGTGAAATTTCCACAGCATGTGACCACACCTAAACACACACGTGGAAATATGGATAAATGGGTGACTGATTGACAATAGGAGGTGTTAAGACTGGAAGGAAGCAGGAAGAAGAGGTCATCCACATGGCACTGAAAGCGTTTGTTATTCATGATGGGAATGTTGATTTGGGTCTTTTATATTTGTTATGATTCATTCAGCTGCAAAAAACCTGTTGGGTAAAACTCATTGTTTGTTTACTTTCCATATAAGAGCAAGGATTGTTTTCTTTTTCCTTATATCCAAGCAATATGAGATATTTTCTTGTTTAATTTGAATGTACATGACACAGAATTGAACTATTTTTAGAAAAACAGCTCACAATTTATTTATGTATGTCACAATGAAACAGATGTTGACTAAAGTGCTGGGCAGTTCAATTAAATACAGCAAAATATGTTTGTATTTACAGTGTTTTAACTGAGAGGTGCATAAAAGATCAGAAATACTGTTTTTTTTGTACTTTTTTATATTGTCAATCATGATTTACTTTTTGATTTAATTAACTTGCATAAGGACACATTTGGATGCACAAACATGGACAATTTCTGTAGATTTCAAAACAAGCATTTTTTCTAAAATTAGTTACAATCTTTAGAAAAGAAAATAAGTGAATCAAAGTCAAAACGATGCATGTCTGTGCTGAAAAAAATGCGAGTTCATGATTATTCTACCTGATGCTCGATTGTTCTTGTCCACAAAATAAATACTTAAACTTTATCATTAGACCTCGGTGATCGGCTCGTTTTAAACACAGCTGGCATTTTTGCTTGACGGTTTCTGTTTGTCTAGAAGCGCTTATTTTTCAGTAAACCTGTTCCTGCGCACCGCAGAGACAGTTATGCAACTCTCTCTCTCTCTGCCCTCCATCTGGTGTCAGAAAGCCACCAGCCTTGCTGCAGCAGCGCCGCTCTCCGCCTGCTCGTCTTTCTTTCACTTTCAGCAGATGTTTTGCCTCTCAAATCACTGAAGCCTGGGATTTATCTTCTTTGGACCGACACCAATCCTTTGTTTGACTTGATCAGGGCTAAAATATTCGACTTCCTCTTAAGCTGCTGTTTATATAAAGATGCAGTCTCTGGCAGCAAAGGGCTCCTTTATTTTGAGGGGAGCTGAAAGTGATGCAGGGATGTGTGTGTGAGGATAAGAGGATTTACTTTAGTGCTCAGTTACCTCATGACTTTATGATGAAATGACACATTAGGCTTTTTTACTCTCCTCAGCAAAGCCCCTCCTTCATATTCATACTCTGTCGTCTGGTCAAGTTTGCCCTCTTTCTGTCCTCTTCTTCCACATACAACATACTCCATATTCTCTGCTCATCTCACATTGTGTTCCCATATATCTAGATTTTATTATTAAGAGAATGTATCTGTAGATTTAAAGTGCACTGTTGCAGTGTGATTATCTAGCATTTCTGCAGTATTGCTCTATTTGTTGCAATGGTTTGGCATCGTGTCAGTAACCTGCAGGCCTGGCTGCCAGTTGCCTCACGTCGGATTGGCTGAGCCGAGCGTCATAAAAATCATCAGGTAGAACCTTAAAGCGGCCAATCCAGTAGCAACATCCTGTGATGAGCGCACAGAGCTGCCTGTAGCTTTCCACTTACAGTGTGTGAGATCTGGGAGTGGAGCTGGTTATGTGACAGAGTTTTCATGCTGAGTGGAAACAGTGAATGTTGAATCATTAATGGACATGGGCTGAGCAAACTATTGCAGACAATTTCCGACTCAGATCTAAGCACAACAGGGTTTTACTCATTTCAAACAGACGAAACTAATTTGTTTTAAACTGTCTTTGGCATTAAACTCCAATCTTTGTGTCCCAATAGAGGAACTTTGCTGCGCTTTTTTCATTCAGCCTTCCTGTTATCTGCTGAAGTCTTGCTCTCACATCTTGAATGAATTGATGTGCATCAATATTTCATCAGAAATGTAGTTTGCTTGTAATTAACAAGGCTGCTAGATGGAAACACGCAATTTGTGATACTGGTTTGATTTATAAAAAAAGTGTGAAATTTTTCTGCTTTTCGGTCATAACAAATACAGATGCTGGATAATGAGTGGCATCTCCCGCTATTTGAAGAAGGAAATGAGAGTCTGATTATATATCAGAGTCTGATTATATATAATTTGTGGCCAATCACAATTTCTCGCAGAGAGGTGGAGGTTCAGACTGCGGTCAAGCAGCTGGTTAATTAATACCTCTTAAAGCTGCAGTTTCCCTTTGACCACCAAAGATTCAAAGTACAAAAAATGAGTAACGAGTAAATAGCTGTTTAGTGTTTTTATTTTTTTGTGACGTTAAGTCACACATTTTTTGGTTTCTTTTTTTTTTTACATTTTGTGATAAGTTGACATCTGATTTACTCACATTTGGGTTTAACCTATTGTAGTTTCAGTAGACTCATCTCTTTACAGGCAAAACAAATTGATATATTTATAGCATTTTAAGAATTTCCAGAAAGCTAAAGATCAAAACCATCCAGGCTACGAGTTCAGCTGAACAGTATATAAATTACTAGAGATTAGTTATCGTTTAAAATTGGCATGCTGCTGCCTGCATTCCTTAAATCATCTTGCAGTGCAACAATCCCGCATTAGAGGCACTTTCTTTCCTCTCCTTCTGTTTCTTCGTGTTCTTGTCCTTGACCCCTCTCTCTTCTTTCCATCAATCTTTAATGAAGACTCATTAATGATGCAGACTTTCCACTGGCGAGCTCAAAGCTTGACCCAGACTCCATGAATGGACGACGAGCTCATTCGCATGAGTGCAGCGATCTGCTTAGGTGGTGTCATCCTACATCTCACATTTTATACCAAACAGACATTTTAGAAATTGGTAACCATTCCCTTTTTGTCATGAATCCCTGAATCAGTGGGCATTTCTGTTTTTTTGCTGAACAAAATGAAATGTGTTGAATGTTGACAATGTTTTTGTTGTTTGGATGGTTAACGCAGAGAGCGCGTTCTTCCTTGTGACTCACAGAGTTGCCTGTCTTTGCAGATCGGAGCCTATGACCAGCAGATTTGGGAGAAATCGGTGGAGCAAAGAGAAATAAAGGTCTGTTGCTTTTATATTTAATTATCTCACTTTTTATTTCCAGCTCGTCTTCTGTCTTTCTTTGCCTTTTCTCAGTCTCCACTCATTTGTCTGGTTTTATTTCTCCGCTCTCTGACTCTCACTCCTTTGACTCCATGTCGCTGCACCATCACTTCTTTTCCGGTGCTTTTCTTTTAATTCTTTCCTCTCTGGCCATTTCCTCCTCCGTCCATCCCCCCCTCCTCCTCTCTGCAGTTTATTTCTCTGGTGAGTACGCAGCAGGGCGTCCCACTGTGCATGTCCTCTCACCCTCGCAATAGAGCGTTAGTATGTGGTTGGTTTGACGTCAGCTGCAGTGTTGCACACTAACCCATCCTGCGTTCAGATTGATGAAATTAAAAATGGCTGCAGGAAGGTTAACATGCAGCTGTAGTTGCCTGGGTGGGATCACAGCATGATGAGTCAGAGCGGCATCGATTGAAGTTTTTTTTTTTTTTTTTTTTTCTTTAAATGCCACAGACGACTGAAATAAAATGTTTTAGGATCACACATTTCCTGTGTTCCGGTCATTTTAATTTACACGCGAGAAAAACCTTATTCTTCGTTTTATTGAATTGGTTTGTGTCAGCCGAGCAAAGTTTAACGATAATCAAACAGCACAGAGGACAGGTCAAAGGTTGTAGAGGAGAAATGGAACGAATGATTTACTAGAATAGCGAGGTTTGAAATTATTCTATCTGCTAATTTAAAAGCACATTTTATTTGTGCTGAAAATATTATTCTCTTTAATAACAGGAATATTGCTGTGTGTTTGTGTAATTAAAACTGGATTATAGCGGAAGATCTTATCATGGTGTCAAGTTAAAGGCCTAAACTACAGCGTAATAAGGGAATGGTGTGTGTGTTGTGCATGAAAGTTCATCGCGTTGCTGGGAATCAGCCCCTCCTATGGTGCCTTGCTAAATTATTTAACCACATTCCAACCACACACTTCATTGTGTTTTATCAGGACCAAGTGCTGCATCATTGGGTATTGAAACGATGATGATAGATGGGTTTCAACATTTTGACCAATAAAAATCTGAAAAGTGTGGCATGCTTTTCTATGCAGCCCCCCTTTTAAACAGCTGCTAGCCATCTGGGATGTGAATCGATTTGATTCAGGTCGGGAGTTTAACTCGTCATTGTCCTGCTGGAGCCGTTTTCTTCCAGAATTTATCTCCAACTCCGGCCTGCTTTGCCGCAGCTTGATGCTGCCAGCGCCGTGTTTCACCATGGTGATGGTGTTTGTGCTGTAATGTGCAGTTTTCCTCCACACTTTGGTCTCATCTGATCTTCTTCCAGATCAGGTTTTTGGAGACGCAACTAAAAGCTTTCTCAACACATTCCTCTAAATTCATTTCAGTTTAAAAATACTTGAATACGGCCACATTTTTCTGGCTGGTTTACCAATGATATGTCTTTGAAAGGTGATTTATTGTACAGAATTTTAGAAGTGTTACAGTAAAGGAGGCTGTACATGTGCCCATTTATTAGATTTTAATTTAATTTCACAATTATGTCCTGCTTTGTGGACATTTGTTGCATAAAATCCCAGTAAAATTCAGGGAAGTGTGTGGATGTAATGCTAGGAATTATGTAAACATCTGCAAGGTGCTGCAGGACTGAATGCAGAATGAAATCGTTTGTGGTGATAGTGAACCGTTGCACCATCTTCTCTAAAACACAAAGACCTGAAGGGTCTCTCACAGGGTTGAGTTTGACCTTGGCTCGGCTCTCTTTGACGAAGTCTGCAGCTGGCAGACTTTATCAGTCCTGCACAAGCGTTGTCTCCTTTTCACCCTTACCAAGGGGTCATTAAGCAGGGTAATAAAAACTCATAAATCTAGAAGTTGTTTGATGTAACTTTACTGTGGCTCTATTTTTAGCACAATGGATCTTACATTATTGTTACTGCAGTTTTCAAGCTATTTAACATTGACAAAAGTTTAAAAATAAGACTATGTGCAGATTTCCACTGTTAGTTTTATGTCTGACTAAAATAAAAGAAATATGATGTTTTAAAAAGTAAATGGCAGAATAGTTGACTCTTTAGAGCCCTTTAATTTGTGATGTAAATGCCAAAAAAAACAACAACTCCTTATTTCACTTACAGCTATTATTGTTTGAAGAGAAAACATTTTATGATTTACACTTTTCTCAGGGTTCAACCCAAAAGCCTCCTGCTGGCAAAATCAAAAATTACATTTTATTTTAATAGGTTTCAGCAAATAAAGCTAATGGCAATTTTTATCAGTAAATGTAGAGTCTTAGATTATTAATGACACAGAAAACTGATAATCCTGAGTTAATCAGTGTGGGAACATTTGCTTAAGGCTTTAAATAGCGTAGGTTTTATCAAGCACTATGTTGCAGTAAATCTAACTGGAAGTTATTGATCAGCTGCTGCCAGCTTTACACCCTGATTACTTTCAGCAAACAGTGATTTAGCTTGTTGGGTGAGCTGTTTTTAGATAAAGAGACCAATATCTCTTTGGTGACTGATAACAGGACGCGATAGGTTTGTGTAAATGTTAGCCTGACCCTAACCACTTTTCTTTTCAATTATAAAAATTGATCCAGGATGTGAGCCAAAAATAAATGTATGGTGTCATGATAAAAAAAAAGTTTTCAGTTAGTTTTTTTCTTTATACTTAAATGTTTCAGATCATCAAACTAATTAAATGTCAGATTAAGACAGCTTGTGTAAACAAAAAATACAATTTTCCATATCCACTTCTAAATCACTCCTAAAATAAAAAAAGACATTTGCAATTAAGTCCAACTTAGACACTGTGGCAAAATTTAAAAACTATTAATGCTGTTAATTGATAAAGGTCTGCAAACTAGAGCGAGAAAGAATTCATTGCTAGTCAGAATAAACACTTGATACAAAGTTAGCCAAGTTGAATATCCCTCCCCCCCATTTTTATGTATAAAATAATTAAAAACATCACTTTGTCTTTCAGACACTAATACGAAACCATGCAAACTAGACTTTAAAGAGTATATTCAAATTCTATTATATGTAAAGCTGCAGCCCAGCTTTTCATTGAATCTAACCAACTTGCTGCATCACAAGAGGAAGTGACACACTGGTACAGGAAGTTGAGAACAGGGGAGGTGTATCCCAGGGCCCTGTCCAGCTCTACAGCTGGCACACACACTGACAACTCGCTTTTAACGACTGAGACCTTTAGGAGCTATAAAAGCTGCTGAGTAGAGCCGGTAGATGCTGGATGTATTGAAAAACCCTCTAGAAGTGAGTAGATAAAGGTTAGAACCTTGTTCTTGATTCCACCAATGAACACCTCAGTTTAAAGAATTTGATTTCCATGTAGGTGAGGCTTCAACAGTGTCTCTGTCTCCCCCTGCAGGGCTTGAGGAACAAGCCAAAGAAGACTGGACATCTCAAACCAGATCTGATAGATGTGGATTTAGTCAGAGGTGACGACCGAAACTGGAAACACTCAGTCACACACTTCTGTGCTTTGCTGAGAGATAATGAGCTGAAACCCGTTTGGTTCTCAGGTTCAGCGTTTGCCAAGGCCAAGCCGGAGAGTCCGTGGACGTCCCTGACCAGGAAGGGCATCGTCAGAGTCGTCTTCTTCCCGTTCTTCTACCGATGGTGGATTCAGGTCACCTCCAAAGGCATTTTCCTTCTCCTGTTGGCTCTGTATCTGCTGCAAGGTAGGACTGACCTCATTTCTCTCCAACATACTAAATTGAGACCAATAGTGTAAATTGTGCTCAACAAATGTCTGCAGATGCCTGTGAGCACTGTTCAAATTTAGGACCCAAAGTTAATGTCAGATATTAGCAAAACTCCTCTGGGCTGGGGTTGAAGAGGTCACATTAACTGACCTAAACTGAAATAGAGCAACACTTTGAACTGAAGCAGGAAGTTTATTAGACGATCCCACCACCGTGGTGTAAAGCACGGTGGTTCTGGCGTCATGGTGCGGGGCAGTTTCTCACTCTCATTGTACATGTCACAGAGCAGCATAACAATATTGCAATACTTGATCATGACACCTCATGCAGAAGAGGAAATGTCCTTAAATGGATGCTTCAACAGGGCAATGACTAGCACAATAAACAGTGGAGAGAATCCAGCCTGATCACCTTTAATCAATTAAACCCTTGCAAGGTGATGCCTAAAATCCTTTTTGAGGAAAAACAGTAAAGCAGAGGAACTGGAGAGTGTAGTCTGCTGTCAGACATTGGTCAACCTTTGCTTGAGTAGAATATGCTGCACTTCACTTCTTTTTATTTTTCAACACTCTGCTGATGTTTTGAACGCAGACTTAGTTCCTAAGTCAGGTTTAAAGACTGTTTTAGTGTCTCCATCCAGCTATTAACAATCACCAACCAAAACACCAACATGGGGGTTTCCACCAAACTAGGCTAGACAAAGTACATTGTTGCTTTTCATTGTTTCCCCCCAAACATTATGCTCAGTTTAACTGTGACAACAAACTTTACAGAGTAATCAGCTGCCAGTATATTTCTTTGCTTTAATGACTAGTACCATCAACACTTCCTGCAGGATTTTATTTGCAAGTATCTGATCGGTCAGATGCTGATTTAAAAATGTTCCTACAGGTTTTCTCATATAGAAAAATCCCCCAAAAGGAAAGAAAGACACAAAGAAGGAAGGAAAGGATGAGTGGAGTTAGAAAGGAAGGATGTAAAGGATGAAGGGACAGGAAGGGAAATGAGATGAAAGGGCATATAGGAGGCCGGACAAGAGGATAAAAGTAACAAATCAAAGAAGAATGAAGATGGGGAAGGGAACATAGCTAAAAAAAATTAATATTTTCCTTGCTTATCCAGACATTGAAAACAAATAAAACTAAATTTCATACTTCAGAAGTGTGTTTATAACCCTTCTTGACTTTAGAGTCCTGTTTCTGATTCCTCTTATAAATTTAATGATGGAGGCTTTTCTAGCAGCCAATTTTGATGACTGGACTTCAAGTTCCTGGCAATAATATGGCAGATAAAACTAATATATATGAACAGTTGGATGGTCTTGTGCTGGTCTGATGGAGATCATTGTGACCGAAGACGGAACTGAACCAGACTAATGGTTGTTTGTTCCTGGTTTTCCTCAGTGGCAGCAGCCGCCCTGTATGTGTCCATCTCTCATCCTCATGGGATCCCAGCCACAGAGGTGTTCGGAGCCATCTGGCTCATGCTGCTGCTGGGAACCGTCCACTGTCAGATCGTCTCCACCAGGACCCCCAAACCCACCTCCAGCAGCGGGGGGAAGAGACGCAGGTGAGCTGCTGTAGGAATGTGGCTACAGAAAGGATTTTAAGAGAAATAACAAGAAGAAAATTACAAAAAAAAAATTCCCAGCTGATAAAATAATCAGCTGTAAGTCATATCTCATTTATTAGTAAAGTGATGTAGGGACATCTGTATCTGATAAAGAGGTTAAAAACATGAATCTTGACTTGTAGTGGTGTGCTTGTTTGCTGTGTTTGGAGTGTTTCCAGTTTGTTGGCTTCGTGCTCATTAGCATGCAGCTGCCAGTTTTCCGACCCCAGAAGAAAACTAATCCTCTGTTTTAGAAAAGGATGAAACATCTGTCTTTCTTCAGCAGTTTTTATTCACTTGAAGGACGGCCAGAGGGGATCACAGCAGAGTATAATGAGATTTGAAGCCAGTTTCAGTTCAGTTCATTAATACAAATACATCTCAATGAATCAGAATGTCATTGAAAAGTTGATTTTAGTCAATTTAAACATGGATAAATGCATTAGAGTGAAATATTTGAACTGTTTGTTTCAGTTAATTTAGCTGATTATAGATTTTAGCTGAAATAAAATCCAAAATTCAGTTTCCTGAGTAATGGGAGCATAAGACCAAGTAGTAAAACATATTTGTAGCCCATGTCTGCATAATCAGTGACTCGAGCCACAATTCACGCCTCCAAATATTAAAATGTCTTCACAATCCTATCAAGGCTGCAATTTTTACTTTTGGGAGCTAAACCTTTTCTACTATAGTTCTTTCTTCCACTCAACTTCCCATCAACATGCTGTGAAATCATTCTTTACAGCCTGCCATCCTTGAGGATGTTGATAATTTTATGCACTTTTTGAGCTGCTTAACCTTAGATTTTTGTTGGCTACAAAACTAGCAGAAATAGAACTGTGTTATTTAAATGAGTGATATCTTTATTTACTGATATGTTACTTTTAACACGTCACTGTGACATCCAGTATAAACCTTCAAGCAGAGACTCTTTATAGAGGAAACTTTAACAGTAAATCCCACTTTTCCTTTTCTCCTATCGGTGATCATAACATAATTATCTTGACTTTAAAATGAGAAAATCATATTTCTATTCAACATTTTCTTTGACCTGGGAATAATTTGTTGAAAGGGTTAATTCTGCAACAGTGGAGAAAATAAGCATTTAAAATTTAATCTATCCACTTTTATGATGCTTTGTTTTAAGGAGTTCATTAAATATCTATTTTGCAGATGTGAAGGTTTATTTTAATGATTTAAATCTTGTCTCAGCCTCATTCTGAAGACTTTCCCGTCTCTGGCCTCTTGATTTTCTCTAAGTCTCTTCTTTAATCTCCGTTTTTTCCAAACTGAAGGAAGTTGAGGAAGGCATCTCAGATGGAGGTGCATAGGGAAGGAGACGGGTCTAGCACTACCGATAACACACAGGAGGGGGCGCCACACTCTCACTCAGCCAGCACCACATACAGCCTGGGCGCTTTCTTCCAAGATTTCTGGCATGATATCTGTAAAGCTGGGTGTGTATTTTCATTCTCCTGGTTTCTGTGATGAGACGATGCAACGAGACGAGGCTGCGCTTTGGAAAAAAAAAAAAATATATATCTGGTTTATTTATTCACACAAAATGCAGTTTATGAAAATGTGAAATTTGGCAGTAAAGTTTAAAGGGAATAAGAGCCAGCCTCGCCTCAGACTTTACTGCGCTTCTTCAGCTGCAACATCCTTTACTGTCGCCTTCTGAGAAATTAAGTCTTAATTCAGCTGCTCTAAAACCAAAGTTTCTGTTGATTTCTTGCAGCACCAAATCAGTTTGTTGTTTTGTTGAGCAGTTGAAGGATTTTGCAGCTAATTTTGTTGCGATTAATCTCCTGATGAAGGTTGTGTTTAAATGAAGTGTCCTTCCTCCCTTCCATGTTTTCCCTCTAATGAGATTTCAGTCTTGGGTTATTTTATGCATCAGTGTCACTTCATCCAGTGAAAAGAAACTTGAACATCTCACTTGATTTTCTTATTAAAGGGCATGTAACGCATTTTTTAAAATGCAAAAAATTGTAAGAAACATATCAGCTCAATGCTTTTATTTCAGCTACAATAATGTGAAAGTCAAAACATCCTGTCATGTGACTCAGCCTCAGTAAGTTTATAAACAACTTTTTCACAAGAAACATAGACGTCATTTTATACTAAAACAATGGTGGATGGGAGACGAATTCACTCTTCTGTCCTTCACTTGGCTCAGGCACAAAGGAAAATGAGGGCATTTTCTTACCTAATGAATTTGTATGCTGACTTAATAGTCAGTATATTAGATAGTAGTATCTTTATCATATATCTGAAATATTTATAATCCCAGGGTAAAATTATTTTTTGAACCAATTAATCCTCCAGTGATTCCAGAGTGAAATTTCCAGTTTGTGCTGTTGCAAATGCCAACACATCTGGTTTAGCGAGCATGACTAAAATTTTGTGTTTTTAGCATTTTTGGCTGTAAAAGGATAATATGCCCTTTAATAATTCTCTTACCTGTTCACCCATTCCTAAAACCAATATTCAACAGTTTGCTACAATTTATTTTGTCTGCAGTAATACATATTTGCAGTATGTGAATTCATGGAAGTGTTCAGTGTATAACACTTATAACTTGGCTACCAGGTCTTTGGGAATGTTGTGTTTAATGCGTCCTGTAAAGACCGAATGACGACCGATCTGCTGTCTTGGTCACTGGCCTCCCGTCCTCTGTAGATCTAAGAAGTCCAAGCTGTCCATCGATAAATCGACAGAGACGGATAACGGCTACGTGTCTCTGGACGGTCGGGTGACCAACCGCAGCAGCGAGGAGGGGCTTCAGCTCCCAGAGCAGAGATGTGACCTCCTGACCCGGCCAGACGAGGCGTGCTGGACTCCTCACATCCAGCCCTCAAACTCTCACGCAGCTCACAGCTCAGGGCTGCTCCTGACAGGCGCCAGTAAGGTAATGACGACGACTTCATTAGTTTTACAAAGAAATCAGGGGACATTTCTCACTCCTTCATTTGGCTTTTAAGGAGCCTGCATCTGATGAAGCTTCTAGTGAGGAGGATCCTGAAGCGTCCTACAGCGCCCTCCGCAGGGCGTCCGAGAGAAAGAACAGCGACTGTACACTCAGAAACCGCAAAAACACACATCTGTACAAGAAACACTACGCTGTGGAGGTAAGCCGCGCGGTCTGATGAAAAGAAAAACCACGTGAAATCGGCTTCTTAAAAATCACAACCCTTGGTTTTCGTCTTTCAGGATGTTCCCAAATCCGGCACCAGCTGCAGCTCCAGATGTTCCAGCATGAGAACCCAGGACTCTGAGAGCACTCGGCATGAGTCGGAGACAGAGGACCTGATGTGGGAGGACTTCCTGCACTGTGCAGAATGCAGGTCGTCCTGCACCTCAGAGACAGGTGGGACGGTTTAAACATTCATGCAAACTTTTGGCTCCAGCATGAAGGTTTATACTGTGATTGTTGTTTCTGCAGAGGGAGAAGGAGGAGGAACATCTGTATGTCCTCCATCGAAGAAGGAATACAGGGACGACCCTTTCCACCAGGTATGAACGCATATAGTCCAGATATTTACAGCTGGACTTGTTGAATTTTATGCCTCTATTCTGACGTCTTTTAGGAATTTGGCATTTTAACCCTTATTTTGGATTTCAGCATAGTAGAAATCTGGCCTCTTATTTCTATTAGATACTGAGGTTTTTTATATTTAATAGAATAAGAAATGACTTCCAGAATGTGCACTCTTTTTCCAATCCGTGTTCTTTCTTCAACTTGTATGATCCTTTAAGTTGGTCAGGACTCTGTTTATCCTGGTGTATTTTTTCCTTCCACTCAACTTTTTACATATATGCTTATATGTAACTCTTTAAACAGCCAACAATGAGCTAGAGGATGCCTGCCAGTCTTCCCAGTGACTGTAGGCCACAATAAAACATTGTTTATTCAGTGTTTATTTTTTTCTTGGTGATATTTACATTTTCTGAGTTTTGTGTTCAATAATCACCGGTTGTCGTTTTTGCTGCAGAGTCATATTCCCTGGCTGCACAGCTCCAACCCCGGCCTGGAGAGGGTGAGCGCCATCGTTTGGGAGGGAAACGAGTGCAAGAAGGCCGACATGTCCGTCCTGGAGATCAGTGGAATGATCATGAACAGAGTGAGAACCACTAGAGTATCTGTGGAAGGAAATGAACATTTCATTGAGTCGACCACGCTGACATTGCTCTCTGTGTCCAGGTGAACCTCTACTGTCCTGGTATTGGCTACCAGGTCTTTGGGAACCTGGTCTCAGTCACACTTGGACTCACACCGTTTGTCTACAGGTGCAGCAAAGTCCAAACTTCCTCAAATCCTTTCATGCTGGAAACTTTTCCTGATGTCCACATTTCCTCCCTCCACAGGTTGATCCAATACTGTGACCTGGATCAGTTCACCACGCTTTCAGCCAATGAGATACTCTCTGTTGTTTTGGGGGGAGGCTCTGAGTCTGATGCCTTGGTGATCACCATGGTAACACTCAGCTTCCTGGTGCGCGTTTGCCTAATATGGCTCTTCTTCTTCCTGCTCAGCGTAGCAGAGCGGACCTACAAACAGGTAAGAGATTGAAGTCCTGAATAACTTCCGATAAAACCCAGCAGGTGTTTGCAGATCCTCTGATCTCTGGATTTCAGAGGCTGCTGTTCGCCAAACTGTTTGGTCACCTGACGTCGGCCCGCAGAGCCAGGAAGTCTGAAGTCCCACATTTTAGACTGAAGAAAGTTCAGAACATTAAGATGTGGCTGTCGCTGCGCTCCTACCTCAAGGTACACGACTCATAACACATATTCACCATCTGACAGAGGTTTTATTGGAAGACGTGATGCAAATCTGAATGAATTTGCAGAGACGAGGTCCTCAGCGCTCAGTGGACGTCATTGTGTCCTCTGCCTTCCTCCTCACTCTGTCAGTCGTCTTCATCTGCTGCGCCCAGGTGAGGAAATTAGACTTTAATGGTTAACAGACACTTTCTGAAGCCCTGGGCAACAGTCTGAACACAAGTTCAAAAACATAACCTTTAATTATTTTCTCTACAATTAATTAACGCTTTAACTCCCAACGTGAGATTATCCTAAGAGATTTATTTTATGGCTTTAAACATCTGCATTAGATGTGTCAATAGGGTGTTTTTGCAACATCAAGGTGACATTTTTTAACACAACTTGGTTGTTTAATACTAATGGTGATACTTTATTGGAAGAAGCATTTTAAAGACTTATTATTTAGCTGGGTTGTATCTGAAAGTGTTTTATTTCTTGGCACATAGGAGGAGATAAATTTAAGTTATAGAACAGGAGCCCAGTTGCTGTAACAATGTCTACAAGTTTGTTTTCTACTCAACCAATCTTCCTCCAGCTTCTCCACGTCCATGAAACGTTCCTGGAGTATCACTATAACTGGGAGCTGGTGATCTGGTGCACCAGTTTGTCTCTGTTCCTGCTCAGGTTTGTCACTCTGGGCTCAGAAACCAGCAAGAAGTACAGCAACACCTCCATCCTGCTCACTGAACAGGTATAATGCAGACTGCAGACGCAGCAGAGGGTTTTGTTCCCACAGTCGCACCGACCTGTTCCGTCTCTCGCAGATCAACCTCTATCTAAAGATGGAGAAGAAGCCGAACAAGAAGGAGGAGCTGACGCTGGTCAATAATGTTCTCAAACTGGCTACCAAGCTACTCAAGGTACCAACTCTCAGCCTCATAACTCAGCTTAGATCCAGACGGTTTGGATTTCTCACTCTGTCTGGTTTTTGTCTCCGTCCAGGAGCTGGACACTCCGTTCAGGTTGTACGGTTTGACCATGAACCCTCTGCTCTACAACATCACCCAGGTCGTCATCCTGTCCGCTGTGTCAGGAGTCATTTCTGACCTACTAGGATTTAATCTCAAGGTAACAGCAACAAAGTCGTAGCTGTAGAGTATTATTAATAATTTGACTATTTTTTTTCTCTGCATCCTGCTAAAAGTTATTTTACCAAAGATTAATGCATAAATCTGAACCTGTGTGTACAATTATTTTTATATTTTGCATTATTAGTCGATGCAGGAAAAGCAACTGTTCAGATAAAATATTCTAATTATGAATATGCAAGTTTCTGGCAGAAAAGCTTGTAATGTAAGGTCAATCATTTCTGCAGAGCCGATAGTTTTGATGCCGTTTGTTGTCTGATCCATTTCTCTCTTCTGTCCGCAGCTTTGGAAGATCAAATCATGACAATAAAGAGAAACTGCGTCTCAGTCTGGACATATCAGTTTCCTGAACTTCAATGTTTCCACTTTGTGCAATTCAGATTATTTATTTACCCTCTCAGTGTTTCTACTTAAGTTTTGTTTTAATTCTAGGTTGTCCAACTTTTTTGTGTTCTGTGACACAAGACAAAGCTATATTTGCCTTCTGGAAAACATGTTATGAACATAAGTTATGTTCTCAGCTGCACATTACTTTCTTTTTTTAACTTGAAGGCAAAACATGAAGGGGGTGACGCTGTGTCTATCTAATGCTGACAACATATTTGCAGCAGACAGTTTAAACCCCACGTGTAGACATTACGTGTTCACATGTTCACAACGGCGAAGGCGTCGTCTGTTGTAGCTGAGAAAATAGATCCATGACTTGTTCTCACCTGGCAGAACACGGCAGCACTTCAACAAACAATCACTGATTAAACCCGATTGTTTCAGGCCTCTGCAGTATTTACAGCAATACATGTGTAGATAGAGAACCTCTCCTGATGTAGTTTAGGACAAATAAAAACCGAGTGTATCCTAACGAGCAGCAAAACCTTCGTTTTAGTGTTTTGTATAATTTGTAGATAAACTTCAGCTGTTTCAGTCTCCTGAGGTTCTTGAACAGAGTTGGTTCCTTTTAAAGATGCTGTTTTATGTTGTTCAGTGTTGATCAAAGGCATTTTTATATACGTCACTGGATTTCACAGACGTCTCTGCCGCACAGCCGGTCTGAGACGACGCATGTTAGTAACGTCTGTATGCAAATGAGAAATATGCACTTTAACATCAGATTTTATGGGGTAGAGAGTTACAAATGTTTTTCGTGGTCACATTTCTATGTACCTCACTTGTGTTGGAAGTAAACGCTAGCTAGCACTTTTCTATTTTGACAATTCAAATCATTCTCTGAAGGAAATCCTACGTGGTACGTAAAGTTGTGATTAGGATGCTGACATAACAGAAGCCTCAAAAACAAGTTCAAGTTGTAAACCGCTAGCGTCATTTATGTCTCGAGAGCATTTGAGGAGGAAGACCAAAGTGCTTATTTAATTGTTTTTTGTCTCTGCTGGGAAAAGAATGTATTTTTAGCACTATGCTTTAAATTTTATTTATTTCCCTTCAGAAATACTTTGGAGTATTGTTTGGTTTTTATTGACATTTGTAATGGCTGTTTATTCTTTACGTTCTGAAAGCAGAGGCATGATTTACTGTTTTTAAAACATGCTTGATTTATACGAAAGTGACTAAAGGTATCAGACAATGTTGTAATGCTGTTTTTCAGAAAGTCTGAATATTTAGCTTTTTTGTGTCTGAACTCTTCTTTTTTTTTAAGAAAAATAAAAAATATTGAATTTCTGGCTCTGTTTTTTTTTTTTTTTTTTCCAGCAGGGAAAGACTTCATAAAGCATGTTATGAAAATGGTAATAGTTTAAAATCCTGCAGTTTATGGCACAATCCAATCTGATTCTCAGGGTAAATATATATATGATCTCCATTATGAAGCCAAAGGACTGGTTAGAGTGGATCACTGTAGATCTGCTGTTCACAGCATCATTCAACCGAGTCAACAGTGATTTTATTTTTGACCCCCTCTTGATTTCTGCAATTGAAGACCCAAATGTTTGTTCCCTAGAAAAATACAATTATTTGTAACTAAAGAGAATTTAAAAAAAAAGGAAAACATTCACATTTGAATAAAACGTTCGTTCTTAACGTGTTCACAGATTTGAGACCGTTTTTTTTTTTACTTTCTGTGTTTTAGGGTTTGGCAGTCTATTTATTTCAGGCAGAAATGGTTCTTTAATCAAACTACAGACCTGTTGAAAGTAATTCAACATACCAACAAGAGATGTAGGAAAAATTACCTGAAAAAAATAAAATTGCACAAATTGACAAATATTTGTAGTATTAAATGGCATACACTTGTTTTTATACAGCCATATGAGGACAGTGAAGTAAAAGTTTGTAGAGAAAGGCTCTTTGGCTCTTCCTGTTAGTGAGACGACATGCAGCTTTGATGTTTCCACAGCACAAAAAGACAAATGGCTGAAGCTGCAACAAAAGTATTTTCCAGTTGAGCCCAGCTCAACATCAGCATGTTTGTCACAAAAAGTCCATCAGGACGTCGCAGTTGAAAGTAAACATCACAGGCAGCAGTTCTGGATTGGCTGTAGCACATTCAGAAAGAAAAACAAAAAAATACTCCTATATGGCAGCACTCATCTCAAAGAACAACACTCTATGTAGGAGTCTAAAGTTACAAGGTGAAGCTTGAGTTTCTTAGAGGGAAGAGATTTTAACTTTAACTCCTGACCTGTGAAACCTTTTCTGCTCCGACTCGTTTTATTTTTCCTCCTCAGGGTTCAGAGGCCTCAACTCTTAAGAGCATGTAAATCATCTCTTCCTGTCATGTCTGCAATAAATCTCACACTGGATTCTTTTTTTGACAAATAGTGTATATAGTATTTTATCTTATGACTCACATCAAAGTGGGATCCTTGTACAAACTGTTGTATTTACAACATCCTGCAGCTGTGAGATGCCCAACAGTTCATGTCTGCACCATAAAACATTCATTTTTACTTAGGTTGAGCTCAAATCTTCAGTCTTTTAATGAACTCAATATGGAGCACGGTTTGTTGTAGCAGACGTCAATCGAAGACGTCTCTGTCTTGTGTGGCGATGAGGCGGGACTCCCCGTGATGCAACGTGAAGAAGGACTCTGGTTTCAGTCCTTTCTGCTCCAGGGCCTCTCTGAGGCGGACCGGCGGCTCCAGGTAGTGCTGCACGGAGGAGAGACGAGGTGAGAACGCTAGAAATTGGTCTTGGCTCAGAGGTGAGGAAGTCTAGACTTAAATTATATAATCAGTTGTTTCACCTCATATTAAACCCAGAAAAAACAATGGCAGAGTTTGTATAAAAAGTGACTGAACTGCAAAAATTAGACACTTAAGAAAACAATATTTCAATATTAGTTGAGACTTAAAAATACTCTTCTTTCTACAGTGTGCAACACTGGTCAGTGTTTTACATTGACCAGTAAAATTTCAGTAAATAGACCAAATATCAGCCAAAAATTCATGATTAAGAAACAGAAGAAAATATGGATCTGGCAAAGTTAGAAATTTTCATAGAAACCCAGTTTAGCTTTTCTGTGCTGCTGGATTTTAACTTCAACTGATTAAATCGTTGAAAACTGTAGGAGAGCAGCACACGGTGCCATTTATAGAAAAATAAAATGGTGTAGGAAAGAGGTCAAAAAAATCCCTTTCCTGGTCGTATTGTGTGAGTTGACTAATTTATCTGAACTTGCAATAGGACAACCTGACGGCTGTGGTGAAGATCAGAATTAGCGGCTTACTGAGGTTTGTGATCCTGTAACACGTTCCCGCCTCATTTATCTACTGTTTAAGTCAGTTGGCCTCATTTGTGACATCATACTATATCCCATTTGAGCTCAAAGTCTTAAAGTGAACTCCAGACGAAACAGCAGTGCTGCTGAGGATCACAATGTGAATATTTCACCTTTTCTATATTCAGCTTCACTTAACAGTCTGGAAATTACAGTATTTGTTCTACGAGTGCTGCACTGTAATCTTAACTCATCTTTTCTAATATGTTACCTCATAGGCGAGAGCGAAGGTGCCCCAGTGTATGGCGACAGACTGTTTGGCCTGAAGATCCTGATGAATCTGAACAGCCTCCTCTGGATCCACATGCTGCCCCTTCATCACATCCCTGAGAAACGGACAGGAATTGACAGAAGTCCTGCTTGATGCTTATCAATGCTCTGCGGTGTGGCAGTGGGAGCTTCTCTACCTGGGCAGGTACGCTCCGATTGGGATTGCTGCGAGGTCGAATGGCCCAAAGCGCCGTCCGATCTCCTGGAAGGACGGACAGTAGCCTGTGTCGCCGGCGAAGAAGAATCGATGGTTGGGACCCAAAACAGACCAGCTGCCCCATAAAGACTGAAAAGAAACAAATAGTTAAATGGCTACAAACAGTTTTTAGTGCAACAGAAAATGAAAGAAGGAGGAGTTTTGCCCTTTTTGTTTAATCTTTCTTCTTCTTCTTCACACATTTCTGCTCACTTGTCCATCGTTAACATCACAGCAGACCCCACACACTACAACATTAACTATCAAGTACCCTGTTATCGTCCCACGCTGTCCGTTTGCTCCAGTGCTGAGAGGGCGTGCAGACGAACGTGACGTTGTCGTGACCCGGGATGCAGTTTTCCTCCCACCAGTCCAGCTCCATCACGTTCTCACAGCCCATCTTGGCCAGCCAGTCCATCAGTCCCAGGGGCACGAACCTGTTAAAACAAGCATCGTATTTCACAGGAGTGCTGTGGAAGCTGGTGGTGTGGGAGCATTTGGGACACATACCAGCGTAGTTCCCCTCCAAAGCGAGCATTAAGGCTGGCGACAGATCCAGCATCCAGGTGATCGTAATGAGAGTGGCTGATGAGGACGGCGTCTATCCTCGGCAGCTGTTTGTAGGAGAGGAGTGGGCTGAATTTGAGGTTTGATTCAAAGGATTCTGTTTGTTCACAAAGTCAAAGCGAGAAATGAAAGATCTTCAAACCTGTCCCACTGTGCAGGGGGGTCCTCTGTATCGTTTGGGCCCCACAAACTGAAGAAACGATGCTCTCTGGCTGAAAATGGGGTCAGTCAGGATGTTGACCCCCTCCATTTCGACCAGAACTGTAGCGTGGCCCAGCCAGGTCACCCTCATACCAGCATGAGGGTCCAACGCGTCTGGATTCTGGACAAAGTAGGGCTCCAATACTGGGAGTTCAGTGTCCAGGACCTGTGGGAACAGCAGGGAGGACAGAAGAAACTGACTGACCGAACCAAAAAGCATGACTTTAAACACGCTCATCTTTCCACCTATTGTAAGTGTTAACAGCTAAATACTAAGGAGTCTGTTCAGAAAACCCATCAGAAGCTGCAGAGGACAAACCCTTGTAGCTAAAAGCTGCTTTAAAGTTTTGCCTCATCTGAGTCAAATACAAATGGATGCCACACTTTAAGTGTTCATAAAACCAAGAACTTTTTTCTAAAACTTCACAATGGTGTGCTCTTAAGTTGTCGCATAAAGTCCAATAAACAGACAATATACAAACAACTGGTGCAAATAAAGACCTGAATGTTTTGCTGAGTGAAAGGAGCCTTTAAGGCTGGATAATCCCTCAATGAATGAAAGCAGCAAAGTTTCCAGAAGCTGCTATAAATAACAGCATGTTAGCATGTTAGCTCAGGGCTGTGAAAGATGAGCTTGTGATACTAATTATTACAGCAGAGCAGAAATAAATCTCAGCAACGCAAACTTGGTTCTTCTTTCACTAGTCCACTAATAAAAAAAAACAACGTTTTAAGTTTCTGAATCATCTACAGTGAAATAAAGTGGCTTGCAGGGTTTAACGTGCCTCTTTGCTCGTCGGCACGTTGCTGTGATTTGTATCCAGCACCAGAAATCTGAACAGCATAGAGTACGACGGGAAGCGCCATGTTGGCCAGGGGTTTGTCCAGCGACCGTGTTTATCCCGGCAGGACTTGGTCACCTCCTCCTGCGTTCAAAAATAAACACACGACATTTATGTGACCCCTGCAGACACTTGAACGTTGGGAGTTGGTGAACAGAAGGAGGCGGGTCGGTACCTCCAGTCGGTAGTCCAGACGGAAACTCTTACGGGAAGAGCGGGAGGAGCTGCTCTTCCTCAGCGCTGGAGGATCCACCTTTCCACCTTCAGCACCTTGAGGCAAATCACCATCCTTAATAAAAAAAAAAATTTTTTTTAAAACTTAGCACCAAAACCAGCAGAAACTCATCCTGACATGCCAGGTTGTTCAGGATTAAAGTGTTGCCTGTTACCTCCACCAGGCCTGTTGTCTCTTCCAGCTCTGCTCTGCTTGGTTTCTCCATGTTTCTACCAGCAACACATCTGCAACAGCGACACAGTAACAAGTTCATGCTTCATCGATCTACTGAATCATTGTTTCTGCCTTGCTCAAAAGTACAGCACACAGACAATTACATCACTTCACCTTCACGCCGCTGACTCATTTACCTGCAGTTGACAGTTAAACTGCGATACTTTGCATGTATCCAAATGAAACCTGCCATTTGGTGAGACCACTTAACGACTTCCACTCAAACTCAGAAACCTACTTGTGTTAAAACTTGACGTCTGCCTCGATTGTTAAATCTGTACCGACGCCCAAGTTGGAAGCAGAAATTGAAGACGCAACGATGCAACTGTCAGCTTTGACAGTTGGTGATATTTTGCAACGGTGATTGGTCAATAACTCGTCTACAAAATGTCAGACAGAAAGTAATTCTGGAGAAAAATGCTTCAGGCAAACAGATGCATGTGTTCGATGGAAGCAGACAAAGTCTAGACTTAGAACAAGTTTATATTTATAAAAACAAAATGATGTTCAATGATGCTGTCCATCAAATCTGACTGAAATAAAACTGTTTTGTAAAAAGCCATCTGCAAATTTCTATAAATATCTTGCATGCGTCGCTTTCCTACCACTGTAAAATTTTGCATTATGTACAATTTAACATTGATACATAACTTCAAATCCAAACAAAATGCTCTACATATTGTGTTTGTAATTGGAATAGACTTCTAGAAGACCCAAGCACTGTGTAAGTTCTGAACTACTTTTGGAAGCTCAGAACTTCAGGAAATGCGTGCACAACATTTTGAAATAGTTGCTCATTTTGAGTGAACACCCACAACACCCAAGAAAGCCTAATCAAAGCCTCACACCCTATCCTGTTATTTTCTACACTCCCCAAAACACCGCTCAATGTTTCCTACACACCCTGACAACTGAAAAGGAAACACCCAAGTTGCATTAGAGAAGACACACGATATGCTGAACATACAGAGACATATGAACACAGGAAATGCAAACAAAGCCTAGGACAGCACTTTCCCTCTCCAGGCCTTTAGGCTCCTGCATCCTGCTGATGCACTCAGCCTCATGAATGGACTGTACACTCAGACTGTGGGAAAACAATGGTGCCTTGTGGGTGAGTGACCTGTGGTCAGACAGATGTGGTCAAGTAAACAACAAACTCAAAAACACTCGTGTTAAAACTCCACCCATTAACCAGACAAACCTGTCAGGAGAGGGAACGCTGAGGGAACAGCTGTCAACAGTTTCTGCATTTTTAGCCTGTTAGGTGAGCACGCATCAACACTAGCAAAAACTCACTACTTATTTATTTAAACTGCTCGTCTTACCAAAACAAAAAGGTTTTAGATGCCCGAGAAGCAAAGCGCGAGCCGCACATGATTTAAAAGCCGGCATCCAGTCAGGCTTCCCACCAGACTACTAAACACCTTTAGTACAGAGAACGTACCTGAATCAAAGCACGACCAGAACAACCTCTACCGGGCAGCCATGTCTGTCCCACCAGCTTTCCGCCGTTTCACCGACAGCCGGGCGGCATCACTCTGCCCTCAGGTTACTTTACTGCCCCGCTGACAGGCCAAGACACGGAAGGTCCTTCTCTACGACGACGGGCTGAGTTTTGGCGCATTTGGTGTCGCGGTTGGATAACGACTCGGTACCCAGCTCCGCTTCTGTGACGTCGGCGTTAAAGCTGCGGTCACGTGACCACCGTGTAAACTCACTGAAGCCCGCAGGAGGTAAAATAAAGGAGTCACTCTATTTTCTGTCCCACTTGGTTCCGCTGGACTCAAATAAGTAAATGAATAAATGAATGTTGGTTTAGACATTGCCAAAAAAATATAATATCAAAATTAAAAAATGCAAAATAAAAAATTCAAAAATACAATCTGACTAACATTGTATCAAACAAACCCACGGGCCTTAAGGGCAGGAGGATCTGGTTTTATCGTCTACATCTGTGGCAAACTTGCAAAAAAAGACAAATATTCTCAAAGTCCCTTTAAAAAAAAAAAAAACCTGTCCAACTTTTCATTACTGCAATGTAATGTTTTCATCATGTGCAGCTCGTTGAGTTGCTGAAATGTGCTACCAATAAACTTGCCTTGCTTTTAAGTTAATTGTGTATATTCAAAGAAAACGCCTCAGACACACTGCTGCTTTGTGTGTCATCAAGAACAGACAAAAAGAAAACAGACAATTATCAAACTAGGACAGTTTGATGTCTGATGGTGAAAATGTAGCACATCAACTCAGCTGGAGAGAGTCTCCTTGCAGTGAAACACAACCCCTAACAAAATGGGATGAAAGCCCAGACTGAGAAGAAACAATTACTCCAACAACAACAAAGCCAGATTACAGTTTGCCATTGCACTCAAGAACAAACAACCTTACTTCTTGACTATCAATGTAATTAGAAAAATAATGGGTGAGTCTTGCAAATCTGAAAGTAAATATAGAAACAAAATATAAAATATAGAATCATCAGCAAAGGTTTGGACACATTTACACTAAAAATCTGATTCTAACTATATGCAACAAGGCTTGACTTGAATTCAGGGTAAATATGGCCAATAGCACCAAACCAAGCCACATCTCCCAGATTACAACCGGACATCAAAAACAAACAAAAAAGTCAGTGTGATCAGGATTAAGTTATTCCCATCAGTGTATGCAACTGGAAGTGACATAAAAACAGTTTAAATAATTGCATTTTTCTCTCCTTGAAATGCTACAAAGCACTGCCTGCAAAGCAGTCAGTCGTTTTTACAAAACCTTTAAACAAATCTAACAGTTACTAATCCACTGTCAGCTGATCAAACATCCAGTTGGTACTTTCTTTGTACAGCTGTGCTCCAAGAAGTGTGTGACGTCAAAGCAAGCCCAGCTCAAGAAAACTCCCCTGAAAACAAAACAGCCACAGAGCCAGGAATGAGCCCATACATACTGCAGACGTGTCTTTATCCAACAAACCCAACTTACCCAGAGGTTCTCCACCTGACGGACACCTGAAGACGATTCAGTCCCACGAGATTTACGAATTCCCGCGGCGAACTCGCGTGGCTGAATTTACGTTTGCAGACAAATGTTCGCATGTGTTTTAAAAACGCGGTTTCCATTCTAACGCACGACGTGCCTGCACGTTTTCATGGCGTTAATATTGGACCGAAACCAAGTTTTACGTGCAACACAAGTTCAATGTCCGGAAAGGCAAAAATTTGTTACTGAACTTCCTGTCTGGAGCATTCACGGACGTTCGGAAATGTGAGTACTTTAACATTATCTCAAAAAAGTATCGGCATTTCGATGAGGAATTGTTTAAACTGACATTTTATGTTAGTCGTGAAGTGATGGTGACGTTTCACTTTGGAAGTCAAGAAGTTTCGGGTAAACTGCAAAAACGATAAAACCTGCCTCATGTATTGTTGAGAACTGAAATAACATCGGTATTCTGAAAAGACCTGACTAAAACAGAGGAATTCAGTTTAATCACTCATATGGATGTAAAGGTTTCCAAGATAATTATATTAAAGCTTCTGGTATATTATGGATCTTCAACCCACATCAATGGGAAAATGTCTGTTTTTGTCCACACAGCTTGAACTATTCACTGGGAGGTCACTTCACTTGCTCTTTTGAAATCTATTAACCATTCTTTGAATGCGCCTTTTCTTTTTACAACAATGAATTACATTGATGCATAATGTGTTTATTAAACTTACAAATTAAATTGTCACCTAAAGACAATTAGGTCACCTCAGATATTAATTATATTAAACCGATAAAAAACACAAGTCTTGTTATTACCAGTTTCTTTATATAAAAATGTCATATTAGTACAAAAAAACAACAGAAAAGGAAAGAAACTCATAGGTGTGAGCCTTTTATGCACAGATATTATTCAGTAATATCTGTGCATAGAAAAGGTCCCAAAAATCACACAAAACTTCTTGACTAAGCTCCAAACAATTCCACACATTTTTATTCCAGAGACGGAAATAAATCAAAAGCACCAATGTTCATTTGTTTTTGAGATTGTATTTGAGCTGTCAAGCTGAAGGTTTTTGTTTGTTTATTTTAAGGAAAGTGAAGTTTGTCCCCGTATGTAAAAAGAGTAAAAAAAAAAAAAAAACAGGGAACACAAAAAAATACGGGATTCACATCCAAGATGACGTGTCTCCAAAACAAGGCTTATTCTGGATTCAGAGAAGAGGGCTAATACAAACCATTCTTGTCTGTTTTTGAGCACCTTTCAGTGCTCTTTGTGATCTCCGTCCTCCTCGAGCTTCCTGATCTCTCCCTTCAGGTGATTGATGTTTTCCCTGCTGGCTTTCAGCCTATCTTTAAGCTCAGTGATTTCTTGGCTCGTTCTTTTCTTTGCTGCTTCCAATTTCTCCTTTGTCCTCTGTTCCAGTTCGCCAACTAGGAAAACAAACAAAGGCCGCGCTCAGAAAGGCAAAGACTGCTGCAATGTGAAGTAGACTTTCCCCTTCACTTTCCTCTGGAAACTGTGAAACAGCAACATTAACACATACTTCAGCTGTTGCCATTGAACATGCGAGTACATACACTCTGTTTCGTGCTTATAAGCTCCAAGGGTGAGTTGTCTGGATGTGGTCAGCAACTGTTGCATCATGGCCGTTGGATCCTGGAAAATCTGCAATTCACACAGTGTAAAATAATCATGATTGATAAACAGGAACACAGAGGTGAATCCAATGACACCCAAGAACATAAGTTGTACCATCTCATCATAGAACTCAGAGACGACCGTTTTCTTCGGCATGGCGCTGGAATCTGATTGGAACAGCTTCAGCAGATGGTACAGAGTAACCTTTGGCAACAAAATCATATATTTTTGGAAACAGGCAACTCTTACATTTTCAATTTCAAAATTTTATGCTTTTCAGGTCCAAAGTGCAGGATACAAGTGCAGTCACAAGGAATGACATAAAAAAGGAGATTAGAAATGCGGGAGTATAGAAGAATAGTAGAAAAGAAGGAAGGAAGAGCTAGTAGAAGAAAAGATTTTTTTTTTTTTTGGTGGGTTGGGGTTACAGGACTGAAGTATATTAACAACCTTTGATAATGATATGTGGAATAAAGCCTAGAAGTAGATATTTTTTCATTCTTTGTGTCCTTGAAATCAGTTTTTGTTCAGTTTCAACCAGATTCAGTTTCAGAACCAATGAGCCAAATTAATCCTGGACTTAAAAGCTGTCCAACGTACAAACAAGTATTTAATATAGCCGTCCTTTTGAAAAATCTTAATGACACTTAGTCAACAAGTTCAAAAAAGGGGTGGAGGAGGGAGCTGTAGGGTAAAAGCAAAAATAAAGATGCAATGTAGATGTTATATGGTTTTATTGACCCGTTAGAAAAAAAGAGGGGGTAAAAGCAGGGAAAACAGAACTTTTTTTCATTCTTCATTTTATATTTATTGAGGCCTGAGAAATGTAAAAAGCAAGTCCCCAAGACTGTTTGAGAACCCTGAGTTTGGCTCTTATAGTAATTACCTGCACCAAACAACATTTCTACTTCCTGCTTGGATATGTTACTTACAGGTCTCTCATTAGGGTCAATAAAGAAGATCTTAATGATGATTTCAAACTCTCCCCATCCTGTCTCTGTGATCTCATATGGAGGCTTTGTGACCACTAGAGAACAATGACAACATTAGCAGGAGATTATTATCTGTGATAACATCCCCTTCTGATACACGGTGGTGGCTGAATCATCTTTGAAAAAGGTTCTGTTGTGACCTTTGTCTTACCTCTCAAGGGGTTTACATAGCTCTCGTGTAACTTGAACTGGATCTTCTTTACATAGGCAGACATATCCTGGGAGAGTTAAGATCAATGAACTTCCATAACTTCATTTTTATGTCAATAAATATCACTATTTTAGGACATTTCTTTTCCAAAGATCCCACACCTCATTTCTGTAGGGTTTCACATAGACAGACCACTGATGTGTGTGTCCATCCTCCTCTCTCTTCTTTCCAAAGTAACGGGCGACATTTCCAAACACAATGGGCTTCACTATTGTCACTCCCTGCAAGGAAAACACCATAAAAGTTGAGTATGGATAATTTAATACTGATCCCTTCTCAAGAACACTGCGAGGGTTAGAAAAAGGAGCCAAGTGACTGCATTTTTATCGAGCAGAAACCCCAAACTGTTAACATGTCAGATTTGAATTCATTTTATCTTTACCTTAACGCGCCCTCCGGAATCTGGTCCAAATTCAGTCATCTTTTTGAACATAGTATTCCGAGAGCAGGTTTTAAGGAACAGTGTGGAACTCTAGACGTCTATTCTAGTTCCACTACTCGTTTCCAAACCCATTTAAGGGGCCATTTAAGCGTTTAGCGGGCATTATATGCAACAAAACCGCGTTCTAGCATAGGCGGAAATGACGCGGGAAATGTGTTCACCTTCCGGTATGAACGGAGGCTGAACAAGAAGGTTCCACCACAACGAAAATAATGATAAAAAGAAATATAAACTAAAACTGCACGAGCTTTAATAATTCACCGAATTTCTAAATGTAGGACGGTTCTAACCAAACAGTTTAGTAAATATATATGAATTTTCTTGTGCATGTTTTTAAAAAAAATAATCTTAAAAGTACCATAAATGTTTTTATATTTTAACATCTAATATTGTAACCCCCACAAAATAACTCGTTTTATTAACTAATTTTGTCGCTTATCAAGAAATGTGGTCTACTGAAATCAACAGAAATTTAACACAGGTGATAGTAGTAAAACAACACTTAGGGTTTAAGTTCTAGTTACCCTCATTTCTGGCTTTTGAAGGCCATTGCTTTAAGTTTTAGGTATAGAGATATGAACTGATGACTGTTTTCAAACCTAATCTTGCTTCATAACCAGAATCTGGTTAAATAATACAAGCTTTAATTTCTTTTCTAAACTAGGAGTCTCAAACTATAGGACAAAATTAACAACTTTAAATGTAAATTTATCTCATATAATCCAAAAATCAAAACTTTTCAAATTTTGGTGTTTCAGTTTGAAACTTCTTTCAAACTGCATTCGTTCCCAACAATCATTCATTGGTGAGCATACCACATACAACGACTTGGCAAACTTCTTTTTATGGGATGTAATCCCATTATGTTGAAAGCTGCGCAACGTGGTGGTCATGTTTACTCTGGTATGAACACTATTATTAAATATTAATCACATTTGATTAAATTTAGTATGAGTTTCCATACTCCTTTCTCAATTTTAATTGCTTGAACTAAGAGGCTCCATTACTTTTGTGGAACTGATGACACACAACATTCTCACAGTATCCCCAACAATTGCAGAAGCAGAATAATTAAGATTAGAAGCCAGTGACATTTTTATGTGTTAGAAATTAATACATTATGAGCTTAATATATATACATATATTATGAGCTTTGTATTGATCATGAACAACTCTGTATATAATTTGCCAAAAATAACCTAAATTTATTATATTTGTAGTCGGCCAACGCTTGAAGCTACAAGTTAGTCCACTATACGTTGCTATATTGTGCTTCAATATTTAAAACTGCAACCATTTTTGATAAAGTACAAATGAAACAAAAACTGAATGCAAAATAATTTTATTAGTAAAAAAATCAGCAATGTGAATCTACCACCACCGTATTCCTGACAAATACCTCATCCCAATTAAAAGTTTCACAATAACCAATAGTTTCCCAAACTGAACTGTATTATGAGACAAATCATGTGAAAATCGGAGCTTTTAAATTGCCCACTTATTTCCCAATTCTGTTAAACATGGTTAGTTCAAATAAGACTATCCCATACATACAATAAGTTTAATTTAACTTAAATTGAAAACATTAAAAAGGTTACTTTTCATGTTTTGTGTAGTGGTCTTGCTCGAAGCAGCGGCCATTCAGGCTCCTCTTTACTTCTTCTCCAGGACAGGCAGACCTGACAACACTTACCTTTCAGCTGTGGAAAAAGGTTGGCACAAAACTGACCTACATTTTAACCAAAACTCCAAGGTTTTTTGTCTTCTAGCTCTTACCATGCTTATGTACATTAAAAACAATTTTAGATTATTTTCTTTAGATACAATATAACAAGACAAAAACATAAGCCAATCATTTTTGAACAATTTCACTTTAAGATTTCCTGTTTCGATTAAAGCGCCGTTGTCATTAAACGATAAAAACATTAACCAAATTTCTGACGCAAGTATGAAAAAAAAAATGTAAATAAAAATTCTACTTACCCGTTCACTAAAAATCTAATACACCCATCTCCATTACTATTAACAGAGTTAACAGGGTCAAAATAGAATATGAACATTTGTGAGTACAAAACACAATACAACACACCGACAAAAAACATTCCGCAAGAGCATCATCAGGACACACGTTTGCGCTCAAATTGTAACGAGCAATCTTTCAATGTCCTCTTGTTTCCCCCAGATAACACTTGAAATGTAAGATCTCAGATTATGTCAAAAATAAAATTAGGGTGAGATGATAACAGTAGGCAATGTCAAGTGGAGAATAAAATCCAAATACAACAAAAATATGTTCCCCCCCCCTCCTTTAACATCTGCCTATATGGATATGTGACGTAAAAAGTAAGAAAAAATAAAACGTACTATATTTTGAGACACGGTTGGAGCAGCTCTAGATTCTTAACATGGATTAGCAGTTTTTACAATTTTATTCTCTTAAATTCAAAAATTGGTGAAGACTTACAATTCAAAAAGTAAATCTGTATTGAAACAAATACAGCTATTTTACGTCGCAATTCAAAATTTGGTCTCAGACAGTAAAAAAAGCAGAACTTCTTAAAAGCATTTCCTCAAATGTAAAATAAAAAAAGATATATAAGACAAACTGACAATCACAGTGACACAAATGCAACACAACAAGATGGGTGGTGAAGTGAAAGAGAGGCTGCTGTAAGTGGCAATCAATCCCATTTTAACATTGCGTTTTAAAAACATTTCAGGTGCATGGAATATTGTTCTGATCACAAGTTTACATACACTCATCATGGGAATTGATGTCAATAATTTGGAGAATTAGCGATACATGTGAAAGCATTTTCCCCAAAGAGTGATCTACTTTTAAGGGAAATAACTGGAAGCAAACTACACATTTCTCCAAAAATGTATCTATTTACAGCATAAATGGCTTGCTGAACTGTCAAGTATGGTGTTGGCAGCATTATGTTATGGTAGTGGTTCACTGCATGTGGGTGGATAGATAGCCACCTTAAAATTTTTTCACTTTCACACAGACCAAAGGCTAGAAGTTTTAGACAAGATGCTAGTTTCAGCCTCGGTTGGAACACTGTTGAATATTTATGTACTATGATTAAAAGCTCTAACTACAAATAAACTAATTCAAATGATTTCGAGTAAGAGCTTCTATATATGTACATAACTAGCACATATATCTAGCAGCTGATGGACGACTACAAAATCTGATTTTGTTGTACAAAAAGCACAGCAAAGAAAAAAAAAAATGCCCAAAAAACATCCTGAAAAGGCTCCAAATTAATGACAATCCATGAAAATGAGTGAATGTAAACATCTCTTCGAACTTGCATTCGACACTAACCAGTTTTTACAACAATGGACTAAAAGAAAATGATTAATTAATCAATTAATGTAACAGTATTGCTCATTATGACGAAAACGTACCACAAACATTTTGTCTTCATCACTTTTGGTAACAACTATCCAGCATAATTACATGTGAAGCAGCGCAGCAAACGGCAGCAGGCTTTTTTTTTATTTTTTTATTTTTTTATTTACGACGTGATTTCCAAAAATGATCTGAATGCCTCCAGGAGCGTCCATTTTGGTTCACATTCGAAAATACATCCTACTTAAGTCTTACCTTGGAAAAATCCCATCCATTTGAAGAGAAACAAAATGTCAAGGAAAAGGATCACTTACTTGGTGAAATTTGGGATTATCAAAAAAATAAAAAAATAAAAAATAAAATCAGTGCAAAAATACATTTAATATAAATGAAACAAACATGTAGAGAAATTCACCAGATGAGTGGACCTCAAACATTTTTTTATTACAACACCATCTAGTTTTTCATTCAAAAATCAGACATTTACAAACATACTAACCAGGAAGAAATGAGAATGAGAGAGAGAGAAAACGTCAAACATGAACCCTATAAAAACTTGCCTATATTGAATTTACATAGTACAGCGAGCCAAATAAAAACAACAAATGAAAGGAACTTGATGCTTGTCTTCTATTTTTAGGGTCGCACAGCCATTTTATTGTTTCTTTGCTTCTTTGCAAAAAAAAAAAAAAAAAGAAAAGAAAAAAGCATCACACATACTAGTCTTTAAGTCAAACAAAACAAAAATAAAAGAACTGCTTGGAAAGTTTTCTTTCATCTTTAGTTATGAATATAGACATTTGGACAAAAGCCTTACATAGATGAGGGTCCTCCATCCACTGCTCTTAGTCAGGCAGACAACAGAGAGAGGGGGATGGGTGGAGAAGGAAAAGAGAGGAGACATGGACGGGGGGTGCAGGAAGAGCTGGTAGTTGTAGTCCTGTCCGGTCATGCAGGGTGAGCGGGGTGATGGTGTACTGAGAGCGTTCCTCCTTTTCCTTCCATCCTTGATCCACGTGAGCTGAAAGGTGTCAAAACGAAGGGTGCAGTTTGGTTTGGAGCCAGCCCAAGAGTAAACACTCCCCCACTCACCAATAAACCTCTACGCTACAGAATATGTCCACCAAGGCTGGGTTCAATTTACCATCACTTTGAGTCGCAGTGATAAAGTTTACATCAACATAAAGACTGCATTGTGTGGGGATTACAACAGATGCTGGACAACGAGGCACAATTTCTGTTATTTTAGCAAATTAGTTTTTTTTTTTTGCACTCAGCTGATTGTGAATTGCTCCCAACCCCAGCGCATACATAAGAATATCATGCAACTTTCAACACAGCAGCTTATTTGCAAAGTTTCAGCATGAAGACACAACAGAACATTTAAAAGTGTTCCTTCGATAGTCTAATGTCGATACCTTGAATAGGAGCTATATTCATGGACAATACATTTATCGACAGAGAACCTCCTATTAGATAGGCAACATTTTAAACTGACTTTTTGTATTTTGTAAGAGGACTGACCTTTAGTAAATTCCAAATTCAGGGATGGACATGGAGAAACATGCTACATACAGTTTAAACAGCAAAAACTATCCTGGTTTATTAAGGTTTTATTTTATAAACACAGCTGCAGCCAACAATATTGTAAAATTGTTTTGTACAAAAGAAGGAAAATGGGATTTAAAAGGGCTACCGTCACACCTTGAGCAAAAAGATTTTAGAAATCATGTAGTTCATCTCATATTACCAAATTTGAATCAGCTTCATTATTATGCTTCTGAAAAATGTCCTGCTTAATTTTTCATTACAAAATTACAGCTTTGGATAGACAGACTAGAAAGCTAAACACTGAAAATGTGGATCTGTATTTTTCCAACAAAGACACTTCAGAGCTCGTTCAGAACCAGTGCTCGACTTTTTCTTTTGATTCAGTTGTGACAAAATTAGCGTATAAAAGCATAAAAGGACCACTAAGACAAACAAATAAAAAAGTATCTTGTGAAACAGGACTATAGGATGTGCAAAACTATATTTAATAACTAATAATTTAATAAAAATGACATTCTGCAACTTCCAAATAAATCACAGAAAGTTGATAAAGCATTATTTTGTGTTTTTGTGTCACTGGTTGTAAATACCAACACTATTTTTTTGTTTAAATAGCACAGAAAAAAAAAGAAAAATAATTATCTCCAGTCCTAAACTAGCACTGAAGCATTTTGGAGGAAAAACAAGACCTGGTTCTTTCAAAAAATGTTGAACATAAAAAAACATATATAATCACTGACTTTTTAAAACTCTGCAATGTACATTCTGCCACCAAAATCTGTGAACTTGATATTTAAAAAGGTACAACCTTTTCTTTTACATGAAACAATGCCGAGATGCAAAAATGTCATGTTTCCCATCAAGATCTATCAAACAGAGCAAATCAAGCAGATGGAAAACTTGATGTCAAAACCTGAGCACAACAAAGTGCAGCATGCAAAGAACAGGAAACTTAGAGGTTGTAGGGCAGCAGTAAATAGAGTCAAACTATTTAGTCAGTATATCCCTGCAATATTACAAGCCCTTCAAGAATGTTACAATGAAAAATGGCAGAAATATCTAATTTGTTTCAATCCCAGCTTTACCTTTTATGGGACAAAAATTCAAGTTTCTACATTAAAAGCTCATGAGTACACGCTGGTTTCAGATGTTCTATTAATATTAAGGACAAGCAGATGATTCATCCCACAATACTAATTTTATGAGCAATACATCATTTGCTGAATAATTAAAGGTTCATTACAAATTATAGACATGAGAAGTGCATCGATGTGTGCTTGTAAATGGCAATTAGATCAAAGTCAAACCAGGGTTGAGCAGTCTCCCTCATCTCACAACTTTTAATGTTGGTTTGCTTTTTACATTTTACAAACCAGGCCTTTTAACAGGGGGCACAAAACGTTTCAGATCATCAACTCATAAATCCACCAGATGTTTCATTTAAATTTAGATCCTGAAGTCAGCTTTTAGCAAGGTAATCTTTTTTTTAATATATAGCAACCCTTAAGGTTTTTAATAGAATATTAATCTACAGCAGAGGTCTGCAACCTATACAAACCAAAAACATTTCTTTCCTTACGCCACAGACCGGTTTAGACCCACAAAACCAATTGTTAAGCATTTAAATGTAGGTTCAAGTAAACTTGTGTGTTTACTCACAGGGGTTGGGGACCTCAGCCACATGTGAATAGCTGAACTTCATCAATACTTGAGACCCCTACTAAAATACTTAGAAATGCCTATTTAATTGTCGAAACAGTAGATGTACATTAATATATGTGAAGTGGAAACCACCCGACAAACGCTCAAAATGCTCCAAACAGTTCAAATTGTGCCGCACTAGACGCTCGAAATGGCCCTCGACACGCCTTCACATAAACCGTGAATGTAAACCAGACATGCCTAACGGTCAAAATGTGTTTGGTGTGAACGCACCATAACATCCATGGTTCCCCTAATTTTGTTTTCTGGAGGTCACAGCCAGGAAAAGAAATGGGTTTGGCTGCTTGCAAATGCCAACTATGTGTAGTAGCACTGTGCCAAAGTAATCCTGCTTCCTAAGCTGAAATTTATTCAGAGGTCTGTTTGGAGTATTAAAATAGGCAGCAATATGCTTGCTTGTTTTTGTATTGTTTTTTCCCCAAGAGGAGCCTCCAGTATTTGGTGTTTTTATTGATTCGCAGGTGGTTGTAGTCCTTGACCCCTGTGAACGCCAGCAGCCACTGTGGACATTTTGTACATTGCAGACCCCTGATCTGGAGTCCAGACAGCATTTGGACTTAAAACAGACAAACTTGGACTAATCAATAATTTGAAGACATTGCAGACTTCAAACATTTTTTTTAAACTCACTTTAGTGTGATGACAGAAACAATCAAAGACCAGATTTTCTTAAAAAAGGGTTTCTTTAAACTCTGATCTGCTACTCCTTGTAACTGTGTACATTCCCTATAGACCTTATTCTTCTCACTGCAAGTTGGTTCCAACCTTTATTTTTAGAGTGTTTGACTCTGGTTTGACATGATCAAATTGCTTCTTTGTCAAAGGACACTGAAGATGCCTCTTCAGTAATTATACTGGCAAAGTGTGTTAAGGCATTGCAAAGCAAGAAACTTTGAAAAACACTTAGTTCATGATTATGAACACCAACAGTAAAAAGCATACTTTGTCAACAAATGGCCAAACCATAACAGGCATAACTACATATATAACACGACTGACTCTTTTCCTGAAATATTACATGGAAGGGCTTGGAGCAATGGAACATGGGGCATATTTGGACATGATGTTTTGCCCATTTCCAAAGTAATAAAGTAGTTCTCAAACTTTACTCAAATGCATATTATTGTCCACACATTCAATATCAGGCCTTGTGTCCACTGGGTACTTTTTAATTTTTTGTGGCAACAGGCGTTAGAAAAACCTGGTGCAGTTAACAAGGCTTCTAAACTTAATTGTTGCCACACCATATATAATAAAACAAGAAAATTTTAATGATTTGTATCTTAAATAGGGTTCCCAATGGACACAAAGTACTTTTATGTGAAATAATCAAATAATGCATAATTTAAGGATACATACTTTGAATACAAAGTTGTTTGACTTACTAAGACCTAAGATTCAGCACAAGTCTGCACTAAAAAGGACATTGCAGTAAAATGGTTACCAAGTGACATTATGTTGGGCTTTGTCTGCTTCTAAAGTTCAGCAAAACCAAAATGTAAATCACCCTGCTTAATATTTCATGGCATACAATAGAGACACTAATAAAAAGGCAATAGTATATATTAAATACACAATGCATAATTCCTCACTACAAGTGCATTTGACTCTGAGGTCTGGGTAACCACGAATGTTCCTACTGATCTCTAATCATTATTAAATTGAGATCTAAATGTTTCTTTTTCTTAAACAAAGCAGCAGCACACCACAAACAACATTTCAACTACAGCAAAGATATACACAAGGTAGCATGTTATTTAACATGCAAATGGTGCCTTGGTAGACAGTACCAACCAATAACAATTACAACATGGGTGACACTAATCAGAAAGTGACCCAGAAAGACTAAGAGTAGCCTCAACATGTTACAGATCAATTTGAGAAGCAAAACACCAACAATGTGTCGTAAAAATTACTTAGAGAAGTTGGTGACAAAGAATAAATAGATCACTTCAACTAGTATGACATGACCAAAATGACAGCACAACATACCATGCTGGGACACAACCTGGATAATTCATTTCAGACTGTAAACTAGGGATGGGCACTGATTATTGAAGCTACAGTAATTACATTGGGCTTTAACAACAAAATGCTGTACGATATTTCCATCTCGTTTTACTCTCCCTGACTGTAGTGTGTTGCCGTTACCACAAGAGGACGATGCATCAGCTTAAAGTAGAGTGGGTTTAAAAATGGCTTTTATTATCTCAACGGTTTCATTTCAAATTTTTGTTTGTATTTTTACTGATTTTATATTAAGTTGTGGGTGCAAAATGCAACAGAAACCGTAACAGAGCTCCTTTATGACAAACTACTGCATCCGAAGTGAGCAATGGAGTTTTATAGTAGATCCTTCCTCCCATCAGCTACCAGACTATCAACTATCACTGTTCCCAACAAGCTATCAAAGTATTAGTGTTTACATCCCTCTTGGTATTTCTACTGTTTGCACAATTTGATTGTCACTTATTGTAAATGTCTGTTTTCAATGCAAAAACATCCATTGTCATTTTGTATTTTTTTAATTGTGCAATCTTTTGCATCTGAATATACAATTATGTGTGTCATGATGTAATTTTGCTCTCACTTTACAGTCTGTTATTTTTAATTATGTTTATATTTTATATATACATATGTATATACTCTAAAGTTTATCATAATTATTATCCTGTGACTTTTCCTGTACTTTAGGGTCTTGATAACCGAGATCTATAGTCAATATTGGATTATAAGGTTTCTCCTACAGAATTTGCCATTCTACAGATGTTTGAAATGCCCATCCCTACTATAAAGTATGACCAACATTATATATTTTTTAGATTATTATTTAAAATCTTAAAACATTTACATAACTGTGACATTTAATTTCACTAACTCATCTCTTTTTATATAAGTTTGACACTAAAATACCTGGAGCAAGCACATTTTTCTCAAATATGTTTCACACCAACATACATGGCAGATTAAATCAGGAAAGACAAAAATGTGAGGATCCTTCATTTCTCAACTCCACCTCAAAGTTTTACAATGAGGTTCAATTGTCTGAAATTCAACAAAGCTACATTAGATCTACTCAAGTTTGATACATGTACAAGATCAGGTCTTGCATGCAAACAGTCGAATGCTAATATTGTTTGGGGTCTTAACATTTGAATATATATTTAACCTAATAAAATGGCGAAACTTCACATTATTTCAGATCTACATTAATAAAATGTTTTTCTGCCAATAACCTTCATTTTACTTTCACTTAACTCAATAAAACAAGTCAGGTTAAATGCAGATTTTGCAATATACTGTGAGGACAGATGGGACATCATATGTGTGGCATTAAATGACACCAAATACCAACAGTCAAAGTCTGTAAATGCACATAAGTATGTCTAAATTCAAACAATCTTCACATTCAAGCCAAAAAGTTTCTCCACATTTGATCTAAGCTCACAGCTGTTGGTAAAACACAAAACCCAGCTGTTTAACATTCCCAATCATTGTCGATATAGCACAATCAGAATAAACCGATTCTTAAGACGTACTGGTTATATCATCCCTTCAACAGGAGTCCACAGATGATGCCCAGAATATTGTTCAGCTGTGAAAACTGCTTAGAAAAAATGAAATGTACATATGCGTATAAAAGGATCAGTGAACTTTGTGATTTACCAACTTCTGAAGCCCAAAAGTAACAAATACATCCAACACTGAATTTCCAATGACTGCTAGTGTTTCTGTAACTTCACAAATACAAATCCCAACCCTGTTCCAGTTCACGCGTTGCATAGCAAACATTGACTATTGCATAAAATAAAAGCACTCTGTGCATCTTCCAACAAACAATCACTGAATCAGGAGCTTCACAGCTGAAGAACATCAAACTTGCAAAAGCAGAACAGGCTTGAAGCTCACCGATCAGTTTTAGAAACAGCTGGTGTTGAAATGTTAGTCTATAATAAGCTTGAACAATAAAAGCTAAAATCTTATCATTAAGCTTCGGGACTTTCAGCTTTTGTAAATGTACCATTACATATATTTTCCCAGACAGTAAACACAACATGTGCAATGGCTCACATTGTAAAACTAAATGGTAACTCACCTTTCCACCTACCTGAATCCATAAGGCTGAGTTTCCAAAGCCCTTTCCTTGCTCACTTAATACTTTGTTTACCCAAACTTTTCTCATTTTATGTCATGTAATATCAGAATTTAGTTGGAGTTTAATAATCAAAGAAGTGAGCAAAGGAAAAGGCTTCACATCTCCGTTATTTTCCTCTTCCAACGTTTTGGTTCAGATCCAATTAAAATGGCAACATAGCACCAAGCTGTACCCACCTGCCCTGACATCTAGCGGTGCCGGTACTCCCTCTCCCTCTCTCGTTCGCGATCTCTGTCCCGGTCCCTCTCGCGGTGGCGGTCGCGCTCCCGGCTGCGCTCTCGGTAATAATCCTCGTGCCGGTCTCGACTGCGGGATTTGTGTCGCCGGCTCTTTTCTCTGGAGCGGCTGTGGTCGCGTTCTCGGGAGCGTTCTCTTCTGGTGGAAATGAAATGCTTGTCGACTCAACATTTTAAGATAAAACCTTTTTCTTTCGCTTTTTGTGTTCTTACCTAGATACAGAGCCGTAGCTCTTTGACTCTATGCCATGGAGACAGTCCTGCAGGGAACTGATGAGGACTTTGCAGCGGTCGTCTGCAGAAACTTTGGATTGCTTGATCAGACTGATGGCCGTCACCAAAGTCTCTATAGCACTGCCATAATCAGCTAAAGGAGGGGGAGATATGCATTAAACAGGGAATCTAATTTTTTAATATATGACAAGTGCACTGTGAAAACACATTTATTGTCTGAATTTAGGAAACACCAGAAAGTAGTAGGCAATTCAACTGAGAAGAAAAACTTGGCATCAGGTTCCAAGATTGTTATCTGTTAGGTAATTTGTAAGAAAGAGATTTTATTACAACATAAATAATGACATGAGTTACGCAAATGTATTCATCAGCAGCCCTGTTCAATGTGTGGATTTTGCTTTACATTTTGTTTGGTGGTCATATACAGTTGGCAGGTTAAGCTACTACAGGTCCTGACTAATTTCTGCTTGAATTGTGAGCTTTATTTTTAGCTCTATCGTCTGTCAACATTTAGATATTTTGTTTGCCTAAAATTCCAGATAACATTGGCTTGAGCTCTCTTGCTACTGATGGTATCTTCGTTACCTGCGCTGGCGTCAGACACGGCCCTGGAAATGGCGCTGGAGGAGATAGCTCTGTTCCTGTTCATGATCTCTTCAAACTCGGCCTCATTCAAAGGACCCCGTGATGACTCCATGTCTCTACAAAGAGCCAATAAGGAGATCAGTCACCAATGCAGCCAATAAAAGACAGTTGTTTTTTTTTCTTGGCATGACTTCCATTAGCCTTACCCTCGTCCAGGACCGTAATCTCTGGAATCATATGGCGGCGGCCGTCCGTACAGGTCGTTTGGCCCTGGGGGGCCTCGGCTGTCGTTGGGGGGCATGCTGTTCCCTCCAGGCGGAGGGAAGAAGGCGGGGTTCACATGAGGAGCTGGTGGTGGCCCACCCGGCGGAGGGCCTGGCAAGTGTGGGGGTGGAGCCAAAGCCAACGGGGGTCCAATGGGGCCTGGAGGCCGAGGAGGAAAAGGTCCTGGGGGAGGCGGGCCCTGATGAGGTGGTGGAGGCGGGGGACCTGGAGGGGGGACGTAACCTGCAGGTGGGGGGCCTGGAGGGTGGTGACCGAACTGAGCAGGGAAGAGAACAGGTGGGGGGGGCCTGTCGCCACGATTCGGGGGGCCTGGCAGAGGAGGAGGAAGGCCTTGGCCAGGAGGTGGAGGGCCTGGAGGCCCCGGGGGGCCAGGAGGGCCCGGAGGAGGACGAGGAGGTCCCTGGATCCCACCTATAATGAACAACAAGAAGAAGAAGAGATGTACTTAAAACAACCTGCTTAACCTCTGGCTACAGCACAGCCAAACAGCTCTCATCTGGAGAAATAAGCATGTTGTTAAAAGTTCTGGAGGTCTTTCCTACATCACAACACAAAATGGGAAAACGACAAACAGCATAAAGTACATTAAAACTCTAACAAAAACATCTTAGGAGGGCTTTATTTTCTTAGCATCTTTCAAGTAAATGTTAAGATGCTGATTGGGTAAGAACGCAAAGCAGAGACAAATGACAGACAGATGAAAGCAAGCTGGTGCTTCATGTAATTAATATCCTGAAAATACAATTTAATGGACAACGGTTCTTCTGATGACATCAGAGGAACCATTTCTGGAATGAATACTTAAACCTTGCTTAAAGGCTTCTTATATTTGATAACGTGCCTTACAAAAGTACCAAAAGCACGTAAACGTCCTCAATGTGTTACGACACAATCACAAACGTCAATGCATTATGGGAAGCGGAAAGACAATTTTTCTTTTCCTTTCTCCTCCAAATAAAAACATGACATTTAAATTTTATCACCAAATGCCTTCGGAAGTCACCTAATTGACAAAACCCATATTTGGTTGATTAAAGTTTGCAAGGAGAAAAGTAAGGGACAAAACAAACTTGTGAAAAAAGACACTGGTGGTTCTACATTCTATTGTCATCAGTTTTCACATTTTTATCTGTGAAGAGGCTGGAAACATTTATCCATGTATCCATTTCAGCTCACTTCTTAATTAATCAGTGCGTTATGTTTATCAATCAGACAAAATGGCAGTAAAATACACTGAGGTTTGTAGTTGTAACAAAATGTGACCAAGTTGAAATGATCCAAACACTTTTGTAAGGCACTGCTATGTTGGGAATGCATTTGGTAAACTGAACCTTGAATAAGATCATTATCCTGACACAATTTGTACCACAGCTCCATCACCAAGCTTCTAAGTCTTCAGAGAAGAAAGATAACTGATCAAATTATTCAGATCAATCGAGGTGTTTCACCTCTGCTATGCCAGCTCCCGTTCCTGCCCCCCGGCGGGAAGGGATTGAAATTCATTTCCATCAGAGGGCCATCATGGTGGCTAACCAGATCTGGTCTCATTCCCGAGCCTAATGGGGAAGAAAGCAAACCAACCATCACTCTTCCCTTCATCAACTTCTGGCTCCGAACTGAAGGCCTGACGCATCCCAGTGGGGGAGGGGCAACAGTTAATAAGCAATAGATGAGGCATGAAAAGGATTTGCATGGAGAGGAGAAAAAAAAGCGCTACAATAATGTCTTCTGCTTCTTGCATTATGCAGGCAACACAAGACTTGTGAAGAGCTAAAAGACACCAAGTTAAGCTTTAAGCAAACAGCTAGTTAAGAAATGGAACTGGAATCTGTCAGCGAGCGAAGGGCTGCAGCCAGGAAAGTGGAACTGGAGGCAGAGTGGGACAGACAAAGAACAATCTAAATTAAAAAAAGCACAGACACAATTCTGGCAAGGCAAATTAAAACTCAAACTGTACATGAGTGGCTTTGAGTCCATGCAAGTCTGACAATAGTGTGTTTGTTGAGCAGAACCTTGTGACAAAAAGCAACCTAATCAGGCTGAATCTTTCGGACTGACTCCAACAAATTTTAGTTTTTTCATTTTTCTTAATTAAAACAGAACATTTAATAAAACACATGTGATAAAGTGTTTTCAACACCTAACACCACCTCTAGTATTTCCCTCAAAACCAACCTGGGAAGTGTGGTGGTGGGCCTCCGGGCCCCACAGGGCCGGGGAAGCGGTCATTTCCAGGACCAGGGGGTCCAGGGAACCTGCCTTTGCTGCGGCTGCCCATCGGGAATCCGCCGCGGGAGCCAGAGCCTGGGGGCCCGGCTTTACCTTCCCCAGACATCTGGCCCGACTGGGTACCTGCGCAATCAGAGAAGATAAAAACAAACCCACATATTTCTATTTGCTCGTCCCAATTGACTTCATAAACAAATAGCGGATTATTTTACAAGCCTAAAACAAATTTAAAAAACGTTAAGACGTGCCAAGATAGCAGATGGCCAACTTACTTTTACGTGACTGCATCTCAAACTGACTCAGAGATTGTTTATTGCATGGTGTGACGATGGGATTTTGTCCGTGGAGCTCCCTCTTGGACAACAGGTCCATTAACTTTCTGGACGATGCCTCTGAACCGACACACACCAGAGCAAACCTGGAACATTTAAAGGAGGACGTGCACTTATACCACCTGGAAAATGGCTTCTTAAAAGAAACTCGTCTTCGATTCAAGGTATTTCTAATCACATATCACATATCACATATCAGACACCAACGAGCTCACCCTTTAGACTGGCCATTGGCTCGGTTTTCAAAGAACTTGATCTCAAGAACATCTGAGATGCCTATTGACCGAATAGCTTCTGTCAGGTCTTCATCTGTTGTCCACTGCAAAACAAAAGACAGCATTGTCAGCATACCAGGGCTCATTCAAGACACAAATCAAACGTTTGGAGGTTCAACATAAATCTGAGCTGTAATAGGTCCTCACCCATGTCAGGTTTCCTATGTACAGGGCAATCCTTTTGCCTGTGTAGGTGTAAACCACATTGGGTGGGGCGCTCTTCCCCCCTTCAGACCCCCCTGGGGCAGGGAGAGAGTCCAGGTAGTCACGGTCTTCCGGAGCATCTCCGTTATTGGCTGAGGGGGATATTACGTCATCGTACAAATCGATCTGCTCATGAGGGGGATACTCCGGTTCCTGTCATAAAACATCATTAGATGAATATAAACATGATGAGAAATTAAGCCATACCAGCTCAAACTTAAACACTCAATTTACAGAAATCACAAAAGCCACAGTTTGTGGCAGCAAATTAATTACAAATTAAATATTGTTATATAAAGAATTAGATGTTGTCCCAAGGTGGGGCATAAATTGATCTATAGTTGGCAAAAAAATGTCCAATGAAAGACCAAATAAATCATACAGTTTTTTTTTTTTTTTTTCTCCCGTTCACTTATTTCTCCAAGATCTCAAACTTGGAAAGAAGCAATTGTTCATCCCAAAACTAATTGGGCCAATCTGCTGCAACTTTTAGAAGAGTCTCTGCTTCAACACAGCTGAATCGCAAAATTGGGCCATTAACAGCACAGAATGAGGGGGTAATCCTGTCATTTAATTCAGGTGTGTTGGAATCCACATGCTGCTGGACAAAGGCCTCTAAAGGCTGGAGTCTTAACACCATTATAAGAGTTATCCCAAAATATAGAAATCAACAATAAATAAAAAAATCAGCAACTAGAATAAAAATGTCAAGAGAACAGCAAAACCTCATTGTATTAGTATCTTTAAAGAAAAAAAAAAGGCATTCTCCTCATAAGAAAAATTAGGCATAAATGGTCGAAAAGGTCCTACTATTTAGCTTAAATGTACAGCAGACATCCACGTATCGAAAACATTTTTTTCAACAGACAAAACATTTTGTAGATAACCCCACATCTAGATAAAACTAGTGGTGTCTCTTCAAGTACCACAGAAGAAGTAAACAAAAGGGGCGTGTGTGTATAAAAGGAAACATGATGAGATGCTAATAGCGCATAGCTACAACCAGATGTATTTTTACTCAATTTAAGTGGAGTGTTTTGTAGAATTGTTCACGGAAGAATATATTTATTTAGCTTCAAGTAGTGAAACTACAGCGCTACTAACCAGCTCGCCTGAAATAGTGCGAAGCTAGCTAAGGAAACTGCGTTTGTTTAGCTTCAGTCGCGGGAACCATCGCGAGGCCTGACGTGCGCTGCACCATAAACCCAATAATTTACACTGAGCTCCAAAGTGTTTACGGTAAAACAATAATATTTTGTTGCACGTTAAAACGTATGCAAAAAAATATATATTCAAATCGACCACTTTATATTTAAAACGACGAGCTACTGAAGCCGAGCTGCAGGCTTGCAGCATGGCGAAAGAGGCCTAGTTAGGAGACGAGCTACTTCGATAAAAATTCGACGGGAATATCATCAAAACACCGCTGCCAAACCCAAAATACGGCGTCCCCTAACACGTGTGGTAATTTGGGCCGTAATACCTGGCTGAATTCCTCCTCGACGTCGGCGTAGATGTCGATATGATCCACACCGTCCGCCATTTTCCTCTAGCTCCGTCCGCCCCGCCGGTGCAGAAACAATGGACCAGAGAGTGACGACTAACGCCCCCCAGTGGCTGTCTAAGCTTACAACAAGGCATGCAAAAGAAAAAGGAAGGAAGGAAATAATAAATAAATGAATAAATAAACAAATAAATAAATAAAACAAACGAAAAAGTGAAAATTACTTTTTAAGACAAGTAATAATAGATTTTTTTGTGCCTAATTAATGTGGATAAATGAAAACAAACTTACTTTAAACATAAGGACGATAGCAAAAGGTAATCTCTGAAGTTGTACAACTATAAAACTGGTACTTTGATATGACAAAATTGGATTCATAAAAAGTGAGAAGACTGTTTAAAAGAATGACAATAATACATTAAAATACACCCTATTTGGAGTAGTCTAAAAACTGAATGCCCTGAGGTAATGGAAAATAAAACAGTTTTCATAAGCTATGTTGTATCACCAGTTGCCAATAATGTCTTGGGACATTGTCTCTTTTCACATTAACATTTGCTACATTATACTTTCTTGTACATGAAGTAGTTCTGCCTGATCTAATATTGACTATAGAATGCATTAGTCTGCAAAGACCCCAGAGTCTCTATCTGCCAGGTGTCCAGGGCCTGAAGGTGCATTTTAGCCAGATGTCCCGATTTTTAATTCATCCACCTGAAGGACAAATTTCTAGAACTTAGAGTCTGCTCCAGAGGTCTTCAGACCCTTCACTGTGGGTCTGGAGTCAACAATATCCCGATGAAAAATTGACAGTTTAGTTGGACTATTTGCTGCGACAGACTGGCGACCTGTCCAGGGTGTACCCCGCCTCTCGCCCGGAACGCAGCTGGAGATAGGCACCAGCAACTCCTGACCCCGTTAGGGAGAAGGGTGACGGAAAATGGATGGATGGATGGATGGATGGATGCGTTCACAAAAATTTTTGTGACATTTTTGTGCGTTCACAAAAATGTCTTTCTTTTAAAGGTTATTGTTAACTGAACAGATGATTCCATGTTATTCCATCTTTTATAAAACAAAGTTTGTAAAAGCCACAGGGTACATCCCCCCTCTTTTGTTTCTTTAGGAACATTTCCTGCAAACACAATTCATTATAAATACCTTTGAAAAATAGAAACATAAATTTTACATTTACGTAGACAATAAGAACCCAATAAAATGAAATTGATGGTGAAAATACAAGAACATTTTTTGTGAAACTAGAGACTTGTAAGACAAGTGCAATAATTTATTTGTGAGTTCATGTTACAGAATCTGAAAAAGCTTTAAACTTGCTTTCATTTTTGTCCAGAACAAAAAGTATGGGAGACAGAAACATGTAAAATAGAAATCTACATTATTTTGTGATTTTTTTCTTCTTTTATTTTCAAAAGGATAAATCTTTCAGTGCATAATTAATCCAGTGGGTATACGTTTATATTTATTTGACATCCTTTATATTATTAGTCATGAAACCATTTAGTTTAAAAATTTTACTAATCAATATTTTCTTTCTTACTAATTGAAAGCCAATCAATAAGAAAAAACAAGAACTGTTTTATTATTTGTTTGGTCACCAAACAACTTTAAATTGAGATTGAACTAGATGCATGACTTCCGTATTGGATTAATTTTTACTTTTTTTTTCCCCTTTCTTTTTGCAGTTTTGCACAGATGAAAGCAAGTTGTTCCAGCAACTCAAAGAAGGTGCAAATTGAAAAATAGCTTCAGGTCAAAAATCACTCCATGGCTTTTCAAAACATTGGAATTAGTTAGTTTCTTTCAGTTTTATTTAGGTGTAAACCTCGGTGTCATTTGCATAGAAATGGAATTGCATAATGTGTTTGATGATGTATGTAGAATGATACATACATCATCATTGATACATACACATGAATATCCAAGTGAATATTCATGTGTGAAACGACAACTGATTCTGGAAGTAGTGGGTTGATATACTGTGAACCAACACAAAGTGGAATCAACTGCATACATATGAATTATACTAATTTAAATTCCAATGAAATGTCCTAGTCTGTGTGCTGAATAGAGAACTGAGACGTAGTATGGGAAGCACAGAGATAAAGCCATTAACAAGCAGGTTGTTTAAAACAGTTTTAGTGCTGTGATTTATTATAAAACCAAACAGAAGTACAGCGCCTTCGAATAGACGAACCCCTTTCTTCCCTTCAAACAGATTTAAGCATAATAAGTTGAATTAAAAGATTTTTGAAATTTTGTTTAAAACCCAGGAAAACTGATTTCTGTACTTAAAAATAGTTAAATTTAGTTTATCAGTGCTACAAATGATTTTACACAGTCATATGGAACATTCCATTTTTAATCATGTGAAAATCCCGACTTCGCAGTCAGAAAAATCAAATGGCGCGCCTCCAAATGTTGGACTTATTGCTCTGAAAGTGGGAGAAACCGTGACTCCCACATAGTTTCTCTCACTTTAGGGTTTACTTACGGAAAGTAAACCCTAAAACTATGTGCTTTGGTGTTGCTATGTTGAAATCCTAAGCTCTCCAACTATGTATCCTCGGGTGTGACGTCGATCGCAGCTCCAATTTCCAACTTCTGAGGTAAATGAAACGCAGCAACATCTTCAAATAAGAGCCAACTGGTGAAAATTTGATTTCACAGGTTCACAAATTTGCAGTGACATTCACTTTACTGAGGACTAAATTGACATTTTGATAGAGATGCTGACAGTTACATAAAACCATTAGACATTAAAACTCTTCACAGATCAAATGTAAAAGACTGTAGTTTTTGAACAGATCTACACAGTTAATCCAGCAAAAGGCACAGTCGTGATGTAAGAGTTTAACATTTGAAAACACAGAGAATTACAAACAATTATCAAAATAGTTTGAGGTTTTTGCTTAAAAAAATAAATATAAAGTTTGAATTTTATAATTACTTGCTTGTTTTACCCAGATTTTAAATATAATAAAACAAGATAATATCACATTAGGGTCAAAAATGCCTCACATATTTAGTGATTCAACTTACAAAAATACTTCAGTCTGTAAGAATCTCTATCGAGTCTTTAGAAAACTACTGAGGGCATCACATAGTGCAAGGAAAATCTCTCACGTCTCAGCAGTGTTAACGCTTTAAATAATGAACTGTGTGCGCCTGCGTGTGTGTCAGGCGACACTCTGCCCGTCACTGTCTCTGCTGTGCGTTGTGTCCCCTGAGCAGTGGTTCGAGAAGTCCAGAAAGATCCCGTCTGGTTCCTGCTCCGAGTCCAGAGACTCTGTGTTGTGGTCTGCCGTCATCTCTATGCTGGACGCCGGACTGGGACCAGAACTCGTGTCTTGCGCAAGAACCTTGGAGAATAACGGCGAGTCAAACTCCAGCGAGCCAGTACAATGAGAGTCCTCAGCTGGAGACGGGTCGGGGAGGATGCTGGGAGAGGGCTGCTGTGGTTTGAGAGGGTGGAGCAGAGAGGGGCTGTCGTTGTCTCGGAGCTGGAGGTCTTGACTGGATGTTAAAGTGTCTGAACAAACAGTGTAGAGATTATGTTATGATTTTTTGTTTCTGCTAAAGAGAAACCTTAATGATAGCTGCTTCATGAAGGTATTCACACCCGTTGAAGTCTTCCAAAACATGACAGTACAACACACAGTAGCATAACAATGGAAGGTAAACGGTACGTGATTTTCAACTACTTTCACAGCTAAAATCCAAAATGTTTGGCAAGCATTTCCATTGAGCTCCCTTTACTCTCACACTCCTGAAAAAAAATCCACAACTTATTCACTCAAAACCCAAAATGAGAATAATTTAATCAAATGCAGCTACTGAGTGAAAGACCCAGAGGCACGTTAGAGAGCATAAAAAATAGAGTTCAGGCATACATCTGCTGCAGTCAGGTCATAAAACAGCTAGAAACTACAGATCAGCCCCCAAATCTGGATGTAGTAATGGACTCCAACTTGAACCATCAGACACACACAAAAACAATTTAAATGGCTATAACCTGAATTACGTTTCCAAGATCAAAGGGACTAATGTCCCAACAAGATCTTGGGAAACTCGTCCATGTGTTTATCTTTATTCAAACTGATTACTGCAGTATTGTCTTTACAGGTCTGCTTAAAACTCAGTCAGCTGCTTGCGTTCTCACTCTACATGGGAAAATAGAGCACATTACCCCAGTTCTAAAGCCCGTCCACTGGCTCCCTGTGGCTCAGATAACAGACTTTAAAATATTTTTGATAGTATAAAGATCACTGAATGGGCTAGCACCAAAATGTATTAAAGACATGTTGGCGTCGTATTAACCTTACAGACTTCTAAGGTTGTCTGGTTGAGCATTCCCACTCAAAACTAAACACGGTGAAGCAGCATTCAGTTTTTATTCTCCTCGAACCTGGAACAAACTTCCAGAGAATTGCAAAACACTGAATTTCGTTAAGTCTCAAGATCTCCAAAGCTATTCCAAAACCGTTCCAGCTGTAATTGCAGCAAGTATTCAGATGGAACGGCACACATCTCAGATTTCTTGCTCGTAAAGGAAAAAAGAAAGAAAGGAAAATTTTTCCATTACGATTCAGACGTTCTTTGTGTTGGTATATAACATAAGTTTCCAAGGAAGCACATTGGAGTTTGAGGATTTTACGTGACAAAATGTTGGTAGGTTCAAGGGGTGTGATTGTTTCTGGGAAGCACAATAAAGAAAAAGTACTCAGCTTCTGTTTGGTTTACCTGTCAGTGCAGCAGAAGTGGTTGACGCTGTGGAGGAGTTTGAAACGCTGGTGTCATCATTCATCCTAGCAGCACATTTATTCATTGAGCTGCTCTCCTCCATGCAAGAGGACATCTCACAGACGGAGTGCCGTCTGATGCCTGTGCTGCCACTTGAGGATGAGTCTATGTCATACTCAACAACAGGAGTCAGCATGGGAACGTTGTAGCTCTTAGAGCGGACCACTGGATTCTTCACAATGGGAGAGCTGTGTGTTTTGGGAGCCCTTGAGTACTGCAACTTTTTTTCTACAGTGAATGAGGGAAATGAAGACTTTTTGTAATACAGAGTATGTAGCGCCGTGGAAAAGAGCAGAAAAACACAAAAATACCTAACAAGCAGGATGAGCACTGCAAATTGGAGGATTCGTCTCTGGAGTATAAACCATGAGTCCCCAAATACGGAGAGACTACCTTCTGGATGAGAGACTCCAGGCGAAGGTAGTCGTCTGTTACACCTTTGGATTCATGGACTCCCTGGGTCAAAGGCACACAAAACCAAGTCAGAAAATGTACAAAGCATTTTGAGGTAAAAGAATAAAGACTGAAACGTGACTTCCTGCAGTGTCGCACAATCTTCTCAAAAGAAAAAAAGCATCGAAAATGTCTTTTGGGTCTTAGTTTAAAACATGACATTCATGTTTGAGCGGTGCATTGTCCCTTTCTAAACAAAGTTGATTAGTAAGATTAACAAAACCTGCAAAAAAAAGAAAAAAAAAGTTAAGTCTTGAGAGAACTTAATATTTTACAGATTTGTTTTAGCCAATATCAATCATGTTAAAAAACAAAGCAGCAATCATAATCATAGAGACATTTTATTTATTATTATAATTAAAAAAAAAAACAACAACAGATAACTTCAACACCAAAGATAAAGTTTAATGTACCAGAGATGATATGACTAATGGTTTTATTTTTAGTCATAATAAATGTACTTCAATTAGTATAGTGCCCTCTTATGGAGAAAAGTAGACACTACGATTTAACTGGAAACATTGCAGCCTCTGGGATGTTTGGCTCAATGACAGAATAAAACAAGCAAACAAATGTATTCTGTGTGACTTAGAAGCTTGGCCAAAAAGTTAAGCAATAATATAAAGTAGATTGTGTTGCTGATTTCAACAATAATCATAAAAGCCATTGAAGGAATGGACAAAAATTCTCGCACTTAAACCAGGCTGCCGCTGCAGATCCGAACTCCCTGAGAAAATCAATCAAGTTTCTATACTCTGAATCACTGAGCTGCTGCTTGAAAGCCACAAAGATCAAAACCACATGAGTAAAGCACACGTCAGTGAACTGGCGTCATGTGGTTTTAAAGAATAAAGAGAAAATTACCATCAGATGTGAACAAGGAGAAGCAAAGACATCTTAAATCTACAATTAAACCTAAACTTTTTGCTCTGTTTCCTTTCTTTTTTTCGTCCCTTGGTTTTAAAGAAAAACAAAAAAGGGATTAAGCAGAAATACACAGTACTTTCTATGTGCGTCTACCGTTCTTCCTGGATGCCTGTGTGACCTCTGTGTCTGAATGTAGAAGAAGCAGATTTGGGTCAATGAGTCACTACATGTTAACCCAAACACAAAGAGATACAGACTCTCATACATGCAGAGAACACAAGCACAGGAAATATTTAAAACTCAAACATGTTTAGTTGCCAATTAGTTGAACCCACCACAGCAAAATGATGCTCAAAGAAGGACTTGGCAGGAACTGCAATGTTGAACACAAAATGGTAACTTAAAAATTAAAATTATTCACACAACCAGGGGGGAAATTATTTATTACCTCCTCCGGGGCTGACCTTTTTGTTTAACTTTAACACTTACTACTATTTCACAATAGTAAGACAAAACGTTGTAATACTCAAAGCTGATAAAATGAAGGAAAAAAGGGACAATTTTCACAAAGTAGCAGAACATCAATTAGGGTTTGTAAAGTCACTTCAGAAAACATCAGGCCAAATCTATTTTTACTTGAGAAAACATTTGTAAAGTTTGTGGCAGAGGAAGGAAGCCGTAACAAATGTCTTTAAAGTCCCCAGAATAACTGGAGACACACTAATGAATGAATGAAGCAATTCAGACATTATCAAAGAACAGTCACTAGATAAAGTAAACTCCTCTTCTGCTGAAGAAACACCATCGAATCAAGCTGTGCTATGCTACAAACAGACAGAAGAAAAATATCAGATAACTAGAAGCAACAACCTATAAATTTAACCATTTTAACAGCAAACCAACCACATAGTTAGCATTAGCTTTGAGCTAAAATCTAATTTCCAATTTGCATTTTATGAATTTCATGAAAAACAAAGGCCCTTTACAATTTTGTTGAGGAAATGCATTTCTTTTAAAGTCTTCCTGATTTTTCACCAATATGCATTTTACATTAAAGCTCAGTTTTCTTTTAGTCTTTTCTAGCCTTATTCTGAGAAACAACAGCTTTCTGCCATCTTCTGTGTTGCAGTGTTACACATCTTTTCACATGCAACACAAGTTGTACTGGTCATTGCATGACAATGAGCCGTTCAGTCAAAGGGGATGGTGGTTTCCCTCGAGGCTTAAAACAGAAAGGCCAAATAGTTCAGTTTTTAGAATAAAGGCTCAGTGAATTAAAAAAAAAATAGATTTTTATATAGTATTTGTAAACCTCCTTAGCACTATTTGACAACTAAGAGTGTAAAATGATAGCTTTATAAACGCTAATGTGAAAACAAATAGGTCAAACTTTATGAAGAATTGCCTCCCAACGGGGAAAAAAAAATCCCAATAAAAATTCTTCTGAAGCAGTTTTCAGTGGAGTTTCTTACTCAGCAAACTGCCTCCCAGACCTCCAGAGTACCACCGCCCTGCTTGACTAGGCGCAGCGTTCGTTTCCTGAAATGCAGAGCTACTTTAACAGCAGATGTAACAGGACACACACCTTCCACAAAGATTCACTTTTGTCTTATCAATCCTCAGCAATGGAAGATCTGAGACAGGCCTTTAAATTCGTGTTCTTCCAGAGTCTCTTATTGTTCAACAATGAACACCAACCTTTAAATTAAATTCAGTTAATAGTTTGAGGAACTTCTACTCACGTTTTTAAAGCACTGTAAAGTTGCAAAACCACAAGTTCAGCTCAAATACAATGCAGAGTAAGCTACTTGTGACACCATAAAAGCAACATGTAAAATTGGCTTAAATTGTGACATTTAACCATAGAAATGTTTCCAAAATGTTCACAGCACATATGATTTAATTATGCAGCTTCATCTGCTTTTGAGGCAAAGCTCTTTTAATGTCTTTTTTCTATATTATACATATGAAGCAAATGTCGGAAAAGCTAAGGCTTATGCTGACAGTTGTTCTGGTTTTGTGGCGTTGTCATTGCTTTAGTGTAAACATGGATAATTCCCTGCAGGGAGGGTGCAGAGGGGACTAAATGGTCATGGGAAGACAACTCCACTCTGTGTTCACACTGAGATGACTTCCTTTGAGATCTCTTTGAAAGAAAAAAACCCCTCTCATCCTCTAACCTCTGCTCTTCTTCTCAAAAATATTATTTAGTCCGCTTCTCCTGCTCGCACAGCTGAAACTTATTTTAAAATAAGGTTTCACAAGAAAAGAAGATACCTGTAGTATCATCAGCATTTGAATGATGGAGGGGGGAACTCTGGCTCGAGGTCGAGACAATGCCTCATCCAGCTTCAGGTTGAGGGTGATGATGTTCCTGAAGTGGAGGAGAGCAAGTTGACGCACTGAAGGCTCCTTTCCCTTTTCAAACAAGCAAAAAAACAACAACAAAAAAAAAACTTTTACAACAGTAAGGTTGTCACTAGAAGGGGGCATGTGCATGTGTGAGAGTTTGCATACCTGCACAGGGTAGAAAATGGCCTGCAGCATGGACAGAACATCACAGAAGAAGAAATCCCACGTGTCTGCCAAGGAGTCCAACAGCTTCTGACCTTGAATGGAACCAAGGTGGTAAACGTGCAACAATGTAAGTTAGGTATCACAGTAAGAAAGTACAATTATTTTTGCATGCCAAGTTTTTATTATTTTCTGCTTACTTCTCCCTGTATGCACACTACATTATCTACTTTGAGATTGTGTGCTACATTGTGCTGCTCTATCACATAAAATCCCCCCAAAATACACAGAATATCTTGGTTTCAAAGTGACTAAGTGCAGAAAAATTCAAAGGCTATGAACATATTTGCAAGACACTGTACCTCCCACTCCTACGTACATCATTTTATTTTTGGGCACTTTAAGTCTAGTCAGAACAATATGTCTGTAGGTTTCTGTGGTTTGACTTATCCTAAATTTCTCACCATCTAGATGAAATGACGTAAAAGGATCACTTCCTGCCTATGTTTCTGTGACAACAGTGCTGAAAGTCTCAGCCGGATTTCTGTCAGTTTAAAACTGCTTCACATTTACTCTGCATATTCACCAGCAACAGAAGGAACCAAGGCCTTTTGTTTTGTGTTGCTCCTGTCTTTTCAAAGTTTTTGAAGTAACTCTGTGTTTGTGTCGGGAAATGTCCTTCATTAAAATTCACCAAGGAGAGATAAAGCCATACACTCCCAGTTCAAACTAATGGTTAACTCATGAGGTAAACTCAGCATCTGGCATTGTAGTCAATAATTATTTTCCCCTGCCAGTCCTTATCTGAGACCAAACAAGATAAAACACTGATCTTGGAGTTTCCCTGAAATGAATCAGGGCTACGGCGAATATTGTTAATCAAAGCAAGACGACACAAATGTCTTACAATGAAAACAACTCTTCCAAAGAACTTTCTGGCGGAGGCTTTCTGTTTTCTGAACTTCTCCAGAAGTTATGCAAATGATCAAAAGCATTGACATCTTTATTAAGTAAAAGAAAACAATAAACCATTGCTTTAAAGGTCTGAAAGCAGGTCTTACACCCAAACAAATGTGATTTTCCAATCAAGTTTAAGGTGCAAACTTTCATAGATTAAATCTGCCAGTAGAACAAGACTTTTGAGCCAATGAAAAACGAAAACAACTTCAGTCATCAAAGGTGTGACAACTAGAAATGTACCGCTTAACACATTCGCAAAGCTTTTTGAACCAGTGTAAAATGGTGCTGAAGCTGAAGTTCACTTTCCTTGAAGCTTGTTTTTTTAATCTCTAAAAAATAAGTCTTTAGTGACTATTTTCAACAAACAATTGAGCCTAGAAAATGTGTCAAATTCTAAAAGTCCCTTTTTGTGTGTGTTTTTCATTCAACCTCACCATCTGTAAATGTCATAACTCTCCACTCAAAAGGTGGAAGAGACGATATGACATCTATCCGTTCTGCGATGCCCGTCACTGAACTCTACTAACCGCAAGGCAAGTGCTTGAAGCTTTCAGAAGATAAAAATTTGGTCTGCAGTTGTCGGCGTTCATTTCAATACAATTTATCAGCAATTTATAGCTCTAATGTTAAAAAAAATAAATACACGCATGCTGAAAGAGCTGTTATTTTGATTGATTCATCATTACGTTCAACTAGAAGTGGTTTGCACCTTCATAGAAGCGAATCTTGTCCCTCAGTATGACCATGCCTTTGGTGAGGAGCTGATTCTGCAGGTACTCTGTGAAGAAGGAGCCCAGCTCAGTCTTCAGCAGCTGCCTATAAAACGCAGATACACAAGGGCTTATGAAGCATGAAGACACACACACGCATCACTGGTTGGTTCTTATTGAAAAACAAACCAGATGGAGAAGCAAACTGCAGTATTTATACAGCAACAGTCTCAGGAAATTCGCAGAGATGTCCACTTTGTGTTCAGGAGCTAAAGCTATATCCCAAAAAGCTGGTTTACCCCTGACAAATGGAGAACATGGGCTCATAGAGAAAAATATGGTTGCTAAACTGCTCACATGTGAAATCGCTGTTCAAACACTGCATATCTGGCGACTATAAAATCTTTATCGAAACTGTCATTTTGCATAGTTACGGCCATGTTTTAAAGCCTTACAAAAGCATTCATAACCCATGAATATCTTTGTATTTTCTCATCTTAGAACCACTAGTTTTAAGAAGGACAGACGTTGCTCTGACTATTGTGCGTACCTGTATGTTAATGCTGTCAGAGAAAACCTGTTTGTGTGCTTTAATATTTACACCACACAGTTTTGACAACACTATATAAGCAGCCCTCAGGTACACTGAAAGTAAACAGCAGTGACCCCTGTGTAACCTTAACCTGTCTGTTCCCATCTGATCAAATAATCATAAGGTGTTTCTTTTTCAGTGGGAGCACCTACTGTTATCATGTATGTGCAAACGTCTGAATGAAGAGTTGAGGGGAACACCAATGTAGCTCACTAAATGTATGTTAAATAAAAATCGGCCACAATTAAAGAAGTGCAGCATGCTTGCAACAGAGGGCTATACCTGACGCCTTCATTCAGGATGTAGAGCTCATTTTCTCCCAGGTCTTTCTTCTGGAAAACCGAGATCACTGCATTGTGGATGCTGAAGACAGCAAATAAAAATTCAAGTATCATCAAACTGTTGCTGAGAAAATCACACCTGGCTGAAAAGTTTCCAACGTCATGAACTTTTGAGGTTAGAGGTTGAGGTCCAACAAAATTGTCTTCCAAATAATAAAAACAACAAGACGTGGAATATTTTTTACATATTGCTTAGTTGGCTGTACTGCCTCTTTTCTCTCTCTCTCTCTGCAAATAGAGCTTCACACATGTCAAAGTAACAAAGTAAACATGATGAATATCTAATCCGCTGACCTGTTCCAGGTGGCGTTGGCACCGGCCCTCCTCTGCTGAGTCTCTTTGTTCCTCCCACTCTCCTCTGACAGCCCCCCAGCCGACCCTCCTTTCTCCCCACCTCCTGATGAACTTTTCGCCTGCGAGAGGTCAGTGAGGCTGGAAGACGAGCCGGTGCCCAGCCGCAGCTTGTTGTGGAGGCTCCTTGAGATCCAACAGGAAGGAAACAAAAATCAGATAAATTTATGGACACAGTAGCAAAAGTTGTAGACAGATTAGATTGCAAGCTGACACAGTTACCATGGATAAACCTTTACGAAGCAAAAACTGATTTATTTGGTTCAGCGAAGTACTGTGTGTTTGGAGAAATCGAGGTAGTGGCAGCATCATGCTGAGGTGCCAGCAGTCTGAGTAAAATAATGATTAGCGACTACTTCCATGGTCTTCAACAGCAGGAAGGCTAATAGGTTTTTCTGCGAAAAATCAAATGATGCTGAGGAAATGTTTTTGAAAAAACTTACAGTTCTGTTGGTTTAACCGATTAAAAAACTTTAGGAAGTTTACTATACTCTATTTTTATCTTTTTTAAAGAAAAGAGTCAACTACATTAAAAAGCTGGGAGCCAGCTTGGCATTTATTAAAGGATGGTTGATACTGGTAACACAAGCTGACGGACTTGTTTAAATCTCAAAGGACATCACTTTGAAGGACAAACAGAGGAATAAAACAAAAAAATCAAAACCTTTCGAAAAATTATCAGAAGAAAGTACGAAGTGTGGAAAAAGAAGAAAGTCGAGTATCTCAAGTGGCGCTTGAAAAGTGTGAGCCGGAGCGTGACGATGAAAAAACATTTTCTTTGATTCGGATCACGTAGAAACTACTAAACTGAAAAAAAAGAGAAACACAAATCCATCTTCTGCTCCCACAAACATGATGATATATACTTACTCAAGCACATAAAAGAGTATCAGATATCCCCACTCCATGACTGGATGTGTGTGAGTCACACTAATCTGGATGGAAGCGGCGCCTCTGACTCCCCTTTTCCAGTTTTTTAAAAGTTCCCAGCGCTACTCGTCCCGAGCCACTCCACCTCTCCGGGCTTCTGTCCCTTTGCCAGTCTGTGTCAGCTTGGTGGCCATGTGACCATGAGAGCTTTTGTGCCAGGCGAACAAAGCAACCCTTTGAGGTTCAAGGGCTACCAAAGAGGGAGGGAAGAGTTTAAAGGTGACGCGTTTCTCTGTCCATCTGTGAGCAGGGCTCAGAGAAGAAAGAAGCTGGACTCAAGCTGCTTTACTCAAGTCAGTTTTGATGTCAAGGGCTGTGGGTGGGTTTGCGTTTTAAAGGAACATTTTTAAAGCCAACAGATTAAACCCACTGATGTTTCCCACTATGGGGTTCCAGCAGATTCAAGCTTTTTTAATGAGAAACTGACCTATATTTTGTCTGGCCACATGCAGAAGAGTTAATGCAGCAAAACCCCTCCCCTACCTTTTGCTGGGCACTGCCACTCAACTATTTGAAACATGTTTAAAGCAATTTTTCTCGGCTACAGATGAAAGCTATAGATGAATTCGGCTGCTTAGAAGTATTTACATGAAAACGCTTGCAAGCTATTTTTTTTTTTGCTACACTCCTAGAAACATTTGTGAGACTAGCAGCAATAAATAGTGAAGTTACACAAAGCTATATAATGAATCAGCATGTGGAGGAAAAGGAGAGAAGGTGTGGATCTTAGTCCACATAAATAGGTCACTGTGGGAAACTGGAGCCGTGTGCATGTTTGGACGAAGACGAGACTTGGTAAACTATGCAAAGCTTCTCAAAAAAGATGGTTCAAAGTCATGCGTACAGCTACCATGACTTTGCACACTTCAGTTTTGTCAGGCTCAGAGAATAAATAGATACCAAGACCGAAAATAAGCATGGAGTTGCTCTCGCTGTCTTGACCTGTTAACTGAACTGGGGAAGAAAGTGTCTTTTTCTGGATTTGCAAAAGACAAAAATGTTTTGATGTGAGCAGGAAGTGAAACACATCTGAATTTTTTGGCCCCTGTTCTGCACAGGAAGGCTGCAGTCTAATCACCGAACAAAGGAAGAAGAAGAGTGAAAGCACGAATGAGGTCATCCAGGAATGCATGTGCATTAATGTGAATTATTGTAAGTCTTTGTCCGTCCACGAGGACAGTGACAGCGGGAGCTGAGGTGAAGCTGAATTAGAATGTTTGCGGTCTCACCTCCTAAATGAGCCCTCTCGCTCCATGTTAGCCCCGGCAGATGGCTAACAACCGATCTGCAACTGCAACCGGCGATCCAGCATCTGAAAGAAAGTGATCAGGCTTGAGGTACTCCTGCATGACATGTCACAAAAAAGGCACAGGTGTAAAAACATACGTACATTTGTTTTCATTCTGATCTGCAGGTTGCAAGGTTCTCCAGTGCAGATCTCCCTTACAGGAGATCTGGCTAACAACACGCCTGATTCTAATCAAATTACAGTAAAGTGGTTTAGACAGACATTTGATCCTGCCACAAACTCAGATTCCCCCGTGTTTGTTCGCGCGTAGTCACACTGACAGAGTGGCACATGCATTTCAGACAAATCTAGGCAGGGGAAGCCGTGGCGTTTTTTGCCCTTTGCCATACAAGTTTGGCTCCATTTTTCTCAGGACCCCAAAGCCGGTGCGACTACGTGTGAACCACTTTACTGCTTCAGATGTGGCTTTAGATGTTTGGCTGCAAAGCATGCAAGCAAGCAAAGTTTCAGTCGAGACCTCAGGGCTTTATAAGAGAAGGGTGATGTGGGTGTAACCTGTCTGGTGAAGCTGAGGTCAAGATTGAGGGTGATTAGACTCTGTTTATATGAAAACTGTTGTGTGTTTTCTCCAGTCTTGACCTGATGCCAGCACTTAAGTCCTTGTGAAAGCTTTCTGAGGAGGTTGCTCATGCATATCTGATTTGTAGTTAAAAGAATAATAAGTGAAGTGCATGTTTTTCAAACCTCTACACAAATAAAAATTTGAAAAGTATTGTTTGTGCACTCCACAAATCTGGCCTTTATGGAAGGGTGGCAGGAAGAAAGCCACAAGAAGTCGTGGTTGAAATTGCCAAGAGCCATGGAGGGGCTACATCATCATGTAGAATGATGTGCTTTGGTCAGATGAAACCAAACCTCAATTTGCTGGCTTCACTGATTAATGCTGCCAGTGGTGGAAAACCACTGCACATTATCCTGAACACAACATTCCAATTAGGAGAAAGATGGATTCGGCAGCAACGTGCACCATCGGCAGGGAAGTTCATCCGAATTTCTAGAAAAATCAAGAACTCCTCAAAGACAATCTGTTGCTGCAAAAATATTTTACACTTTCACCTTTCTGTGGTCTCCAGATTTGCAAGGGACAGACCACAAATGAGTAACGCACTTTTCAGATCTCAATCAGTAAAACAAAGTGAATAACTTTTGTTTGTCCATCTTGCATCCTCTGGTTGTAACATGACAAAATGTGAACAAGTGGAAGGAGTTTGTGCTTGTACAAAGAACTGCACTGCTGAAAATGAACACCCATAATCTGCTTCAACACACACACACACACACACACACACACACACACACACACACACACACACACACACACACACACACACACACACACACACACACCATTCTACAGGCTGGCAGCCCAACAGGGAAATTATAACCCAGCACCAGACGTGCTAAAATAAATGCCTGTGACTTGCAGGAGGTTGTTGTTTGTTTTACTGACATAAACCACAAGTTGGTGGTCCAGTTGTTAAAAAAAGCAAACCATTGCTGTCTCTCTTTTTTTTTTATTTAAAAAAACGACTATTCTGCTATTCTTCAGGACTGACAGCCTCTATATGCGGCTGCCTCATATATTCTATATATGAGGCAGCCGCAGAGCTAAACTCGAGTTCAAGCGCAAAGTATCATAACTATATCCCTACGTGTCCCTCAGGAAACGTCCAAATTACACTCCTGTGACAACTGACACTTCAAGTTCAGGCTAAATGTTTTCTCTGAGCTGAAGCAGCACAATGAAGCCAAATATTACCTGCAGGGCTTCGACTGACCCTCTAAATGCGCGTGGAAAGGTCCACGACGTTCCGCCCGAAAAGCTCCGTTATGATACTCTGAATCTCCGCGCGCGCGATCCACCGCGAGCTGTCAGCGCAGCTTTCACTGTCCGCGAGCGAGGAAGACAGGGAGGGAGTGAGAGAGAGAGAGAGAGAGAGAGGAGAGAGAGAGAGAAAGAGAGAGAGAGAGAGAGAGAGAAACCAGAGAAGCGCGCGCGTGTGTGCGCTCGTGGGTTTTTTTTTTTTTTTTTTTACCCCTGTGGGTGAGATGGAGGTGCAGACATGGTATAAATTAAGTCCACCTTCTTTGTGTGTTAGAATCGGACGCACAACAAGATACAAGTCATTAACTAATAACACCCTCAAATACATTTTTAATTGAACTAAAACACACAAATGTTAAAAAAAAAAAATAAAAAAAAAAAAAGACCCCAGTCAGGCCCCAGGTCGTGAAATCATCATGCAGCAGTGAGTTTAATTTGTTGAGGATGTTGAGCCCACTCTTCTTGACGCTGTTTCAGTTGAGGTTTGTGGGCGCCTATTTCTTTGCAGCTCTCTAAATCTCACATTTGACACCAGAATACTGAAAAAAAAAAAAAAAACACAAAAAACTGCAAAACAAGCATCTATTCAAGGCGCTTGTGCTGAAAGTTCTTGATTGAAATGTGTCCCTCTGCAAAATAAATTGCTAAAAAAAAAAAAAACCCAAAAAGAAACTTGTTGACTTGGAAACATTTCAGTTCTAAATTGTATATAGTTTTGTAAATGAATAAGACTGGATACTTTCTGAAATGTTTCTCTTAAGCTTGATAAATTTACTGATAAGGCGTTGAGTAAATAATTTACATAGATGACTCAAACTCTCCTCAGAACACTCCAAAGAATCTCACAGGGTCAAACCTGAGGGTTTTGTTTACAATTGTGCAGTTATTGGTTGTATTAAAAAATAATTAAAGGCTTGTGTGTGGATAGACCTGAACTACTCAACACAATCCATTCAGATAAATAAAATAGAATAAAAAATAAATAAATGCTGCGACACTCACGAGTGTAACATTTAGGGGAAAATGTAATCTTGCTTAGATATTAATGAAACATGGCTAACTTCTGCGGATCAGGTTATATTTAACTTACTCCTCAGCTACAGAAATACTGACCTAGATTCTGGTACTTAGTTCAGAAGTGGAGGCCAGTAAACAACTTTCATTTTATCCACTACAGTGAACGCGAACAGAAGGGGAAAAAGTACAGAAACATCACAGAAGTGGATAAAACTTACTGTGTTTAATGCAGCAAAATAACTCTATGAGAATAAACTGTTTTTTTTTTTTTTTTTTAAGCAGGAAGACTGGCCGTCCTCTACCACTCGTTTGCATGAAGGGGCATGGCTGAGCATGCATGCATGCATGGCCTCTAGTGTGGGGGGGCTTTCAGCAGAAAGATTAGATCAATGCATTAACCACAGAGCTTGCGCTCACTGTCACACATCCCACAAACTGCATCTGCCGAGGCTGAATGTGTTTCCAGCACCTCGGTTCCTCGCCTACCAATAATGCATCACACGCCCAAAGGCTGAATGTTTCCCTTCCCCCCTCGTGGATGTAATAAGGAACCTGTGTATGGCGGTAAAGTGGACCGGTCAAGGACAGGCTGTTTCAAAGTTCCTTGGTTCATTTAAAGCCCTCACACACCCGCACACACACACATAAAACCAAAGAACCTGGAAAAACACAGTTTGCACGTTACTCTGTGTTACATAAACAGCAGCATCTGGCCGACACAACAACATCCAGACAAAGAAACATTTTCACAAAACATCTCAACCACCTCCGAGCTCTAAAAGTCTGAGGTAAATGAGAGCTGGCAGTTTCTCATGCAGTGTTTGCTTTAGGACATGTTCTGCTCACAGCCTCTCATGACCTGGATATGTGTTTGGACAATTTTATTTTCCACATTAAAGCGCGGGACCAACCTCTGCGCCTCAGACGACATAATAACTATGACAAACTACTTGGACACCCTGGCTGTATAAATAGTAAAAACAACATGAACCCAGAGTACAAAAAGAACAACTAATTGACACTGATGATTATTTATTTCCTACGATGTGAAAATAGAATTGCTCTGCCTTTTATCTGAGTCTTTTTATGGCATGGTTTATGGCTGTCATTTCACAGATTTACTGCTCATTTTGAACCCGAGCTTAACGAGCGAAGTCTTTAAAGTCCACAGGGTTTTGGCCTGAAGATGAACCAAAAGTGGTTGAAACCTTTGGTTCAGCTGTGTTAAACGTCGACCCAAAGGACAAAATTAGACAAAACTGTTTTACAAACCACTTGCAGACCGAGAAAAACAATTTACTCCTACATATCCATGAGTTGGGAAAGGAGATGAACCTTTGCTCTCCAGTGATCAACTGCAGGAGTTTTGGGCAGATCACCCACTCTGAAAAGCTCCAGCTCTGAAATAAGCTCTTAGACAAATGTGGTCTGTTGGATTGTTAATGATATTTGTTCTTAATCAGGTTCCAAAAGTGTCACAAATTTCCTTCCGTGTTTTGTGCATAACTATACGAGATTCTAAAAACTAAAAAAAAAGTACTGTTCATGTTTATGCAGGATGGGGTCTCATGTTCATATAATTCTTCTGGCTCTTCATGACTCTGTTTTTGTCCTTGAGTGCATTTTTATACCGTAATCTGGTTTGTTTAGCTACTTTTAAAATTTGTTTAAAGCACCATATTTGTCCTTGTCCTTTTTTTTTTAAGAACGTGACACACATTTCTTGCCCTGATCATTTTTGACATTAAGCAAACAAGTTTTCTTGGACATCTCTTTCCACAAATACAGTCTGCAGACTTTCTTCAGCTCAATTTAGGCCGTTGTGCTTTTAACTTGGAAAAAAAAAAAAAAAAAACGAAAACGAAACAAATTTCCTCTGTGGCCAAAGAAAACAGCAGCAGGAGCTTGCAGCTACCTCCATACGGCCCTGAGCAGACCCGCAGCTTCTGCTCACAAAGCTACATGATTACACTAAACACAGAGGGGCTGCAGCAGCACGGATGCTGCAGGGAAAGCATGATTCTCCTGCAGAACTCATCGATCATTCTGCAGAACTCAATCATGCAACATGTGCGGCTTGGTGAGATTAAGTTCACCCTTTGGTATCAGGACATTTTCTGTAAACTAAATAAACTTGTTTTGCCTAAGTTGCCTCTCTCGCCTCGGCCTCTTCTCTTGGAACGACTCTAATTCAAAATGCAGGCTTCAAGCTGCATCTGCTGAAACAACTCTAACTCGTTTTCACCCTCATTGTGGGCAACAACAGGCGTTCTGCTTCAGCTGCATCCAGGTCAGTCTTCTTCACATTTGGGTTGTGGTTGTGAGCCTAAATATTTCATCCAAGGGCAGCTGAGAAAAATGCAGATGAAGCAAGTGAGGCAGATTTTTTTTTTTTTTTAAGTTTAAAGGTTCTGAACGCTTGGCCTATTACTGCCTCCGCACTCAGTTTTTCTCTAGCAAACTAGTGATGGTTGTCGACACAAACCACCTTAAAAGAGAGCTAAATTGAAGAGTGCTTAACTGCGTTTACTGTGTCTTGCAAAAGCAGTTTTTCCACCTCATAAGCACAAATAAAAATGAAGGTGCACATTTGGATTCAGTTTATTTACTGCAATACTCCTAAATAAGAAGTCAGCTTATTAGCATATAGAGTCTAATTACATGTATGTAATTTAGTAAAATGATCCAACCTGCTTTATTTCTCCTGTTTAACAGACCAACAAAGCTTTGAAAGATGATGTCTTTACTTGCTTTGTTTAGTACAGTTAGTTTAAGGTTGGACTAATCAGATGTCTTTACATAAAATCTGTTTTTTTTTTGCAATCAGTAAAGTTTAAAGACAAATGAAAGGCACTGAAAGGGCCATAAATTTGTTCTGAACGATAAAATAAAACACTGGCAGTCACAGGGGCTTCCGTTACTGGTTTTTGTTATTTTTTTTTTTACACTAAAACCAAACATGAAACTTAATGGTTGCCAAGGAGGATTATAAAACCGAAGCTGCAAATCACCCGCTGCATTTTCGTCCTCATCTGAAAACTTTTACATTTTAAGTCTGTTGTGTTCAATCAGTTTCAAGATTCTTTTGTTGGCTTTTTTCCCCCCATAGTTTTCATATCACAGCAGGAAAACTGCTCGATTGATTTATTTATTTTTTTTCTTATTGTTTTTGTGTTGCAGCAAGTCTCATTTTCCTTCCTCCTTTCCTTCCCCAGGCCTCCCGTTTCACTGGGCAGGCCAAACCATTCCCATCGTCTCCATGGCGACAGATAATAGGCGAAGATTCACACCTCACAACAAGCAGCTTCCTGATCACATGTGAGACAACAGGCTATTTTATGTTCCAACAGGATGCGGATTGTGACTGAAAACGGAGCGGGCTGTGAGGTGAAGTGAGGCAGCGCAGCCATGTGGAGAGTTGGAGGTACTGCAACACCCAAGTTAGGCTTGCAGAAGCCCATTTCTGCCTGTTACAGGGAACAGAAATTGTACAATTATAAGCTTTAAAGTCATACTTATGACAAACAAGAAAATTATTGCCTTGAAAATTGGCTAGATTTCATAATTGATGGAGATGCTTAATTATGCATAATTATGTTATTAGAGCAAAGATGGGAAACTGTACAACTCGGGTCAGAATGTACCTCAAAGTATGAAAATGGCTAGAATTTCGATTTTCTAAATAATGAATGGCATCGTGTAGAACGGCGAAACTTTCAGCTGCTTCCGTTCACCACACAGCTTTGGTGATTATTTGTATGCGACTTGCATAACTGCTCTGTTGATTGATGGCATCAAAGAAACTAAATCTAGTTAAAATCGAAGGATGTCTTTATGAATAGAGGCAAAGTTCTTTTTGACAACAAGATGCGTCTCCAATAGGCAGCAGCCATTTTGTTTAGAAACAGACTGACATCACAAAAAGCTTTGAAATACAAACAGACTCCCTTGTAAGGCTTAAGCTCATTCCATCATTGTGAGTGAAAAAGACACAAAACAAAAACTTATTTGGTTAAAAACCACACATCAGACATCTTTTCAGAAGAAAACCCAACAAATACCACAAGCCTCATCTCTTCCATTCATTTAAACAACTTTATTTATTAAGGTTTTACAAATAAAGTAACAAATTTCATTGTGTTGTAGCGCAAATTTTCTTTCTTTTAATTTGAAGCTTGAACACTCCATATAGTAAGTGCAAAACATAAAGCTCAGGGTGTCATTTTTTCCGTTTTCCGCCTTTCGCTCAAGCCCTTCTGTACGACGCCGAGCGCCGTGCAGGAGGAGCCCACATGCTTTAAAACAGCTCATAAAACAACAAACTTAAAAATTATGATTAAAAAAAAAAAGGGACCAAATTGATAGATATTGAAACAAAAGAATGAGAAATTAATGCTGTGACTGACAAAATGCTTTCTTGAGAGAAGGAGATATAAGCAACACTGCTAAGGTTGTATTAAGGCGGCGTTGCCTCTTAGTGCTCCTCTTTTATAGCTTCATGGCAAAGGGTCACTTTAGCTTTACTGCTCTGCACTGTAAGTACTTATTTAAATGGGGAACAAGTTAAATGTGGAAATCATTAGCAATACTTTTGCCTGGCAACTGGAGCAGCTCCAGCAATGAAATGCTGTTAAATCTGTTTTCTTCTGATGTTTTTCCACCATTAAGGCTACCTAAAAAAAAAACAAAAAAAAAAAACAGCACAAATGTCTTTGTGCTGTGGTATTGTTGCAGGTCAGGAGGAAATCTAAAGGAAACCGGCTCAGAGAGCATTCACAGCTTTAACGTTTAAAAAAAAAAAAAAAAAGCAAAAGAAATTGTTTTTGGGATGGAGAAAATATCACAATACAATCGCCAAATTTGCACAAGATATATTTGAATTGATTAGAGAAAAAAAGGGCTTTAGAGTGATGCAACTCGAACTGAATACGTTCCCCAGCAACAAAACCATCACTGTGCTTACACTTCCAAATGTGCCATGCTTTGGTTCCTAGACATTTAGGAGTGAAATTTGCTGAATTCTCATTTGTGTCACCTCAACCGTCGGCATCTAAAGAAATGTTGGCCTTTTCTCAGTGGAAAAATGGCAACAAACAAAAACTGTGACCCAAACTAGTGTGAAAAAAACTAAGCATCAAGCACTCAGAAATACCCCAAACTTACAGGATGGTAAGTTTGCAAACTAAAACCTTACTATCCTCTAGCATGCTAAGAATAGAAATTTTGTAAAGAAAAGTGAGACTTTTAGCTGCTTCCATTCACTGCTGCCATGTTTTACACAACCACTGCATCCCCAGTCACCAAATACAGCACATTCTGGGGAAATTATGCAGGTCTGAAGATATTTTGGGTGGATTTTAAAATTGATTTATATTGAATTTGTTTACAAATACTGTTTACACAGCTACATTAATGTAGCTAAACACTGCCTTTAGCTGACATACACAGTGAAGTGTTTAGAAGAGTGTGATTTTCAGCTCCTTCCATTCACGTCTTCTGCATTTTACAGAACTCCTGTGCAGCTCACGATGTCAAACTATTCAGAGGAAACTTAAGGATGTCTTAAAATAAGATTTTTTAAAATTTTTTTATGTCAAACAACCTCAAATGAAACTTTCGGTTCAGGTTAAGAAAGCAGTATGTTGCACCCAGAGTACAGAGCTGTCCAAGCTTCAGATACAATCTTTAACAACTTCCCTCCTTAAAAATGAAAAGACTCACAGCAACAGAAACAACACTGACGATTGACGGCTGCCTTTTCTAACCTTTAACAACTCCTGGATTGAACAGAGGCAGAGTGACGACAGATTTACCTTCCCATCTTTTTCGTCCAACCGGAACAGCAGTCAAATTGTTTGCATTTTCGCAGAAAGTAAACTCCTCGTTTCTCACCGTCGCACCTTGAACGCATCCAGCCGTCGGCGGCTCAGGTAAAATCTAAACACATTCTGCCACTTTCACCCGACAAGCAACAGGAAGGATGCAAGGCACTATAAGTTCCTCCGGTTTTAACCTGAGGCTCTAAGATTTAGGGGAGAAGACAGTGAAAATAAAAAGACAAAACAGTTTTTTCTTTTCAAGTACATTAAAATGGACACCATTGGTTTATACATTCACATTCATCCAACAATACCAGGGTGGAAAGGGAGCAGGAGGGCGTGTTTAAAGTGTCTGACATACAAGTACTGTATTAAGAAAAAAATAGCTAGCTTTGTTTTATTATCTAAATATCAACTATCCTGGCATTCGAACGCAGGAACGACGTCAGTTTCCACTTTCAGTTCAATAAGTAACCAGAGAAGCTGATCAGCCATCAATAAGACATTGGATTTAAAAAAAAAATACAAGCTTCAATGTGGATGCCAGGATGATTTTTTTTTTTTTTTTGAAAGAAATGTCACGAGGCATTTTACTGGATTCAAGATTTTAAATAAACGGTTTCAAAATGGAGAATAATCCTCTGTGCTGTTGTTTCTATGATTTAAAGTCCTTCAAAGGAAATGTCAAAGAAACTGTTGCAGCCTGGAAAAATGCTAAACTTTTCCATTGCATAACAGAAAGGAACAAAATCACAAGTTACGCGGTTTCCGGAACTGTAAAATTTTAAAAAGTGTCAAAAATCTCTGAATGTTTTGCAAAAATGTTGCATTTTAGGTCATTTTAATAAGAGAAAATGCTTTGGCAATCAGATTTATCTGGCTGTACAAAAATTTGACAAACAGTTTCGCCCCATCTCCATCCATTGCAGCAAAATGTCATTTTACTGATAGAAACGTCACTTTTTTCTTGCAAATTTGTACGAGGAAGTACAAATTTGTTCTTTTTTCCCCCAGTTATAAACATAAATGCGCAGTCTTTGTGGTTACTGGTTTTCCTGTCGCAAAATCACCTTTTCTGCTCCGTCAAAGCAACAAACTCTGGGGAACGGCCTGATTTTTGGTCGCTTTGAAAGTCGGACATTTTTGATTAAAACGACCAGCCCGTGCCTGGTTTTGCATTTTTGTTGTCAAATTTTGATGGGAAGCCATTGAACTGAAAAGGAAACGACTCGAACCGCTCTCTGAATGCTTTTTGTGACGCGTCGCCCTAAAAACTAATGTTGTCCAACAACATTTTTTATTTTATTTTTTTGCTAAGAATAAACAAGAATAATCACAGTGTCTCCACATCGTACAGCGATGTGCACGTAACAGGTCCGTTGACAGAACATGTTTTTTTTTTTTTTTTATTATTTGTTTCTTCTTAAATAGAATAACATTAATATAGTAATTTACATTTGCAATTATTTCAACCCAAACGTTGAAACCAGCCTAGTCAGAAATGAGGCATACATCTGTGAGTCTAAGTCGGTTAAACTGCTGCCTCCTCTGTGTGTGTGTGTTTGCTTTTTGTGAACGTCTTGTGCATTGTGTGTGTGTTTGTGAGTGTGTACACGCGTGGACGTGTGTGTGTGTGTGTGTGGCGGCAGCGAGCAAAACAAACCCAACAAAACCAAAATAAACACCAAAATGGAATCATCATAAGCAGACATTCAGAGAAAAAATAAAATAAAACTGTACAAGGACTCTGATATTATTCTGATAACAAGGCCACTTATTTTTCTCATTTTGAGCTCTTTTTTTTTTTTTTTTTGTTCCCTCCTTCCCTTCCTAAAAGGTTGCTGCTGTTATTGCTTCACACGGCGACACAGAAAGGTGAGCGGTGGGGTGAGAGGATGAGGCGGAGACGTGACGAGGAGGAGGCATCTGGAGTGTCGAGGTAACTGTTTGGCCCAAACGGTGAGCAGATGAGGCCCGTTTCCCTCTTCTTCCCCAACTTGTTAAATAATTGATTGGCGGGAGGAAAAAAAAAAAACAAAAAACAAAAAAAACCCCAAAACAAAACCAACTGAGGTACAACTCCTTGGTATGCACTGGTTTTGAGATATTTCTTTTTTGTGCTTTTTAAGATTACACACACTGAACTCATGCTTTCATATGCAAACACCTGTATTTGCCATGATGCTTTGCTGGATTCACTCTGTTTAGAGACTTTGTTTTAAAAAGAAACGGAGTACAAATTTGAAAAAAAAAAAAAATTTGCTTCTGAATAATCATCTTATAGGTGAATCTCAGTAAACTAACAAATGATTGAAAAGCTTGTTTACTTCAGTAGCTTAATTCAAACGGCGACACAGAAGAATTATATGGATTCATTACACACAGTGATATATCTCAGGGTTATTTTTTCTTAATGTTGATAATTCTACACCATAAGTGATAAAAAAAAAAACCTCATAACTCTGTTTCTCAGAAAATCAGATTATGATGTTCTTGACAGCGATCCAGCAGATTGTTGCTGAAGAATATGGTTGGTAACAGAGTTCTGTATCAAACATGTTAATATCAGAAGTTTAGTGGAAGGAAAAACTGTGACTGGTAAGTCGTAACAAGGTCAAAACACTACATTTTAAAATAAAAGTTATTGCTTTTTTGCTCATTTTGCCATCATCTGTAAGCCATAATCATAAAAAAAACTACAGGAATAAATGCTTCAGTTATATCACTCTGTGTGTAATGAATCTATCTATTACTGAATTAAAATACTGAAAAAAATGAACTTTTCAAAGACAGCCCATTTGCTGTGATGCACCCAACAAACACTGCATTTGGTCAGAAACCTTCTTTAAACAAAACATGCATTTATTTTCCTTTCTGTTTGATCCTTTGGCTGGTCATCACGACCCCAAAGCAAGGAGGGCGCCTCATCTACACACTGCTAATATTTTGTTTTCTGCTATAATTTTTTTTTTCTCCACTCCAGTGCATCTCCTTTTCCTCTGGCTGCAAAACAAGCCGCCTTTCACTTGTCCGTTAGTAAAACCGGCGGCCAGCCCTACGTGGTCCTCATGTTCGGCCCCCCTGGGCTGCTCACCGACTTCTGCAGAGTGGTGGTGAGCAGGTAGGGGCCCTGTCCCGGTAGATGGCCCTGTGGAGGGGGGTAGGGCCCCAGAGGCTGGGAGGCGCTGACTAAGAGAGGCTGCGTTGGTGCTTGCTGCGGGTTCGTCATGCTGTGAGCCGGACCGCACCACTGGGCGGTGTAGGCGGCACTGGGGGCGTAGGGGATAAACTGGGGGGGCTGGAGTTGGGGCGGGGCAGAGGAGGCAGGAGGGTGCGAGAGGGAGCCTTTCCTGGCAGCCAGAGAGGTAGCGCTGGTGGGGTTTGCAGGGAGGTGGGCGGAGCCTCCGATGCTACAGGGACACAGCTGGCTGGGAGCCGAGTACTTCCTGCCCAGACTGGCCGACTGGGTAACCTGCAGGAGGCGACAACAGAGCGGGTCAAGAAATCTCATCTGTACATTGCATTTTTATTTTTAAATCTGAAGCACTAGAAAATGCATGTTAAAATGTAAGAATGCAAATTCAAGCAGAGTTTTTTCCCCACAGATCATATGCAGCAAAACAAACATGCATCAGATAAGCGCAGGATGGAGTTTTCTACACGTCTTTAAACTTCAGGTTTCGGGATTGATATAAGAATTTTCTATGTTCTTTGATCAATTGTATGTTTCATGCTCATTTTATACATTTTCAACACATTTTAAAGGAACTGGTTACTGTATGCTAATTGTATGCTAATTGATAACGCTCTGAGCTCATGGTCGTCACCTCTGGAGTCCATGGACAACGGGGGGTCCAGCCATGGACAGCAGGAGGTTGAGTGAAACTTGTTACTGTATGTTGATTGATCATGATCAATTAACATACATGAGCTCATGGTCGAGTCGTGGGCAGGGAAGTAGCATTCTGATTGGCTAACCCGTCTGGAAGAGGGGAAATGGCCATTTCCTTCTTGCATTCGAGGTCATTTTTGGTAATGAGTATAAAAGCAGAAAAGTCTCATTTGTTCAGTAGAGTCTGCTGTGGGTTTCGTACGGACGCCCAGTTACGTGATGCTATAGCTCTGCCCGGACTGTCGGCTCTCCAGTTCACTGTGTCACGGTAAGAGCGGATTGAAAGAATTTAAGCATTACGTATTGTTTGTTGTGTGAAAGAGTTTGCTGTAATCTGTGGCGGAATAAAAGGACACATTTATTCTAGCAGAACAGCGTGTTGTCATTATTTATCACCGATCACCCCCGATCCTGCCTAAAATTTCACAAAACAGGGATCCAGAAGTATTAAATCAGCAAAGTACATCTAATCAAGTTTATATAAGTTTATACCTTTATTTTTTTTAAAGTATTGGACTGCAGTGAGCTAGTCCAATACTTTGGAAGCTGTAAATAAAAAGACATTAATTCACATGTGATGTGTTTGGGGTATGTTTTTACACCGACCTCATAACTGTGTCCTTGTGCTGGGGCCTGCTGCAGCTGCTGCTGTTTGGCACTCCTTTTACCCTACAATGATTAAATGCAAACTGAAATGAGTATCATTAACAGCTTTAATACTGTGACTGCACAACATTCTGCCCTACAGTGGTCTGTTTAGGTTTTCTCAAACTACCTAGTATGTAAAAAAAACCCTCATGGTGAGAGCGATGAACATAAAGATCTAAGAACTCCATAAAGAACTTTATTTAAAAAATGCAATTCCTACACCATGGCCACTACTGACCTGTGAGAGGTTCATGGCATCCCTGGCCCAGTTGTCCACCAGTTTATGGAGGTCATCGGTGAAGGTTCCTTTCCTCTGGTGGGGTGCCGACATGTTGGGCGCCAGACATTGGGAACCCCCCTGGCTTTGACCCAGACCCTCTGAACCACTCACTGCGTTGGTGCTGTTCGTCCCTGCAGGGGGAGACAGAGAGCGTGCGAGAGACAGACTGAGACATTGGACACAAAGATGGGAATGAAGTCGTCAGGATGAGTGTGAATGCAGGACCCGGTTTAGAGCAGGACAGCAAAATTAACCGTTTAGTTCTGACGGAAATAAAGACGACAAACAGGAACGAATGACACATTTGCTTTAGCACTTAAAGTCAGAATTTTTTCACTGAGGTAAAGAATGAATTCAAACGCAGTGCAGTACAAATCTACCTTATATTTGATATGAATGTTTCAACTATCCAAATATTTATGGGAGTGGTTTTTATTATCTAGATCTTGTTTTGAAAAGCTACACTAAATTCAAACTTTTTTAATTTGAATTTTGATAGTTAAATCAAGTTTTCATTGAACAGTGTAGACATTCAAATTATGCATTCCAAAATTACTATCATTCACAGTAATGATGAGTGTATGGAAACTGTATCTTCAGACTGTAATTCCTTTATTAGCCCTTAGGTGGCACCCACACTCCAGTGGGGCATAAAATACACTTTTCCCAGACTTGTAGAGCCAATTTCACGCTTAAAAAATACATGCACTGCTATTTGACTTCCTGCAATGTCTGACTTTTAATAGAAATGCCACTTAGTTTCACTCTTAGTGATTTGATTAGGGATATACAGATTTGCCTTCTGTTCACAGACAAAACAAGCTTCAGAGACGGAGCCATGCGGACAGAACGAGCAAAAGGGAGGTGATATTCTTGCTGTTTTAATAAAAGAATATATTAAGGGACCTGAGGCAAGAGAACCGTAATGCCGGTCTGGCAAATAAAACTGTCAATTCACACTGAGCAAAATGGAGGAAAACAAGAATGGGGAGACGCTGAGTCATGTATGGCTGCAGTAGCAGGGGATTCTGGTCAATGCAGTCTTGATTACAAGCCATGGGGATGGAGGGGAGGTGGAGGTTTTCAGGAGAGCCTGCAGATGCATGCTGTCTGAGTCTCTAGTGAAGGATCATTTCAGTTATTAAAACTCAAAAGTCAAAACGGATCATCTAAAGTTATTGCAAAAGAAAAAAAAATAAAAAATACAGGTGATAACTGAAGTGAACTGAACTGATCCCAAATCTGGCCGACGGTCAAATTTGATTCTACGCAGGGCGAGAGCAAACAAGAAGGGGATGGATGGAGGGAGGAAAGACCAAAAAGAGAGATAGTTACTACAGAGCTGGTTGCAGGGGCAGACTTTTTTCACCATCTTCCCTGTAGGAGGTTGGGGGTGGCCGGAAGACAACGGTCGGAGGATTGGGAGAGAGTCAGAGTTAAAAACCCCGCCCACATCACCCCACAATCAAACACAGTGCAGCTGAGTATGATTGTCAGAACTTGATATACAAGATACACACAGAATCGGGGTGGGTTAGGGTCACCAACAACATCTTAAAGGGCAGAAACGACCTCAGCACGAAAGAAGGACGTCAACTGGAAACTAGAATAACATCGTCTTCTGAAGTCAAACGTGGTTCGTAGAAGGATGATGTTAAATAGGAGACATGCTTGGCACAGTAAAAACGGTTATCATGGGAGTTTAAATGCTTTCCCACTAAAGTCTGTTCTCTGAAGCTTTAAGATGCCTTTGGGTGACAAATCATCAGGTTCTGATGTGATTCTGAGTCCTCTCTACAGCTCACCAGGATTGGGTCAATGTCACCAGGGCCTTGCACAAGTATGCACACCAATAGCTTTGAGTTCCCCTGATATTATTACTAATTAAGACAAAATATGAATTTCATGACATTTCTTTTAAAGCCAAATCCAGTCACTGAGACCCAAGTCTGTCTCTCTCCTCCCTGGTGATGCAGTGATGGGGTTAAGGTGGGGATTTAACGGGAGTGAGGATGATGAGTGAGGAAGGGGAAGGGCTTTGAGCTGCAGAGGGATCAGAAGCATTCAGAAAAATACTTTGATAAAGCAAACAAAAAAAAAAACCCCAGAAAAAACCCCCTTGATAACGAGAATATTCTGACTAAAATGACAGATTTAAAAAAATACAGTACATTTCCCATTAAAAAAAAAACAAAATTAGATGGACATAAACTCAAGTCACCAAGTCACAACTTCCTGTTTGTTTTCACAGCAATGAAAGCAGGCCTTGTCCAAACGGATTACTGCGGAAGTCTGTGTGCTGCGAACTACTTAAGGAGTTAATTAGCAGACTAAATATAAAATATGCGTCACAATCAAGTTACTTTAACAGCACAGCTTTCAATTACAGACCAGGACCTCCAAATGAAACGAATAATCCAATCACTGGAAATTGTAATTACAAAGAAGGAGCAGCGATGAGGTGTTGGACCAACGTGTCGGCGCTCCATGGTGTCCTAATATGACGTGGAAAATTAAAGCTGCACATGGCACAGAAATCAGATCATGGCTGCTCACGGCCTGATGACTTTACAACCCGAGCATGACTGTGTTTAGTCCCACAGTCAACAGATGCAACAGCTGCTCTTCTGTTTATTCTCCAACAAAGGAGCTGCTCTGCTGTCGACCTCAGAAATACTCAACCGAACCGACTCACACCACCTGTAAACACTTTTGTAACCAGATCAACCAGAACAACAAGGACTTTCACTGACTTTGCTGACTGTTTTCTAATGCTTTGCTTTTTAAGTTTTAAGTAGCAAAGCTGTAGCTGATTAATGTCGGGGTTGATAAAGGGTTCAAAGGTTCATCTTTCATTCTCATATCTCATCTCACAGTGCGAGCTCAGAGTTCATTTGTGTTCCTTCTGAGAAGCAGGATCCTTTTATTTTCATTAGAACAATCACAGTATTTATAAAGGCATGAAAAAAATGCACATTAATGCTGTTAAAATAGACATGAAAAGTTTTATGTGGGTCCTGCGTGGATAATAATATTGTCTGCTGTAATTTTGGTGTGCTGAAATATCGGGTAATATGAAGCAATAGTTAGTATTTCTTCACAAGGCAGCCTGATCGGCCTGTACAGATGTTCACATTGAGCCATGGAGAGCAAACAGCTGAGAGCAGCAGGAGGAGAGAGAAGTAAGAGATATTCTGCACTTGGAGGGTTTTTAAATCACATATTTGGAAGTCAACAGATGCTAAACCACATCACTGTCTGCATAATGACTCTGAAGATGTTCAGCTGCAGGACTAAACAAATCCACCAGTGTAGTTTCTGATCTAAACACCTAAACTTTAACTATCATGCAGATTCATACCGACTGCTGCCCTTTGTGGTGATTCTAACGTCTATTTTTATATAACGTAGATTTTCTGCTTCCAGGTTTTGGCAAATCAGTTTTTTTATTGGTCAGCAAACATCTCATTAAGTTGACACTGTACCTAAATGTACCACAAAGCAATGTTAGTGATGGAAGATGAATGGATGGATGCGAATGGAGGGATGGACAGAAGACAGAAGGATGGATGACAGATGGGTGGTGATACAGGAGACTATATTTTGAAAAAATTTTTTTTCTATTCTTACTCAAATCTGGAAAATCAATGTCTTTACTTAAGCAGATGGATTTTTTGGCTATAAAACCTGAAACATTATAAATTCACACTTTGTATCTCAAATATGTAACTTGATGGATAGAATCCCAGAAAATCACACCTGACACGATGTTCATGATACAAATGGTCGTTTCAAGGACAGGAGGAATCACCACAACATGAAGAGGACTGTATGGATTTATGGCAACTACTACTTTCATCACATCATTCAACAATATTACAAATCAGTTATTCATTCACGATCCTGGAGCACTTCTACAACAAGCCAACTTTCAGCTTTTCTCAGGCAAAACATCAACACCCAACGTGCTTCATTCTGCCAATGGACAAAATTCAAATTCTCAGGCAAAAAGCCGTCATATTCTCCCTGAAATTGAGTAAATCTGCCTCATAATTTTAAAACAACAGACAGAAAAGCTTTGCATCCCTCCAGTGTTCCTCTAATTTCTGCCAGAGCAACTCCAACTGGACTTATCTAGCTTTTCTAGATAAGCCTAGTTCTTGCAGCTGTTTAAAAAACCACCAGGAAGAAATCACGACTGTGTCTCGACAGATACAGAAGAAAACATTTAAAAATGAAAGGTAAGTAAGGATAAACAAGAGAAGAGCAAAGAAATAAAGCGTTACACACAAAGAGCCAAGCAGGGCGTACTCAGAAAGCGCGTCCTCCTGCCACCCGGCTTGAAGGCCACACGCTCCGAACCCCAGCTGAACTTTACACAGCCTGAAGAGAGGGATGATGGGAGATGCAGAGAGGGGACAGGGACAGAGATGAAGGAAAAGCAAGAGGAGAGAGAAGGAGAAAATACAACAGAAGATAGATGAGAGAGTTGAAGAGTATAAAGAAAAGATGTTAGAGTGAGTGAGCCATCACACCGTTCATACTCAACAGAAAGACAACGCAAGACAGACGGACGAGCTTCTTGTTTTTTTGCAACACTCCTTTCTGTCTGCATGCAAAAAGCTGCCGGTGTAAATGACGCGCAGAGGTCTGCCGCAGCCTGCAGCCCCCAGTGACATGCTTACCCGGGGTCGGAGCACACAAGCTGGGCACAGACAGCGCCGCCTCGCTGGTGTAGGCTGAACAGAGGTTGCCGCTGGACGCGGACTGCTTGAGGGGCTGGAGCACGGTGTCGGCCAGCACTCCGGGGGCCTGCAGAGGCAGCTGGCCGGGGTACACGGCCGGGACGCTCTGGGCGGATAGAGTGCTGCCTGGAGATCGCAGAAAGCATCGACACGACGCACATGCAGGAATGCGGACGTGGAGAGACATCGAAGAGGACAGACGGAGAGAAACGTCACCCAAAAAAACAAACCAGACACGGAGACAAGAAAAAAATACAACAACACAGAGAGAAACAGACAGGAAAAGCAGTCAGAAATGTTCCGGCTCCGAGCCTGATGCAGAGAAATGCCCACATGCACGAGTGACGAAACACGCAAACGCACAACAAATATGTGCACATGAATGCATGAACATAGAAAAGGCGTGAAAACAGAGTAAAGGTTTAACAATGTTTACAGTGACGCCAGGGCTCAGGCTTTAACATGTGAACCTGGTTGGGATGGTTTTGTGCAACAACGCAGGTTTGAGGGCAACACAACTTTTAGAAACATCTTTGCAGCATCTTATAAAAGTAATCATTGAGCATTTTCACATTTTGTCACATTAAAACCACAAACTTGTTTAGTTGGATTTTCTTGTATCACAGGTCAAATAAAAAAAAGTTTTATAAAATTTTAATTTAGAGGAAACAGCAAACATGCTACAAAACATGGGATCTTTTTGCCCTACGTACAAATCATTTTAGATGGGTGGAAATGAACAATCAACGTAATGGTGAACGCATTCGCATGGTGTAGGCAGCATTATGCTGTGGAAATGCATGTCTTCATCAGGAACAGGGAAGTTGGATGAGTGTAAATACAGTTCAGTGGCTTACAAGAGGTTTATTAAAGAGACAAGAGGTTTCTCTTTTAGACAAAGAGTGTGTTGCTAGACTTCAAAATGGTTGTTAACAGATGTTTTTCTTTTTGTTCTTCTGGATTAAATCAATCCAGATTTCAGTTTGGATGAATTCAAAGCAAGTAGAAATACACATCAGACTTTGGTTGTACAAGGAAACGACTCAAGGATTCCCTTGGATACAAACTTTTCCAGTTTTTATTTGCAAAACAAATCAAAATTTGCTTTAACTTTACAATTACGTCCTACTTTGCTTTGCCAAATAAAACCCCAGGCATAAATGAAATTTGTGTTTGCTTTGTGATCAAATGAGTTCAAGGGATGGGAATACTTTTTGCATGGTGAGTGGCATTGACCAAACATGAATAAATAAACTCTGCTGCATTAAGGTGAGCCTACCTGGCTGTAAAGGGCTCTTGCTGCCATGGGTGGAGCTGCTTCTGGACGATTTTGAAGATTTACTTTTGGTGGGCTTCCGCCTTCTGCCAGTAAAGGCGATGAGGGGTGGGATAACGGCAGCTGGAGGAACCTGCACCAAATCCCAGGTAGGAGATGTTACTGTCTGGTATTTATGTGGCTGGTTTGAGAATGCCATGGTGTTTATGTGATGGATCACCTTTCCCAGCCTTGTAAACAAACGCTCGATTTCCTCCTTCTGGCGAGAATGGAGGGCCTGAATTTCACGTATGTGCCTGAAGGAAGAAAAGGGAAACCATTTGTACAAGAATGTAGAAAGTGTTACTGAAGCAAAGAGTTTTGGGAAATGCAGGAAAACCCAAGGTTTTATTTACTTTTCTCTGAGACCTCTGACTTCCTGCTTAAAGTCTTCATCCTCAAATTCAGAGTCGTTGTCGCTGCTCATGTAGGAGTTGTTGAAGGAGTTGTTGTTTAGGCTTGGTAGAGAGGCTTTATGAGGAGAGTCTGGAGACAGAACCTGTCCGGGATCGCTGGGTCCGTTAGCAGCAGCCCGAGCGGCAGGTGGAGGGCTCTGCTTGGGCTCCTGGGTACGACTGACCGAGAACCGCCCGACCCGGGTCTCAGGGTTGGTCGTAACCTGAATTCAAAGTACACATTTGACAAAAATGTGTGAACTGATGGCGTACTGGAAAGGGCGAAATGAAGAGAAACGATGCGCACCTGGAAGCGGCCGATGGTGGTGGTGGGTTTGGGGGAGCGGCACGGGGAACCGAGAGGAGCCTTCTGGGGGAGTCCGTCCACAACGTCTCCGCCTTTTACTCCTTTCCCTCTCAGATGGGACGGGGAGTCTTTGTGCAACGTGTTCTCCGGGCTGGAGAGGCTGGAGGACGACGAGGAGGATGAAGTGGAGGAGGTGGTGGAAGAAGACTCGGTGCAGGACGGGCACCGAGTCTGCTGGACAGCAGGCTCCTCAGCAGCCAGGGATACCTGAGCATTAAAACGAGAGAGAAGACGGAAAAGAACTGGAATCAAATTCTGTCTAATTTACGATCCAAAACAGAGGACATCATTTTGGTTTTATGTGTACAATTTTACATTTTTTGTAAGGTGAAAGTGAGTGCAAATATGCACTTATGGGTAAAAAAACTAATTTACCTGAAATCTTCCTAATTTAATTCCACCTGCAGGAAGAGGAGCAGGGGAAGGGGCTTTATCCTCTTCCAGTGAGAAGGGAACTGTAGCAAAGGTGAAACATTTTGCAAAATAAATCAGAGAAATAAATTGTTCACTATGTTTAATAAATAAGTTGTACATACTTGGTTGTCCTATTGAAGGAACACTGCTGTGAGAGACCTGCAGTAAGTATTAGAAGAGAAGAAACGGGTTGAGTGGCTGCAACAGCACCAGCCTAAGATCCTACAATGAGGCTATAATCGGAGTGTGTGAACCTGTGTGTGTGAGCTCACAGGGACAGTTTCTGGACTCAATGCTCTCCTCAGCTGGGCGTCCAGGTCTTCCAGAGGCTGCTGCGACTGAAGGAGTCGGTAGACAAAATATTAGATTATTATGCTCTAAAAGAGCAGCAGCATTAAGGAACATTAAGCTCCTGTCAACATTAACGTGGATGTAATGGGAAAACTGTCTTTTTCTGCTCTGGTTGCACTTTCTATCCACATTGCCAATTTTAAACAACTGGTTTAGTTTATCCACAGTTTCCTGGCGTCACCATGACAGTATTTTGATCGCTAAAACTGAAAGCTTACAGCGCCTGCTGGTATGGATATTTTTACAACTTTCTTTCCTTTTTGTTTTAGATTTCTAAATATATGTTTAAAAAATCCCAAAAAGACAATTATCTACAGTAGGATAGTTGCAAATACCATTGTCTTTGTAACATGAGAACATTCGAGCTAAAACCATAAATCGTTCTCAAAACAGAAAAGTTGTCTTAATTCAAGAAGTTCATTAAAAAATATACCTAAAAACGTTTATTAGAATTGAGGTTCCTTCTTTATTAATTTGTATTTGTATTTAACTTATTTTAGCATTTTATTTATATTAGAAAAATATTTAGTTTGGTTTTAAATAATTGATGCTTATTGTTTCAAATCAACTTAGTTTCCAGTTGTATTTATTATATTTCTTAGATTGTTTTTTCAGATGTATTAAAGAAAAATAAAGTTCATTTATTGAAGTTTTAATTTGACATAAATGTAATTAAATATTCTTAAAAAGTTTAAATGAAGAGTAGAGGTAATTGCTCAAACAACACTGCATCATTTTTGCAGTCCATTTGCCATCAAGATGTACGATTTGAGCAGCGTTACAATTAACAAAAGAAAAACTTCATAGAATTGGATGCAAATGAAGATCTTACTTCCTGAACTTTTCATAAAAGAACAAAGTTTCCTTGTTAGCACAAAAACACAAATAAGCACTGAGTGGAAAACTTGAAAGCCCTCGCATTCCCTTAAGCAATTTAGTCACAATTGAAAAAAGTAGGTAATTAAAATCAGATCCCTGGTGAACCTGGACCACAGCACGATTACCTTAATCAAACAGGACAGGTCTCACCCAGAGGGAGTTGCATAAGAGAATCGGAGTGAGTTTTATCACCAGGCAGGTCACATTTTCATAAAAGGAGCTTCAAATCATGTCTCGCTATTTAGTACGCGGTTCTGGTTGAAAGAATGTCTATTTTTAGACGGCCACAGCCACAACAACAAAGCCTGGGAATAAAGACGGTCTCTGGCCTGAAGTGACTCGTCCTCGCCGCGTTCTGCTGGAACCTCAGCAATTATCTCAGGCTTTTGGACTTTTTTATTCTAAGATGGGATATTATTCAAGCATGCATTGCACTATCAGTGACATTTAAGATTGCAATTATCCTGTCTCAACATCACAGCCGATGATGTTGTTTAAGCTTAGAAGAAAGATTGACAGTTTTCTTTTTTAAGAGTTAAGTGTGGAGATGCTACACTCACACATACAAATGACATTTAATTAGTTGAGATACAGTTGGAACAAAAACAGAGCTGCGTTGCAGTAGATATAATAGTGTTAAAATGAGCAAAAAAAAACAAACACCTGTATTAGACAAGGTCCAGGGAAGGGTGTCAGGAGTTCTGAAGAAGGAGAAGTGGCCTAATCCCAGAGAAAGAGTAGAAAGTGGCAGAAAGTAAAACAAACAGATATCTGGAGAAAAGATTACAAAAGTTATAGTTCATGCCTAAGAATGTTAAAACTGGATTCCTGCACATTCCTTTCAAATGGCTTAAAAAAACCCTCTTAATCTTGAAATGATTAATGTAATGGTTAGTTCTACATGGTCTTCTGTTTAGCTAAACGTGATGAACAATATTTTGGATCTGTCAGCATATTTTTTGACTCGCTTTCTGTAGGCTTTTCTAATCAGGCTGAAATACATTTAAATATTAGAAATGCTTGCCAACAACAACATCCACGCCATGTTGCTGCCCAGGCAGTGAGCTGTTAGCGTGTATGACAAAGTCTTCAGTCAGAGGCTTCTTCAGATTCGCTGCAGAACTGACTGCTACCAGAGAGTCTGACAATTTGCAGCATCACTTTCCAAACCTCTTTCTAAAAATAATATGAGTTACAGCAGCATTCAAGTTCTTTCTAGGATAAATAAAATATTTCCAATTTGATTTGAATGATCCCTATTGGGAAAATAGTATAGTTTTAATGCAGGATTATATATGTTTGGCATCAAATGTTGTTCTGTTTGCCCTAAAAAAAATCTCTGCTTGTTTAGAAATATCCTGTCCTCTCCCTCAAAACAATATTTTCATGCAGCTGGTACCGTTTGTCCAATCAAAAGCCTGTTCTGCTTCCTTGCAAGACGGATTGGTCAACCTGCATAGTCAGATTATTTAGCTTATTTTTAGAAAGTTTGACTTTTTAATATCTAAACTTTTTTTCTGAATTTTGAAAACAAATTCTGTAATAAAACTGTGCAGGAACCCTGTTAAAATGAACTTACATGCCAGGTGAGTTGCAAGAGTAGTAAGAAACAATTAGAACTGAAAAAACATTTTATGCAGTACAATTTTAGCAGTAAATAACCGTGCCCATGCTTCCTACCCAACATACACAAATTAAGCAATTAGACACTTCTGGAGCTATTAGATATGATATTCTGTGGAACTCACCGGAACCCTGGATAGAGGGGTTTTGGATGGAGTAGTCTGGCCCATAGAAGAGGCAGGGACGACTAAGGAGATTTGAATCAGAAATTCAGTTCAAGAATTAATTTTTTTAAGAGTTGCATTACTGCAGAAACATAATTCTCTACGTACTGGACGATGCCGGGGTGGCTATAGGCGTCCCTGGGCCTTGCATGGGTGCTGCTGACCCCAAAGGGCCCAATGCCAGGCTGGAGGGGGGCAGCGGTGGGTTGACCGACTGGGTGGAGCCAGGAGCTGTTACAGACGTGGTGGAGGTCGGGCCGGCGCTGATGGGGGACGAGGTGCCAGCCACCGAGGCTCCAGAGGCGGCGTCAGCAGGTAAGATGTCTCCCTGTGTGGATGGCACCGCTCCGCCGAGGTCCATGAAGAGCGAACGCAGCTTCATGTCCAAAGCTTGGATGTCGTCCGGTTTGCCTACGGACTCAGAGGAAGCCTCAGTCCTGAGACAGACAACATAGAAGAGAATATAATAATCAGTAATTAATTTAAAATACACTTAATGGCAGTATTTTTGCTCTAGTTTCTAGAGCAGCTAATAAACTTGAAACAAGATAAAAGTAACTTTTCAGCAAAAAATAGAAGCTTGTTTTAAAAATTAGACCAAAATTACTTGGTAAGATTTTGTGATTTTACAGTGCATTGACTCATTTATGCTGGTCTTGAAGTGGCAGATTATTATTGTCTAGTGTGCTAGGAGTCATTCCTGAACACTTCTGAATAAATAATTAAATGATAGAAGCTTTGTAAAGTACAAAAATATTCAACTTTATAGAAGAACATGACAATAAACACCGCAGGTTTAAGCTGAAACTGGATCTGTATGAAACACACCTCCATCACAAAAACATGCCACTTTTCACATCCGCGCCTCACCTCGTGTCACTTTCTCCACATTGTGTGTGTGTCTGCCCCGCCAGGGCTGCAGTCTGTGGCTGTGAGTGGACCAGAGTGGGCTGGACTGGAGGAACGGTTGTGGTCACTGGCTGGAGACCCACAGCGGTGGACAAGCCAGCTGCGGGAACTGGAGGGGCGGAGGAGGGTGGAGACATCTGTGGACCTGGGATGGCGGTAGTGAGGATAGTGGAGGCTGAGGTGGGGGAGACTGACGGATTATCCAAAGAGAGTTCGAGAGCAGAAGAAGGAGGCGAGGATACAAACGGGACAGTCTGGCCTAGAAGAGAGGAAGTGAGCATCGTCGGCGGGATGCTGGTGATGCTGCCCGTTGGTACGGAGGTAGGCAGCGAGGCGGCAGAAACCGTTTGGGGCTGGATGTAAGCCGGGGCTTGAGTTTGCGTCTGACTTTGTGCTTGTGGTCGAGACGCAGCCTGCATCGCGGCCTGAGACTGGAGGATGATCGGATTCACCATGGTGGGAGGAGGAGACGAAGAAAAGGGAGGACTGAAGGAGACGGGGGGTGCAGAGGTGGAGGATGAGGAGATGGGAGGAGGAGACGCTTCAGCGAGCTGCTCTTTGACTTGATTTAGACTTGAATCCACGGAGGGAGTGACTACGCTGCTGTGTGGGGAGGCCGCCACTGCTGTGGGCTGCAGGGGAGGGTGTGTGGAGTGGACGGAGGCCGGGGCGGTGCTGGGACCTGCGTCGTACTGGTTTTTACTCTGCTTGAGCTCAGAGAAAGCTTGCTGTAACGTGACCGCTCCCGCAGACTGGGAAAATACCAACATTTGGCCAGGAGTATGAGACTGAGCTAAACAGACACCAAAAAGAGAAGAAGCCCAATTTAAGTAAAAAAAAATATATACAGAGAGAAGCTCATCCAGGAAGAAGATAAATCGGGTTTTACTTACCAGTTTCAGATGGAGTTGGTGGGGCAGGTGTAGGTGAGGGGGGCAGGGTTTGGTCCCTCAGTCTGCCTTCTGGTACAGGACTAACGATGAATCTCCGTCCTGCTGAGTGGACCACCTGTGACGTCGCATTGGGAGGGATGTCTAAAGTACATAGAAACAAATGTTTTTCCATCTATGAAAAAGCTAAGCTGTAAATGTTAGATTTGGTGGATTTTCTCTTCGAAACAACAGTAAAAAGTTTTATTTATTGAGTTTTTCCTACCCGGCATGGGGCTGCTTATCGCAGGAATCTGCTCTTTCTTGTCACCAATCATCTGGAAATCAATGAGTGAACGTGTTAGTCGCCTAGAATGTTTAAGTTAGTATCGCTTCAGAAAACTGGCTGGTTTTTGAGAGGATGAAGCGACAAAGTCGGAAAATATTTCAGCAGAAACTTCCAACGTAGCAAAAGATTATTGTTCCACAATGAACACGAGACCGAAAGCTTTTCCGGTGAAAATGAATTAAGATCCAGACTTATTTCCTTACCTGACTACCTGTGTCTCCCTTCTGATCAGCATTCTCGATGACCTCTCTGACCTGCTCAATGAACGACTCCCGCTCACTCTCCAGGATAAACTCACTCTCAACCTGGAACAACCAAACAATCAGATGCATTTAGATTTTTCTCCATCTCTCTGCTCAAGAACCTTATCAAGCACAGGAGAAGCTGAGCAAAATCTCTGACAAAATATGGACAAAAGCATTCGGGTGATCAGCACCGTACCATGATCTGGGCGATCTCCTCAGGGTTGTCTCCATCGAGATCAAACCTAAATGTCACCATCTTCCTGTTGTGAGTCTCCAGCTGACACTCTGCCACTCTGTCTCCTCGGTTGGAGATCTGCATTCATTTACACCAAACAAAACAAAGAAAGAAGCACAAGACCAGAAAAATTATCTCTATTTCGACCAACAAGTCACGACATGCATTTGAATTCACAATTCTGCAACATGTTGCGTCGTGCAAAGCAAGACGTCAAGACGACAGATAGAATGATTAGGAAAAGAGTTGTTACACTGAGGACGTGGAGTTTCGCCTTGGACGTCTTCTCGTGGCGCGACCGGCTTCGCACAGAACGCCTCTGATGCCGTTTGGTGGAGCGACCCTCATGACGGCCGGCGCCTCCCTCGTTTCCGTCGCTCAGGCCTGAGGTCTCCGAGTGGCCGCTGAGAGAAAGGCAGGAGTTAAAAATGAAAACTGCGAGAAAAGGTTTTTAATTATACGTTATCCCATATCTACTTGCACATATTACCTTTCTATAGATGAGAGTACTTGGGGTGGCTGTAATTGGCCCTGCGACAGCTCTGAAGCTTGCGAAGCCGACTGTAACACACATAACCCGACATGTTTATGTTGTTGCGAACAAACCTAAAGCGTCACCACACACACGCACACACACACGCACCCACACACGCACACACAAGGAAAACTGTGGGGATGAAGAAATGCATTAAAGCTGAGGAAAACACTAAGGAAGACTTGAAAACATGAGAATTACCTCAACAACAAATGTTAAAGATGCTTACCCAGAATATATCAAACTACAGTCGCTTTTCATAAAACCTAAAACGTATGAGCCTGGGAAAGTGGTTGAATCGCCCTTAATTTAAGACTTTGTCCTGTAAATACAAATCCCTTAGCTGCTGTTTGTTTTGCATATCAACACTCTGCACAGCACTCTTGACTCTAATTGCCATTGTAACAGATTTTAATTTTATTCCTGGCACCAGCACCAACAAAACAAAGAAATGCTCAACATCAACGCATTTTATACAAACCAGCTTTATACTCTCGACAGAGTGAAATACTTAATCGTGGTGTTGACAAAATATTTTTTTCATTCTTCATTTTTGCATGCAAAACAATCTTTTCCTTGTTTTAAGCGACATTTCAGATGTGCATACTCTACTTGTGGCTAGGATAAAATAATTAAATGCACAAATATCCCTACAGGCTTCCTAAGGGAGCTTTTCAAATGTTTTGCCACTCCAGATCCTCACACAAACCCATAAAGCCAAAATGTTTAATTTTACGATCTGAATTAATTAAAATCCACAATAAAGTCAAGCATGTGGACCCAATTTTAATCATGCAAATAATACGCTTGATTTTTATCATCAATAGACTTTGGGAGAACAAAGTTTATATAATTAAAGACCTAAATCAAATTTAACTCATGATGAGCAGATGTAGGCTTCTGGCCAGAAATACGAGAAACTAATTTACAAGTTTTAGAGAAAATCTGGAGAAAATCAGAATACAAATCAAAAAAATTTACTTTCGGACTTTTGGATGATGCAGCATTTATTTTTACCCGAACCCGCAACAGCGCCATAACCTCCAGTTGGTGGTTTTGAACAGAACCAGTACCTTAGGAGGGGCTTCCATGGGAGAGTCAGGAGGGACGGTGACTACGCTGATGACTGGCACCACGGTGGCCAAAGGCTGAGGCACAGGTGTGGGAACAGGAGGAAGAGGAGAGGGAACGAGTGTAGGCACCACCCCAACAGGGATTGGCAGAGGAGAGGGGAGGGAGGGCACGACTCGTGTCGGAAGAGCCGACGGAGAAGGGAGGGTCGCCATGGGAACAGTAAAGTTGGCGGAGGTAAACTGGGCTGAGAGGGCGGTACCGAGATAAGGGGAAAACAGAAACAAGAAGCAGGAGGGAGGAAAAAAAAATCAAGAAAAAGATAGAAGCAACGTCAAAGGAATGAGGAGGAAGTAGATAAACCCAAACGATGATTAGAAGTGAAAATGTGGCGAGAATCGACATTTGTGGCTTTTGTGATTTTGGACCATATGACTTTGATTTCAAATGTGAAAATTAAGAGCAAACATGTCTGACTGTAGACGGCAAAGTGGAACGCACAGGGTTTTTAGAGACTTGGGAGAGTTGAAACTGAACAGCAAATTCTGTACAAGTCACACACTTGAAGCACATCTGTAAGTCATGCATGCATCAGTGACTAAAACCAAATCATAATGTGTGTTATCAATCCATAACTCAGACCTTGTAAACTTCATCACATACAGCTTAACGCCTGGAAGTTTAAGAAAATATATTTTCGTACTTTGTTCAGGCTTAGAGTTCAGTCCAAAATGTGAGCTATCTTTACACATACGCATAAAATATATTTGTTCATACACCATGGGCCAAAAAAACATGCATATGTAGAAAAACATTCTGTTTAATGATGAAGGAAAGAAAAAAAAAGTGCAAATAAACCATAAAAAAATCAAATTTATTTTGATTTTGTGTAAGAATTACATTTTTAAAAAAGGTGATCCAGCTTGCATTTAAAGCTTCTCATTTGCTTGGTGATTAAACATTAACCTTTTGATATTTAGCAGTCTTTTATTCTGTCATTAGTATTTCCATAAAATATCCTGCGATGTATGATTCATGCTTTTAATCACAGGAGTTAGTAGGAGAGTCAAAGGAAAAACGCTAACAAAAGATGACAGTTATTTCATTCAATTACAGAGGCTGAATTTGTCTGCAATCTGTGGGACATCAAACAGATTCACCAACAAATAGCACTGATGTGTTGTTAGCTGGAAGGGTGCAACACAAACACACACACACACACAAACACACAAAAAGACAGTCACTGGTTTACAATATGCATTACCTGAACCAGAGCTTGTTGAGCAACCTGGTATAACAGATAAAGATGCTCTATACTGGGAGACGGGCTTAGGTCACAAAACTACACGCACCACAGAAAAACAATCCCAGAGGTGAAAGACAAGCAGCATGCAAGAGGATCAAAAGACAAGAAAATGAATCAAACTAAGACGGAGAGTTTAAAGAACATGCCATAAACAGTAGTCATTTCAAAGCTGTCATCTTGTACAGTTCATTTGCTTATTCATGTGAACTTGTAGCGTACAAGGTCTTCCAGTATTATCAACAACCCTGGTAAAGGCAAGAAGAACGCAATTCAAAATACTTTTATGGAGATCTGATCAGTCTTTGCTACTCTCCTCGTCACAGTACATGTTGGTAAGGGGAGCTGGGATATTGGTAAATTTAGGTGAGTAGCTGTTGTAAAATATCAAAATAAATACAATTACATTTTGTAATTACATTTTGTTATTCTAATAATTATGAATTTGTTTTGTAAAACAAGAGGAAACGCAAAGTTATTGATGATTAATTTAAACTTAAAAGTTTCTACAAACTCCAGAAATGCTTTAGTTATCTTTGTTACATAGAACATGACAGAGACTTTACTATAAAAAAAAAAACAATTTCAATGTGGAAAGTATTCCGCACTGAATAAATTATTTTGCTCAGTGTCTGAATATTTCACGGCAATAAAAAGCAATTTCTAAACATCTTTACCAGGAGTGATGATAGTAATGGCTAATATACATCACATATACAGTAGACATAAGCTAATTTAGTACATAGACTTCTTCCTAAGTCTCTAAAGTGATTATGAACATGTGTGTCTGCAAAAATAGCAATATATGGACTTCCATAAACATCAGCAAGTCAAGGCTTTAGGACAGGGATTCTACAGGCAGCTTTTAGACGTGTCCTTGGTTCATAACACACCTGAATCAAACGGCTGAATGCCTTCCTGAACATGCAGTCAAGTTCAACATAGTCCTGCTCCTGACCTAGTTATTTGATACAGGTGTGCCGAGGCAGAGACACATCTGAAAGGTGTGGAGCTTAGAGCTCATCTATTGTATTGAGGGACACATTGGTTACAAATAATTTAATTACAAAGTGCTGGCAAAAAAAATGCACGTCCACGCAGAGAATCAATGCATGTTTAAGGCACATTGCAGCCAGTTAACTGGAATAATTACCTGTGCAGACGTCTGCTGCAGTGCTGTGTGTGTTGGACTCTGAAGGGAAACAGAACTCTGACCAGATAACACAGCCTGGAAAAAATGTTTTAAATTAAATATAGATAGTTTAGTGTAGCAACAAAATGTAAGAGATCAAAACAAAAGGTTAAAAAAAAAGCCGACGCTCTCAATTTGAGCCAATTTTAAGAAGAAAGCAATGCATATTTGTTTAAATAGATTGCCGTATATATATCTCAGTGCAAGACAAAACATTGAAAGAAAAAGAGGCAACCTCTCAATTACTCTTACAAAGAACAAAAATTTTTTTTTTTAATAATAGCTATTTAATAGTAGCTGTTGAATTGAATTTCTCTTAATTTTCCTACCTGTTGGGAAGTCCCTGTGGGATCAGGCTGTGTGGCGGCAGGAACCAGAGGAGTTCCTGAACTTGGTTTAGGGGTGGGCGTCTGAACCTGCTGCTTAGAAACAGATTTATAGAAAAAGACCAAAGAACAAAGAGGAAGAGATCCAATGTGGCAGATGGGAAAAAGATGGAGGATATAGATGGGAAATCAGGAGATTGAGGACAAGAAAAAACAAAAACAAAAAAAAAGGGAATCAATCAGTACATGTTTGTAGATCTGAACCCAAACCAAGCATGAGTACAAACACAAGACACTCCTTCTCCCTTACTTTCAAACTATACTCTCCTCTTGTGTATGCACACATGCATAGAGACACCAAATGTACACTAAACCATCCAGAGACGGGTATATATGCACACCGACATTTGCTGGATGGAAATATAGCAACAGTACAGGCACATTACTGGGGTTAGGCAGGGTGCAAGTAAGACACGCCACATGCAGGTAAGACCCTAAGTGATTGGCAGTGATAATAACTATTACATAATGTCGTGGTAGTGAGTTCTAATATAGTGGCTGGGATATAAAAATACTGAATATTGAACTAAACAGTTAAAGCAATATTTGCTGGATGACCTTTGTTCCGCTTTGACTGATAAAGGAAAGTTTTAGTGGTGAAAAAAAATCTCACTTGAGCTCACTCCTTCAATTTTGAGCCTTAACCTTTGTGGATCTCCAATAATTGTGCATAAACAGAAGATACAGTGGCAGTTGGTGGTTTACATAGACGCATCATGGACAGTAATATCCTAGTAATGTTATGCTTTTATGTTATTTGTTCTTCTTTCAGAGTGGAATGATGATGCAGCAAAGAGTTTCAATGACTCCAACAAACAAAAAACAAACTCAATGCTCAATACCATATTTATATTTTTAGTATTTAATCTAATCCATTTTAAACAGAGTTTTCATGTGCATTTGAGAAAATTGAAAATCCAAACTAAATATAAATATGTCAACCAAATAGTTTTTTTGAATTTGTAAGCTGATCATTCCACTCTTGGAGTTTGAATCCTAAAATTAAAGCAACATTTATGTCCATGATGAGCATAAGTCAAATTATTACCAAAACTGTACTTTCACCAAGTTTCTGACATAATCTAAAGGATTAAAGGGCAGCATCTCACACAACCTTTGGATGACCGAACTCTTAGGAAGCTGTGGGCGACTCTGTACCTGTCATAAAGCTCCCCTTGACAGTCTGCTGAAAGCTTTTGGCAAGTATAGCACGTTGCACCAAACACACACACACACACACCCACACACACACACACACACACACACACGCGCCCACACACACACACACACACACACGCCCACACACACACACACACACGCCTACCTAACCTTCCTTTAACAACACAGGTAGCCAAACATAGAGGAGGTTCACGTCACAAATTTAATTGATAAATTTATAATTATTTTTAATTCGGATGAATGATAGGGAAACCAATTATGAGTGAATGATAGGAAAATGCAGAAATTAAAAGTGGCATTTTCAAAGCAAATGCGAAAAGATATTGGTGGATATGTAAACAGCAGCATTCTAAGGGTTTGACACGTTTTAATTAATTGCTATCTACAACGAAAAAAAAAAAAAAAAATAAAAAAACTTCTTGGATTTACAACAGAAAATCTACACAAACATAAAATGGGTCTCTACACGGTTACACTGCTTAGTGTCCAAACCCCCTCGGTTTTGTTGTATGTCTGTGTGTGTTTGCCCGTACAAACCAGCAAAGTCTTGCATATTATGATGACTATTATAATTTTTAAAAATTTTATTTAAATCCTAGATTGCAATAAATTAGCCGTTTTCAGATAGTTCAAGTGACTTATATTTTGAAGATCCAGCCGACTTTGGATTTGTACGATCAACGTTTAAGTATACCACAGAATCAGTATACCTACACAAACACACATTTTTCCATATACATTCATATATGAACATACAGACAAAATATTACTTACTTATACGACAAAGTAAACAAATAAACCAACAAAGGCACAGAAAAGAGGGGGCTTAGATCGTTTCTAAAGCTTATACACCAGAGAGGGTCTCAAACACAACTTCTAAATTACATATAACCAGTAATAATGATCCTTCTAATGGACATGAAACAATGTGATCCGGGTCAAAACTTCTCCTATTAAGCTCTAATTGAACTGTATTAGATTAAAATCCTCATTGGCAATGATTACTGAGTGAAGGAACGGCGAGCTTGTCGTTATAATGGTGGTGTTGAGACTCTTTCTGTGGTGCTGGTATACGACTGTAGGGGGTTAAAATCACAACAAGACTACAGGATGAATAATAAGCATCAGCTGGGGAGAGCCTGGGTCAGCAGGGTATGAAAACAACAGGGGGTCTGTATGACTGCCTCTGGGTCAGATTACTAATATAATTTTATTGAAAAGCACTAAGATTTGACATCCTCTTGCTTTAGGCACTCCCAACAATCTCATGGGCAAAACAAAAAATAAATATTTATGAAATTGTTTTAAAAACGCTGAGGCAAATCAGGTAAAACATTTAGGATAGAAACCGAAGGAAAATAAATACAGGGTTCCAGCATATCTTATATTTAACACAGTTTTCCAGACTCAAATGTCAAGATTGTTGAAGGAGTTCTTAGGACATTCCCAACTTTGAGTTGATCTTAAAAACGCACACACTTCTGTGAAATTGCAAGTTTTTGAGATCATGATTTAAACCTTTGTCGACCTTTAACTGTGACATGTCCTGTACAATTCAACTGAAAAACAAAGGGGCAAAGATGTCAAATTAATTTAATAGAGTGGTTGCAGAAGCGTGCACAACTTCAAATACTTTGCTTAAATTAACCCTTTGAATGCCATAAGCAATAACACAGAGAGCTGCAGAATTATTGGTTGTTTTTATTTGCATAATTTGGTTGAAGATGGAAGTAATTTCTTCCAAAAGAATAAAGATAAATAAAGATAAAACATTTAGACCTGTTTAAAATAAAAAAAAATGAGAAGATGCCATATGTAAACTTGTGCATTCAGATTGCTGTGGCACATTATTTTTTTGATATTTCTCACCTCATAAATTTGTTTTTCAGAAAAATTGGTGTTCACAGTAAAGGAGAAATCAATTCATTGTGGTCTTGATTTCTTAATGTTACAAAAACTGGCATATATTAACAGAAATGTTCACACTTTTGAGAGCCACTCGAGATTGTTCAGGTTATAGTTTCTTGGCGTTTTGTTCTTTGTAAAAATGCAAATAATCTGCAATCTAATATTATATAAAATACTGAAAGTTATTGCTTTAAAGAATGTAAGAACCCTGTAAGAAAAGAAATCATCCCTGTTCTGAAAAGTGATAATTAAAAGATTTCCATTAGCAACTGACCCAGAGGTATACAAGGGTTTCTGAGGTCTGAACTTTGTACCAGAGGGGAAATAGTAGCCTGGAATGACTCCTGGTGGGCTGCATCGTGTTGGGCTTCCTGCCGGGACCAGGGACTCTGCAGAGACTCCGGCTGAGCTGACGAAGCGCCGCCAGGTGGGAGTTCAGACGACGGGGTAGGAGGGAAAAAGGTCTGACCTGAAGGCGGATGACCCTGGGGTTCTTGGAGATGGGCTCCCGCTGAGGAATCATAGTGTGCGGAGGAGGAGGGCCGAGGGATTGTCTGAGCGGCCGACGAGTCGAACTGAGCGGGGAGATTCGGGGGAGGAGGCGACTGAAACTCTCCTGCATCAGAGGAGGCCAGAGAGTCGCTGGACGGTTCAGGGCTTCGGTCCTTTGCGGTCAAACCGATGTGGTGAAGGAGGAGATTTCCTGGAGGCAAAGGAAGCTCTGGGCTGATGTAGGCGTAGAGCTCCTCCGTTACCGGCTGGAGTCGGTTGTAGGTTCCCGAACCACCCGACCCCGTCCCAGAGCTGTCCTCCAGAGGGAGGTCCATGGAGCTGCGGCGAGCTCTGTAAATCCTGGACGCCAGCAGGTTTGGGTCTGCAGCGGCGGCCGCAGCGGCTGCAGCGAGATGGAACTCAAAAACACTTCCAGCAGGCGGCGCATCGGCCATTACTGGAGGCGCAGAAATGGGGTAGGGGGATGAGGGCACATGCTGTGGAGCAAAGCAACCCTCGGACGATGAAGAGATTGAACCACCGGTGGAAGGAGTCATGGGGGGCAGCGTCGGAGGTATTGGGCTGTGTGCGCTTATTCTCTGCATGATCTGTGGGTGGATGAACCCTGGTTGAGGTGGAGGACCAGGATCAAAGCCCATGCTTGCTGCTGCAGCTGCTGCTTGCCTCTGATGACGGAAACTCAGGTGTCCCAGCTGGTGGGCAGTCATCGGATACCCCGCATACGCCATTGCTTCATAATGGTCCAACAAAGCGGCTTGATTAAGACTCAGCCGCCTCACTGCTTCCTCATGCTCAGCTCTCATGTCCTTATAGCCATACAAAGTCGGCTCGGATTGCCCCGGGAGATGCAGAGAATCGCCGGGGCCGAGTCTCTGAGCCGCTGCCGCAAAGCCAGGATTCACCATAAAGAGAGACGGACCCTCAACCGTTTCCATCCCGGAAAACGGGTGCAGGGTGCTCCCGTAGCGAGGGTATGTGGGCTGGAAGTGCCGCGTATGCGCCTCCAGAATGGAGGTGCTTTTACGTCTCTGGGTGTTGTAGCCCTTCGGAGGGCCGGTGGGAGGAGGAGAGAAGGAAACGGGGCGCTCGGGGATGGCGGGAAAGAAAATAGCCGGAGGCTCCGGGAGAGTTGGGACTCCTCCGGCCGAGCTCGCTCCTCCGCCGAAGGGCTGTGGCATTGAATGCTGCTGCGACAACGAGATACAATCGATTTGAGAATGAAGTTCAGGTGAATCGCAGAGAGAATCACATAAAAGACCAAAAATGAAATGGGCCAAGAAAAAGTTGAAATTTCAAAGAAACAAAATGAAAAGAAAAACACATCCATCCACCAGATCACAAGGAAGCTGAGTTAGGTGGCAGCAAAGTTTACTCAAAAAGTATATATATAGAAAAAAAAAGTCAGCAAGTGAGGAGAAGATGTAAAGCCGGTTACAGTAGATGGATCACAGCTGCAGCACAAAGACAGGCAGGCCAAAAAATAAACCCGAGATAAGAAAAGACACAGAAACTCACAGTTGGACAGAAAGTGGAGAAGGCAAAGAGGAAACGCCAGAAAGAGTCTAAGCGTGGCAAAAGTCCAGATGCATCTTCAGTCAGATGAGCTGCATTTATTACAGAATTAACCGTTCATGAGGTAGTTAAAAATACATGACACAGTTCTGTTTACCCTTCAGTTGATCTATTAGATTTTGGTTCTGACTGTAGATGCACCTCATACAAGACGTCTGTACCATGGAGCGTGATCATGGCTCACGACCGTCTTTGTTCAATGTGAACACATGAGGGTCAAGTTGAGGGAGAGAGAGAGTCTAAGAGAGATAACCGTCTCAGTGCTGCTCCAGCCTGACTCTGGAGATTCCCACGCTGGATGTTTGGGATGTTTCTCAGCTCAGACACATTTTAGTCTTTATACTGAAATTACCTAATGCTCAGAGAAGTTAACTTCATGTTTCACTGTTAGTAATAATTTTGTTTTCCATTTGAATAAAGCTAAAAGAATCAAACTTTTAGCTTTTATTTTACAAAACGAATACTGATATGGCCTTGTTTCTGATATTTCTGTTTGCTTTTCTCCTGTCTGTTAAACAAAAAAAAAATTCCAGTTTTTAAATGATAAAAAAATCAATAGATTAAGATGTTCTTTTCAAATATTTGTTGAATGTTGTAGCACCTATCTAGGCACCATGGATAAAAACAGTTTGCGTCAGTGATTTAATGTGTTACAACTCCCTTACTTTGTCACTTCATGTCATTGATGATTTCTCTTTAGGGTTTTACTGACAGAAAATGTATGTATCTGGATGAGTGTGTGTGTGTGTGTGTGCATAGAGCCAAAAAACATGGAAAACGCCAGTCACTTCTAGTGTCGCACTAAAACATGCAGAGCTGGAAAGTCCCAGGAACAACGACGTCAAAAACTGATGCCAAGATCTTAAGGTGCATCTTGTTAAATTATTATTCTTTTGCTAATTTAGCATTTAGTTGATGTAATGGCTAAACTAATAAAGCTTATTAAATAAAAAACGAAACCAATACTATTCTTACAAAACTGCAAACATTGACAGGCATATTTGCTTCCTTAACTAACTTCTAACAAAAAACTGAAAAAAGTTTCTCATCTTTTTCTCTCTCTTCCCTCTTTGACTCTACCCACCGCTGGGGGGCTTACACATGAGAACCTACACGGGTGGAGAACAGGGCGGGCAGGCTGGCCCTCCGCTGCCTGGCCCTGGGCTGGGAGGAGCCCGAGTGCAGGGGCAGCACCGTCTCCAGGGCCTTGTAGAGGCGCCCAGCGAATGTGTCCCTCTCAGAAGCGAGAGGTGCGCAGGGGGAGGTGGAGGTGTGGGAGGACAGGTCTGGAGGAGGCGTGGCGGGCTGTTTCGGAGGAACGGCCAGGGACGAAGGAGCGTGGGAAAAGGAGTACGAGGAAGGGGGGACGCAAATAGACATGCTACGGCTTCGACGGCCGTGTGACGCAGGCTGCAGGCCGGGGAGAGGGGATGGAAGAAGGTGAGAGTAACATGGAAAATTAAAACAAAACAAAAACTTCAAGAGAACACAAGTGCAACCAGATGAACAAAAAAAAAAAAAGCAAGTTAACATTTGTTAAATATACATTCTGCAGAAATCACAATGATCTCCCTGTTTATCTGATAAATGTAGAAGGAGATTATCACAAGAGGAACAATTTTCTGCATCTTCAACAGAACTTTTCTTATTAGAGGAATTGACTCAACAATCACATCGAAATACAAAGATGACATGAATTAAACTTTAACCAACTCAGTGACTGCAAATGAAAGACAGATTTTAAACAGAAGAAAAAAAAAAACATCTAAAATTTTGTAGAAAATAAAGCAACCGAGAATCAAAGCTGAGAATTAAAAATCCCCCATCATGATGATTACATTAGTCTACAGGCTCCATAAAGGCATCCTTTGATGCTGAAATAAGGCGTTTTATTCAATCAATCTGTAAACTCAAGAACTACGTCAGAGCGATTCTGGCTTTTCTTATTTTTCGGCTATAAATCGGACCAGATCCAAGGCAGATCAGAGGTTTAATGCAGCTCATGAGTCCATCAGCAACTCCGAAAGAGACGTAAAGAAAGGAACTGAACTCGTCTGAATCATTGTTGCTTCTAACTGAACAAGAAAAGGAGATTGTAATTTAAAACAAATATGGAAATGATGCTGCAATAGGACCCTAACCATAGAGTGGAAATAAACTCCATAATTACACATAAAACATTTTGCACATTATTATCCGATCACATTGTGGCTACAGGCTTCGTTGTATTTTTCCAGGATTCTGCGTGATGAATCAACAAGAAGTTGTGCATGATGGTAAATGGAGACATAACAAGATTTTCCACAAATCTTCACCTTAACAAAAACCATGAGTTTGTTTTAAGTCTCTCTGAATTAAAACCTTTGTAGAACCACCTTTTGCTTTTCACTAGCTTTTCTTATTTGGAGCTGGAAATGTTTATTATGTTAGCCTAAATAGCTCACGCTCAGGCTGATTTTTTAAAGATGTTCTGTGAGGATCAATCAGCTCTCAACCCTGACTGGGTAAATTAAAGGAGGCTAAATAAGATTGCATGGTCTACTTTTTCAGATTCCTATATGTAAACAAAGCTGAAAAACCAATTATCTTCTTCCCACTTCACAAGTGTGTGCTACTTAGCACTGATGTTAGAATTCAAATAAAATACACAGATGTGTGTTTATGTATCATAACAAAATGTAAAAAATGGTCCCGAAGTAAACAAAATCATTTCTCAACATTTTATCCAACAATGTGTGACAATAGGTGGGCGAACAACGACATTTACATGTAAATGAGTGAAAAACGTGTTGAAATGTTTACGTATTTTGTTGGATATCATGGAGAGTTCAAAGAAGGAAAGACGTGGTTGATCAGAAAGCAGGACTGTGGGAAAGAGGGATGCAGGAAATCTTGGAAGGTGAAGAAAGAGTGACCGACTCTTGGACCAAAAGTGAATGGCCTGATCAGCTGGTAACTAAGTGAATAACCGCCTTAATGTCTGACTATTAGACGAAACCTCTGACTGTGTTACCTGACTGATGGATTAAATGCGGAAATTCTAACAAACTTTGTTTTCCTGTTTAAATTAGATTAACGATTGTAAACTGCACGTCTTGGTGGACCAGTGAAGAAATCCTGCTTGTTGAGGTCTATAAAGTTATTGGTGCAACAAAAGAAAACTATCAACATTCCCACTCCAAAACACTGCAAACTGTCATTCCAGCTCACTGCAAAACACCCAAAGCTCACTTCAAACAGGCGAGTCATTTCTATCACGTATGAGAGCAGAGAGTCGCGTCGCGGACGTGACCGTCGTGAGGCGTTTGCAGGAAGCTGTTACTTACCATCGGCTGCGGCGGCTGGGAATAGCCTGGATGTTGCTGCGAGGCAGCAGCGGGGGTTTGGGGGTACGGGGTCTGGGGTTGGGAGGGGGGCTGGGAGGAGGGGGGGCAGCTGTAAGACATGGTCAGCTGACCCAGGTGGGGGGAGTCGGAGGAGAAAACCGAGGAGCCCTGTCCGCTGTCCAAAGCGCCTTCAGCTAAAAGTCAGAGAGACATGGAGGCAATCTCCTGTTATTCTGCTGCAGCTTCACTTAAGCTGCACAAAGTTAAGGAAAGTCAAATAAAAAAAGTTAGGAATCAGACGTGGGGTGTTTTCTGATTAAACTCGGATGACTTCACTTGGCCTAAAGTCACTTAAACAATGGGAAACCACTGTGGACATGCATATTTTATTATCAGCAAGCTGTCTATAATTTAATATATCACAAATTGAACCCTATTAAGATTTTTCTTGCAATTAAACCCAGCTTGTTTTTTTTTTCTTTTAATAAATCAAATTTTCATTTAAGTTTTCATCAGATAAAGGTAAACTAGGTTTGTAAAACAGTTCCCAGGCTTACATGTGTGAGAGAGGCCCGTCTGCTGATGGTGAAGTTGTTCTGCCTCCGTTTCTTCCGTCTTCGACTAGAAACACAAACACAAACTACAGTCAAGCATAATTCAAACAGGGTTAAATAAATTTTGTGAAACCATCTTATCCGAAGGCACCACTCCAACAAACCTGTGTGTGTGTAGCTTTGAAAGCCTCTTGTTGCCGTTTCTCAGCCTCCAGCTTCCTCTTCTCCTGTTCTTCTCGCACTAGCTGCCTCTGCTCTCTCTTCTTTCGGATCAGAGACACGCGGTCCTTGATCGCCTTGGCCATGGTTTTGTGGTCACCCTCGGCAACATAGCCAGACTCAACCTGGGAGAAGACACAGGTGATTCCCATCATGCATATTTTGCATCTTGAGTCATATTTTTTCTCCCCTTAAAGGGTGGACATACCATTTCCTGCGCCACATCTTCAGGCACGTCTCTGTTGAGGTCAAAGGAGAATTCGATGGCTTCGTTTTCTTTATATTTGCCTATAAAATGTGAAATAGTCCTGCTCAGTTAATAACCAAGGCCTCTAAAGAAAGCTCCTACACATAGATATTACGACTAAGCTTTATGCGTTTCCATATTTTTGCCTTTGAGCTTCTTGACGTCTTCTATCCTGAGCCAAAGTTTGATAGCAATCATCTCCCCATCATCCTCCTCCGCAAGTTCAACCCTGACCCCCGTCTCCTCCTGGAAGAACGCGTGATTCAGCAGGGTCTTTATGGCATATCTGGAAACACAAAAGTCATTAAGAAAGACTGAAACATAAAGCTATTTAAAATCTACTAGTCTGGTAAGATAATACCTGTTTATGTAAAAGAGAATGTGTCAGAAGATTAAATGGAAAGTTATTTCTGTTTCATCAAAGTTAGAAATGAATGAAAGCACGCAGAAAAAAAAGCAAAAAAAAATAAATAAAAAAATAAAACCCAGAAGAAATAAATAAAATTCCAGAAAGCACATGTCAAGAAAAGAAATCCATATTTGGAGGCAGGTTTTGTCCTTGTGACTCACCTCTCATCTTTGTTTGTTCTTATACAGCCCTCTATAATTTCCTTCACCTCAGGAATGGCCACCTTGTCAAAACTCGCAGGCTTTACTCCCTGCACACAAAAAAACAGAAGAGCAATGAAAGCAAGGAAGCTTTCAGAAACATTAACACGGGGAGAAAAAGAAGTGAAATACAGCTTTGTTCTTTCCCAGGGTCAAATTTACTGTGACATTTCCCGCCATTCGATATGCATGTGGGGAAAATTAAAATTCTTCATCTTCATAACAGATGTGCAGTTATTTGGTTTTTCATCTCTGGACATAATGTTTCTTTTCTTCCCCATAACTTTAAGATAGGTTTTTAGCTTTGAATTGTGTTTTTGAAACATCTAATCCTCGTTTAACTGAGTCAGCTAATTGAATTCGGTGTTCAGGTTAAATATTTCTTGATCAGGCGACCTGCGGTGTCAGAGTTTGACCCCGGGACAAATTCCACATAAAGTCAGCAGAACAGGAAAATAATGAACCACGGGCCCCACAAAAGCAATTAAGAAGTCAAGAACCAAATTTGAGAAGTAACACTGACGGACATAATCAGCAGGGCTCCAGTTCAGAGGTTGGGGACCAAATAAGACTGCTGGGGCTGAACTGTAATAAACAATATAATGGCTTCCTGGGTAGAGAAACAATTAAAGCTCAGCATGTAAAATAGAAAAGAAAATGGAGCAAAATCTAAAAAAATAAATTTAAGAAATGGCTGAAATTTAAGAAACAAAAATAAAATAAAAATTGGAAAAGGAATAAAAGGGAGATGAAAAACAAATAAAACAATTGATAATAGAGGATTATGTAGTTAAACTTTGTACTGCTGAATAGAAGAAACAATTATATCACCATTTTTTATGTCTGGAAACATTTAAAACACTCAAAGTTGATTATAAACCATTAAATTTCACTTCATTTGACCTTACTAACCATATTGATTCAGGTAATTAAATCCACTGATTAGTAAGAGTTAAAAAAATAAAGAAATAATTAAAGCTGAAGCTACTTTCCATATGAAAACCTTAAAAAAAATTGCATATTAAATGTATTCAATTTATTACTCTTTTCTGGACTCTTATTACTCTTTTTTTTTCATAAATAAATAACTTAAATCAACATAAGTAGGAACCAGGCGCACACGTCAAGTATCAGAAATTATTGATGATGTAACATAACTCAAATCCTTAAAAATAAAAATCTATGCAAGGGTGGACGACGTTAAGATTTGTCAAAATAGCAACTTACCAATTAAGTTGTTAAAGAAGTAAATGGAGATGAAAGAAAAAAAAAACTCAACCTTGAAATCAGAAAATATTCATCCTTCTCCTCTTCCTTCACCTTTTTCTTTTCTTTCATAGCATGTTGCCTTCCGGCTGCTTCACCATGAAATAACAACCCCCATCTCTGTGTGCCACAAAATCTCTCTCTCTCACACACACACACACCACTGTGAAGCCAAACAAAGTTAGAACTGATGGACGATGTAATGGCATTAAGTCCGCTATAAGAAGGGGGGGATTTTGGTTAAATAAGACTAATTGGAAGGAAGGAATGTTCAGCAAGGAGAAGGAATAAATCACAAAAACACTGTTTGGCGAGGTATAAAATGATAAGCCATAAAAAGCAAATACAATACAATTTGGATTCTTACACGAAACATAACCTCTCAGGAAATTGAAAAACAACCAGAAAACTATTTCAACTTTTCTACCTAAACCCCCCGCCCCCCAAAAAACAAACATAATTTGAAAACTCCCAGCAGATACAAAAAAAAAAAAATGCTATTGTCACTTTGCTGGTGATGGACATTTTGACCTTATCCACTTTTACCTTTCTTTCTTTTTTTTTTTTTTTTTTTTTGAGTACACTGGCTGAAAAAGTCACATATAAATCATATATAAAGACCTTCTGCTATGTGCTTCAAGCAAGAAGCTCAAATCATCTCAAGCTGCTATTTTGAACATGACTTTACTGAACTTCAATGGTCTCCACAGCAGCCAGAGATTCGGACTATATGGATGTAAAAAATAAATAAATACAAATTTGCTTCAACATCCCGTCAACATGAATCAAAACCTTCGAGGAAACATTTAGGCACCTTTTTGAATCTAAGCCACAAAGAATTAAAGCAACTGTAAAGGCAAACAAAGTTGTAATGCAGTAATACCGAGAGATATATCTGCGAGAATGAAAACGCTTTTAAACGACAACCTTTGATTTCAACACCAGATGTCAGTTTTATATGTTGCAACAATAAAAGCTCTCTGAGGGCAGTGGGAAAAGTAAGAAAAATATGGATTAATCACAAGAGATAGTCAAATATCTGTTATTATCTAGGTTGATATTTTAGCAGTAATCAATGTCACCACAGAAACAATCCATTCCATCTTATCTTTTTCAAAGTTTTCTGATTTATTTTGAACTACAAGGTTGAACTACAAGACTTTGAACTACAAGATACAATTGTCCTATTCTTCATCAATTCTCCACTTACTGGAGATCACAACTGGTTTAATTATTTGTGGCATCAGTGCAGCACTCCTCTTATTAGGTTATAGACTGCTCCAACTGAAGGCAGCTCTTTGTTAGAAGGACAATTATATAACCGGCTGGATAAACGCCAAAAGACAGTGGGACAATTTTCAGACAGTAGATATAATGTCCTCTGATTTGAAGGGTGTGGGTCGTAAGTGAGGCTGAGGAAGAGCTTTGAGGAGACGTGCAGTTAAATATGCTGTTGGCTGCATTATTCTGCAGGACATTTTGTGTGAGAGATGCAAAATATTAGACAAAAGAACAGAAAATGTGGAGCAGTTATGAATAAAAAGCAACGTTTTGCCAGTCGGGAGAAACCCTGCTCACAAGCATTCAGAGATTGTATCAGTTACATGAAATTTTCCAAATAGTGCTGCTAACAAAATGCAAAACTCCTTGGGTAACCAAACCCTCAAGAAAACAACCTAAATTATTTCTTTTGCTAACCTTTGGATAACCCCAAGAAATGAAGGGAAGCTGGTGATCAGGCGGCCTGTGGGTATCACAAGGTGTTGTCACACACAGACTGGCCATAAATTTTCAAAACTAAAGTCGGCTGTTTGGGATTCGTGTTTTGCAAAATGCTGTGTTGATTAAAGTATATGAGATCCGTCTGCTGGAAAGCTATTATACAACCACACAAACAGCTGAGTTATCCCAGGGCTGGGGTCACAGTAATAACTTAATAAGGTTTTAGTGAACTGATAAAAAATTTAAAGTGCGATAAAAAGAACAGGAAGGCAAAAATTATTTGGAGCTGGCAGCCAGACATCAGATCTAAAACCACTGAATTTATTCTGCTCATGTAGCGTCTTAAATTAAACCGAGAACGAAGGGCGGCGGAGGGGACACCAGGACAAGTGGACGGGTTCTGTTTCATCGAAGCGCTACAGGTAATCTAAATCTGAATCTTTTCAATTTAAATGTGCAAGCAAAACAGAAGCGGTGGGAAACCGCAAGGACTAAATCAAACAGTTTCTGGAATTAAACTTTGAAATGATCAGAATATATTTTGAAATCAGGGCAACAAAATGCTGCCTTTAGTATTTTTAACAAATTACATCAATAGTAATTGATGTAAACTTTATTTAAATGTATCCAATTAAATAAAAACATTGAACATTTAAAGAAACATTCTCCTTGTTCTCATGTGCTTTAGTGAAATCCAAGACCTTTTATTTAATGTCGTTTTGCAAGCACAGCAAAAGAAAAAAAAATAATTTATTGTAAAAGTTCAATATTTTGAAGCTCATCTTATTGATTCATTACAGATACAGTTAAATATCTCAAATATCTCCCTTTATTAAAGGTCCAAATCTTTAATTTGATGCTGTCGTGATCACCTTCCATGTTGTTGCAACTTTCTTCTTTTTAAGTCTATTTTGCGAAAAGAACAAAATAGAGTTGCAGTGAGAGGGAAGAGTGCATAGAAGGACTAATCAGAGCAAAAAACAGCATCATATGACTGAAACTCCTGAAGCTCATGCCAAACTTATTAATACAGTCAGTAAACAAGTGCGGAGGGGGAAACAGCGGACACAGGACGGAGAGATGAGACAAAAAGACAAACAAGACATGCAAGTGCAGCAAAAATGTTGACGGAGGAGCTCAGAGGAAGCAGAGACTTACACTTGTTACCCGTCTGTAGATCTGCGCCGCATTCTGGCATTCTGAGTAGGGATACTCAGAGGTGGCCATCTCCAGCATGCACATCCCGAAGGCGTAGACATCTACGGATTCATCGTACTTCTCCTCATACATCTCAGGAGCCATAAACTCAGGGGTACCTTTCAAAAAAAAAAAAAAAAAGGCAGAACTTTAAATGTCTGAATTACCACAATATTTCTTAAAATACCCCATGAAACCACTCGAACTCCTGACAGTCAAATTCAGGTCGTAAAATGTAATTTAGAAAAAACATGCAGCAAACCACAAAGTTGTACGTGGTCTCTGTAATTACTACAAACAATTTGTGAACCTCGCTTAAAGGTAGAGGAGAAAAGAGAAGGAATTCAGAGCCATCACCAAGAAAATACCTGTGGTCAGCTACATGGCTATTCAACTGAAAACAAGCCAGACTTTTATTTTCTTTATGTGTGCAGCCATTACATCCTCAGACAGCCTAACCCCCGGCATACCAGCAGACTCGCTGAAGGTACTTTCCAAATACCTGCGGCTCACTTTAACAACTGGCAATAAAATTAATGTGCGTGTGTAGATGTTTGCATTTCAAGTAGGTACAACTCCTGCAAAGTATGCAGGCTGTTTCCTTTTAAAACTTCAGCTGTTCCTCTGCGGGCCGAACGGATTTCTCACCTATGACACTTTTGGCGAAGGAGGCCCTCTTCAGCGTGGCCAGTCCCAGGTCTCCGATCTTCACGGAGCCCGTGGGCCCCGTGATGAAGATGTTGTCGCACTTCAGGTCCCGGTGGATGATGGGTGGGGCCCTGGTGTGCAGGAAGTGGAGACCTTTAAGGATCTGCCGGCACCAGGAGCGCAGGACCTTGATTTTCATCACCTTAAAGCGCTTCAGGTATCTGAAAGGAGAAATCAGACGCAGTGTCACACTCTGCTGAACACAAAGAGGAAGCAAGAAAATAACATCAATCCGTCTCGTCTGTGGGCTGAAATCCAAATTTAACCTCAACTTTAGACAGTTAAATCACAGCTTGACTGTTTTTATTTTTTGGGGGGGAGAATCTGTATTCAAGCAAACAAAAAGAAAGAGAAAAAAAAAAAACATTTTTGAGGGTGACACTGACAGGAAAATTAATGAGTCCAAATCAAGGTTTGGCATTGCAGACAATAAAGACAGACGGAAAGGGTACAACACATTAGATAAAATATAACGCTTACATAACCACTGTTTACTTTTGTCAGACAGTCCAGGCCTGAGCAGCTCATTATAAATTACCCCATCATTGTGCACAAACTCAAAATTAGAATGGCCATTATTGAAATTAATTCCCCTGCCTGTAAAATTAGAGGCGGCCTAAAATACCACTCAATTAAGACATAAATACAAAATATTCCTGTGAAAGCTTTCCATTGTGGCAAGACTTTAAATACAGAACATAAAAATAAGCAAAGACAGGCAGACAGGCATTGATGGAAGAAAGATGTGCACTTTTAAAAGTTTTAAAATAACGGAAGCACAATCTATTTTTTGTGACTGCATAATGACTCTGGAAAGTAAAAGCTCTTTTTTTCTTTTGAGGTCCAACAAAGAAAGACTACTTAACTAATTAAGTGTTAACATTTCAAGCTCCTAAAAGGAAAAGGATCCAAACATCGTCTCCATAAAATGTTCATCTGTCCGATGCAACAGCAGAAGCCGTTTAGACCCACATCATCAGAAATGCTCCTAATTTGGTTTTAAACAGTGCAGGTGGCCTTCAATCTCACAGCATTCATTGCATCTTATCAAACAAGGCAAGCAATTCCCGTGCTGCTTATTCCAAACCCATTAGGTTGTGATGACTGAGAACAACAAGCAATCATTTACTGTGCACTTGCTGCATTTTTAATCTTTAAGCAATTTAGACTGGTTCGTTACATCTACACACTGATTCCTGTTTGGTACATGAACGTTTGGAGCCTCTCCCAGCACACACCTTGCCGTGAGCGGGGAGACACCCACTGAGAGGCTGCCAAGTGATTTTTAGAGCCAACACAGATCCACACCTGCGGGTGTTTTAAGACGTGTCAATCCACCTGGTTAATATGGTTCTGGAAAGAGGGAGGAAACCCGGCGACAACACAGGAGACGCAACCTTAAAACTGAAACGGTTTTAGTTTTAAGAAATCAACTGAAATCTTTACTGTTTCTATCAAAGAGTTGTAACAAGAAATGACCCATCTGTTTTCAGCCATGTTTGTTCGCCAGCATTTAAATTCAGCTTTCTAAAGAAGGATTTGAAATAGCGCAGAGAAGCAATTTCTGATCAGCTCAATGATAAGGGAGAGCTCCCATTTGCTTAATCGTTTGCTTAAATTACCTTATTAAACAGCAATTACAATATAAAGAATACCGTGATTTACAGTGATTAAAGTGACTTCTGCATCTTAAACTAATCTTCTCTCTGATCTGTTAAGGTCATTCCCAGGTCAGGCTTAATCCGTTCTCTTTCCTTATGCTAAAGAAAAAAAAACCTCGAGGAAAGAGCTGCTGACGGCCTCCAGCTGCAAATCTGTCCAAGCTGATGAGAAACGGCCTAAAAACTGTTGGTCAGGAAATCACAAGCTCGTCCTCTCCGACACGGCCAACAAACATCTCGGTTTGTTGAGCGCATACACAAACACCAGCTAAGATGTCGCTGGTTTTATCAGCTAAACAAGTCATGAAATACATTTACAATTACTATCTGCAGTAAAGTTTATGATTTTTATGCAAATATTACAAGAACAGTTCAGTTGAACATAATGCGATGCACACTGCTAAAGGGGACGGTATGAAATGGTGTCGCAGCATTAATTTTAAAATTTAATGCTCGTTAAATGTCCTGTTATGGACAGATCTAAGCTGACAGAAGTACTACCATGTCATGGCCAGAGATTAAGTTTAAACTAAAATGTCTAAATTAAATTACTAACATAAAAAAAAAAGCAATCATTTCCTCAGTTCACATTTTTTGTACACTTGAAAATGTAATCTCCAGCATGGCAATAAATTAAAGATGAATAATGAAAGATTTTACTATTATGTAAAACCAAAAGACAGAACTGTCTTGAACATGAACTATGTTAACAGCTTATTGTAAGTTGCTATATAAGTGATAAAAACACTTTCATTAAATTCTTGTGTCATACTAATATTCACTAAATTAATGCAAAAACACTGATGTTTAAGCCCAGAACACTGTGGTTAGTGCTTTACAGGAAGTGCTTTTAAAATCAAAGAATATGTTAAGAAATTATACTTAGCTTCAAGTGAACAGTCTTAAAGTGTACCACAAAAAGTGGATGTGCCTTCTCTCCCTCATTTCATCTTTTATTTCCACTTCCCACAGAAAACATGACACCTCGTTTCCCCTCCGTCTCCCATCCCTTCACCCGTCTCCTCTGCTTTATTTCTCCCCCGTTCTGGAGTCAAAGTGGTGCTGACAGACGAGTTAAACCCTGTGGCACGCAGCAGCTCTGAAGTGACACTGCACAGCCTTTCTCCCACACAAAGTCGCTCAAACTCGCTCTTATTCCAGCACACAGACCCAAGTATGCAGTTATGTATGTCACCTTTAAGGCACTTTTGTAATATTTAATAACAACAACAAAAAAAGCAGGACAAACCTTTCTGTCCTACAAAAACATGCGTTTGTAAGAGAACGCAGTGCATAAAGTTCCTTTCATGCACTGTAGCGGTGCTGGTCAGGATTTCCATCTTCACCATCTTTCTCCCTCCCTATCAGGCCCCCCGCCATCTCTCTTTCTTTTTCCACTGCCTCAGCACAGCACCTCTCCTTTCTGAGAACTCAACTGGACTGAAGCCGAACCCCTGCACAGCTTTCATCCTGTCCGTAAACGCACCACCACACAGGCTGCAAGTTCTCGCAAATACCTCAAAAACTGCTTGCTGTATGCGGAAAATAAGTTTTAATCTTGACGATATGTTGATTGGGGACTTTTTAAGCAAAATTGCACTGGATTCAGTGTAGTGCAAGTGGGGATGCATTCTTATTATATATTGAACAACATGTTTTCATTTTTCAAGAAGTTCAATGTTATGCCATCAAAAGCTGCAAAGCAAAAATGTGTTTGATAAATATGAGTTTGTAAATTCAAACTGTAGTACAGATTGCATTCTTCATAATGAAGTCTTCCAGCGGAGGGCGCCACCTTCCTGAAAAGTACTCTGGCAAATTCTTCTGCCTCCTATGTTACAGGTGAGTCAGTGGTTTGTCACGTCCCCCTCTGTGCTTTTTTTTTTTTCAATTTATGCCAAGCGTCTCTCCAAGATTCTTTTGTCTCCCTCCAACTGCAACAGTCTGGTTATATATCAGCGCTCCTCTACCCCCAGCACAGAGGAGCAACGCCAGGAATGAGAGGAATCTGCAGCAGAAGCAGCAGCTGGCAGGTGTGCTGACGGTGTCCCGTGATGCACCATGTGGCGCTAGCTTATTGCCTTTTTGCAACAATGACGTTCACAGATGTGCGTCTATTCTCATCAGCACAGAGAGGCATTTAGTGATGGCATGTCTATTATTCACATTGAGTTTTGAGAACGGGGAAGGCGGAAACTGACCCATGACAGTGGTGCTAATATCCAAACCTGCATATTTTAAAGTCCCTTCATTATCATACTTTTTTTTTCTTATTTTAGATAGGATACTTATGTGTTAGATTGGCCTAGTCAAATTCCAGAGCTTAACTCAAATTTATTATCCAACTAAGAGTCTTTATGTTCACAGAACATAAACTCTCAAAAGACTAACAGCTGTTTTACAAAGTATTTGCTCAGAGAGAGGGAAGAAAACAACTGTATGCCATATATAGAACTTATAAACGAGAAAAGATTAAGTAATTTTACAAAGCATAAAGTGTAAAAATGCATTACAAAACACTTCTTAGGCTCCTGTACTCACGTTTTCAGTGTGCCAGATGTCATGAGCTCAGTGACGAGAACAATACATTTCTTTCCTTTGCACAAACCCTCCCAGGAGTCATAGAAGCGGACAATGTTAGGATGCTGGAGACCCTTCAACATCCCGGCTTCCTCTTTGAACCGCTGGCGCTCCGACTTGGACAGCTTACGGTCCTGCACACAGGACAGAGAGAGGGACACTTGGTAAACAGGAGGCAAAGCAAATGCTAAATACAAGCAATGCACGAAGGAAATCTGATTGCGAGAGTTTTTATGTCAAATCGGAGACATTAACAGAGAGACTGCAATTACAATCAAAGGAAGGAAGTTTTCACAGAGAAGAGATAATCAGCAGAGGTGACGCTGACTCTCTACAAAATGAGTCAACTGTTTGAGCAAAAACAACATGGTTTTAGTGCTCCATATGAACAGAACAAAAAATTCAAAAACAGATCTAGAAATAATTCTCGCCTGTTCACATCAATGTGATGTTTTACCTTCAAGTCAAAGGAGCTACAAACATCCATTAGAGGGAGTCTAAAAGTCCATCATCTCTGCCTCCTTCAGGCTGCAACATGTTGCTTTGATTGTTTATAGAAAACTGGTTTCCCAAGTTGAAATGGGTAGCCGTATCCTTTGCCTGATGTTATTTCATCATCATCGTGAATATTATGAAACACTTACAAATATAATAAAAAACATCCTTTTATTCAACAACGGCTCTTTCGGTGTAAAGGCACTTGTAGAAATACAGAGGAAGGGAAATGCGTTAATGAAATTTAGATTAGACATCATTGACGTTTTCAGGAGAAAATGACCTAAACCTATGAGGTTTCAATTATTTTTGTGTTTAAAATTCGCCTGTGTGTGCTTCCTTGTTTTCATCCATTGTGCTTCAACAAAATATATTAGTCCTAAACCGCTAAATGACACATTCGGCACATCGCTGGCCCAGAAATAAACATAATCTTTGCTGCCTAACAACAGTAGAAAAAGGTGACGGATCCTCAATTCTCAAGGGATTTGTGTACAAATAAAGTCGTAATAACCTCAGTGACTCCAAACTATTAAGCTGCATGCCAAACATGGACTTCCTACAGCCGGTGAAAGGGGACTGCACCAGATTTAGGCAGAAAAAAAAAAAGGTTTTAAAAGGATAAAAACCAATGATTAAACTGACTCTGTACAGATATCCAGAATGTTTTATGTCAATGAATGTCTGTGACCCTTTTAGAGGATGAAACCTCAGCGGAGTAGCAGACAGATGAACACAGAAAGAGCAACAGGATCGGCTGACGCTCAATGAATTAAACATTTTAAAAAAGCATTCAGTGGATTATGTGAGAAACGATTCAAAGATAGTTTATTCCCTGACTTTTGAGAAAATCTCCAACCTCTTGCCAAAGTGTTCACTCTAAACCTCAATAAATTTACTGACAGACCAACAGAAAGTAGCATATTATTGCAAAGTGGTAAAAGAAATGATGCACAGTCACAATGTGCACGTCTTCTGAAATGTTTTTTCAAGCTTTTAGAAAGCCTTATGAGCAACCTCAAAGATTAGAGGAATATCTGAGGTGATGAGCTCATACTGTATAACCCAGAGCTCTCTCTCCATCATATGACTTATTCACTTTCCAGCACATTAAGGGGCTTTGAATCACACTGAAGCTTTCAGAAATAATGCATGTGCATGGAAGAGACAGCCTGAAAAAGCTTATCCCTTCATCATCCCGCTGCTGCGCTGCATCCACTTCTCCTGATGGCAGCCATTAGCAGCCGGCAGCACAAATCATCCACTAAGCTTTACTACCATTCTTTTCTTCTTCTTCGGCTCTTTTTCCTCCAGCTGAGATCACATGATCCAGTCTACTGGTCACATGACTGTAGCCACGAGTCACCTGACTGCCTGGAAGACAGTATTGCATTTCCCAGCAGCACTTAAGAAAGACCCAGATGACCCATAACACTTAGAGCCCCTCCACTGGGCATTGGATGGTTCTTCTCTTTTCTTCACTCTAGAATCATTCAGCTCTTTGTGTCCAATGTTTACATTACCCCCAAATGAATCTGTTAAGATACTATATAGATTAGTCTTAAACCTGATGACAAATATTCTTGCTGTAAATATATGTACCCAAACAAGCAGCGCCTTTGACCAGTCTGGGTCAGCTTAATGTCCAGCGAAGTGACAGAAACATGACCACATGGGCATATTTGTGTGTCCACAAACAGACACGGTTCGAGACACCAGACAGGAAGTCTGAGCGGACTCCCTAATCCAATATTAATGTTTGCTTTTTTAGTCTATAAATGGACTGAGAAACACCAGAGGAGTTGAAGACGGCACTCAGACCCTCGCAAAAGGTTTCCCCGCCACAGCAACGCTTTCTCGTTTTTGTATGACAAAGTTGTGAAGTGGAAGCACCTCGAGTTTTCCTGTTGAAAGATCAGCCTGCAACATATTTTCCTCCAGATATGCCCTGTATTTAACTTAACCTAGCTTCTCATTAGTCCTTACAAGCTTCCCTGTCCCAATGAACAAAGGCACGCCCACTGCATGACACTGCCACCACTATGTTTCATGATAGAGATGGTGAGTTCAAGGTAAAGCTTTCTGCCTCAATGTTTTGCAAGAGGATAAAAAGCATACAATATTTAGTCTCAACTGATAGCGGTCTCTTAATGAAAACAAGGCAATTTTGTTTTTAGTCAAACGTTCAGACTGAGGCGGGTTTTTTTAGGCTGCAACAAATTTAGTGTATTTCGCAAAGCTGTAATGGAAACACATTTTTTCTCATCACGAGTCGTGACCGGATGTTGCTACTGGCAGAAAAGATGAAGACAACAACAGGAAGTGGTAGGAGGACGATGGTGTGGGATGTTTTTTTTAATGACATCGCATTAACGTATCCAAGTGTGATTTTACTTGCGTTCCAACTTCATGGAAACTGCAACTATGAAATAGTTGAAGTAGAAAACAAAAGTTTTCTACTTTTGTAGAAAATCAACAAAGTTTTACACATTTGTAATGGAAACACATGTAGTGTCTGTGCTGGATTTCTTTTTTTTAAAAAGAGGCTTCTTCGATTTTTGTCAGAAAATGTTAAAAACCATATTTTTTCTTCTTCTTTCTCACAATAATGACCTAGTTTCTGTCGGTGCATTACATAAAATCTCAAAATGCATTGAGGTCTGCAATTGTGACGAGAAAAAATTTGAAGAAATTCAAAGGATTTTCTTCCCCAGGCACTGTACGTGTGTAATAAAAAGACTAAAGGGATGTCAGAATGTGGGTTAATCTGATCCATAATACATAGGTCCTCTTGTTGAGTGTAGTTGTTTTTCTCCCTCCCTCGTTTCCTCACCCTCTCGCTTCAAAAACATCATGAGGTTTGAGTTTGTCAAGATTCCAAAATATCCCCTCATTTTCCAGTTAAGATCATCTCTTTCAGGTTCTCATAAACCCCTTCCACCTCACACAGACATGCCTGCGCACTTAAATCTGCAGCTTCTTATCTGCCACTCGCACACAGACGCTTCGTTTCGGCATAAGGACTTCACACTCTCTAATCCCAGGCTCTGCATTGTCACCGCCTTCCCTCAGCCAATCTGAGGGCTTCAAAGAAGCCTCCTATACATCCCTGAGTATGTGACAGCTCTAATTTTGTCTGGACTATTTCTGCTCTGCAGAAGCCAACCAAGGACAGCACACACACACACACACACACACACAAAGAGCACACAGGCTCGCAGACAGCCCGACAAACAAGCAAACAGGCAGAGAGGCTGGCAGAAACGCAATCTGCACTGTTACAGTATTATGCCATTTCCCGCAGAGGAGCAGAAAGCCAATACCCACTGATCAACTCATGTAGGTCTGGATGTCCCGCTGAGTTTTAACACTCTGCGATCATCCGCTCTGCCCGTCTCTGGGCTGTCGCACAACCAACCAGCGAGAGCAGCGATCCCAGCAGCAGATGGGCCGGGGCTACAGCTGACCGCTTTGCTACATGTGCCAGCAAACAACTATTCTCTCACGGTAAAACCAGGACTCGAGCAAATAACAGCAAAATAACAGAGTTCAAGGGTAATAGCTGGGCTCTCTCCCGGGGAGATTAAATATAGAACAAATAATTGCATCTGATTATCCGAGACCAAAGACATGCGTGTTTCTCAGGGTTTTTGTGGAATTGGAGCAATTTTCTTCCATTTACATGAGGGACCAAAAAAAAAAAGAAGGATGGGATGAAACTATTAATTGGTTGCTAATTCCTTAATTTTACGTGAATTAACTAAACTGAATGCATGCAAAACCTATTGGCTCCCTAGGTAGGGTAGGGTTTCCAAATTAAAGGGAAAAAACTTGTAAAAATAAAAAGAACAGAAAGATAAATAATTTAATAAATAAAAGCTATTATGATGAAAACACAAAATGGCTGAAAATTTAAATGTTCTAGCTAAAAAAGGCATACAGTAGCTCAAAATTTGCTAAAACCGTAAGAAAAATGCAAAATAATACATTTTAGTAAAATTATTAGATTTTAGGCTGAGGGTTAGGTATGAGGTTTGCCTACAGAAACATACCTTGTTTATTATTTTTGTTACTGATTTGAAGCAACATTTCCGCTTCAAAATATCAATGCGACTTTTGAAAAAGGAAAAAAATCTACGAGTACAAGACATGAAAGCAAGAGGAAAAGTTTATCCCTTAACTGCAACAGCTAATGTAGCACCATAAACTGTTTTGAAAGCCGTACCAAACTGTAAACCTTCGGTCCAAGCTCTCCAAGAACGAGTTGCCGACCCAATTTGGGTCCACCTCTGACCCAGATATTTCTCAAAGTCAGTCTTTTACTCCAAAATCTGGACCTGTAAATCTTAATCACATCCTGGCTGCATGAATGAGCTGGCTTGTTGTAGACTCATGGTGGGGCGCAAAGACCCGGTGCGCTCCTCAGACCCCCCACGGTCTGGAAACGCTTCCCTGCAACAAAGCGCAACCCCTTCTGCAGCACACACACACACACACATGCACCCATCTACACATGTTAACCAAAAGACCCACATTTTGCTTTACTTGCACACACAAACCAAGACTTTCACCACAGCTTGTTATGGTTAGCCAGGCTGAGAGAGTGAGAGAGCATCTGGTGTGAATAAGACCTACTGATGAGAGGAGGAATAGGTTCAAGGAAAAGTCAGAAGAGGAGAGAAAGTGATGAGATTGAAGTCAATTTATGCCAAAAGTGAAGCAACACATGAAGATCTGAGTTGTTTTGGTCACAAATTCTTTTCAAATCCCCCGAATGTCCCATTGATCGTAATCCCCCTTCCCCATTTTAGCCCATCTTTCTGAGCTTCTAACTCGCTCTTTGTTTCGCTGTCACAACAATCCGTTCCTCCCCGCCTCATGCCTCCCATTTAGATGGTTTTTGGTTTCCCATCAATCACCACCCCACATATTGCAGTAACAGGGGCCAAATTTCAGCGTGCATCTGTGCCTGGACTGGATGGGGTTGAAAAGCAGTGCTTGCTTTCTTTAGGAAATGGGGTGAGACATGTAGTGTTGTCAAAAAGTGTTGGCATCCTTACAGATTTCTCCTCTTTTCACTTTTATCCTCATGGGTAAATGTTTCAGATCGTTAAACTAATTTTAATATCAGATAAAGATAGCCCGAGCAAATCCAAAACGCAGATTTCAAATGATGTTTTTATTAAGTTTATAAAGTCAGACACAATTACCCCTTAACCTTTAGACTTTGATATGGTCATTTTTTTGGGTTTTTTTTTTTTTTTTTTTTTCAAAGCCATTCAGAGGTGGGTTTGTTAACGTGCTTTAGATCACAACTCAAGTGCAGATAATTTATGACAAGTTGTCCAGATCCTCAAGCAGCAAAGCAGCTCCAGACCATTACAGTACCACCACCATGCCTGTTTGTCTGCATAATGTTCTGTTTGAAGTATTGTGTTTATGCAAGATTTACAAAGATGCACATTTCCCCCCCAAAATTGACTAATATCTCATCACTCCACAGAATATTTCCCTCCCAATAATTGAGGACCATCAAGATGTGTTTTTTTACAAAAGTGAAACTGCACTTTGTGTTGTTTTGGTTTGACTCCTGACAGATTGGCTTTGTTTCCCAACTTTTCTTGAATTTATTTAGATTGTAGCAAAAAATGAAATTATTTAAATGAATTTAATGTTGTCAAATAAATTCTGTTGGGATTATTTCTTAATTCTACAGATCTGGCATAAATCAGGCTGTGGCTGTTGAAACTAAACCAAAATAAATAAATAAATAATTAACTAATCCATAATTTCCTAATGTAACAAAGGGGTGCTTATATTCTTCAACAGTGCCAGATTGCTTTTTTCTTACTTAATCCTCATTTAAAAAACAGCTTTTTGGATTTAATGTGATCCATCATATTAAAATATTAAGATCTGAAACATTTAAGTGAAACAAAAGTGGCTTTTCTGGTGCTTGCTATTTGGATACAAATATAATCAGGTTTTCTTTTGCTGTTTTGTTGTCCTGAACAGCAGCAGACACTACAAACAAAGACCATTCCTTCAGACCTCTACAACAACAAGGCCATGTGAACACAAACACTCATCTTCTAACAATGGCTGCCATCCCAGCCTGTCACTCATTGTGTGCCATTGTTTCACGTCTGTGCCTGGCTGCAGGACGCACACCAACCGTTCACCAGTGGTTACGCTTAATCTCCCTTTCTCACTTCTGTCTTCTAGTTTCCACTTTTCTGGTTCTAAGAATAAAAGGAAAGAAGAAAATTCAGACCCCGCTCGATCCGGTCATCCTGATCCAGGGTGTAATAAGAGGAAATCTGAAGATAATGAGTGAAACTTCTGGTGTAAAGTGTTAATCCTTAACAGCACGCTGCACACAAAGGGTCTGATTATACCTGAAGTAATCCTGATTCCAGGAGCTAATGAGCAAAATGCTGAAATGCCAGATCCCCGCAAGTGAATGATTTTCTAGATCCAAGCTGCAGTTTGAAGCACTGTTTTAAGATATCTGTGGTGCTTTGACGCTGGTAATCACGCATCATTTCCTTTTGGTGCAATCTAAAACCAAGCTAACTTACTGATCTGAAATCAGATGAGCTAATCTATTTAACCAGGACTAAAAGCTCTTACTCACCCATTAGAGTTTTCAGTGAAATGATTAGGAGCCTTGAATGGTGTCCTTTGTCAAAGAAAAGGAAACGCAGCTCTGATAGTCGCATGACCAGAACGGCCATCAAGAGTTGAAAAGGGACTTTAAAGGTAGTAACAGATGCATTGGAAGACGTTTAAAGAAGTGCAGCGATTTGCAACAAAACAAACCTCTCTAACATTTCTCTCATTACAGTCACGAACTTCCATGTGTTTTATTGGGATTCTCGATCTTACTGACACAAGAGCATATTGGAAAGTGAAGCGAAGATGACACAGTTTTAAAAATCTGATGAATATGAATTAATTCATACTTCTTTACTTTGATATCCCTGAATAAAACCTGTTGCTCTAGAGAACATTAGTGAACAAACAGCATCATGAAGGCCAGGGAACACAACATGAGGATGTGTATTGCACAAGTGAAAACCTATGAGGACATTACCGGCTGTCTAAACAGGGAGAGAAATAACCAGTGAAGCAGCCAAGAGGCCCATGGTAACTTTGTAGGAGCTCCAGAAATCCACAGCTCAGGTCGGAGAATCCATTATTAGCACAACTATTAGCTGTGTACTCCGTAAATCTGACCTTTATGGAAAAGTGTCAAGAAGAACATCGATGTGCACTGTTCACCCTGAATGCACCATCCGCCATGTGAGACACGGTGGTGGCGGCACAATGCTGTGATAATCCTTTTCTTCAGAAGGGACAGGGAAGCTGGTCAAAGTTGACGAGGCTAAACGAAGGGCAATCCAGGAAGAAAGTTTGTGGCTGAAATGTTTTTAAAAGTTTGCAAGACACTGCTGTACAGATAAACTATAACTGCACAACTGATTAAGATCCTATTAAATTTAATCAAAAGAATAATATCTAATTCTTCCATATTGTCCATGTTTAAAAAGAGGAACTGACCAAGTTATTAAGTCCATCTAATCAGGCATTTGGGTCCAGAGCAACTGAAATGGGAGGGAAATGATGGACCTCCTCATGCTCACTTTTCCAGGTCCTATTCGACTGATTTAGCTGCAAAACCTACTTTGAACTACAACAAAGATTAATTTGAAACTTAAAACAGTTGAATGAAAATGGCTGTCGTATATCACCATCCCTGACTGCCTTAAACGCACCAAAGTCTTTGAACTTTTTAAGGACTTGACCCCTTTTTGGCAAGAAGGAGGCCACAGTGTACTGCTTCAGCTGCGTGAGAGTTGGCTGCACATTAAACGCATGAAAGGAAGTCAAGTTTCTAACTTTTTCTTTCAGAGTATAAATGTCTGTACTTATGTGTTGCATAAGCAAGTGCAAGAGTTAAGAGTGCAAAAGGTTAAACTCCTAAAATAGTGCCTTTCTGTTAGCACATAATAAACAAACAGATCAGAGCCGATGATACGCTGATGGCCAGTAGCGATTCCAATAGTGTCTGGACATGCCTCAGAGGTTTAAATCATGTCTAGTCCCACTTCAGCCGACGGAGCTAAACCTCCAGCGCCAGAAAAAGGAAGAAGAAGAAAAAAGAAAAACATGACAGAAGAGCTTAGAGAGTCTACAGAGCTGCTAGATTAGAAGAAACATCCCAGAGACTCTAGGAGGATCATGGATAAAATCCTGACTAAAGCCTGTGAAAATACCAACAGATGCTACAAGCAGGCGTTCATTACCAGGAAACCTGACACACATGTCTGCGTGTTGTTTTCCAACGGGTTGTTTATGTGCATGGCTGGATTTTGACAAGACCTTCAAACCACTACAGTAGCAGATGACCTGACTAGTGGGGAACATGGGAGTTTTATCTGAAAGGGCCGACCCAGATAAAGCTATTCCATAATCTGGGTGGGCTATCTTTTTACACTCCATTAAATCTAGGGCTCCGCTTATTAACACCTAAGCTGAACGCTCAGCACTTCTCAGGTTTCATTTCACAAAGTACTAGCAGCCATCAGCATCCAACCTCATAGCTGCACTTTGTGTGTGCGGAATATGGCGGGGAACAATAGTGATGGCTGAAAAAACATGCAAATGGCGAGTTTGAGAGGCAGGAAGCCCAGAAACGAGCTTTCCGGATCCCCTCAACTGTAGGAGGGAAAGTACTCTAATAAATAAAAAGTACAAATTCTGTAGGCTCCGTTTTTTAAAGAGAGCACAGGCTGTAAAATGGAGAGCGTCTGCTAACATCATTTTAAGCCCTGGCACAGATTCTTAACTAGATTTAGGTTTGGACTTTGACTGGGCCATTCTTATAAATGAATAAGCATTGACCTATACATCAGACTTGCAGTTTCACTCAGATGGATCTGAAACAGAGAAGTCTGTATATAGTGTATGTAAATATCTGGTTTTATCTGTAATTTTAGCAGTGAAGATGTACTATAAATGTCCCTTGACTTAAGAACAGCAACAATAAACATCATAACTAGACCCCTGAGACCTTTTATTTGTTTTGAAGGCACACAAGTTGGAGGTTATGCAGAAAAAAAAAAAGTATATTTATGGCCACAGAGGGAGGAGAGCATCAGTAAGCAATTAAAGTGGTGTCCTCTATATTTACAGTCCTCAATATTTATGCAGCGTCTCTGAAACATCCACTTGAGGAGGAATGTAACCAATAGTGTGTCTAAACGAATGCAGTCTTACTTTTGCCACAAACTAACAACGGCTTTACAATGATGTGCTGGAAAACTGTGAACAGAAACACAATCCATCTATAAAGTAACCATCAACACACAGAGAGAGTGGAACTGGAGATGAGAGGACACGATGGAGCAAAAACACCAACACCGAATATCGTGAATCATTTTTCCTCCTTCCTCCTCTCTCCCAGCCTTCGTCTGCCCTTTTCCGCCCCTCACTCTGGCCTATATTTCCTCTGCAGCTGCTCGGTTTAAAACGAAAGGGAGGAAACGGATTTAGGCTCCAGCTCTAGGTAACCAAAGCGGCTCCACGGATACAGCCGACCGATAGGGACGTGTAAGAGAAACTAAAATAATTTGTGAGAAACAGCCGGATCAGTTCCAGGGCGACCGGCCGCCAAAACCTCTGTGTGCATGCGGGGTCAATGTCTACACATCGTGAATGTGTGTGATGAGTGACTGTGGTTATGTTAGAGGCAGGATTGGAGGTCAACTCGTTCCAGATGTCGAGGCCACGAGTGCCAACGCTCACGCTGTTATGATACGGCAGAATGATTTTCCTGTATTTGTTTTTGTGTTATGATGCTTTCTAGGACACGTGAGCATTTAGAGAAAGAAAAATTATTGAGGCAAATATGAATGTACGGCTTTAGAAGTGGAAGCAAATCCTGCTCTATGAAGACATTTGTTTTATGTAGTTCTTTAACACAAACACAGAAAGTGTAAAACCCTTCAGTTGTTTGTACAGATGTTGAAATGAACGGATGAGTGACTAAACAGAAAGCGAGGCGCAGGGGGAGGCCTGAGAGCAGACCTGAGGACAGAAGTGAGGTCACAGGAAGAGGAAATGGGCATATTTGTCCTCTGAGGTTTTTTTCCTGTTACGACAGAAAAATATTTCAAAAGCTGGATGCACTCATAACTCTTCACAACAAATAAAAATCAAGATATGGGAATTTGCAGTAACATGCCCTTTTCAGTCTCATTCCCCCATAGCACCAAGCATCAGATGGTTTGGCACTGAATGCACCTACCCTCACATGTGGTGGTAACAGAAGTGAGTCAATGGTGAAAACAATCATCATCCATCCAACTGGTGATGAATTTGCCCTTGCAGGGTTTGAAGCGATGTCACTCCCTCTCCAATAATTTCCACAAATTTAAGACTTTTTAAGTATGAACACATAAACTTCACTATGACCTTAAGGCAGATTGTGATCAGGCTTTAAATGTCCAATCAGAACTTGAAGGAAAGATTGATGCATGGATGGCTAGAATCTAGTCTCGAGAATCTCGGGAAACAAATATAGATCTAGATTACAGAATGAAACTAAAATTTAATCAGTGTATGGACCCCGATCATTTTAGTCTGCCTAACAGTGCAAATTTCTGCAGAATATTGGAAGGGGATGAGCGAAGATAAAAACAGAACTGAATGGTACAATGATGCAATACGTGAGAGAACATCATGCACTGACCCACACATATGCACACACAGGGTGTCGTGTTTCTGCAGAGGTGCCCGTCTGTCTCCAGCAAGCCTCTCCGAGAGCACAGATGTCAATGTCACAAAGACTGAGTCTGCCTAACAGTTACATCAACGAGTGTCACAAGCTGCCTTTGTCACGAAAAATCAGGACGCACACTGCTGTCGGGCGAACAACCAGTTGACCCGCCTCAGACATGCAGCAAAAAATAATCTGAGGAAGTAGAGTGTAGTAGAAAGGATATTCAAGATGCAGGAGAAGACCAACCTCTAGGAGAAGCACAAAAGGGGAAATATGATAAAATAGAAGGAGGAAAATGGTGAAAGCATATGGGATAGACAGAAGACCAGGAAAATAAGATGAGGAGGAAGCAGGAGCACAACAAATGCCAATGGCTGAGGAGAAGAAGAAGAGCTCAGAATATGTGGTAGGCGAGGAGGAAGTGTGGGAGACGTGGGTTGGGAAACATAAGGAAAGACAGAAGGGAAGACGCCAAAGATAATGAGCTGTCAACTGAGACAAAGGCTAAACAATTATATCTCCATAATGAGTGTCGTTCTCTGTAAAGAAGACTATGATAAGGACAACAAGCCCTCACCAATGAGACCACACCAGCTCACACACATTGGTATAAAGCTTTCTGAAGCCAGTCGTTACACCATGTGTTTAAAACTTACAACAAAGACAGTCCTGTAAAGGTACAACCTTTATTCAGAGAGTGATGTCATTATCCATTGTTCTCCCAGAACCTTTGTTCGCTCTCAACCTGGCAGAAGGAAGAGGTTATATAACTAAGACTTTATCCAACAAGCCCACAAACTAATGATTGGATGTATTTGTATTTTGATGGAGGTTGAATTGATATCAGTTTGTTTCAGTTTCAGGCTCACCGTTGTTGGTTCAATACGTTTTCTGCCTTGGTTCAATTCATAGTTTTGGTCTCACAGTTTTCAGTTTCAGTAAGTTTTAGATTTCGATCATAGTTTCAGGCCAACGGTTTTCCTTTCAGCTTCTTTCATGATTTTTGTTTTTGGTCACAGTATAGGGAGTTTTTTTTTGTGAGAAGATGAAGGCTTGAACAAAATGGCAAGTGGGCGAACGGACAATGTAGACCACCATTTTGTTGCACAAACTATGTCAATGTGGGCGAACACTAACTTTGAACCGTGCGTCAACGCTTTATTTGCCTATCTAGGACATCAAGCGGTGCACACAAGTCCTGAACCAACTCTAATGTCCCATTTTCAAGCGGACTTTTTCCAAACCTAACAAAAACACTGCATAGAACCACATGCTTTAGATTTAGTTAAACAAAAACATTTCTAATTGTGATTTCAGGTCCCAGTTGGGTCCAACTTGTGAGTCATTTTGAGCTTGAAGCTAAGGGGGGGAAAGGTGGGCTTGTTATTTCAGCTGTCTCTTCATTGGTTTAATAGCTGGCACACTTTCATGTGAAGAGAGGGCGGATAATTACAATATTGTACAAATCTGTCACTGCAGAATGAAACCATTGTAGTTCATTACAAAGTACATCTGGCTACAATAAGCTTCTACAATAGCAAACCACTTATCACCACGAGAGGCATGGGCCTACATAACCTGTTTGAGAGAAATATTATGCAGCAAAAAATATGTTCAGCCTTCTTTCCACTGAAGATCGTAGGACGGCTATCCAAAAATGTGATATTTTAGCAACAGTTCAGTAAAGGAAGATGGTATGTGTAAAATATTGATGAAATAGAAGCATTTTACAGTTAAAAAATAAGTGGGATAAAAAAAATTGCACAAGTAAGCTTGAGTTCAGCAGGTACAAGGATCTATGCAAACACAGATTGTAAACGGAGAGAGAAAAACAGAAATTTCTGGAAAACCTTTTCTGGAGGGAACGATCACAAGAAGAGGGGGCAAAGTCAACAAAACTGATTCTACTATGCTGCCTGGCTGGGATGAAAACACACGAGCCCAACATTACATCAGCTTCTGGTTTAATGGAGGTCAAAAAAACAGGGGTGAAGCTGATGGCGAGAGGAAAAAGTTAAGACAGACCCAGAGTTTGTTGTAAACAAGCCACTGTAAGGACATACTGTCCATGCTCCGACACAAACGTGGGACGGATGGCGGAAGTGTTGCTCAAGTTTGACATTTCTCATCAAGTATTAATTTGGATTTTGATGAGAGAGAATCCCGCAACATGTGGACTTAGCAGATTATGTGAGTTACTGCGATGGTTCCTTTTGATTCAAGCCCAAATCCCCAGAAGAGAGGAGAGAAGCAGGAGTACTACACTACATATCAGAGCTTCAAATGCTTCCCACACCTGTTCATGTCGAACGCAGTGCCCAAAACACAAAGCAACATCAGCAAATTAGATACGTGGCTGAAAGTCAGGGGAAATGCTTTATTTCTCTGATTAAGAAAAGAAAAAAAAGAAAAGAATACACACACACACTGACACTTGGCAGGCAATTGTGAAAATACCATATCAGAAGAGAGCTTTTTAACATTCCCTGCAGGTCGGGAGTGGGCGTCTTTTCAAAAGCCATCATGGGTAGAGGGAATTAAGCATCTCTGTCTCAGCCAACATAGCCGTCTGAGCTCCCACCTTCTGAAAACATTTCTGCTATGCTTCATCTCCTGAGCAGGGAATGTAAAACCTCACCCTGGGCCATATTCAACACTGCCAGCCATGAAGTGCCAATTGACAAATGGTTCACATTTATAACAGTTCATGTTATTTTTATTAGCCAGTGTCTATTTGTGTCTCTATTTGCCAATCTCCAAAACAATGGAGGTCACATGCTCCTGCTTGGAAATGTTACGACTTGTTGACTGAGCTTGTGATGGATCGGTCCAGTAGGTTTGCTCAAACTCGTGAATCTTTCATCAAGCACAAGTCAAACTCACGGTTACTGTTGGGAGGGCAGTTTCACTGACAGGTGCAACTCTTGGGTGGTGCATGGCTGTTATTAACATTTGCATTGTAAACATGCTGCTTCATAACACTGTAGCATGTGAAAACAGGATGTCCACGTGACTGATCAGAAGATAAGAACGATCAACTAAGTTCACCTGGTTCGACTACTGGGAACACCAGAACTCCCAATTGACACATCTAAATAGATCTGAATAGCATTGAAAATTTTATTTCCAGTCAAAAACTAAAACTGAGCTTTAACGCACAAAGATTGATATGTGTTAGCATTTATATCGATTCATTTAGATGTCTGTTCTTCAATTCAATCGTTTCAAGGTTGTGCTTGTGCAACTGTCACTGCCACACATTTTCCTTCCACTTAATCTTAATCATAACGATGACATGCCTGAGTACAGAAGTTTAAAATGACTTTTTCTGTCCTTGTGAAGGGCAACAGTGATCGTCTGCTGGACAGCTGTCAAGTAAACAGTTTTTCCCATGATTTAATTTTTCGTAATTGTAATTTCTACAAATAAAGATGATTTTATAAAAGCCATTGATTTATTCCAGGAGAATTAATTTACAAATATATGTTCCTCATTCATCCAACACTGCTGAGGACACACACACGCACACACACACAAGTAAACCAGAAACCAGTTCAAGTCTCAGTGCCCATACGATACCAAGTTAGCACAGCATGTCAGATGTGATTCCTTTCCTGCCTGTCTCTACTAATCTGTCATCTTTCTGAAGAACGCCTCTGATGGAGTCTCCGACCAGCGTAAACGTTGACCCCCGAACTTGACCTCAAACTCCTCTACTCAATGGAACCCTCAATGCTTCTCCCTTATTAGGTGCATGTGTGTGTTTCCAGGCATGTCAGCGTGTGAATGGACATGTTGACCGTCAGATGAATGTGAGTTCTCATGCTCTATTTGTATGTTTGTTTGAGTGGATATGTAAACATTTTAAAAAATCAATGTTTGCATGACTGTTGGTGAGAACATGTGTTTACCCATCATATCTGCAGTCACTATGAAAGCTGTATTTATCCAGATATTCCATTAGGATCGCCACCAAATTGTCTCCAGGTTTCAATCAGGTACCAGAAAACATCAGATCTGGTCCAGGAGAGGATAACACAGAATTAATATGAATTTCTAGGGAGCCATGATCTCAAATGAAAAAAATATGTATGGAGTTTATCTAAAAATAGTAATTTTGCACAGAACCAATCAAAAGGAACAAGTTGTTTTGTTGAACCTCTTTCTAGTCACACAGTCCAGATGGCAGCCATATTTCCCGGGTTTAACGCCTTCCTAACACCTATCCTGCTATGGCTGACAGTAAAGGACAAACCTAAACTGACAGAAGAAATATCTTTTTCTTTATTAAACTTTTAATAATTTATCTCAGTGTGTTTGAGCACTTGGGTTCAAGAAGGTTAAAAAAGGTCTGTGCTGCAAAAGTAAGCGAGTCGGTTGCCGTCACCGCAGAGACCAACACCTCCAACTCACAAAGAGGCTATTTATAGACACAGAGATGGAAAGAAAGAAAGAGACGGAGGACAAAATGATGCCGTTGAGGACAAGTATGGAGACAAACATTGCAGCACTGAGCGCAGACATCTGGAAGGAGAGCGAAGGGAATAAACACAGACAAAAAAGGAGAGCGGCACAAAGAGAAGAGGAGAGGTGCAGTTTCTGGGAGGAACTGGACACAAAGAATAGCAAGGAACAAAAAGATGGATGGACACAGCAGAGTGAGGAAACACCAGGGTCAAACAGGGGTCATCTGGAGGACGGGCCAAATGACTAAAAACAGCTGAGGAGGGAAGATCTGGAGACAAAAGAAGGAAAAATATCTGAAACTATATCGCTATTTGAATGCAAGCAAATAATTTCTTATCTAAAAAAAACAAAACAAATAAAAGTAAAAGCTGACTTATTTTCAAGCACAAATTGTTGGAAAGAAAAATGAGAATGTTTAGTTTAAATTTGGCCAAGGACAAAACGATCCCTCAAAAAAAAAAAAAAATCTAATATGCTTGCTAAGTGATTTTTCATTTTCATGTTTGAGCCCATTGTCTAAATAACTGCTATTCAGCACAGTTCAAAAGGCAACTCTTAAGATATTCACTATATTAGGTTAATGGGATTAAACTTTAACTGTCTCTCTGCAAAAGTAGAAACTGAGGGGCGATTTAAAGTGTAACTTGCTCTGTTTTTTGTTTTTTTTGTTTTGCACCATATGTTGTATATCTGCACAGGATTCATGACTGTCACTGCGCTATGTTCATGCAGATGCAACTAAAACCTTGAAGTCCATCAGCCATAACTATAGGAACAGAAGGGGTCAAATAAATCAGAGGAGCAGCTGAGCAGTCTGGGATTTCCAAGTCCATCTTACTCGCGTTGCCAAGTGAGGACAGATCACAATGACAAAACCACAAGCCTTTAGCAGACGGTTACAGAGCTAATTCTGGTGACAATCCAAAGCTATATAATCTGGCAACTGATGAATATGTATCGTCAAGTGACAGAATATTTCACTGAAAATTCATGCTGTGTTAGCAGATCTTTTGTGGGTGGTTTGAGAATTAGGTAGACGGGAAAAACTAACTTGCACATATAACGTTAAAAAAAACTTCTCACACTTCCCCCAAGATGCATATGCTGGACTAATAATGTGACCAATCAGTCACATTATTTAAAGCGGTTTGATCCAATTTATGACCATCCAAGCACTCGGAAGGACGTTTTCACTCCATCGGTCATCAAACACATTAAATGCTGCACCTGTCTTTTGAAGTACACCTTACGGTTGGATCCAGGATGGCAAACAAGCTCAGCGTCAGCTTGCCAAACCCCAGAAATAAAAGCAGGTGGGTGTGCATGCGTGTCAAATAAAAGCTGGCTTTAAAGAACAAGTAACTACTGCTGCCCGTTTTGTTTTCTTTTGATATGAAATATGGTGACTTGCAGAACCCGTTTTGGTTAATAAAAAAAACATTAATAAGAGCTCAATACAGCTTTCATATCGGGGACAAAAAGCAGCACTATGATAAATATGAAGCATCGAGAGAGATGCCAGAGAAAACTAAGCTCACGCTGGCAGCTTCCAAAATACCTGGAAAACGTCCTGAGAAAATGTTGAGCCAGAATTGGATTTGACTGAAAGAGAACTACTCAGACATGTTGAGATAGACCAGCTGACACATGTTTGCATTGGCTGATGGGCCCCTCCCACGGCAAAGTGTTTCGTGCTTAGTCCTGCTTGCTTACAAACACATATTTGCCTTATTGCTCAATATTTGACCACCTTTCTGATGAATTTCTAAGCAATTTATTTTGAAACCTGTTGGATGACGTGCATTAAGTCATGTCTTAACACAGAAGCAAGAAATCCCACACACTTTGAGGACAAAAGTGCCTCGAATCTGACTTTTCAGACACGCTTAACCGTGACTTTGAATACTTGGGCAAAGTGTCCTTGTTGGACTTTTAGGTTTGATCATAGTTAAAATGACTTCTTGCATCCTGATGTATTCAAAATATTTTTACCTGTGGGTATTTAGATTATTATTGTGCTTAAGCGTCAATCAGTGCATGTTTATTTATAATTACAGGAGTCTCTTGCCTATTGATGGATTGGTATTTGCGGATTATTCTGTGGAAATGTAACAAACTATAAAAAAAACAAAAAAACAAAATGCAGTTCTGCATGCTGAAATACCTCAGATCAATGACACTTGACACTTAATTTATTTTCCTTTGCACTGATTGGCTTTATCCTCTAGAGGGGAAATAAGGAAGATTATGGATATTAGCTTAGTGCAAGATGGTTTTCATTGTACGCATGAATACATAGTAGGGTATAACTATTGATTAAAATGGTAAACAGTGAAATGTATGCCTTTATTCATAAAAACAATTGCATAGAGAAAAGCTCACAAAGAAAAAGTTAAGAATCAGGAATCAAAAGACCAAACCGAAGTCAAGTCACGATGTAATTGTAGTTAATATTTTTGATTGCGTCACACGGTGCCATGTTTATCCAACTTTGTTATTTCCCGACATTGAACTGCTAAGACAAACCTATAAGCCGAACTGGAATGTTCTGCTTTCATCCTGGTACTAATTTGGTTCCCAGTTCAAACTGAGAAAACATCCAAACAAACAGCCTTTTCCATGCGACTTCACGGCAAACCGAACTATTGTTCAGAGCAAAAAAAAAAACAACTACAGAACAGATTTCTCTCCAGCTGTAAGAGAAAGAAAGAAGTACCGGAACCAGAACCAGAAACGTATGTTGGTTCAGCTTCTCCTGACCAAACATGGGGTGATCAGTCCAAATCCCTCTCCAGAATTTTGGTTCAAGAAATGGACGCGTCAAGATTTTTATTTTTTTTGATGGTAATGATAATATTTAAGGAAATAATTCGAATACTTTTACTTTTTCTATGCCAATTGGCCTATCATCTCAGTTGTGGTAGGTCAAATATAGATTGCACTGTAATTAATACATAAAATCCTTGACTAATTCATCATTCCAAGTTTAAAAATTGTGCTGATTTTTTTTTCGTTAGCGTTTAGGGTGCACATAGCCATACTGTGCTTTCCTATACACTGAGTTGAAAGTTTTTACTTGGAAAAAAAAAAAAACTACTACAATGTGCTGAAGTACTGTATGGAAGGGTACATATAGGTAGCACATAGCTGGTGGCTAACCATGGTATGAAAAATAGGTTTTAGCATTCAGAAATAGCCCTGTGCAAAGTGTCTGTGTGCGTAACAGCAACCGCAGAGTGCGGAAACGCAGCAGACTGTGGTGAGTTCTTTAGTGGCACCTGCAGCTTCTCTCTGCAGCATTTGGATGCCAATAAGGTTTGCTTTTCCTCCAGTTGTGCGCTGATAAGTGTCTGCTGTGTGTTCCTTCCGCTTGCTGAAAGAAAAAATGATCTGAGCTCTCTCTCCTCTCCGTCTAACCACCAGCACCACTTCTGAGGAATTGTGACACATTAAAAGAAGAAGAAGGAGGAAAAAAACCGCTACATATTCAGGAAATATGTACCGTATGAAAAAGAAGAAGCTGTTTTTTGGTCAGCATGTAAAATATGTCAACATACCCAACCTGCTCTTCTGCAAAAGCACATGGCTGTGCATGCATACATGCATGGCTACCCACACAACAAACACAAGAGGAGCTATCTAAACTACATGGATATTTCACAGGGATATGCTGAAGTAAACAAAGTAAAATGCACAAAATGATGGAGAAAAACATGCCTGGGTGTAAAGTAATTCCTCTTCCAGCTGAAACTCAACTACAGCGTAACGGTAAACAGAGCTGAGAGCTGCTCTGTACTCCTGTGGAAAAGCCCTGGGGCGGGGGAGCATCTGGATATTGGATCGACAATGCAGCAGACAATGCCTAAAGTACACAGGTTGAATAAGCCTGCCGTTCAGCCACAGGGGATCCACAGTCCATTACGTTCTAAAGCTGGCCATTAACTTCCTGTCTCACCCTCGCGCATGCTATCTGCAACTCCGTCTGTCTCTCTCTCTCTGACTCCATGTCTATCTCCCTGCTTCACCCGTCTTTTTTATCTCAGCAAGTATTACAAGTTCGTTTGACTTTGATTGTTAAAAGCCTTCTTTATCTCCTTTTGGCTCTGTCTGTCCTCATCTATAGTTTGTGCTTGTGACTCATCTCTCGGGTTACCCCATGTCTGATTCTGCCACATCCCAACTGTTCAGCTGCCTTTAAAAAAAACAATTTGGAATAAATCGAATTTCTTTTTTGACGGTATAAAAGCAGAAATGCATCCTGGACGGTGATTGGGTTCAGGTGGTTTTCAGATTTGCTGGCCCCAATAGTGACAGAGCAATCACACATGCAAAAATCCAACCTTTTTATGATTTCTGAATGCATCAAACGAAGACATACCTGATTCCAGTGTTATCAAAGGAAGAAAACTCAAGGGGTTTAAACCAAGTTGAACAAATTCAAAATTTTATTTTGAAGCATGTCAATACCAGGTTCGTTCAGAAGCGCGAGAGAGACCAAGACTTTCAGCAGGTAACAGGAAGGCTGAACTGATGGAAAACGTTTAGCCCATTTCTAAGTTTTAAGCTCATCTATAATAGAACTTGTGAGATTTGGAAATGATGATCATTTCATGAATCAATGTTCACTGTGAAAATACAGTTTCTGGACTGCTATTCATATGAACCCTGGTAATCACAAATTTAAGACTTTTAAATTTGCTAAATATTTAGATTCTGCAAAACCAGAATGCACCAAACTGGAAAAAACATAAACACTGTTCTCACAGGGCAACATGCATGGCTATATCACATACGCATTATCTAATCACATTACATGAATCCATGTCCACATTCAGCAGTCAAGAAAGGAGTATTGTAAATAAAATATTGATGTAACTGGAATAGACAGAGGCTTTTAGATGAGCTTAGGGAGACAGAGAGAGAGAAAAAGAGAGAGAGACACAAGTCCCCAAAACAAACCTTTAAAAAAAAAAGCATCAGACAAAAGAACAGTCGGACTCTCGGCCTCTTTCTTTCTTTCTAAATTTGCTTCCAACCCTTCCCTGTTTTCTATGAATCCTCTCTCTTTTGCTGTCTTCTATGTATTTACCTCACTTGGGTGGCTGGCTCAGCACCACCCTCGGTGCAGCCTAACTAAGCTTGAGTCAACAGCAGTGTAACCGAAGTGAGCTGTTTGTCACCCATAACACAATGAACAGGCAGGGCAACACGAACCATGCACATTCACAAACACAATGAAAGGAGAATAAGCAAACAAACAGATCTGACTTATTTGTTAACGCCTCATTGTTAGAATTTATGCATACACTTTTTTTGTACATGACAAAAAAAAGATGTCCAATATTTATGCTGCCTTTTAATGAATAAATGTCTAAACAACCACAATCAAAGAGATTTAGGAGAAAATAAACAACAAATCTACTGTTTAGTATAAGCTGGTTTTCCAGGATGCATGATTTGAATCAAAACCTTTTCATTTGAGTTTTGAGAACTTCAGCCGGAAATTCCCGTTTTGTGGACGTCTACAGTGTAGGAACTGTAGCCTTTGTAGCTCAATTGAAATATTTCTTTCTTCAGAGAGGAAGGTTTCCTCTGCATGTGGGAAACTATGTGATACAATTACAATGTGGTCGGTCAAAATGATTTCAATATTTAAGGGACCATCAATTTTGAAAAGTACAACTTTAAAAAACTACCGATGTTTTGGAGAAAGTAGTTCTAAACCAGAATTCTTATGTCTGAACTTTGACTAAACCATGTGTTATTTTTATTCAACTTCATAATATTTGCTGTTTTGTATTGGTCTGCTATCGATCAATAAAAACTAATCCTAAATCAGTGATTCATTAGAGGAAGAAAATGTAAAGACAAAGGTTTAAAGAGTACTTTTGTAAGACATTGCACAGTGAAGTGTAGCCTTTATTGAGCTGGAAGAAAAACAAACAAAAAACTGGAGCTCAGATAATAATGATCAGCGCTAGAGTGACTCAGCATAAATGACGCGAATATCTTCGAACCAAAACAGACACGTAATCACTGCATTACGGAAAATAATGAGACGCGACATGATCTGCTGCAAGACACCAACGTTTGTTGGTTTTATCCCGAGATAACACTGGATGGCAACGTTCCCACTTCCCATCCTATCACATTACTCGTCAAAATTTTCCAGAGCAGCTCCTCCGCAGGGGTTCGCCCTGTAAAGCTTCCTGTCAGCTTGATCTTGTGAACAGTTTCTGTGTCCAGAGCGTCATCATTTAAGTAAACTTTAGCTTTAAACTTTGATCTGCCAAAGTGTCCACAAACCCAAAGCGTGACCAAAACTCCACATGTATGCATTGCTTACATGTGGAGTACAAAGTTTTACCCATGAAGGCTTGAAGTAATTCAGGGATTTTCAACAACTACTGGATTTAAAAATATCTGAAAGTTAACTTTTTTCCTCTGACTAGTTGTACGAATGCCTGGAGGCAGTAGACGATTGTAAGTCGTGCAGCTGCTTGACCTTGCCCCCAGCCCAGACATGAAAAGACAGAAGGGGTTTTCCCCCAGTAAACCCCAATGCAACCTAGCTTAACATACCTTCCAGTTGATCATGCAGTGATTACATCATGCAACTATGGCTTATGAGGGATTGATTCCTAATCTGGTGAGGAGAACGTCCTGCTTGCTTGGCCACAGAATCTTTTTTTTCCTGAGTGTTTTTTAATCTTCTACTGATTCAACATGGTGTTAAGCTAAGCAACTGATTTGGAGAGTTAAAAAATGTAAACCAAATAAGATACTTTAACAGAACTGGCTCACAGTGTCCATAAGGTCTTTACTTGCGCTCAATATGGGCAGAAAGATCCTTACTTTGGGTTTCTTTATGATGCATCTGAAGAGTGATCTTGTATGAATTGGCAAAAATCTGAGTAAATGTAATCTTGAAGAATCAATCTATATATCTATAAGGTCAAACATAAACATACTCTCCCATTAATAGGTGGATAGATGTTTCTAGGAAAGCACCATCTCTGTCAAATGGGTTTGGGGGGTTTTTCTCGCAACTTTCAGCATAGTTCTGGCAGGATATTTGGCCCCTCCTCTTGGCAGAATTCGTCTTTTAAATTGGTTGGTTTCTCAACTTTTAAACATAGTCGATAAATATTTAATAGGATCGAAGTCGGAATCATTCCAGAAGCTCAGTGCAAGTCTGCTTTAGCCATTCCAAGCTTTCATTTGGAGTGGTTTTCCTGCAGCACAACTACATTTGTCCAAATCTCAACAGTCTGACACAAACTGTCACCTATAGGTAACAGGAAATTAGTTAGGATGTCCAAGAACCACCCAGAAAACATTCGGGCTCAAAAGCAGTATCACCGACCCCAGTGTCAATATAACATCACCATGGAGTGAGAGGGTGCAAACTAAAAAACATCTTCCTGCTCCAAAACCCACACCTCCAAACTCAACGGAAATCTGCTGCTGCCCACATAAACAAAACAGATATGTTTGGAGGAGTTAATGGGAGACTTTTAAACCAAAAAACAAAGAATGTTTCAAAATGTCAAGCATGGTGGTGGCGCGATTATGCCATTGGACCTTTCTGCTGCTAGTCATTCCTGCTCAAAGTTGATGGACTGACCACCTCAAACGCCGTCAACGCAAACTCAATTTAACGCCTAGATACTTCAAACTATGACACAGTTTGGGATTTCAGTAGGACGATGGCACCACAACACAACCGCTATTAGAATTGATGAAGAAGATAAAAACTAACCTTAGAAAATAGGTTAGTATTTAAAAGAGAGGGTTCTACAACAAACCAATGAAAATGACCAAATATCCAACTAGAACCATGCCTGAAGCTTGTGGAAGGCTGCAGCCTGAGTTCAAGGTTTAATTTAACTAAGTGAATGTACATTTACATCTGAGCATTTGTGGTTATACATGGCAAGACAATTGTTATGATTTGATAAGCAGAGATTACTAGTGAGACTTCTGCAAGTTTTTCTAAGAGGAAAAAAAAAAAAATCCATATGAAAAGTAAAACTTCCCACACTTGGAAACAATGGGCTCTAGGAAACACATATAGCCTCGTTTGCAGCCAAACCCTGTCCCCTCTCATTCTGCTCCAGTTATGGCTCAGCAGATGACACTCCAGTGCTCTGATGCTATTTATAGAGCCAAAAGAAAGACAAGGGAGAGACAAAAAAAGAAAAAAATCCCCATGTCCCCTCTCACTGTGCTCCCTCTTTTCTGTCTCTTCCTCAAAAGCTTAAGGTCATGAAGGATATCAGGGATGGAAAAAAAACGCCCCAAAAAACAGGCAGAGTAGGAGGGAGAGTGACAAAAATAAAAAATAACGAGAGCAACAATAATACAGGAAACATTTGCACCGTCAGCGAGCATCAACATGACACGTTCCGTCTCGCTGCCAGAAATAAATGAACTTGTTAAACTGAACGGCGTTTTAGATTAGCACAGTTTCATCTGAAGCTCAACAAGAGCGCAGCTGAATGGTTTAAATATATTCAAATATTTCTAAATCACAGTCATTTTTGTTATGAATTGGTCGTATGTACTACAAGTGCTGAATGAAAGGAGGCTAAGAAAGTACAATCTGGGGCGGACGGGGTCGGTGTCAAATTTTTATCCGCACACCCCAACCCGTTTTACAGAGAGATGACATCTTATCAGAGGAATGTGGAGAATCTGGGAGGGACACAATGAAACCAGGGAGCTGCCCCCTCCTCAAACACACCAAATAGGAGGTTTAACACAGAGACCCAAACAGGACTTCACTCACACATCCTATAGACTGACCGATTGACGCATACAGCAGAATAGCCTTTGGTGTAGACAAAAGCAAAAGCAGACTAAACACAAATAAAACAACGCACAACAGATTCTCACACCCGCCTGCCCACTCCTCCCTCTCTCCATCCATCCATCCATCCATCCAGACACACAGTTATAGATCAAGCAGCCTGTGTTTGCACCCCAGGTCAATTTACGCTGATTCAGACAACTGGCAGTTGTCTATTTTAGACTGAAGTCGCACACTTCCCATCCACATTTCAAAGGAGATGTACAGGTTTGTTAAACAAGCAGGGGAAGAAACCTACACCAAGTCTTTTCAATCTTATCTCTCTCGCTCTTTTTTTTTTTTTTTTTTAAATAAATACTGTAGATTTAGTGAATGAAAAAGCCACAGGCACAGAGCCAGGAGAACTTTCTAGCAAAAAAAAACAAAACAAGAGCAGCAATGACTCAGTGAACGACACTCTCCAGGGAAAAAAACAAAACAAAAAAGATTAACAATAGTACTAGAGCGGTAATACTTTCTATGAGGAATAAAACAAAATTAAAAAGTAATGGTAAGAATTGCTTTGTCAATGATGTCAAGGAGAGACAGTCAAACACAAGCACTGGAACAGGAGAACCGTTTTTTGTGAAACAAGTGAGAGTGCACTTAAATGAAGGGAAGAGAGTTCACTTTACAAAGCAGCTTTGGGCGAGATGTACTTTCTATGAAAGAAAAACAAAGTTAATGGTTATAAGGGTCCATTAAGTACACTTTCTATGGAAAAAATAGAGAAAAATAACACAGAGTGTGCAGCATTAATTGCTCAGTCTATGACTCAATCAAAACAAAAGATGCAGCTGAACATGAAAGAACCAAACCTGGATTACATTCAATGAGAAACTTATAGACGGCAATCTTTTTCTACAAAGAGTTAAAGACTGAATCACTGGGCATCGATACGTTCTTTGGGAAACAAAGAAAAGGCAAGTCCACAAAGTTGAATGGATGACAATGACCCAGTTTAGAAAAGCCAGACAACTTAAAGGCTTATAGTATAAGCTTTAAGCCTTTACTATATTCTATGGAAGAAAGAAAGAAAAATAAACTTGAGAGGACAACTCATATGGGACTTATTCCCCTAAAAACACAAACATTTCATTTTAAATAAGGCAACAGAGGGAGACGACTGTACACTTTATTTACTTATAGAAATCAGCAAAAGCAAAATGTGTTCATCTGTGTTTAGATGAACAGGTAAAGGACTGAACAGTCCAGTCTATATAGTTTATAGAGCCCAATAACCATAAATCCCAATTTTACAATCCAGGACCAAAACACTTCCTCTATCCCTGGACTGTCAATTATACAAGGATAATTCTGTGTGGGAAAAAAGAGAAAGTTAAATTACCAGACGGGAAAAACTCACCAACAAAAACATAACAGATGATGCATGCACAAAATATTGAAGCAATGAAGACAAAAACATACAGTAACTATAGAAAACAAGGCACTAAATATGTGATAATGAAATGATGACGACATAGTGGAATTTGTTTTTTTGTTTAGTTTGTCTGTGAACCGGGTAGATTAGACATTAGTATGTCACAAAATGTCCAAAAATCAAAACAGGAAAGTTAAAAATTCATCATCTCGTTAATCTCATTTTCAATCTCTATGAGAAACAGCAACAAGACGTTTCAAGTGCAGGATGTGACCTGTAAAGTTTCTGTACTCTGCAGTTTCAGGAGATCCTGAGTCTGATCTCAGATTTGTCATTTCAATCTAAAAAATGTGACTCAGTTGCCCATTTCTGATCTGCAGCTGTTAGCCAATCACGGACCTGGGTTTCCAGGAAGTGCTTACTCTTACAATGTCAGTATTGTTTAGAAATTTCTTGGCAAAATGTAGCTACCCTGAGACTCCTCCCCTTTGTCACTAATCAAGCAAGCACATTTAGTCAGACTGAATTTTTGGGTTGCAGCAGGAATGTTCAGATTCAAGATGCATTTTAAGGGAAGAATACAAATTAAGTTTTGTTTTTATTTTCTTCAGCTGATAGTCACACGACCTGTTAATACTCCAAAAGAACAGAGAAATTTGCTATGAAATCAACAAATGTGAGGACAGGAACAGGTTTTTCTTACAAGGACATTTTGCCTTAGATCAATTTTTTTTCTAGAACAGCCTATCAAAGTTCAAACCTGAATCGAATCGACAATCTGTGTAAAGAATTTCATTACTGCTCTATACAGACACTACCATCACTGTGACTGAACCTGATCTCTGTTGAAAAGAAGATTAAGTAACGCTGGTAGAGACATGTCTCCAAAGCTCTGCGTTTGGAATTACAGCGAAAAAGTAGTTTTCAAAATATCGACTCAGGTGATCTGAATAGTGACGCATTCGACAGTTTTCAGATTTCCTTACTTTTAACAACCATTAATCTGGAAAAGCTAGCATACAATTGGACCTGAAAGTTGGTCTTAATGGAACAGACACTGGTTAGGAGGAACAAAATGAATCATAACTTTCACACTTAAATATCCTGTTTAGAGTGTTAGTTTATTTTAAGAATTACATTAGACTTTAAACCCTTTATGCTCTCTCATATTTACTTTAATTTTAAGGCAGAATCGTTAATCATAGTAAGACTCTGACTGTAACGTAGAAATAATTCTTGCTCTTTAGTCCCAAAATGAAGATGCAACACAATAAAATGAAAGCATAATTTTTTTGCACTTCATAAATAAGTTTGTTGGGGAAAAAAGTACAAATACAAATTCCAAAGAAATGCATTAACTTGTTACCCAGATACAGCATAACCAGGATATTCATGAACTAAGCAGAAAACTTGATACAAGACAGTAAGAGAAGTAATTAAAACAGAGAAAGTAATGAGAAAAACAGGAACTGATCCAAACTGAGACAAAAAAGGAAATATACATGAAGAACGGATGGGCAGGAAGAAAAGAAGAAAAAAAAAAAAAGTCTCACAAAGGAAGTCTTCTAACATCTGCCTGATGCATTCACTGTCCCCGAATAACCCCGTCATATACACACACACAGAACGGCTACATTAAATGTAAGCACATTCAGTGCCTTTCTGAGTCAACCACACACAATGTTTCCAATTAAGCCAAGGTCTAATCACCATAAACATCACTTGAACACACACTATTCCGAGACACATGCACCACTTTCTGCTCCATCTTTCATCTCCCCCTCCTCCGTTCTCTCAGCTCCTCTCATTTGCAGCATGACTTTATTTAGAAGAAGGTGCCAAAACTCTCCTCGTCTTCGTCAAGCGAGCACAAACACGCGCCTCCTCATGGTCGCTGCCAAACGTCTGAGCTGGAGGAGTTCTGGTTTGACTGAATAAACACTGAACGCTCGGAGAAGAGGTCAATCGTCTCTGTTCACACACATAATCAAACCACCGGCTCCCATTTTTAGGCCTTTATAGTCATCAAGTTTGATTTATATGTGCGTGGTAAAAAAAAAAAAAAAAAAAAAAAATAGTAAAATTCACAGTCGATGCAGTTTGATTGATGATTACAGTTTTACTCCCTCACTAATAATGCGATGCAACATGAACATTAGGTCATTCTACCCTGAAATCGATACTAATGAAACTCCAAAAGGCAGAGTGGCCTGACCTTTTCCGCTCGGCGTCAGGGGGGAAGCCCTGGTGTTTAAACACACACTTTAAACCAGGGCGACATGCGAGTGGATGACGACCAGCATGGTTTACGTTTGAGGAAGTGCCACCTTCCCTGACTACTTTTTTTTTTTTTTTTTTTTGCACCTCACAGCTGGTTACTGACACAGCAAAACTATGTAGAAAACTAGAACTTGATCCAAAATCAGAGCTGCATCCAAATAGGAGGAACGGTGAGAATTTCAAACTTAAGTTCTTCCACTCTGCTAAGATGAAGGGACAAATATGGCAGTCCATCAACAGAAGCTTTTTAAAGTTGTCTTGTTATATTAAAAAGTAACTATAATTACCCACATTTTTTAAAGCTTGGCTTCTTGTCACTTGTCCCACAGTGGCCTAATTACAACCAGACCTATAGAATCAAAAAATGCCCCAAATAGAACATGAAGGCCAAAAGAAATAAGCAGGCAAAATTTTAAACCCTTAGCTAAAGTGATTAAAGTTCAGATAAGATCAGATGGTAGATGGTTCCAGTTACTTGTAAGGTTTTGGGAATCCAGTTAGCAGTAGGAGCCACTGTCCATGGAGAAAACATAAAAAGTGTTAAACCTTCCCCAGGAGTGGCATCACTGGTAAAACGACTCCAACAGAGATTCAATGATTCGGTTACAGCAGAACCCAGAACAAAGTCTAACTGCAGGCCTCACCTGCCCAGTTAAAATCACAAAGGGACAAAGAAAAGAAAGAACACACAGAGAAATCAAAATCAATTAGAGGTCATTTATTTTCCACTGGGTTTTTTACTTTTTCTTTTTTTTTTTAATGGTAAATTAAATCCTCTTCTTTTTCTTTGCATTCCCCTTATTATTAAAAAAAACAATACAAGTAACCTCAGGCTGAGGTATCTGCCTTTTCATCTCTGTGCCGTGGCCTCGTGCGCGCAAAAACATCCTCACCAAGTGCGCTTTTCTGTTCCAAGACCAAGGTGTTGGAATGTGTTGAGTGATGAACCTTCAGCTGCATTTTCATTATGACACCTAGTCCTGAAAATTCTCCCTGATACGCTTCATTCCTGCGGTTTACGAGGCGGCAAAGACACTCATGCTGCTGCTCGAAACATAACATTCAAGCTGATCTTATTAAGTGGTTGTGTTTCCACCCTGGTGAAACAATCATCGCAGCTTTGGCTTATAAATTACTTCAGCAACTAATAATATTCTTTTAAAAGACCCAGAAGAAAATTCCTTTCTGAAAACTTTCACAAGCGATACTTATAATCAATGCGATGCTGCCCAAACGTCAGTAAAAGCATGTAAATCCACCTTTGTTTTTACACGCACTTTGGAGGAATTTTCTTAGATTATAATAAGAAAAAGGAAGCCATTTGTAGCTGGCACTTAAAACATTTACAAGAGTGCGTTTAAAAACCGAACGCAGTTTCCATTCCTTTATTATGCATGTCTGTGTTTTTAGTGAAGGCCATTACAGCGACTTCACAAACTTAACAGGGAAACGCAGCCTTTGCCAAAGGTGTAACTTTACTGCAGTTTGCCGTTTTGTCAGGGAAATCTGAACCCAGGCTCTGCAGACGTGCAGTAATCCAAGCAGATTTATCAGTCGCTGCATTCTTTGATACAAATTCAAATAATGTCTGGATCAAAATATTCACATGTAATGCTACACTCACGTATAACCTCAGAAACTGCAGATGGTGGCCTGATCTTTTCAAAAACTTTGCTTCTGGGCAAGCTCTTTAAAATGTTTACCAAGAAGAAACGCTGTATAGTGTTTTAAATGATTGTTAAAACAGTAACATTGAAAAGACATCCTGTTAAAGTAAGGAAATACAATCTTTGGTAATTTCCTGCCATTTATCCTCTTCAGTCTCTTTCTTAGCACCTGCAGCCGCCTGTATCAGGTTAGCATGAGTCATTGCCACCTTGCTCAGAAATAACAGAGCCATGAATGATTCAATCCTGGTAACAATAAAATCATAATGGGCATGAATACTGAGGTCATTTTAGGCTTTTTAATGATTTATTTGAAGTGGGGTTTTTATTTTCAGGGTGGGATGATTGCACAATATAAATAGGGTGAATTTGAACCCTCTCTATAAAAAAAACCACCAGGCCAAAATTACACATTAAGCCCCAAGAAAGCAATTCAATACTTTTGTATTTGGGACCTAAAGTTTTAGAATATCTTAACTTGACCTTTGCAAGGCCAATTATCTTGTTTCATTTTTAAAACTCACTATTCAATTTATAGATATAAAGAAGAAGGGCAAAGGCCTAGAAACCCTGCAAAGATCTAACAAACATAAATAGGAAACGTCTTCTGAGCCCTTTTGAAAGCAACTGCAAAGTCTAAGATCATAAATTCAAATCAGTTATTCAGATTTGGCGTCACAATGCCAGCACGCAAGAAGCACGACTCACAGAGAGGTCGAGGTTTAATTTTTTTTAATTAACAAAATGTATCGATTGCAATCGGAATCCACCGTGAAAAAAGGAAAAGACCAGACAATAATCAGGTCATCAAGTTCAAAATTGCATCATCAAGGGCATTTTGAGTGTGTGTGAACTTCTGAGTGCAACAGTGCAACTCACTGTTTGCATCACCAACAGTCGCAAGTTGACTGTTGCCAGAAAATACATGCGAGATGCTGTAGCTGATGACTCTTCCTCATATTCTTTTCATCTTCACTCCGTCATCCTTGGGCTCGATCCTCCTCCCACTCCAGGTCTTTAATCTGTTCTCACCATTTTCTTCAGTCCTTTCTCATTTACCCAATTTCAAGTTTCCTTCTTTCTTTCCATACCCATCGCTCGAAGCTTTCCAATTTTCAGGCCAACTGGCGTAGAAAAATACACAAAACTCAATCAGTTCTTGTTTATTTTATTTCATTCAGTCTTGTATACTCTACACCCTCTGCTGAACCGATAGGTGGTCTCAAGCAGCGTGACCTCTGAACTTCACCCCTCCTCTGTCAGTTTGAAATCTTTGAAATATACCTCTTAGTGCATGAGTCACAGAAACAATTATACCGCCACAGACTAAAAGTACAAGACTCCGATCCACTGGTTTTTTTTTCTCACCTCTCTGATTCCAATACATCAACGGTAGCCATAGAAACTAACACAAACAGAGTAATCATTTAAATCTCCAAAGATAAGTCATTTAAAGGATTCTATTCATCTCAGGTCACCTGAATCGTCTCTTTTTTGCCATCCAAACTAATGAGACCCATTAAGATAAGCGACTGGTTGACCTTCCTCCGTCTCCTCCTTCATCAGTAAAGTTTGCTTAAAAGCTTAAGCAACCTGTGACCTATTCTCAAGCTATGTTTCCATCCATCCAAAGATTTCCTTGGTGACATATTTGATCAGATCAAGTGCCGAGGGACGTTCAAGACCCAACTACCTTAATCTAACCATCAATCACAAATACTAACACATGCTGCACTTAGAACAACTGCACCTTTAGAAAGCCAGCCACTACCAGATGATCCTAACTCTCAAAGATCTCCAGTTGCCATGCCCACCCACAGCGGGAATGTGATTGGTTGTCAGGTGGGTGGGTGTGCATGTATGTAACTCTACTCTCAGCTTTCTGCCACATGTCAACAGTTGCTCTGTCATCTCCGACAGAAACACACTAACGAGGATTATAGGAGAGAAGTGTGGAAAACTGTTTGTTCCAGAATGCACAAATGTTCACTACTTAGATTACACGAAGTATCATTAAGTCAAATTATACCTTATAAAGTTCTTTCTTAGCAAAACTGTTGCACAGCCCTTAATTCCATCAGACGTCATGTATCAAGAAGAAATTGGTAGAATTATTTAATAAAGTTCATACGTTCCAGAAATTTTAAATTTACTTTCCCAAATTAACCAGAAACATTATTACTGATGGTTTGTTTACCAGAACAAACTATGTTCTGGTAAACAAATCCCTGCAAAGAGATTCAGTAATCCCTTTCCAGAAAATATGTGGTTCCTTAAGGACTTTAGAAGCAACTTTTCTTAAAATCACTGAATCCTTTTCATAACTTTTCTGATAAAGTACCCAGTGGGTGCTGGGAAAGTCAACTGCTAAACATCACTTCAGAAAACCTCATGGGTCTTAAAAAAACTAAAGTAAGTTCCACAAAACAACAAACAAACAAAAAAAAAACCTTCCAGGAAATTTATTGGAAATGGGTAAATTCCAAAAAATTAAATGGTAAGTTCAAAGATCCAGAGAGTAATCCCTTAAGTTCAAGAAGATTGCCTGATAACTTCTGCCAAGAGAATTTCAGAAAAGTGTCTTAGTTTCTTGGAAAGTAACCAGTCACATCTTTCAACACTGCAGGAAAGTAAGTCATAAATAAGAAGAAAGTGAGAAAGTGATCTAAAAAAAAAATCTGACGTGACTCTATTGGAATATGAAACTGAGATAAGTGTGATTAACGATTAGTCTCTGGCACTAAGCACTAAATACTACAGCAGAGTTCTCAAACCCTAGTCCTACTGCCAAGCAGTTTTTGATGCATCCAGGACAGCTGGTCACATGACTGACCAACCTCTTCAAGATGCCACCAAAGACCAAATAACAAGCCACTTATTTGATTCAAGTAAGGAATGCATCTAACACCTACAGAACCCTTAAAATTGACAAACTTAGGTAAAAACTAGGACACATCAAATTTCAGCAACACTACCAATCCTCCATACTTCTTAACACTGTGCATCTAGAAGGGAAACCTGGACCTCCGAAATCATAACAGCGGAGACGCTCTCCATGTTCGCCGATGATCTTCCAGCAGGTGATGCACACCGAGGAAGAGAAACTCAAGATTTTTAAGGGGTGAGCTAAGGGAGATGGATTTGCCGAGGCACTACACGCTAGAGTCTATGCAGGTCTGGAGAAACTTCTGCTGGACAGCTGAGTGTGATGCAGTCCTCCACAGCATAATGAACCGAGTCTAAGGGCTCATCCAGCATTCTAAAACACCAAAGTACCGCATGTTTGAAGAGACCATTTGTCTGACGTGCAACATAGTTTCCATTCGTCTTCAAGCGCAGAGTTCACATTTCTGTTTTTAGCACCTTTTTATTTATCTGTGTTATAATTTCTATGTTTATGACTGTAGCTATGAATAAATAGGCATGTGGCATGTAGATGACAGTTGTTTGCAGCTGCCAGATTTATGAACAGCTAAATGTTTGAACATTTAGCTGTTCATATGAGAATTCATATGAGGATTTATGCAACTTAGTATACACAACCTTTTTATTCATGATGCCTATTACATTTTGTCATTGTTCTAAAGTTATCCAAAATAAAAAAAAACAAATGTTTCAATCAAAAGCTATGTTTTGAAAGTGATCCATCAGTTTTCTGACAGATATTGGTCTTAAAATAGCTTTTCTTTTTTTTCAAAGAATCTTTAATAAAGCCAAATAAAAAAAAATCTTCAAAATAAAACAGTCAGAAAACCTTCAAAATCAAAACTCCATTTAAAAACGTTAAACTCCTTTAAAATGAGAAAATATGCACAGACCAAAACTATGTAGAGAGCCCTGCTAAGGATCACCAGGTTTCCATATTTTCACAACTGACACACACAGAGAAGGAAAATGAGATTTGTGTGACAGACAAGCTCAGCCAGGGCTCGATATTTGTTTTCTGCCAAACAAACCATCGTCTCCTTGACGCGGGGCATCAGGCAAAGCTCATCTGAGCCCCTGGGATTCAGGAAGACTCGAGGAGGATCTTGTGATGGAGATGACAGCAGTACAAGCACATGCTCCCCATACACATGCACAAAAAGCTAAATAAAAATTTATTTAAAAAAAAAAAAAAAGAGCAATCTTCTGGCTGCTTCTGGTTCTAATTAATCTGCTGTGAAGTAGATTGAAACTGCATGTGTTTATTAAGAAATGACATTGGCTAAATCTGTGGCATATCCCAAAAGCTTTGTTTAAAACCTTGTATGTTTGTCTTCCTTGGCATAGCAGCAAGCGGTTCCACGTGAGCCCATGTCAGTGTTTTCCTTCTCTTGCTAAAACCTCGGCTCAGTCCACATGTCATGTGACTGGTAAACATTGTTTTTCTACATCTTGGATTGCTGAACACACCTCTGGGTCCTGCGCATTTAAACCACCGATAAAAACTCTGACTCTCTTTCCCATTTTGCAGCTAATAAATACCGGGGGGGAAGGGGGGAACAGCATGCACTGTCGTGTTAGGTTTCCGTTCTTCAGGCCTCGCTTTCTTTTTGACACAAACACTCGCTGCAAAAGTTTGCATCAGAACACTTTGATGAAGCAAGACCGCGGTACGGCAAAGCGCATGCCGTCCTGCCTTGTGTTTGACACATGCCGTTCCAGCTTACTTGCACGCTGCAAAAGAACAAGACTGACAGTTGGCTGGATGCGTCCCAACTACCCGTCTTCACCCAGGGTTTTAAAAATGTCAAGCAGGCATATTTTGTTGAATAATTACCAACACAGTCATCAGGAACTCAATCCCATCTACACTTAGCCCTCAATTGTTTGGCAACCTTTTAAATTGCAGCATGCAATCTTAGTTGTGCTTTGCAGCTTATGATCCAGTCACAGTTTATAAGCCACATTATGATCGATTATTCATAGATTTGATGACAAGTTGGACAAAACAGAGAAATGGATATAATGAAAATGCTAGTAAAAACCTAGCAAAACGTAGGAGACAAATATTTAAATTGACCCTAGAAATACATATATTTCAGTCTTTTTGCAAAAATATCAATTTCTCAAACAATGGCAACTGCAAACTTTAATGAATTGTATTGAGATTTTCCTGATAGACTGAAATAACACAACTTGTGGTCATAAAGTGGAACTATTTACATGCTCTGAGTCAACACTATGCAGAATCCTCTTGCACTGAAATAGCAGGAACTATTTCAGTGAACAACCACAGTGGTTGGTTTTTCTCAATCTCTGTGAATTTTGTGCAGTTTGGCCTGGTTTTATAGTTGACTGAATGATGAAGTAATCCTTGGACGGAGCTGAATTAAAGGTAGATTTCGCCACACAGCCAACTTTCTTTTGATTTGGTTTCTAAAGAAAAAAATCTGAAATATGCACTTTTAACAAAAACGGAGTCTCGCTGGCTAATTTTCCAATTTTTGACGCATTTCCCACTCAACCAAAATTAGATTAGATCTCATTTCCAGCAAACTAGACCCGTTTGTATTAGTAGACAAAAAAGCTTGATCATTTTTATCTCAGTTTGAGTCTTACTGGAAAGGTTTTTATATACTTTGTCTCGTTTTCGCCTGGGGAAAAAACATTAATCTGATGGAACCCATGAAAATAAAATTTCAACAATATTATCTCTTGTCCAGCTTCCCTAACAAGTTTTCCTTCGTGATTGCCTTGTATTTAGCTTCCTGAAAAGCTCCTATATAACCAGATCAGTGTACCAAAATAAAAATAGTGTTCGCAAGATCATAGAGGTAAAATCCAGCGCCTGACAAAGAATTTCAGCAACAGCGATAGTTTTCAGAGTCAAGCCTTACCTGCAGCTCACACCATGCCACTTCCACCGTTGTCTCCGTATCCAGTCCCTTGTACACCGTCTTAAAAGACCCTCTCCCAATCTCTATGTCAAACTTCAGGAAGCGTCCGTCCGGCGAAGTCCCTACGGCCTTCGTCTCTGCCTCCTCTATGTCCTCTTGCACTCGTTTCTCGGCCTCCCTCTGCTCCGCTCTCGCTTTCGCTTGCCCCCTCTCCTCCTCTGTCTCCTGGTCCTTCTCCTCGATCGGGCTGCTGACGTTCCCCTCGAGTGCAGGTTTATCGACTTTATCGCCCTTTGACGAACATTGTGCTTCCTGCATCCCTCTGGCACACAACTTGACATCAGGCTGTTTGCCTGCCGCTCTATCCGTAACATCCAATACTGTCGGGGTTGGCTCTTTTGTTGGCCCCTTTGCACCATAATCAGCACTACTAGTTGTGGGAACAGCCACAGTGATGACATTTAGATCTCCCTCAGCATGATGTGCATGCACCTGTGTGACCAACCCACCGTGGTCAGAGTAAGGCTGAAGGCCGGTACTTTGCAGGTAGGATCCTCTTATGTTCTTCTCGCCCTCGGGTTCTTGTTCCTCGGGCCTACAGATCTGCGGGGAGAAGAAGACGGCAGTCCCTTCGCAGTCAGGGGGCGAGGTGAGAAGCACGGTCGCTTTGCTGGGCAGGTCCAAAGCTGTGGCATTAGAGTCGCAAATAACACTGCGGCGGAAGAAGCGGTGCTCGGCTGTTTTGGAGTCTCTCTCCATGGTGTGGCGCCGCCGACGCACCTCAGGCTGCTCGCCGATCTTCTCCACGACGTGCGAGTCTGAACTGGCAGAGCCGTTCACATTCTTGTGGGGTGTTTGAGGTGACGGGCAGGGGGAGTCAGAGGACGCCGGGGGATGAGGGGCGAGGAATTTTACTGCTTTGTTGCTACTTTCGGACATTCTTCTGCAGGGCTCAGACCACAAAGGAAAGAAAACGGAAATATAAATAAGGACTTGTGTAAAAAAAAAAAAAAAGTGAGGAATTAGACAAAACTATCTGTGTAAACTTCGGAACTCTACTTGAGATATTCTCAGAAAAACTCAAAGGCAACTAGTTATGTCAGGAAAGTGGACACAGCAACCCGTGTTCTGTGTAAGAGTTTGTAAGGACTTATCAGATCTGCTTCCTCTCTGCAGCGTCAGCCGTTTTAACAAGACAACCTGCAGTTCCTATAAGGCCCTTCCTTACAGGGCTGAGGGACGCCCCAGGTAAGAAGAGGGGGCTTAAAGACTGGGGAGGCGAGGGACGACAGGCAGTCCGTCAGGGAGCGTGGCCAGCGCTGCAACGAGGTGTGAACGGTCAAATCAAGTCCAGAATCCATCCTGCTGCCGACATCCAGACACAGCTGATTGCAACATAGAAGGACTGGAGACCAATTGGACGCCGACAGCCACAGACGAATCTCTTTAAAGCTTGAACGGCAGGTTGTGACGAGGCCCTCTCCCAGCTGACCCGTCAGGTACGGCCTGGCCTGGCCTGGCCCGGCCCAGCTTGGTCTTCTTGAGTCTTTGTCACTAAAAGACAAGAAAATAGTGAGAATTAGTATTTGTTCAAAATTATCATTTGCTTAATCTGTAGAGTCTCTAAAAACTGGCCTATCTTTGTTGCAGAAAACTCAATTTTAATCTCAGCTGACAAAGAAAACAATCGATTACAGTTGATGTCCCAGTATATTATTGCAACTCTACTAGTTTATTTTTGTGATGGTAGGATAGAAGATTCATCGTCGCTCATGGAGTTAGCTTGTATCGGTTGCACATACATACACGTACGCACAGACGCACATACACACACACAAGTCTTTGTACACAACAATGCAAAAAATGTAGTTTTTACTTTTTTTCCTTGGAAAAGCTCAAAGCGTCACGCTTTACTACAAATTTCCAACAGTGAAACTTGAATATTTTTTACCGTCCTGAGAGTGACATTTGATTAAAAACAGGCCCTCACTCACAATTTTTGGCCCAACTTCCAGTTGTTCCAAAAGTTTTAATTATTACTTTGATCCCAGACATGGACAAGTTTATGTGAAAAGCTAATTTCTTGCAGACATTTTAGACTTCCCTGAACGGCACGTTCTCGTCTTTCCCATTTTGAAGAGCGACTAAAAGAAAGAGGCCAGTTTGTCATGTTGTATTTAAACTTCTCTGAAATAAGACATCTTTGAGCTAAAATTTGCAAGATGGTCTGGGATTACGACAATATGAATTATATATAAATCCTGGTAACACTCCTACCAAGTTAAAAAATTATGAATTTAAAAGACTGAGTTCAGTTTAATTTATTTTAGAGGCACAAGACATTTCTAAATAAAATAAAATATATTTTCTTAATTTGTTTATCATTTCCTTCACTGAATATATTTTTATGTGTCTGAATATTCAGTTGCAATAAAGATGCATTTATTATACAAATATTTAGAAAAGGTTGCCAAAAGTAGGCAGGGTTTTCCCCAGTGTATTTTAAGCCTGGCGGGCCACCAGGCTTTACTTGTCCCCCCACCAGGCTAAGCATCGCTCAATTATTTTATCAAATGTTTTAAGACTTTATAGTCAGATATTAATCTTCCAATAACACATAATTCCCAAGTGATATTTTCAAATTTCCTGTCAACTTCAAACATTTTGTAACTCAAAATGGGCTTCTGGATGACTGACTGCCGAGCGCCCCAACCACAGGGCTTAGCGGGTTTTCTGGAGGGAAACCTTGGTAGGTGAAGGAGAATTTCAACCCGAGTCAAAATGATGCATTTTTATGAGCTTCTGAGTCCACAAAAATATTTCTTCCACAGACTTTCGTTCATAAATGGAGCTCATTCTCACGCAAAGCAGTACATTTGCTTTACAGAAAGACTTGAAATCCATTAAAACCCATTAATCGGGAAATTTGAGACGTATGACAGTGCGGTTCATCATGTAAGGAGACGATGTGCATCCCGAGTGCCTCTGTGCTGTTAGTGCATTAGAGTGATGTAGCCTAATTGCTCCACGCTCTAAATTTAGCCCAAAGACACAGCAGCAGCCCGACTGACCTCAAGGTTAGGCCAGCCTGTGGCAATTCGGCAGCTTAACATGAGAGAGGACGGGTGGAGGGGTGGTCCACTCGAAGTGACATGGAGAGAACGACTGCATGGACTACTAAATGCACAAGTGAGGACAGGACAGCGCTCGATATATATTACTCAGCATACAGGATTACAGGGCAGCACAAGGCGTAAGGGAATATGCTTACTGGGTTTGGCAGCAGCCTCACAAAACAGCCAGCAGATAAACTTCTGCTCTTATCATCACTGGCACAGAGGAACAGCAGCTGCTTTGGTTTGCGATGATGGAACTGTGAACATATTTTCAATCACTCATCTGTGAGCTTTTTTTTTTTTTTTTTTTTTTTTGCTTTTGCAGTAATTCCAATCCTGTATAAATCAAATTTTACGTCTCAGCTGAGTAAAATGTAAGTCGGTGAATTTACAACTCGGCAAACCGCTCTCTTATTAACAATCCAGAGGAATTTATGTCATGAGGAACGTTTAAAAAAAAAAGCCTCAAGTATGTCATATTTGGCAGAGTTGAATCTAAAACAAGCGGTCCAGAAGACGCTACCACGGCTGCATCAGATCTTCCCACTGATAGGTCCCCAGTAGGTGTGTGCTTAAGACCAGCAGGTACAATCAGCCGGCTTGTTTGTGCAGCCATGTGTGCTGTGCAGTTACACGTGTAATGAACAGGTTTTAAAATTAGCATGGCACAACACCGCAGATTGCGCAGGCCGCCCTCGAGGTTAAGAGAGAAAAATTTATTCAACCAGATGTCTCAAGTCCCAGGTGCTGCACTGTCTGCTCCTGCGAGCGGCTCCAACAATGAGGAGGTGAGGTCATCCCTCAGAAGGCGATGACACAGAATGAACAGAGGTGCAACTCAAGAATGAGAGCGCTGAAGTGCATTACTTTCGTCTAAATCGCACACAAAACGACGCAGCGGTTTAGCACCCTCTCGGTGGACAGTTGCTCTCCTGGTGCCTGAATCATCTGTGCATCGCAGCCAGCAGAGCAGCTTCTGCGATGGGTATAAAACCCGAACCATTGAATAGTCACAACCATAAACATATGACATCAGATGACCACAAAGGCGTGCAGCAACAAAGACTTGAATATATTTCTCAAGAGCTACAAGACATGGCGCTGTTTACCTGGATCAATGCATGTTAAGGTTTTAAAGTGTTTCAGTTTCAAAATCTGTCTAATTTTCTTCCTTACTTTGGTTTTAAGCACTTCAATCAGATTGAATCAGGCTATGGTTGCTTTGTTTACAAGCTCAACATGGAAGGAGTTCTTCTGAGTTTTGGTGAATTTCATAAATTGAGATTTTTCAGTATCTGACCTGCAGATGACCTCAAAGTTAGTTGAAAACAATCTAATAACTAAGAGCTCTAAACGCTTTCTTCACAACCTCTATTAAAGTCCAGCAGCATAAGGAATAAACAAGGTGACCAAAAATCACAAATGCGATGCCAGGCCTTAAAAGAAAAACAGAAAAATAAATTGGGATAGACCGGGAGATGCTGATATACGTCCTTTAAATACCTTTACATCAGAATATCTGTGGAGTATAATCAAAGTCCGGGCATGTCAGAGTGATGGAAGCTGCGACTTATTGAAAACAGATTTGTTTGGCAGCATCAAGAGCCCAAGTCAACAGCGCAATTTACAGAATCATCATTGCGCTCCTGGCGGATGAAGCATGCACATCATGCACATCATAACACAACTGGGAAGCTGCGTGTTTTTGCGGGCGTCCAGAGCCCAACAGACTGGACGTGATGCAGAGCTCAGAGCAGCACTGCGGGCTTCACTGGCTGCCTGTTGAGGATCTCGCAAACCCGGCTGCGCTGCAAACTTTACTCGCAGACATGAACAGAGTCTGGCTCCGACTTAAATAAAGCAAAACACAAAACAATAACCGAATCGTTACCTATCACATTGGTGTTGGTTGCGCCGGTCCTGCTGAAGTGTGAAGGTGGAAACTTGAATAAACGAGCCTCTACTGAACTCCTCTGCAGCGGGAATCCTCCTCGAGACTCTGCACTAATGTCAGCCCGGTGCGTCACATTAAAGCCACAGTTGGTTGCAGAAACAACACATACACATACAAAAAAAAAAAGGACTATTTACACAAACATGAACCCCGACAGACAGACAACTCCCACCGCGCAGAGATGCCAAGTTCGCTCACCGATGGAGCGGCGGCTCCGGTACTACTTTACTGTCTGTCTGTCTGTCTGTCTGCCTCTTTCTGGGTTGTCTGCGTTCGGGTCCAGACTGAAAGATAACCGCTTCACTCAAACGTGCAAAAGCCACAATCTGCATGGAGGTCCGGTTCCGCCTCTGTAACCAGCGCCGTTTTGCTCCTCGAGGCGATAAATCCGCGGTGATGAGGCGATAGTCCCCCCCGGTAGATGCGGCTCCGCAGCGGCTCGGTCTGCTCTGGGGTCCTCTCCAGCGATGACTCGTCAAGGCTACGGCTGGGCTTTCACACAGCAGTGACGCCATCAAGTTCCTGCCGGGCACTCGAGGGGCAGCGGAAACGCGTCTCCCTTTCAAAATAAAGCGGCATCATTTTTTTCTTTAAACGGGAGAAGAGACGCAGCAATTAAAAAAAAACAAAAACAAACAAACAACAACAACAAAACAGATGTAGTTGTTGACGCCTTAAAAATCTAAAACTTTTCAAAAGCTTGTCATATCACAATGACCAACTTAAAAATATCTAATCGGGACATTTTGTGTCAAACAAGCACTGAATAGAGGTTAATATTCTCTTCTAGATACAGTGACTGACTAAAGAAAGTGCTACTATCATTAACTCTTTATTTATTTATTTATTTATTTATTTATTTATTTATTTATTTATTTAATGTAGTACTGGATGTGTCTGTGCTTTCTAAATAAAAATAATACATGACTTCAGCAAATATGACAAGTTTATGGTTTGACATAAGACCTGTCGTGGACACACACACACACACACACACACACACACACACACACACACACACACACAAAAAGTCTAAGACTGACCCAAGAAAAAGAACAGAATAAAATGTAAAAGACTTTAAGGGATTCCAAGGTTTTTACAGTATAAAAATATATATATATAAATTTTTTAAAAATCACCTGAAATAGAATAAGAAATGTTTTATTGTCCATACAAAGAGATATGGTCTGATTGGATGGAGTAGAAATAAGGCTTATCTATCCTCCAGTCACGTGCAAGATCTCTCTGAGATAAACACATAATAAATTAAACATTTAAAAATCTTAAAATAGCAATAATAAATTCTGCCTGCAAACCAGTATCACTACAAAGACCTAATTACGCATGTAAACAGTAGATACTAACAATAGAAAATATCCCTTTATGAAAACTGCTGCAAAGTGAATGAAACACCGCCGGGAATATGGAAATTTAATTTTGAAAGTCCAAAGCGGAAGTAGTATTGTCATTTTGAGCTCTGTGACATTTAGTCAAGAGCGCCAGTTGGGACCCAAATATGCCGTGTTGTGTCAGATTCCAGTTTTTATTTAATTTAATCATTTTGCACTTTCTTCTGATTGTTGTTGACTTTATTTTTTAAATTGTTTTTGTTGTTTTATTTTTTATTTATTTATTTATTTTTTTTGCAGGTGTTAAAAAAAGTGTATGCCTTTCAAAAACAGCATAATTTCGTATTCAAAGTAATCATTGCTCAATCTTGGAAAATCTTTGGACTTCTTTCTGTTGACTGACTTTTTTTCATATAGATGTTTTTGTAATTTATTTGACAAAAGCCTTTAATTATTTCAAAGAAAACTACTTTATATGCCCCCATTCCTTTCCTACGGATAAACAATGTTTCTCCAAAACCACAAGAACAAAATCTGCAGTGACCTATCGGTTATAAAACACGACCCCATTTTGAATGTCATTCCCTAATATTTCTTGGCAACTAGATGTTTCATGTTTACAGAAGAATGGCTAGTCAATGTTGCTGCAAATGATAAAGAGTTGCTGAGGATATTAGACAGACCAATTCATCTCAGCTTTGAGTAAGAAAAGACCCAATCTGGGTCCTGACCTTGTTCTACTGGGTTTTCGCATAGAGGACTAACTGGGAGCGTTTGAGGTGTAGAACAAATCGTTCGGCATCTCAACCTGAAAAGCGGGAGCGACGTGTACAATTTGTGAGAGATGGCTGCTTGGTGTTCCTTTTCCTTCTCTGGGCACACATGCTGAACATCCTGCACCTCCCTCTAGGCACTGAAGCTGCGCTGTGTGGGATTGCTCAACAGCAGAAAAGCATGAAACAATCTAGGAATTACATACAATGGATCTATGGAATGCAGCTCTACGGATAATATTTACCATAACTTCATAATGCAAGAGTTTCCACACGTTGTGCTTTGTCGTCTTACAGTCTTGTTATCTGTGTTTTACTTAACAAATTTCAGATAACATAAAACAATGATTTTAAGTCAAACTCAATGAGAGTTTCACATCTTGAACTATTGACCTCAGAGCATGGCAAAACTTTTCTGTTTCTCTATACTCACCTCACTTGTGATTGATCCCAAAAACCGCAGCTATTAACTTAAAGAACAGGATCATAAATCTCTCAGTAAAAACCAATATAGCAGAAAGATTTTTAAAATAATAAATAACAAAACAGACTATGTAACAAATCTACTCCGTTTTAATGAAAGCAACCTTTTACATGCATTGAAATCAGATTGTTGACCAATTCATAATATTGGTAAAAGTTTTAAATTAGCGATGCACCCGACTCTTCAGTGTTGGTATCATTGGTTCTCACTGCTGCGTTTCACACAACTCATATGGAAAGAAAGGCTGACCACTGGAGATCGAAGAAAACCTGACTTGATCACCTCTAAAGCACCAGAGGCTCACATTGAAAAAATCGAGAGAAAACAAGTATTTATGAAAAGCCTGCAATTATGTATCTATAAACATGTCAGCTGCTTTCTTTGTCCTTATCCATTAAGCTGACTGGCCAACTTCTATTTTCCCTTGACAGCACAAACCACAACGCTCCTGTTATCTAGTGCTGAAACTAGAGGGCTAGGGGGCAGATCGTACCTCTATAGTAGGCAAAGTCATAACCTTGCACCACTTGTTTGAAGAGGTTACGTCTGCAAATGCGGGTTTTTTTGTTGTTGTTTTTTTCATGTGCAATGATTCTCAGAACATCGTCGTCACCGTGGCATTTTTTCAGGTGTCAGCATAATGCCTGAACATGGCATTTTATGAGAAGCATAAAACTCTCGTCTGGACCTTGTTTATCCAATGACTTTGACGAAATAGCTTTAAATCAACCAATATAGTTTTTATACATTTCATTTTGTGGTGATCAAACTAAACCACACGTTTGGGTTTCAGACCAAAAATCCCACTGAGTTTGAAAAAGTCTGTATGTTTGCAACGCCCTCCATTAGTGGAAGATGAGAGTAATTTTTGCTTAGGAGTAGGATGATCATCAACTGAGGCGGCACCCCAACTAATGAGGATGTACAAAACACACTGCGCATGGAGTCAGAGGCAGATCTATAAAGTCATTAGCCAGACCTTGAGCTGACCTGCATGAAACAGCCACACCACAGCATCTTGCTCCCCACCAACGTTTTAGAAACCAGCTGGACATGCAGGCAACTGGAATCCTTCTGCTCATCCAGTGTAGCAGTAGGTCTACCGTATAATCAGCATCTGCTTGTCCTGGATCTGCTTCCTAACCTCGAAATGCAGCAATAGAAGTGGTAGTAGTAGAAACAGTAGCTGACTACTGTGGAGCACGAATGCAGGTTGTTTGTGGATCAGGAAATTGTGTTGATTTCTTTGTCAAATCCTCTTAGAAGACATAATCAAAATCCTTTGATTAAAAAAACAGCAACAAATCATTTGTATTACACATGAAACAGCAAGTAAATTTTGTAACACAGCACCTAGTGGTACTTTCGTATTGTTTGGTTGATCGGGGGCCTTGATTACGGAAGGCAGAAGGTTAAAGTGAAGTTACAGCAGCGTAAATAATTAGGCACAGGAAAAAAACAGAAAATCAGATCATTTATCTCACAGCATTTTCTGGAGCAATTAGCTAATGCTAGTTTTCACAACAGTAACTGTGCATTTAGCTAAAAACTGAGTAAATCTTCTGTTGAGTTAGGATGCCGTTCTCTAACCTGCACAAGTGTGGGGATGGTGGCCTGCCACTTCCTGCTCTAAAGACTGCATAAGGTCATTTTAGTCTGAATCACCAGACAGCATGATGGGCCGAATGAAAAGCAACATCAAGGTCAGCAGCATAATATTCCAGGTGGAGACGGATAACCACACAAACTCACATAAGATTACCAAAACAGCTGACCTCCCTCCTGAGATATTGAGGTGAGAGATTTATTTTTACGGTCAACTTCACCATCCATGAGATGTTCCGAAACAAAGATCCTCTCTGCTTTGGCAATAATTACCGAATGTTAAGGCTTCCTCCTGCCAAGCAGAGCAGAACACATCGCTCTGCAGTTCTGAAATACGGTTTTGCTGACTCAGTGGTGAGCAGCCCATTCCTCCTGTTTTATTTCTTTTTATTTTCTTTTTCTTTTTTATGCAACCAGAAAACATTTCCAAGAGCTGAATAGTAAGACTGGCACCGCAATACTTTGATGGCTTTGCATGTGCCTGTGAGGTGTAAATGTTCAAGCAAGTCTAGTTTAGTTGACATTTCTCACAGCTGCGAGTCACAGCGAATGCTGATATTTTCATCTGAAAGACAATCGATTTAGGGACACATCGCTGTCAGAGCTTCAATCAGTTCGGCCTCAAAAAGGCTGGTTTCTCATCTCTTGGAGAATACCAAGGAAACCTTTGCAAAGCCCTTGTAGCCTACTTTTCAGTCATGGCTGATGCCGAAACGGTGCACCTTTCCTTTGGTGTAATGCTTTTTCTTTAATAGGTGAGAGGAAAGAAACTAAATTACGATTGCATTAAGAAGTTGTTTAGAACATATGTATTTTTAATTTCAAATACATATACATTACTTTTGTCTAGTACAGATATATCAGGCTCATCTGCATTTGTGAGGCCGCCGTGTAGCACAATGCAACACAGTGCACACGTGCGGCTGTTTCTTGCACACCTTTTCCTGAGATTCAAAGGGTTTTCTGTGTCTTAATTTGCCTACATACACACTCAGGAAATGTACGCACACATCGCATGTGGCTTTTCAGCTCACAAACAGCACAAAAACCACACAAAGACTCAAACGTGCAAAAGAGGAAGCTTGAGAGAGAGAGAGAGAGGAAGAGAGATAGAGAGGGAGCTCAAAATATATCAGCGGGAAATATGCAAAGAAAGGTTGCCGATATTGCAGTGCATGTGTGTGCATGTTTGTATTAATATGTGCTCTTCTGCTTCTCTTTGTAAGTACGCAATCAGGTGATTTTTTTAAAACTTTTTTTCCCCCTCGGCTGCTGTCAGTCAAAAGCAGATGGACGAGTTTCATAAGGCAAAATGACAAGTTTACAGGTAATTGTGAGCTTTTCTTTCGGTAGATTTGCAATTTTGCTAAAGGTCGTGACATCATCCTGGCAAATTTTATGTCAAACATTCTTGTTTGGCTCCATACTTCCTGCAGGAGAACAAACAGCCAGTCATGTTACCTCATTTATAAATGTCAGTGAGAATGAATCGGATTTGACGACCTACGGCAAGTTGGGGAGCTTGTCAAAACTCAGCTCAGGTTGTCAAATTTAGCTTCAAGGACTGCATGCATGCCATGCAGGAGGGCCTTCTGCTGAAATGCACATGGAGGAACTTCTGTGTACTTCTGCATTGTCGTGTCTTTCTCTTTTGACTTTACTTTCAGACTTGCAACCAGTCTTTTTGTTTCATGTGCTGCACTGTTGAAGGTGCTGCAGAAATCAACTCGCCTTGTTTTTAGGCATTTGATGCATAAATTACAGACGTTTGGACACACCAATGTAGCAATCATCTCATGTCAATCTCAATAGCTGTGGATTTGAACAATTTATCCGGAAATCTCAAATGATCACAATCATGGCTAATGTGAACGGACGTAACCCTCTGACCTGAATCGTGTCGTCCATATTTGTTTTTCTTTTGCTATTGTTCCAGGATTCTACAGCTCAGCTCCACAGTGATGGAGTGTAGCTATTAGCGCCACTTTAGCGCAGAAAGTTGAAAGCTTGATTAATTTGTTTCCTTTTTGGTATGTGTATGTCTACCGCGCTCAAAAGCTAAACCTACTTTAGCTATGACTCCCATACAGCGAGATGTCTTCTTGCAGGTCGGAGCACGTGGGTGTAAAAAAGATCAAGGGAACCTGTCACTTCCCTCCTCAGTGACTCTGCATTCAGTCTCGACTACTCTTGTTCTCTCTCTGCATCCTTTCAGTCTACTTCCATCCATCCATCCATTTTCCATCACCCATCTCCCTAACGGGGTCGGGTGTTGCTGGTGCCTATCTCCAGCTGCGTTCCGGGCGAGAGGCGGGGTTCACCCTGGACAGGTCGCCAGTCTGTCGCAGGGCAACACAGAGAGACAAACAGGACAAACAACCATGCACACACACACTCACACCTAGGGAGAATTTGGGAAGGCCAATTAACCTGACAGTCACGTTTTTGGACTGTGGGAGGAAGCCGGAGAACCCGGAGAGAACCCACGCATGCACAGGGAGAACATGCAAACTCCGTGCAGAAAGACCCCGGGCCGGGAATCGAACCCAGGACCTTCTTGCTGCAAGGCAACAGCGCTACCCACTGCGCCACTGTGCAGCCCCTTTCAGTCTACTTTTATGTGTTTTATGGTTTTTGGGTGGGGTTTTTTTTTTTTGCCATAAGTCAAAACTTTCTAAGCAAGTCAGCTTTCTGACTGCAGCTTTCAGCTCGCCTGTGCAGCCTCATATAGTGTTTTGAATTTGAGCAGCTGGCTTTTTTCTTTTTTTCTAAATCAGCGCAACGTGACTGTGCAGTACAATCTCCTACCAGACAGTGACACTAAAGAGTCCAGTCTGTCTGTGATTAAGTGCGTCTCCCTGCAGGCTGGTGAGGAAGCTCAATGTTTCCCCGTGAAGGCGCTCACTTGCAGTTAGAACAGTCTAAATTAGAAGGCAATTAACATGAATAAGGCCTCTGTCCCTGGAGACCGAGGAGTAGATTAAATATGAGGTTGCGTTTTTGTTTTTTTGCTACAGTAATTTAAGGGGCAGGCATGCCTTGCCAGGCAGAGGAGAGCAGAAGAGATTAAATACGACAAGTGATCATAACTACAGCAAAGGTAGTCAATCATCTCTTACTTTGACCTTTTATCTATTCGTTTATTTTTTGCAGCCCTTTTCTAAGCTGAGTGTTACTATTCCGATGCATTGATTTGCTGTCAAGTGATAGAAAATTATTTAAAGTTATTGAGGTTGAGTGTATTTAGGGGTGGAAACCACCCTGTGTGTGGTGTTGGCTGTGGTTTGAAACATAGCAGTGAAGGAAACTCATTTAACTGAAATGTGTTGAAATGCCAAAAAAACAGATTTTAGGGTACAAGACAACACTGTTTGGTTTTTTTATTTGTACCATAATCCCTCTGCAACTCACTCCTGATTACAATTATTAATAGACCACTATTAAAAATAGACTGAAGCTGCTGTGGAAATCTGCTACTCTACTGACCATCTAACTTCCTTTCTGCTCTGTGTATCACCTGGTGGGCTTTGTTGTTGCTGCCTTTGAGTCCTTTGGGTCCTTTGAGTCTTCATCTCCTTCAAGTGTGTTGTCACCGACGGTCCCAGAGCAAATCTCAGTGATCAGCTTCTTTCCCCGCTCTCTCGACCCTCTGCTCAATATCTCCAGAAACTCAAACCTTACTGTCTGAAGCCGTCTGCCATCCGCCCAATCATTTGGCTCACCTTGTGTTTTCCACTGCAAAATGACACAGATCGCATAATTCATGACTGCAAATGAGATATAATCAATTTTATTTTGTTCACATACTTCATTGTTATGAAAAAGTCTGCACCCATCCACACCTCAACTGGTGCACTCTCGCCTTTAACAGAAAAGTGGCAGCGAGAGCTCTTGAAAGGAAATCACAAGTGGTTCCGTTTGCAGTTTGTAGCATGTGGAACAAACACCTGGAAGAAGAGGCTGTGGCCAGATGAGAAACAACATTTTGTGCAACTCCCAGTCCAGGACTCACATGCTCTGCAAATTTTGTAAATCATACCCACCCACATACGTCCGCAAGGGGTCTCTAAGAATGTCTGCATACAGATTAAGTGATGATTGAGCGTGCTGACAGGGACAATGGTAACCTCAGTTATTCAGGGCGGTGCCAAGCACACGGCAGTTAAGAGCCACAGAACGGCCAGCTCTTGAGAAAAGAAAGAATGCCAACAAAGCTCGCTGCACGGACAATTCACTCATTCACCAAAATCCAATCAGAGAATCTGTGACAAAGGTGCATTTCGCAAACGCTCTCCTTCCAATCTGAAGGAACTTGAGCTCTTTTGGAAATAAGAGTTAAATTAGTTTAGATTAACATCAGTAAAAGCAATAACCTGCTGAACCAATTAGGGGCAGGTGACCCATATTTATACATTTCACATTCTTCTGTTTGGAAACTTATTCCTCACCCCATATGTCACATGTCATGTGACCATAATCACATGACACAGACCCCCTATTATCATTTAACAAAGAGCCGGCAGTATAAATTTTTCTTGTATTCTGCATAGCGATGCTTGTCCATTTAAGAAAGGATAATCGATCTTTCATGTGTTTTGTGTTTGCAAGCATTATCTGCAATTAAAAAAAAAAGACTTGTCATTTTCTCAGATGTAGGCAGAGTACCCTCCACTCAAAGACTCTGCTTCAACCGGACACTGACGTCAATCTGTGACGTGTGATTCGGGCTTTGAGTTTGCCACATTATCAGCAATGACCAGCTGAGCCAATCAGGTGCGGTACAGTATTTGAATGTAGGCCCTTTCATTTTTTCATCTTAAAGTTTAATTATTTTGAAAAAAGCAATACAAGTCATCAACAGCTTAGTGTGGATTTACGTGAAAAGTGGGGCCGGTGTTATTTTATGTGGGAGTCATTTTTTCCACAATGGAAATGTCTAAGATCGCTCACAATTGGAGCGTCGAGAGCGCTTATTAAACATTGCGAGTTCACATCTGTGACCGTGTGATTCACATCATCTCAGGCCTGAATCACATGGTTGATCAGCAGGCCTGATATCCTGAATCACTTCATCTGCAGCCAGAGCACCTTTACTTACTAATGTCTTCTCTTTTTAAAGTGGAGCAGCTGGTCTTCATCTGAGAGAGCACAATAGATCCAGGGCAGGGACGCCGACGGCGTTGCGTTGTTGACCCATTTCAGACAATGGGAGTTCTGGTTTATCAAGTGTGTCAGAACATTTGTGGGTTTTTTTTTTTTTTTGACAATTTCCTTTGAAAGGAACCTATTAAATTTTGTGTGGCACAAATAATGGAGGTGCAATCATTTTGCAGTAAACAGTGTAAAACCGGACTGAACAAAACGTGATTTGGTGACAAAGATAAAACAGTTAAAATGAGTTTCATAATTCTGGATTGTGAACCATAACAATGGAGTTCTTGCTAAATTAGCTTGGTCTATTATACCAAAATTTCCAGAACTCCACAGCGTGATTTAACTTTCTGGAAAACAAAGTATTTTATCTTTTAAATGTTGCTTTTCTTTGAGGCTAAACACCTTAATGTGACTTTGTGCTGTTGCGAAATGGCTTAGATTTTCAACTACCTAGTTTAATTTGCAAATATGCCTTAATATGCACAGTGGATCCAGTCTTAACGTTACTAAAAAGACTAATATTTAGTCTTTGCCTCAACTTTTGAGCGTACAGCCAAACACCAAGGAAAATGAATGGTGCTCCTGGATACGACTACTATAGGATGAATAATCGAGACTTACATTTAAAAAAAAAAACAGGACCAAGTTTGAGAAGACAAAACACACCATCAGTCATTAGAATTATGTCCCTCCCTTTGATAAGAATAAAACTACATAACATGAGTAATAATGTAAAGTAGTTGGACTTTTGTTGATTCTACGGTGCTTTGCAGATGTCGGCATTTAGCCCTTTGAGCCTTTTCACACTTTCCTACATCACAACCACAAACTTCAATATTTTTGTTGGCATTTTATGTATGTTAAAGAGCAACACAAATTGTACATAAAAAAAATTAAAATTCAAGCGTGTCTGATCCTTGATGATATCTATTTACTAATCAAAGTCATTCTGCAAGTAATTTAACCTCATGAATCAGCTGTTCCCCAAAGGGCCTGGCAGATTTATTATGCATCTCTGGTGAATGAACAGCATCATGGAGCACAGCAGACGGGTCAGTGAGAAGGTTGAGCTGAAGTATGAAGCAGGGTTAAGTTACATGGCCGTTGAAGAAGGCATTTGTACTTTGGACATTGTGGGCAGGAGTTCAGTTCTGCTGATTAATTCATTATCTGGATGAAGCTTGTCAGCAGAGGAAAGCATCAAGCCCTAAGATATCCTGATGGACAGATGTGCCAAATCTGGACACAGTGAACCAACACCAGCAGTTGACCTGCCTCCCCAAATCAATGTTTACTGGAAACTTCACACTGGAGCTCGAGCGGTTTGGTTCGCCCTTGAGACTCAGTTTAATTTTCTGTTCTATTCTGTTCGTCTAGATAGATAGAGTGTTTGAGTTAAGTTCACTAGAAAGCTGCAACATCTGCATACTCTTCATATCGTACTTTTAGTGTGGTCAATCAAAGAGCAGACCAGATGGAAATAAAAATAAACACTGAGAAGGAAAAGAGATTGAAACGATCAATTTTTAGTTTCAAAAGAAAAAAAAAATATAGCGTCTCTGTTCACTTTATTTTAAATATTTTATTTCAGTTTGACGTGTGCAAATAGGTCATGAACTACTTATGTCAGTCTTACATTGTGCTTTAAACCCCTTAAAGGTACATCAGCAACAGCATTGCACTGCTTTGTTGTTGTTTTTTTTCATTATATGACTACATATAATTGGAACAATGATGTTTTTAAGTGCACACTGCTTTCATGCTGAAAGTTTTAAGTCACCATGGAAGCTTTGGGGAACTCTAAACCAGAAAAAATAAAATAAAATTACACCATCTTTCCGCCCAGGTGAAAGATAAAAGTGCACAAGCACCTGTTGCTCTGTCAGGAACACAGACCACCGCTTTGATCCGTTACGCCCTCATCCCGGGTCGCCGGCTCTACGTCTATATTTGTACATGAGTGTGGGCAAGACTTTGGAGGCTTGTTCTGATCTGCTGGGGCACGGCTGCTGTTATCAGCTGTCATCAGGAGTGGAGATGTACAACTTTGCTCTGTTAACTTTGAAGTGGCTTCCTGGTAGAGCCTGCTGCATGTGTGTGTGTGTGTGTGTCTTCGAATTTAGAAACAATCAGCTTCTAAATTTTTACAACGTGACTGGAATAAAGTTAAGAAAAGGAAATATGTGTTTCTGTCATTGCTAATGAGCTCTTTGGTGCATAAAGGCCTCTTTATAGGAGGAGAGACTGGCAGTGTCTAGCAAAGAGTGCATTTGTACATGCATGTGAGGGTGACAAAGAGGTAGAAAGTGAGAGGTCAGCGCTGCCTGGCACTCAGCTGCTGAAGCCTTCTCTTTGTGTGGAGCAGAAAGAGCCACTGAACAAATGACACAAAGACAACTAAGCAGGCTGACAAAAGACAGAGTCTGCAAACAGATGTTGCCTCAGCTGATTCCTGGGAGTCATTCAACACCAGCACAAAACCGTTTTAAACACCAGTTCACTTCCACTGCTGCGAACACTGAAGGTCAGGTTTAGAGTCATGAAATAAGCGAACTGCTAGCTTTTAAGTTCATTTTACAACCACACTGTCACATAAAGTGTTTGTTTTACAACGGTGAGAGTTTTGGTATGATAAAACATGGGTCATAAACATGAAGAACGTCAACAGCCGAAGTCGATCATTTCTTGTTTGGACTTGTCAATATTCTTAGGTACTACTTTTTGCAAATAAATAAAAAAAAAGGCTCCCAGGAAAAGCGAGGTGATCTGATGCATAAATTTGCAAGCTAGGGTTTATGATTCAAGCTGAAGTCACATTCAGATGTGGTTCCTAACTCTTGTCGGTTGCATCAATGGATGGATAGAGTGAGCAGAAAGCATTTGCTCTCTGAACTGCTAGAAACATTGTTTGGAAAAGTCAGCACATCCTGATGACTTTAAATCTCGACTAAAAACCCACCTGTTTAGAGTTGTATTTGAAACTTAATCAATTACAAATTTAATGATGGCAATTGGCTTAATGTCATGTTTTGATTGTTGATTCTATGTTGCATGACTTTGTGTTTTTTATGATGTAAAGCACTTTGAAATGCCTTGCTGCTGAAATGTGATATACAAATACAATTTGATTGATTGATTGATATTGGCAGGGATGATAAATGTGTGTAAAAAATTAATTTCACACTCAAAATGTCCAAAATGTGTCCAAATTGTGTGGTGGACAATTTCACCATTGAGAAATAGTTTACTAAATCAGCAGTGCCACCTCTAACAGCTCCTGTGAAATAAGTGCAGCGAAGCCGTTAATAGAGTCCAGGAATGAATAATAATGATGATGAATAATGTTAATGCTGGAAATACAAATCCCGTGACAGTGCACATTTTCAAAGAAAACCTCCAAATAATTAAAACAAGAGAGAAACTCATTAAAACAAAGTGGTGGATAAATGGTGAGACGTCCCAGCGTCTCACCTGTCGGCTGCTGCATTGCATTAATGAGGGATGTTTATTCACAGGGGAGTGCTACACAAGATTAAGCGTGTTGTTTCGTGGCTTACCTTGCTAAATTACATCTTTCTTCAGCTGATCCCATTGACAAACCGACGGCCGGTTTTTCTAACCTGCAATCGTTGACTTTTCCTCCACTATTATTATCAGATACAATTGATTTCTCCCACCGAGTCACAGTCACGCAAATTGTTGGCAAGGTTTTAAAAGCAATTGGCATTTCAAGGAAACTTTAATTACCCTGTCAGTCTCCAGTTACTGGAATTGGCTCATATACTTGACTTATGTATTAATCACACCCAACTTATCAGAGTTTACCATCAACAAAACTCTGTTTGGAGATTTTTGTGTCACACCTGCAGATGTTTTGAAGAAAGAAAAAGAAATGATAAATGCAACATAACTTCACTTTAATGCTCCTCTCCCCACCACAGCTATGTATCAGATTTATTTTTGATCACTTTCATGTTCACAAACGACATGAGTCATTTTCTTTAATTGATTCAAATGACTCTAGGGGAGAACGAGTGATAATTTTTCACAGCAAGCCCAGTCAAGTAGAGTTTTATCCATGTAGCTCTCTGCCACATTGAGAATTTTGGTGATAAAAGATCCTGCAAGGAATGCTCCATCAAAAAAAAGGCTGGCTGTTGGAGGAGCAAGCAGGAGTCTTGAGTTCATCACTTTAAAAATCGAAGTCTGACAACATATTTAATGTCAGTCTTACCATGTGTTAAAATAAATACACATTATGCTTGATAGGGCGCTATATCTGTGCAGATAAAAATCTAACCTACATCCCCTCATGACAGCGAAGAGATGCGTGTTCTCACTACGACTGAAACTGATGGTGGAGATGCAGAAACCTTCCATATGTTCAGGAAAGTTATGCAGATTTTGAATTTTAAATGTGTGTGGCGGTGCTATTAGACAGCATGACCAAGAATGGAGAACAGAAAAGGCTAAGATGCTGAGTGTGCAGTAAAGTCAGTCACCACTTCGCAGTCAAATGAAGCCTATCAAATCGAGTCGTACTCAAATGGCTTTAGAAAGGTTTAGAAATTGTGCTGCTTCCATGGTGATGAAAACAGCAATCAAGCCCCAAGCATAGTTGCAGTAAGATGCGCTCCTTCTGTGATGACAGGAGTTTCGTTTCAGGAGAAACTTCATACCAGGAAACAGAAACCTGGGAAGACGGATGGAAGAACAAGAAACACACAAACAGAACAGAACCCAGGATTTCCCCAAAGACATGGTGGAAAACGAAGGTGTTGGTAAATAGATGTTCCTTTTGATCAGATGCCAAACTAATCAAAATGTCAGCATGTTAGTGTGCAGTATTTCACAGCGTTCATTATTACATCAGTTATTAGCTGGCAGCCAATAATGGGGAGTGAAGTGCTGCCATAAACCATGGCACAGACTCTGCCGTGCCTTCTGAACGGTTGTAAATATTAACAGCTGCACTTCGTGTGACTCTGCCAGTTCCTCTGTAATTCGACACACCTCCACCATTTCTTTTGGTTGCGGTTTCTTAAGAATAACTACTTGTCAATTTAATTTTCCTTAAACGCTCTTCGGTCACAACTTTTGCCAAACACATTTGCGCACGAATCAGTTTACACGTCAGGACCTAATTTGTGTTTTCTATTTGTTTACACAGTTATAACCCGAAATTAATTTTATAGCCTTTTAATTAAAAGTTTCTGATATTTCTGGACATAGTGCATTTTTAAATATGCTGCAATGGGTGTCATTTGTATTGCGCTACAATACTTTTTCTGCAAATATTTATTTCCCTGTGAACATTTTGCATCTTGTACTTTATAAATTTTCAGATTTTATTTTCGAAATTTGTTTACATGTCAACATAACAGGTAGCAGATTTGTGTTTAGGTCGTACACATGTTAGGTTGAAATGGTTCAAGCAAAGATTACCGTAATCCTTCTGAAAATGGTCATAAAAAACTGAAAAAACAACAAAGTTTGAAAGCTGGAAGCTTGCAGAGTAATTGCTTAACACCACGCCAAAAGATTCGAAGCAAAACATACGGAAATATTGACGTGCATAAGCAATCTAGAACGTGTGAATGCATTCCCTCTTAAACCTCAATCTTTCATCTTAGGTAAACCAAAACTTTTCCAAAGTTATATTTATCCACCTGGCACCAACCAAACTGGGAGAGATAAGTAAACATGTTTACCAAATAACTTAAGCTGTTCTGTCGACATCAGGATTTACAGTTTGGAGGAGGATCTGTAAATGTCATCCTCCAAATACAGTTTTTTTTTCTTTTTTCCTTGGAACCAGAAAATACAGAGGTTTGGCTAAATGTGCCGTCTTGTGCAAGCTTCTTCTAGGAACAGAAATTAAATGCCTGTGGGTGGGGAAGTTTGTGTTTATCCTAAAATGTAGGGATTAATTTAGTAACTTTCAGTCCAATAAAGTACACATAAGTAAAAAAAAATAAAAAATCCATCATAGCCTTAGGAACAGTCGCCATGAAGCCTCGAAATCCTCAAAAAAAGGAGAATGAAGCCAAAAACTAAACCACTTGCTGAAGCAGCATCAGCTCATATTGTAGGGACTTTCTGACATTAAATGAGGCCAAACATTACACTTTTAAGTGACAACAGTTAATATTTGCCATATTTCAACTGCTGACAGCCAGCATTTTGTTATCGAGGCATCACAGTGGTGGCTGTGTATTTTGATTGTGTTCAAGGTTTTAACAAACTATAATAGATTTAGTATCTAAAAAAAATAAAAAATAAAAAAAAGCAACAGAGACAGATTGCAAAGTGTGAATCAGTGAGAGGAGGAGACCAGGATGGACTGAATGAGCCATTTGTTTGTCCCTCTGTTGTCCTGCCTGGCCTTACTTGGTGCTCGGTGCCTGGCTTCCAGGGTGTCTCCCTCTGCCTGTATCGACCTCTGCCATCGTCGCATTTGCATTTCTTGCTCCTGTGAGAGCGAACCTAAAGCGCGTGTTTGTCTCGACGTCTGGAGCGCTTGCCGCAGGCCTGATGATGCAGGGACTGGGGAAGACGGAGAGAGGAGAGCAGGGACGCGACATCGACCTGGCGTCGATGAGGTCCACCATGCCAGCCAGCGGCCCACTGCAGGTCAGTGCGTCCCAAACAGATGGAGCAAGGCGGGTGAACAGGAGAGAAGTTTTCCTGGCTTTGCTCTGCGGCACTTCTTCACTGCATTCCCCCTGTTTACGTTTCCTTCTCCCTTTTCTCTTTCATCTTTGTTGCGTTCTTCCTGGCATATCTGTTCCTCTGAATCGCTGCTCCTGTCTTGGCGACGCCACACAGCTGTGGTATGTCCTGCCTAAGTGAGACCCGAGGATCAGAGGGCTGCCGTTTGCCTCTTTAAGGTTTCGGTTCAGTGTCTGGACACTGTTCCAAGAAAGAGACGTGATCGCGACATCAATCAAATATCAATTAGGACCAAGGTGTGAAGGTTAATAATGGATGCTAAGGGAGTCATTCTAGGTCGTAGGAGCAGGCACTCACAAATGCGAAGAAGTTAAGGTCACCGACAGGATAAAAATCTGACCCAAAACGATGGGCAGTTTACTATATCACAATGACAAATGCATCATATTTAATGAAGTGTATATTTATGACACATCTACCTCTAACAGTTGGTGCTTTTCTCAAAAGCCTATCGATGGAATCAAATATTTGCCCTGAGTCACCGGGCGGAGGACCTAACTGTTACACGTGGCAAGAATAAGTTAGATTAATTAGATTAATTGGTCTCTCTAAATGTCCTCTACGTATGAGTGAGTGTGAACATGGCTACCTGTCCTACCTGCCAGACACCAGCTCCTCATGAACCTGTAAAGACCCACAAATAAAGACAACAGATGGTTGGATGGATAATGAACAGTGTTATATATAAGCTAAACATACTGCAGCCTGATTTGTTTACATCTAAAACAAAGGTGTCCAGACTTTCTAGATCCATTCAAACCTGCCAGCCATCAAGTGAGTCACCCTGTATGAATGAACCTTGTGAAGGCTCAGTCATGTGCCGACAGCCTCAGTGAGAAAGGAAAACCTCGTCGTTTATGGTGTTAGTAAGCAGCTGCAGAGGTTCTTGCAGAAAACAGAAGCTCAACACCTCACAGAGGAGCTTTTAGCCACAATCTGCCATCACTTATGTCTGTTGCAACATATGGCTTTGTACAAAAATGTGTGGCCAAGTCCTCACCGCAACTATTCATTGCTGGTGGCTTTAATATCTGTCGACAGATGTAATGAGAAGCACATAATCAACACTGAGCTGAAATGAGTTCATGTGGGAGTAGGCATCTGGGGCATAGCAAAATGTACATCCTGTTGGATAACTAAGACTGTTTGATACCTCAGTCATTTCAGTCACGTGTTATTTGAGAGAACACATGGTAGCCATTGCATCAATAAAGACATTGTGATCATAATGTATATGTGACTATAAATGCCAGCGACAAAGTGCAAGAAAAGCATCTTGTTCCCAGTTATGTTCTGAGATTAGATGTGGTTTGACCTACAAATTCAAGCTTCTGCTGATGTTGCACAATAACTGGAGGGCCTGAAATTGAGAGCATGTTGACTCAGACTGTTAACGGTTTGACATTTTTCTTCATTTCACATCGACGCAAAGCCTTGATGCAATTCTGAAGCATTTACGCGTGGCCTTAAATCCTGTTTGGTTGTGATCCGCGATGATAACATTGACTGAACCTGGGATATTCCATTTGGACTCCAGAGTTTTTCATCTGTCTGTGTGTAGCCATCATGATGAATCTATTTCTATGGTGTGAAGGCTTTGCACCTCTAAGTCACTCTCTATGTATAGCGCACAGCAGCAGAGTGTGGAGTGCTGATAAAGACTTAGAAATAATCACATGGCCTCTCAAAGCATGAGAGTCAAGTTTCGATGTTAGTAAAAGAGAACACTGGTTCTCTTTTACTGATGTTCTATGTTTAGCAGCAATACTGCGCTCTATACGGTACCATCTGTTTTTCTCTTTTTTTTTTAAAATGACTTTTGACATAATGTGTGTGAAGATGTGTGGCTTTTGAAGCAACTAGCTTCTTTTACACTGATGTAGCTGTAATTTAGAAAATTTAGATATAGATTACCACTTATAATCAAATAATTGATTGTTACCTTCAGTCATCTGACAACTAAAGCATTTGTGTTCATAGACATACTAATGCTGGTGTTTTTTTTTTTTTTTTTTTTTTTTTCTTAGGTTGTGAGTTTAAGCTTTCAATTATATACAGAAATTTACCAAAAAAAAACAAAATAATGAATTGGTCAATAATGGATATTGCTGACCTCTATAACCTTTTGAATATTGTTAGCACAAGTCAGCACTGAAATACTGATAGTGACCCAAAATAGAGCCAATAAATTCACTAAATTCCTTAGTTCAAGTTTTCTCTGCTTATTTTCCCCATAGGCACATGTATCCATGTGTCTGTGTATTCATTAGTCATTTTCCCTCAGCTCCTCAGTTCAGGCCTCAAGCCAGCTGCAGGACACTCTGACTCCCAAGAACCAGAACAAAGTTCTTGTTGGCCATCGCATTTGAAAAACTGTTGGATATATTACTCAGGTGCAAAACTCCTGGGAAGTCCTCGCGTTGCCCGTCTTCTGCAGCATTTGATTATAAAGTTATCAAGACATTACACAGAAACTAAATCTGCAAGTTCTTGGAGTATAATGTATTATCAACATAGCATCACATCGAAACTGACTGTCTTAATCTGCTGTAGAAACTAAACAACCCCATCATATCACGTTTCCCCAGTGAGAAAAAATAATACGCTTAAAGTAATGGGAAGTTGGAAATCTTCAGTCGCTGAAAGACATGCAACGTCTTTCAACTTGAAAGCAACTTGTCTGTCCCATTAGGCAGTTTAGTCAAACAGGCAGCAGGACTTTGTTCCAACATCTCCGAGTTCCTTGACTTTTTGTTCACCCTAAAGCCTCTGAGGTCCCTCGTAAATCAGTGTGGATGTATATCCCCTGTCCTACTGTCGATATGTAAACAGAGCTTTGACAACTTAAATCCCAGCAGCCTTTCCTGGATGACAGTCAGAGTCGGTTCTTCAATGTAAACAAGTTTGAACTGGTTACTCAGTGACTTTGTCAGATCATGGAAGAATAGGGGCCACTGTAGGGCAAGTCTGCACAATTTAATATTTATGTGTTGTTGCATTCATTTTCCATCCCTACATAATATTGCAGAACTTAATGTGCGTGCGTGTGTGTGTGTGTGTGTGTGTGTACATGTGTGCGTGCGTGTGTGTGTGTGTTTAGGTGTGTGTGTAATTGTTACATTCAGGCAGGGGGTGTGAAGGACAAGAAGCTGTACAATTGTCTTTGCGATTCTGGGAACTTTTGAGCGTGATCGTCAAACGAGACGAGACTTTAAACTGTTCAGAACATCACTTTTAATTTGTATTTAAAAAAAAACAACTAAATATAAAAGCATTAGTTTCCCTCTTCCTAATAAAATATCTTCTACTTTGTTAGCTGATCACATAAAATCCCAATAAAACGCGCTGATGTTTGTGAAATACGGAAACATTCCAGAGGTGTAAAGACTGTTGCAAGAAACTCCAAGTGAAACACATTTGATCAGTTTATATTTTAATAAACAGATCACAAACAGGTTCAGAACATGGCCGAGTGAAATTCTTTGCCACCATCTGGGAAGAGTAAACACACACCCTATGACACATTTTTATTTTTGACCCGTTGTTTCACTTGTTTTCCATGCAATAATTTCAAAACTGAAATTAAAAATGATATTACTGTCAACTCCAATTAGCTGCATTTATGGTGACTAGTAGATTAGCTTAATCACAAATGGTTAAACTTTAAACAGCTGGAAAACAATGGAGACGTTAATGATTACCGGGTGATGTGCGTCCGATTTCAAAATTTTCGTTTCATTTCAATATGACTCATTATTCTGGCAGCATGTGCATCTTCTTTTTACATGCTATGTGCTTTCTGTAAACCACGAATGTCTAAACTGTACTCATGAACATTCACATTTACATATAGTGTGACAACATATTGAGTTCAAAGCCTCTTAGGACTTGGTGTGTGCTTGGGACATTTGAACCACCAAATTATGTTCATCATCTGAGATGAAGTTGACGATTTTTTTAGGTAATTCCTGTACCCTACTCTTCCATTTTTCTCCAATAAAACAGCCCACAGCATGACTCCTCCACCACTGTATTCAACTGCTGCTACATGATTCTCAAGTTTGAAAGGCTCGTCTTCCGTTGTCACAGACTCTTTGTCTTTGTTTTGTTCAACTGTAAAAACCTTCATTCAAAGAGGATTTAGCTTTTTGATGTGGGCGCTGCCAAATTTTAGTGCCAATTTAGAGCAAGTGGCAGCTTTAAAGAGGAGGTTCACAAACAATTCTCCCCTTTTTCCTCAGAGTTTGTATGAGCCCGATAAAGCCTAGATTGACTGATAACACAGAGTGTCATTAAATCATGACCCCCCGTATCCCTGTTTCTTCCTCCCCTTCTTTCGCGTAAACTCATAATTATATTGTCAGGGTGAAAAAGAGCAGTTATCTGGCGCCATTATTGTCACCACAAACTCTGCTTCCACTTGGGCTGGAATCTCCGTCCTCTTGTTTTCAGCTCGTGACAGACTCATTCTGCTCTCTGCGTGATATAGTTTATGATGACAGTAATGTCAAATTAAGTTAAGTGGCTCCTCAGAGCATAGAAATAAATCTCTACAAGCGGAGTTCGGGCTGAGAGTTTTGTGCCACGCTTTTTCGTCTTCGTCCACTCGTCCCAGTCGCGCTCGCCAAGAAGCAGCAAGAAGCCCCTCTCTCTAACGCCCGGGCTGGCTCGCTGGGACTCTACAACACTACAACTCAAGTATGCATGCACACACCCCAGCAGATGCACATGAATCACAAACACACACTAAGCCTGTAAAGCTAGCCTCTCTCATTCACTGGCAATCTTGTCTGAGGCACTTTTATGACTGCTTTTGTGCTCTTCTCTTTAAAAAAAAAAAAAACACAACTGAACATATGCATTTCTTTCAGGTAAATATTTCATCATTAAACAAAGAGTCCATGCATGTAGTTCGGATACATGCAGAACCTCTTGCCGTTTCCTTTCTGAACTCGTTTCATAAGAAGTGGCACTAAAACGAGAAGTGAAATTTATTTTAACTGTCCTCCGAACATGCATAGTACACACTCAACCCAGGATAGAATGTGACCTCGACTTTCTCTATGAAATGTGTTGCTGTTCGCTCAGTTATTGGTCTTATGTGATTGTGTTAAGACTGAGGTCACTCGGAGGTAAATACAGACCTCTTTCTATCTGCGTTTCCCTGCCCTTCAGCAAAGCGGTTAGGTCACTGGATAAGACAAAGTGAGTGTCTGTGGGAACAAACCCAGACCTGAATTTTTCCGCTTGGTGTTGCATGTATGCATGGCAGCTTGTGTGAGCACTTATATAAGTGCAGAAGTATAGGTAAGTACATAAAAAAGAGGTGCAGATTTACATGACAAACTTTGGAGGCAGGTATTGTGTCTAATCAGAGGTACAAAGGCCATAATGCAAACTTGGAAGGTTTGTGGATAAGCTACAAGAACTTGTGTCCAAAATTGGATTATTACCACTCCAGAAGCGTAAAGTAACATTTTCCAGAGGTATAAAGATCTAAAGTTGGGGCAAAGCATTAAGGAATTGTTTTTATTGTGGTCCAGGCTTACATCATCTAGCCATCGTCAATGAAGCGCCTGATTTGGATTATATTTATTGATCATATCAGTGATGACCATGAAGTACAAGAAACTATTCCATACCCAAAACTAAGCTTCACAGATTTTTTTTCAGCATCGCATATCCCTATGCACACACAAATACATCTTATTTATGGGCCTCTGTTGTCATAAACTAATAGCCATACTGATGTTTAATTACCACTACAGTTCTCAGCAGTGTGAGTGTATTGGTCCGTGACCTTTAGAGTGAAAACAAACATCCTCAACCTCTGCCGGGCAAACCACTTACAATTCTTCCACAAGCAAAGCAGTCATACAAAAAGTGTTGATCAGGCATGTTAAGCAACTGGAGCCACTTAACAGTAGGCCTTCATAAGATATGTTATTACTGCAGCTCGACCCCAGTCAGCTACAATGCTGGAATGCCGGGAACAAGTTAATGAACTGGTATTAATAATTCAGTGCTGCAGGGCTTTCTCAAGAAGAAATTACAGCAGTGGTTTCAAGATCTTTAGTGCTTGAGACAATTATGTAACTCTGATTGACATGGAGGTTAATCATGTAAATTCATAATATTAGATAAATTGCTGGAGTTTATTTGCACGAAGGTCTTTCTCAAGTCCCAGTTTGGAAAAAGAAGGAACACACTGCACTGGTCTGAGGAATGTGGACATAAAGCTCTTGCACTGGTGATACAATGACAGGACAAGCTTTACACCTAATTCCCTCATATGAATCAGTTTAATCAAATATTTTGTATGTAAAAGTATCTGCCGTCTGGAAATGCTGTAACTTTCAGGTTCAAAAAAATGCAACAGTGGAGCTATTTCAGGGTGATCTAGACTGGTAGGTTGACTGTATTTGGGGGTTTTTTAGCTAAAAAAAACCCAAAACAAACAACAACACAGTTTTTTGGTGGTTTTGATCAAGTACGGGAACAAGCAGGATCACCAATAAGCAAAGAAGTCATCATGAGGGCAACACACCAGAAAAACAAAGTAAAATTTGAGATTTCAAATTATCTTGATTACCATATGTTGAGTGACCAGTGATAACGTCCAACACAAAGATTAACATGTACAGTATGTTATTCTTTTTTAAGCTACAGAATAACAAGGTTTTAACTTTGTTCGAGTCCCATAAAATTGTTTTGCTTAATGTGTGTAAAGTGGATCTTTACAGGAGGGAATTATAGGAATTATCTTGACTGGGTGCACATGTACTTTGCATTATGTATAAAAGGTATGCTTTAAAGTGAACCAGCATGTGCCCAAATGTATAGATGAGCAACGATCCACACACTAGAAGAGTTGCACTTGTGCATGCAGAGGACACTTCTTTACCTGAAGCAGTGTTCGCAGTAGCCATTTGTACAGTTATTTGTGAACGCATATTTGTGTTCTCTAAGTCTGATATATGCGTTTTTCCCCTGCAGCACATGTTCACAAGACAAACACAGTCTCAAGTATATGAACACTTAAAAATCATAAACCTTGATCTATGGTTGATCATGTCTGACTGGTTGAACCTGCACTGGTTGCTCTTGTAAATCTCTCTTCTCTTTGTCTCCAACTGTCACATTTAAAGTGCAGGAAAATAAAGTCACACATGCAAAGTCTACACACCCTAGTTAAACTGTCAGGGTTTTGTGATGTAAACAAATGAGACCAAAATAGGTCATTTGAGTAGGAATGTCACCTATAGTGGGCGCAGTAGTTTTGTGAACGTCGAACGGCTGCATTCAAGTTCACCTTAAGCAAGAGCTAAAGTACCCCGATCGCCAGTTGAAGTTCCACTTGTTTGTTAATAGCAGATGAATTTGATTTGGTTTGAAGGTTTTTCTTGGCATGTTCCTGCTCTTCTTATCTCACAGCAAAAGTCAGAAGAAGAGTTCAAAAGAATTTGCAAGTAAAAAATTAGTGAAGGTGGATATCAAGTGGAAAGAAAACAGGAGAATGTGACTGTTCTGCAATGAATTTTAAAAGTCAAGAAAATGTACTTGCGTTACATATTGTCATGCAGCCATTGGTGCAGAATTCCTGGAATTCAGGAAACGGGATAACTCTCACTCTCGGTGATGAAGGCCGGGCCATGAAAGCCAGGAAGTCGTCGGGAAGAATGTCCTGTGACGTCATTTGAGTTTGAAGGCCTGGGGGAGGTTCAAACTCCCAACATCTGTGGGAAAGAAGATCCCTGTGGAAAGAGTAGCACCAGAAAATAAAAAAAAACAAACAAAAAAACAACAACAACAAAAAAAGCACTTTCTTATTTCAGGAGTTCTCCGTTCTCCTCATAACACCTGCTAGTAAGGTAGCTGTTTACACTAAATCATACGCACGCACACAAGCCTTCAATTAGTGTGCCCATCCTAAAATCCACTTGCCTTGTTTGCTTTGGATACAACCAACCGTAAATTGAGATTAAAGCGTGGCAGTTTGTCTTTTTTTTTAGGTCAGTGGATTTGAAATCAGCCAAAACCTCAAACGCTGTTGGGACTTGTTTTCCAACCGCAGTGTTTGCCACTGCGCTCAAAAGCTCACATGACTCAGGTCCTTTGATCCTTTAATGATTTTAAAGGATCAGCACCTACAGTGTGCCACACAGAGACAAAGAGCAAAGAGGAAACGCACATACTTTGGAAAAAATGCGTACTTGGAATGGGTGTCGCATTTCTTTTGCAGATACAGTACTTTGCAAAAGTATTAATTCCCCTTAACCTTTTTCCTCAAGTTAAAAACACAAACTTTGGGATTTTATGAAAGACCAAAACAAAATATAAATTTGTTAATATAAAAGACATAATTTTTTGCTTACAAATACTTTTAATTGAAGTCTGACAAGCATTTTTGTTCAGGCGCTCTTTACTCAAGATCACAGTCTCAATACGAAACCACTTTCAGAATAATGTTTAGGGTTAGATAAATTACTTCTTTTTGCAGTCCTTCATTAATGCTTTCTTCCTGCCACTTTTTCACAAAAGCCTGATTTTGTATAATAGTTATTTCAGCATTTTTTCCCCACTTGAGTGGTGGATCTCTGAAGCGCCTTTAGAGTTACCATAGGCCCATTGTCTGCTTCTCTGATTCTCTCCTTGCTTGACCTGTTTAAAAAGCCACATCTTGACCGACCTGCTGTGGAGCCGAACTCTTTCCATTTTCAGATGATGGAATAACCAGCGCTCTGGGATGTTAAAGCTCTTTTTACAGTGTAACCCTCCATTAAACGTTCCACATCTTTGGTGTGTTCCTTGGTTTTTCTTGATACTTTTTAATAACTTATGTTCTCCACAAAAAACATCTGAGCCAGTCACAGAACAGCTGGATTCATGCTAAGATTTACCATTACATCACACAAATGTGGACTCTGTTTACTAATAAAGGGAATTTTGTAGGTATTAGGAGCTCGTGATATTTGTATCCTTTCCCTTTCTTCAAAATTATGCATAATTTCTTTGTATTGGTTGACATTTGCAAAGTATTGTGTAATACACCTCTTTTACAATGTTCACCAATGTGCCAGTCATTTGCCATTTTTGAAAAATAATCTAAAGAAAGTCCTGCTATTCTTATTTTTTTCAGTTTGCTACTTCACTTACTGAAACTGACGCCAAAAGACTTTCCTGATGCTCAACGTAGACCACAGTTGTTTCGGCTTTGCGTTGGTTCTGTATAAAGCCAACTTGGAAAAAGCTCGTTTAACAACCAGAGTGCAATTACAAAGCCATAAAACCCTTTTAAACATCCTCCACTACATGTCTGAACCGCTCTCTGGTGCACTTTGTTTATCCACACTGTTCACTCTGTGCAAATTGACACGTCTATATCAACAGTTAAGTTTTGCAAAGATTTTATTTTATTTTTTTAAACAGTCGGGGGTTTCAAATCCTGCTGTGTATGATGCTGCAAACACGCACCGTTTTGAGCCAGATCCACAAACGCCAGCTGGAGATATTAAATCACCCGACAATGTTTAGAAATTATAAACAGACTGTTTATAAATTCAGTTGAAAATCCGGATTACGAATGTTTCTCTGTGTGATGCGCCGGAAAGCATCTGTTTTTTTTTTTTTTTAAACCTTAAAACAAAGTGAAAATTAATAGCAAAACTGTCTCTGCTGCTGTTTTAAGTTCCCACGGTGATGTTCATCCTTTCCTCATCCAGCTTTACATAAAGAAGCTGCAAGATATGAAGGTTGAATCTGATTGTTCTTGTTGGGAAAACACTCCTGATGTTCTGTACCCGCCCTGCTGGATCAAAAATGTTGCGGCACAAAAAAGTGGATCATCACGATTTTGAGACTTAAAAATAAACTTGGTTTTCTTAAAGTTTGAAATTAATTTAATACAACAAATAGTGGAATTTGGGCAATGCAGTTCAGTAAACTAACATCTTTTAGTCCATCAAACATTTTCTTGTTTTATTAATAATGTCATCAACGTTAACTGTAATGAAACATATGCAGCCTGGAGGTTCAAAGCAGGAAATATTGTCTTCCTATTTTACATTTAAAAAAAAAACAAATAAAGGAAACTAATACCGAAACACAAAGCAAACATTCAGACTTTGTGAGTCCTTAACAAGATCACATGAGTCAATAGCATTAAACATAATAATCTTATTAAACCTTTTTAGACTGAAATGCACAAAGCTGAGCAGAGATATAAAAGGTTTATCCTTAAATTCCAAATTTATAATTTGGGGAATTTTTTTTGTTGTTAAACAATTAAATTCACACCAGACATTTTAATGAAACAAACAACGCAACTTGATTTGTGTAGAAAAGATTGAAAGTAAAATCCCTGTCATGGTAACCGAGACATTTTCAAGTGCAAACTATTTTTTTGGAGTCCTGAATATTTTAGGTAATTTTGAAATTTAAAAATGAATAGTTCACCTTTTGGCACACAGGTGGAGACGTTCAATGGATGGATAAAACAAAGGCCATGTAAAGTCTGAAGCAGGGAAATGTACCTGCTTTTGAACACAAAAAATCATCACAGTGACACTGAAGACACTTATGTTTATGATCATGTTTGTTAAGTTACCATGACAGTGAGCTGTGGGACTGAGAACATTGCAAGTGCACACACTGCTGGCATATGACAGAAATCAAGATCCACCTGGCACAAACCCATAAGAAGTGTCACATAGTTAAATGCACACACACACGCACACACACACACGCACACGCACGCGCACACACGCACACACACACACACGCAGACAAACTTCTAACATTTGTCAAGGGGTATTATGATCATATTACAGTGTTTAAAATACGTCAGCCTCTTTCATAACATACTCCTGCAGGATGACTGACAGAGAAGAACCAGGTGTTTATTGACTTTTTTACACACACACACACACACACACACACACACACACACACACACACACACACACACACACACACACAAGATAAAACCATCAAAAGTTGATAATTGCAGTAAAATGGACAAAACTTTTACTCCAAGAAAAGAGAACGTAAAACATGAATTAAATGCTTAAAAGTTTGAAAGGCAAGAAAACAAGCACCAGTTTAAAGTGTGTGTGCAGGCAAAAGTAGTTCCTAAAATGGGCCAAAAAAGTTTTTAAAAGATCATCAGATTAAATTCCTTTTTCTTTACAGACATACGCACAGCGTAAAAAAAAAAAAGAAAAAAAGAGTGGGTTAAGTTAATGACTACCCAATGTTCTAAATAACATGAACCCGCTCTAGGAGCAAATTACATTAACATTGTTTCTATAACTTATGTAACGTCGTCGTAGCGTTGGATGGAAATGCAGTGACGACAAGATGTGGCTGCTTCATGCTGGAGAGCAAAGACTTGTGGGACTGAGTCAGTCTATGACTCTGTTATAATTGTTTATGCCCTTATGCATACACAACTATGCATAAGGGCATAAACAAACATTTGGATTACAAATGTTTGTTGATCTTTGATGAGGTTTCCTCTGCTTGCATGTCCAAGAGTTATTTAAGCAGTCATTCACTTCTCACTACTGAATCACTCTTAAAATTTGCCTCAAGTAGATATCATAAAAAATGATATGTGCCAAACAACAAAATTACACCAATTAAGTAGATTTGTTATTAGACGTTATATAAATTAAACCGCTTGTGTTTGAGCAGCTTAATTTATGTTTCTGTGGCAGAAAAGTGATTTAATAATAACAAAAAGACGAGAACTTTCAACAAGAGGGAGGCGCACAGGACAGGGAACAATGTAGAATATAACAGAAGAAACCAGCAATGAAGAATGGAAGCCAAGGAGCTTCTTAAGAGGACAGGAGTGACATCATCAGTGACAAGGAAATCAGGCGAGTGCATCAGGAAAACGAGGAGCAGCCGAGGGAGAGTGCTGGACATCTCACTGTAGTACAGCATACATCTTGATACGCAGATAATATTCTGAGGCTGATCAAATTAAAGTAAGGCAGCATTAAGCGATGCAGTTGTTATGTAATCAGTAAACGACAGGGATGTCGAAGGACGGCATCCAGAGCAGAAAGCAGCCAGTTCCAGAGTGAGGAACTGAAATAGGAAACTCGGTCATATCATGTGGCCCAAGTTGGAAAGGGCATCAGCTGATATCAGATCAGAGCCAAGCTTCCTCCGCTGCTCTCGGATAGCAGATGGAGGCCCAGGTGGAAAAGAGAACACGCTCTAGAAGTCCAAGTTAGAAACCGATGCGCGGGTTACCAGAAGGGTCCCTGTGTTCTTTCCTGAGTCCAGTCGCCGTAAAAATCGGACTCTTGTTTTCTCTCCGTGTGGGGGGTCAGTGTTTCTTTAAGTGAGTCTGTCTGTTGGGAGTCTGCCTCACTGCTGGGGGCTTGACACAAAAGGTCACCGAGGGTCGGCAAGTTCACAATTTATTTATTGTTTTTATTTCTCACACATACCCAAAAATAAAATGGAAATGAAAGTTTTTCTCATTTAAAGCTGCCTTTTAAAGAATCTGTAATTACTGTAGAACATTTAACTCTGGATTTGTTCAGTGTATAAACCAGACTTTATGGTTTTGTCATTTAAAAAGTTCATGTTAATCTATGATTTTTTTTTTTTTTTTTGTGTGTGTGAACAATTTGGAGTTACATCCCACAGAAAAATCTGAAGAATCACAGAGACGCTCACAAATACTTGGTATGTTATACATTGATGTTTCATTTTCAAAAAAGCCATTTAAAAATAAAGTAGGTTTTTCAGTGTTGGAAGCATGAGAGGATAACTCATCTGTTACTTCCCTTCTGACTTCAAAATAAGAGCCTCAATCATAGATTTAACAAATCTGCCTTTATGTTTTGGGTCAATTACAATAGCCTAAGTTTAAATGCTCAAAAGCCTTACAATGGGAGGGAATTGCAATAATTCTGCAAAAAAGTGTGGAGCAAAATTCCTCCGTGGCAACGCGAGACTGACCTGCTGCTATGTAGTACAACTGATGACAACTGTTACAACCAAGGCTCGCACAAAATGTCATTGGGTTTAATGATAATAAATGATTTCACACTGGGCTAGATTGGTTTGGATTGTTCGTGTTTTTATAATAATAATAATAATAATAATTTGAAAACTGCATCTTGTATTTACCGACATTTGTTTTCATAGCACTCTAGCTTAACTTGTTTTGAAGCATAAAAAACTAACTGGACGTTCTGCCAGGCAGTTACAGTTTCATAGAAAAACAAACTTCCTTAAGGTGAATAGAAAAGGACCGAGGCGGGGGGTCGCTTACTCAAATGCATGCGCCATTTTAACACTGCTGGCAGTTTTGCTAATTATAAGGCAGCAAGCAGAGAGATACTTTAGCTGCGGACCAAAGGTCAGGGGTGAATAGCTCTTAGCCTTCTGCGTGTTTGTAGAATGGTCTTAAATCATGTATATATGCTTGCATGTGTGTGGTGAAATGAATGTGGCCCCTTCCTTGTCTTTTTCAATGTCAAAGTGAGGGCCAGAGGTCATCTCAACAATCCCCAAATTACACAAAATGTCAGACACAGAAAACGCAGAAAACACATGGCCTCTTGTGAGCTGCTGTTGAATTATTTGAGATAGCAATCACATGTTCTAGTTCTTTTTATTAAAAGCAAACGTTGGAATTTACTGAAAGACCGGCGTCAAGTGCTGAATCTTTCCGACACTTTTCTCCAGAAGCCCCACTCGTGTCTCTGACGCTGTTTCTATCTGCTTCCCTTCAAAACTGTCTCTTCCTTTTTCTGTCGTCTGTTTCTCGTCATCTGCTTTTTTTGTTTGCCTCCTACTCCCTTAACCAAAAGGGCCGTTACGTAAAAACCAAAGGGAGAGACGAAGCCTTCAGGCAAAAAGAGCACATGGGAAAAAAAATAGATATAGTCAAATATACTGGCACGGAGACAAAGAGACAGTGAAAATAAGATACAGTGTATAAAGAGCAACAGAGAACCAGAGATCCACTCCTAGTCGAGGTTCTCTTCCCATTGGCTGTTATGCTGTCCAACGAGAGTCCAGGGGAGGAACACTTCCTGTCTAAGCATGCAGAGAGCAGGAGGTGCTCCCATGTGGATCTGTGTGTATTTGCACCGCAGAATATTTTCATTCAGGTACACACCATCAGTATGCGTGATGTTGACGTGTGCGTACACGGGAGCTGCAGGTACAGATAGTGTACATTTTGCGACATGGCCCTGAGCCCAGGTATGAGAGTTTTACCAGGACTTTTTGGATGAGTGAGAAAGAAAGTTTTACATAAATAGCAACCTCAGAAACTAAACAGGGAAAGAGCAGCTCTCTGTGTCAAAGTGCAGTTTACTTTCAGCTCTCAGTTACACACACACACAAACATGTACGTATTTATACAACTCAGTGTCTGCGGTCGCCTTTTCAGACTTTGGTTCTCTACCACAGACCTGTTACTTGGAGTATTCCTAACTGGAAAGAGCTCTCCAACATTGTTCCTGGAATCCACTAGAGCCTCTCTCCCAGGCCGTGGGTCATTACCCGATGACAGTGTGATCTCTGTGACCTCGGCTTTCTGAAACCTCTCTATTTCCTCTTTGAGCCTCTGGTATTTCTCAAGTTTCACATGTTCCTCCTTCTTGATTTGCTGTCACTTCGGAGCTCCACGTCAAACATCACCATAATCTCCAGTACGTCAGCTGTTATCACACTGTTTGCACTGCGCCTTGTTAGTAAATGCCAACAGCAATTTTTACATTCAAAAGCAAGAGTTGTGTGATTGATCGCAGCCAATGCCCAGACAACATTCACATGTAGGACCAATAGAATGGGAAGTGGAAAATGGCCCCCAGGTGCAACTGGAATTATGTTACTATATTCCATCATGTAAATTCTGCGTGCATTTCAAAAGGCAAAGCAACTCCAGTACAAGTAGGACCAATTAGTTGAACTGGGATTTCTAGGATGCCTGTGACGTAGCCCTACAGTAAAGTCCTTGCCCAAACGTCCGCACATTTGACACAACTTACTTTTTGGTTTCAGCCCAAACTGCCGGGGTTCGCCGTGGCTGCACCCGCGGTGTTTCAATCCTAGCTCGTAATTTTCAGTGTCAAACATTTTTTTAGATGTTCAGACATTCAAACAAACAACCTGTTTCCAGATTGAAGCGCGCTGGGAGGGAGTCACATGACGGCGTAATGACATCATCGAGAAGACGGCGTACAAATTGAGCGTTTTCTATTTAATTAAATGTATTTTTGGTCACAGGTTTCTTTTTTCAGTATTATAATTATTTTATTTATTTCTGTATACTTTGATATAGGTTCACTTTAGCTGAAAGTAATCGCCCAGCTCTTCTTTGGTGTTGTTTTGGTTGATTGGGGTTTGTTGTTTGGCCTTCTTGTGACGATAGGAGAGGGCCCTGAAGCGCATGGAGTTCAAATTTTCAACACGTCGAACTGAAGGTGATGGTTTTGAGCTGGAATGAAGGAATTCCTGCCTTTTTGTCTGGTTTTTTTAACAAGCTTCTCCAACATTTTTCACTTGAATATGAGATAAATAAACACCATCTGAAGAGAACACCGTCAGCCTATCATTTAATTCTTTTGTACAACTCATAACAGAGCCTGGCCACAATATCCAACAAGTTTTAGTGACATTACTTGCGTTTAACCCAAAAGCGTTCCGTAAATAACCCATTATCACCTAAGGAACGCTTTATGACTGTCCTGCCTTTGCCAAATCTACCTGTTACCCACTTGATTGACCATCTATGAACAAAGGTGGAGCTTGAACTGGATACTTCCAGACCCAAAAAGCCCCAAACGAGTAGATTTCCAAATATCATCGTGGCAGACATTCTGGAACAATATTACCCCAGAACTTTGACCCGTTCGATTTGTTGTGCTACAAATAAACATCCACCATCCTTGTAACTTATTATGGCTACCTTGCATATAAATCTACAATTTTTATGTTAAAAATTAACATTATCATGCTGAAACTAGCATGAGTTTATGAAGGGTAATTATTGTAACTGAACAGCATTTAGAAAGTATTAATGCAGATCTGTATTTTTTCCTCAATTTTATGACTCGCATGGAATTAAATATGAAAAAAAAGGGCTCTGGAATAGTCATATTATAAATGCAAATTAATTTGTTTACCTTAACCACCCTGTACAGTTCTTTTTTATTTTTGTGTTTTATATTTCTTGGGTAAATCTGCTTACTTTGATTGAGCTCCAACTTTCCTGTTGTTGTACAGAAACGTCCCCATTGTGGGACAAGAAAACTGAATTTCTTCTTTTTCCGCTTGATTAGCACTGCAGCCTCATAGCAAGAAGGTCCTAAATCTTTCCATGTGGCCTCTGCTTGTTTTTTTTTTTATAAATGTGTTGTCCTTCTAATAGTAGCCCACTTTAAAGATTATCTGCTGTAGGAATCAGCACGTTCTACGGCATGACCAAAGGGCAGTCGCTTTTTTTTTTTCTTCTTTTGGATCAACACAGGCTGAAACAGTGCTTGTTTTGATTCTCCATATGCATTCCTCCATCATATGGTTTTCAGCAGGGAGATCGACATGATAAATGCTCCTTTAAGAAGCTTGTATGTTAGAAATCCTCCCTCAAAGCCAGGTCACATTCCATTCGGGAGGCTGAAGTAAATGTGAGAGCTCGACGGTCAGTAATGACGCATGTGCTGATCCATAAAGGCTTTGCAAGTCCTGAGAAGCTTTTATTCTGCGCGGACACGAGCCACCGAGTGTTTTTCCATCTCTTGTGGCCTCTGATGAGTGAGAAGAAATAATAATAGCTCAAGTGCTTTGAGCGACGTACAAAAAAAAAAAAAGATGGAAAAGAACCACTTTTAGACTATTTCAAGATGCAGAGATGCAGCCAGAGCAAGTGTTCGTTATTTTCTCTCGTACTTTTTAGACGAAGCCTTTGCCGACCTCCTGCAGCAACATCCTCACTGCTGTAAATATTGACCTATTTCCCTCCATTCTGTCGAGAGAAACAAAGGCTGAGCTACCAATTTATGAGCACATTTTTCGAAATGAAGATAAGTGCAGATTAAGCATGATGATTCATGCATGCTTGCAAGTCTTACACTGAGCGAACGCACATGGCTTGTAAAAGTGCAGTGTTTTGGTTGTGATGTGTGTGTATTTTGGCAGCGTGCCCAAGGCTGATGTTGATAAAGTGTGACCACACGTCCCCAAACGAGGAAAAGATGGACGCATGCCAGTGTACATAAATGCCATTTTCTGAAAAATAGCTATTTTGAACGCTGGCTTTTTGAATCCCTTCCTCGCTTCTTTGCTCCAAACCCAGTTGTTTCTCTCGTACTTTTAGGAAAAAAAAAAAAAAAGAACACGGTACTTGCATTTATATGGCTTTGACAGAGCTGATTCTTGGAACTGTTGGATAGTTTCTTGGAGATTTACCCAGGCTGGACCAAATCTGTTCTGTAGCACAGGCTGTGTGGGGAGTTAAGACACAAACTTTTAGCACAAGACAAATTCGAAACCATAAAGTTCAAAACCTATTGTGATCAGTCACAGGACTCCAAAATATTCATGTAGGTGAATTATTTGATGCCAAAGTGCACCTGGAAAATCAAAACACAGCTTCAACGCAGCAGGACGTGTGCCAAGCGTGAAAGTGGTGCTGTAGCTGTGGTGTTGCAACACTGCGAGGAAGAAACCGCATCACATGATCTCTGCTGGCAGAAGGCGTGTGTTTACATCCTGCGTACGGCTCGCGTCGCCTTTGTTTGCCGGTGCTGGAAGGCTGCCCTACGAATATTTCAAAAAGGAGTGCGAAGGAATGTCTTTTCAGTAAAAAGATCCTGCCTAAGAAGCCGCCAAGATATTGAAAATAATAAAGCTTTTAGGGCTCAGTGAGTTTTGATTTGTTTGCTGTCGAAAGCGATTTCTAGTACCACTCTATACTCTGTTCTTTGTTGTGGTGCGTGGTTATTCTGCATTTGAAAATGGTGCCAATTAATACTTAGAATAGTGGGACCAATCAGATCCCACTATTATTTTGAGTTAAGTGTTTGTTAGATGTCATCTAGCAAACCAAAACAACAAAACTAGTGGTCAGGGCCAAGCGAGCGCGATCTCCTTTCAGCGCAGTCACACAACCTTCAGATGAAGTCAGGAATCTCCTCAGCATACTGAGCCATGCCGCCTCCCTTCTACCTTTTCCACAACAAAAGGAAACATGTTGACATATTTCTGGCTCAACAGCTGCGACAAAATATGCCCCATAAACTGGAATATGGCAGCCCCTAAATTCACTTCCAATGCCACAACGACAGCAGAGATTTCTACATTATGTTGCCCTGACAAAAAGCTATGAAGCTTTGATGACATACAAATATGCATTTGAGGTTTATTCCGTAAAAGCGCCAGGTTATGGGTTCCTGCAGGATTGAAAACGAAAAGAAAAAGACAACAGTAGATGCTGCTTGTTTGATTTAAAGTTTTGTTCTTTTGCTCTTACTTAACAGAAAAAAATGCAGAGATTACAGTTTCCTGAAAAGTACACAAAACAAAAGTACAAGGAGGTTTAACTGTGTTAAACAACTACAGTACATCCAGAATGTCAGCCCCACAGTTTATTTTGGCACAGAAACATACATTACAGCACAATGAGGTCATAAAGTACAGCGTGTCCTGAGTCTGTATATGATCATCTTTATGTATGTGATCTGTGCCTTCCTTCATCTGTCCCAGCGCCCCGAAGAAAAAACACACGTTTTACGCTGCACTGACTCTACTTTAGGTACAAATAATCCAGTCATGGTCTAAGATCTACAGCTCAGTCTTTACTACCTATCGCATGAACCTACAGCTCGGTCTCAGAGGAAACAGGGGACAACGCATCCACAAGGTTCCTGCCCCCAACACGTGCTGTGTGTCATAAACCGAAGGCTTATGTAAGGCTGTGTTATGTTTTCTTTTCTTGTCATCTCAATGAGCTGCTTATAAATACTCAAGCAGATATCTTTTCACACTATTTGTCTATTTAGAAAACTTTCCAGCTTTCCCATCAAATTATTCCCCCAGGGAGGTCGAGATATTTGCGTTACTGCGCTACAGCTTGACTAAAGTGCAGAAAGTCACTTGTTGTGTTTTGCCCCAGCCTGAATTTCAACAATGGCAGTTGATGGAGATGGAAACTCTTGTTTTGTTTTGTTTTTTGTTTTTTGTCTATGGCAAACCGTTTCAGACAAAATGAAATGCTCTTAGAATTGAAAATCTTATGTATAACACAAAGTATTCAGCTTTTCAAATCCTCACTTCCTGCATTCTCAGAACAGATCTGCTTTTAATAAGTCTATTAAACTGAGCTAAATGAGTAAACAGTGACCCAATTCCTATTTTACTGCTGAGAATAAACTCAAGAATTTCATACAGCCTCAAAAAATTTGCAAACTGAATGCTTTTCTTTTGAGAAGGGAAATAGCAAATCCCTTTTTAAGCTCTGGATTTTTAAGCTCTTTGTTTAAATAAAATAAATAAAGTGTTGTAGGCTTACTTTATTGTTGCTCAGGTCAAAAATAAAAAAATGCAACTTTTTTGTCATTTTAGTTTGAAATTAAGTTATATATTTTCATCTGGCCAATCGGTACTTTTGAATGATTTTGAATCATTTGAATAAAGTTTGGACATAATAGGTGACCTAAACCAAAGGATTCGTCTGGAATCTGTAAGCACTAAAATTTAAAAAAATTATAATCCAGCAAGACAGCAGCTTTTATGATATTTAGACTACTGTTGTTGATAGTTGCTGGACTTGGAAAATTATGAAAACTGCCAAATGCACTTTTTCAGTTTTGCCATATTATCAAGGAGGAAATGTAAACACGGGCATGCATGTGTTATTTCAGCTCTTTGGGCTCTGCTGCCCTCCAGTGGTTGTATTGAGTTTTTCATGAAGTTGAAAAGTAATTTTATTACGCTGGACTTTTTCCACTGGTCTGCAACTTTTATTTGTTCCATTCATATTTTATGATTTATTCTCAAATTTTATTGCCGTACACTCTGTATTTTTATGTCTCATTTAAAGGACTCCAACCAAAGATATTATTAGTATGAACTATTACTTTGGTAATAAAATGATTAATCCGGACTTGTTTGTGTTTCAGGGAGTTTCCACACCTGGCATGAACATGAACCTGTATGCTACCAAGAAGACAGCAGCTGAAGGCATGCTGGACATCGCTCTGTTCTTGGCCAACATCACGCACATGAAGACTGTCATTGAACAAGGAGCAGGATACAGGTACGCCGCTGTAGGTGTTTCTTTGGAGACCAGACTCAGTGTCGCATCAATAATGCATTTTGCAAACGCACTTGTCACGTTTTGATTCTCAGGTACTACGCTGCTGTCCTGACGCTCATATCCTTCTCCCTGGCTCTTCAGATAGTCGCCGGCGTTTTGATTATCATAATAGGTGAGCATGAGGAAAATAAGTCATTCTGAGTTCAATTTCAGATCTCTTTTTTGTTGTTGTTTTCCTAACCATAGTAACACATTAATTCATTTATCTATCTCGCTCTCTCAAATTTTGGTACAACGTGTTCCAAGTGTTTTCCTGCATTTTGTTGTTAGTGTTTGTATGCGTTGATCAATGTGTGTTGCAGCCCGAAGGGACTTAAATGAAGAGGCCAACCAGAAACGTCTGGACAGCTTGAACAACAAAGCAACCCTCACTATCTTCCTCATCTTCATCACCAACATCTTTATTTCTGTCCTTGGGATGGAGCGCACCGGCCTATTTGCCAGGATGCACTTCTCACTTTAAATTTTGGCAGAATGATTTTTATTTCTAACACATCTGATCAGACCGATGGGCACACAAATTGGTATAACTTACCGTTCTACTCACCGACTAACACGCTTTTTATTTCATCAAGTGTGAATGGACTGGGCCAAAGGACCAACTAGTTGTGTGACTGTCTCCATTTTGTTGTCTGTCTGTGCATGTGTGTGTGTGTGTGTGTGTGTGTGTGTGTGTGTGTGTGTGTGTGTGTGTGTCGCGTGTGTGTGCCTCTGATGTGTGTGAACGTGTGTGTTTGCACAGCTCATTTTGAGCTGAAGCTCCTCCCCTCGTGCCGACGATGTTTGAACTTCCTGAACAATCTGGTCACGGGCATCATCTTCCTCACCCTCCTTGTAAACGTCATCAAAGCTGCATTTGGCACACAACGCAGCTGCCTCCTCCGGTGGCTATTTCATCGCTTTATCTTATGAGTCACACCTAGCTAATGTACAGTAAGTACATTAATTCATAGACATGACATTACATTTAACTTTCCAATGAAATATTTCATAAAAAACCCCACATTGTTTGTGTATTTATTCAGACTAACAACATGTGGGATGTTCAGGGTGCTTTTTCCCATTTCTTCCCAAAGTACTGATACCGTTAAGATCCTGACTCTGCGATTGGTTGTTTCTGACCAGGGGCTGTGCATTTCTGCAGATGGCAGCAGGACCACATGGAGGAGGCAGAGAAATATGATTTTTTTTTTTTCACAGATTATCTGTCTGGTGTTACACTGTCATAACATAGTGAGTACAGTAGCTTTAACGAATAACTAAAACATTGTTTATAAAAGTTACATACAGCAGCTTTAAAGTTCATAGAAGCAAAACAAGCTACCAGCCCTCATTATCAAATAGCTTTAGCTACATACCTTTAAAAATATCTAAATAAAAAACCATTAACATTGTACTTAACATTAAAAAAATCTCTTGCTGAAATAAAACCCATGGTTTACAATGTGTCACTACAACCAACAGGTGACTAACTTAGCATAGAGCAAAACTAGTTTGTAAGCTACGCTAACATGCTATTAGCAGATATTGAACAAATAGCTTAAAGTTATTATTAATAATAGTATGATGGATGGATGGATGGATGGATGGATGGATGGATGGATGGATGGATGGATGGATGGATGGATGGATGGATGGATGTTAGCAGTAGATGGTTAGCTAGCTTAGCACAGAGGAAAACTTTAATTTAAAAGCAATGCACTTTTGCGAGATAGCAGAGAGCTCACTTTTTAATTATTATATTGTAATTGAAGAACAAGCCTAATAAACCCAAACTTAAGAATCAAAGTAAAATGACCAAACATCATACTCATCAAAGCTGTTCTCGTTAATCTGAGACTAGAAACAGATAATGGTGGACAAAATGCTGTTAAAAAATGCTGTTCTACTCTTAGAAGTTAAAGGTAACAGAAATAAGCCAGAAAACCGACATAGGCCTGAACTGAAATATGATTAATTTAACTTTTCCAGCTGAAGACAAGTTTGAGCTTATTTACTCCAAGGTTTTGCTGTCATAAGAAGTCACAGTTTTGTTTTCCAGTTAAAATATAAATTTGACAACACGGAGGCTGGAGGGGTGTACGGCTGAAATGTGTGAAGGCGTGGAAAGAACAGCAGTGAGACTGTGAGCAACCACCGTATGCGTGCGTGTGTGTTTGACGGTAATGTGGGAAATTGTTTGTTGTGTCTGAATGCGCAAACGTGTGTGTGCTTGTGTGTGTGTTTGTATGTTGTAGCCCGCAGGGACCTGAATGTGGTGTCCAATCAGAAGCGACTCGACTACCTGAACAACGTCACCACGGGCGTCATCTTTGTCACCACTGTGGTCAACTTCTTCGTTAGTTTCTTCGGCTCCAAGAGGACCGGCTTCTTCCGCTGGTTGCTGGCCAGACTCCACTTCTGACACTTTGGACAAGGCCGCCATCTGACAGACACTGACACAATCGGGACGAATTCAATTCAAATACAATTTGATCTGAGACAAAATTGAGGCAAATAAATGGACTCTTTGTAAAGAGACTCAAACTGTAACCAAGCTAAAATGTTGTCTGTTTCTTTTGTGGGGCTGTGATTTTCAGACTTTTATTCAAATGTTGGACGTTTTCTGTCTTGGTTAATACATTTCAGGAAATGTTTTTACTCCGTATTTGGACTTAACTTAAGAACTGCTTAAAAGATGCTTTTGAGGTTCAGTTTCAGCGAGAAATCAGGGTCGATGACTGTAAACTTTCACCTTCAGAAGCTCGAATAAACCCAGTGGTTTGAAGAAAACTCGGGCTGTGGCTGTTTAGTTTTGTACAAAGAAGTAAAAACATAAATGGAGGAACATTAAAGGAAGCATCATGAAAACAAAGTAGCTTTTTTCTCTGTATTGTTTTTATTTTTATTGATATATGGGTGACAGTGTGACAGACTTTCTTTGTGCTTGTTGTGCACTTATGCTTTTGTGGGACGCAGGCCGTCGGGATCTGAACAACTCTACTCTGCAAAGACGTCTGGACTACTTGAACAACGTGACAACCATCATAGTCTTCATCACAACAGTCCTCAACTGCTTCGTCAGCACGTTTGGGCTGCAGCGGACGGGTTACTTCCCATGGTTAATGATGCGCATTCATTAATGTGCACATCAGCTCTACAGAAGCTTATGACTTTTTTTTTTTTTTTTTTCTGCAAACCGGTAACTTTATTGTGTAACTTTACAATAACAGACTTCGAAAGAATGTGGTTTGGAATGGGGGAGGCGCAATGCGGCAGTGTTTATTTATCAATTAGCCTAATAATTAATTGTAGGCATTTTTTTTCTTGTATTGAGAGTGAATACTGGAGAAATCCAGACAGGACAACTCCAAGCCTCTACAGACAACTGACCCAAAAAAGGAAAATAAATGCACATAAACTAATCCTGTTGCTGATTATTTCTTTCCAGAAACATTCCATCCTCCTCTCGTCATGCAGGAAAAGTTCAATGAAGCAACTGAGTTGATCTCTTTGTTTTCTTGTTGTTCTATTCTTGATAAATCCCAGCCAATTTCATTTGCTGAGTCTCTGAATGTAGAAACTCTGCAATGATGTGGTCACTGAGCATTTTCTCTTTTCTTGCAGCTAAATACTTGTAGAGAAACTCTACCCATTAAATATCAATAATCCTCTAGATAGACATATCTCCATGTGTATTTATATATATCTATATAAAAAGATATATCTATGTACCTTTTTTTATTTAGCTGACATTATAAATTGATAATAAAGACAAAAGAGAAAATGATTGGTGACAGGGCCTTCGTTTAAAGACTGTATGTAAATAAGTCTGTGATCAACTGCCGGTATTCACTCATCAAGCTATTGCCTTTACTGACGTCAGTCTGTGTCATGTGACTAAGCTTTCTTGCACACTTCAATAGTTCCATACAAGAATGCAAATGAATGAATTACTGTTTATGCCCAATAAAGCTTCATTTCAGTCATCGGAGAAGTGCAGTGAGATTCCTTACTGATGAGACCAACTGAAATATAGATATTTATATCTGCACATATTTATCCTGAATGATACTGTGTTGCAGAGATGTAGAAATAGATACCTATATCTACAACACAGTAATACTTTTACAGACACAGCCATTTACTGAAATTCGCTTCCTCTTATTTTTTGTGTCAACAGTTGTAAAGCTGGAAAAAAAAGTAATAATAACACACACATATATATACACATACACACACACACACACATATATATATATATATATATATATATATATATATATATATATATATATATATGTATACATATTTTCTGTTAGCAGAATCACTTTTTCGGCACAACATTCAACGTGACAGCACGAGACTCACTCGGTTTCTGGCTTTCGTGTTGTTCTCCCTTTGTTTGAAGGACACACCCTTTATTGTACACGTGTGTGTTAAATTAGACAGGTCACGTGATGTGACACACAATAATCCAATAACGATCAAACAGCAACAAATGAGAGCACAAAAACATTCATAATGTCAACAAAATGTTATGTTAAACCAAAATAAAAATTGTTTGTACACGCTTTACATTTAGCAAGGTTGCTGTCGTGTTCCGTGTTTTTCTGTCTTTGATTTTGAGTTTTCATGTCCTGACTTCTCCTCGTTGTCCTGTCTTCCCCTTAATTATTCCCAGGTGTGTCTTGTTCCCTTGTTTACCCTCAGTGTATTTAATCCCTCCTGGGTTCTATGTTCCTCGTCGGGTCCTTCTAGATGTTTGATGTTGTCATTGTTTGTTGTACTGTTTGACCAGTTGCTACCGGTGTGATTCCTGGATTCCGCTCAGCTGTGCTGCCTGGCTGCGGACTTGCTGTTTTTGCTGTTTGCATTTTTGGATTTACTGTCATCATTATTAAACCTTCATCACTCATCTTACCTGGGCCTCACCACCTGCTTTGCACACTCTCTGCATTCTCTTGATGAGCTTCAAGATGTAGTCACCTGAAATGGTTTTCACTTCACAGCTATGCCCTCTCAGGGTAATAAGTGGGCTTTCTTGGCTTATAAATAGTTATGAAAATAAAGGAAACCCATTAAATGAGAAGGTTGTGTCCAAACGTTTGGTCTATACGGTACGTATATAAATATATATATATATATATATATATATATATATATATATATATATATATATAATAATTTGATTTGTTTGAATTCCAGATACAACCAGAATATCTGGATTTTCTAGATTTTTTTCCCTTCTCACCATGCTCCATGTCTTTATGCTGTATAGACAACATGTACAGATGTATACATATCTATTTTTCTTTTATAGAGAAGCCTTTTATGGAGCTTATTTATTCCCTCATTCTGGGAAAGAATGAGGGAATAAATATATATATATATATGTATATATATATATTCTTTTAAGACATGTATATATATATCTGTCTATATAATGTATATACATATGTGGATGTATATACATCTATATATGTAGAGAGACATATGTATATATCTATATATACATATGTCTCTCTACATATATAGTATATAGATAGATCTATATATGTATATAGATAGATCTATCTATATCTGTACCATAAGCTGTATTTGCCCATAAGCTTCCTGTGATGGAAGCTTACTTCCCATCCCATGTGTCATGTGACCATAATCACATGACACACACCACCCTTGTCAAACGGGCCTTTGATGACCCGACATTTCCCTTGAACAGTGCATAGCTTGGAAACCTAAGAAAGGATCACCAATCTTAAAGCCCGTTAAGTCTCTAACGGGCTTGGTGTTTGCAAGCATTTACTGCAAAGACAAAGGAAATGATTTGTAACCAAATGATTGCAGAGGCCCAACATTCAAAGGCTCTGCATCTGCTGGTCACTGACGTCAATCTGTGACGTCACATTGGGAGTTTGAACGCGACAAAGAAGACCGGATCACACGTCATAGATTGACGTCAGTGACCAGCAGAAGCAGATGGTCACGTGACCAATGCCAGCTGGTCACTGACGTCAATCTATGACGTGTGATCCGGTCTTCTTTGTCGCGTTCAAACTCCCAATGTGACGTCACAGATTGACGTCAATGATCGACTGAAGCAGAACCCTTGAATGCAGGCCTTCTGCCATCGTTGAGTCACTAATCGTTTTCCTTTGCAGGGAACGTGGACAATACCCATCAAATACACATTAGATATATAGGATATATAGGTAGATATCTAGATATAGATATCCACTTCTTTCTGTCATATGTCTCTGAAGAGATATATGTTTGATAGACGTGGATATCCATCAATAGATATAGATATCCACGTGTAGACGTGAATATCGATATCTAGATACAAATATCCACGTCTATCTATAGATACGTGGAAATCTAGAGATATCTATATATCTATATATCTAATTGGTAGAGACCCTGGAGAACCGGAACCCGAAGTCGCTGCAAGATCAGTCGCCGAAGAAGCTGGAGGACCGGACGCTGAAGACGCTGGAGGACAGGTGTTCTGCAGAGAAACGCATCCCCTGTCGCGGGAGCGCGCATCGCTCTAAACTCTCGCAAGTTGATGAGAAAACGCACTGATATCTGACCGAAGATGAAACTTTTAAAGATATTCGAAACATGATCACATTTCTTAACCATGTAAGTCCTGAAACGGTGGGTTTTATTTCGCGTGTTAATTGATAGAAATACGGTTTTTGCATCTTTATTGAGACATTTGAGTCGAACGAGTTGCAGTCAGTGTCTGATGAAAATTTTCTCTGCAGCTGGTTTGAAATTCCCCGATTTTTCTTTTAACACCATAATAGCTTAAAACCTCACAAAACAGAGGCCCATTGTGCAGAACATTTTACATCACACTGAACTGTCTAGTCTATTAATGTAGGGGGGATGCATTTTAATTTCTGAGCCTGCACAGCTTATTATTAGCCTGCCAATATTTGCATGCCCTCCCTATTTTCCTGAAATATTATCCCATTGATATAAACCTCATAGAAATAGTTCATAGTGTAAGACTGAAATTGGAATTATGAAAATGTCAAATGTTTTGGAAATGTTTTATTTTGAAAGGACCCGATGGGGAGAAGGGGCAGACGTTCACTGACAACTGATTAAGCAGCAGAGGAGAAATTAAATGTTCGACACTGAGAAAGAGCTCGATTGTTTCTGTGGATTATTCTACAAAGGAGAATCACAGTATCTGGACACCCACGAGTTTTACAATAGAACCACTCTGATTATGTAGAAAAAGTCATTCCTTTATTATTGCTATTGCAAGTGTAACCCACAATTTACTTTAAATACACTTAATAATAGCAAATGCCAGGTAATTCAATTTACTTCTCTGACTAATATGATAGCAGTATATTTGAAAAAGTTGGGCCTGATCAAAAGATTCTAAATTCTCAAGAGCCTAGGTGTGAATAACAACAAGGGAGTGCACAAAGTGTCAATAAGAAAGAGTAAAATTTAATAATATTAACAATAGTGGATCCACATGTACAATTGTAACAAAATTGCTCTCGTTTTTTTAAAACAGAAAATAAAATAAATAACAGTCCTTTCAATGCACCAGTCAATTCAGTGTTTGTCCAGTCTCTTCCAATGTGTCAGTCAATTCTCTCAGTATTTCAAGGATAGTGACCAGTCGGGTCACGTTCTACCATATCACTGGGTTCTCTGGGCTGAGGCTCGCCATCCGAATTCAGAAGTGGGTCTTGAAGTCTCTGGGCACTCCAGGCCAAAAGTGCACCGTAAAAAAACAAACCTGACCTGAAACAAGGCCAAAGTAAGACATCTTAGAATATAAGATGCCAATATCAAAGAAGCCTATGTATCAATAAATTATGTTATAATTCAAAGATCTTCCATCATTGCTCAAGTTTTTCTTTTCAGGTTGTACAAAAATCATCAGTTTATCAGAATACAATGTTACTTACACATCAGGAAAACGAAAGAAATTTGCTCAATATGTGGTAAAGAAAAATAAAATAATGATAATAATAAAAATAATAATATATATTTCAATGTAAAAGTGCCGGTACATCTACAACACTATAAATTTCTTGTAATGCCAACGGAAAAAGCACTTACTGAAATAGAACCGTTGAACTATTAGGACATGTACTAAAAGAAAAATAAGTACAACTACACAGAAAAAATACAATATACAAAACAATAATAATACAAAATCTTACTGTACTATTTTATTTTTATGAAATTTGGTCAGATATTACGTATTTTTGCCAATTTTCAACCAATTTACTGAACCAACTGCCGAGCGCGTGCGATCACTCACCAAAGCTCTGTTGGTGTTTGACGCTAACGGGGATTTTTTTCCCAGTCGCAGCTGCTCTCAAAGGAAACTTTCAGAGATAAAGAAAAAACGAATTTACTATTTTCAATTGTATATTTTAAGAACTATACCAATGTTGTTTTTCTTACCGTTTGTCCAGATTTCACAAGCTCTTTCAGGCTCTAACGAAAACAACGGTCAGCTGTGAGTTCTCAACCGTGTCTGACGCTTTCTGAGCAGAATCTCAGAGCAGTAGTGAAAGGGGCGGGACAATCAACCCCATTGGCTGATGTAATATCAGACCACGCCAGCCATTGGTTGTCCAATCCATCAGCAAAACAATCACTAAAGGCCGATTTCACAGTTTTTAAAGATTTATTTATATATATTTCTGAGTAAAACAAAACACAAAATCCATTTATACTTTCCAATCTTGTGAAAAAAAAGAGATCAAATTAACATCATTAGCTTTTCACTTTTGTTTTTAACACTGGGTTACACAATAATACTGGAGTAAGTAAATCTGACAATGCAACCTTGCTAAATGTAAAGCGTGTACAAACAATTTTTATTTTGGTTTAACATAACAATTCAATCAATATTTTATTTATTTCAACAAAAGAACATTCATAACAGTCATTTTTGGAAAACCAATTATGTCAAAGAAAAATTATGTCACATGTAAAAACTGAAAATGCACTGAAGTCAATAAAGAAGTAGATTTGTGTGTCTATTATTTGTTTTATTATGATTTATTTTTGTATATCTAATTCCTTTGCAACTATATTACGGTTTGCTTGAATTTATTTGTCACTGCATGACATTGTTGTCTTACCCACATATCATCTTCTGTGTCCCCACTGCCACAGTGTCTGCAAAGGTTCTCCACTCACTCTACAGAAAAACAAACTGCAACTTTAAATCAATGTTATAAAATGAAATTAATGGTAAGTGTTTTTAGCATTTGTTTTTTTTTTTTTTTTTTTTTGTTTTTGTTTCATTTTTTTAAATAATTCCATTTGTTAGTGTTCTTTTGAAACAATAATCCTCTGTGTATATCTTAGTCGTCTAATCATCCCTTTTTGATGATGTCTGGTCTCACACACAGATACAAGTAAGAGAAACTGCATGTAATGTTGCCATATTAGGCAGAATCACATTATGTCTGTCTAATCATGAATTGAAAAACATGTATTTCTGGGATTTATGATTAAAGAAATGATCACTTAGTTTTCAATTTTTTACATTTTCTCCAACTTAAGTGACAGAAAGTGTAAAAATGGCATTCACAAAATTCACAAAGACACATATATATATATATATATATGTATGTTTACATATGTATATATAAAGGTATATATAGATCTATATATAGACCTAATTATAGATATACATAATTGATATATCTATACATATATATAATAGATATATCTCTATATCTGTACCATAAGCTGTATTTGCCCATAAGCTTCCTGTGATGGAAGCTTACTTCCCATCCCATGTGTCATGTGACCATAATCACATGACACACACCACCCTTGTCAAACGGGCCTTTGATGACCCGACATTTCCCTTGAACAGTGCATAGCTTGGAAACTTAAGAAAGGATCACCAATCTTAAAGCCCGTTAAGTCTCTAACGGGCTTGGTGTTTGCAAGCATTTACTGCAAAGACAAGGGAAATGATTTGTAACCAAACGATGGCAAAGGCCCAACATTCAAAGGCTCTGCTTCAGTCGATCAGTGACGTCAATCTGTGACGTCACATTGGGAGTTTGAATGCGACAAAGAAGACCGATCACACGTCATAGATTGACGTCAGTGAGCAGCAGAAGCAGATGGTCACGTGACCAATGCCAGCTGGTCATTGACGTCAATCTATGACGTGTGATCCGGTCTTCTTTGTCGCATTCAAACTCCCAATGTGACGTCACAGATTGACGTCAATGATCGACTGAAGCAGAACCCTTGAATGCAGGCCTTCTGCCATCGTTTAGTCACTAATCATTTTCCTTTGCAGGGAACGTGGACAATACCCATCAAATACACATTAGATATATAGGATATATAGGTAGATATCTAGATATAGATATCTTTCACTGTCTTTCTGAAGAGATATTGTTTGATAGAGTGGATATCCACAATAGATATAGATATCCACGTGTAGACGTGGATATCGATATCTAGATACAAATATCCACGTCTATCTATCATACGATAGATACGTGGAAATCTAGAGATATCTATATATCTATATATCTAATTGGTAGAGACCCTGGAGAACCGGAACCCGAAGTCGCTGCAAGATCAGTCGCCGAAGAAGCTGGAGGACCGGACGCTGAAGACGCTGGAGGACAGGTGTTCTGCAGAGAAACGCATCCCCTGTCGCGGGAGCGCGCATCGCTCTAAACTCTCGCAAGTTGATGAGAAAACGCACTGATATCTGACCGAAGATGAAACTTTTAAAGATATTCGAAACATGATCACATTTCTTAACCATGTAAGTCCTGAAACGGTGGGTTTTATTTCGCGTGTTAATTGATAGAAATACGGTTTTTGCATCTTTATTGAGACATTTGAGTCGAACGAGTTGCAGTCAGTGTCTGATGAAAATTTTCTCCGCAGCTGGTTTGAAATTCCCCGATTTTTCTTTTAACACCATAATAGCTTAAAACCTCACAAAACAGAGGCCCATTGTGCAGAACATTTTACATCACACTGAACTGTCTAGTCTATTAATGTAGGGGGGATGCATTTTAATTTCTGAGCCTGCACAGCTTATTATTAGCCTGCCAATATTTGCATGCCCTCCCTATTTTCCTGAAATATTATCCCATTGATATAAACCTCATAGAAATAGTTCATAGTGTAAGACTGAAATTGGAATTATGAAAATGTCAAATGTTTTGGAAATGTTTTATTTTGAAAGGACCCGATGGGGAGAAGGGGCAGACGTTCACTGACAACTGATTAAGCAGCAGAGGAGAAATTAAATGTTCGACACTGAGAAAGAGCTCGATTGTTTCTGTGGATTATTCTACAAAGGAGAATCACAGTATCTGGACACCCACGAGTTTTACAATAGAACCACTCTGATTATGTAGAAAAAGTCATTCCTTTATTATTGCTATTGCAAGTGTAACCCACAATTTACTTTAAATACACTTAATAATAGCAAATGCCAGGTAATTCAATTTACTTCTCTGACTAATATGATAGCAGTATATTTGAAAAAGTTGGGCCTGATCAAAAGATTCTAAATTCTCAAGAGCCTAGGTGTGAATAACAACAAGGGAGTGCACAAAGTGTCAATAAGAAAGAGTAAAATTTAATAATATAAACAATTGTGGATGGGCTGCACAGTGGCGCAGTGGGTAGCGCTGTTGCCTTGCAGCAAGAAGGTCCTGGGTTCGATTCCCGGCCCGGGGTCTTTCTGCATGGAGTTTGCATGTTCTCCCTGATCATGCATGGGTTCTCTCCGGGTACTCCGGCTTCCTCCCACAGTCCAAAAACATGACTGTCAGGTTAATTGGCCTTCCCAAATTCTCCCTAGGTGTGAGTGTGTGTGTGCATGGTTGTTTGTCCTGTTTGTCTCTCTGTGTTGCCCTGCGACAGACTGGCGACCTGTCCAGGGTGTACCCCGCCTCTCGCCCGGAACGCAGCTGGAGATAGGCACCAGCAACTCCCGAACCCGTTAGGGAGAAGGGTGACGGAAAATGGATGGATGGACAATTGTGGATCCACATGTACAATTGTAAGAAAATTGCGCTCGTTTTTTTTAAAACAGAAAATAAAATAAATAACAGTCCTTTCAATGCATCAGTCAATTCAGTGTTTGTCCAGTCTCTTCCAATGTGTCAGTCAATTCTCTCAGTATTTCAAGGATAGTGACCAGTCGGGTCACGTTCTACCATATCACTGGGTTCTCTGGGCTGAGGCTCGCCATCCGAATTCAGAAGTGGGTCTTGAAGTCTCTGGGCACTCCAGGCCAAAAGTGCACCGTAAAAAAACAAACCTGACCTGGAACAAGGCCAAAGTAAGACATCTTAGAATATAAGATGCCAATATCAAAGAAGCCTATGTATCAATAAATTATGTTATAATTCAGAGATCTTCCATCATTGCTCAAGTTTTTCTTTTCAGGTTGTACAAAAATCATCAGTTTATCAGAATACAATGTTACTTACACATCAGGAAAACGAAAGAAATTTGCTCAATATGTGGTAAAGAAAAATAATATAATGATAATAATAAAAATAATAATATATATTTCAATGTAAAAGTGCCGGTACATCTACAACACTATAAATTTCTTGTAATGCCAACGGGAAAAGCACTTACTGAAATAGAACCGTTGAACTATTAGGACATGTACTAAAAAGAAAAATAAGTACAACTACACAGAAAAAATACAATATACAAAACAATAATAATACAAAAATCTTACTGTACTATTTTATTTTTTATGAAATTTGGTCAGATATTACGTATTTTTTGCCAATTTTCAACCAATTTACTGAACCAACTGCCGAGCGCGTGCGATCACTCACCAAAGCTCTGTTGGTGTTTGACGCTAACGGGATTTTTTTTCCCAGTCGCAGCTGCTCTCAAAGGAAACTTTCAGAGATAAAGAAAAACGAATTTACTATTTTCAATTGTATATTTTAAGAACTATACCAATGTTGTTTTTCTTACCGTTTGTCCAGATTTCACAAGCTCTTTCAGGCTCTAACGAAAACAACGGTCAGCTGTGAGTTCTCAACCGTGTCTGACGCTTTCTGAGCAGAATCTCAGAGCAGTAGTGAAAGGGGCGGGACAATCAACCCCATTGGCTGATGTAATATCAGACCACGCCAGCCATTGGTTGTCCAATCCATCAGCAAAACAATCACTAAAGGCCGATTTCACAGTTTTTAAAGATTTATTTATATATATTTCTGAGTAAAACAAAACACAAAATCTATTTATACTTTCCAATCTTGTGAAAAAAAAAAGAGATCAAATTAACATCAATAACTTTTCACTTTTGTTTTTAACACTGGGTTACACTATAATACTGGAGTAAGTAAATCTGACAATGCAACCTTGCTAAATGTAAAGCGTTTACAAACAATTTTTATTTTGGTTTAACATAACAATTCAATCAATATTTTATTTATTTCAACAAAAGAACATTCATAACAGTCATTTTTGGAAAACCAATTATGTCAAAGAAAAATTATGTCACATGTAAAAACTGAAAATGCACTGAACTGAAGTCAGTAAAGAAGTAGATTTGTGTGTGTATTATTTGTTTTATTATGATTTATTTTTGTATATCTAATTCCTTTGCAACTATATTACGGTTTGCTTGAATTTATTTGTCACTGCATGACATTGTTGTCTTACCCACATATCATCTTCTGTGTCCCCACTGCCACAGTGTCTGCAAAGGTTCTCCACTCACTCTACAGAAAAACAAACTGCAACTTTAAATCAATCGTATAAAATAAAATTAATGGTAAGTGTTTTTAGCATTTGTTTTTTTTTGTTGTTGTTGTTTTTGGTTCATTTTTTTAAATAATTCCATTTGTTAGTGTTCTTTTGAAACAATAATCCTCTGTGTATATCTTAGTCGTCTAATCATCCCTTTTTGATGATGTCTGGTCTCACACACAGATACAAGTAAGAGAAACTGCATGTAATGTTGCCATATTAGGCAGAATCACATTCTGTCTGTCTAATCATGAATTGAAACACATGTATTTCTGGGATTTATGGTTAAATAAATGATCACTTAGTTTTCAATTTTTTACATTTTCTCCAACTTAAGTGACAGAAAGTGTAAAAATGGCATTCACAAAATTCACACAGACATATATATATATGCAGTTTATATATATATATGTATGTATGTTTACATATGTATATATAAGGGTATATAATAGATCTATATACCTTATTATAGATATACATAATTGATATATCTATACATATATATATATATAGATATATCTCTATATCTGTACCATAAGCTGTATTTGCCCATAAGCTTCCTGTGATGGAAGCTTACTTCCCATCCCATGTGTCATGTGACCATAATCACATGACACACACCACCCTTGTCAAACGGGCCTTTGATGACCCGACATTTCCCTTGAACAGTGCATAGCTTGGAAACTTAAGAAAGGATCACCAATCTTAAAGCCCGTTAAGTCTCTAACGGGCTTGGTGTTTGCAAGCACTTATTGCAAAGACAAGGGACATGATTTGTAACCAAATGATTGCAGAGGCCCAACATTCAAAGGCTCTGCATCTGCTGGTCACTGACGTCAATCTGTGACGTCACATTGGGAGTTTGAATGCGACAAAGAAGACCGGATCACACGTCATAGATTGACGTCAATGACCAGCAGAAGCAGATGGTCACGTGACCAATGCCAGCTGGTCATTGACGTCAATCTATGACGTGTGATCCGGTCTTCTTTGTCGCATTCAAACTCCCAATGTGACGTCACAGATTGACGTCAATGATCGACTGAAGCAGAACCCTTGAATGCAGGCCTTCTGCCATCGTTGAGTCACTAATCATTTTCCTTTGCAGGGAACGTGGACAATACCCATCAAATACACATTAGATATATAGGATATATAGGTAGATATCTAGATATAGATATCCACGTCTTTCTGTCATATGTCTCTGAAGAGATATATGTTTGATAGACGTGGATATCCATCAATAGATATAGATATCCACGTGTAGACGTGGATATCGATATCTAGATACAAATATCCACGTCTATCTATCATACGATAGATACGTGGAAATCTAGAGATATCTATATATCTATATATCTAATTGGTAGAGACCCTGGAGAACCGGAACCCGAAGTCGCTGCAAGATCAGTCGCCGAAGAAGCTGGAGGACCGGACGCTGAAGACGCTGGAGGACAGGTGTTCTGCAGAGAAACGCATCCCCTGTCGCGGGAGCGCGCATCGCTCTAAACTCTCGCAAGTTGATGAGAAAACGCACTGATATCTGACCGAAGATGAAACTTTTAAAGATATTCGAAACATGATCACATTTCTTAACCATGTAAGTCCTGAAACGGTGGGTTTTATTTCGCGTGTTAATTGATATAAATACGGTTTTTGCATCTTTATTGAGACATTTGAGTCGAACGAGTTGCAGTCAGTGTCTGATGAAAATTTTCTCTGCAGCTGGTTTGAAATTCCCCGATTTTTCTTTTAACACCATAATAGCTTAAAGCCTCACAAAACAGAGGCCCATTGTGCAGAACATTTTACATCACACTGAACTGTCTAGTCTATTAATGTAGGGGGGATGCATTTTAATTTCTGAGCCTGCACAGCTTATTATTAGCCTGCCAATATTTGCATGCCCTCCCTATTTTCCTGAAATATTATCCCATTGATATAAACCTCATAGAAATAGTTCATAGTGTAAGACTGAAATTGGAATTATGAAAATGTCAAATGTTTTGGAAATGTTTTATTTTGAAAGGACCCGATGGGGGAGAAGGGGCAGACGTTCACTGACAACTGATTAAGCAGCAGAGGAGAAATTAAATGTTCGACACTGAGAAAGAGCTCGATTGTTTCTGTGGATTATTCTACAAAGGAGAATCACAGTATCTGGACACCCACGAGTTTTACAATAGAACCACTCTGATTATGTAGAAAAAGTCATTCCTTTATTATTGCTATTGCAAGTGTAACCCACAATTTACTTTAAATACACTTAATAATAGCAAATGCCAGGTAATTCAATTTACTTCTCTGACTAATATGATAGCAGTATATTTGAAAAAGTTGGGCCTGATCAAAAGATTCTAAATTCTCAAGAGCCTAGGTGTGAATAACAACAAGGGAGTGCACAAAGTGTCAATAAGAAAGAGTAAAATTTAATAATATAAACAATAGTGGATCCACATGTACAATTGTAACAAAATTGCTCTCGTTTTTTTAAAACAGAAAATAAAATAAATAACAGTCCTTTCAATGCATCAGTCAATTCAGTGTTTGTCCAGTCTCTTCCAATGTGTCAGTCAATTCTCTCAGTATTTCAAGGATAGTGACCAGTCGGGTCACGTTCTACCATATCACTGGGTTCTCTGGGCTGAGGCTCGCCATCCGAATTCAGAAGTGGGTCTTGAAGTCTCTGGGCACTCCAGGCCAAAAGTGCACCGTAAAAAAACAAACCTGACCTGGAAACAAGGCCAAAGTAAGACATCTTAGAATATAAGATGCCAATATCAAAGAAGCCTATGTATCAATAAATTATGTTATAATTCAGAGATCTTCCATCATTGCTCAAGTTTTTCTTTTCAGGTTGTACAAAAATCATCAGTTTATCAGAATACAATGTTACTTACACATCAGGAAAACGAAAGAAATTTGCTCAATATGTGGTAAAGAAAAATAAAATAATGATAATAATAAAAATAATAATATATATTTCAATGTAAAAGTGCCGGTACATCTACAACACTATAAATTTCTTGTAATGCCAACGGGAAAAAGCACTTACTGAAATAGAACCGTTGAACTATTAGGACATGTACTAAAAGAAAAATAAGTACAACTACACAGAAAAAATACAATATACAAAACAATAATAATACAAAATCTTACTGTACTATTTTATTTTTATGAAATTTGGTCAGATATTACGTATTTTTGCCAATTTTCAACCAATTTACTGAACCAACTGCCGAGCGCGTGCGATCACTCACCAAAGCTCTGTTGGTGTTTGACGCTAACGGGGATTTTTTTCCCAGTCGCAGCTGCTCTCAAAGGAAACTTTCAGAGATAAAGAAAAAACGAATTTACTATTTTCAATTGTATATTTTAAGAACTATACCAATGTTGTTTTTCTTACCGTTTGTCCAGATTTCACAAGCTCTTTCAGGCTCTAACGAAAACAACGGTCAGCTGTGAGTTCTCAACCGTGTCTGACGCTTTCTGAGCAGAATCTCAGAGCAGTAGTGAAAGGGGCGGGACAATCAACCCCATTGGCTGATGTAATATCAGACCACGCCAGCCATTGGTTGTCCAATCCATCAGCAAAACAATCACTAAAGGCCGATTTCACAGTTTTTAAAGATTTATTTATATATATTTCTGAGTAAAACAAAACACAAAATCTATTTATACTTTCCAATCTTGTGAAAAAAAAAGAGATCAAATTAACATCAATAACTTTTCACTTTTGTTTTTAACACTGGGTTACACTATAATACTGGAGTAAGTAAATCTGACAATGCAACCTTGCTAAATGTAAAGCGTGTACAAACAATTTTTATTTTGGTTTAACATAACAATTCAATCAATATTTTATTTATTTCAACAAAAGAACATTCATAACAGTCATTTTTGGAAAACCAATTATGTCAAAGAAAAATTATGTCACGTGTAAAAACTGAAAATGCACTGAACTGAAGTCAGTAAAGAAGTAGATTTGTGTGTGTATTATTTGTTTTATTATGATTTATTTTTGTATATCTAATTCCTTTGCAACTATATTACGGTTTGCTTGAATTTATTTGTCACTGCATGACATTGTTGTCTTACCCACATATCATCTTCTGTGTCCCCACTGCCACAGTGTCTGCAAAGGTTCTCCACTCACTCTACAGAAAAACAAACTGCAACTTTAAATCAATCGTATAAAATAAAATTAATGGTAAGTGTTTTCAGCATTTGTTTTTTTTTTTGTTGTTGTTGTTTTTGTTTCATTTTTTTTAATAATTCCATTTGTTAGTGTTCTTTTGAAACAATAATCCTCTGTGTATATCTTAGTCGTCTAATCATCCCTTTTTGATGATGTCTGGTCTCACACACAGATACAAGTAAGAGAAACTGCATGTAATGTTGCCATATTAGGCAGAATCACATTATGTCTGTCTAATCATGAATTGAAAAACATGTATTTCTGGGATTTATGATTAAAGAAATGATCACTTAGTTTTCAATTTTTTACATTTTCTCAAACTTAAGTGACAGAAAGTGTAAAAATGGCATTCACAAAATTCACACAGACATATATATATGCAGTGTATATATATATGTATGTATGTATATATAAAGGTATATAATAGATCTATATATAGACCTTATTATAGATATACATAATTGATATATCTATACATATATATATATATAAATATATCTCTATATCTGTACCATAAGCTGTATTTGCCCATAAGCTTCCTGTGATGGAAGCTTACTTCCCATCCCATGTGTCATGTGACCATAATCACATGACACACACCACCCTTGTCAAACGGGCCTTTGATGACCCGACATTTCCCTTGAACAGTGCATAGCTTGGAAACTTAAGAAAGGATCACCAATCTTAAAGCCCGTTAAGTCTCTAACGGGCTTGGTGTTTGCAAGCATTTACTGCAAAGACAAAGGAAATGATTTGTAACCAAATGATTGCAGAGGCCCAACATTCAAAGGCTCTGCATCTGCTGGTCACTGACGTCAATCTGTGACGTCACATTGGGAGTTTGAATGCGACAAAGAAGACCGGATCACACGTCATAGATTGACGTCAATGACCAGCAGAAGCAGATGGTCACGTGACCAATGCCAGCTGGTCATTGACGTCAATCTATGACGTGTGATCCGGTCTTCTTTGTCGCATTCAAACCCCCAATGTGACGTCACAGATTGACGTCAATGATTGACTGAAGCAGAACCCTTGAATGCAGGCCTTCTGCCATCGTTGAGTCACTAATCGTTTTTCTTTGCAGGGAACGTGGACAATACCCATCAAATACACATTAGATATATAGGATATATAGGTAGATATCTAGATATAGATATCCACGTCTTTCTGTCATATGTCTCTGAAGAGATATATGTTTGATAGACGTGGATATCCATCAATAGATATAGATATCCACGTGTAGACGTGGATATCGATATCTAGATACAAATATCCACGTCTATCTATCATACGATAGATACGTGGAAATCTAGAGATATCTATATATCTATATATCTAATTGGTAGAGACCCTGGAGAACCGGAACCCGCAGTCGCTGCAAGATCAGTCGCCGAAGAAGCTGGAGGACCGGACGCTGAAGACGCTGGAGGACAGGTGTTCTGCAGAGAAACGCATCCCCTGTCGCGGGAGCGCGCATCGCTCTAAACTCTCGCAAGTTGATGAGAAAACGCACTGATATCTGACCGAAGATGAAACTTTTAAAGATATTCGAAACATGATCACATTTCTTAACCATGTAAGTCCTGAAACGGTGGGTTTTATTTCGCGTGTTAATTGATATAAATACGGCTTTTGCATCTTTATTGAGACATTTGAGTCGAACGAGTTGCAGTCAGTGTCTGATGAAAATTTTCTCTGCAGCTGGTTTGAAATTCCCCGATTTTTCTTTTAACACCATAATAGCTTAAAACCTCACAAAACAGAGGCCCATTGTGCAGAACATTTGATATCACACTGAACTGTCTAGTCTATTAATGTAGGGGGAATGCATTTTAATTTCTGAGCCTGCACAGCTTATTATTAGCCTGCCAATATTTGCATGCCCTCCCTATTTTCCTGAAATATTATCCCATTGATATAAACCTCATAGAAATAGTTCATAGTGTAAGACTGAAATTGGAATTATGAAAATGTCAAATGTTTTGGAAATGTTTTATTTTGAAAGGACCCGATGGGGAGAAGGGGCAGACGTTCACTGACAACTGATTAAGCAGCAGAGGAGAAATTAAATGTTCGACACTGAGAAAGAGCTCGATTATTTCTGTGGATTATTCTACAAAGGAGAATCACAGTATCTGGACACCCTACGAGTTTTACAATAGAGACCACTCTGATTATGTAGAAAAAAGTCATTCCTTTATTATTGCTATTGCAAGTGTAACCCACAATTTACTTTAAATACACTTAATAATAGCAAATGCCAGGATAATTCAATTTACTCCTCTGACTAATATGATAGCAGTATATTTGAAAAAAGTTGGGCCTGATCAAAAGATTCTAAATTCTCAAGAGCCTAGGTGTGAATAACAACAAGGGAGTGCACAAAGTGTCAATAAGAAAGAGTAAAATTTAATAATATAAACAATAGTGGATCCACATGTACAATTGTAACAAAATTGCTCTCGTTTTTTTAAAAACAGAAAATAAAATAAATAACAGTCCTTTCAATGCATCAGTCAATTCAGTGTTTGTCCAGTCTCTTCCAATGTGTCAGTCAATTCTCTCAGTATTTCAAGGATAGTGACCAGTCGGGTCACGTTCTACCATATCACTGGGTTCTCTGGGCTGAGGCTCGCCATCCGAATTCAGAAGTGGGTCTTGAAGTCTCTGGGCACTCCAGGCCAAAAGTGCACCGTAAAAAAACAAACCTGACCTGGAACAAGGCCAAAGTAAGACATCTTAGAATATAAGATGCCAATATCAAAGAAGCCTATGTATCAATAAATTATGTTATAATTCAGAGATCTTCCATCATTGCTCAAGTTTTTCTTTTCAGGTTGTACAAAAATCATCAGTTTATCAGAATACAATGTTACTTACACATCAGGAAAACGAAAGAAATTTGCTCAATATGTGGTAAAGAAAAATAAAATAATGATAATAATAAAAATAATCATATATATTTCAATGTAAAAGTGCCGGTACATCTACAACACTATAAATTTCTTGTAATGCCAACGGAAAAAGCACTTACTGAAATAGAACCGTTGAACTATTAGGACATGTACTAAAAGAAAAATAAGTACAACTACACAGAAAAAATACAATATACAAAACAATAATAATACAAAATCTTACTGTACTATTTTATTTTTATGAAATTTGGTCAGATATTACGTATTTTTGCCAATTTTCAACCAATTTACTGAACCAACTGCCGAGCGCGTGCGATCACTCACCAAAGCTCTGTTGGTGTTTGACGCTACGCAGGGATTTTTTCCCCAGTCGCAGCTGCTCTCAAAGGAAACTTTCACAGATAAAGAAAAAACGAATTTACTATTTTCAATTGTATATTTTAAGAACTATACCAATGTTGTTTTTCTTACCGTTTGTCCAGATTTCACAAGCTCTTTCAGGCTCTAACGAAAACAACGGTCAGCTGTGAGTTCTCAACCGTGTCTGACGCTTTCTGAGCAGAATCTCAGAGCAGTAGTGAAAGGGGCGGGACAATCAACCCCATTGGCTGATGTAATATCAGACCACGCCAGCCATTGGTTGTCCAATCCATCAGCAAAACAATCACTAAAGGCCGATTTCACAGTTTTTAAAGATTTATTTATATATATTTCTGAGTAAAACAAAACACAAAATCCATTTATACTTTCCAATCTTGTGAAAAAAAAGAGATCAAATTAACATCATTAGCTTTTCACTTTTGTTTTTAACAGTGGGTTACACAATAATACTGGAGTAAGTAAATCTGACAATGCAACCTTGCTAAATTAAAGCGTGTACAAACAATTTTTATTTTGGTTTAACATAACAATTCAATCAATATTTTATTTATTTCAACAAAAGAACATTCATAACAGTCATTTTTGGAAAACCAATAATGTCAAAGAAAAATTATGTCACATGTAAAAACTGAAAATGCACTGAACTGAAGTCAATAAAGAAGTAGAAGTGTCTAATTTTCATCAGACACTGACTGCAACTCGTTCGACTCAAATGTCTCAATAAAGATGCAAAAACCGTATTTATATCAATTAACACGCGAAATAAAACCCACCGTTTCAGGACTTACATGGTTAAGAAATGTGATCATGTTTCGAATATCTTTAAAAGTTTCATCTTCGGTCAGATATCAGTGCGTTTTCTCATCAACTTGCGAGAGTTTAGAGCGATGCGCGCTCCCGCGACAGGGGATGCGTTTCTCTGCAGAACACCTGTCCTCCAGCGTCTTCAGCGTCCGGTCCTCCAGCTTCTTCGGCGACTGATCTTGCAGCGACTTCGGGTTCCGGTTCTCCAGGGTCTCTACCAACTAGATATATAGATATATAGATATCTCTAGATTTCCACGTATCTATCGTATGATAGATAGACGTGGATATTTGTATCTAGATATCGATATCCACGTCTACACGTGGATATCTATATCTATTGATGGATATCCACGTCTATCAAACAATATCTCTTCAGAGACATATGACAGAAAGACGTGGATATCTATATCTAGATATCTACCTATATATCCTATATATCTAATGTGTATTTGATGGGTATTGTCCACGTTCCCTGCAAAGGAAAATGATTAGTGACTCAACGATGGCAGAAGGCCTGCATTCAAGGGTTCTGCTTCAGTCGATCATTGACGTCAATCTGTGACGTCACATTGGGAGTTTGAATGCGACAAAGAAGACCGGATCACACGTCATAGATTGACGTCAATGACCAGCTGGCATTGGTCACGTGACCATCTGCTTCTGCTGGTCATTGACGTCAATCTATGACGTGTGATCCGGTCTTCTTTGTCGCATTCAAACTCCCAATGTGACGTCACAGATTGACGTCAGTGACCAGCAGATGCAGAGCCTTTGAATGTTGGGCCTCTGCAATCATTTGGTTACAAATCATTTCCTTTGTCTTTGCAGTAAATGCTTGCAAACACCAAGCCCGTTAGAGACTTAACGGGCTTTAAGATTGGTGATCCTTTCTTAAGTTTCCAAGCTATGCACTGTTCAAGGGAAATGTCGGGTCATCAAAGGCCCGTTTGACAAGGGTGGTGTGTGTCATGTGATTATGGTCACATGACACATGGGATGGGAAGTAAGCTTCCATCACAGGAAGCTTATGGGCAAATACAGCTTATGGTACATATATATATGTATATATATATATATATATATATATATATATACATGTATATATATATATATACCACAATCCTATGTAAACATATGTAAACATATATACATGTATATATATATATATATATATATATATATATACATGTATATATATATATAAAATTAATTCCCTTCTCACCCACCGCGGGTGGTTCTTATCCTCTGAGCTCGGGTCCTCTACCAGAGGCCTGGGAGCTTGAGGGTCCTGCGCAGTATCTTGGCTGTGCCAAGGACTGCACATTTCTGGACTGAGATGTCTGATGTTGTTCCTGGGATCTGTTGTAGCCACTGCTCCAGTTTGGGGGTGACTGCCCGAGGGCCCGATGACCACAGGCACCACTGTGGTCTTCACCTTCCAGGCCCTCTCCAGTTCCTCCCTGAGGCCCTGAGTATTTCTCCAGTTTCTCAGTGCTCCTTTTTTCCTGATGTTGCAATCGCTTGGTATTGCTACATCTACCACAACGACTTTCCTCTGTTGTTTATCCACTATGACAATGTCTGGTTGGTTCGCCATTACCATTCTGTCTGTCTGGATCTGGAAGTCCCACAGGATCTTAGCTCTGGCATTCTCCACCACCTTTGGGGGTGTTTCCCACTTTGTTCTCGGGGTTTCCAGTCCATATTCTGCACAGATGTTTCTGTACACTACGCCTGTGTATATATATATATATATGTATTTATATATATATATATATATATATATATATATATATATATGGTTGCTATGGTCCTTGCTCAGGGAGGTTGCTATGGTCCTCTCGTAGAGAGATCAACCACTGTGCATTGCTGTTGTGGGACGCCTCCCTTTCCCATATGCCTTTCCAGTATTGTTCAGTCTCCAGCCTTGGTGGGTCTGCTCTGTTGTTATTACCCTGCCATTGAGAGTACACCTTAGCTGGTTGAGTGGAGAAGAGCCGGTTAATCCTTCTGGATTCATTCTCCCTTGTGTATCTCTTTAGGCGGCTGGCCAAGGCTTGGAGCCTCTGTTTGGCAGTTTCGAGTGCTTCAGGTATGGGCATCTGCCTGTACTTTCTGGGTACTTGTCTTTTCATTGTACCCTTGTGGAGCTCTGATAGTTGGCTCACTTCCCTCCTTGTTACCTTGATTTTAGCCTCTAACCGTCTTTTCCATGGTGGGTCTCATGGTTGCTCTTATAGCCATCCCAAATCCAGCACCCTGAGACTGTACACGAGCCGCAAAGAAGGAGGCAGAGGACTAGTGAGTGTGAGAACCACTGTCCACGACGAAACAACTAAGATCCATAAATACATCAGGGACAAAGCCTCAACAGACAATGTGCTCAGTGAATGTCTCAGACAACAGGGAACGGAGGTTGAGGTGCCA